>JAROYE020000005.1:19355000-20745000 GCA_029619315.2 Dynastes maya | reverse complement strand
AGAGCCATCAGAACCTATTCTAACTCGTTGGGGAACATGGTTACAGGCCGCGTTTTATTATTATAAATATTTTGACAATATTAAGAACGTGGTTTTACAATTCGATACAAAGAAAGCTGCCGCTATCCAGAAAAGCCAGTCGAAATTTCAAGATAGTCAGGTTAAAATGGATTTAAAAATCATTCACGACAATTACTTCGGACTAGCAGATGCAATAGAAAAATTACAAAATCCTGCGGTGCCGTTGGAAGAATCTCTACAAATAGTGCAACATGTTCACGCACAGCTATGCGGGATTGAAAACGCAAAAAATGTTTCTGTTCTAGAAAAATTTGAAAGTGTTTTTGAAAAAAATTCTGATTTTGGCACATTAAGACACATTTGTGAAGGTGCGTCAGCAGAATCGTTAAGTTATTTGAACGATTATTTTACTTACGCAAATATTACGTCACTAGATGTAGAACCTTTCGTTCTCTGCATATAAACGCATTTTTTCCTCATGCCGTACTAGTTTTGCCGAAACAACAGTTGAAACATATCTAATGTTGCAGATATTTAACAGACATTATTCACTTTGTGATTTCACGGAGGACTCTTAAAATGGTAAGTGTTTGAGCACGTGTTATTTAATTTCTATTTAAAAGATGAGCGAAATTATTTGCGGCAGCAAACATCTCTATTAGCAGAATAACTCTAGTGGAACGCGAGGCCTGGTCGACTTTACGCTACTGCGCGGTACCGCTCGTGGCCAGCTTTAGTGATGACTAACATTTTTGAAACAAGTATTCGCCCTTGCGCTCCAATTCTGTATTATGGTCTTCTATCCAAAAGGGAATCGTTTTGAGGATTATAGTGAGTTGCAAGCAGCTGTAATACAACATTTTGAGGGAAAAACTTTAGATTATTTTTGCAAGGGTATAGAATTACTAATTGATCCTTATAATAAATGTATTGAAGCTAGGGGAGATTATATTGAAAAATAAAAATTGTTGCTATTCTTTCTATATCAGGCCGAGAATTTATGGCGGCTACCTCGTATATACCCATAATTTTGTATAAGAGTTTTTTCTATTATCAATAGTAAAAGTGCTATCGAAGAATCTCGCACCCTGTATGAGCTTTCATAATGGTGCACTATCGGCACTAAAATAATATTTATTAGTCTAATCTCTTTATGTTGAATCGGTAAGAATAAATACACACAATGATTTGACCCCGCAATTACCTGTAGAGTTATACTATATTCAAACTTTCATTCTACCATTGACACGCTCCTGTTATAAAAATAAATCCTTCATTTGTTTCATTCTTTCTTCATCGATCGCTTATGAAGACAGTATATTGCTTTGTTTTTATTGCCACGCCATCTTTCGCTTACGACAGTTTTCGTTGTCATCTGTTCTACATAAATCCCAGATGATTTACGCTTGATGGCTTCTTTTTATGACGATTGTAGTTGCCAATGTCGTAGCGTTTACGAATAAAATCATGATTTCCATCGATTTATAGGTATTGAGGATGTGCGAATACCGGTTGTTCTATGAATACCATTCGAGGGGTTTATCGTATACCTATAGTTTGTAAATAATAAAGTGACCTCCAAGAATATAGAATCTAGGTAAAATTTCTCTTTGTTAGTTTTGCATCGCGAGTGTATTTAACGGATAATGACAATGATCAATGGTATTTTTGCTTTTTAAGAAAATTCTAAATCCGGGTGGTGTTACTAGTCTGCTACCTACTGTATGCCTGCCCTTTTAAAACGCCTATAGTTACATACATCCCTGAGCAACTTAGAAAAAACTTTTCAAATAAAAATTATTCTGAAACAAGTCCTGTACAACATAAAATTATATTCAAGTATACAGGGTGTGCAGTTTTTGCTATGGACGATGCAAGTTTGGTTTTTTAAGTGGAACATCCTGTATACTACTGCGTTTTTGGATGCCCCTGTTTAATTCATGTTAACTGTCTTCAACTTACTTAAACTGCTTCAAATGAGTGTTTTGGGAGTACACGTTGGATAATAAAATTTACAAATTCAGAACAAAATTTTATTTCAAAGAAAATTTTAACATTTATTTATTTATTTATTTATTGGTTCGCCAACAGGATTGAGATGTCCCAATAATAGGGGAATACATTAATAACAATACTAAAAGAATATTAATTTCTAGTACATAATACATAGAGTTTGTTAAAAAGGTGGAACCGGATGGCAGTAGCGTAGCGGTAGCGGTGGGTAGGGATAATTTTCAACTCGTAGTCGATCTCGACAGTACCGCAAGAGAGTTCAAAGCGACAGTACGTTGCACGCCAAATAAGTACGCGGAGATGGGACGCCCAAAGGGCGTAACGTTCCCTTCGAATGTGAATAAATATCTCAGGCATTTGCCTGGATTAGAATATAGAAGTCCGCATATTTATTGCACAATATGCAATAGCGGATTCCTAAGTCGTGATAGGTTTGAATGTAGAAAACATTGTAAAAGTAAACGTCATGTATTGAATGGCAATTTTTATATGATTTTATTTTTATGTTAAATGTGTGCAACATACCACAACATCTAGTATCTAATGAACACTTTCGTCTTTTTTGGGCTAAGTACGTTCCCTCATGAAAGCTGCCAACATCTATGCAATTACGATACAATTTGCCACGTGTGCAAGGTACAGTAAAGGTATAAAAGACGAGTTGAGAAATAAGAAAATCTGCCTATGTGTGGATGAAACAACTGATGCTCAGAAACACAGCGTCATTCGTGTTGTAGCGTGTCTTTTAAAACGTGATGGTCCGCCAGCTTCATTGTTGTTATCCAGTAAACGGATTCAGAAAACTAATGCAGAAACCGTTGTCAAGATAATAAAAGATTTGTTGAGAAAATTTTGTATCACAGGAACCCAAGTCACAATGTTCGTCACTGACGGAGCCGCAACAATGCTGAGAGTTGGTAGGATGTTGAAAATATGCTTTTCGACTCTTCTTCACATAACATGCCTCATACACGCATGTCACCTCGTAGTAGAAACCATTCGAAAGAAGTATTCGATGGTGGATAAGTTAATAACATTTACCAAAAAAGTGTTCATCAAATCTCCCAAACATATCCGTGTATTCAAACAACTGTGTCCGAAATTACCACCACCACCTCAGCCTGTAATAACGCGATGGGGAACATGACTCCAGGCAATATCTTACTATCAGAAATATTTTTCACAAGTGAAAAATGTCATCTTGAAACTTGATTCAAATGATTCTGCAGCAGTTCGAGATAATCAGCAACTTTTTTCCAATTCGGACGTTCAACAACAAATAGATGAAATTTCCAAGAACTATTCTGAAGTTGCACAAGTTATTGAGCAATCAGAAAACTGTCACTTATCTGCACGAGACGCATTAAATTGCATAAACAATTTACAAGTCGCTCTAGAAAACTTGACGAACACTATAGGAGTCGATGTTGCTCAAAAATTTGGTGCAATTTTAACGAAAAATCCCGATTTACAAAAGGTTCGGTCTATAACTGAAAATCAAGAGTGCCCAGATGAGGAAAAGGAATATCTGACATTTGCAAATCTTACTTCACTGGATGTCGAACGATCATTTTTGAAGTATACGACAACGTATTCACAACACCGTCGATGGCTGAATGAATCGACAACGGAAGCGTTGCTGATGTTGCAATTCTACGCAGCTTACCAGGGCAGTTGCTAATTACCACAGTGGACATCAAGACGACAGGAAAAGGTAACAATATTGTTTTTCACTAATATTGTATATTACGTACCTACTTTTATGCGGTGCGCCACTGCCGGTACCACCTTCTTAACAAACTCTAATAATACATATACGTAACAATACATTTTCCACACAATATACATTAGACATTAAAGGCAATCTAAATATCCAGTAGAAAACCGCTATAATGTTGGTGAAGCAGCGAACGCGAAATGACCCCGATACTTCTAAGCGATGTAGGAAATATATCCACCGATGCAAGATGTTCAAATTTAAATCCCCCATTTTCCTCCACTTCAGGTACAGAAATCATCTACGAAAAATATCCGCTGGAACCAATTCTTTATTTATTATCTTCTTTAAATTTTTTGTTATCGGTTTGCGAGAGATTTGTTTGTTCTTCAAAACAGTCCACCCTCGTCAGCGTTCTAGAGCTAATGGATAAATAATTGCTGAAATCGGCAGATAATTTTTTGCCAACCACTTTAATTTTTCCCATAATGTCTCACTTACTGTTAATGAGATGTAGGCAATAATTTCATTCTTTTTCGAATTGTAAAAGTTATACTATACGTACTATTCAAATAAGTATCTCCAGTTCTCCTTGGAAAAAGAAAACTTTTATGTGCGCATTTACTTAACTGTTTTTATTTTTATTTGAAATACGAATACGGAAGATGGTGTTGTTGTAGTGATAGAGGAAATACTTACATTTAATATCTATCACAGTGTATTTAGAAGATAAAGTAATTATTTTCTCCTTTTATGAAAATTCTAGATTAATTTGAAAATAAATTATGGAATAAAAGATGCAAATATGGAATATGTTGGTAATATGGAATAGCAAGGTTTCTCAATAATATATGTCGTTACATCTATCAAACGAGTCGTGAACTTTTAGCCTAGACCTACTATTAAGGTTACAATGACCCATGAACAAATTTAGCATTTCCACCGTTTAACAGAAGCGATATTTTAAACTGCGTGTTTTCAAAACTTTAACAGGTAAGTACATATGATTAGTCTGGGCAAACAGCGGTAACGGTCAGTGTAATAGATATGTGGTGCGGAGTCGGCGATTACTTATTTCACGCGTTCACAGCGTCAGTACTAAATCGATGCATGCGGGTAGTTCTGTGTATATGTAGGCTGTCGTAATTTATTTCCTAATTGTACGCTTATGTTTGCTTTAAAAATGTCGCAGTTAGGTACGTCGTGAAAACGACCAATGGCAGACACAGTTAAAAACTTTCTAGTGGACATGCCGGACTTAATTTTTGTTGGCGCTCAAATTCAGTGTCTAGTTTATAAAACCCCTTTAATGTGTTGGTCCAGAAGCCATTGTCAACGTCACATCGAAAGCAAGCAGCATTCTTCTGCATAAAGTGGCATACGAGACCAATAAAAATGCACATTTGATTTATGTGTTACTCTTATTTTATGTAATCTATCGTTTCGTTTACTAGACAAAGAAGCATTGGTCTCTTTCTGGAATAAATATGCGGACTGTAAATTACCTAGTCGGACATCGATACGAAATGTAGTGCCATTTGCTCGTGAACATATAGAGAAAGGAATGAAAACGGAATTGAAAGATAAAAAACTGTGGTTGTGTGTGGACAAAACAACAGATCGTCAAAAACATTCTGTGGTTAATGTAGTGGTACGTATAATGGAACCACATCGACCGTCATCCTCCTTCTTGCTTGCTTCCAAGAGTTATAAATTGTACTGCCGATGAGATTTTAAAGGTGGTGTTGAACTCATTGAACAAATTTGAAGTTTCAACTAAGCAACTTTTAATGTTTATGAGTGACGGTGCCGCAAACATGCGTTCTTTGGGCCGATCTCTTAAAGAACACAGTGGTAACTTCTTACATGTAACGTGTAAAATCCATACTCTAAATCTTGCGGCACAAACGATTCCTACATGTTTTCCACTAGTAAATGCATCGATTGCTCGTACAAAGACAGTGTTTCTAAAGTCCCCGAAACGTACTCGACTATTTCACAAACTGTGTTCTGATTTACCTGAACCACCACAGCCGATTGTTACACGTTGGGGAACATGGTTGCAGGCTGCGTTTTACTACAACAAATATTTTCATCAAGTAAAGAAGGTAGTTTTAAAATTCAATCCGACAGAAGCTGCAGCAATCAAGAAAAACCAGGAAATATTTCGAGATAGCTTAAAAGAGATTTACAAACTATTCACAACAATTACTTCGGACTAGCGGAGGGAATAGAAAAATGACAAGATGTTTCGATGTCCCTAGTGGATTCTGTTCAAATTGTAAATGCTGTTCACGCACAGTTATGCGCCGTAGAAGGCGAAACAAACTGGTGTGTAATACGAAAATTTGAAAGTGTTTTAGAGAAAGACTCCGATTTTCTTATATTAAGACAAATTTGTGAAGTTGTTTCAAAGATTATTTGAAATATGCAAATATAACATCGCTAGATGTCGAACGGTCGTTTTCGGCATTAAAAAACATTTATTCCGCACGTCGTACTCACTTGACTGAAACAGCTGTGGAAACATATCTAATGATTCAAATATTTAACAGATGTTACCTAGTTTGTGATTTCACGGAAGACTTTTAAAACGCTCGTGGCGAGCGCAACCAGAGGCGTGGCGCCTCTGGCTGTTACCGCATATTTGCCCGGGTTACATATGATTGATTATTTGTTTTCCAAGCTTGTTATTATTTAAGTGTCTGCTACTATTGACTAGTACGTGAAATGGGTTTTACAAAAATACTACTGCCATTTATTATTTTTTTAAATACATAACGAAATCTAATTTAAAATGTTTACAATGTGGGAATATGGAATACCTCTATTCTATATTTGCACACAGTTTTCTATGAAAGCTTTCCTTTTTCTGTCTTAGAATGCCAGTAAGAAGTCAACGTCGAGTTTGTAAAAAAAAAGAAAGCACTATAGTGAAGTAGAAATGAGTCTGGCAATTACAGCAGTCAGAGAAAAAAGGATGTGGGTGGTGCAAACAATTATGTTACTATTGCAATCATAATATCTGTAGGTTTTATCAATAAATAAATGTTTCCCAGTGTATTCCATATTTGCACCCAGTTCCTCAAGTAATAATTTTGGAATTTTCTTCAAGAATCTTTTTTTTCGAGAGTGCGTTGGACCACAAGAAATCTAAGTAAAGATCTTGGTCCGTAACTATTTTGAGTATATTGTGGTATTCCATATTTGCATCTTCTACTCTACCTATTTAAAAATTTCATTTGTTTTGTTTTTCATTACATGTATTGCATTCAGATTTAGTAGAAACGCCTCTTTAGTTATATCACTAATTGTAGCTTTAACAACGACAGCCGCGCCGGCAGCAAATGCTATTAATTAGTTTATAACGGTGACATTCCTAATGTGGTTAAAGTCGGTCATATTTTTTGATTATAAAAGCGGGAATATGTACGTAGACCAGACGCCTGAGCATAAACCTACGCTAGGAGCCTCTATCGATTTGCATTCTAATGAATCGCGTGAAATTCTTCGCTTTAATTTGAAACTTTCTAATCGAATAATTAACTTTTAGTTAAAAAAATGTAGTAATTATAGTCATTTACCTTGTATGAATTTAGATATTGAGATTCCATCCAGGTTACGTCTATTTATGATGATCTGGTAAACTATGGAGGCTGAATTGGCTATTCCCGCGATAATGAGGTCATCGAATGCATCCCAGGAAAGTTGCACCGTTCTTTTTAAAAAGTTTTCTAGTTTTTTGAAGTGCAATAAAAATATTCCTCTCGAATTTCCCCAACGATTTTACATAAGGCCTGATGCAAAAGTAGCTGGACATTTGAAAAATTAGCGTAGTAGGCTGTAGAATTTTTTTTTACAAATGAGTCAAACGTCAATGTATTGTACGAACGTTTCTCTTAAACAGAAAATCGTTTATTTGTTAGTTGTAAGAATGAAAACTGCTGCTATTGAAAATTTCCGAGAACGTATTTATTCTACCCTTGATGAGACACTTTACCAAAGAAAATTTTAGCCGGAGCACTATATATAGCATCATAAAACGTTTTTACGATGGCAAACCTACTACTAACTTGAAAAAAAAAAGGCAGAGCGAAAAAGCTAAGTAAGGGTAAAGTTACAAAAATGATGGAAGTGATGGAAAACAAGATATCGCAACGACAAATGGCGGCAAAGTTTAAAGTGCCTCAGTCTTGTATATCAAGAAATTTGAAAAAAGAAGGTTTAAAATATTATAAAATCACCAAAATATACGGATAAACAAATGGAAATTATTCCAATGGAAGATGAGAACCAATCTAAAAGTTGCACAAAAAGTGTTGATCTTAGATGATGAGAAATATTTTACCCTTGGTAACACTAACATCGCTGAAAATGCTGGATTTTACACAAAAAATAAAAACTCTGCTCCTGACCAAGTGGGATTCGCAGGTAAAGCAAAATTCGAGCCAAAAGTTTTAGTTTGGATTGCTATTTCAAAAGCCGGTGTTTCAAGTCCTCTCATAAGAGGTGTGGGTGATTCACCAATAAATGCTGAAGTGTATAGGACAAAATGTATACCAAAACAAGCGATTTATTGAAAGATTTCACCAAGGAGATGATATTCTCTTTTGGCCAGACTTAGCGAGTTCGCATTATGCGAAAACTGTTACCACATGGTTAACAGAAAATAACACCGCTTTCGTCCCTAAAGAAATGAATCCTCCAAATATTCCAAAGGTACGTCCTATCGAAGATTTTTGAGCAGAACTTAGTCGACTAGTTTATGAGAAGGGTTGGACCGAAGAAAACAAGAATCAGTTAGCACGTAGAATTAGCTAGCGATAAGCTCAAGCAAATTAGTCCAGATTACATCCAAACCATGATTCAAAAGGTTCCATCTAAACTGAGAAAAATTGAAGAAAGTGGACCTTTTGCCATTTTAATCTAATGATAAGTGTAAATAAAAGTTCTAGTTTTACGATTAAACCATCGCATATTTTCTAATAGTTTTTGATTAAAGTATAAAAAAATGTTAAAGGATGTCCAACTACTTTTGCATCACCCCTTATATCCATATTTTTAATTTTTCAATGGGATTATAAGAATTTAAAATGCTAAATGTAACTAACATTTGTTTCTTTTACAAATTGCTTTAATTGTTTGTAAGAGAAAGAAAATGATGATATAAAATTTATCTATTTTACGCCTAAGATAATAATAATATATTTATATTCGTAATTTAACCATTACAGAAAATGGTCAGTCTTTGTTTTGTGTGTAAAGGGCACAATAGTCAATTAAAAATAAATTAGAATAAAAGATAACAGTCAATTATAAAATTAAAATAACAAACAATGACATAGAAATAAATAAATAAAGACAAACAAAACATACACACTAGACTAGAAATCCCTGGATGTCGTAGAACTCCCGCTCCAAAAGTATTGCCTTCACTTTTTTTTTAAAATTTGTTAGAGGTAAGGTTTTGAACACCTCTGGATAACTTTGTTCCCCAGTAATCAATTGCTTTCTGGGAACTGGCCAATCCGTGGTACGGCACCCTTAGTTCATTTCTTGATCTGGTGGGGTAATTATGAAAATTTCCATTTTGGAGAAATGTTTCTTTGTTTTGGTGGACGTGACTGACAGCTGCCAAGATGAATGCGGATGGAAGGGTAAGTATTCTTTCTCTTTTAAAGTATGTTTTACAGCAGTATAAAAATCCTCTGTGCTTCCGAAGTCGTCCCCCATAAGAGTAAACCGTGCTTCATGTGTGGCTATGTGCTTAAGCCTCCTGATTGCGAATAGGACAGATGTTCAGTATGTGAGTACCATGTAACACCACTATCGACGATAATTCCCAAGAAATTTACCGCCGAAGGCTGGCCAGTGTGTGTGGTAGCGAAGAACATATTTTGTGTCTTATCAACGTTCACTTTTAATTTGTTAGCTACGAACCATGTTTTCGCATCCCCAATAGCAGCGGATTTCTGGCGGAGGATTTTCTGGTCGACATCCTGGAGTAATAAAGAAGTATCATCAGCGTACATGCATGCCGCAGCTCCACTAATGCTAGCCGGAATATCATTGGTGTAAATGACGAAAAGCAGAGGACCAAGAATGGAACCCTGGGAAACACCACATGTTATACTCATCGACTGCGATTGCAAGTTGTTCCATTCCGTTAATTGCAATCTACCTGTCAGGTAAGATCTCAGTAAATCAAGAGGTACGCCTCTTATTCCATAATATTCCAACTTATTTATTAGAATATTATGATTCACCGAATCAAAGGCCTTTGTTAAGTCTAACATGTTCAATTCAGCATATTCCTCTGCATCGAACGCTCCATAAATGTGTTCGATTATACTCAAAATGCCAGTGGTCGTAGAATAGCCCTTTCTATATCCATGTTGACTTGGACTCAGACACTGCTGCTTTTCGCAGCCTCCATGCAATCGCTTGCTCGAAAATCTTCGATATCGCTGGTAGAATGCTAATAAGGCGATAATTCTCGCAGTCATTCTCGTTTCCCTTTTTGAGCACCACCTATTTTAAGCAACCTTGGAAATACCCCTTGTTCTAGGCACCTATTAAAAATGGTCGCTAAAGGTACGCATATCTCCTCGCGTAGCTCTTTCAGTAGCGAAACAGAAATATTATATACATCCCTGGCGCTCTTCCCTTTCATTGCATTTAATATATTTTCTATTTCTGTTGGTGTGACTGGATTTAAATAAAATTATGACGTATTTTCCAAGCGGCTGTTCCGTAGCAGAGCTGCCGATGAGTGTTTAGTCTGTATCTGGCCCGTGATCTCCTCGCCAATCTCGCAGAAATACTTGTTTAGGGCATCAGCGGTTAGCGACGTATTGCGATGGATATGCATATTTGGCCGATTTAATTCCTTATTGATCACGTTCCATACTGCTTTGGACTTATTACCTGCGTTTTGTATGTATGTCGCGTTGACTGTTCGTTCAGCAGCTGCTACCTTTTGTAAATATTCTCTTTTGAGGCTGCGATATTCACTATAGTGTTCTAGCATTTTTGTATATTTTGCCAAAGTTGCCCAAGTGTCTAGGGTATTTCGTGGTTGGTTATAGGTTTGGTTTGTTTTATGTTTTTAATGTTTATTTTCTTTTCAGGGAAGCAGCTATCGAATAATGCTAAGAAGCTCGTATGGAAACAATGGAACAACTGGTTAGCGTCAGAAATATCATCGGGTAAGTATAGTTCTGCATGCAGAAGTTCTTTAAGGGCGTTTATACAATTTACGTCTATCCTCCTTATTATTTTTTCTTCCTTTCTAGGTTCCTTGAGTTTGGGAATCACGTATTTCAAAATTTGTGCCATATGATCGGACAGATGCATATTAATAGTATGACTTTCCAATGAAAAAAGAGCGACATTGGCGAAGATATTGTCTATCAACGAATACGTTGTGTGAATGTTCATTGAATACTTGTTTGAGAATGTATGCGCCCAGGATGTCTGATATTTTCTGTATAATTTTTGTTTTGATATAAAAGTTCACAATTAAGTCTCCTGCTATAAATACGTTTTCTTAATAACCTTTCCTTGTTTAATAGGAATACTAGTTCATTAAATTTATCTAAAAATACCTCTAAGTTTCCTCTGGGAGGTCTGTATATTGTAATAATTATTGAATTAGCCGTAACTAGTTCAATGGAGGCAATTTCCATATTTTTTCTGCGGATAATGCACATATACCGGTCTTATTGACCACCTTTTCGTGTACTTTGGTCAATATTAAAGAACCTCCATGAATAGAATTTACTCTACAAAAGCAGCTTTAGATTTAAAAATCGGTTATGTTGATGTATTTCAACTTGTCTTCAGTTAAAAAGTGCTCAGTTAAACAGACCACGTCGATATTGCTTGCCTCTAGTTCATTTTTGAAAGTGTCTATTTTATTTGTTAAGCCCTGTATGTTATAATTTAAAATACTGATTTTCACCGACTTTATTCCTTGCGTAGCGTAATCATTTTTATTTCTGTCGATAATTTTTTGTTCCAGAATATTTATTTCGTGGTTTCCTATAGTAACTCTTTTTTTGAGTCGGCCGCCGAAAAAACCTTATACAGGTTGGCGCAATGGGTATTGACGGTTTGTAGAGTGTTATTATGGATATACTAATGAAACGACCAAAGTCAAAAACATATATTTTTATTACGCAGAATGCAGTTTTCCCACAAAAATTATTTTTTAAAAATAATGTCTTTTAAATGGCCATTACGTTTTTCAAAACGTTGAAGTCGTGACTGAAAATTCTCTGTAACTCGTAGCAGCATCGCCTGGTTTATCGCTCTGATTTCTTGAGTAATGTTGGCTTTTAAAGCTCGTAGCGTTTGAGGCCTATTTTCGAAAACCCTATCCTTCAAATATCCCCATAAGGAAAAATTAGGGCTGGTCAAATCTGGTGACCTTGGTGGCCAATTAAAATCACCATGTCGGGATACAAGTCGTCCAGGAAACATGTTCCTTAGAGTAGTCATGCAAATTCGCGCAGTATGGCTTGTTGCTCCATCTTGCTGGAATCATAAGGCGTTATTTTCTACCCCCAGTCGTTGCAATTCAGCAGGTACAAAATTTTGAAGCATTTCGAAATACCGTTGAGAAGTTACAGTCACTGTACGGTCATCTTCTTCGAAAAACTACGGGCCTAGTATTCCGAATGCAGCTACACCGCACCATACGGTAACTTTCCCGTAATGCAGAGGTTGTTCGTGAATTTGTCGAGGTTGTTCGGCAGTCCAGTAGCGAAAATTTTGCTTATTGACATATCCTGATAAGTGGAAATACGCCTCATCCGACACGATTAAATTGTTTAAAACATTTGGGTTCATTAAATCAAGAAATGTTCTACAAAATTCTATTCGTGTTGCTTAATCTTGCGGTAAAATTTTATTAACAATTTGAATTTTGTACGGATGAAATCGTAGGTCTTAGTGTAAAATTCGACCCAAACTTCTTCGTGTAATGTTCAATGCTACTGCTTGACGCCTTGCTGAGCGGATTCGACAACTTACTACAGATTTTCGCACTTGTTCTACGTTCTCTGGTATACGCACTGTTTTTACAGAACCGACATATTCATTCCGTACACTTCCATAATCATGAAACCTTGCAACCCACAACAAAATTGTGTTGCGCGAAGGAATTGTACCACGCCTGGGAACATTATATTCACGCCGAAATTGTCGTTGCACTTCAATAACAGACTCCGATCGGTGATACGCCTTAACGCAAAAGCTGCGTTGATGCATTGGCCACGTATCCATGCCTACTAAACTGCATTACATACGGAATGTTTTAAGTAGAGCAACGCAAACTGCGCTGAAAGCCAGTGGCTGACGCATAAAAGTTTACACGAAATAAACACGGCCGGAACAATTCGGTATAAGCGTCAGTATAACTGCGACTCGAAAGCCGATCTGTTGTGTATGCATCTACGCTGTCGTATACTATATCGTAGTTCTACGTTTGTTTTGAAAATGTTTCCTACGTCGCGAAAACGACCAAAGTTGGACACAATAAGAGAATTTATTGCAGAAATGTCTGATTTAAAGTGTGATGGCGCTAAAATTCAATATGTAGTGTGTAAAATAGATTTAATGTGTTGGTCGAAAAGTGATTGTCTACGGCACGTAAATAGTGCAGGGCATGTTTCAAAAAAAAATTCCACACGAGATTATGACAAATTTAAATTTAATTTATGAAGAAAGCATACGTCTCGTTTTGGAATGAATATTCGGACTTTAAGTTACCAAGTGAGAGAACATTACAGAGAGTTCTGCCGTCTGCTCGTGAGCATGTCGAAAAGAAAAGAATTAAATCGGAGTTGCAAGATAAAAAACTGTGGTTATGTGTGGACGAAACAACAGTTCGTAAAAAACACTCTGTGGTTAATGTAATGGTACGCACAATGGAACCACATCGACCGTCAGCCTCAATTTTACTAGCTTCCAGACGAATACAACAATACACTGCCGAAGTAATTTCAATGTTGGTATTAAATACATTGGAAAATTTTGAACTTTCAACAAATCAACTGTTGATGTTTATGAGTGATGCTGCCGCAAACATGCTTGCTGTAGGTCGATCTCTTAAAAAAACATTGTGCTAACTTGTTGCGTATTACATGTAAAATTCATACTCTCAGTCTCGTAGCAGAAAATGTTATCCCGAGGTAGATGCTCTAATAGCACATACAAAAGCTGTGTTTGTAAAATCCCCAAAACGTATTCGGGAATTTCATAGACTATGCCCCGGTATTCCTGAATCACCACAACCTATTCTTACTCGTTGGGGAACAGGGTTAGAGGCTGCATTTTATTATCTTAAATATTTTGAGAATATAAAGAACGTGATTTTAGAATTCGATCCAAAGGAAGCTGCGGCTGTCAAGGTAAGCCGCTTGACATTTCAGGATAGTCAAGTTAAAACAGATTTGGAAATTATTCAGTACAATTACGTGGGACTAGCGGATGCGATAGAAAAACTACAAAATTCTTCGGTGTCGTTAGTGGAATCTTCGCAAATAGTGCAACATGCTCACGCACAGCTATGCGCGATAGAAGACGCAAGAAATGTTTGTGTTTTAGAAAGGTTTGAAAGTGTTTTAGATAAAGACTCTGATTTTGGCACATTAAGACAAATTTGTGAAGGTGCGTCAACAGAACCGTTAATTTATTTGAAAGATTATTTTACTTACGCAAATATAACGTCACTAGATGTAGAACGTTCGTTTTCGGCATATAAAAACACTTTTTCTTCACGCCCCACTCACTTTTGCCGAAACAACTTTGGAAACATATCATATGTTACAAATATTAAATAGACATTATCCACTTTGTGATTTCACGGAGGACTCTTAAAACGGTAAGTGTTTGAGCACGTATCACATTTAATTTATTTAGTGTAAACTTATGCGTTCGCCACTGGCTTTCAGCGCAGTTGCGTTGCTCTAGTTTTAAGCCATTGCTTGTCCCCTCCACTTTATTCATATTCGAACAGTGGCGTTTCAAAAATCGTCAATACCCATTGCGCCACCCTGTACTTATGTTACTAGGCCATTTAGATGGATCAAATGTATTGTCATCTTCTATTATGTCGGGAAATCCCAATTTAAATGCAATGTAATCTTCCTTTGTGTAGTAATCTTTCTTCGTCAGCATAATGTTACAGCTACCGATATTTTTTGGAGTATATACGTTCTTAATTTTTTTCATACAAATATAATTTTATGTATGAGTGGGAATATTCAGTAAATGAAAAAACGTAATTATTACTGACAATACGGTTGCCGAATAGATATTTCCTATAATTAAATTCATATGTAATTATCGAAATGTTTGTATTTTACTTGGTGCTGGCCCGAATCCCTGTTATAATGATATAAGCTTTCTTATGTTTTACTGATAATTGAACTGAGCTTTATTTGTTTACTTCCATGTGTTAGATATATAATTTTTGTTTTGTTATTATTATTACTGTTATTGTTATTCATTGTTGCAAATAAAGTTCAAAATTTAGATAAGCTTTGTAAAAACACACCTTCAGTTTACCATTTATAAAATATCCTGTTGATTTTCATTCAAATTCTTATTAACAGAAATATTACGCGGCTCGGTAAAAATTCTATCCTCAACCTAGTTTCTATTAAAATCTAGAAAAATAGTGTACGACTTCTATTAACTAATGAATGATATGTTTGTTTGTTTGAAATTTTATGGCTAAAGTCTCTTCTTTGTTCTCATTATTATTTTCTCTCATTTTAATTTGTTCTGTTAATTGTTGTTATTTCTTTATTTTATCGAACCTTATTGCAATTAATTAATTATAATAAGTTTGTTTAAATGTGTTAGTTTTTGATGGACTATAGATCTGCTTTTTAGGTGTTTTGTGTTGTTACTTTTATGATGGCTTCGGCACAAACCAAAATTACGGGTCAGAATTATGTAAATCTGGGAACAATTACTAAAACCTTATTTGCCGTGGTTGCGCGACAAATTGTACAATAATTTGAATCATATTACCTTCTGTTAAAGCAGTTTATCCTGTAAATTTTATACTATCTGTCCTTACTTCGCGCAAAGTTCAAATATTTCCGGCTATACAAGGGCAGTGCTCATTATGTTCCACTTCGTAGTAATTGTTGCCAAATTCACCGAATGTTAACACTAGGTATTTTACGTGGTCCATGCGGAGACCATTGTAAAATCAACAACATAAAATTGAAACTTAAGCACATTGCCTATCAAAGATTAACAAAGTTATACAAACCGACCATAATTAATTAATTTCAATAAAGTTCGATAACGTAAACGAGAAACAACAACTAACAAAACAAGTTAAAATGAGATAAAATAATAACGAGCACAAAGAATGAAAGTATGACAAATGCAGATTATAGTAACTATAAACAATAACAATAATTTACGCTTTTGGAATTGAGAACTGACAGTTTTGTAATTGTTATGATTACTTTGCTTAGCAACGAGCTCTTTAGATCACTCTGGCGTCACAAGAAACAATTTGGCGCTCTTTCCTAGCCAACCTTGCGTAACAACAAAAGCAGATTACCAAAACGTGCAATCGTTGGATTCGCCTTTCGATTGCTTTTCCAAAAACGTAAAAATATACAGGCTGTTCTAAATAAGAAAGTTGACGTCATTTTCGGTGAAACCGGAAATACAATTGAACTGATAACGGCAAAAATTAGTTCATAAAAGATAGAAATCGACCTATTTTTTCTGCAAATGTCTTCTGTCGTTAGCATGGACACTTTAGGACCGCACTGTATTATCTTAAAATGTATTTTTTGTCAATTAAAGCATAATATACAAGACTTTGGTTATGGTTGAAATTAGAAAAAAGGGCTCTGACGGTGTCGAAATCCAATATGGCTCCGATAAGAAATAAGTTGATATGGTCAGAATGAACCTAAACGTTACATAAAAATTTCGACTACACCATTAGATAGAAGGTCGAAAATGGCCTAGAGGACCTGTAAGGTTAAATAAAGCGGCTGGAAGTAAAAGAGGAAAATGAGCTTTTTTCTTTCTTTCTTTAAATCTCGAACGTCATTTGTTACAGGTCCATTTTCCCCTTGGGTTCATGACAAACCCAACATTTACCAACTTTGTTAAGTTTAAACCCATCCCTATCACCAATAATAAGTGAGATCTCATGGTGAGGGTCGAAAATGAATCATCTTGTA
The DNA here is from genome assembly GCA_029619315.2 of Dynastes maya. Taxonomy (NCBI): domain Eukaryota; kingdom Metazoa; phylum Arthropoda; class Insecta; order Coleoptera; family Scarabaeidae; genus Dynastes; species Dynastes maya. The sequence continues at coordinate 20,728,020 of JAROYE020000005.1, read as the reverse complement.
CATATATCCACATTTTGATAATTACCATTTATGCACATTAGAAAATTTTAGATAATAATTTTCAAATTATTTCATTAGCATTTATCAGAATTAGTGTAGTGTAAGTAGTAATATACAAAATGTTTGTAGATTTTTTAAAAAATGACATAATGCAAACAAAGAAGAATAACAAAAGTGAGTATAAATCTGGATGCCAACGTTAGTAATCTACTAAATAAATTCCCCAAAAATTAATTTTTGGGCTTTAATTTCCCTGAGAACCCTTTTCCAATAAACAATCCTTTTACTGGTGTAATTATAATCTACCGTATTATTACCTATAATACAGCTATCGTAAACTGAAGACGTAAACATCTTAAACACTACATTTGTTGAATAACATAAGCATAAGTTATTCTCAAGGATAATAAACAAATCCGGTAACGATGGCCATAATAATTAGCGAATTTTATTAAAATTCCGTGTGAATACTCGTCTCGTTAATGGAACACTTTACCCGCTATTAACTTTTTTTCGATCGTTTTTGACACATTCGACCATACCTGGAATGGGAGGAGATTATTGTATTTTACAAAATTGATCTGCTTAATTAGACCCGAAATCTGGGAACCTGTCCCACCGGACTTATTGGTAGCCTTACAGACAGCTTTGTAGATTTTTATCTCAGATAAAATAGCATTAAGATAACCAAATAGGTATATAACAAAACGTATGCTTATATACATATGTATATATATGTGTAGCTGTGAGTGGATTATTATGTATTAAAATAATCCTATGGATATCCAACATATGTATATACATGTAATTACAAATTGAAATTCTTAAAATGATTTCGGTTGAGATAAAAGCGTGCTTGACGCTTTGCTGGAAAGTTGATTGTAATTTTTAATTTTTGAGTTTCTGAATGGCGAATTATGTATAATGTATAGGAAATTTACATAATTAAAGGGCAATGGCTACTGATTCATGCATTTTTCAGATTTTTAATTTTTAAAATTGGTTGTAATTCGTTTACTTTTTATTTCGCTCCATAAATACTTAAAATAAATCATTCTTGCTGTTTCACACTCTCAACCAAGTCTTTGAATCATTTTTAACCCTAGTTTTATTATGTTGTTTTGATTATTGTGTGTTTGTATTTTCATTTCGGACATACATTTTTGTTTGCATACGAGGATAGTATGATGAATACCTGTGTTAAGGAAGACAAGGCAATTCTTTGGATTTAGTAAATTTATTTCTCAACATAATCTTGTAGCTTTATACACTTAGTTAAGCGATGTGTCAACTTTTCTAAGCCATACAAATAATAGGATTTGTCGAACTCTGCAAAATTAGTCTTTGTTTCGGCAATGACCTCTTCATTTAACGTGAACCGCTTTCCTCCAAGTCGTTTTTTCTGGTTTGGAAAAAGAAAGAAGTCACAAAGGACCAAATATGGTAGCGAATATGGTGGATGGGGTACCAATTCGTACCGTAACTGGACTGGTTTTGCTGTCGCAATTGCCGATGAGTAGGCCGGAGCGTTATCGTGATCGTAGGAGAATGTTTTTCTTCGCTAGGTGGGGTCTATTTCTGTTTAGTTCAACGTCGAATTGGTCCAATAAATCAGCACAGTACTGTCCCGTGATCGTCCTTCTCTTCTCCAAATAGTCATTTAAGATTATGCCTTACGAATCCTAAAAAATCGTCGTTATAACTTTTCCGGCTGATGGAATCGTCTTCGCTTTCTTTGGTGCAGATTCGCCGGGAAGGACCCATTTTGCCGACTGATTTTTGGTTTCTGGCGTATAGCGATGTATCTATGTCTCTACAGTCACACAACGCCATAGAAATTCACTCGTACTACGCTTAAACATGTCCAAACATTGCTTTGAAGTTATCATGCGATTCCGTTTATTATTTTTATTCGTGGAAAACATTTAGTAACATGCTGTCAAATTAAGACCACTACAGAAATAGTCTTTGAATGAATTTCGAATGTGTACAGCGCTATTAGCTGCTCTGTTGTTTCTTATATTTAGGTGAGAATTAATGTTTTGCCGGTTCTATTCATCTTCTTGGTCGACAACGTGAAGGTAATCGGCATCACTATTTCCATTGAAATCTGTGAAGTATGCATGCGCACTTAATAACCTTTATAGTTGTTTCTTCCTTAAGTAAAACAGATGTATTGAAGATTCTCAATTTTTGATATAATACACCAAATACATTTTCGAGCACCCGATCGTTAAAAATTCGTTTTTCATTATCTAAAAGTCCATTCCTAGAACGAAGATATGGTCGCATTAGGTATTCCTTTAAAGGACACCCTTCGTCTCCTATTATAACATTGGGTACATCAATGTTGGAATTAGATAATGATTGTTGTTGGCGTAAACCGCTTTGATTTAATCGGTATAATTCTGAAGATTGAAACACTCCCGCATCATTTTCCGATCCTCGCGAGCCTACTTCAATTGTAATAATTTTTTGCCGTCATTTCACTCAAAACAATTTGGAAAGTTTCGTAACATATTATACTCTTGGATAATTGTTTGCAAGTCTTGTTGGGTAGGAAGTGTGATCTTGCATTAATTCTTCCCAAATAATTTGACACGCTTCCTTAACTACGAGGGTCACGCTATATATTTTGAGATACAAGAAAACTACAAGTCTTTTTACGAAAATGATTTTATTTATGTTCAAAATAATCTCCTCCTGCATCAATGCACTTTTGTAACCGAAGTTTCCACAACGTAAAAGCGTGAAGCCAGTCATCTTTTGGAATGCTCACAAAAAATAGATGAATTGCTTCATCTATCTCATCCTCCGTCGTGAAACGTCGACCACGTAAATGTTTCTTTAGGTTGAAGAACAACCAGAAATCACACATGGCCAAATCAGGTGAATAGGGTGGATGTTCAATGACTTTTACCTTATTTTCACGTAAAAATTTAACTGTCTGCTGTGCACTGTGTGACGATGCATTGTCGTGATGCAACATTAACCCGCGAATGTTGGCTGACTCAATAACTATAACTATACAGGAAACGAGGCTTTCAGCAAAGTTAACTCACGACAAGTAAAGACAAATAAAAAACGGTTATGTGATGTAAGGAAAGATAAATATGTACTTGGAAATAGAATATATAAAGTTGTAGCTGTGGGCAAAACATCTGGTTAACGACTCGACGAGAAATCAGAACTTTTTTCAAAAGTTCAAAACCTTACATGAAACAATTTAATCTCATTCAATAGTTAAAAGTTAGGAATAAAATTCAACAAGTCGCCTTGGATGAATTGGTATCAGCTGAGAGTTCGAATATTCACCAGCCTATTATAGACTCAGATATTCATCAGTCCCCCTTTCTATCCAAGAAAACAAAGGATCGTTTATAACTTTACAGAATTCTGCGTTTATTTGGTTCTCAAGCAGGTCAACGTTTTCAGCGTGTTTCCATAAATACCCATATGAATATCCGTTTAATTAGTGAATTAAGTAAACGTTTTCTTACCGTAATGTAATAACAACTCGTTTTGTAGGTGAAATAAACCTCTTTTTGACAAAATTTCTTGGTGTTTTTTCCAAGCGATAGCTAACTTTTTGTAATAAATACGTAATCAAATATGCGGACGGACTCAGGTAATTAAAAAATCGATCTGGATAACCTCTCAGCTCGTGATACAAGTGGTGGTATTCACCGTGCAAATATTTTTCTCTGTTTATAGAGTGAATCCCAACTTTTTGATTAACCTTTTTAAGGCATAATATGGTCTCTCCAGCAAGAACAGCAAAAGAACTGCTTTCCTCTGAGCCATTTTGTAAACAAACATGTAAAAGTGTTTCCAATCAATGCATGCGAGACGTTGTCACTCTGAATGCTCGCGACGCAACATAAACACGACGCGAACGCGCCGCTTGACGCACCGCAGCGCAACGCTTTCACTCTGATTGAAGCTTAATAGGAATGTGCGGTATTTCTGAACCACCTTAACAGTACGCTGATCGCCGTGTCCATGGCTAACAATAACATCATCTGTTTTGGTGACTCCAATATAGATTTATTGAGGGCAGATAGTATGGCGTCTCAAGAGTTTGTTAGCTTATTAGATAGTATGCGCTTTAGACAAATAATTCAGCTGCCAACTCGCGTTACTGCTTCGTGTTCCACTTTGCTGGACTTATTTTTGATTTACGGTGAACATTTAAGTAGTGAATATACACTTGAACACTTACCTAAACTTGCGGATCGCGAATTGGTTTGTTGTATAATTTCCGTTGATGGTTTTTGGCGCAAAGCTACAATTGGAACTTTTAGAGATTTTAAAAACTTTAATTCCAGTGCCTTCTTATCATGTCTACGTAGTATTCCATGGAGCATTATACAGTGCGGGCCTAAAGTGTACCTCCCTCATGCTAACTTTTGAACGACAGAAGCTATCGTTTTTAGAAAAAATAGATCGATTTCTTTTCATTTCAATTCAACTTTCTTTTTTTAAATAGAACATCCTGTCTATTTTTACGTTTTTGGAAAGGTAATCGAAAGACGAATCCAACGATACCACATATCTTATACTTCAAATTAAGAAATATGGCGATATGCAGCAATAAAGGTTTTGGTAGTCTGTTTTCGTTCTTACGCAAAGTTGGCTAGAAAAGAGCGCCAAATTGTTTCTTGTAACACTAGACTGATCTAAAGAGCTTGTTGCTGAGCAAAGTATCGTAAAAATTGCCAAACTGTCAAATCTCAATTCCAAAAGCGTAAATTATTCTTGTTATTTGTTGTTATTATAAGCTGCATTTGTCATACTTTCGTTCTTTGTGCTCGTTATTATTTTCTCTCATTTTAACTTGGTTTTTTAATTGTTGTTTCTCCTTTACTTTATCGAACTTTATTGTAATTAATTAATTGTGATAGGTTTGTTTAAATTTGTTAGTTTTTGACAGGCAGTGTGCTTAAGTTTCAATTTTTTATGTTGTTGATGTTACAATGGCCTCCGCATGGATCACATAAGATGACCATCAAGTATCTAATCAATCTAGTGTCACAAAAAACAATTTGGCGCTCTTTTCTAGCCAACTTTGCGTAACAACGAAAACAGATTAACAAAACCTTTATTGCTGCATATCGTCATATTTCTTAATTTGAAGTATAAGATATGTGGTATCGTCGGATTCGTCTTTCGATTATCTTTCCAAAAACGTAAAAATATACATGGTGTTCTATTTAAAAAGAAAGTTGGCATCACTTCCGGTAAAACTGGAAATACAATTGAAATGCTGATAACGGAAAAAAATAGTTTCGAAAAAATAGAAATCGACCTATTTTTTCTAAAAACGCTAGTTTCTGTCGTTCAAAAGTTAGTATGGGAGGGGGGGGGGGCACTTTAGGCCCGCACTGTATATGACACTGATGATAGATATTCACCTGTTCATCTTCTGAATATATCCGCACCAATTGCAATTCGTATGTTCACTCGATCTCCATACCCTTGGTTTATGGATGATAAGAGTATGGTGACGATAGGACATTTCGTAAATTTAAACAAACGGGGCACTCGGCACATTGGGAGTATTATAAGCAATTGTGCAATCTCATTACTTCTATGATCAGCACTAGTAAAAGAGCTTATATGGATTCTTTACTTGCTAGCCGCGACACTCGCATGCTCTGGAATAATTTGCGTCATTTAGGAACTTCTAAAACTCCATCTGGACTTCCTCCTGTATTTAATAATCCTAATGTGTTAACTATGCACTTCCTAAATGCGATTCTGTCTACTGCTTGTGATCCTTCCTTAAAACTGCTTTATGACACTCTTGTTTTAAACAACCACCTTAATGAATTTTACTTTACTGAAACTGATGAGTATGAGATCCTTCATATACTTTCGTCCATCAGATTTGGAAATGTGGGGGCAGATGGTATTTATGTGCGTCGCATCTATCTCCAATTATTACCCACATTATTAACATCTGCTTAACTAGATAACTTTAGTAGAGCGTTTGACATAATCAATCACGAACTATTGCTCTCCATTCTACATTATATTGGACTGTGTGACTCTGTAATAAAAAATTATATCTCTTGTAAGAGACAAAGTCGTCAGTCTTGATGGAAATTTATCTAGCATCCATGGCGCGGCTTTTGGGGTGCTTCAGGGTTCTATTTTGTATCCTTTGCTCTTCTCTTCTATTTTGTATCCTTTGCTCTTCTCTATTTATATGTGCATCTTAGCTCCATTTCGTCTTGAAGCATTGTCGCTGTCATTTTTACGTCGATGACTCGCAAATTTATATTAGTTGTTTGGCGGATAATTGCTTCAAATTAAATTTATTAAATGTATATTGTGTTGACGTTTATATTACTACTCATAAAGAGTATTTGAAATTCTAAATTAATTTCAAAATTTGACATGCGTTGCTGTGGAAGTGGAATCTCTTTCGTGCACAGATTAGAACCAGAAAGTTACCTTATTTAAAAACTACGAAGTGTACATTGGTTTTGAAAATAAAAACAATAGGAAGAAATGAATTATTTTGACGAAAATTAATATAATTGTTTAAATCTATCAATTTGGAATATTTTGGATCTAATTTATTTGAAGAGCAAGTAACTACAAGGAAGATCTAAGGAACAACAATTTGGGAACAAATTTGAAAATATCGACAGGGCAAGTGATCCGAAAAGGACTGTGAGTTGTAAGAAATTATTACTTTAGCCAATAAACTTAAAATTTGAAAAACATTTTATAAAGCAAACTAAAATTTAGCTGCCGGTAGTTTTTGAAAAATAAAATTTGTAAAAGGAATGTAATTATTTTTTTTAATAAATTGTGTACTCCTTTCGGCTTTAAAATGTTGTTTTGAGTTGGTTTAAAATTCGTTAGTAAAAAATTGCAAAATTCCATCCCACTTATTTAATTTTTTATTTACTTAATCCCTGAAAAAGTTTATATTGCAATATATTAGATCTATTCGAGAGCATCATATTGACTTTGAAACAGAAGAAGAAATTTAAGACTAAAATGGGCTCGTTTTAATTACAATTAATTGTTATAGCAATTAATTTCGACATTTTCAGTGATGAGAGTATTTTTAATTAGATACTTTCATCTATACATGGTACCACTAACTTTGTATACCGTACGGGCGAGCCTACGTATGATCACCCGATTTTACACGAATACAGCGCATCTATACGTGTGATGTGTTGAATGTCACTGTAGAATGTCATTTGCTTGCCAAATTGCGTAAAAGCAAATTCATTTGTGCACCTTACTCACGTTATAAACGGCATATTCGTTCACGTACACGACTTTGCTTCCGTATTTCCGAAAAATGCCGATTTTGCTGGCTGATCATAGTACGCTCGTTCTTATGGTATATACGACAATTTCAAATACAGCTGCCACCTTCCAGAGAGGTACGCTGATGAGCCATAATACGGCGAAACGCGTCCGTGCATGGTGGATATTGGCAGCTTGTTTCATTATTAGTTCATAAACCTTTTATAGCAGTAATTGAACTATCTCTCAAAATTAAAAAAAAAAACAATATGTTGTATGTAAAACAAACTAAATTTTAATTTTTTATAAGAATGCACCAACAAAAACACTACTTCGTGGGACCAATAATAATGGAAGTGGCAATACTGGCCCGTTAATTTGAATCATCTTGTACAGTGAGTATGTGGCTTTGTTACTTCACCTACTCGCTGAAAAAGTTGGGGCACAGTCAATTATTTGCAAACATATAAATGGTGGTTTAAAATTGTAATGGATTGGCCGAAAAAGCTCTCTCTCTTGGCCAGTTACTTGCAGGAGCAGATTCTCTTGCCAAATTACTTTTTGAAAAACTTGACTTTGAGAACTGAATCCATATGTAAACTTTTAAGCAATACTGGAGGTGTAAACGATTTTAAGTAGTATCCATTCTTTGTCATCCTTCTGAAGACTTGCACCATGGTTTAAGACATTTACGCACACGAAAGTCTTCTTGTTCTGTTTGAATACATTTTACAGTGTTGCAGTTTGTTTATTCAACAGCCTCGTTGCATGAAAAGTCATTTTTTTAGGTATCTTTACATTGTTTGTCTATATATGTAGTTTTGATAAATGTTTTCCCTTGCGTTAGTTATGAGGCTTAAGGTTTTATATTTTATAGGATTTCGTTCATCATAATCTTTTCCTGGATTATTCACGTAATTTTCGAATGTCTTTGAGTAATATTGGTGGCATATATCGTAGGCGCGTCGTTAGTTCGGAATCAGCTTTTCGACACGATTAGGGAGCACCCAAACACAAAGTACGCAACCGCGCTGTCTGTGCAGCGTATATACTGTTCGTGTGAACTTGTGTCGGAATACGTTCCCTGCCCCTCACGTTTCGGATTTCCCCGCGACAACCACTCTCCGACAGCCAACGATGAGACCGTAGTAGTCAATGCTGGTACAGTGCAACTCGTAGGTCGCCGCTATTCTATATATCCGCGGAGCACACCGAAAGCGCTGCGTGCTTTTTTCTCGTGTTTTTCTTTTTCTTTGCTATCTCTCTCCTACCGATTGTATTGTATACGCACTCGTACTTTCAGACATCTCTTTTTGAGTACGTCTGATACGTTTTGATCGGTACTGTTTTTGTTATTGTTTCTTTTTGCAATTTTTACTTTTGTCATGCAGTTTCTTGAGTTTTAATCGGCATGTTTTCTTACGAGTTAGTGGTGTAGGTGGTTTGTGCGAATGTGTATATGTTGAGGATTGATAGTTGATAGACTTCTTCTGCGCAAAGTGTGATTCTTTTGGTGTGTGACAGTTAATTGCCAGCAAGGATTTTTTTTAAATATTTCATATTCCGCTCTGCAAGGGTCTTCTCTTTGATTATTTGTTGACATGCGGAGAATAAGCGGTGAGTGATTTTTATTCTATATGGACTAGTTAAACATCTAATTGTTTCATTGAAGATGAAATTGGTGATTCATGCATCTTCAATTAACAAAGTGTTATAGTACCATATCTCGTAATAAATTGAATCTTAAAACAATTGTTTATTACGATTATCTGCCAATTCAACGTTTTTTATTCTTTTTGTTAATTTAAATTGAATTTGTACATTTCATCATCGCTATTATTTTATCGTATTGTTCTATGAATTTTTGACAATTAAAATTACAATTGTTTTTGCCATTATATTCTCTCTCGGTTTTATTGATACGTACTTAATATCTCAGTTTTTTGGCTCTGTATATTTGACACCATATATTTTAACGTTACAGATTAGATAACATTAGTTGATTCACAAAATATCCACTTCTTACTGTTACATTATCGATTTCGTAACCATAATATTTATTTACGCTAATAAATCCGTTTTAATCCTTCTTATATGCTTTTTTATTTGTATCTATATCTACTAAAGATTATATTCATGTCGATCAGATTGATGTTTTAAACCCTTTAGCAATTAAGTAAGATAATTCATTTTCATGCTTCATTTTGAAAATAAAGTATTCTATTGAAAAAGAATATAATAATAATAATATTTATAACACGTTGGACATGTTATCGTAAGCTTCCAGAAATCAGTGTTTTAATCTTAACTAAATTACCTTAAATTATGAGCCCGTCTCAAATTTGAAAGACATTCCAAATAGTTTATGGCGCAGTTTGTGCTATACCGCAATTTTGAGCATATCGCTTACTAAAAATATCAAAAACATGAGGGAATAATCAAAACGAAAGATTGATTGAATTGGACTTTTATTAACCCAGGTATGCCTTCTGTTCAAACGAACACCACGCAAATGTACCTAGGCATGTAGTCCCGATTTTGGGTAGACCTGGGATACATGGCGCATTTTAAATTATCGAAGGAAACATTTGTTTATAGTATTCCTTTATAAAAATTATTAAAACTTTTAGTATAAACATATTAAAAATTTAGTAAAAAAATAGAAACAAAAGTTGTCAGGCATACCTGGGTTGATATATAAAAGGCATAGCAGTTATTTCGAAGGAAGAGAGTTACTTCTTTGTTGAACCTGGGAATCGTATGTGCCAGAAAAAAATTGGCTACCAATAGGTGGCTGTGACAAAACACAAATGTCAAATGTGTTTAATTTGGTATGTCCGTGTACTATACGATACGTAGAGTAATATCAGTGTTGGTTTTTGTTTATTGTGAGAACTGATTTTAAAATGACTTCAAATCAAGAAGACAAGCGCAATTTGATGGTCTCTAAGTTTCTTGAAAATCCAGGTATGTCAGAAAGACAGCAAAACAACTCAAAATTCCCAGAAGCACGGTTCAACATGTTATTGCTGAATTTAAGGCAACGTCTACTGTTCATAGAAAAAAGGATTCTTTGATAAAAAGCCCGAGAAAAAAATCCCAATATGTGGATGAGAGATGTGACATAAAACAACCGTTTCGAAATCCGTGGTACAAGGGGTGAAAAAGATGTTAAATTTGAAGTCTAAAGTATACCAGATCGATTTGAAGAGGAAGAAATTATCTGGAAATCAAGAGCTCGAAAACTTTACGAACAGTATTTAACAAAATTTGATTGTTATAGTCGTAATGGATGACGAAACTTACTGCAAAGGTGATTTCAAACAGCTACCTGGTCAAGAATATTACGTCGCTAAAGGTCGAGGAGAGGTTTCAACACAATTTAAGACTCGCTATATGGACTAAAATTTGCATTTTTTGTGACTACTGGAAGCATAAACAGCAATATTATATAGATGAGTGTTTAAGAGCTACTCCCATTTATTGAAGCGCAAAACATACCGTTATTGTTTTAGCCCGATTTGGCTACTTGTCACTACAGCCGAGCAGCTTTAGAATTCTTCCAGCAAAACGACATGAAACTGTCCCGAATTACGGCCGATCAAACGGTATTGGGCTCTGATAAAAAGATAACTAAAGTAGACGAAAAAACAATCCGCTGACATAAAAGATTTCGAAAAAGAATTCAAAATAGTTTCAAGTGGTATGGATCAAGGTGAAGTAATAGCGTTAATGTCAAATGTACTAATAATTTAATACCACCATTCATAGATTAGTTCACGTAAAAATGTTCGTTCTTTTGTTAAATAAATAAATTTATTGAAAATTTTAAGTTTTATTCATTTTTGGAAATTTTCTTAATGGCCATTATGGTGGGGGGGCAGTCCTTAGTTTATGAGTGCCAACATTGTTTTTCTTTACTTACTTCTGCCACAAATTAACTACAAAGCAAACGCCCATCTAAATATTGTGCGTACTCAATTAAGGCGTCTATTTCTACATGGTAGGTAGACTCAATAAAAAAGAACTTCGTTGCATATTTAGAATATGCTATGAGTGCCTTCGTAATGTAAGCAGAAAATAAATAACTTACTGCCATTTAATATGTAAAATTAATGCTGCTTAAGCAAAACTAACTATAGCGATCATTCGATCAGCCATACATGTATAGTTTGATGACATCATCACTTACAGCTGACTTTTAAAACTTACATAATTGATTTACAACTTACGTACTACATGCATGTACGTATTTCGTGACAAACTCGTATTTCTATGGACTTCTCGATGTAGTCTAATAGAACGAGCTAACAATACAACCTTGTTTATTCATTTCAATAAGAAACTTGATTAAATCAATGACTAGAATACAATTCTCTAATAGACATGCAGGATCTATTTTTAAGAATTGGCAGGATATGATGTAAGATCTGGTGACTTTTTTACTCTATAAAGAGGAGATTTAAATCTGATCGACAATTCATTCGAAATTTGTAAGTTTATGTTGTTAAACGGGTTTTTCAAGGTTCACAGATCCAGTCGATGACATTTTAATGCTGATTTTTCTGACGTATTTATGCACGAGTAAGCATAGTCGTTTTTATAGGACTGCAGTGAAGCAAAGTAAAAAATTAAAAAGTTTATATTTAGAAGTGGGAAGTGATGTACTTCCACACAACGTTTAGATGTTCGTATCCGTAAACCCGTTGCATTACCGGCGAGGATGCTTTTTATAGGTGCTAAAAACAACCTTTCTGTTCGAAGAGTGCAGAGATTATTTCAACATCAACAAAAGTATGCATATTGGAAGTTTTATATATGCATAGATCAAAGAAGTTATTTCGGAGTACTCTTTGAACTGAAAAGCATTTAATAAATAGCAAGGGATCCCACTGTTCAAATTTTTAAAAACGAAATTTTAGTGTTTTGAAATAAAAAAGTGAGGTTAAACCTAACTTACATATTTTCCAAAAAATAAACATTTTGATTACTGCCTTCAGTCAAGATTCGCTTCCTTGCTTCGTCATTGAAGGCCATTGAACAAGGTTTGTTGTAGGTCCAAAGTTTATTAACCTGTTTTATTTACATTAGTAAGAATATTAATAGAGATTTAGGTTTGATACAAAAAATATTATTTGGTAACAAATAAGTAGAGCTCGGTAACTGGAGAGCAATCGCAGCGACGGTGTGACTGTGTTTAGGTGGGCGGGGAGGGCTGGTCAATTATGATACGACACGACAAATCATCATTACTCAGTTCAGTTTAGCGTTGGATAGCGGATAGGGCGTGTTGATTTTATTGATATAGACGTAGTTATTAATTGTAGTTATTATTTAGTGTAGTGCGTTTTGATTTTATTGATACAGGCGTAATTATTAATTGTAGTTTTTAGTGAACATGTCGAAGGCTAAAAAACGACCCTGTCAAGACATAGTAAATAAGTTTATTTCTGATTTTCCCGATTTGTTTTACAACGGGAGTAAGATAGTTTGTAAAGTGTGCAAAATCCATTTGATGTCAAATAAGAAGTGGAACTGTACAAGACACGTAAATTCCGCACAGCATAGAAAACGAAAATTGGGCATGCCACCGAGAAGTGAATTTTTTTATGTAATTCTTATGTTGATAAACTGTAATTTGCCACTAGGCTTACTCGATAAACAACCGTTTAAGGACTTTTGGGACAAATACAATCCCGAGTTGCGGTTGCCAACGGAGAAAACGGCACGTAAGCATATTGCATTTGTACGCGATGACGTGGAAAAGAAAATGAAACGCATATTGAAAAAACAGTTTCTTTGGTTATGTGTTGACGAGACAACAGACTGTAAAAAAAATTCAATTGTAAATATTATGGTACGCATACTAGACCCTAGTAAACCTATATTACCACTGTTACTAGCTAGCCGAAGACTACAAGAGTGTACCGCTGCAACAATTACGAAGGTTGTACTTAGTACGTTGGAAAAATTTCAAATTTCAAAAGATAAAGTGTTGATGTTTATGAGCGATGGCGCAGCGATAATGCGTTCGGTAGGCCGTTCTCTTCTTGAACATGGTTGCAAGTGTTTACATGTTACGTGTAAAGTGCATGCTTTACATCTTGTGGCAGAAACCATTCGACAATGCTCTCCCGAGGTAGATGCATTAATAGCAAGCACAAAAGAAGTATTTTTGAAATCTCCCAAACGCTTATGATCATTTCACACAGAGTGTCCTGGTATTCGTCAACCACCGGAGCCAATTCTTACACGTTGGGGAGGGAACATGGTTGCAGGCAGCTTTTTATTATGCTGAACATTTCAAAATAGTAAAAGCTGTTGTTGCACAATTCAATCCTGCCGAAGCTGCAGCTATTAAGGAGAGCCAGTTGAAATTTCAAGATATTCCCGTTGAAACAGATTTAAAAAATATTCGTAGCTACTATAAAGGATTAGCTGACGCAATAGACCAATTACAAAATAGATCGTTATAATTGTTGGAGTCTCTGCAAATTACGTACGGAGTGCATACACAGCTACTGACCATACATGACGCAAAATATAATCGCGTTTTAGAAAAGTTCGAGAGTGTGATTTTAACACACTAAAACAAATTTGTGATGGTGTATCGAATAGTCCACTGACTAAGTACAAAGAGTATTTTGTTCATTTATGTATAACATCGGTAGATGTTGAACGCTCTTTTCCAAAATATAAACATTTTCTCACCACGGCGAACATCGCTCACCGAGACAACTGTGGAAACACATCTAATGGTGTCAACTTTTTGCCACTCTTATCCATATGATGTTAATACTGATAATGGTGCTTCTAGCTTTACTGTTCCGTAGCCAAGACTGCTTAAAAGGGTGAGTGTTTCACTATTCTTTACATATTATAATTATGTATTAGTTCTGTTATTTTTTTTCTATTTTCTTACTATTGTTTTTGTATACTAGGCAGGTACGGCTATGGCACGGCTCCCTGTTACCGGGCTCTATTAATGGCAGTAAAACTACTTCTAGGTGTGCATATATTCGCTTTATTTCCCAAACGTTTTTATTGCGTCAGCTTATATTTTTTCTACTGGGGTATTGATTTCAAAATGTCACTTCTGTCGGCTGTGAGTCACACACACACTATTTATAATCCGCAACCCATGCAACTGATCCGATTCTGTTGCGAAGACCGATTGCGCCCGGCTTAATAATGACTTCATCCCCAAGCAACCATTAAACCATTTTATAGCTGTTTACGCTAACATTTTACATGTATGTCGGTGATACTCAACCAGTTCTATGTTATCCAAAATATATTTTGTTGGGAATAAGTTGTAAACATAAAATTCCTTGTTTTGTTGTATTCAGTTTACTTCCTCATGGGCTAGTTAATATTAAAAGCTACGTAAGAGATTGTGACTAACCCTGTTATGTAAGCGTTGAGATAAACTCCATAATGGAGAATTTATGAAGCGTTTATTTTGCGACAATACTGATCATCATAATAATGACGTTTAGAGCCTAAATAAATATTGGTAGTTTCCAAATATGTGCAATATACATAACGGAGTATATTCGGCATTTATGATGTCTTGCGAAACAAATGCAGCAATCTGTTCCGAGTAATAAACAATTCCTATCGGATTGCTCGTGATATATCAAGAAATAAGGCGACGTTCACGACATACGAACAATCTGTACAATTAGACTTACGTTAAACGTAAAAACTTACTATTTGTAACGTTTGAAAACATGTCATCGGTTAAAAAGCACATGGAAACGTGGATATTGCATTGTATGCAAAGCAGATTATATAGGTGTCATAAACTTGTCTCGACGTTTCAGTTTAATTACACTTTAGCGTTTGTAAAACCCAACCCAACGCTCACAGAAAACAAACATATGTAGCAATGAACCGGATCAAAATAGAACGCAGTTCGAAACGGTCCATTGTTTTGAGATTGCTGATAAACACCATCTCTGCTGCTTCGAAAATGTAACGACACGATAACAATCCGAGCTGTACCATTATTATTATTACTTATTACTATTATCGACGCCACTCATCTTCGACTCATATACATACGGCCGTGTGCAAGACATGTAATAAGGTTTCGATTATTTAACTGTCACAAAGACATCCGCAATCGAGCAATATCTGTCGAGATATTTTGACACCTGTTATTTGTGAGAATGTCGCTGATGTATTAATATCCGTCCAATGAAGAATTTCGTATGTTTCTTCGATACCAACAGAAGATGCCGCCAGACACCAGTTTAGGGTATTATGTATGCTGGGGTTTCTGGTGTACCAGTGTATTTCTGTTGAGTCATAAATTCTATTGACATTGACAAAATTGAAATCTTTATCTTCCTACAGATATCATCGTAGCTGGTGGTATATATTGCACGAAGAAGACTAATAGAGATTCGACTAATGATAAATTAAGAAAAAAAAACAGATTCTTTACTTTTCTCTCTCATAATCTGCTTAAAATGCAGACGGATTACTATGTTTAAATTATATCTTTCCATAAATTACTGGATAACGCTAAAAGTAATGGATTATAAGAATTTTTGAAAAGAATGTTTTTGAATTTTGTCAAGTTTGACGTATATAACTTGAAAAGGTCGCCAATTTTGTATATTTAAATCTGTTATATCATAGGGAAACGTAATCATGTTTTATCTGGTGCTCTTGAGGCAAAAAAAACGGGGACTTAAGAAGATTTAGTTTAAATCTGGTTTACCTATGCCTTATTATTTTATGTAAAAATAATAACTGATACATATCATTATGCCGCATATAAGAAGACTAGTGATACGAGGGTGTATCAAATATAAATGGGACTTGTTTTTTTTTTAATTCAAACATTATTTAACTAAGCTTACAAATATATATTATTTTTCTACATACTCTCCCGCCCTAGAAATACATTTTTCCCATCGGAGTGGGAGCTTTTTTATTCGATCATCGTAAAAACTCTTCAGACGTTCGTGTAATTGGAGCACAAACGCTTTCACCGCTTCGTTGTCGTCAAAACGCTGGCCTCCAAGCGCTTCTTTGAGGGGCCCAAAAAGATGGAAGTCACAAGGTGACAAGTCTGGACTATAGGGTGGATGTTCCAACGTTTCCCATCCTAATGCATCCACTTTTTGCAACGCGGAGTTAGCCACATGAGGCCTGGCGTTGTCATGCAGAAGAATGACACTTCTGGCCGATTTCTTCTTCCTTTTCCTTCGAAATGACAATTTCGCGGCATCCAGTACTTCACAATAATATTGCGGATTAATTGTGCGTCCATCGTGGAGAAAATCAACGTGAAAAGCACGTTGCCGATCAAAAGAAACTGTTGCTATTACCTTTTCGGCTGACAACCGCGTCTTTGCCTTCACCGGTGTCCTCTCGCCGCTATTTCTCCACTGCATACTCGCCTGTTTCGACTCCGTCGTGTAGTTGTGCACCAAAGTTTCGTCACAGGTGACGATGCGATTTAAAAAGGCCTCACCCTCTTGCTGGAGTCGCCGCGAAACCTCCAATCGATGTTGCTTGTGATCCTCCGATAACAGACGTGGAACCCATCCAGCGGCCAGTTTGCGAAATCCCAAGTAATCTGTCACGATCCGTAGGATACTCCCGTAACTGATGTTTACTTCCGCAACGATTTCGAAGAGAGTTATGTGCCGATTTCCCTCTATGAGATTTCGGACCGCCTCGATGTTGGGTCACTCTTGTCCTTGGACGGCGATCATGACTCCCGATCTCGACCTTTTCACCCCCTCCAGAAAATTTTTTGTGCCATGCGAATACGCGGGTTCTTGACAGGGTGTTGTCTCCGAACTGTGTCTGTAATCGCCGCAAAATTTTGGTTGAGTTCACCCCCTTCTTGGCCAAAAACTTGATGATTAACCGCTGCTCCACGGAGGCATGCACTTCTTTCTCGCTCATGGTTTCTTTTGATACTAAAGGCCTCCCGAGAGAGTTGCGGTCGGTTCTCCCCTCTCCCTAACGGTACAGGCTACCTGCGCATCAACCCCTTCCAGGTCTAAAAGCCCTGCGGAATTTTTAAGAGATGGCAATATCGAAAGACCGTAGAAAGAAAAATAGGTTCTCGTTGTAAACGTCTTATCAAATTCCGTTGAAGACGAAAATATTGAATTTTTAAGGAATAATTAATAATACTCCGATTTCGTGCATTTGCTTTTCTAGTAAAAAAAGTGTTGTAAGAAATAGAATTGGAAAATACTTAGAATTAAGAAATCGAGTGGTTTTCGAAATACCTTTTCTTAATGACTTGAATAAACAACATAGACTTGGCTTCGCATTAGAATATTTGCCTTGAACATTGCTTTGAAGTTATCATGCGATTCCGTTTTTGATCAATCGCCATTAGACGCGGCGCGACGCCCATCTCGCCGATAGCTTTCTCATACCCAATCTTTCGCGAAGGAAGTTCATTTGAGATATTTAGCATATTAGTAATCTTTCACCCGGCGGCATCATATCGTCCGTAGTCACTTCAATTGGACGACCTGGTCATTCCTCATTAAAGACAGATGTTCGGCCACGCTTAAATTCATTAAAGCAGTATTTAATGGTAGTCATCCAAGGTGCATAATCCTTACAATCTGGATCCAACTTCTCTTTGATTTCTGCATACATTGTCCCATCCAAAAAAAGAAATCGAATCACTGACCGGTATTGCTTTTTTTCCATGATTCCGCAAACACAAACTTGCTCACTTTCAACAGCTCTCAAAACAACACTACTCGATGAATCACTCCGATATAACAGACGTCGACTAAAGAATAGTACCCACCGTCGATAATGCAGACTTTGACACAAAGTGCCATCTGTCTCCAAACACCTTACTGGTACTTCTTATACCATTTTCGTATATGAAACCAGTCGCTATTAATATTAATTTTAATGGTAAATTATTGTGAGAAAGTGGACCAAGTGGAGATAACATCTCCACATCTTACCGTACCACAATTGCACGTATAAAATTCGAGCACGGCCAATATCCGGCACATCTGTATAGATTGGGCATAAAACGGTCGCCTACTCGTCAATGTGGTAGTAAGACCTTAATGACATTATTCACCTGCGGTTTAGATAAAAGGTATCCTAGGCGAATTTATATCCTAGTCAGTCCCCAATCGCATTCATCTACCACCAAATGAAAATACCCTAATGTATTTTATTTATTCTAAAACTATATTTGACCTTATACTGTTTTCAAGTTTTGCAACGTTGTATCTGGATATTACATTGGGCCACGTGGGCTATGATCCCGAGATGCCAATTATCAAACAAAATATATCATTTAATCTTGTAAGCTATATATAAGGTGTGAGCCACAAAATATTTCTCCTGAGTTGGTCATGAATGAGAACGATAGACATAGCAGTCTTGTCTGAGTTTAACTCATCTTTATAGAGTAATAGAAATTGAAGTTGAACTGTCAACTGTCATTCTTATTTCGTAACCACAAGTGATAGGTATTATTGTGGTTTTGTAAAATAATGGCTTTCGTATTTAACGAACAACAAAAACGGTGCATGGTTGAAATTTATTTGATAAATGGCAGAAAAATGGATGGTGTATGGATTTATTCTAGAAGAGACGCGTACGAGGATTTTCTAGAAGAATTTCCAAATTAAGCTATTCCGTATGTGCATTTCAGTAGATCTAGACACCGTTTTGCAGAGTTGTTTAGGCATACAGGAAGTGTCAATCGTAAAGAAGACAGTGGTATACCAAAAGTCAGAAGTGAAGAAACTATTGAAGCGGTGAGACAAGTAATGGAGGAACGTCCGCAGACTTCTATGCGACACTTACAACAAGAACTAGATCTTTCTTGTGGTACTTGTAGACGTATTCTTAAAAATGATCTACATGTATACCCTTATCGATTAAAAGCAACTCATGAAATACTTCCTGCAGACAAGATTTTTGTGAACGTTTTAATAACCGTTTCAATAATGACGGGGTCATAGAAAAAATTATGTTTACTGATGAATCATGGTTTCATCTCTCTGGCTATGTCAACTCCCAAAACAAGAATATGAAGTACAGATAATGCACATTTTTTATGGAAACACCATTATATTCATAAAAAATTGGTGTTTGGGCAGCTGTTAGTCAGAGAAGGATTATTCGACCCGTATTTTTCGAAGGTAGGTTAAAAATATTAAATTTCTAAAATGTATTAACTCTATAGTACCAGCGAATCCTGACTTTTTATGTGATTATTGAAATCTCGTAAAAGTTTCGCTACTTTTAGGAATACTAAATGCTGTGCGATATCGAATGGAAATTTTAACACCATTTGTAAATATTTTGCATGATGATGAACTACAGGAAGGTCGTATACACACTACCAATGAAAACATAGCATTTCTAAGTGAATTCTTTGAAGATCGTATAATTAATTTAAATACTGATATGGCCGCTACGGTCTTGCGATCTGACACCATGTGATTTCTTTTTATGGCCTTACTTAAAAAAAATCCACTTTTAAAATCCCCGCTGTTGATTTTTACGACTTACAAGAAAGGATTATAAATAAGATCGAAGAGATAACACACGTTAGATTCTTCGAAATGCTATTGATTCTGTTAAAATTAGAATTGTGCTTTGTAGAGATATAGGTGGTAGACATATACATCTTATTTAATAAATATTTTTCTCCGACAAAGATGGTGTTGTGGTAAGGGTTTTAGTGAACTGTTTCAGTCCGACAAAGATCTTTTTTATTATTATTGATATATGTAGATATAGTTTTAAAGCAATTAATACATATCCTAACCTACATTCTACCTAGTTCAAATCAGCTGTTGATTTAAAATTAATATAAGTTGACATGAGTGATTTATCTCGTGGCCAACTGAGGAGAACTATTTTTTGGCTCACACGTTAGTATGTATACCAAAATTGAAGTTTGCAGCGTTGTCCTATTTCATTGTTTGAGATATTGATTTATGTTCGTCGATAAACTCAAAGATAATAGACAGTGGCCACGTTGAATTCCAGTTGCAGCGGTATTTACTATTTTGTATTTCGATATTGTGTCCAGATATGGGTATATGGCGTAATGTAAAACTAGATTGTACCCTATGATGGTTTAAACGTGGGTAGAGAGTGTGCGGATTTTTTTTTTTATTTATGGCCAGAGAATTGAACTGTTCAATGAAATACAATCTCTTCAGCGCCGAATAAATGAAATGATCTATACAGCACTGTTGTAAAAGGTAATTTAAGTCCTTAGTGATTGTCGCTTCACTTTTAATCAACGCACAACGTGTTGTTTTCTCTACTACTTCGTATTCTTCACTACTTCGTACAAACGTAATGAATGTTGCTAACTTGTATTTCATTTTAATTTATTTTTAATTGAACAGGTTTCATTTTAAAGGAGCCATTGCTCTTGGCCATTGTTTTCGCGAATTATGTTCTGCAGACGTCTTTAGTAGTAAAATAAATCTTGTAAACATGTACTTAAACTGATAACTAGGCATTATTTACTATGTGGTCAATACGATCATAAAATTGTTTTATAGACACATTGTTGTAAATTATTTTGTAATCTCTTCGCTTGTTGCATTTTTATTTGGTAGATTAATTTCATATGTTGGCTTCCGTCGACGAATAGTGAAGAATCAGTTTTTCTTGGTTTCTCCGACGTAATTGAACTTAATTAATCAAATAAAACTTTTATTGACTCCGCTAGGATTCGAACCTGTGGCTCCCGTTTGCTGGATAGCCGCGCTAAACGAACTACACCACAGAGTCTGTAGGAACGAATCTCGAAAATCTACATATTAAAAGTCATTCGTTCCTACAAACTCTGTAGTGTAGTTGGTTTAGCGTGCCTGTCCAGCAAACGGCAGCCGTAGCTTCGAATCCTACTAGAGTCAATAAAAAAAACATTTGTTTAATTAAATTTAATTACTACAATTACTTTTCCTCACATTTTCACATGATAATTTATATTTTGAACAGTATTCACATAAATGTTGTTTGATTTTAAGTAATGTTCTATTAAATAAAATCTTATTAATTTTATTGCTACCTAGGCAATAATGAAAATATCAGATTATTTTGACCAAATTCATTAGAAAATGTACTGTTCCCGCATTCATTCAATAATAAAATCAATATTATGAAGTGTACTCAGTGGTTCTTTTATATAGCTAAAAAGTTATCGAAGCTGATCGGTTAGGGGTATAGAAATTCTAAAATTGAGTTTACCAATTTCTGAATTCCTTGTCTGAGGACGATGTCGAACCCTTTTCATTCTTTTTCCGGGTGGATTCATGTCAATTTAAATAAAAGAGGTTAGATCAAGATTGTGATAGAATTTGTTACTCTCATACTTTTTAAAATTTATTTTTACCGCATGTTTTCCAATAAAATTAGTTTCTTCCTTCATACAGTTTGGTAATTTTTAATGTCATTGCATATCGTCGTATTTTAGCGAATACTTTAAAGACCAGGTGGGTCGCGATTACTTTTGAAATATGAACTTATCGTTTAATCTCCATCCTTGAGAACAATTTTACGATTCAGCGGTGAATGCAGTTTATAATCGCATTTAACAATCACCCGCTACTTTCATTTTATCACGTCTTGCATGAAATACGTCTGATATCATTACGTACATTACGCTTATATGAGTATCATTGGATGCTGGGCAATAAATAGGCGTGAATAATTTTCTAACCTTGGAAAAAAACTTGTAAGTATAATTAATAACTTTGATATATTGGATAAAAATTCTTTGGCAAAATTGATTAATGGTAGTTCTTGTTCTTACTTAACAGAGCGCTAATGGATTGCGTAATGATCTGTAGTTAATAATGCGACTCTAGAGTTATTATTAAAATTGGTTATGTTATGCTTTTAACTTCATATAAGCAATGATTTTTTGTTTTCATTTCTTCATTTTTTAAATAAAATCGACATTCATAATAATAAATGTTATCTGCTCCTTTCACTATATTATTTCTTATTTTTATCAAAACCTAGTGATTTTCTGTAATTCTACGCCGATAATTTAGTGATGCAATTTTCGGTGAAAAACTGAATTTTGGTGTTTTTAAAATGAATATCTTGCACTGATTAATGCATATTTTGTGCGTGTGTCAAAATGTTACTTATTATTCGTAACGTACAGTTTGGGAGTACATGTCTACAGTACCGTGCAAAAAGATATCACAATTTGGTTTTTTGACCGTAACTTCCCTCAAACCCAACGGATCTCGATGAAATGTGTCATGCGGGGTGTATATCGGCGCGAACAAGTGTTACATTATTATTTTTATTTTTTTGGTTTTTGCTGTTTCTGTGCTGTTTGTTTATATTGACCTGCAATTGATAAATATGCTGTAGTTTTTTGAAACAAATTCAAGAAAGCTTCCAAACCATGGGGCGATCACGTGGATCATGTTCGTTGACCATAACGACTATGCAGGCTATTCTGCGAGGTCGCCGAATGGGAAGGACTCACGCCGAGCTATAGCAGCAATTCCAAGTGTCTACCGTAACCAAGCTTATTGCTCGAACCAAGCTCGTGAAGGCATAATAAAGGGAAAATCTCCTGGGAGACCAAGAAAAACGGATTCATTGATTGATAGGAATATCTTATGGACGTCTCGGACGAATCCTCGCTTCACTGCCCGTCAAATTTATGAAGAAATTATTGGTCCTGGAATGCCAAATCTTTTTGTGGATACGGTAAAGCGTCGTCTGAGGGAAGGAGGACTAAATGGCAGTCGTCCTGTAAAAAAAGCATCTAATTTCTGCCAAGAACAAGAAGCCAGAGTGCGATGGGCCAAGGAACACCTCAACTGGACTCGCACTCAATGGGAATCTATTATATGGAGCGATAAAAGCAAGTATCTTCTGTTTGGAACGTACGGTACGACGCCCCATAGACACCAGATATGAGCCTAAGTACCAACTACCGACTGTAAAGCGCGGCGGAGGGTCCTGTATGGTCTAAAGATGTTTTAGCGCGCTTTCCATGGGACTTCTTCGTTGGATCCAGGGCAATATGGATAGATTCATGTATAAGGACATTCTTGGGAACCGGGTGCTTCCATTTGCACGAAGAACTCACGGACGTGGCTTCATCTATCACGACGATAATGATCTGAAACATCAATGAAGGCTAGTCTGCGACTGGTTCGCTCAGGAAAGAGTTCAGTCGATGGAGTGGCGTCAATCCCCTGATCTAAATATTATTGAACACGCCTGGAATGAACTGGAGAGAAGGCTTATCGGTAAAAAAACCACAAATGTAGCTGAAAAATTTACCCAATTAGAAGAAGAGGAAGAATGGAAGAAAATCGACCCTGTTTTCATTGCCAAACCAATAGTCAGTCTACCCGCAGATGTCAAACTGTCATCGACGCAAATGGTGCTGCCACCAAATATTAGGTCTATTGTGTAATATTCATTCGTATTTAGCGTGTCTCAATCGTCTGTTCCATTCTTATGAGTAGTTAGATTTATTCGTGAGATTTTCTGATTTGAGAAAATTCAAAAATGTTGCTATTTTATTAAAGAAAAATAAGTTTTTATTTAATAAATAGTATTAAAAAAAAGTGTATTTTTGTTCTGTATACGTGGTAGAAATTTAACCGAGATCCGTTGGGTTTGGGGGAGTTACGGCAAAAAAACTGGCAAAAAAATTGTGATATCTTTTTGCACGGTGTTTAGGTTGTACACATTATGTAGATTATTGAGTGTACATGTTAGCGGTATTATAAAACGAAATCAGTAGTAAACATTAGCAGGAAAGCAATAATTTCAAACCTAGGCATAAATTATCTGTAATTATATTATGGTTATGACCATTCACGCGACCCTAGTTGGAGTTTAGATGTGCTACTAAAATTTTAGCAGAAAAATGATTTAAAAATGGGCTTGAATATATACCAACAATAGAAGAAGTGTTTCCACATCAAGACTGTAGATAACTCATACGCTGGTAAAGTTATATAGTGGATTTCTAAAACCTATTGCTCTTTTTACAACATAGTAAAGAAAAATAAGACTAAAATAATACTACGATGTGCTCTTGGTTTCTGGGTTGAAACCGCGTCGTCCGCAATCTTATGGGTCATCTTCAGGACTGTTACTGTATACTAACTGGGGACTATTCATTCCAATGGAGTTTATATTGGGCTTGTTTCGGGTCAATGGAGCAGAAAAGTTATGGTTCAATGAAGCGTGGTGGCTGCTAGGAGGTTTAGTAAGTTGGGATTTCCACGTGTGATGTAAGGGGTAGCCATCTTCGCGGTTTAAATTGTTGGGATCTTTGAAGATCTTTATTGATTCAGGGATTTTTCTACTATAATAGGGAGAGTTATGAGACAAGATGCGGGTGGAGTTAAATTGGATTTAGTGGCCAGTTTCAAATCTATGCTAAGCAACAGAGATCTTCAAACATACCGACAATTACAATCGCAAACCTGTTTACCTCTTACATCACACGTGGATATCCCAAGTGACTAAACCTCTTAGTAACCGCCACGGTTCCTTGATCCATAACTTTTCCACTCCATTGATCCGAAACAAGTCCTATATAAACTCCGTCGGAATTAATAGTCCCCAGGCTGCAAAATGGTATTCGTAAGGAAAAGAAATCTAGTTGATTGTAAATTAAGTCATAGTTGGCCGTGATTAATACTTAACAAAAGCTATCGGTAACAAATGAGCGAACTGACGCGAAGACAGGCGAGGTTTTTAGTTCAAGTTTCCTTTGAGAGAAGATGTGGTATATTTTTGAAGTAGTTTCAAGTGTTGTAATATTCTAATTTTATTTTATGTCCGAGATTAATAAAAGTTCGTTCATTTAAAAGAACGCGAGGTTTTTTACGTGACGCGATAATATAGAGGGGGCGGGCAAACCTCGAAATGGTTAAGGTTAGTTTTTCTTTTTCAATGATTCATCTTTCATAAACGTTATTGTTTGCAATTTACATATTTAAACTGCTGAAAGAATATCTAGGTGATACTCTTAAATCAACGACGAAACATTTTTTTAATTAGATAATTTCAAAATTATGACATTACAATACCTTACCCGCCTTCCCAATCGCTTTTTTCCCTATTTGTTGTATTATGAAGATAGCATCCGTCATTTATTAGTTTGGTTTAAATCATCCATACTATGAATCCTTGACTCTAATATTTCTCGTAGTCTTTTTTCTAAAATCCTAGTATATAGTTGTGCTATTGTTTTGAGCAGTGTAATTTATCTTCTTATTTTATCCTTCTGCCAATGTACTCGAAATATTTCTCCTTCTTCCTAAAACACCGTGTGTATGTTTTTTGTTTCTATACAATTGAATTTAAAGCTGGAATTTTGGAAATGTCGGTTTTTGTTAAAGGATACATTGTATTGGATGACAGTTCTTTTCAAAATATATATCTTAAAGTATGCTAGTGTTACACAGACATATATGGACATTTACAATTAGGTAGTAACATTTATTGTATATGATTCAATATCTTTCTTGCTCACAGCAATATAGCTCTGCTGTTAGCGGGAACGAAATCCGGTTATTAACAATTACCTACCGCTGAAGCACCAAATAATAACCAAGCTAATCATCTTTTGAGAAACTAATGATGATTTTGTTTATATTGGTAATCAGAATTGACACGGAGGAAATTATTTGTTATTGCCATCAGCACTGTTTCTAATTAGTCCATATGTTAGTATTGGCACCAATCCTTGGTTATAATATCTAGGTAATGATATCTAAATTACTGTTAGAAAGTAGAATATAGAAGAAAAAACCTCACCAATTCTCACAGCGGAAATGCCAGTCAATGATTTAGGTAAACATTAATACAATATGGAAGTGTTTAAATATGCATGTTGACATATCCACCTATGTGTAAAAGCAATCGCGCGCTTTTATTGTCAATAGCTTGTCATACATTTGCGAAATGAAGGTCGCTGCTATTGCTTCTAACTGAAAGTGTTACTCAAACAACTTTGATATTTGTTATAGAATATAAAAAAGTAAAATTAATTATAGATTTATAATAATACGAGAACCAGAATAAGATGTTATTTTTTATTAACTGGCAGAAACTATTTATTCAATTAGATTTTCTCTTTGTTTATTACGGTTCTTTACCGTTCAATATTTTTTACACTGCCTTACGTCAGTTTACCTTAACATAAAAGGATACATTTTACAGTTACAGTTTTATACAATCTATAGTACCAGAGCTATATTTATGGTAAATAGTGTTATTACTATTTATGGTTTTAAAATAAGAATTAATGAGAATATACTACAAGAACGAGAAAACAATTCTCAACTTTTAAGAATTCAGGTGCGTTATTGACATTGCATTTTGCTATATGTATATGCTGTCCCACCAAGAACTGCAACCACTGATGTCTTATGAAAAATTCAAATTATAGAAATTTAAAAATTGGGTAGTGAGTGGGGTCACTATAGGTAGAATATTTTGAGTAAACGTAGTATTAATATTTTTCCTTTTAACTTTTGATTTAGCAACATAATTTTAATCCTTTGGGTTTGAATTTAACCATTTGACAGTGTTTACCAATAGTTTCTGCTCATGTTAGTGCGGAAAGTAAATCGGTCATTTTTCGTTAACGTTATCATTCCAGGTTATCATTTGTTTCACTTAGTGATAAACTGCTCTTCGAAATACCTAAAAGACGCTACATTTAGGAACCAGGTATTCTTTGTGTAAAATATAATTACGTATGGCTTCTATTTAACATTTTTGAGTTTTGTATACTTTTCGAAATCAATTTGCTGTGACATTCTTTTTGCACGCCATTTCGTACATACGAAAAATATTTCGTATATATCGTGATGTATCAAAGCTTATTTTTGACATAAAATTTACAATACAGTAGTGATCGGTTAAAACGAACCCGCTTAAAGCGAACTACCGGATGTTGCGTACCAAAACCGAGGGTCCCGTTATATTTGCCATAAAAAATAATATTAAAAAATGCCTTTTATTGCGATCCCGCTTATGACGAACTTCCGTATACGAACCAATTTTAGAGTTTTAACAGAAATAGTTTCTGTTTAAAGCGAACTTGTTTAGATACTACATCAATACACAATATTCGGAAAGCCCGAGCAACACCGACAAGAACATCGAACACATTCATATTGTTATGTATTGAATCGAATGTTTGTATTCTATATTTTTGTGTCTGCACATTAAGACAAACGTTTTTTAAGTTTTTTAAGTAGAGCAAATAAGCTTTCAAAAGATTAACGGGAAGTGAAAAAAGAAAATTGTTAGTGACAGACAAGTCACAAAATCCACGATGTTTCAAACACATCAAACAAATTCCTGTGAATTACAAATCAAGTAAAAAAGCATGGATGACTGGCGATTTGTTTATAGAACTGAGACTGTGGGATGAAGAGTTATTACTGAAGAATAGAAAAATTATTCTATTGGTTGACAACTGCCCTGCACATCCTCCAGTGAACGGTTTGCGTAATATTAAATTAGTGTCTATAGTACTAAACACTTGCTCCAAGCTTCAGCCAGGGAATAATACTCGCATTTAAAAGCTACTACTAATTTTTTGCTTACAAACTTAATTAACTCAATTGACGAGGGTAAAACTAGGCCTATAAATTTACTGGATGCCATAAATTTTACTCATAAAGCATGGAAAAAAGTTACGGAGAAAACTATCAGTAATTGTTTCAAACATGCTGGTTTCTGTACTTCATTTGATAAGTTTGACTCTGATGACGAATTATCACTTTCACAATGGCTGGAGAAGCAAAATCATCTTTAACAACTCTTGATTTATCTGTCGTTGATAATGAAGTCGTAAAAAGTGTTATGCAGAATATCAATTTTAGCGAATTCGTTCATGTAGATGATCAAGTTGCAATCGCCGAATTCTTAACTGACGATGACATACTCAACAGCGTACTCAATGAAGCTGTAGTCAATTCCAGTAGTGATGAAACTAACACATGCGAAGATATGCCAATCCCTACTAATCAAGAAGCGCTACAATGTGTTAGGAAGTTTTGCTACTTTTTACAGTTTTGTAATACCCCTAAAGATGGTTTGGATATACCGCGTTAGTAAGTTTCGTAGTACAATGAGCCGCTAAAATATATGGACACTGTTGCAACGTTTGCTCGCTATGAAAGTAAAAGGGGCGTGGAGTCGTGCGACGGAAATAAATCAGAATCAGTAACAATCCAACCGCTGTCAGAGGACTATCACTAAAGCGTGACAAACGGTTGCACCCATAGAGACGCGGGGGGGGGGGATGTACGTATGTGGATGCAGAGTTAAGTAATGCGGTAGACATTGAGGAGTTCGGCCGTTCGGTTATTTTTCGGATTCTCATTGTGTGTTTTCGAAAACATGGGACGCAAGCCTGGTTTGGAATTTACAGGTTCGCACATTCGTTGCAAATTTTGCGGTATAGGGTTGCTAGGTCGCACGACATTTGAATGTAGAAGTCATATTAAAAGTAAAGGTCATGTATTGAATTTAAGAAACAATATTCCGTACTGGCAATTTAACAAACAAAACAAAGGTATCACGTCATCAGAAATGGTTTCTCCAAATTTTTCAGCTTCTTCTTTCCCATTCAGGGCCCCGGTGCAGTGCACCAATCTAGCTATGCCCTTGCTAGAATGCATAGCAATGTCATGAAACCGCAAAATTACATTAGGTATATCAAAGATGGTGCTATATCCGACGACGCTATAGCCAGATTCTACAGTATTTCAAAGTATTTGTAGGATCCGTGATTAAAGTGGTATGAGGCATGATTCAAATATATCTCTAAGGTTACTAACTCTATTTATTTGGTAGTATACGAGTTGAGGCTAAGTAATTTCTCTTTAAAATTTCATTAGTAAAAGCTAACTATCAGTGGTTCCGCGTAAAGCCTTATACAATCCTCAATTTAAACGTTTTTATTATGCAATGACATGCCACGGTAGAACGAAGAAGGAATTTGTAACCGCGCTCTGGTAATTAGAATAGGCATTCCGCATAATTTAGCCTTTGTATCGGGTTATTATCCTTAAAAGATATTTCTATGTAATATTCCATTATTTCAAGCTGGAATGCATACCATAAATTTCGATATACCCGACTATATTATACAAAAGCATTCGCTGCTAACTCGAAATGCACTTTGTATGTTGATTTATTATATCTCAAATGTTGACTTGGATATATTTCATTACTATTATTACACCAATTTGTATTCACATACAACTAGGAAGGAAATTACAATTATTAATACCGACCAAGATATAATAAAAAGACGCACGAATACCGAAGATCTTTCTATTTCTTCTTAAATCCTATAATTTATTATAGTAATTAGTTGGAACTATGGACATAGGAAGGTAACAATACCGAGCATGAGCTTTCACTAAACTGAAAGCATTGGTATGCCCTTCTATGTAATCATTCCTGTGAATTATATGAAGTCTGTGTGCTAATGAGCACAGACATTTAAATGCAGCGAATGCTTTTAGAAGTAAAATTGAAGCAGAATATAATATTGTTATACTTACTTTGTTTTTAAAGGAATTTGAATGGGTACCATAACAATAAAACTTGAAATGCGTTTTACAGGGACATACATCATTCCATGTTACTTCATCGATCGATATATGAAAGAGTATGAAAATTCTGAAAACATAGCAATATACTAAAGCCTATACTAAAGCTGTCAACATATTATTACATTTTTGAATTCCCAGTTCAATTTCAAGGTTTGTAAAATTCATGCTCTCAATCTTGTGGCGGATAGTATCAGAAAATGTTATCCTGAGGTAGACGCTTTAATAGCGCATACCAAAGCAGTATTTGTCAAATCACCGAAACGTATTCGCGAATTTCACAGACTGTGCCCCCGTATACCAGAGCCACCAGAACCTATTCTAACTCGTTGGGGAGCATGGTTGCAGGCCGTGTTTTATTATCGTAAATATTTTGACAATATTAAGAACGCGGTTTTACAATTCGATACAAAGGAAGCTGCCGCTATCCAGAAAAGCTAGTCGAAATTTCAAGATAGTCAGGTTAAAATGGATTTAAAAATCATTCACGACAATTACTTCGGGCTATCAGATGCAATAGAAAAATCACAAAATCCTGCGGTACCGTTAGAAGAATCTCTACAAATAGTGCAACATGTTCACGCACAGCTATGCGCGAGTGAAGACGCAAAAAATATTTCTGTTCTAGAAAAATTTGAAAGTGTTTTTGAGAAAGATTCTGATTTTGGCACATTAAGACACATTTGTGAAGGTGCGTCAACAGAATCGTTAAGTTATTTGAAAGATTATTTTACTTACGCAAATATTACGTCACTAGATGTAGAACGTTCGTTCTCTGCATATAAACGCATTTTTTCCTCATGCCGTACTAGTTTTGCCGAAACAACAGTTAAAATATATCTAATGTTGCAGACATTATTGACTTTGTGATTTCACGGAGGACTCTTAAAATGGTAAGTGTTTGAGCACGTGTTATTTAATTTTTATTTAAAAGATGAGCGAAATTATTTGCGGCAGCAAACATCTCTATTAGCAGAATAACTCTAGTGGAACGCGAGGCCTGGTCGACTCTACGCTACTGCGCGGTACCGCTCGTGGCCAGCTTTACTTATAACTGTGAAAGTGCTTAACTTGGAAAGTTGAAATTTTGGAGAATTGTTGACCGTATAAGGTAGAATTGGAAACAAAATGAATTTTTCGAAAAGATTATGCAGCGTGTCCCACAATTACGATTAAACTTCGAATAGAAAAAGTGTTAAAACTGAATATTTTTAAATACAACTATCTATTGATTTTCTTGGTATTTCCGACGTAGGACATCACGGATTTTCATATTTTACCGACAGAGGCCAATATACTGGGTGCGCCATTGTGTCGTCGGAGTTTAGCGTAAAAACTACCAAAGATGGAGAAATGAGATTTTCTGTACCTGTGTAGTATACCACAGCCAATTTTGTAAAATTATTTACAAATATGCAGGGTGTTCCAAAGTTTCGCAACCCCCTTCAACTTTTTTATTTTAAATGGATTGCTATACTTTTTATTGATTATTTTGATAGCCACTTGCACCTTTGCAATAATATGCAGTTATGTGCCCTTTTGATAATTACTTTTGGCTATATTGCAAATTTTCTTAAAATGTTGACATGTTTACAGTCTCTGACATCTTAAGACCTAGCCAGAAAGCAGGTGTAGTGTCGTGATTTACTATTTTGCTATCAATTTAGGGCCTAACACTTTATATGTTTCAAGATGGTATAATGTAAAAACATGTACAGGGTGTTAAATCTGTGTAAATATTGCTAGCAATTCCCTTGTAAAATTGCCTTTAAAATGGTACTAATGACGTAATACTTATTTCCAGTATTTTCGAATATTGCACTTTTTTGAGAAATACGTCTGTAATATTCGATATGCGCACATCTAATACAGCTAGATGGCCATGATTTTCAAATAAAAACTACTAGCTAACGAAACATTAAGTCTCTGCCCGAAATTTACACATAAAGTTATCTTTCGTAGTTTCTCTTTGCTGTCATCGCATTTTAGTCTTTATTATAATTTTATTAGGGTTCATTTATTGTAATTTGAACTATTTATATGTTCATTAGTAGTTATTACGTACTGCTTTAATCCCGTTGTCAATTACACAATTGCTGTTATTTTTTACTAACTTCCATTAGCTAAAAATGAATTTCTGGAAAGAAGAATTCGTAGACATGGTAGGTGTTCTTGGCGTTTGCAACAAAAATCCACTCTTAGCATCAAGAATGTCAGAGGAATACACCTTGCGATATTTTTCCATGGCTTACTATAAAAACTGTTCATACGACACTCCCTACAATGGCAGAAAACATGTAGCAGCGAGTAAGAAACGCCTTCCTTCAATTAAACGAGGACAACTTGGCTCAAAATCTAAGCCAGTCCGTATAGAAACGGTTGAGAATATACACGGAGGAGCAGAATGGAGACATATTTGAACACCTTCTGGATTAAGCTTATTTGATTATGAAAAAATCTAAAAGTGTAATTGCTTTTTAGAAACTGAAAATAATAATAGTTTTGTATTACATACGGTTTCTTCTTACTTAAACATAATTCAAACAATTTGCGTAAAAAAGAACAATTGAGTGGAGGTATATGGTCCGTTTTTATTATCTCACAATTTTAAAACCAAGCTAAAGAAACGTGGTACTTAATTATTGCCTTCTACGCTATATGGTGATGCATATTAGAATTGTGATACCTTAGAACGTATTGGAAATAAATATAACAATGTAATGTTTTTTATGGTAAGTAATACGATAAATGCACGTAATATCAAAGTCACCATTTGATATTTGATTTTGTTTGAAAATCGTGGCCATCTAGCTGTATTAGATGTCCGCATATCGGATATTGCAAACGTATTTCCCATAAAAGTGCAATATCTTCGAAAATACTGGAAATAAGTATTACGTTATTGGTACCATTTTAAAGGCAATTTTACAAGGAAGTCGCAGACAATATCAAAAAATATAGGTTCTATTAAAAAAAATAGAAAAAAAAAGAGGTTTTGAATTTCGATAAATGTTGCACGACATATTTAACACAATGTATGTATTTTTACATTATAAGGTGGTTTAACTTATAGAGTGTTAGCCCCTAAATTGATAGCAAAAGAGTAACTCGCGACACTATATCTGTTTTCAGGCTATGTCTTAAAATGTCAGTCTTGTAACTGTCGAAAGTTTAACAAAATTTGCAATATAGCCAAAAGTAATTATCAAAAGTACATATTACAGTATATCATTACAAAAGTAATTTAAATGGCTATCAAAAGGATCCGTAAAATATATACCAATCCATTTAAAATAAGAAAGTTGAAGGCGGTTGCCGAAATGTACCCTGTATATTTGTAGATAATTTTGCAAAATGCACAGTGGTATACTATATACGTGCAATAAATCTCACTTCTTCATCATTGGTAGTTAACAACTACCTACCTCTTTTTTATCAAATTACAAAAAAACAAAAAAAAATCATTCATTACTAAGGTTCGACAAAGTAGTGCAACCTTAGAGGCGTATCGCGCAAAAGTAGGTACGTGAGATACAGTATTATTAAAAAATAATATATTCTTACCTTTTATTGACGTCTTGATGTCCAATGCGACAAAATACTACTGCCCCGGTAAGCCGCGTAAAACTGCAATATAAGCAACGCTTCTATTGTCGATTCACTTAGTCTTCGACGTTGGTCTGAAAACGTTTTCGTGTATTTCGAAAATGATCGTTTTACATCTAGCGAAGTAGGATTTGCGTAATTCAGATATTCCTTTATCTCTTCTGTGCACTTTTTATTTTCATGTAGTAGACCGAACTTTTTGTAAATCGGGATTTTTATTTAAAACTGCACGAAATTTTTGAGTGAGTAGTCCTATAGGATCCGTTTACATTTAATGTCTTCTACAGTGAAATGTATCGCGACTTATCAACCGTATATTGCAAATTTTGCACTGAATTGCACGCCTATCGTATGACTAAACTCTCCATTGGCTTCGCATCGACCTAAATCCCTTCTCGGCGCTTCTGCCGTAGTACGCGTTTGTCAAACTTTATTCATTACGCATCTAACATGCATACTTTTCAAGATTTTTTCATGATTCATTAAAACTTAATTTATTTTTTCAATAAAAAAATTGCTATTTCGTTCTAGTATTTATCAATTTCGTTTTATATTGTAGTCATTACAACCTAGTTGTTGTTGTTTTAATATTACATTATTATAGGTTTTTTTTCTTTGATTTGTTTCTCTTTGGAGTTGTGTTAGTTAAATAGTGTGTGATAATGTAAAATAGGTATATTTTGTAGCATTGCGAAATTGTAAGTTTTGTTTTCTGCATTACATCATTAGGTGAAAGTTACCGTTAGATAGAAGTTCAATGTATTATCCGCTGTTAAACAAGGTCAGTGAATGAGGACGTATTCTTAAATGCGATTTTATTGTTTCTTGTTCGTCCTTGGTAACTTCATTATTAGATATGCTGGTACAGTTGCGATTTAAATTTATGACGGTTTCAACTTGACTTTGCATATTTTTTTATATACCGCTAGTGAGATAAGTTTGATACGTTTTATGTAAAATGCGAATGTTTTTTTATTTAACGATGTGTCGGTTTCAGATAGCAAATGAGAAATTCTGTAAAATCATTTTACCATATATTAACTTTCATCTTTCTTATCACTTATCATTTTAGCGCGTGATAAATACAAATGTTTTTATATAAATAAGAATAAAATCCTTTACGCCTGTTATGCAAGACCAATTACACACGTAAGAATACAAATAATAAGTCTCTCCTAGAGCGTACTAAAACACCCATTATTATCTGTAACAGTCGCATCAATCATTCGGAATTATGTTGCAACACTCGGTGTCATCTTTTCTAACTTACCCACTGGAATTCTGTACTGTGATAGATTAGTTTAAGTTTTAAATGGGAACACGAACAGATACTCCTGTAGCAATAACAGCATCAGTAGATACCATATGTAGTACGCAGATACATATCCTCCTGTGACAGTTCTATCAAAGTCAATTTATATTCAAATAATAACAAATTTGTATCACGTCACGTTAAGAGTAATGTGAGATAGAAGTACAGAAACAATTTCGTCAGGAGGGTTGAATTTTAAAAAAGCAAATATGTTTCCATAACGGTATCTGCTAAAAAATAATTTAAGAATTGTAAATGCATACCCATGGAGTTAACTAGCGTAGAATACTCTTTTAGAATTTGAAAAAGTAAAGCATATAGTGTAATGTCGTTCAGTTCAGTTCAAATATCCGTTATCACGTATTTGCTGTTTTATTTTCCAAGCGAATCCAAGTGTTTAGGGGTTACATTATACTTCAAATACGAAGTAAATCCAAGTTTGGTTATTCAAAAATACGGGAGTTTTGAGTACGTGACGCGTTATCAGGGAGTATATACGAAACGTCAAGGTCTGAGGTCAGTTTTTACTGTATCGATTTTAGTTCTCGGAAACATCATTAATTGTTGTTGTTAATTTTATTTAAACTGCCGAAAGAGTCTCAAGGGGACACTCCCGGACCTACTGATCCCGAAAAAATTTGAAAATCAATTTCCCTCGTTATAATACTCAATCACCTAAAAACAAAGACACAAAAATGTAATTTTATTTAAGTTAGAGATAAATGTTCCAACAGAACATGAGTACATCGGTATTTAGATTTGCATTAATACACAATTAATTTAGTATATACGTAAACCTGTGGTTCTCTTGAACACTGACATAATTTTCTGATTGAACTTCTGTCCAAATTCTCTGGGAATAACTTTTAATTGATTTATTGTATCATTTAAGATATTTGGCGTTTCTACTAATGTTATGTTGCTCTTCTCAAAACATTTTATTGTTATTACGTTTGTAAAATGGTTATTTATAAACTGTAATTCATTTAGTAAGTTATTTTCTAAAATTAATTTACATTCAACAATACTTCTGGCGTCGCGTCGTCGGGAGAATGAAAAGTAAACTCTGATACGAAAAGCTAAATGCAGATACATATGTTTGAAACTAGGTATATGAAAAATATCTAAATCTAAATATAATTTGAAAGACAAGCAGCAATATATAAAACAAGGATTCTTCAAATGTATAGAAATAGAATTCGGTATCAGAACGATGTGTTATACCTTTTACTGTCTGTGCAATACTGAATATTATTGAACTCTCATTACCTACCGATAAACGCGAACGAACGGCTATGATAGCAATGACGTGACGTATTGCCAAGCTCTGTTCATTATTTTGATACGCACATTGTGTTTTTAAGAATAATTTGGTTGAAAACAAATATGCGAAAAACATAAAGGCAAGAACTTCTAACGGATACTGGACCGTAGATAACTTAATTATAGAGTATCATCTTTAGCCAGGGACGTACACATTTCAATGCTTCTGCTGGACATACCAGCGTGCTACCAGCAAAACACGCGATTTATTTATTTCAAATTCTTCTTCAATTTCTGCCAAATTCTGTATTTAATACAATTGTTAAAACACAAAGCTTAAGTTTTGACTTGCGTGTACATTTATTAGCAGCATTGTAGACGAGATAGTATCTAGTGAGAGTATGTGGTGTCCCTCGATCTAATATATATAATACCGTCAATAATAAATTCACCTATTGCTGTATTTGTAATCGCAATCGTAGTTTTGAAAAGATTAATTTTTCAACGAAAATGCCAAGCAACAGAACCGAACGAGTACAAAATGAACGAATTTAAAACTGTAGTGGTACCTGAGTATACAGAATTAATTAATTGGTTCCAAAAAACATTTCTTAATCCGAAACTTCGTAATTTGAATCATATTTTCTTATAAGAAATAAAGGAAATATAAATAATCCGTTCCCATAAACAAAAAATTAATCAGAATACATTTAATGCATTTTAAATATAATATAAGATAATATAGAAAATAATCTTACAAAGAGAAATCAATAAAAACCTAGTGATTGTAATTGAAAAGAAATAACTTACATACGGTACCTATAATAAGGATTCTTTTTGACGCATGGAAGATTGGGAGGTGGCTTTTTCATTTATGTTGCAAAATTAACATCGCCATAAATAAGAAATTGTGTGATATATGAGGAACGTTCAGTAATTAACGAGGCAAACTGCATTAGCGGGAAAACTACTAAATATTATTAGATGAAACTTTCTGTGGGTCAAGCTGGCAATCTTGGGGATAAATTAAGTCAGCTGTTTGAAAGAAATAAAAGCAAACATAACCTCTTTTGTTCATTTCAAAATGTCGGCTCCTCTCAAAACGTGTACAGTGGAAGAGCAACGTTCAATGATAAGATTTTTGTTATCCGAAGGTATGAAACCGGCCGAAATTTATTCGAGAATGTTGAAATAGTATGGTGAAAAGTATTTAAGCTGCGGAAACGTGTATAAGTGAATAGAATAGTTTAAATCGGCTTAACAAGTGTCACCGATATTCACCGCTCCGGATGACCGGTTAAAGTGTCGACCGACGACCTACAAAATCGCATAAATAACCTTATTCTCGATGACAGGCGTATAAAAATCGTGACAATAACTGATTTGTGTAATGTTAGTGGGAACTGTGTATTCATATATGGCAAGCTGAATTCTCGCAAAACGTGTTTGAGATGGGTTCCAAGATAGTTGACTCAAGTTCATAAAGACACCCGTGTTCTGAACTCAAACGACGGTTTTTAACGGAAAGTAACGACTTTCTAGACCATGTTATAACCTGTGATCAACCGTGGATTCACCACTATGAGCCTGAATCTAAACGGCAAAGTCTTGAATGGAAACATCCGGATTCGTCCGCTAAGAAAAAATTCAAGACTCTCGCGTCTGCCGGTAAAGTGATGTTACCGGACTTCTGGGACTATGAAGGCCCAATTTTTTGTGACTATTTAGGACAACGTACTGGGAACAGTAAGTACTATTGAAACTTGCTTTAACATAAAATGAAGCCTGCGATAAGAAGAAAACGCCAGGGAGCTACCTCAGAAGGTGTGATTCTGGTGCACGATAACGCCCGCCCCCATACTCCTCCTTACAGTCCCGACCTCGCACCTTCCGATTTTCATCTGTTCGGCCCGCTCAGAGTTTTTACGCGGCACCAAGTTCGAAGACAACGAAGCGGTCAAACAAGCTGTACACAAGTGGCTTGGACACCAAGGTCAAGAATTCTTCAGCACTGGAATTAGAAAACCCATAAAGCGATGGGAGAAGTGTCTAAATGTTGGTGAAGACTACATCGTTAATTACTGAACATCCTTCGTAGTAATTGTAGAACTTAGAGATAAAAGGATTTTCGAATAAACTAAGAATAATATTAACTATGAATTTAAATGAGATGCGAAGCACTGGAATATGTAATGCTCTTTTTAGCATGTACAGGAGTCGTGCGGAAATTCTGCCGTATCTGTATATGTGGTAACCCACGTTTCGTATCTCAGAGCATCTTTCGCTTTCGGAAACAAAAATTTATCAAAATTTTCTTTCGTAACTCGAAAATTCCATGACAAACATAGGTACTGCAACGCGGCGAATAACATTTTCAACCACAGTTACAAACTTCGAAAGCTTACGTGCCAATTGTGATACAGATTAGCTTGCGGTATGTGTACTAGAGAAGCCAAAAATAGTTTTTTTTTTGTTTATACGAGTCTTGCTCCCCTAGTTTTCGACAAAAATGCCTTTGTTAAAAAAATTCGATAGGAATATATATTTAAATATTTAAAATTTCTACCTGCATGTATTTGGAATAGACCACACTAGGATGGATCCTCTGTTTCGGCTAGTTTTGACATTATAGTGATAGTATCTTCGCAATGTCTTCGTTCGATTTTCATTTAGGGTTAAAATGAATTCTGATAATGTAAAAAATATCAAAAGCAATATTATTTTCAGGCAACTGATTGTCTTTGATCGGTAAAAAATGCCATACTTAATATACTATTAGTTACTTTGTGTCGGTGAATAAATCTTTGACTTATTCGATTGACAGTTCTATTGGGAGTTCAGCGTTCTCATGTTACATATATCAAGTGGAAGGTACTGTGAGTAGAAGTAATAATGTACGTATTATACAGCAAATTCCCACATTTCGCCTGCAGCTAAGTTGTTAGAAGAGACGAGTTAAAGACCTTTTCTATTATTCATATTACATATCCCGTATCACCTCCAAATATGGTATGTATTTTCACGTTCAAATTATTAATGCCTTATATAGGTCTTTTTATGTTCTTAAAAAAACTTGACCAACCACAATATAAAAGAATTAATGTACATTTTGCCACTTCTCGGTAGTGTCACAAAGAAAACACAATTCGCGTTTTTATTTACTGTTGTAAATAGCTTTTTCTTAGCTATTATATACGGGTTATTCTATACCTATTCTGTGTGTAACATTCATGTTCATGGAATTCTTGCAAGAACTAAATCTCTGTCTTGTTTTAACAGTTGAATCCGTTGACATGCATCATATTTTGGAGAAGATTTAGATGCCAATCTGGTGGAGGGATTTACACACTACACTTAAAGAAAGCAAGTTCACTTTGCAAAACTACGAAAACTCCCGATCATGATTATTTCTGTTATCAAATCAGTCCATAGAACCTATTATAACCTACTTCATACTTGTATGTGTATACACCTAGAAACATGAAGTTATTTCCTAGCGTGGATTCGTTTGCACTACAATGGGCGCTAAACAAACGTCTACTTAAGTAATTAGTTACATTGCTTTGCAATTATCTAATTATACATGTTCACTTGAAATATAATTGTTATGGAGATCTTTGGTTTTAAATAGGGACATATTGAATTGTTCTTTGTCCTTTTTTTTTGCTTACCTAACGATTGGGGATAGTACACAAATAATTACTGTCCACGGCTGCTTTGAATAATTATAAGTGGATATTGTAATTATTCAAAGCAGCAGTGGACAGTAATTATTTGACCGCTAGTGTTTAGGACCTTTTCTACAGTTTTTATTGTAAATTGACTTTCTTGTGTGTGGAAAATATTTTGTTTTATCATAATAATAATAACAGTAATGTATATTTGCCCAACGGATTTTACAATCTAATAACAGGACAATGGTGAACTTAAATGGCTAAAGTATGAGTGATACCTTACATAGTACGAAAAAAGAAACAGCATTGAAACAAAAGCAGTATTAAATAAATTAATTAATAATTCAAGAAAATGTCCGCAAAGTTCACGTTTGTGTTAATAGCAGTATGGACTAACGGGCCTTTCAGCATTATATTAGTCTCAGATGTAGGAACCAAAACGTGCTAAGTCATCTAGCTGATAATCGTGGAACGCAAAACATTGTCTGTAAATAGTTGTGGACGATCGATCTTGTTCCAAATTAATC
Source organism: Dynastes maya (assembly GCA_029619315.2). Lineage (NCBI taxonomy): Eukaryota > Metazoa > Arthropoda > Insecta > Coleoptera > Scarabaeidae > Dynastes > Dynastes maya. The sequence goes on along the minus strand of JAROYE020000005.1, from coordinate 20,687,738 downwards.
TCTTTAGGAACAACGCACTTATCGATTCTCTCTGTACATGGAAAGGATGGAATGAATGGAGCTGTAAGAGGTGTAGATATTCGATGTTTCTCATTGAGTATATGCCGTTGACTCCTTGTGGTAATCCTGAAGATGCAGCGTTAGTGGTGGAGTGGTAGCCATTGTAAAAAACGTAAATTATTCTTTGTTGCAAGTAACTCCGGAAAGAAGCCAAGAATTCAGGTGAAAATCCGAAGCTACTCATATTTCTCAGTAGTGTAAGATGATCTATGGTAATAAACTCACTTGAGAAGTCGGTGTATCTGGCCATCGTTGCCTAATTCTGATGCAATCCAATTGGTAACCGCATCAAGATTAGTTATCGTGGAACGTCCAGGCCTAAATCCATGTTGATGCGGTGAGATGTATTGTTTACAATGGGCCATAATAAAACGTTGCAGTATTTGTTCAAGACCTTCGAGAAGGTATCACCCTTCAAAAAACAGGACAGATCCGCAGTTTTCCCTTGATGGAAATATTGCAGGTTTTAGCGATAAGTTAAAGATATGCTCCAGAGGTTTTGAGAAAATGTCAGCGCAATCCCTCACAGGGAAACTTGCCATGTAGTCATCACCTGCCGTAAATTGATTTCCTAGCCTTCTATAAGCTGTAGAAATCTCATCAGAAGAAATTATTGATATGTAAAATGGAGGATGATTAGAAACAACATCCGGCAATGTAGAAATGTTCCTACAGGGTAAATATGCAAAAGCAAACATGCTTGCAAATGTATTGACGATTCTTTCTGGGCTACCAAAGCTAATATCGTCCAGATATACTTTACTGGGGATTCGAGAAGACATTTACAAATCAAAAGATCAATAATTGGGACTAAAGCGGAAATAGAAAAAGTGTCAATCAAATCATAGGTAGTATTCTGTGAGAAAGCTATTAGAACACCTCAACCCCGTTCCCTGCCCGTAGATATCGGATCACGATTTCACATGTATGTTAAACATACAGTTATGTGCAAAGTAATGGTAGTGCATATGCAAATACGAGTATCAAGCAGTTATTAGAGATTATTGTAGTATTAAAAGATTTCTTCAATTAACTCATACGTACGTAACGTATTAAAAAATTGGTGAGGTTATTACACTTTTTCCATGAAATCTAGTTCTCTGAGAAAATCGGTAATTATCCGAATGTTAGGATAAAGTTTGTGAAGTACAGAATTTTCTGTAGTACTTTTCTACTATGCAGGTGGTACTGATGTAATAAAAAATGAATTATTCCAACTTAATATTTTTATGTGCACTCCTATTATTTTACACGCAATCGTAAATCTGATTCATTTATGAGCTAAACTATAAAATAAAATTATTCTACAAAGCTGTTTACGTGAGTGTTCTTTAATGTTGTCGAGCAACCTTTAATGTTGTCGAGTGTAATTCCTGAAATATTTTTTGGTACTCTTAATCAACATTTGTGTCTACTCTATAATGATCAGGTTTCTATTCTTGCGTACTTTACACAACCATATTTACAAAACGATTTAACGCTGTTTAAAGTGATTTGTAAAAGGCAATAAATTCAGTTTTGCTTGTGATTTTTTCCTAAGTTAATGTAATTTAGTGAACGAAACACATAGTAGAAGAAATGAATCGTCCACCCAACTTAAGAGAAGATGACGCAGTGAAAGCGGTAACTCTAGTTAACGAGGGATGCAGCCAGCGATATGTGGCCAATTTGCTAAAAATTATACAATCAACAATTAGTCGAACAATTAAACGTTTCAATAAACACGGAAGTTACTGCAGAACCCTGGGAAAAGGACGTAAGAAATCTACGAATGAAAGGGAATACAGGTATCTTATGCAAGTCGGCTTAAAAAACAGGAGTTCTACCAGCTTAGAGCTAAGCAGAGCCGTAGCAGCAGCTTGAAATATAGCAATTTCTAGATGAACGGTCGGGAGAAGGCTTAATGAAGCAGGATTGAACAGCAGAAGACCAGCTACTGCATCATTGCTCACCAAGGAACATAGAGTTACTGGATTGTGTTCTGCAAGCCAACACGTAAGTGAGCTTTCTTTTCAGACGAAACAAGAATACGTCTTAATTTACCAGATTGACGTGAACTAGTTTGGCGGAGACCAGGATTGAAGTTTCCTGCCTCCAATATCTCTCCGAGGATCCTATTTTTGGTGAATCAATAATGATCTAGGGAGCAATTTATTTCGATTGTCGCACAGAATTCAACATAGAAAATATCTTAGAACAACATGTGATGCTATTTATGCGGGACAATTTCATTTTTATGCGGAATAACGGTCGGCCCCGCATCGCTAGAGAGGCACCTACTATCCGCAGAGAAATGGTCTCTTCCATCAAGAAAATAGATTTTCTTGCCAAAATCAGTCTTTATTCAAGAAAATATTTTTATTTCAAGACTGTAAAAATGTGTAATATAAAAAAACAATTTTCTTGAAAGTTTATTTGTATTAAATAAATATTTTCTTATAGTTGGAAAATCAAGAAAATCTAAGATATAAAAATGTTTCTTCCAAGTAAATCATTTAGTTTTAAGTTAAGAAAATATTCATATTAAAGGTAAGAATGAAAAAATGGTGCAGATCGCACAAAGTTCTATTGGGCGACCGGTTGCGTGTTCAAAAAACACATCATCAGGCCAGCTACAAGGATATCCAATAAAGTGAATGAACTAATAGAAAAGTCTTTTTATACCTTATATTATTTCTTTAAGAATGTAATTAAATATGGATTATTTTTATGTAGTTTAATAATTAATGAGTTCATATTTAAGTTTATTTATCCTTTTTTTTATTGTTAAATTAGTACATGTAATAAATAGTGAGCAAACTGAGAGATAGAGAACAATGTCGGCAGGAGTAAAGAGCGTTACCGCTTTTCTCTTCTCACATTGTTTTTGCCAGCAGTGATTCCATCAATACGATGAGCTATTTATTAGCATTATCTTACCTTTACCTTAGCCTTTTTGAAATCACAAACAATGTGGATAATTTACTGCATTATGTACGCATATAACGAGGTAAATGCAATTAATAATGTAGGTAATAAATAATATGCATTTCAAGAATTCTAAGTAAATAAATGCTTTATTTTAAGAAAGTGAAGCTGTTGATTTATTAACAATACCTAAACGCTTTCTTGAATTAAGAAAATTGTTTGCTATGCTTAAGAAAATATTTAGTGTTATGACCATTACTTTTACTAAGAACCGCTTTCTTCAAATGTTCTGCAAGATTTTCTTGAATCAAGTTAACAAATGTCAAAAATACAATTATTTAATTACAAGTATATACTTCTCTTAAGCGTAGTAAAAGCGCTAAGAAAATATTTCTTTTGATTTAAAACAGTTATTGTATTGTGGATAATTGAAACAGTAATTGTACAGTAAACGTTTTTCTGTGTGTACCTTCGTAAATATGGACTGGCCACCAAAAAGCCCAGATATGAACCCTATGGAATGCACTAAAACAATCAGTTAGTAGCTACATACCTGCTCCTATAAATCTTAGGGAAGAAATGACACTACATACGTGATTTACGTATGGAGTATGATATAAAACTTCGAAAAAATAAAACTAATAATGAGAAGTTTTGCTGATGTGTTAATTTTGTCCAGGAGTTTATGTACCGGTAGTAAACAAAGCAAATAAGTACATTTTAAATGCGTATATGAATTTGTGAATGTGATCTGGTTCTAGTCTAGTGCATATCCCTCTATTATAATGTATTAATTCTCAAAAATTGTCTTGAGTGAGACCTGCACTATTTGTACTGTATAGTAGAATACTAACGAACGATTTTAATAGTTAATCTAACAACGTATTTGCTTGAAATGTTTACACAAGCATCTTTTTAATTACGGCACATTTACTTATGGTTATATCGAGTTGCCTTTAAAAGTATGAATAGCGGTAAACTGTATACTTCTTTAATTAATGAGAAAGTTACGTTTTTTCGGAAGCTGATATCCAACGATAGGAGGATAGAAAAAAATTAATTGAAAGCTTAATTACATTAGAATGTAAGAGGCACACAAAAATGATTCTCAGGGTCTATTAATTTGTGCGTTATTGTATAGAGAAAATACTCAACACTAGGTTATATTCAAGTATGTATTACCTCTGGTTAAAGGTAATGCCGGTGATTACAATGTGTGATTGGTGAATAGCAAAATTCTCTGGGGAGTGAGACCACCAAGCGTCTTAATGCATAAATCACATTTAAACCGCGGCATTAGATGCTAGTATCAAATATTATTCATAGTATATCTATGTCGATCAGAGTTGGGTGTGCACCTATTCATTATCCGGCCTGGGTTCCTGGACGGTCATCTATAATGGATTAATAGGAAGTCGTTTGAACCAAGTAAATCTCTAACCAGGTTACATGTGAAACGCTGATAAAATATTGTAACGAATCGCTAATGGCCTGGGAATACTATCAGATACACGGATGTGTAATGTAATACTTAATTTATGGCTATTACTTTCGACACAGTACTGGTAATTTAAATACCTTTATTGCCTAATAATACAGTAATTGATTATGTTTAAGTTGATACAAAATGTCGCCTTTAGGGCTTTTAGTTAATTAGCCTGGAAACATCCGAAATTAGAACTATCCATATTAATCTATAAACTGATGCATTTGAAATTTTCGATTATGATCATTTTCTGTGAATTGCCCTGATTTTTATAAAACATTCGAATTCAGCCGTTACCGTTTTCAAGCTAACTTGATTTTTATGAAGATTTCAGCAAAAACGTCGTAGTACTTTATCGCTTATTTATTCGGTAACAAAAGTATCGATGAAAGATTGTCAGGGATTAGTAAGTTATCAGTATGGGCTATTGCAAAGTATTTCTATTTTCGTGCAAATACTATACAGGGTGTTACTATTTATCGATCAAGTATGTTAAACTTCAAACTTTAATACATACGCCTTTTTAAATAGGACACCTTGTATATATTGAATATACATAATACAATATAATTGAATACTATTGCCATATTCTTAGTAAAATTGAAAATAGAAGAGGGGTCATACACTGAGAAAAAAATGCATTGATCCAACAGAAATATGGACAGCCAACCAAAAAATTTGGATTAAATACAGCGGACTGACATCTTTTGTTCAATCAACATTTAACGTTGCTTCAAAATGTTTGTTAAATCAAAGGTAACAGAGTCGCTTAATCTCAGTTTAAGTAATTTGAGTGGTTAGTGTAACATACTTACTTCATTGAATTAAACTTATCCTTTGTTCATTTTGTTCCCGTAATTTCCTTAGGTCAACAAAATTGTAGTGTTATTTCAACGCTTGTTGCAACATGTATTAACAAAGAAATTTTGTCATTCTATAAAATAAAATCCTTATCTCTATTACATATATGTATATCAATATTCTTTTACACTTGTGTCAACACGAAAACTTGTTGCATGTAGTATATAAAAGTATGAACTCAAACATTTTTTTATTCAATTTAAAAAAATTCCTTTGTTGTTCTGAGTACCTTCACTGGTTAGAAAATCTTAATTAATATATATTGTTATGTTATGTTCAACGTTGTATTTACGACGACAACAACTTCTCTCGGTTGTCACTTGGGTACTGACCAAATGTCAGGCTGGCCACTCGTTGGTAACCAAATATCCCTCTTGCGGGGATAATGGGAAATTTCTTCGGTACCATCCCCCCTCAGCCAACCATCCTTGAGGCGAGGACAGTAGAATTTAATTATAAGTCCAGATAATGACGAGTGTGAGGTATCATGGACAAATCTACTCGTTTATTAAGTTTTCTATTCACTTATTTCTTCCAAATTGATGTAAAAATCGTCTGGAATAAGCAACAACATAAATTGCAGAACACAACAGATAATATTTCATCAATTAAATCTTTATCTGAAAGGTTTCTATAAATTAGCAGTGGATTTTCTATTTTAAAGCTTGTTGGTGACAGTTCGTACCACAGAATCATCAACAAACAACCTCCTGGTTAAGTCACTGCATTCGTTCTCGTATGCTAATATCATTTGATAGAAAGTCATCGAAAAGAAGTTAGTTTCTATTTGGGTAAATTATCAAAATTGGCTGTGAAAGAAAACAATCGCCGGTCTTTCGCGATTTAAAATAAAAGAAAGAGGAACGACGCCTTAAATTTTCATCAATCATTATTCGGCCTTGGTTGAATCAAAGTTTGTCGTGAATCCAATCCGAAGATAAGTGTTCGTTGTGTATTCAAAGTCATTATCAGAGAAGTAAATAGGGTTAAATATCCAGAACAAGCAGTTCCTGTGGTGTGTATTTAAACAGAGTGTTTATATACATTGACGTCGTTCGAAAGTTTAAAGGTTAGTTAATTTTTAAAAATCTTAAAATTCGTTAATTCGATTTTACTAAGTTACAAATTCATTCAAAATTGCCGCAAGGGTATCTAGGGACACCCCCGAACCTACAAAAATCATTTATGAGAGTTAAATTAGAAAATTTAACAAAATTAGAGTAAAACCCCTGAGAAAGATATTTCAATATATTAGTACTATTTTGTTACAAAATTGAATTCTTTTGAACAAATTAGTTACAAGAATTCAATTGTAATAAAATAGTATTTATAAATTCAAATATTTTGCAACAAAACATTCAATATTTTGCGTTCACATGTAGAATTAACTCCTGAAATACTTTAACTTATTCAGTATCGAAAATGTTCATTCAACTTCACAACTTCTAAACGGAATAAAATTAAAATGTGATATCAGAGAGTTATATTTTATACATATACAGTACCTCGGTTTATAATAGTATCTTATTACGAAATTTTCGGGTTACGGAAGAAAATTTGGATGAGTTTTTGTTTCCAAAACAGAAAGGTACTCCCGGATATGCAACGCGACTCAGAACTTTTACAGATTCGGCAGAATTTCCGCACGATTTATGTATATGCTAGAAAGAGTTAGTTATATACAATATAATGCGATGGTTTGTGTGGTTAACTACGCGCCATTCCACCGCTGTGCATCTGACTTGAATTCATAATTAATACTATTCTTACTTTATCGAAATTCCTTTTAACTTTATGTAAAATCTTTTTCAAAGAACAACGCCGAAAGTTCTACGACCAAACAATTTCTTATATATCGCGTCGCTAATTTTGTAATATACCGTAAGAGCGAGCGTACTATGATCAGTCAGCATAATCGGCATTTTTCGGAAATGCGATAACAAAGTTGTGTCTAACACGTGTACGTGAATGAATATGCTGTTTATAACGTGAGCAAGGTGTTTTCGGTAATGCAAGAAGTCGTGGCTTGCACATGTACGTGAACGAATACGACGTTTATAACATGAGTAAGGTCCATAAATGAATTTGCGTTTACCCAATTTTGACAAGCAAATGACATTCCACAGTGACATTCAACACAGCGCACGTTTAGATGCGCTGAGTTCGTGTAAAATCGGGTGATCATAATACGCTCGCTCGTACGGTATATGAAAAAGCCGCCTCACACTCACTGTCTTCCATACGCCAGAAAGAGTCCTCATTAAAAATAGCGTATGTAAGTGAAGTTATTTCTTTTTAATTTCAAACTTAAGAGTTTTTATTGATTTTTCTACGTAACTTTATTTTTTATATGTTCAATTGTATTTTAAATACATAAAATGAATTTCTGATTATTTTTTTGATTATGGGAACGGATTATCTCTATTTCCTTTATTTCTTGTAAGAACATTTGATTCCAGTTACGAAATTTCGGATTACGAAATGTTTTTGGAAAAAATTAATTCCGTAAACCGAAGTACCCCTGTATTTGAATTTTGTATTTTTCGTGCAGACAATTGGCTTAGTGTATTTAAATCGGGGGCTCTTGAACACTACATCAACTTAATCAGTTTATTTCTAATGTCACCCGGAATTTATTGAATGTGTCGTTTAATGTATTGAACGTCTCTCAATTTTATATTTCGACTTTCGAAATATTGTATCGTCGCTGTGAAGTGTTTAATATTGAAAATAAATATCTTAAAAACCTAGTAACGAAATAATGAATAAACATAGTAAATATTCGTAGAATCATTTGAGGAGAAAGCTCGATGCGAATACTACGACTGCATGCATATCATTCACCGATTCCTTGATCTTGAAATAATCATCGCCTACATCACATGCTCTGCATATCTGCCAGTTACATTTTTATATTGCAACCGGTAATTGCAAAATATATCTTCTTCAGACAAAATTATCAAATAGATACGACACATTCTCCAGGCGAGGTGTGGTGTTTCATTACATAATGTCTGTTGTTATTCATCAAATTGACAAAACTAGTTTATTGTTCGAGCTCAATAGTAGTTTTTAGGAATATTGCAATTAGCAAGTATTTATTCTCCTATTTATAGACGTATGCAACTCCATTTCAGGATGGTCTCCAACATATTACAAGTTTCTAATTTATTATTATTTTGAGAACTGAAAATGTTTATAAATATAGTTGAATGCACTGCCAACCATCTGGCTGAGTATGCGATAAAAGAGAATTGCGGTAAATAAGTTCATTCATATGAATGCAACGGTATTTCATCAGTTTGTAAAAATAAGCATTTTAGAGAATGGTATTTCACATTGCGGGCAAAGGAACATCTTATTAACATAGTATAAATCAACAATGTAGACATCTTGTAATATGCAATACTTAAAAACCAACTAATATTAACAAGTAGTAACGAGATAAAAATAGTTTGTTCCTGAAAGTACAACTAATTCATAATTAACAATTAAGAAACAGGCATGATATTTTGATCCCAAACTGTAATCTTGTACACAACTTCTGTAAAAATAGCCATATATGTTCGCTTTCTTTAGGATACTCTGTATGTAAAACATATGTTTTAAACAGTGTTGCCAGTATTTCTAGACTGAAAATCGCCATATTGTTTGATAAAAAATCGCCCAAAGTCGCTAACATAAAAAAGTTGCTAATAGATGCAGCGAAACCAGTTATATTATAGAACGTATTTATAGCAAAGCATTCTAATAGGCTAATCGTTGAAAACTGACTAATAAAAGATACTTTTTATTAAATTTTAAAATAATCCAAAAGAGAGAGTATAAAATTACATTAATTAAATAAATAACATGAGCTCTTATAATTATTTCAATAACAAATAAATAAAGCAATACCATTTTAACATCACAAATTCAATAATCAACAAAAAAGACAAATTTTTCTGTTTTTCAAAATGAAATTATCGATACATCCTATACTAACGATATATTGTGATACTTTTTCTGGTATTATTCAGCCTACTTCCTCAATGGAATTCTCTTCCAAAACATTTAGTAGATTAATATCTTCTTATTATTCCGTATTTTCTTTTCTAATAAGAAACGTTACACCTGTGTGAAATTTTTGCATCATTCTACTGTAGAATTATTACTTTATTGTTTTCTTGCACAATAAATTTTCACCGACAGCTGTTATTGAAAGATTCAAGTTGTTGTACTTGTATCAAAAATAAATGAGCCAATGAACTTTCCATTTTCTTAACTTTGTTTTAAAATCTGACTTTAATTAATTGATTTTGTAATGTCGCCCAAACCTGTCGCCAATCGCCAAGTTTAAAGACAGGTCGCCAAGATATTATTTATAGTCGCCCATTTGGCGATAAATCGCCATAACTGGCAACGCTGGTTCTAAAGCAAATGCCTACTGCCCATAAAACAGAATTAGTTTTGAAGCCACGTATCACAAAATATATAAGACACGCAATCTGCTGGGGCACGTGTATTACTTCAAATGTAAGCTCAATGTCCATGGGTACCAGTTAACATTTTGCAATGATCTATTGCCACGTTATTTCTTTAAATTTATCACCAGCAACCAATGTATTCCAACAAGAAGTATTTTTGTTTGTATCCAGACAAGCGTACCTTCTATCTCTAATGTCACTTTATTTAATTCGTTTCTCTTTTATACTGCGAATGGTTTACACGCAGGCTTCGATATGTTCCTCTTTTTCGAATAAAATGTTAACAGAGATTTTTTACATTCCCAGGTGTCAACTCCTTTTACCAAATTGGTTTTCGCAAGGATGTCTAACTTTGATGAAATTTGGTGTTTTAACATGGAATTTTTTTACCACTTAGGTACTTTTTTAGCTTTAAACAAAACCATTTTCAACTGAGTGCGCATCTGTTATCAAACTATTACTATAGTTTGTGCTCTATGCTTTTCCTTGGCAGTAACGGATGCTAAGATAAAAGTGTTATTTTTTGTTATTTATTTATCATTACCTCGTATAATTGACGTTTTGCATCCGTACTGTGGCTCAGTAATCTCACCCAGTAATAACAAATTTGTTCGAAATTGTCATTCCTATTCATAAATCGCTCACAGACACTAGAGCGTGTACGCACGTGCACCCGTTATATGGCAAGTTAATTTTTTTCCTAGTCAAATACATCACCGTCGCCCTATAGTGCGGCTACGTCCTCCTAATAAATCAATCATGCACAGATGTATGTATCAATTAGTGAGTGCAGTTTGTCCGCGCGCCACGAAATGAAGGCCAATCAGCGGACCATCAAGCGTTTATGTCGTTCGATGTCGGATTAGAAAGCAGTTTAGATAACTATCATCGGAGAATCGTTCGTTCGACGCTGATACTACGTTATTTTGCCGGCACACGCCTATCAAATGCATGTAATTCTGACTTATTGACATGGTATCCCATCTCCGTAGAGAGCACGTTTACATGGCGGTGTATCTTCGTAACGCAGAAAGCCGACGTCGTTTCATTGATTAGGCGCCGATGGTGTGGAGGCATGCATGTAGTTAATGAATGCCGGATATTTTTTTGCAAATGAAATTAAGTACGTCTATTACTTGTGCTAGGTATTTTTTGCGAAACTTAATTTGAGAAAGCAAATTTCGAGTTGGAATAAGGCGAGATTTCTTGTGTCTGTAATTTCAAAAACTATCAGTTGGTTGTGCGAGGTAGGCGCCATAAATTCTTGGCCTGGCAGGCTTATACACGTTCGAGCGTGTTCAAACTCCGTTGCGCCATAATTGCATAGTTGTGCGAAGCCTACACTATATATATTACGGTTCGAAGGGTAGTAGCTTTTAGTAGCCAGCCAGATATCGTGAATAGTGCATGAAAATGTTTCGGGTAACGAAAATTGAGTACCGCGCAGTCATTAAATTTTTAACAAAAGAAGGGCGTACGTCTAATCACATTAAGCAACGGTTAGGCGGCGTTTATGATGATTTATCGCCTTCATATTCCATTGTAAAAAAGTGGACGTTTGGGGCAAGAATCTCTTGAAGATGATGAGCGCCAATTGAACTGATAACGCCTGAAAGCATTTCAATTGTTGAAGAAATGGTATTAGCAGATCGCCGTTTGAAAGTGAAGGAATTAGCAGTGATGTTTAACATTTCTAAAATAAGTATTCGCCGAATTTTCCATAACCATTTGGGTATGAGTAAGATTAGTACAAGATGGACACAACTCGAACCCGACTTTGGAGTCGACTGTCACAGGAGATGAAACAATGGTTCCTATTTATTTTCTCATTTAAAGAAAGACCTTAGGGGACGTTGTTTTAAGGATGATAGTGAGTTGCAAGCAGCTGTAATACAACATTTTGAAGGAAAAACTTTAGATTATTTTTAGAAGGGTATAGAATTATCGCTTCGTTCGCTCGTTGGCAAATATTACATTCGTCTTAAATAAACTTAATCTACTCTAGTGTAACATTTATTGGAAAAAATAAAAATACGATAAATTAGAACGAAAAACGAAGTGAGCAAATTACAATAAGCGGTACTGAAAGCAACAGTTCACCTTTTGCCCGTTAATATTATAAAATAATGTAAATAAAGGAAGCTAATATTTTTAAAATACATAATTAAGAAGTCAAAACCTGTAATAGATACGTCAAATACTTCTAGAGTGATTTTTTTCACACGATGTCAAGACGTAGCTACAATATGTAACGGCTGTAAAATTTAGAAGTGGGGGGTATATTTCATTGATTTGTTTGGTGTAGTTTGTTGCGCTTTTTATTTGCCTTTTCGCTATTCAAACTTCTAACGACTAATATCTTCAACTACTGACTATGTTCAATAGCTATTGGAAGTTTATTGCACCATTCACTGGCATAACTGAATAAAACACCAATTTAATCTTAAATTAGAGGCCATAAAGTCTAAACACGATAACCGTGATAATGGTAAACGAAAATATTTGCATGTCTTGGTATTACCACGATGACAATAACGGGATGATAACACTATTTGTGATCACATTAAGCAGGGCCCACCGTTTTTTGGAATTTTACAATTGTTATTGTTTTGATGTCTTAATAAATGTCCTATCTTGAACAAATAAAACACATACATCTTGCTCTTTTGTACACTAATCATTCGATACGTGTGGCTTTATCAGTGTAACCTATACTAACCTGTTTTGAAGTAATACGGTGCGGGTTAACGTGCTTCAAACTTTATGAAATTTGACTTATGAGTACAGTTGCTCAATTTGCGCCAACAGCCAGTGGCAGGCGCATAAAAGTTTACACAAAATAAATGGTCAGAAATAAAATATAATACGTGCTATCTTAAGAGTCTTCCGTGAAATCACAAAGTGAATAATGTCTGTTAAATATCTGCAACATTAGATATGCTTCCACAGTTGTTTCGGCAAACCGAGTGCGGCGTGAGGAAAAAGTGTGTTTATATGCAGAAAACGAACGTTCTACATCTAGTGACGTTATATTTGCGTAATTAAAATAATCTTTGGAACAACTTAACGGTTCTGTTGACGCACCTTCACAAATTTGTCTTAATGTGCCAAAATCAGAATCTTTCTAGAACATAAACATTTTTTGCGTCTTCTACCGCGCATAGCTGTGCGCGAATATGTTGCACTATTTGCAGAGAATCCACTAACGACACCGAAGGATTTTGTAATTTTTCTATTGCCTCCACTAGTCCGAAGTAATTGTTCTGAATAGTTTTTAAATCCGTTTTAACCTGACTATCTTGAAATTTCAACTGGCTTTCCTTGATAGCCGCAGCTTCCTTTGGATCGAATTGTAAAACCACGTTCTTAATATTCTCAAAATATTTATGATGATAAAACGCGGCCTGTAGCCATGTTCCCCAACGTGTAAGAATAGGTTTTGGTGGCTCAGGCATACGGGGGCACAGTCTGTGAAATTTGCGAATACGTTTTGGGGATTTGACAAACACTGCTTTTGTATGCGCTATTAAAGCGTCTACCTCAGGATAATATTTTCTAATACTATCTGCCACATGACTCAAAGCATGAATTTTACACGTAATATGTAACAAGTTAGCACAATGTTTTTTTAGGAGACCGGCCTACAGAAAGCATGTTTGTGGAACCATCACTCATAAACATCAACAGTTGGTTTGTTGAAAGTTCAAACTTGTCCAATGTATTTAACACTAACTTTGAAATTACTTCGGCAGTACATTGTTGTACTCGTCTGGAGGCTAATAGAATTGAAGGTGACGATTGATGTGGTTCCATTCTACGTACCATTAGATTAACCACAGAATATTTTTTACGATTTGTTGTTTCGTCCACACATAATCAAAGTTTTTTATCTTTCAATTGCGATTTAATTCTTTTTTCGACATGTTCACGAGCAGATGGCACAATTTTTTGTAACGATGCCCGACTTGGTAATTTGCAGTCCGAATATTTATTCCAAAGGAAGACATATGCTTCCTTGTCTAGTTAATTAAACGGTGCAATAAAGGTAATACATAAATTAAATTTAAATTTGTCATAGTGTCGTGTGCAATTTTTTTTTTAAGAACGCTGCTTACTATTTACGTCACGTAGACAGTCCCTTTTGGACCAACACATTAAAGGGATATTACAAACTACACATTGAATTTTATCGCCATCATAATTTAGGTTGAACATTTCTGCTATAAATTCTCTAACTTTGTCCAACATTGGTCGTTTTCGCGACGTAGGCAACATTTTTAAAACAAACGTAGAACTACGAAATAGTATTTACAGCAGCGTACATGTACACACAACAGATCTGGTTGAGACTCGCAGTTATACTGAGGGTTGTATCGAACCTCCGCCACTGCCCGTGGGCTCTAGTGAGCAACTCTACTTATGAGTGTTTTACGATAAAACGAAGAAAGTAAGAGGGTATGCGTTCAAGAACCCTTTACTTTGAAAAATAAGAGACAGTCTATTGTACATCTTTCCACAATGTAAAATATATTGCCCTTGGTAATCTTAAGTTTGGCAATTATTAAAATTATTGTAGGATTCTTCTTTCACTTTCAGAAAGTTGGAGAAGTAGGTCAACAGAAACTAACGACTTTTTATTGTATGCGCAGCATTGTAAACCACCAAATAAAAGTGATATACATATGTATGTATGAACGTATTAACTTTTATTGTGTTACGGTTCAGAAATTATCCGATGTTTATATTTTTGCTTTTTGGGCCAGGTTTACAGTATGCAAAGGTGTTCGTTATCTAATGGTCAGATAGATATTCCTTGTGAAATTTATTTAAATTTCGAACAGTTTTGTCGAAAATAAATTAAATTCATTGAAATACCAGAAAACCGTGATGATTGCAAAGATACTGCAACACGCGTTATATTTTTCCTCCCTTTTCTAACGATTGTAGTAATTGATAAGAATTATCTCTATCACAGCTTCTGAGATATATTGACAGAGCGTGTTAGCAAAAATAGGCGGAAGATCTTTACATAAAAACCGCCATTAATCTTACGTACTTTTTGTCTAAGTTTCTTTCTGTCTCTATTTCCCTTCTACTTTTTCTTTACTCCTCTCGTTGAGTTTAGGGTGATGCTATCTGCAGTGTCTAAGTACCAGTTACGAACACAGACTTGCTGCTTATCCCAGTCATTAGGATTCTATTACAACGGAACACGCTAAAGCTGGTACGCTCCATGCCTTTGCGTTTTTCATTGCAAAAACCTTCGGTCTCACATCTTTCTGTTCGTTCAGAGAAGAGATTTGAACTGATTACCGCTACCGTCGCTTCCAACGTGCACTCGAAGGATTCCTATTTGTTCCTTTTAATTTCGCAATTATCTACACGAAAAGGCCATAGGCTTTTTCTCCGCCGCTATAGGAAGGGCAATGAAGAGGCTGCCGAAATTAAATTAGCTTTTCTCGGAAGAGGAATATAAATTCGGGCGAGGTACTCTTGCATAAGCCGGGACTAATATTAGGAATAATATTTCAAGTATTTCTAAATTAATTTTTACGCCCTAGCGTATAAGTTTTAGAGCAGCCTAATAATCGTAAAATAGAATCCTGTCAAGCCAAGTAATACCTAATCTAATGCTGTAATAGAAATATTTCCATGATTCTGAAGAATTCTAATTGCAGTAGATATCTTTTTAGTTCAATGATGAAGAATGGTACATAATCCAATTATGAGAAGGTGTGTCCCAGCAAATGCAATTACAGCTTGAGCAAACATGTAGACAGAATTTTATTCTTATTGCGTGCACGTCACATCACGAACTTGGTTAATTTTGTGTTATTTTAACTTACGAACATTTTTGCATTGGAGAATTTTATCTCTTTCATTTTGGTTTAACTTTTTCGGCATTAAGGCTTTAAAAAGCCTTGTTTTAACATAAAACACAACACAAAGAAATTCGCAATGAACAGGATTATCAAACTCGGTAGTTTTTTAACAACAATAATAATAATAATAATAATAATAATAATAATAATAATAATAATAATAACGTTTATTGGATTCAAGGTGTCAAATGACAATAGAATCAGTCAAAATGAAATGCAAAAAAGAAAAGAAAATTGAGCTAAAGGCGTCTATAAAGAAACAAACCCAAACCTAAAACTACGGAAAATTTAAATAATAATATAAAAAAAAAACAACAACAAAAGCCTTTAGAAATCTAAGAACACGATTTAATTATCTTAATTGGAAGTATTAAGTGGTAATATACAAACGAAAAATGAATAACAGAAGTAGGAACGACAAACATATGCTGAACTAAAGGAAACATTCATCGATGGTGTAATAAAATTTGCTAATTAGAAATTTCTTAACCGATTGTTTAAAATTATTGCTTTCCTTAAAATGAGATGTCAATTTGTTATAAAGTTTTCTGCCTAAATATTGGAAACCCTTAGCATAAACATCTAATTGATGCGTTGGTAAGTAGAAATTGTTGTAGTGACGAGTCTCGTCTGCGTGAACCTCTTTGTTTTTTGGGTATTGATCTTTATTCTTATGTATGTAGTAGAGAGCTTCCAAAATATAAAGGGATGGTAGAGTTAAGAAATTATGTGAGATAAAAACAGGTTTACATGAATTTCTCAGTTTTATGCCACTAATAGCTCTAATAATTTGCTTTTGAGCTATAAAAACACTTTTAACTGCAGAAGAAGTTCCCCAAAGAAGAACTCCATAATGAAGCCGACCTTGAATTTCAGAATAGTATACAGAAATAAGGGTTTCCAAAGACAATGACATAGATCTTTACAAATGTTCTATAGTGTTTAAATATTTCTTTATTTGGGTAGTTTAGACAGCGTAAATGTTTCACTGTTTCACAACAATTACATTGAAAGATTACCATAATTACAAGTAATAAGGCGCTTACGTTAGGACTAATTAGAAGTGTTCTAGAACGATCCGGTGTGTCTCTGTATACTCATGTAACCTAGCATTTTATCGAGTAAAATGTGAACCGGAGTGAAATGTGACTTCATGAATATTTAAACTAGATTAACAGATACCGTTTGACTAATTGTTCATTATCAGATTATTGTAGTTGCAAAGACATATACGATATATTCGTACGTGCAAATACAACATGAACGTTAGCACATTAGAAAACAACGCACACACATACAAGCTATTGTGATTAGTATATAATTCACGAGTACTAATTGTGTAACGCATACATATATCATTATTATACGCATGTGTAACAATTGGAAGATAATATCTGGTGTATAGATGACTATGCTTTCATAAATTCTCATATTCTCAGAAATTATTTTCATGGCTCTTAGATTATTAGCAGCGGGTGTACCTTTTAACTCTTTTTGTGCCTCGTAATTTATGTTACCGTTGCAAAGGATACTACCTACTATCTTTAATAAAGATTCCTGGGGGTACCACAAAAGGTTATTAGCACCATACCTGTGGTGAGGATGACTGATCGACTTTCATTATCTTGTTATTGTTTCATGAGATCGCCTTAATAAAATTCCGTTTTGAGGATGGTATTAGAGGTGGGGAGGGAATATGTGGTACGTCCTCTTCCGTCATACGAATCATGCACATCCATTTATTAGGTAGTATATTAATACGAGGGTAGGGTCTTTTTACAAACGACCACTAGATGGCGCTATTGAAATGTATATTTATTTAGCTCTACAGGCCTTGAAGGCCTAGGGCTTTAAAGTTACCATCTAGTTTACATATGACATAAATATTACAAAACATCACAACAAGTTTTATAACTCTTCCCTGCATTTTCTAATTACTTCTTTCTATTTTCTCCTATCCTGTGCTTCTTTTCTCCAATCCTCCACCTGTATACTTTTTAGGTCTTCTAGTACATTGTTTCTCCATCTTTGTCGTGGCCTCCCTTTTTTTTCTTTTCTGTACTGGTTTTCTATGCAGCACTAATTTTGGCATTCTTTCATTTCCCATTTCCCATACGTTCTATATGTCCTAACCAGCTTACTCTCTATGCTTTAATAAAGCTTGTTATTTTTGGTTCGTCATATAACATTTCTAGTTCCTCGTTTGTTCTTCTTCTCCATCCTATTTCTGTACTAATACCTCTGTAAATTGATCTTAGGATTTTTCGTTCCCATCTTTCCAACTTGTCCATTTCCTCTTTTCTCAATACCCAAGTTTCGCATTCGTATATAACTGTTGGTCTAATTTTTGTCATATATTCTTATTTTTGTCTTTTGTGACACATACTTGGATTTTATTAGCCTTCTTAGCATTCCATACTTTTGGTTTCCTTTTGTAAGTCTGGCCTTTATTTCATATTCTTCTTGTGCGTTCTCCTCTATTTGCACTCCTAAATACGTGAAATCCTTCACCCTTTCTAATCTGTAGTCGGTACCTTCTTTTACATTCACTTTTAAGTAACCTTCTACTGTCTGCTGCGTATCCCCCATAACCATATATTTTGTCTTCTCTTGATTTATCCTCAGACCAAATTTCTCCGCCTCCTGTATTATCCTTCTTGTGACTCTTTGAAGTTCCCTTTTTTGAGTTGTTAAAATCGTTAAGCCATCGGCGAAAGCCAAACACTGATGATCGTTTTTAAAAATTGTTTCTTTTGTTTTTATCATGCATCTTCTTACCATTACTTCTAATATTAAGTTAAAGAGTACCATAGGCAGGGAGTTCTTGGGGAGGGGGGGGGCTTGCCTAAGCCCTCGCTTTACTTCGAATTCCTCTGAGCTAAAACCTTTCCATACGATTTCGTTTTTTGTTGTTTCCAACGTTATTTTTACTAGCTTGATCATCTTACTTGATATTCCTAGTTCCTTCATTGCCTGGTACATTTGGTTTCTTTTTATCCTGTCATAGGCTTGCTTGAAATCTATGAAGATTACATGCAGTATGGTTTTATGCTCGTAACAGGTCATCTGTATTTCTCTTAGCCTAAAAATTTGGTTCGTGACTGATCGATTACTTCGAAACCCTGTTTGGTATTCCCGTATTTCTTTCTCCGCATATTCTTATGCACTCCGCTAGTATTTTATAGCATACTTCCAAGAATGCTATTTCTCTATAATTCTCACACTGCATCTTGCTTCCTTTTTTATGAATTGGGCATATTCTCGCCGTAGTCCAATCCTCTGGTAGTTGTTCGTTTTCCCATATTTTTTTAATTAGCTCATATATTTGTTCTTGCAGTGGCTCCCCTCCTGCTTTTATCATCTCTGATGTTGTTTCCGTTATCCCAGGACTTTTGTTGTTGTTTAAATTCCTTATTATATTTCCTACTTCTTTTTCTTTTGGAGGTTCTATTATTTCATCTTCCTCTCTTATGTTTTGCATTTCGCTCACACTTTCCTTTTCCTCACCGCTCAGGAACGCTTCGAAATAACTTTACCATATTTGCATTGTTTCTCTTGGATCATTAATTAATTCCCCTTCTCTATTTTTTATATATACACTTTGCGTTTGATTTTTTTCGTTTCTTGGTAGAAGGACCTTGTTTCCTGTTTGTTTACAGTGAGCGTTTAAAAAAAGCGATTTTGCGAAAAAATGGAAATTTCACGTGAAAGTTTTCATCGGATGATTTTTTACGATTTCAGTAAAGGCCTAACACAACAACAATGCCCCAAATCGCTTCATTTAACTTTTGGTAAGCACCACCAGAAAAGACCGGTTTGTAGAATGTTGTTGTGGTCGTATTTCCATCACTGATGAATTTCGTGAAGGTCGACCAAAATCGGTTGTTGTCCCAACAAACATCGATGCTGCGCATAACGCGATTGAAGAGGTTCGTGAAGTAATTTACTACCCCGAGATAGAGACATCCTTAGGTATACTAAAGACTGAACAGTTAGGTGTGAAAAAGATCTGTTTCCGATGGATTCCGCATAATTTGACTCAAGCCGAAAAAAAAGACTCGTGTCAATTGGTGTAAGGAAATGCTCAAAATATTCGACAGGGGAACTTCAAAATCCGTATACAACGTCGTAGCAGGTGACGAAACTTTAAGTTTCCGGTTCGTACAAATATATACGAGCCGGAAACTAAGCGGCAATCAACTGTTTGTGTGTTTGGGGTTCACAAAGCACTTCTAACAAAATGATTGCTTGTTTCACAGTCTTTGCCATTTTTGGAGGCAATTTACCCTTCGCTGTCTATTGTTTGGACTCTGCATTGGCTTCAGGAGTGTACTGGTGTATCCAAGTTTCACCTACAGTTATTAATTGACAACTCCGACTTATTTGGAAATGTTTATTCGAATGCGTTTTTGATCCTGAGAGCAAGCGCGGCACCCAACCTGCGGTTAGCTTTTTCATATCCAAATCTTCAGTCAACTTTTCGAATGTTATCGGTAATGGTTACGGTTTTTGGCCACCTCAAACGTTCATCGGTGACCAAGCTGGTACGACCACGTTTAAATTCAACTGCCGCAAATTTCACTGAGGCAAATGATGGTGCAGAGTACCCGTTAACAGCGTCCATCTCGGTTTTAATTGGCGTAGGCGTATTGCCTTCAAGGATTAACGGCTCAATATTCGATTTTTTCCAATTTTACTGAAACACTAATATTGACTGACACTAACGACTGTTAAACGACAACCGAGCGTCCAGTATGGCGGAAAATTTCAAAAATATCTTTCAACGCATGCGCAATATGTTACTAGAATATTTTTGATGAGTAAGACCATCTTCATGTCGAGCCTTGAAACTTCTGAGACTATCCTCGTAAACGTTGCAGATCAAATCATTCCCATTTAACTACGACAACTTCCATAAATTACCAAAATTGCAGTAACTTACTAAAATGAATATTTTTTGGCTGTGTCCGAATTACGTAGTATGCATGGCTATGTGTACTTGTGACATCACGTGAACTTGTCCCACCAAGTATACAAGTATTCGGACGCTTCTCCTGTCCAATGCATACTTGAGGGTAGATTCCATATGCAACCGATAGATGTCTGTCTAAGCCGTGACAGTAGGGTCAAGCGGTATTTGCGTGTTGCACTTCAAGTTTGTAGTTGGCAGTTTATTAGCAATTTGGATACTATTAACATTTATATGGGCGTTCTGTAATATTTATTACAAAGACATAGGCGACGTAGAAAACTTATGGATTTTGTAGTTAATTCAATTGAGGTAAAATATATTTTTTTAATTAAATTGATCTTATAAAGTAATAAGGATATTACATATCTAGAGGCAAAGAGCACATTATCTTGAAGTAAGAGGTTACTCCATCGAGGTTAATTAAATTTTAAATGGTAACAGCGACATAACAAAAAGACATTTACATATATCCCATCAATCATTAAGGAATTTAATTAACACCTATCCATATAAGTTGCGAGTTTGAAGCAAGGAGTATGAGGTACAGTTTGTTCATGTTTAGTGACACTCTTCATGAAGTTGAGATTTATTGTAAGTAATAGTGTTTCTATATTGGCTGGCATCTGGAACATCATGCAGAATAATTTCAATCACCTTTGGAATAGCTCGTTCAACAGCCTTTGACATAATTTCAAGACTGTTAGACCAAACTGTGGCAGTAGCACCACAAATAATTAAATTGCCCAGCCTGCAAAATATAAATGAGATTGTAGAAGGTTTTGCTCGTTTAATTCGAACACCAGCTTTTGATCGTGCTGCTGGTGCTATAGACGGATGCCACATACGAATTACTTGTCCAGTACACCTTCACGATCAATACACAAGCAGGAAATTATTTTATTCTATACAGCTACAAGCAGTATGTGATTCCAGTGGTCGTATCATAAATATATTTACTGGATTTCCTGGATCTGTCCATGATTCACGGGTTTTACGACATAGCAACATATACCAATTTAGCCTATACCTTCCAGAAAATTATTACTTACTGGGTGATAGTGGATACGCCAATATTGTTCACCCTATTACTGTTGTTACACCATTTAGAGGGAATAATCTAACTGCAAGACAACAGTTATTCAATACATACCACGCCAAAGGGCGAAGCATTATTGAAAGAACATTTGGAATAATGAAAACAAGATGGAGGAGTATTTTTACAGAATCATTAGAATTAAGTATTAACAATTGTGTAAAGACTATCGTACCTTGTGTCGTGTTGTATTTCCAATGGAGACGTACTGGTTATACAGTATGAAGATGAAGTGCACGATAATCAGGCAAGACCAAGAGATCAAGAAGGAAGCATTG
The DNA here is from genome assembly GCA_029619315.2 of Dynastes maya. Lineage (NCBI taxonomy): Eukaryota > Metazoa > Arthropoda > Insecta > Coleoptera > Scarabaeidae > Dynastes > Dynastes maya. The sequence goes on along the minus strand of JAROYE020000005.1, from coordinate 20,665,733 downwards.
AATTCAGAAATGCCATCTTACAAACGGTTTAGATTGTTCTGTTTTTGAATTCTATAAATGTTGCAACATCCAATAAAATTATTTTTTTCATTAATATTGATTGCTTTACTAGAAATAAATAAGTAAATCTCTTACAAAAGAAAATACAAATCTCTTGAACTAAATAACAGTCTCATAAAATAAATATTATTCAACAGAAAACATACGTAAAAATGAATCTTTTTCAGCAATTTTTTCTAATGCTGTTACCATACGCGCTAATATTGCGTTTTTCTCTTCATCTCTTTCTTTCATGTTTCTCAATAATGATTCTAACTAAGACCCCTTCTTTGAACAACTTGGTTTAGAAAACTTCTTTAAATTATTTTTCTTCTTAGCACGACTTTTGTATTGGTTATCATTTGTGTTTTTTTTTCTCGCAACTTGAGTACTAGTGGTAGTTTGCAGAGAACATGAAAGAAAATAAACATGGCGGATCAATTATGTGCCTATCACCTAACACACTATCTAAGTCATTGTAGCATGGCTATTGCAAAACTGTCACTACTCGTTCGTTACCTGATCCTGTTGGGGGAGTTTTCAACATATGAAACAATAATATTAGTAAGACGGTTTAATTTATAAAATTGAAATAATTAGTAAATATTACATATTAAAATAATAAAAAAATATATAATACTTTAGCTTGTAATGTTGGACTAACTTTGCCCACTTCTTTTGTAGTGCCTTATGGTCGACCAAACTAAATACAGGATCAAAATTGATGAGGTGATTTCTTATTTTTCTGAAATAAATATTTATACAGAAATTAATTGGCAAGCACTTCATCAACAAACTTACTCCTAACCCTCTTTAGCCGAAAATTTTTTACCGGTGAAACTGCTGTTATGTTTCTGCCTCAAACTTATTAGCTCCCGCGTTCTCTTTTCAGACCCTTTAGAAAGCAAGAATAATTATTGTAAATCTCATTAGTAGTTATAAATACTCACACACTACTTTTTCTCCGACCAGAACACTACATGAACAAGTTGCTTCTGTCATAATTACTAACCTGGGAAAATATGCAGTAACAGCCAGAGGCGTGGCGAGCGCATAAAAGTTTACACATAAAATAGAAGGTAAGAAATAAATTATAAAACGTGCTGAAACACTTACCGTTTTAAAAGTCTTCCGTGAAATCACGAGCGGTACCGCGCATCGGCGTAGAATCAGTTCGGACCGAGAGGAACGGTAGTATTACTTCGTCTGCGGAGCAGTACGGACATTTTCGCTGCCGGTCATTTGCGCAATTGTTTATCTGTCCTAGAAAATTATGATTTCGTCAGCAAAACGATCGCGGTCGGACAAACTTCGAAAATTTATTGCAGAAATTCCAGACTTAATATATGAAGGTGCTAAAATTAAATGTGTAATCTGTAAAATCCCGTTAATGTTTTGGTCCAGACAACATTGTCTACGACACGTAAATAGTGAAAAGCATGTCTCAAAAAGAAATTGCGCACGAGACAATGAAAAATGTATATTTAATTTATGCGTTACGTTTATCGCATGTAATATACCGTTTAATTTACTAGACAAGGAACCATTTATCTGCTTTTGGAATAACTATTCGGAGTGCAAATTACCAAGTCGAACATCGTTACGAAGAATTGTGCCATCTGCGCGCGAACATATTGAACAAAAAATAAAATCGGAGTTGAAAGATCAAAAATTGTGGTTATGTGTCGACGAAACAACAGATCGGAAGAAACATTCTGTTCTTAATGTAATGGCACGCAAATTGGAACCTCATCAATCGGCACCTTCAATTCTATTAGTCTCCCAAACGAATACAACAGTGTACTGCCGAAGTAATTTCAAAGATAGTCAGGTTAAAATGGATTTAAAAATCATTCACGACAATTACTTCGGGCTAGCAGATGCAATAGAAAAATTACAAAATCCTGCGGTGCCGTTAGAAGAATCTCTACAAATAGTGCAACATGTTCACGCACAGCTATGCGCGATTGAAGACGCAAAAAATGTTTCTGTTCTAGAAAAATTTGAGTGTTTTGAGAAAAATTCTGATTTTGGCACATTAAGACACATTTGTGAAGGTGCGTCAACAGAATCGTTAAGTTATTTGAAAGATTATTTTACTTACGCAAATATTACGACACTAGATGTAGAACGTTCGTTCTCTGCATATAAAAGCATTTTTTCCTCATGCCGTACTAGTTTTGCCGAAACAACAGTTGAATCATATCTAATGTTGCAGATATTTAACAGACATTATTCACCTTGTGATTTCACGGAGAACTCTTAAAATGGTAAGTGTTTGAGCACGTGTTATTTAATTTTTATTTAAAAGATGAGCGAAATTATTTGCGGCAGCAAATATCTCTATTAGCAGAATAACTCTAGTGGAACGCGAGGCCTGGTCGACTCTACGCTACTGCGCGGTACCGCTCGTGGCCAGCTTTAATCATTAGATATGTTTCCACAGCTGTTTCAGTCAAGTGAGTACGACGTGCGGAATAAATGTTTTTTTAATGCCGGAAACGACCGCTCGACATCTAGCGATGTTATATTTGCATATTTAAAATAATCTTTGAAACAACTTAATGCATCTTCAGACGCGCCTTCACAAATTTGTCTTAATATAAGAAAATCTGAGTCTTTCTCTAAAACACTTTCAAATTTTCGTATTACACACCAATTTGTTTCGCCTTCTACAGCGCATAACTGTGCGTGAACATCATTCACAATTTGAACAGAATCCACTAGCGACATCGAAACATTTTGTAATTTTTCTGTTCCCTCCGCTAGTCCGAAGTAATTGTTATGAATAGTTTGTAAATCTCTTTTAACCTGACTATCTTGAAATATTTCCTGGCTTTTCTTGATTGCTGCAGCTTCTGTCGGATTAGATTTTAAAACAACCTTCTTTACTTGATTAAAATATTTGTTATAGTAAAACGCAGCCTGCAACCATGTTCCCCAACGTGTAACAATCGGCTGTGGTGATTCAGGTAAATCAGGACACAGTTTGCGAAATAGTCGGGTACGTTTCGGGGACTTCGGGTACACTGCCTTTGTACTAGCAATCAATTTACTAGCAATCATTTACTAGTGGAAAACATGTAGGAATTGCTTGTGCCGCAAGATTTAAAGTATGGACTTTACACGTTACATGTAAGAAGTTACCATTGTGTTCTTTAAGAGATCGGCCCAAAGAACGCATGTTTGCGGCACCATCACTCATAAACATTAAAAGTTGCTTAGTTGAAACTTCAAATTTGTTCAATGAGTTCAACACCACCTTTAAAATCTCATCGGCGGTACAATTTATAACTCTTTTGGAAGTAAGAAGGAGGATGGCGGTTGATGTGGTTCCATTGTACGTACCATTACATTAACCACAGAATGTTTTTGACGATCTGTTGTTTCGTCCACACACAACCACAGTTTTTTATCTTTCAATTCCGTTTCCATTCTTTTTTCTATATGTTCACGAGCAAATGGCACTACATTTCGTATCGATGTCCGACTAGGGTTATTTACAGTCCGCTTCTTTGTCTGGTAAAGGAAACCATAGATTACATAAAATAAGAGTAACACATTAATCAAATGTAAATTCTTCTTGGTCTCGTATGCCACTTTTTGCAGAAGAATGCTGTTTGCTTTCGATGTGACGTTGACAATGGCTTCTGGACCAACACATTAAAGGGATTTTACAAACTAGACATTGAATTTTAGCGCCATCAAAAATTAAGTCCGGCATGTCCACTATAAAGTTTTTAACTGTGTCTGCCATTGGTCGTTTTCGCGACGTACCTAACTGCGACATTTTTAAAGCAAACATAAGCGTACAATTACGAAATAAGTTACGACAGCCTACATATACACAGAACTACTCGCATACAGCATCGATTTAGTACTGACGCTGTGAATGCGTGGAATAAATAATCACCGACTCCGCACCGCATATCTACTACACTGACTGTTGCCGCTGTTTGCCCAGACTACTAATTACTAATGTACTAATTATGAATTAGAATGTTTTTACAAATACATAGTTGCGCGACCACACTTGATAGCGGCATTTAAAAAATTTACCAGTCTGTTAGCACAGTGAAAACTTTTTATCGTGTAGTTGGTAGTTCTGCAAGTGTTTGTATAGTACACATCTTAGCATACATTTTCGTTTACTTGATAGAAGTTCACATCATAGTACGTATTTTAGTTCATATGCGCTCAGAGAGGCGTGGCTTACTGGTGGTGGGGTTTGTTGACTAGATTTTAGTCTGTACTAGATGCACGAAAATGCGTATTCGGACACTTTCTTTAGTAGGTATTCAAGATTGTATTGGTTTTTTGCAAATAAATTAATAAAATTTATATCACCAGCTAGAATGTTAGGTACACCAAAAGAATTTTAACAACTTTTACAAAATTTGTGGCAGTGCAAAATCTAATATGCATTTCTCTAAGTTGCAGTAGATACATAGGCTAGAAAATCCAAATACTCTGAAAAAGAAGCTGATCATCTTATGAGAAAGTCGTTTTCATTTATATCTGATTCGATCTATTTGACTGAATTTACAGGTATAGCCAGTGAAACTTGTGGAATAAAGAGGGCCGATGTTTTGTAGAATTGCTTATAAGGGAGTAATGCATTCAATAACTTTTTAATGCGTTAACATTTAGTTAGGGTTTATGTTTTTTGTTATTCATGTTAAAATGTTAATGGCGGGATAAATAGAGTATTGTTTGATACTAACTGTGGACTTTCGGTTTTGAAAAAGAAATAGATTTAACAGAAATATGAAAGAATTACTAACTGTGAATCAAAGTCACGATGGGACAGTGGGATGCTAACCATTCAAACTTTCCAGCATGCAGATGAGTCTCGTGAAAATTCTGCTAGACTTGTATATATCTAAAATTTAACAATATCGAGCTTACTGTTGAAAAATAATAGTTTTTTGGTATTCCGAAATAGTTTCATTACATTTATTGTTCTCTGTTTCAGGTAAGTCGGTGCTTCTGTGTATACACTAGAGAGGATCTGAAAAGGTAAAGAGCTGTCCATCATTATCTAGAAGTTGAAATCAACATGTACCTAGATTCCTGATATATTCCTAATTTTAAAGCTTTAAACATATTGCAGACCACATCTCCTAAACGAATGTACATATTCTGTAAACTGCAATTGCGTAAGTAGCAATAATTTGATTTTATAGTACATCTGCAATTATTTCCACGTATGCTCTACTTAATGATTTTTATTATTAGTAAGCAAATTTTTCTTTTTTTATTAAACGGTGTCATATTACATCAGCCTTGGTTTTCATTCATGAAGAATGTAAAATTCCTGTCGATATTCTATCGTTCATCAGCTTTCAAAAGTACAATGTGGACAAAGGAATGCGTTAACGATAATGGCGTGCTGCGTGGTTGCCAAAAAAATTCAGCAAGCGATGGAATCGTTACAATAAATACTCAGGGGAGCCAACAACCCCGACATCCGTAATCGATTCGAAACACACCCGTAGCGGGTTGTCGTAAATTATTGGGCCACAGACTGCTGCTGACAACTAATTGACATTGCGTCAAAAATAAACCTAAGGACGATTTTACGACGATGCACAGTCAAATAATGATAGATACTGGTTGCGTTAAGGAGATTTTTCGTTTTTTATTTTACATAAGAAAAAGTAATGTTAATGTCTGTAATCGATATGAGAAGGAAATGTCATTCATTTCAATAATGCCTAAGACATATATACGGGCTGGTCGGAAACGACCCGAACGCTACAGTTGAATGTTACGAGAGTGCCACACGCGGCATTTTTTTATCTAAACACGAGGGAGTCATAAAAAGGGAATTATTTGTCCTAATGGATGATTGAATTAGACTTTCTACTGGCATTGTTAATTTTTTTGTTTATGAAGTTATTTATTTCGAATAAATAGAGTTACTTGTTTATTGAAGCTGGGAGTCATAGTTTATTAATTTAATTCTGAAATTATCGTATTAAACAACAGTATACCAAAACTCAATTTTGGATATTTCAAATTCTGTTGTAATTTTTAGAATTTTATTATACTTTTTTTATATGCTTTTAATGTACACATTTCAGATTCATTCTCTGAAAGAAGAAATTTATTATACTGCATTAGTAAGTTGAATTTTTACACAACAAATACGATTCATTTTACCATAAAATTCGATTAAGTGTGTACATTCAAATATCTGTTTTAGTTTAGTTCTCATTTATGTAATTAATATTTGATCCATATTTGATTAATATGTTCCAAATTCGAAACAGCATTAGGTGTCATCAAAAGCAAAAGATTTATAATTTCTAAAATTTAATGTTGAAGTAATTGTGCGTTGGATTTCAAACGCATTTATAAATTATTAATTCGTGAACCGGAAGACAGTTAATTGACGTCGCGCCGGAAACAAATTTTACAACTTACCTCCAATAATTTATTCGGAACATGCACATTCTCGCATTCATGTCTACTTATCTGAAATAAGGTCAGATGCTACTCTTCATGTTTATGCCCTCTTGATGGCTTGGCTGCATGTCAGACGACTTCGGCATTATAGACTACGCAAAAATTATTCCCGAAACAAGAACTCCGAAATTCATTCCTTCACGTCAACTCATGGACAGACGCAGTATAATATAAAACGAATTTATTGCTTCCACGCAAATGAGAAATGCTAATAATTATTTACGATTGTTAGTAATTTATTGATTTCGATTTATCGTTTCTAATAAAGTTTTTACGGGTATTGGATTAATTATTTTGATATTTCAAAATGTAAATAGGCAGGTATTTTCCCCAAATTCTAAATAAAAAATGCTCTATTACTAGGAAAATAGTAAAGTGAAAGTTTTTTTTTAATACTGTAGGACTAGTGTTACTACTACTATTTATAGTTATTTCATTATATTTGTATTGTTGTGGAATAATGATGTTTGCATACCATATGCATCTTAGTAGTATCCAGATTTCGTATAACTTATTGGAAAGTTTACAATGAAATGAGAAATTGATATTTATGCTAACTTTGAACTCATCTCACCTAGGAGTCAGAAAAGAACATACAGGGTGAGTCAACGGTTTGGTAAAGCCCATTTATTCTCCAAATCAAGATGAAATTAAAATTTGACGCATATGGATGTAAAGAGTTTTCCATTAGAAGCGCTCGATTTTTGTCACGCAATAAAACAAATTGTGAGAATGATAGTGATTTATTTTTGTTTTTATTATAAAGTACATCTGTTAACATTATGTTTTAAAAATTATATCAGGTAAATGTCCGCCGCGGCTTTGCCCGGTTTGTTGAATCCTGGATACCCAATTTGTGATGACGTTATCGCATAAAAGTGGCTCAATTTCAGCAATAACGCGCCTAATGTGGGCCTTTAAGGCAGCAACCGTTCGTGGTTTGTTAGCATAGACTTTGGATTTTAGAAAGCCCCAGAGAAAAAAATCCAGAGGCGTTAGGTCGCAGGATCTGGACGGCCAATTAACGTCACCATTTCGCGATATAACGAAACCCCAAATTTCTCATGCAATAATGTCACTGTATCACGTGCCGTATGGCACGTAGCACCGTCTTGCTGAAACCAAATGTTTACTAGATCGATTCCATCCACTGAAGGCCAAAAAAAATCTCTTATCATAGCCCTGTATCGCTCACCGTTGACAGTAAGTGCCACTTCTTCTTCGTTTTCGAAAAAATACGGACCGATTATTCCGCCGGACCACGGTGCACACCATACTGTAACTTTTTCGGAATGTAGTGGGACCTCATGAATCTCCCGTGGGTTTTCGTCGCTCCAAATTCGGCAATTTTGCTTGTTAACAAAGCCACTTAACCAGAAATGAGCCTCGTCACTAAACATTATTTTTCGGCCAAAATCAGGATCGACCTCCAACTGCTCTAGCGCCAAATTAGCGAATGCACGCCGCTGCTTATGATCGTTGGGCTTTAGTTCTTGGGTTAATTGCACTTTATAAGGATGAAGCCCTAAGTCCTTATGCAGGATTCGCCAAGTTGTCGTCGAAGACAGGCCAAGTTCTTGAGCTCGACGCGGAATGGACAGTTGCGGATTCTCATGCACACTTTCCCGGACTGCAGCAATATTTTCAAGGGATCTTGCGTTTCGCTGACGTACAGGCACTTTCCGATCTGCCACAGACCCAGTTGTTTCGAATTTGTTTATTAAACGGCGAATTGTGGATTCTGAAGGACGATCGTTGACACCATAAATTGCACGGAGTGCACGAAACGTTTGACGAATAGAACATTGGTTTTGATAATAATTTTTTACCATTTCGACGCGTTGCTCGGTCGTGTAACGCTCCATAATGAAATGCAGAGACTAACTGAATACGGCTGCCAAAGATATCACCTGTGTGATTATGGACTTCGTCATGCGCCGTTGCCAAACATCGAGCGTTACTATTGGAAAACCCTTTATATAGCAATTATACCTAAACATATTTTTAACTTTATAGTTGTTTCGGTAGAACAACCTGTGTATTATATCATTTTTGTATTCTAAATATTTTTTATACAAAGTTCATTATACTGTAATGAAATTGCTTTGGCGATATTTAAATTTTTTATGAATTGATTAATTAATGTGGCGTAATATTGATCCGGCTACGTTCCAGGTAATCAATCAATAAAATTCCCACAGCATCCCAGAAAATGGTAGCCATAATCTTACCCCTGAACATTTGATCTTAAATTTGCGAGGTGGTGGAGATTTTCGATGTCGCCATTCTTTCTTTTGTTGTTTAGACTCGGGATCGAAGTGGTAAACCCACGTTTCCTCAACTGTAACAAATCGATTCAGAAAATTTTTGGATTGCTGGTAAACAATGTCATATTCGCTTCTGAAATGGTAACTCTCGTTCGCTTTTGCTCGGGCGTCAACATTCGGGGTACTTATCTTGCAGGCGCCTTATGAAGTCACAAATAGTCATTGATTATTGTTCCAATTGTACTGTTTGAAATGTCTGTAATCTTTGCTAAACGTCTAGTAGTTAACGGACCATCTTGTTTTATCAAGTCACAGACACGATCAATATTTCCTTGAATGCACACAGTTTGCGGTGGGCCAACACCTTTTACACGTTCGCAAGTTGTTTTACCGCATCGGAATGCCCGACATTCAATAACAGCATGAAGCTTATTCTTTTCCATTTTTTAAAACCAGCTTCTATTTTAACTTAACACAACTTATTAACAAATGCAACTACAAAAACCAATGTTAGCTCTTTGTTTAACAAATACATAACTAGTCTGGGCAAACAGCGGTAACAGTCAGTGTAGTAGACATGTGGTGCGGAGTCGGCGAATATTTATTTCAGGCGTTCACAGCGTCACTACTAAATCGATGCTGTATGCGAGTAGTTCTGTGTATATGTAGGCTGTCGTAACTTATTTCGTAATTGTGCTCTTATGTTTGCTTTAAAAATGTCACAGTTAGGTACGTCGCTAAAACGACCAATGGCAGGCACAGTTAAAAACTTTATAGTGGACATGCCGGACTTAATTTTTGATGGCGCTAAAATTTAATGTTTAATTTGTAAAATCCCTTTAATGTGTTGATCCAGAAGCCATTGTCAACGTCACATCGAAAGCAAACAGCATTCTTCTGCAAAAAGTGGTATACGAAACCAAGAAAAATTTACATTTGATTAATGTGTTACTCTTATTTTATGTAATCTATCGTTTCGTTTACTAGACAAAAAGGCATTTGTCTCCTTCTGCAATAAATATGCGGACTGTAAATTACCTAGTCGAACATCGATACAAAATGTAGTGCCATTTGCTCGTGAACATATACAAAAAAGAATGAAAACGGAATTGAAAGATAAAAAACTGTGGTTGTGTGTGGACGAAACAACAGATCGTTAAAAACATTCCGTAGTTAATGTAATGGTACGTACAATGGAACCACATCGACCGTCAACCTCCTTCTTACTTGCTTCCAAACGAGTTATAAATTGTACTGCCGATGAGATTTTAAAGGTGGTGTTGAACTCTTTGAACAAATTTGAAGTTTCAACTAAGCGCCTTTTAATGTTTAGGAGTGATGGAACGCATGTTTGCGGCACCATCACTCAGCGTTTAGACGGCGTTTATGGTGATTTATCTCCTTCATATTCCACTGTAAAAAAGTGGGCAAAATGTTTCCGTTTGGGGCAAGAATCCCTTGATGGTGATGAGCGCCCCGGTCGGCCAATGGAACTGATAACGCCTCAAACCATTTCATTTATTGAAGGAATAGTATTAGCAGATCTCCATAACCATTTGGGTATGAATAAGATTAGTGTAAGATGGGTACCGCATCTTCTTTTCGCTCTCCAACGTCAACGTCGGGTCGAATGTGCGCGCTCATTTTTAAACATGTGTGGAGACAACGCGAAATCGATTTTGGAGTCTATTGTCACAGGAAATGAAACCATGGTTCTGTATTATGATCCTCTATTCAAAAAGGAATCGATGGAATGGCGGCGACCTGATGAACCCCGTCCCAGAAAGGCGAAAGTCGTTCAATCAACGGGGTATAGAATTATTAATTGATCGTTGTAATAAATGTGTTGAAGTTAGGGAAGATTCTATTGAAAAATAAAAATTGTTGTATTTTACCATGTTTATTTTTTCTATACCGGGCCGAGAATTTATGGTGCCTACGTCCTACATTTATTGATCCAATTCGTTGAAAAATCGCAGAGTCTGAAGGAGCTAGTTCGCGAAGTGCTTTGTAGACCTATATTTAAATCAAAGAATATATTGTGACATTTATCTACAGTCAAAAGTGAAGCAAACATAAAGGAAAAAAAAACAAACTATTTACATCCAGTTTTACATATAAGAGTAGGAGTAAAACAGGATTAAACTTTGTCGTTTCTATTCGGAACTCGTCTGGTGGCTATCGGTTGTCTACCTCTAGCCTCGTGCAATATATGTAAAGAAGAGTAGCGTTGATTGTCTGGTGTGCTTTTTTTTAACGTGAATGAGCGCCTTGCGTCTCTGATGAAATACCTCGCAATTTTACAGCAAAAACAATACACTACTTTACTGTTGAATGGTGGTGGGATAGTCATCTTCAGAGAACGGGAAAGTTGTATGGGGTGACGTCAGCCGCAGCAGAGCCGCATACAGTATCGTATCGAGCTCTCTCCTCAAATGATTCTACGTATATTTACTGTATTTATTCTCTATTTCGTTATTAGGTTTTTAAGGCATTTAATTTCCATATTAAACGCTTAACAGCGACGTTATAATACTTGAATGAAAGTCGAAATATAAAATTGAGAGACGCGTTCAATACATTAAACGACACAATCAATAAATTAAAAAGTATTCCGGGTGATATTGATACTGATTAAGTTGATGAAGTGTTTAGCAGAAACCACGGTTTAAATACACCAAACTAATTGTCAGGAGAAATACAAAAATTGGTACCTCGGTTTATGGAATTAATTGGTTCCAAAAACATTTCGTAATCTGAAATTTCGCAATTGGAATCAAATGTTCCTATAAGAAATAAAGGAAATAGAGATCATCCGTTCCCATAACCAAGAAAAATAATCACAAATCATTTTATGTATCTTAAATACAATTGAACATATAGAAAATAAAGTTACGTACAAAAATCAATAAAAACTTTTAAGATTGAAATCAAAAAGAAATAACTTTACTTACATACACTACTTTTAATAAGGACTCTTTCTGGCGTATGCAAGACAGTGTTTTTTCATTCATATTGCAAAATTACCGACGCCACAGATAAGAAATTATTTGATCATAGAATTTTCGGCTTTGTTCTTTGAAAAACATTTTACACAGATAAAAGGATTTTCGGATAAAGTAAGAATGATATTAACTATAAATTCAAGTCAGCTGCATCGCATTACATTGTATATAACTATCTCTTTCTAGCATGTACACGAATCGCGCGAAAATTCTGCCGATTTTGTAAACGTTCTAAGCCGCGTTTCGTATCAAGGAGTACCTTTCGGTTTTGGAAACAAAAATTCATCCAAACTTTCTTCCGTAACCCGAAAATTTCGTAATAAGGTACTATCGTAAACCGAGGTACCACTGTAAATGTATAAAATATCTCTCTTAAATTACATTTTACTTTTGGTCCGCTTACTAGTTGAGGAATTGAAAGAACGTTTTCGATGCTGGAGAACGTACTAACTTACTGCAGAAAATATAGAAAAGTCTCCTGTGGTAATGGCTAATCCATTTCTCTTATTTCCCACTTGACACAAATTTATTACATATATACATATCTTCTATTTTCAATTTGTAATTAATATATGAATTTCGTTTAAATACATTTATAAAAACTTAGCGTCTGAAATATGCAACATACACTTAGTGCGTCTCTATCCTGTTTACGATTCCCGGTTCTGAGTCATACCTCTTGCGATTTTGCCGTTCACTGGTCATCTCTGTGTACAAGATCGACGTTATGTTGACTTCATTTCCGCTGACGAATAATATGCTTCGAGTACTCCAAGTTCATTGATTTACGAGTATTTTCCATACGTCCTATTTATAATACATAATATTTTGGATTTGACAAAGATTGTATGTATGAAAGTAGAAAAAAGAACAATTTTCGGATACTGGTACACAGAACAACACTTTTAGAGAGAATAGGAGCGTCATAATTAGAGTAACCTAAACTTGCGGACTCGCATAGCCGTCGGTATTACGGGTTAATATAAGAATACGAAAAATTCATAAATAAACCAAACCGGTAGAGAAGCAGGCATGTAGTGTCGACCTTAAATATAAATCATGTTAAACCGCGCTGAGAGAGATTTCGTTTTAGTACCGGTTGAGCTGTTGCAGAGATTAGTCGAACGGTCAAGGTTATGTACTTACGTGTCGCTTTTGAAAATATAGCTGGTGTTTTTTGTGTGTTGTAGTATTATACCAAGTACATAATTAGTGTATCGTTTCATATAGAACTAATATTTACATGCCTAAGAAAACAATGCCTCGTAATAGATTTGCTACTAATGTATGTACATAAGTATGTGTCACTTGTTCCCCATTTAAAATATGACGGTAGTGCAGTTGTTTGCTTAATATGCAATGTTCGTTTGGCTGCATTGGACAGAACTGATTACCAGAGGCATGTCAATGGTATTAAGCATATGAGAAATGCAAGAACTGAAATACCTTATACACTATTCCTCATACATTTATTAATTATGTTTACCTCTTGTAATCTTCCGTTGTCGTTGGTGAGAAAAGCAGCTTTTAAAACGTTTTGGCGACAATATGTTCCAAAGTACCCATTACCCTCACAAACACAATTAGAGAATCATTTGCCGCGAATGAAAGAGATGCTAGAAAATGTGTGTAAACGTGATTTGTGTTCCAAAAAAATATGGATTACCGTGGATGAGACGACCGATATAAAGAAAAACAGTATTGTGAATGTAATAGCTCGCGTTTTATCTAGCGAGAACACAGCATCTCGATATTTGTTGCCTTGCAAACGTGTTCAACAATGTACCATTGAAAATATTCAAAAAGTGATAATGAACGCTTTGAAAAAATTTAAAATTGCCCAAGATCAAGTTGTGATGATTGTGACGATAGTGCAGCAACGATGTTAAGTGTTGGGCGATCCTTAAAACATATATTTCCTAACTTAATACCTATAACCTGCGTGCTGCATGCTTTGCATTTAGATGTTCGACAACATTACGGAAACGTTGATCGGATGATTGGAAGTACTAAAGCAGTGTTTCGTAAATCTCCTAAACGTTTAAAAGAATTTCGTAAATTTTGTCCAGGTATTCCAGAACCTCCTGAACCAATTTTAATGCGATGGGGTGCTTGGCTAACAGCAGCTTCTTACTATTTGATCCATTTTCAACAAATTCAATCAGTTATAATGCGATTCAATCGGAATGAATCCAAAGCATTTAGAGAAAGTCAAAGAGAATTTCAAATTCCTCAACTTTTAGAAGATTTAACAACAATATGTACCAATTATACAGTATTACTAGATGCTATCAGAAAACTACAATGTACTGAATTGTCATTGCAGGAATCATTAGACATAGTGGAGAGTGTAAAAAATAAATTACACACATTAAATGATACGCCAGGATTATGCGCTAGTCAAAAGTTGGCAGATGTTTTAAGGAAAAATCCCGATTTTAATACTTTAGAGGCCGTTTATAATAAGTGTAAGAATAGTGAACTTTTAAGTGATTTTGAAAAACAGTTTCTACATGCAAATGTAACTTCCTTAGATGTGGAGAGATCGTTTTCTATGTATAAGAATATTTTTTCTTGTCGACGCACAAGGTTTAAAGAAGTAACTGTGGAAACAAATGCAATGATGCAAGTTTACAATGGTTCACATCCTGATGCCTCTAATTTGTTGAATAATTAGCAAGTAAGTTTATTTATGAATTTTTCGTATTCTTATATTAACCCGTAATACCGACGCCTATGCGAGTCCGCAAGTTTTGGTTACTCTAGTCATAATTCTTAATGTACTACCGAGTAACAAAGAACTGTTCCTTCTAGAGAAGAAACTAAAGCGGTTTCTTCTCTTTTTATAGTATCAAAGTGTTTGCTGCTGATTTAAAAATATAAATGTGTTGTTACAATTGCTTTGTATTTTATATTGCATATTTTTGTTATTATCCTTTATATAGTATATGAGCATATATTGATATCATTTTGGCACTAAATAGATGTTATGCATTTAAAATAGAACGTATTTTTTATGAAATTAAAAAGAATGAGCTACATCAGTTAATCACACTAATTACTATCGAAATTACAAAGTGTAAATAACATTTTCATCATGACATGTCAAAATCAACAGAATATGCCTATTTGTTTATAAACCAATTCGAATTAGAATCTATTTTCATTGTTATGGGGATAAAAGTATGTACTTTGTTCTGTTTGTAATTTCATTATGAGAGTTTTAAAACATTGAATGTACACATATAAACTTAAATAAACACTACACTTATTTAAGTTGAAGTTTGATATATTGCAAATGGTTTCGTGGTCAATCTAATGCATGTGAACAAGGCTGGTCTTTGGATGTTTGAAAACAAACTTAGATACTTTGCCTAACACAATTCCGGTTAAAAGTTCTTTCCATTTACGAAATCCTGTTGTAAATTGACGTGATCCCTAGCCTATTTTGGTACTAACATTAATGCTGAGGAAACGCTAAATGTTCGGTTAATGTTTCAATAACGCATTGCAGCATCGTTAAGTGAAGGTTTTAAGTGAGATTAAAAAGCGCTTTTCTCGAATGGGACCGGCTCATAGTTTGCTGTTGTAATCCTGATTTGTAGATTTTACCGCAGTAGAAATTCTTTTAGTATTTACATATTGTACTCTATATAATACTATAATAAAAATTCCTGTTTGGCAAGAACATTCCTGTATTTTTCTAATCCCTAGTAAATCTGTTTTGTCATCTATATAAGCAGATGAATAAGTCTGTGATATTTATGTACAGAGTGTCTTACGTTTCACCATATAGGTCGTGTATATGGGTTGGTTTACGCGCCGAAATTTATTACATGACAAATTAACGTAGCTTTTGAACTGGTGCTTCGTGTGCTTTATAGAAATTGCCGACCAAAGTAATCAAATGTTGTATTTTACTATTTTTAATTTTTAGCTTATAAATCTGATTTAAGAGCTTGTTGTTTCGATGATTTATATACACGTGACTCATTAACGTTGTTGAAAAAGAAAGAAATATTTCGGGCACATATAGTTATAGGAATCTGATGTGTAAGCGTAATTTATGAACATTGAGAAAGCTTAATATAATCTTCTGAAAACAAAAATACGAGAAAGCTAATTTATCAGAGTAGATCATAATGAATATTTCAGTAGCAACAGTCGACAACCAAAAAGGAAGAAGGATTCTGGTTACAATTATACATTATGCTCATTACGAAATCTCTACAATTCTGTTGTTTCTTTAGTATAAATCTAAATTGTACAACAATTTCATAGAAGGTGATTCAGTTTTGTTATAACCATCTGAGTTGCCTGTTGTAAGTCAAACTTTATGAGGGTTACAATTGATTCCAACGCGTTGTAAAATGTATCCCTTTCTTTCTTTTTCTGTAACTTTAGACATTAAAACGAAAGAAATATTTCACATTTATATGCTGGAGGTTGGATATAGGGGCAAGTGGAAATAAAAGTTCTTCAACCGTAAAAAAAAGAGTGCCTTTAATATATTTGGGATTTTATGTGTTTTCGAGGACAACTAAGTAAAACGATAAAATTCAAATTTTTCTTTAAAAATCACATTTTTGTATTGTATAAAAAAATTGGTTAATAAGCCTTTGTAGAACAAAATTCTGTAGGTTCTATTTTATTTGTTTTCCTGATGATGAGATAATTTTTCCTAAAGGAATAGATGTATTTGCAAGCTATGACGCAATTTTAGGAGTTATGATTTCCTGGCCTGAGCCGCAGTGCACCTATAGTATATCGACATTCATCCATGATTGGGATTCAACACTAGTTGGCAATTACTGATAACTTTTTACGGTGTTCAATTACATCAGTTGTTAGGGACTAAAGTATCGTTCACTTAGGATATCCCGGGGGTAAGGTAGGAATTAAGAATGTTCGCACAATGCAATTATATACGACCGTTTACACAGCGGTGTAAGGCAAAATTAATAATTGGTGTACGGCCAAACTATACATACGTTAAATTATGGTACTAGCACGGCGTTCTATTAATACAACCGACCAATCACAGTGCAGGTGGCGGTTCCTGTCAATTTGTATGCATACTTTTGAGGTTATGACATTCTTTTCATTAACTTTGAACTTTTAATTTTCCTGTAACAAAACAGCACATATATCAGATACAAGTGGACTCCGGAACTGGAATGGTCACAGAAGCTCATCAAGAAGATTTAAAAATATTTGATGTTTATATATATATTTATATAACAATCATGCGGCTACAAGTGACATGGGATTGTAAATCAGCAAAACCTGGGGCTCAAATTCACTTAGGAAATATAAGCTCAAAATAGCTCTCAAAGCCGAAGGTTCAGAAGATCCCAACAAGTGTTTCCAGTGATTTAAACATTTCATTGAACTATGTAACATTGTTATCTCGTGAATTAGTGAGTTAGCATTCACTGTAAAGTCTTACGCAGAAGACAAAGATGAAAAGTTAGGTATTTGCATTAAATCTGTATTCCTTGGGACCAAAGATATATGAATATGTAAACAAAGTACTACATTTGCCAAGTATAAGGACATTAAGACGAATAATTTTTTCAGATGGCGTATGCAACTTTAAAATTCATCTATATAAAGAGGAAGAGAGAATATTGTGTATAGTTGAAGTGAGGTTAATTTGTTCTGTATCAGTAAAGATGGAATCGTAGTGTTTCATAAGGCAGAAGTATATGATATTAACCTTAAAAATTTGTTGCTGTGCTTTCCATAAAAGCATCAATATAAACTGGAAACAACCTGAATGGGATATGTTTTCGAAACATAATACTTGCCCCGGAAAAAGATTTAGAGGTGTCAAACAACACAATGCCTTATGCAGCATTAATTTATACGTCAGAGCTTTGGTGACTTTCTAATCCACCATGTATAACTTGTTAGTGAAATATTAAGTAAAATTCTTCAATTTAGAATTTTCTATCTATTAAAGTTTACTAAGAAAGAGTTAACAATTCAAGAGAGAATTTTTGTAATTTTTCATATGTTTCAAGTATATAGGATTATAGAATTTTCTTGTTTCCAAATAATTACAATACATATTTGGTTATCTGATATACAATAATTCCCAATATATTCGTACAAAATAACAGCCTTAATATGTAGGTACGTACATTGTATTATGCATTTTACAAAGGAACTGTATCAAAGTATACGGAGATGTAAGGGTAACAATTGAATTTATATGTATATAATATATATAGGTATCAATCTATAGAAACATTTGCTAACTGTATCATTTAAGGAAGAATAAAATGTTATAATTCTTTGATATCTTTTTGATTTGATTTTCTAATTACGTATATAGTATTATTCGTTTTTGATAAGCATTAGTCGTTTCTATTGCAACTTCCATTTATACTTTTACGATGAAGATCAATAGAATAAAATTTAAACAAATCACGTTTTGGGCGTACACGTTCATTTCTATTCCTTTCTATGATAATGTGCATAAAACAAAAATCATATTGAAAATGCTATCTTTACATCGTTGTCATTTATATAGCTTGGTTTAACATTCTTTGATTTTTTTGCTATTCATTCCTCCATCACTTGAAGATTCGTAGGCTCCTGTATCCACACATACAAATTTATAATTTGCATCGCATACACTAAATAAAATACTAGTTTTCTTATAATTGTAGTATAAAGAGCCAGAATTGTTAGGTTGTTTTACATGAATGATGAACCATTCGTATAGTCCGTTTCATTTTATTTTAATCTGACAAAATAGTAAATAATTACTTTTTTTATATATTTATATATAACGTATTTACCTGCCCATTAGTCAAATTAAAATAAAATGAAACGGACTATACCACAATTTGTATGTATGTATGCCTCGTGTTGGTGAGTAATCAAACTAGTACAGTTCACGGTGCTTTAAATCTTTCCCGAATTATTATGACAGATTTGCTTTTACTATTTTCAACAAATTTCCAAATAAATTGACATTCATTCCTGTATATAAGAAAAGGAAATCGGGATCATGATTTAAGATTTCCAGAATTAAATTTAAACAGTCTTTATTGTTTCTTGTGAGTGCTGATGAGAAGTACCTGCCAATGTCTTCTCTTTTTTTATATTTATTCTTAAATTCGTTCGTCATGATTATTGCAAGAACTACTAACACAGTATATTCATTTATGTATCATTCCATCCACTGCAAAGGAAATTATTAACAGATTAATTAAGGTTATGATACGACAATGTAAACCGGGACGTCAGTTATCATTATGTCACGAAATTATTTTAAAAATTACGGCAGAATGTTGCAAATAATTTCGCTCTAATCCTAACGATAATTTTATGCTACCCTATGTCAACACCTTTAAGCTATACTGAATTATGATTCCATGCAGATGCAAATCAAGTCATACAACTCAAATTTGTACGATTGCTTCAAGACGAATGAACAGGAAAGATTTGCTGTAATTTTTTCTTGTGGCGGCTTGTCCAAAGTGCTTATTGTAACATATGAAATTAGTGCGATTGGCCCCGATGTTTTGCGCAAAGTCATGCATACCTTTCGAAATCAGTTCCTAGAGTGCGCACCCTGTAGTTGGTAGGATTTATTAACTATCGGAATGATTACTTTATCCATTGTCAATATCCCTTTATTGACTACTTTTTTTCGAAATGTATCAAAATTTCCGCGCATAAAAACTTTTTGCGTTATCCGTGAGGTTTTCGTAATTTTGAATTGTTGTTTCGACTTTCTTTATTTTATACTACATCTATAGTATCTGTATCAACTTACTCCCCTAACAATACTGATATATCGATCTTTAAGCTAAAGAAGCCACCAAACTTTCTTCTTGTCCGTGTGGTTTCGTTCCATCGGCCGATGTAATCAGTAAATTTAGGTCTGATATCCACAGTCAGTGCAATAAGATGTATGGCGAAATGTATAGCGAGAGACCATCCAACTACTTTCCTTTAAGACCATCTATCCCTAAGAGACATTGGTACACAGATAAAGACATGTCAAGAGCGATGTACGTACAGTTAGTCAGATTAATATTTAATCGTGGCAGATTTCCATACCATTTAAACAAAATTAAGATCCCAAACAGCGACAAATGTGAATGTGGCGATGTAGGCGATGTGAACCACATAATTTTTGAGTGCCCGAAAAATAGGGCCGCTACAATGGTACTGTGGTGGACTTTAATAAATTTAATTACCTGCTTAGCCTCGATAATGGAGGTATTTATAGACCCATTTATGATTTAAAAAAAAAAGAGCAGAACATTCTTTTAATAGCGTAGGTTCATTTGTTCGTTTTGTGGATCCAGTTGGTCCTCTTGGCTTATGCTGCTTTGCAAGGCCACATACAACTACCTCTACTACAATACTTATATAACTGGAGTATGTCAATTTAGAGTAATTTTTTGTTTTTCAAGTATGAAAGTAGGTACAGTCACACAGAAAACTAATGACTTCCTGTCGATGGTTGAGTATTGATACCTTCAACAAGTGCTTTGGTCGTTGTCGGAATACACAAATTGTCTGCCAGCTGCGATTCCAAAAACGGTCTTTGCTTGTGAAAGGTGATACCAGTATATTGCTTTCTGAAGGGGACATTAGTTATTTATGCTACTATACTATAAATTGTGGTGTCAATTAGTACTGACAATTTGTTAATGCCTAGGTGGCCCTATAAGAGACTCTGTGGTGTAGTGGTAGCGTGCCCCTCCGGCAAATGGGATTGGTAGGTTCGAATCCTAGCAGCGTTTTGAGATTTTTCATTTTATTAATTAAATTTAATTACGTCGGTAAAATCAAGGTAATATCGATTTTTTATTATTCAGCGATGGAAGCCATATACAGGTTGTTCAAGTTATCGGGCAACTAATGCTAACTTTGTTATTATTGTAGCTACGATGTTGGTTACGTTACCAAAGATATAGTGATTTTTCCGCTGATCACGCTGGTGCCGAGAAGAAAACAATGGCACATCGCATTTCAGCGCTAACTTGAATTGTTTTGTATTTTTTAAATTGAACAAGATTTGCAAAGGATCAAAAAAGCAACGCTTGCTTGCTTTGATTCATATTTTAAACCTTTCATCTTAAAATTTACCAAACCTCTTTGCCCTCTTACCGTTATAAAAGTAATTTGTGTTGAAATGTCACTCTCTATTGATTTGTGAAAAAATATACAAGGTATTTAAAAAAAAAAACGATAATTTAACCAAACGCCGAAATACGATGCCCATTTTTCTTTTGGATTACGCCATTTTATTGGGCAGAATAAATTACACATTTTTCGTGTTTCGACTGTCTTAATAGCTGCTCTAACAACGAAGTTATTACAGTTTCAGTTATCCAATGTAAATTTCATTATATCTCTTTTGTTTTTAATTTTTGTGCTGTGGTTCTATAAGGATATTTTACGCAAAGTTTCATTTTCTGTCGAATAATTGAAAAACATGCAGGTGTTCAATTTAAGAAACATAAACAATTCAACTTAGCGCTTAAATGTGACGTGCAATTGTTTCAATGTTATTTATTTTTAATGTGATTAGGCGTATGCCCTTTTTTTGTTAAAAATTAATGACCGCGCGGTACTCAATTTTCGCTACCTGAGACATTTTCATGCACTAGTCACGTTGTCTGGCTGGCTGCTAAAACTACTACTCTTTGAACTGTAATATGTATAGTGTAGGCCTCAGACATGTGCAACTATGACACAATGGAGTTTGAACTCACTCGAACCTGTATAAGCCTGTCAGGCCGAGAATTTATGGCGCCTACCTCGTATCAGCAGGCATCGAACATCTAGGTATCTATCAGAGACTCTGTGGTGTAGCGGTAGCGCGTCCGGTTTGAAAGCATATGAGCAAAAGATTCGTCAAGCGGATTTTACGAACAGGCCAGATTCATTAAGTTGGACTTTCTTTGTAGAACAAAGTTGATTGGTTGGTTGTGCAGGGTTTACCTTTATTTATCGACAATTGCCTAAGTTTGTAATGGATCGAACTCCAATTTACTACTCCAAGGGAAACCTCGACTGCTTCGTTAACTTTAATACGTATAAATATCTTCGTACTTTACATAGACACACTTTCTAATCTGGGTGTGTTAGGTTGAAGATAACATTTTACAATACAATAGATCTTGAGTGTTAATGATGCGTTAAAACATTCGCAAATAATGAAACTGGTGTTGACCATGTATGGAACGGATACGTATTTAACCTTAAGTTATTTGCGTGTCATATGCCTCTCCCAAGTTTCTTTAGATCTCCTGCAGACTGACTACGACTCAAAAAGACACACTTGTTCGTAGTACTGTGAGTACATAAATGTGCACAACAGTGACGGAGATTAGTGCAACGTTACATGAATAATAACTATTCATATAGACATACTCGGCGAATAAGGTATTAAGTGGTAATCATAAAAAAGAACTAAATGAAAAGAAGTCATATTTTGTTGTAATAAATAATAAATTTCAGATTTTCTTCTTTAGAGTGAAATTTGTATATTTGTAATATTTGAACAGTTTTACGATATTCCGCGTTTTATTTAAACGTGTGCGCCGCACAGCAATTTTCTGTGTCCAATATAGTTCGAGAAACTAAAATAAAAACTTATCGCATCCCTTTAATATAAAGCTCGAGCGTTACTTGTATAAAGTTCCGTTCCTTTTACAAGAACTTATCGTCAAACGTATAGAAATAGCCGATTACCGAATGTATCTGCGTATGCTTGAAAGTTCAGTATTTACTCGCAACATTGTTGGCGGAGTATTAGGGTATATATCGTTGGAATTGCCGGTAACCAACAGTATTGCATTGTTGCGCTGGAACGTCTGTTTGCCATTTCTCGTACTGGAGGTTCCGTAAATAGCCTGCGGTGTGTTGATTTTACCCTCCGTTCCATTATTCAATACAGCGTGCATACCGGCTACCTATAGCCATATAGCCATTGCCATTTGATAGTTGGCGGACGCTGGTGTTATTGCCCCTCCTACATTCATCCCGCGATGCAGTCATAACATTTCTTTCGACATCGCACGTGTAATAAAAATGTCCAAAATGCTATGGTGCGCAGTTGTTAAATTTAATAGATTTCCGCTATTTACGTTCGAGTGGGGTGCACAGCATTCGTTATTGGGCTTATATCAATTTGTTGAATGTGGAGAGTTTATAACATATGAATGGAATATACGTACTTATTGTGTTTATAATTTTAAAGGGGTTTACTTAGTAAATTTTCGTCTTTGATCACGCTAGTCAACAAATTATCAATTTCATTAGTTTGTGTTAATTTATGAAATGAATTGCACGAGTTTTGAAAGAGTTTTTATAAATATTTATTTTGACGCTAGTCTTACTACTCCAGCTGTACCAAGCTTAATATGGATTTCAATAACAAAGTTTATTATGTAATTAGGGAATTTTATTGCTTTATAAAAGATATACACTGCTCGGCAAAATTATAGAATAAATTAATTAAGCTCGAAAAATTTTGTTTTTCGAAAAAAATGCTCGGACATTAAAAATACACATTTTAAGTTTCCTCCACTTGGTTTTCAAGTAATGACGTCATCGACAATTTTTTTCTAAATGACAACCGATTTCTTTAAATTTCAATAGATCGAAATTTTGATAGTAGCATTTAGACAGTTAAATGATACTATAAAAATTTTAATACCTCACATAACAACGAATAAAAGTAATTTAAAGTGTGGAAAACATTCATTTTATTAATAGCAAAAAGCAAAGATAAATGCTATTATTCTAGAAACCAAATGATTGTTTCCTTTAAATCAAATGTTCGAAATGTCATCCACCGGCTGCTTGACAATAAGCAACTCTATGTACACATTCATTTTGTATATTGCAAATGACGGTAGGACTAATTCGACTAATTTCATACCTAATTTTATTTTTCAAATCTTCTAGATGTTGTCTATCAACACAGATTTTTATTTTAAATACCCTCATAAGAAGAAATCTAGGAGAGTAAGATCTGAGGATCTGGGGGCCACCCTATTGGTCCGCGCCTACCGATCCATTTCTCAGGAAAGTAGTTGTTTAAAAACTGGCGAACAGGACGTGTAATGTGCAGAGGCGCACCATCTTGCTGAAACCAAATATCGCCATTTGGTAAGTCAGGATCATCTTCATTCGGAAAAATTTCTGCGAGAGCTGGTACAAGTGCTTCCCTTAAAAAAATCTAGACGTCGCTGCCCCGTGAGAGTTTCGTCAAAGAAGGAAGGACCAATAATTCTATTGTCTATCCCTGTCCAGACATTAACTTTATGAGGGTGTTGAGTATGTGCTTCAGTAATCCAGTGAGGATTCTCTCTACTCCAGCACCTGCAATTTTGTCGATTTATTGTTCCATTTAGACAAAATGAGGCTTCATTCGAAAAGAGAATTTGGCAAATGAAGTGTGAACGGTTGCTAAATCCGGCGTTATATCACAAAATTACATTCGGCGATCAGGGTCATCTCCGTTGAGTTCTTGTAGTAGTTGTATTTTGTAAGGATGGCATTTTTCTGTTTTTAATACACGTAATACTGATCGCCCACACCTAACAATTATTATTTATTTATTTAGCTTATGGCCTTACACATGGTATGGCAACTTATAAAATACATAAAATGAGTAAGCAGACCCGGCACAATGTATGAAAAATGACAGACACACGTACATATACAGACACATGTATACAAAGAAAGAAAATTTTTGTATATTTAGATCTAGTTCAGCTATCCATTCAAGATTTGAGGGTGTAGCATAGAAAAAGTCTGCCGGATCCCCTTGTTTGCTCTCAACTCGCACTCCTCCACTATGTGACCAATTGTTTGATTTGGAGCACCGCAATCGCAGTCCAGAGTAGGCCGTTTTCCCCATTTATAGAGGTTATGAGCGCATACAGCATGCCCTGTTCTAATATGGTTAAGAGTCCTCCATATATTTCGTGGCTGTTCGAAGCCATCGGGCTTTAGGACTGGGTCGATAAGATTGCGTACTTCAGATGGGGCATTTTCAGTCCACAGCATATGCCACTTGGAGGTGACATTGAAGTTAGTAGCTGTAAGTTGTTGGGCTAATAGTATGGGCGGTTTTCTAGATAGAAGCCGGTTTATTGCTAGGTCCGGAATATCCCCACGAATGGGGAGTTGTGGGTTATTAGTTATTTTGGTGTATTTTTTTATAAGGGTCTTTTGTTTTTGTAGAGCTGGTGGAGGTATATGGCTGAGTGTCGGGAGTTAATTTAATGGAGTAGTTTTGATGCAGCCGCAAATCGTCCTCATTGGTACATTCAGCTGAGTATTTACGTTACTCATATGAGCACTGTTCAGCCATTGGGGCCAGGACTGATCCTTGGAGCAGTTCATTGTTTAGTTTCCTCTGTTTGCTGATGGCGTTACCATAGATTACTTGGAAATACCTATCAGAGAACATGTTGTTTATTAGCCTCAATTTTGTACGGCAAGGAACTCACTTAGTCAGCTTATACAGTAGCCCTTCTTTCGATACTGTATTGTAGACAGTTGTTAGATTCACAAAAACCACAGTCGTCTTTTTCTGTTTCTGAAAATTCGCCTCAATATGTGTAGTTAGGCTCAGAACTTGATCTGCGCAGCTTCAATTAGGTATGAAGCCTGCTTGTTCCGGTGGAATATTTTCAAGAATTCGTGTGCCTATTCTGTTTAGAAGGAGTCGCTCTAAAAGTTTGTAGCAGCAACTAAGGAGTGCCATAGGGTGGTAGCTTTCGGCTTTGTCGTGTGGTTTATCGGGCTTCAGCACAACAATTATTTTACTTGTTTTAAAAGCTTTTGGCAGATTTCCAGATGTCACAATAAGTGAGTAAAATGTTGTCAGCTATTCCTTTGTCTTAACAAAATATGAAGTTTCACATCTTCATTGATTTTTTTAGGACGCCCTACATTCTCTAAATTTTCTCTCAATTTTATTCACTGATATTTCTAGTTGGATATTTCGCATTAAATAGCTTGCACACTTTTTACTGGTTTTATCGCCGCATCCAATAAGAATTAAAATTTCTATGCGCTGAGTTTCACTTAGTTGTCTTTGAAGAAAATTTTTAATTGAAGAATAACGAGTGTTTGGAATAAGACGAGTGTACAAAACTGCTTATTCGTATTTTTGATTGATACCTACTTAATCTGTAAAAACTTATCTTTACTTTTTTCTAGGCTTTTTGTTAGTAGTAAAATCTATGAACAGATGGATACCATTTCGAACATTTGATTTAAAGGAAACAATCATTTCATTTCTTGAGTAACAACCTCTATCTTTTTGTTATTAGCTTAAAATTGATGCAAAAATGTTTATTTGAAAAAAAATAAAATTGAGTTGTCTAAGCTTTTCTTGGAAAAACAAATTGCTTCAAATTTAATAAATGTATTCTATAATTTTGCCGCGCACAGTATGTAGATGATATTTTAAAATAATCGTTGTTCGTAGCTTTTCTTATTGACGTCCAGTAGTAGTTTGTTATTGTAGCAGAACCTTACATTGCTTATTATCTTCGTTTCCTGCCCATTACATTTTGGTGGAGGCGCTCATTAATATTTCATTGAGAAGAGAAATTTAAATGTGCTTCGACTGTTTATAAGAGTATTGTCAGATTTTCATTTTGTTGGAATGCTCTCTGGACTGATTTTGTTACATAACATGATTCTACCGGAAAAATTCTATTGATGAAATCTATTGTTAACACCGG
Organism: Dynastes maya; assembly: GCA_029619315.2. Lineage (NCBI taxonomy): Eukaryota > Metazoa > Arthropoda > Insecta > Coleoptera > Scarabaeidae > Dynastes > Dynastes maya. The sequence continues at coordinate 20,639,207 of JAROYE020000005.1, read as the reverse complement.
TATGGAAATATGGACAACAGCGAGCAGGCCTTTTGCTGGACCGGAGACTTGTAACCTACAGAAGATTTGCCTAAAACTAAATTAAGGTGGGAATATAGTTAAGGAAGACAAAGGCTTCATACTGGAAAGGCACACCAGGACAAAGTCAGGCATTCATATCATCGCCACCAAGAAGAATTGTGTTAATCATTGGCGACTGTTTATAACTTCAAAACTGTTTCTAATTACACCTCTACCTATAAAGAAGGCTAACTCATAATATTTATGTTTTAATAAGTTTGACTTTATTACATTAATATAATAGGGAAATTAAGAGAAAATTGAAAAATTGGTAGTCTAGTATCTATAAAACGAAGCTTAGTCAAACGAAGTTAAATATTGAGAAAGCCAATATAATAAATTTTTGTCCAAACATTAATCGGCAGATCATTACGGCGATATGTGAACATAGAAGATATATTCAGACATCGTTATGTACTGGGTTTGTAAGCTGACGATGCGTTAAATTGGATGTAGATTGGTATACGGTTTAAGATCGTTATATTTAGGGTCAAATCTGTGTATGTTGCTTACTTTGCAGACATCATATCAAAAAGGTAATCAATGTAAGTACTATAAACATTTATTATAATTACATACACCTTAAAAAGCTCACTGACAAACGGGTTTTTCTTTTATGTAAACTTGACATCTCTGTAACTTGATATGCATTAATATAAGGTACACGCGAAGAAATGGTTTTCTTGCGAAAATAGATTTTCTTACAAAAATCGTTCTCTATTCAAGAAAATATGTTTATTTCAAGACTATAAAAATGTATACTATAAGAAAATAATTTTCTTGAAATTTTATTTGGATTAAATAAACGTTTTCTTAGGGTTAGAAAATCAAGAAAATCCTAGACAGAAAAATGTTTCTTCCTAGAAAATCGTTTAGTTTTTGGTTATTCCTATTAAAGGCAGGAATGAAAAAATGGTCCAGATCTTACAAAGTTTTATTGATAAATTAGGTGACCCGTTTCGTGTTCGGAAACACATCATCCAAGATATCCAATAAAAGAAAAATTACAATAATGGAAAAAAACCTAAAGTTAATAATTAAAATTAGGAGCAAGTGAATGGACTAATGAAACAGTTTTTTTTTTATATGTTACCGTGAAATTATTTCTTTAATTATGTAATGAGAAGAATTTACTGCATTATGAACGGATATGTCGTGCTGTTTTAAACAAGGTAAGTGCAATTAATAATGTGGATATAAATAACATGCATTTCAAGAATTCTAAGCAAATAAGTGCTTTATTTGAAGAAAATGAAACTATTGATTTATGAACAATACCTAAACGCTTTCTTGAATTAAGAAAACTGTTTACTATCCTCAAAAAATATTGTATTTTGTTATAACGGCCATTTACTTGTACCGGGTGTCCGCCTGGAAGGTATACTACTTTGTTTTATTATAAATGTTGGTTAAATAAAGAGAATGAATCTAATGTCGATAAATGGTTTATTTAATGTTGGCAATTATGTATGGAATACAATTTCAGATAAATGTCCGCCTCTGTTAGCCTCACAAATGCGATCTCTTGAGCACATTTTTCATTACATTTTCACACATTTCAACCGGTATTTCACCAATTTCACCACGAATATTTTGTTTGAGTTGCTCAAGGGTTTCTGGGTTGTTTGCATAAACCTTGCTTTTCAGATATCCCCACAAAAAAAGTTCGGGGCAGTCAAATCCGGCGACCATGGAGGCCAATCAACATCACCATTTCTTGAGATAACTTGCTGTGGAAAAACGTCTCGCAGTTATTCCATTGTAATCCTGGCTGTATGTGATGTGGTACCGTTGATGCAGTTCTGGCGTCAAAAAGTTTTCAATCATGTCACGATATCGTTCTCCAGTGACAGTTATCGTTAAGCCGTTTTCATTCTCAAAGAAGTAAGGTCCAATGATTCCTCTTAACCAAATTGCACACCAGACTTTTAATGGATGCAAAGGTGACTCATAAATAATGTGTGGGTTTTGCATTGCCCAGAATCGACTATTCTGTTTATTCACATATCCATTCAAATGAAAATGCGCCTCGTCACTCATTATGAGTTTTTCATGGAAATCGGGGTTGTCATGGGCGAGCTGCAACATCCCATTGGTATATGTACGGCGGCGTAAATGGTGTTGTGGATGAAGCTCTTGTGCTAATTGAATCTTGAATGGAAACAAATGCAAATCCTTGTGCGTAATTGTGGCCAAAGTTGTTCTTCGTAAACCAAATTCCTGAGCAGGGTGTTAAATTGAGGTTGATGAATTCAGTTTTACTGCTGATGATGATAGCTTGGCCAGTACGAGTTAAGGTATTGTGGTAAGGGTTTTTATGAACTGTTTCAGTTGATGAATTGTTTTGAACACTTTCTTGAACTGCAGCAATGTTCTCAGCCGATCTTGCAGTACGTTGTAGTCCACGCTTGGGCCTATCAGCTACAGACCCTCTTTCTTCGAAATCATTCACTACACGATAAATAGTGCGTTTAGTTGGCACGTTATTTCTCCCAAAAATTATACGTAACTTTCTCATCGTTACAGTAATCGATGATTGATTTGCATAAAATGTTTTAACGATTAAAACACGTTGGTTTATCGAATATTTTTCCGTAACAAATTTGCCACGTCTTTACTTCACGGCTACCAAATATGAACTGTCAAAACTAATATTTACCAAATTAGCGGCAAAATAAAGTAGTATACCTTGTAGGCGGACGCCCGGTACTAAGAATCGCTTTCTTCAAATTTTCTGCGAGATTTTCTTAAATCAAGTTAACAAACGTTAACAAAGAAATACAATTATTTCATTACAAGTATGTACTTTTCTTAAGCGGAGAGAAAAAAACGTTAAGAAAATATTTCTTTTGTTTTAATACAGTTATTATATTGTGCATAATTGAAACAGTAATTGTCTTGAATTGAGACGGACAGTCTTGATAGAAGTAAACGTTTCTTTGCGTGTACAACCTAGTACCTGGAATGCAACATATAAATTAATACATTCCTAGTTACTAGACAGCACTTTTCATTAAATGTTTTACCGATAAATTAGTTTCTGTTAGAATAAAATTGATATTGAGTGATGATCTGTAGATGACAAATCTAGTTGGATATTCCTTGAGTTCACATCGGAAAATTTCTTATATTTGGACCCAAATTTGTACAATCACTTAAAATGTAAATGCAATTTTGCCTACCAGATATTCCAATTTTTATGTCAGGGGAGAAAATTTTGAAAGCACGAATAATTTGTATTTTAAATTTGATATCTTCACGATGGAGATCAAAGAATGACATGCTGATTTTAATATTTTTTGTTAGGCAACATAAAATGCGAAGATGCTTTTAAGGAATTTTAAAATTGCGGTGACCTTAATGCGCCTTGCTTGGAAAAAACTTAAAGAATTTGCGAAACCTAATTTCAAAGTTTGTGGATCTTGCTAAAAGCTAGATATGGCGCTTGCTCGCTAAGGTTTTAACATCACCACGGCATAAACTTTTTAATATACAATTTTAAAGTTTCAACCGCAACAGGCAAAATTGTTTATTGATTTTTTATACCCATTTTATTTCTGAGAATGGTTTAAAAAATGTCCTAAGTAATTGTTTACCATTTTAAATTTCTGGTTGCGAATTATCCATGAATATTTTAGATTCGATAATAAATTTAATTTAATATTACTTAAGCGAACGAAAATAATTTAATTTTGTGTGTTATATATTGTTAATTATGGACATTTTATAAGCAATTCATTTAGGCCCGATATACGCATTGAACAATTAGTAATATAATTGGTAAAATTTAACATGAAGATATAAATATATCGGTTGGTTAGCCATTACTTACGAAAGCTATTTTAAAGTGTACTTCATATATATAAAGGAAATAACGTACTGAAATAATTTTAAAATTCATAAATTTTAACTGCAGATATAATTTAATAGAGAGAAGCAGCGTTTCGATTACTATTGCTCCTAAGCAGTAGCTGCTTTCAATTCTGAGAATGCATCTCAAGTATTAACCAGCTAAAAGTTCTTATGTAGAATTACTTGTACGTACTTTATGACTGACACTTTCATTAGTACCTACCGACTGCTGAAAGTTTACCGCATGCTTGTTTAAATCTTCTCAGCACGTTGTAACAGATTTTGATGGCTTCTAAAGCAATTATATACCAATTCTACCGGTTATGCCATGAGTTCTTACTCTTTCTGATAATTAAATTAACATATCATAACTTTAATTGTTGCAGTTATAGAACTTTCATAAGGCAGTTATCGTGTTTAAAACATTTTCTGATTCTGGCAGTTGACAAATACCAAAGTTGCAAAGATTATATCTTCACATATTTGGTGCATATCTAGCGTCTTTTTTGCATTAATTTAGTTAAATCATTTTCTATATACGATTTCGGCAGCCCTATTACTTTCCATTTTTCTTTTAATATTTCCCGTATAATGTTACTTATTTTCCTCCGTTCATTCTACTATAGAGTGAGTCATCCCCGCGGGCTTGGAAGCCTTTGTGGATGTAGGTTTTTCTTGTTATGAGGTGGGCTTGAGGGCATGTTTTAAAATTATATTAAAACCTACAGGTGTCTTTGTAGTTACCCAAAGTGATTTTTTTAATGGAATATGCTATTATGTTACTGCGTTTTTGGATTTTTCGTTAAATCCTGGAGCAAAATGTGGTAAGGCGCTATTGTCCTAAAACTAATCGTTTCAGAGTTATTAGAGTTTTTTTGAAAATGAAAATTCAAAATTAAAATGATACACAAGATGTTTCATAAAAAATGATTTTTTAACAAAAATATGTTATGCACGCAGAGAAACGTTTATTTGTATCAAAGCTGCTGTCCGTCTTAATTCAAGACAAATATTTTCTTAGCGTTTCTTTCTCAGCTTAAGAGAAGTATACACTTGTAATGAAATAATTGTGTTTCTTTGTTTAAGACATTTGTTAACTTGATTCAAGAAAATCTTGCAGAGAATTTGAAGAAAGAGATTCGTAGTATAAGTAAATTGCCATTATAATACAAAACAATATTTTCTTAATCATAGTAAATAGTTTTCTTAATTCCAGAAAGCGTTTTGGTATTGTTCATAAATTACTGGTTCTGTTTTCTTAAAATAAAGCATTTTTTTACTTAGAACTCTTATATTATATATTATTTATATCCACATTATTAATCGCACTTACATTGTTTAAAACAGTACGACATATCCGTACATAAATGCAGTAAATTATTCACATTGCTTATGATTTTAAAACGACTAAAGTAGAGGTTATCTACAGAATAATGTTCATACAAAAGTGAACTTAATGTAGAAGTGCACGTGAAAAAATGTCTAGAAACAATAACCAAGATAGATAATGCTAATAAATAGCTCCTGATATTGATGGAATCACTACGGGCAAAAACAATATGAGAAGAGAAAAGGATTAAAGCTTCTTGGTCCTGGCCACATTGCTCTTACATCTCTCAGTTTTTGCGACAAAGCACTGTTGCCGCTTGGAACGAGATTTACATTCGGCCTTGTTCGGCGTACGTCAATTGTGAAAAGTTGTAGATACAGGTTCAACTAAAATGTTCTATTTTGCAAACGTTGAGTCCCGATTACGTTACGGTTTAGTGTTCTGGGGATCCTCTACACAGTTAAATTCCTTATTCCTATTACAAAAAAAAATAATTAGATGTGTGCTTGGACATACCCAGCAAACCTCATGCAGGCCTTACTTCAGGGAATTATTTTCCTTGTTTGTTCGAGAAGTACTAGTATTTTATAAAAAAAATAAAGAAATATTTGTCCGCAATGGCGATGTGTTTAGTGCGATGGGCACTCGTAATTCCCGTAATTGAAATGTACCGCACCATAAAACCGCTTTATTTGAACGAAGCCCATATTACAAAGCGAAATCAAAATATGCGCCACACTTTCACAATTTAAAAGAAAAGTAAGTGCCTACCTATATGAACATCTATTTTATAATGCAGCAGAGTATCTTTCCAACTGACATGTTACTGTTTATTGTTTTTATTTTTATTTATTAGGTTGACATTTACACCATTTTGTTTGTTGGTGTTTGTCTATCTAAGTCTAATAACGATGTCAGTGTTCCTTATTGAACCTTGACTAATGGATGTTATTATTGCTATTATTATTATTGTTATTTATACAAAAGTTTTATTTATACAGCTAACCCACTTCTTTTTTTGTTTACCGATATTTACCAATATTTGTAAACTTGACTGTATTTTGACCTAATTGTAATTGACGATGTCTATGTTCCCGAAACTAACGACGAATAAAGATTACATTACAATAAAGATTACATTAATCTTCAAAAACAGCAACTGATATATTTCCTGGCGCCACGTAGTGCCAGTAGTTATAGTCATGCCGCCCTAGAGATTGGCGAATATAGAAACCGGAATATAGATGCCATACATTCCCGTGCAATGATGTAACTTTTAACGTACGACATTTCATAAACATTTTCAAAAGATACCAGTTAACGTAATATTAGTTTTCCTTTTATTACTATTTACCACGTGTACTAATTTAACCATACTTTTCTTAAATATATAATAATAATAAATAAACTTAAATATTAACTCATTAATTATTAAACTACATAAAAATAATCCCTAATTAATTACATTATTAAAGAAATGATTTAATTATACTGTAATCTATAAAAACAAACATTTTCATTAGCTGATTCACTTGCTCCTAATTTTAATTTTAGGTTTTTTTTTCTATTATTGTAATTTTCTTTTATTGGATACCCTTGTAGTTGGCCTGATGATGTGTTTTTTGAACACGAAACTCGTCGCCTAATTTCTCAATAGAACTTTGTGACATTTGGACCACTCTTTCATTCCTACCTTTAATATGAATATTTTCCCAACTTAAAACTAAATGATTTACTTGGAAGAAACATTTTTCTGTCTTGGATTTTCTTAATTTTCTAACCCTAAGAAGATATTTATTTAATAATAAATAAAATTTAAAGAAAATTATTTTCTTATATTATAATTTTTTTGTTTGTTTCCGTTTCTCCGTGTACCAGCTTAACACAATATTACTCACATCTCATTAGCAATTCAGAACCACATAAACGCGTGTATATTAGGTGCCCACGATCACACCTCATAACAAGAAAAAAACCGTTTTGGGAAATGTCCATTCACAAAGGATATTTTCGGAGTCGTCGAATCCGTCTATCGTGTACGTCCAAACCATAGTAGCCTGTTAGTTTTTATTTTCTCGCAACTCATTTTACCGCTCTTGTTCCCATCTTTTGATTCTCTATCTTTCCAATCTTCGTTAACCCATAACTAAGGTTCGAAAAACGAGTGCAACGTCAGAGGCGTATCGCGCAAAAGTAGGTACGTGAGTTACAGTATTATTAAAAAAGCTTCACCCTTGTACGTAACCCAGGTGCAACGTTTCCGCAACAAATAAATTTGGAACCAGTGTAGGCCCTAGCTGTGGGATTTGGTCGACATTTTAATAAAATCAAATCAAATGCGGACTCCAAAATCTTATGGAACTCGAAAACTATTTTTAGCACCATACGTGTGTTCCAAAATTCAACAAATTGGTTTGCTATATTTACATGTTAATTACTTACATCTTTTCATATTAGATCTAACAATATTCTATACTACAACTCGATAAATAAAAGTAACATATTGCGAAACTTTATTTTTTATTGTAAGTTTGTAAGTACACTATACAACGTTTAAATAAGAAAACAAAAAGGAAAGATCCGTGTTTCTGCTACTCTTCATATACTTTTCTAAAAATAATAAAGAGAGATAAGTAACTCACATATCATTACAAATTTTATTTCTTTGCAATATCAATATCTTTAAAAACTAGAATTGATGATTTATTTTCCCAGATATTGATAACAATTTCATAGCAAAATTATGAATTTTATTGTCACATTGTACATACATATGTATATAAACGTTCATAGTCCTTAGTAAACGTATTCTGTTTATTTTAGCTGGTAGTTACTTTGAATATATCTACACATTTACTTATTTTTTAAAGATTTCTATAGAAACTTTCAACCGTTTGATATTTGTTGTTTCTAGCAGAAAGAAAATTGCATTCTTCATTAATATGATTAGCTCGCCGCATAGCTATATTAAAGTTCTTTTATTGCACGCTATGATACAATAAACTAAAAATTTCGTTTAATCAATTGTTTGTTCGTTTGAACAATTTAATGAAAAAAATATGGTCTTAGCAAATCTTCTTCAGTCACTGAACTACGAAGTTTATGTTTACCATATATGTACATATGTAGAGAATAACACTTTATTTATATGTACACTGACAATCACAAAAATAACTTGATTTAATCAAAATATGCAAAAGTAGGAGGTTATATTATGATATATTACTGCCGATTTAGTATGTACACTTACAACAAAGCAATATGTAATACATTACACGTTCTAACCTCCAAATAACGGCCTGTATAACATTATTTTCCATTTTCATGCAGTAAACCCTTACATTACATGCACTAAGTGCAATACATCCACTAAGTATTGATATGGATTGTTTAAAATAAATAACAACTTACTTTTTTTTCTTGGATCCAAAAGTATAATATAAGCACCAATGCAACACAAATATGTCCGTGTAACATGCATAAGACAATAAAGAATTGATGTTTTGTTCTGGCGTCAACGCCTAAAATATTTTAAGGAATAGGAGATATACGTATTGGAATTTTGATATCAACAAGAAGGTTTCGGTTTAATTTTGAAACACGCTTTCAAAATTTCAGAATTTTTAAAAATTTCCGTAGAATTTGGACAATGTTCTAAATTTTCGCATAACTTCTAATAAATACTAAAGGCTTATAAGAAAATTACCAATTTGAAGGAAAAATCCTTATGTTTATACCGGATATATGAGGACTTAAATTTACCCCCATTTCTTTCAGTGTACGTCCAATTAGAAGAGATTACAAACTTGAACTTACAATAAATACCATATCTAAAATATCTTATTTCTATTTATGTTGATTCTGATTGAATTAATAATACCTTTGTGATCATATTATCAGTATCACAACAGATTTGTCTTGGTAAAATACGATTGTGATACTAACACTCCGCAATCAAAAAGCAATTATTTTCGGAATTAATCCGTAAAAAAGTCGTAGGTGTGAAATACCCATACTACGCGTTATGCGTGTCCGAAGCGTTCGCATGTTCTGCTTAAAAATTCAATTTATTTTCGCATGAATATTGAATTTGGAAGTGCGAGTTAACGATAATTTTGTATGCACAGATATCGCATGTTTAGGATTAATTTATCACCGGCTTCATCTACTTCAGAAGCGTTCCTCCGGATGCTATAAGGAACAAGTAACAATCGAGATTGCCATCGGCGCTTTCGTCCGCCGCATATACAATACCGAGAACACAACGAAAACGTTGTGCATTTTTCATGCGGTGAAATAAGACTCTTTGTTACTCTGTTGTTGAACGTGTGCGACTGTCGCGGATTTTTTTTTTACATATGCACGTCGCCCTAAGTGTAACCGTAAAAACAAACGCTTATTTACATATATATTGATATTGAGAAAAGGCGGCAGGCGATCTTTTTTTGACTGAAAAAGTAGTATGCATGTTTTTCAATACTAAGGATAATATGCGGACTTATTGTGAAGCTTTTTGAACACAGCCAAGCACTGGTTATTATTAACTTGTTCAATTTGTTAAGAGGTTACATATTTAGATGAACAATTCTCACTGTAGAAGCGGTAGACTGTGTTCGTGAGAAATTCTACAGAAGATTGTGATCGAGCGCATGAATATTTCCATTAGAAAACCTTATACACATAAGGAAAGAAAATGTCTAGCTATACGAAAAAGCTGATTCACCACAAGCGGAGGAGTTAGCGGCAGTCGACGGCTCATGACGGTTACCGATGTGGTTACTTACGAGGTAGACTGCATTATGTGCGGACGATCTTAGTAAGAATTTCTAGAGTATTTATTTTTCTTTTCTTTTATTTCATCAGAATCTGTTTTTACTTTCGTCTTTAGAATTTCCTTATTAGTTTCGTCTAAGCTTCGTAGCAACAACAAGGTAAATATGCGAAACTTTCATTTTCCGGCGACCATGACTTCAAATTATTACGTACGCTCTTGCACACAGTACGTCTACATGTCAACGTTGTTATAAGTGTACTAACGACCCGCATTGGTTCGATCGGATTCCGCTCAATCCCCTCCTCGCTCTCTCGCCGTACATATATAGATATAGCTAATTCCACATTTTCCCAATGTGTATAGTTAAAAACAATGTGGGCATGAATGTATTATTTTGAAGAGTGAAAATGCGGAAGGGTAAAGTACCAATTTTTAGCAGATTACGTAATTGCGCTGAAAAAATTACACATGCCATACTACAGCGGAGTTTTAAATGCCAACTGTATAAATTGATAGTACAGTATCGGTCAGAACTACACAATAGCAACAATTAATTTTATTTTTATGACTGGACAAAATTATAGCAACATACTAAACCTCGCATTTATGCTTTGGTCGAATTGTTGAATACAGACGCATATCTTGACTTCCAAGCTTTACGCAGCCACTGAAATAATTTTTCCAAATTCTTGTAGGTTTTCTCTCTGCACTTGTGGTTTATAATCTTCCACAGGTTTTCCCTAGGATTCATATCGGGTGATTGAGACGGCCATAGCAATTCTTGTATTTTTCACTTGCAAGGAACTCTTACAAACTTGGAAACAGGCTTGGGGTCGTTGTCATGCTGAAAGAAATATTTCAGTGGCATTTTTTCTTTGGAATACGGCAGTATTACATCGCGTAAGATGTTTCGATACATAAACCTATCCATTCTTCTCTGCTATGCTGTGCACCATATGAGGAAAATAAGCCCCACACTATGGCAGAGCCTCCACCATGCTTAACTGTGGGGCGAACGTATTTACAATCCAACCTTTTCCTTATAGGTCATCTCACATGGCATATTCCATCACTATCAAAATTATTAAATTTAAATTCATTGACAATCGAATGACTCGTTTCGATTGATTGATGGTCCAAGATATGTGTTCATTCACAAATTGAAGACGTGTCCTATACTGTCGCTCGGTCCTGGGTCGCAATTTCCTTCCAGTAATCCTTCGATTTTCGGGGAAGGCAAAACGGGTGTATGTGAACCTATTTCATAATTTGTTTATACACCCTTGGTGTTGTCGCTCTTGGTCTTCCAGGGTACTATATCGGAGTGATGGAACCTTGAGTAACAAATCTCTTAATCAGTCGTGAAATAATAGACTAATTTATAGCCAAATTTCTGGCGATATTCGCTTGTTTAACGCCGCTTCTCTGGAGGGTGATTATTTTTTGTCTTATATTCAATAAGATTTACCGCGACCCATATTACACCCACACGCAGTAAATTGTGACTAACATAAATAGTAAGAAATGCACTGGCAGACACGGCTGTAATCACCTCACATATCGCATGTTGCTATATTTTTGTCCAATCCAAATTTGTTATTTTGTGATAACTTTACAAAAACATGTTAGGTTTCTAGATATTATTCAGAAAAATAGCTAGCCCAAAAAAAGACATGTTTATCCAGTGATTTTCTTTTAGATTAATTGAAGAAAGTAATATTGGTAATTTATTTGTTGTTATAATTGTGGCTAATACTGTATATATGGTGAGGTTTTTCGAGTTTTGGTACAGTGATCTCAAAAACTATAAGATATAGACAAATGGAAAAAGGCGACGGGCATGCTTTGGCTGCCTCCTCTTAACTTATTTGTCGAAGTGGTGGCGTCGGCTACCATGATCCCGTGGCTGTGGGCGAAGTCGTAAGACCTGGTGGAATGCATCGGAAACATTTGACCTCTTTTCGTCTTCGACAAACCTTACAAATCCTTGACATATCAACAGATCGGCACCAATGAGGACAGCTTACATATGTCTCTTCGTAGATGGATCAGAAACAGACAAGGGGACTGGAGCAGGAGCTCCGTCTACAAGAATCATAGGCGCTAGCGATGGAAATTTCGGCGATGCACTGCTTAACTGACTTTAAGAGTAGGTAGAAACATGAATCTGTTTACCGATAGCATGCAAGTAGTATCAGTACTAAATAACATCAACTTAATATGGCTGCAAGACCGCACTGGAAATCTTGGCAATGAAGAAGCGGACCGGCTGGTTTGAAGGGATTCGGGCTGAACGATTCACGACCGCTTGAATCTGCGCTTTATGAAAGGATCTGTCATCCATGAAAACTTCTTGAAGAGGGATGAAACTAATTTCTGCATCGCTAAAGTTACTTTGACTGATCTGAACAAGCGGACAGCAATAAGATATCTGAGATCGTCCATAAGGGACCTGCACATGGCTGTTGGGATTCATCCAGGGCCTGCCAAGTCGAAGATGAAACAGCGAAATACTTCCTCTGGAAGTGTCCTCCTCCGGCGTCAGTTAGAAAGACCATGCCAGGTAAGCAGTGGGTACGTTTTGCCGCTAATAAAGCGATTCCTCTAGGTAACGTCCTAACCTATATACTAAGGCAGTAGATTGATTGACTTTCTAAAGGGCTCTCCAGAGGATTCATGTTGTGACATCCATCCTACCCTTTCGTTGTCCATAACCATAACCGTAGAAAAATAGTTAAACAGGGAAAGAAGATCAGGTTTATGAGCTTCAAAGGGACTCTAGATGTTTACATAAAGTTGAAAATCCCTCTTTTCTATAGTATCTACTATTTAATACTAATAAAGTAGTAAGGAAAAAGTACATGTTTTTTGACAATTTAGAGTTGAAAACTAGTAGTAGTATTTTAAACTAGGGAAGTAAACTAAGCAGCAATTAATAGATGCTAATAATAATAATAATTTTCTGGGCGAGAAAATTTAGTCTTTTAAACATTGAGTACCAATGTAGATAATTTAAGAACACGTTAAAAACATTCACAGGTATATGCAATTTTGCGAAGGGATAACAAAGCTGCACATACACATACATATCAATTGCATACGTAAATAAACAAACAGTAAAAAATTCGCGATAAAAAATATAATGCCATTGATTTGACGCTACAGTACATACATATGTATGTATGTTCATACAATAATACATATAAGCAATACGACATTGTAAATGTATGTATGCGCAACGTCGTGTGTTCATTGGTCATTTGAATCTCCCCATTTCTGTTTTGCTGAAATTGAGTTGCACGTTTGTTGCTCACTATATTGACGGCTGTGTTAATAAAGTAGTTCATTATTATGGAGATTGAAATTTAGTCGATTTCCAGATAAACTAAAATGAATGTAATTACGAAAGCGGAATTAGAACAGAAAATAATCATGGTGTATCATTTGGTCATAGAGATGCATTATGTGAATATGTTTCGTGTATAATTTTAGTCTCCGAAACCTATCAGTGTATGTAGTACATCAACGACATGCATACATAATCAGCGATTATTGTTGGGAGTTTGGAATAATTACGCGAATGGAACTAAATATCGGTAGGGTCATCAATATGATACGCTCTAAAAAATGTGATACTCTAGAAAAGATGTTCTTTCCGTGTTGCCAGAAACTACCAAAAATCATATTTACTAGGAAATATACTATTGTTGTACTATTGTTGATCATAAAGGAATCACTCAAGAAAATACACAGAATGCATACAAAAATCGAAAACTGAATTATTCTTTTTTTGTAGCCAAAAATTTTTTCGTGATAGGTGTAAACTTTCATTGAAACTCCGTTACTTATTGAACTATAAATTTTTTGAAAACTGTTCCATATTCGGGAAGAAATTCTCCATCTTCTTGCCTTTGGATACCTCCAGAATATCAACTCTAGTGTGAGATATAAGACCTCAAACTTGTGGGTCTAATATAATACTGTTGAAGGGGTTAATGTGATGCAATTTAAGACACGCTAAAAGTCCAACAGTATGAAAGTACAACAGAAGTGAACTCTGATACAGCCAGCAAAGAAAAAGAGACAAAAGAAAGCCAAGCAAGTATTTGTTTCGTCTGACAGTGATTCAGAAATCCATCCTTCTAGACGAGGATAGCGCTGAGTATGACAGTGAGATTTCCTAAAAGATATTGAGAGAGAAGAATAGTCAGATCCGAAATTTGAAGCGTTAATTGAAAATTGCGATAGAAGTGACATTAATCGCAGATTTTATGAACCTACGGTTAATGACTGGGTTGTAGTTCAGTTTCCAACCAAGAAAGAAATGTTGTATTGCGTTGGCCAAATAATTTACATTGAAGCTAATGAAGTAAGAGTTAAATTTACAAGAATTAAAGTGAAATGTGGAAACAGTACAGGTTTTTTATTGGAAGGAGCTAGAAGGGCAAGATGTTTTGGAAAAGCTTGCCTGATCTTGGACGAAGGGGGGAATTGATATTCCACTCGTCTCTTAAGAATTAAAATCTTCAGTAATCGTCGAAAAAATAATTTTTCCTCATTTTTTTTTAACAAATTGATTAAAATAAGCTAGCTTTTTATTTTAGGGCGTTGTTTAATATTCTGCACGAGGAACTCAAACAGTCGCTTGCATCACTGTGATAGGTAAAGATAAAAATTTGGAGAAAATAGAGGTGACACCATAGGTCAAGGGTGTACCACTATAGCGTCCGCTTATTTTTACAGTCAATAGCCATCGAGATAAAAGGCTGCATCATATTATTATTATTACCAGGGTGAGATGAAAAATTATTTTTATCCTTTTTACCAGAAGGTTTGAAGGTATTGAAAAAAGTTTAAGGACAAATACAAAGGGAAGGTTGTAAGTAAGAGAGAGTTTGTTGTTATACTTTTAAATTTTATGGAAATCCTTTAACTGTGCTAAATCAATCAACAAATATTTAACTTTATGTTTAATTTCATGAAATGATAATAATTCTATATTTAATAATTACATACAGGTGAAAATTGTTAATTGTTATGCACGCAGAAGTGAGAAAAATGTTATTAAACGTTCAAAGAAAATTTCTTTCGTATTCTTTATTTCGTATCCTTGCGTATTAGCCAAGTATGCTAATGAAGGAGGTTGTAGGGTAATTTTTCAAAGAAACTACCTGCAACTTAATCTGTTTAGATGCCAGCTGAGAACACGCGTGCTACTGACAGCTGCTCTTCTACCAAATGCACACGTCAATTAGAAGTCGAATATCATTCTTCTACGGCTCTACTTCATGCTGGTTGTGTGTGCGGATGTGTATCTGTAAACAACTCGGTAGGTAGTCAATGGTCATACATCAAAAATGGAGTAGTTTGTGTTTAGAGGCTTATAGTTCTTTTTGTAGATTTTCAAATGCAATTATAAGAAGATTTATTTACAAATTCTTGTTCTGAACTTAATTTATTATTGTTTTTGTCAAATGAAGTACATATACATATCTTATACCGAAGCAATCTGCATCGTGTCAAGTTGAATGAATTTGATCCTGTACTAATAAATACTGTTATCGTAGGAGTCGCATCGGATCATTTAAACGGATCTAACCGCTTATTTATATTAATACTTCTTATCAAAATTGCCTAACTTTTTCATTATCGTATGTCCATAATAATACTAGGTGTGTGCAATAATGCATGTTGCTTCGAGAATGATTCTCATATATTTTTGCGTCACTTTAAAATCACATCTCAGGTATCCTTTATAATATTTTCGTTTCGTAATCTAGAATAAGGCAGTTATACAAATGTTTGGATTTTTTTTAGATATTCTATACTCCTGAGTGTGAATTACACACTTGTGTAGTTATTGCATCAATGCGGAACGGTAGAGCATTAGCTAGGGTCCACCATGTTGCTGCAGCTGCCATTTTGTTCTCATTCTGGACAGCAGGACTTAATTTCGACAAGATAAGTTCAAACAGGTCCAACTAGTTATTTACTCATGTTTAGTTATTGTTTCATTGACATTTTGTAAATATTACATTAATGGACAATTTGTTTTCAAATATACAAGGTAGTTTAAAAATACCGTAACATTTCAAAACATTATTCGTACCCTAATAATGTTTTGTGGCGGTAGGAGATACTTGTATTAAAAATTACAACATGAAAAGTCGGTGTCATTAGCGCCATGTGCTATTACCTTAGGCCAAGTCCGACAAACTGCCAACATCTGCCTGGATTATGCCGTTCTGACTTTCTTTTCGGTTTCTACAGCAGGGTCCCCTCTCTTTGCCCTCGGCATTTTATTAGGTAAATTTATCTCAAGGCAACGATAATTCCGGGGGGATGCCTAAATATCTCGTCTTCGCTCTATTTTCTTCACGTCGTAAATATTTTTCTACAAACATATTCTATTTTGTCTTTATCATAGTTTCGCAAATTAAATCAATCAAATCCAGTAGAAAATGTACATACTGTTCAGTTGCCGATATTCGCAAATGTAAAGTCCTTGAATGTTAGATCGCGAACTCATATAGCATATAGCATATTACGGGTTGTAATATGGTATTTTTAAAGAACAGACATTTTAGTTGATTGAAAATTTTTTTGTAAGAATGTAAAATGTCGTCTATTATGAAATGTGTATCGTAATTGGTCATGAAATGACAAATGCTATCGGGAACAAAGGAGCGAAGAGTCGCTACGACAATCCGCTTCTTTAGTTCAAATCGCCGTTGACTGAAGACGTACATATTTGGCTAAGTGATTAATTTTCAACGCAACTTCAAGTGTTGTAGTGTGCAAATTTTACTTCAAGTGGAAGTTTAATCATACAAACGAACGCAGGATACGTGACGCCTTACCATATAACATAAAATTTTAAAGTTAATGTTTTTAGCGGATTAATTAAAATTTTTATAAAGTAGAAACTGAAAGCTTACCTTTGTATAAGTACAACACAATTTCTTTTAGCGGCTGAATCGCCCGATTTCAGGGTACAGTCCTTTCCAAAAATGTACACGATTTTTACATTTTTGCAAATATCTCGTGAACTATAGCAGATGTAATTTCTTTCTTGGAACATTATTATAATAATATACAAAATATATAACAAAGTACTCGGTCCCCTCCCCGCATATATATTTTTCCCAAATTAATATGCATCATCCTGTAGATTATGTAATTTAATTTATATTCTAAAAAAAAAGATATATTTACAGAAATTTCAACATTTTTTGAAGGGGCTGTATTCCGAAATCAGTTGATTCAGCCGCTAAAAAATGGTGTTGTTCTTAAACCAAGGTGCTCCTTCAGTCTATAGAGTTTTAACGAAATCTGAATTTGCGGGTTGCCTGTGTTTCCTTGTACGTAATTTACAAAGAAAATATAGCCGTAGCAGTTGAAATTGTAACTAAAATATGAGGGATGATCGTAAAATAAGGTTCCCAACGCTCTCCAGCAGCAATAAGACGTATTAGGCGAAATCCGACAACATTGGCGTGTGCAGCAGCTCTCCCACTCCATATACGTACCACTCTCGTCTCGCTACGCCGCTCAGTGTTGGCTAAGCAGCTGTCCGAGATGGAACTCCCGATCGCCGCTACCGCCAAGTGTGGAATTCGCGCTGCGATACGTTTTTTAAACGCGAAAGGGGTTTCACCTATAGACATTCATCGTCAATTAATCGAAGTTTATGGAGAAAAGTGTATAGCTATTCAACACGTCCGCAAATGGTATAGGGAATTCACTGGAGATCGGACGGAAATTCACGATGAAGAGCGGAGCGGAAGACCATCAGTTTCAGAGGAAATCGTTGAAAAGGCCGAGAGCATACTGCTTGAAGATCGGAGGGTCACCATTCGTCAACTCGCTCTTCGGATTCCTGAGATTTCCAACACCACAATTGAAAAGATTTTGACTGGCGGCAGAATTTTACGACATGGGGATACAGAAGTTGTAGCACCGTCTACAAAAATGCTTGGGTAGAAATGGCGATTATGTCGAAAAATAGCTTAAGTTTTTACCTTTAAAACGACGTGTAATGTTAAGGAAATAAAGAATGCTGTTCTATTTTTAAAAAAATATGGAAACCTTATTTTACAATCATCCCTCGTAGTTGAAGCTGTGACCACAGCAGTTCAAATATCACTTCAACTCTTTTACCAACCTCTTGAAATCGTAATTTCATTATACTATTTGTTTATGTATCCCAACGGTGTACCATCACAGTTTTATTGTTAATTAAATGCTTTCTCTTAATTATTTTTTTCATTTTAAACACTGGGCATCCCTATTTTATTTGTTGTTGCATTTTCGTAATCTGGTACTGGTGGTTCATGTTAATCGTGTAACCAATTACGTGGCGCCCCTTTTGAAAGTAATAATAATAATAATATTTTACACCTTAAGTGCCATTTAATAAGTCATAGTAGATTAGAGTAACTAAATAAACTACAAGAACATATATAAAAATGAAGCTCTAATGGTGAATACAGTTAAAAAGAGCAATTTAAATATTCATCCATACAATATAACGTAGTAGCTAGTAAGACTGCTTTAACCTACGCTGTGAATTTATAAGTAGATTACCTAGAGCTTTTATTTTCAATAATTCAGTCCTTTCTTTACTGTTAACGCTACAAGCTACCACCAAAAGGTAACTTCTGCTTCTTTGCCTTCACTTTAAATGTTCTATTATATTAAATAACGAATGTTGAGTCCACCATATTTCTCACAATATGATGCGTTGCTATTTTTCCTAATCAGATAAAACTTTTAAATTTAGCTAATTAGCTAAAATCTAATAATTTGTATTTCTATCTGGTATCTAGTATCTCACGTGCTATCAAAGAGATCAACTTTTGATATCAGTGCCACCATAGTATTCACGATCTCCGTTAAGAAAAAAACGTATCGATTCCGCTATAACTGTTGAATAAAAACGAGTACGAAGCGAAAGATTTGTTACTTGTAGACGTTGGCTAGCACATTACTTGTGGGTGCACACTGAATACTAATGTAATTGAAAATATACGTATTCGACTTTTTAAATATTTCGCTTGACATTCTCTCCACACCCCCGGTACACAATACCGAGGTAATGCGAATATGAATTAATAACTCACTGTTGTATTCAGATTGCGTTGTATTTGAAAAATCATATAGAAGGTTTTAATCGTGACACCCACTGATGCTCCAGAAGTAAGAAGTGAACGTGTTTGTAGTTATTAATTTAATTATGGTATGGTTTCGTAAGTTTTAAAAGAAAAAGAAAAATTAATAAAATTGATTTTTACACCGCAATAATTTCCAAATGGGTAGGAGGTTGAAGGTGACGTGTAACTCCCAATCTTCCCTCTTCTATTATGTACATAGTTGTTATTTTCGAAGAACAGTATTTACAGGAGTTGAACTATGTTTGTTCTATAATTAAGATGTAAACTGTGATGAAGCATTTAAATAATGAAAACGAACTTCATTGTGAACTACATTTATGCTTTTTAAAATTTGAACTCGATTAAATTTTATACAAACGGAGGGTGTGTCCTCTTATTCTGCTTACACCAGCCAATGTTCAAGTGGCAGAAGGTCAATTACCCAAACATCAACTAAACGAACTACCAATCGTGCGAAGTGTATAACTTACGCAAAACGATATGTTGCAACTAACACATTCCAAAAAAGGAGAAAAATGAATTATCTTTGGTATAGAAATTTAACAAGGTTAAATATTTGGTATAATCGTCTGTCCAAATAATTGTACATTTGGACTACTTAAGATACCATTTAGTTTGGATAAGTGACACTGTCCGACAGCAGCACTGGTAGTCCTGCTGGGAATTACGCCACTTCACATCTACATTCAAAAGCAGGCCGCATCAAGTGCCCTCACTCTTAACAGACTGAAGAGATTATAGCCTGGAGATATTAGAAGGCAACTTAAAATCCTTGAAGATCCCAACATAAACTACCTGATTCACATTGCAAAGGATACGATCGCTATGCGATACAATTTTGATCAGCCGTACAAGGTGGTTATCGAAAGCCGTACTGAGCGGACATCTGGCGAGCCTCGATGCAAAAGAGCGACCTTGGCGTGGTACACTAACATATTTAATGCAAACATTTCTGCTTTAGACTTGTGCACTATGAAGAATCTCGAGAAATCTAAGGTAGCTGGGATACAATAACACGGTCTTCGGTGGTCGCGGCACCAAAATAAACAAACATGAAGAATCTCGTGGTCACATTAATTCATGTATGGCATTTGCTCCACATGATAAAACAAATATTCTGATAGAGCTCAGTTTTGCTTATCGACAACATATTGTTGATTATAACGAGAAGTTTAGGAAAAATCGTTATAATATATAATATTTATATATGGTCATTTGTTTTATAGTTGCTCAGTCACATCTGAAAGACCAAAAAACAGCATTAGCAGTAATATAATTCTAATTCTCGTGTTCCGCAGGTTCCAGCAGGTATATTAAAACATTTAATATATTGTATTAAATTTTGTTATGTTTTTGAACTAACACAGAGATCATGGTAGACAGCAGTGAGAAATCCGAATTTCGTGGTATACTTAGGAAATGAATCGATCTTTTTGCTAATTTGGATCCGACACTTCGAGAACACTTAAATAATGCTAGTGTTTTTAAAGTTACTTCAAATTCAATTCAAAATAAAATTTAGATTCTGTGCTTACAGTTTGCAGAATAGAAATTCCAAGTCGAATTAAAAATTCTGATTTATTATGTGACGAAACTACAGATGTAACAAATTGGTGTCAGATGGTAATTAGATTTAGATATGTCTTTAATGGCAGAATTTATGAGCACATTTGGGGATTTAAACAAATTAAGGATGGGCTGCGTTGACGCATATTGAAAATAAATATCCTTATGCATATTATATTCATTGCCATGCCCATCAGTGTAGTGTGCGTATTTTTTAATAATCTGTCAGCTGTTTTCAAAGATTATTGTAAGTTGAAGGTAGGATTTTTTCTTATTTTTTACAATTACACTCCCCTTGTCGAAAAGTCAGGAACCGCCACTGAATGAGTGAATATTATATAACGTAGGGCGGTACTGATCAGCAATCATTAACAATTAACTTTGTAGGTAGCAACATGAGAGCCCAGATTTTTCCTACGGACATGAAATAATATAAAAGAATCAAATATTTTATAACGGAATATATAACGTTTCGTTGCGGTGTGCAGCTATTGTCTTTATTTTAAATGATAAATTCACAAATTATGGTTTGCGTTTTATATTGTATTTTAAAATGATGCTTTGGAGTAAGTTAATTGTACCGGTGGGACCGATAGATTCTGGTAGTGGAAAAAACCATGCTTTTATACCCCGGTGTTAGATGAAATTTTATCCAAAGGAGTATAAACGAGAAAGAAATGTAAATATATGAAGTCTATTATCTTCAACACCTTCCATGTTTTTTTAGCCGCTCATAAGGGAGTAAAATTTACTTTTGGAATTGTACCTTCGTGTCACTTTCAGTCATATTCTAGCATACACAATTGAGATTAGATTACTCAAATTCTTACATTCTTTAGAATTCTCGTTCAGTATATTTCGTGTTTGTGTCGAAGTATAAGGGTAGGTTATTCCTGAAAGAACATGTTATTTTGTAATGGTACTGTATGGCTTCCACAAAGACTACTTAATCTTCGCAAGCATTTTTAAAATGATTGTTCTGAGGAAAGAAAATATTTAGACGCGATACGAATGTGTTGGCCAACTGGAACTTTGAATTTATTAATATGAAGTAACTAAGTACACACATATATAATATATATTTCCTTCTGCGATCTGTCCTGTGTAACTTGCACGTGCTAGGTTCTATTACACTGCAGACATTATAAATAGAAATAGTTTATTGTGTTTCAACTAAAATATAGTTATTTATAAATTTAACACAATATTAAATGACACGATCCATCGTTCCCGACACAATGTGTGTTGAAATGTATTCGGTTAGGTTTTGTAACATTCGTAATGTTTCTCCGCTGTTGATGTCAGTTTACGACATGTTCTAAATTCTAATGTTATAAGTTTGAATGCTACTTAGAAGGAAGGAAGGAAATGTGATATTTCGTTATATTCCTCATGTAGTTCTTCCAGTTATTGATCTAATATACAAATGCTTCCTGTTTAAGTTTACTAGCGCCAAGTGTTGCGATCTAGTTTATTTAAAGTTATATGTTGCATAAGTAATTCCCTCAACGAATTTCTTAAGTGCAATAAAAATGTCTTATATCCATCTTTTGAAGTGGATATGTTGACTATAGGTCAATGGTGTTTAACTTACAGTACAGGAGCCTAGTATGCTGTGTGCAGCTGAATGACATGAGTTGCGAAATATTTCTGATAGATATTTGAAGTTACTGATTACGATTCATGATCTCTTGAGATAAATCAAGTTTGATTTGAAAATGTATCTGTTTGATTTAATATGCGTAATATGTTTGATTCAATAATACAGTTCTTTCTTTTAAAGAACTTCGTCAGTTTGAAACAAATACATTTTTCTTTAACATTTATTTGACTTCACCTTTTAATGGCGAACGGTCCCAAAATGGGAACATACTAAAAAATCTAGTTTTTATTGGATTAGTAATATTTGCGTAAAACTTTTATATATTTTAAAATATGCATAGATGTAAATTTTTCTGATTGTTAATTATAAAAGATTTAAGCAAATAGTATGATTAATTCAATAAAAATGATATTTTTTTGCGAACGTTCGCCATTAAAAGGTTAAATAAATGTATATTTGCATAACAAAATATTTCTGTGGTTTAAAATATGCTGTTACTTTGACAAATATATTATTCTGTTGGTTTTATTACTCTACTGAAATGGTACTACCTTGGTAATCTCGTAGGAATCCTGCGAATCGCCAACGAGTGATGTGGATAACTGTATGGTTGGGTGTTAGGTATTATGAGAAAAAGGGTAGGAGATAGAACAACAGATACCTCAACGGATGCAAGCATGTCTTATCACTTGCCTTTGCCGAAATATTTGTTATATCGAAAAAGGAGGAAATATACTAACAATTAGTTACAAAATATGAAAATTGAAAGATCAAAGCATTACTAAATGTGTGGTGAATTGAATCGCAATTCATTTAAACTGCTAACAACGGTGTTATTGACCTTGAAAACGATACCGGGGAGATATGTAATTTTCACGAATCCCCAATACAAACAGGAATTCTGATATTCACCAATCTGTGGCAACAATTTTATTTTTTTTATACAGAAATTTTAACGTTAGTTATCCAATGGTAAAATTATACGAGGGCATTCCAGAAAATAGTACCCGTTTAGTCATACAGATGGCGCTATTGATCCAATTAAAAGCGAAATAGCGCAAATGTCAACAGTAACATCGTAGCTTTGCGGGAAAAAAGAGTTGAGGTTCTTCCGGTGCGTGGTATGAGCTTTATGACTGTTTGCAATGGCGCATAAGATAGAAAATCCCGCGAAATGCGAATTGCGATCCGTGATCCATTGTTTGAATGTAGAAAACGTCCGTCCAAGCGAAATTCATCGCAGGATTACTGAAGTGTATGGTACGGGAACAATGGATGAGTCATCGGTAAGGCGCTGGGTTCGAAATTTCAAAGAGGAAAGAGATAATTTGCACGATGAAGAGCGGTCAGGTCGCCCGTCCCTTATCATCGACGATCTGAAGAAACGTCGATGATTTCATTTGTGCAGATCGACGCGTAAAACTGAAAGAAATGAGTGGGCTATTTCTCGAAATTTCACAATCATTGCTCCATTAAATCGTGACGGACCATCTGAATTACAGAAAAATTTGCCCAAGATGGGTGCCCAAAATGCTTACCGACGAGCACAAGACCAACTGCATGGGTGCAGCGTTGACGTTTTTGATTCGTTACGAGCAACAGGGCGATGCATTCCTTGACCAAATTGTTACTGGGGATGAAACCTGGGTGTGCCATTTTACACCTGACACAAAACGCAAGTCCATGGAGTGGCACCATCCACGATCTCCAACAAAGCCGCGCAAGTTTAAGCAGTCGTTTTCAACGAAAAAGGTTATGGCCTCAGTGTTCTGGGACCGAAAAGGTCTGTTGTTGGTTGATTTCATGCCCCAAGGGACGCCCATCAATGTTGACACATCCTGTGAAACACTTCAGAAGCTGCGTAGGGCCATCCAGGACAAGAGGCGGGGAATGCTGACAAGTGGCATTGTTCTTCTGCATGACAATGCTCTCCCCCACACGGCTCGAAAGACCATTGAGCTTCTTCTGAAGTTCAAGCGGGAGGTTTCTGACCACCCTGCGTATAGCCCTGAGAACGTTTCAAAGTGATGATGACTTAAAAGCAGGTGTACAGCATTGGCTGGCTACTTTGGCGGTAGAGGTTTACGCGGAAGGCATAAACAAACTGGTTTCAAGATACAACAAATGTCTCAACAACGGCGGCGACTACATTGAAAAATGAGTAAATGTATTACTTTTATTTAAATAAAATCATTATTTACTTTCCTTCATTTTTCTTTTAATTATATGTAAACGGGTACTATTTTCTGGAATGCCCTCGTATTATTCTTGAGTCCCATTTGCAACCACAAATATGTGATAAGTAAGTACAAGTACATACACGACAATTACATAAATTAACACACAGTTACAACAACGCTTTAAACACCAACTCACGGATACCTACGAGTTCATTTAGTCGATTTGATTAAGACTGTTTAGCAGACTGTTAGCGATTAATCACATTCTTATTTCTAATATGAATATGTTATTAAATCCATTATCCTACTTACTTATTATTTTCTTCATTTACATCTGACCGCTTACAAACCACCATCTCACATAACCTAAATTAGGACTATGATTGCGATTGCATCCCGTTCACGCAACGGAAATTGTCGACGACGCGCGAAGCGCGCGATTCTAACATATATTTGTTTGACTCAACAAAATTATATCAAATAAAAACGTTTGTACATTCAAATAAATTCAATCTGTTCTTAAAAAATGTAATTTCACCTAAATAAACCTTTGTTGAATTAAATAAATAATTTCAAAGATATATATTTGTTTGATTCAAGAACTTTCTTTTCTCTGTGCACATCAAAACTCTTCTATGTTTTCGCGTCTACAATAGTTTTCGCCGAGGGATGCATTAACTGCCCATAAGAATATTAAATCTACGCTCCTAGGTGTGCTCAACCCCCAAACATTCGTCAAGTTTGTAAATTACGGAAAACGTTACTCTGGGGGAGTTGTAAGCTCTGATCTCGATCTCGGACCGATAGCTTGGTGGACTAGACATTACAGTGCATGTGCCACTAATTATGACTCATTTGAATATAAAAGCAGATCTTTTATTAGAAAAGAATGAAGCTTGTCGTTGCGACATCTGTTGGCGACTAACCAATACTATCTGGGTCTAGTTCTAAGGCAGGAAACATTTAGTTCATGTATTTAGCTAAACTTCGACAAAGAAATCGTTTGCACAGATAAATGACGATTTACTTACAAACTCACTCATTTTATATTATTTATTTTAAGGTAATGTGGTGCAATGATGATAATAATAATATTTTATTACCAAACAGACACAAGAAAAAAGTTTTGGAGGTAATGATTTGCCCAATATGCGATCCGACA
This sequence comes from Dynastes maya, assembly GCA_029619315.2. NCBI lineage: Eukaryota > Metazoa > Arthropoda > Insecta > Coleoptera > Scarabaeidae > Dynastes > Dynastes maya. Next base: position 20,613,507 of record JAROYE020000005.1, on the reverse strand, counting down.
CGGCGACTACAATTTCGTCTGATTAGCAGATTTGCATAAATTATAATATACAGTTTGGTCCGAGCGGTAAGACAGGCCCAAATTTGGGATATACACTTTTGTCCGACAGGTAGACGCAGGTAAAGGAGAGGATTAAAATTAAGATTGTCGTAATTGTATGACAAGTATCATATTCTCCTATCGAAGGCGAAGACAATTTGATATCCCGTTGTAAGTTGAACCATTCGTATCCTGCATTAAAGGCTGCAGCAATACAAAAGCATTTTGTTGCAGTGGCGGCAAAACGTAAAGCTACAAAAAAACTTAATGTGCAACGTAAAAGAGTTGCGCAGTCGCTGTTAACAAAATGCGACAATAGTGAATTAACAATTTGCGATTTGCAATCGGTGAAACGAAGAAAGACAGCCGAATTTTCCCAAAAATATAAAAGAAGTATTTGAGATTTTGGAAAATATGAAATCCAAAAGTGGTATGAACAGAGAAAAATTTTCGATTGTAAACAACAGCAACCACTGTATAGTGATAAAACAAACCTCAAACATTTGTCTAAGTGCAAAAAGATATTTATGGACAGAACATTTAAATATTGCTCAAAACATTTTGTACACTTATTTACCGTCCACGGACATTGTGAGGGGCACTATATACCTGTAGTATTTTGTTTACTCTTAGATAAAACTTCAGAAACTTATGAACAATGCTTAAAATTTGTAAGTGAAAAATGTGAAGAACTTTTCTTGCAATTTCGCCTTGCGGAGGTGGTTATTGATTCTGAAATGTCGATACATAGAGCTATCAGTTCCATGTGGGAGAATATTAAAATTATTGGCTGCCGATTTCATATCTCTCAAGCTTAGTGACGAAAAATCCAGGAATTAGGACTAATAAAACACTATAAATAAAAAAACAGACATTGGCAAATTGATAGGATACTGTTTAGGTCTGCTCTTAGAACATTGACCACTGTTTATTAAATATCAAAACAACTAATTCATTTACTCAAGGATTTAGAATTAGACTACCTTTTGTGAATTTTCACTGCTTTTAAAGTATATTTTACTACAATAAAATTATTCTAATATTTTAATGAAAATTACTTTCTAACGATGGCCCAGCTTTTGGCAATTATTTTTTCAATACAAAACCGTTCCTACAATGCTGTTGCAATAATCGTCACAAATTTTTTTTGTGCATCTGGGAGTTTGAACCTCGGGTGGGAATTCTGGGAATTATCGATAGCTGCGAATTTTATGGTTTATCAATGATTAGACGATTGAGTTCTGATGGATGCGTACTGCATGGAATAAATTTTATGCTTTCCTTATTTCTGGTGATTATCTGCATCACTCAAACTTAGAATTTCTTCTTGAAGGCTGCATAATGCTTCTAATACTATATACAATTTAAAATTAACCATAGTATTACATTGCAAACAAGAGCAGAATAGAACTACAAAAGCTTGCTTTTAATTTAGAGACGTTAGACTGAAGATTGACAAGTGACATTCAATATATTGTTGTTTAACCCTTGCTTCATGGTTCTACATTATTAGAAACCCTAAATCTTGTTAATTTCTATTGGAAAATAGTAAGAGCTGTCTCATCGAAATGCAAACACTGTAAAGTATACCATGTTACTGTACAGAATGGTTGATTTTCAGTACTAATAAACTATGTTACCCATGTATAAACAAGTAATTCCCTTCAGTAGAAATAAATTACATTGTAAATATAAGAACTAACAGCGCCTTTTAGAAATAAATAAAGACCCAATTTGAATCGATTACTTTTGGAAGGGCTCAAGTCATATTTTAACAATTCTTAGTGCTAAAAATATTACGAAAAAATCTGCTTTTCCGTTGTAAGTGAAAAGAAGTATAAGCACGAAAGGATAAAACGTCCTTTTCATTTTTCAGTCATTTTGTGTATGAGCAGCAAACCCCAGGATATATAGCAGCATTGGAATTTATTGGGTGATTTATTTTTGTACATTTCAAACTGTCTGTCTAAAAAAGAGAGTAGCATAATAAAGCTACCAAAGAGCTCAGCTTATGCCGATGGATAAGTACCTATTTTGGTAACAAAAATTCAACATTTACGCAATCTAATTCAGTGGATTTATAGAAGTATATTCATCACATTTTACATGGATACTATAAACAATTGGAATTGGAAATTTAATTTTCTAATGTTTCATTAAATTATATTTATCATGTATTTTGTAAGCTTTTATTTAAATTAAAAAGATTTCTAAATTACTACGAACGTTAATTGTAGAAAGAACTTAAGATTTTCTAATTTATTACACCATACAACACAGCTTTTGCCCTCTGTATACAAACATTATAACGTACTTCTTATGTCCTTCTAAGGCCCGGTCTTTTGACTTACTTTTAAAGTTTCTTGTAGATTTATCTGCTTTATTACTGAAAAATTCGTCTTTTAACTACCTCTTAACCCAGATATTACTGAAACTTTTAAGTTTGGTATTTTAAACAAAATTGTGTTTTTTGTAACAATAGGTGTTTATTGCACCCAGAAAGACACCAATTCGTTACTAATTGTTCACATCTACTACAATATGGAGTGTTCTTTTAAAAGGACGGTAGCAATATCCATTACCTAAAACTACTTTATTGATACTAATTTCCATCGGATACATGAAAGTTTTTAAAACAATATTTTGGATGTAAAGGAATTTTACATTTTTCACAAAAAAACTGCACAGTATCCACAGCGTGCTTGTCTTTCTTGATAAGCGATGATGTGGTTTATCCCATCGTAGCGAGAGTGTGCCACTGTATTTGAGTTACGTTTAGATGGCCCTCGTTTAACGTCTTTGTGAAAAGATTCTAAAACATTGCTTGCGATTGATCTTCTAAATTATAGTTGATCTAATTTTCCACCATATATTCTATGTAACTGCCATGCATTTTGCATAGCCATATCTATGCAGTGTGCAAAGAGGGGAAAATACCACTTCTTTCCTCTAATCGATATTCTATATAGACTTATATTTTGATCACTGTGGTCTACGCCGCCCATAAAATTATTATATGGTGTTATAATATTCGGTTATGGAACTCGTATATGTTTCTTCTCTTTATGAGAAAATCTTTTAACTGAGTATCGAGGTAAAACAGAAGTCACGTTGGATGCTATTGTAACGACATTATTGTCATTCCAACGACACATTACTACTCCTGTACACCTATCGAGACGATATTCAAATTTACCTCTGTCTAATTTCTTCATAATAGCGGAATTGAGCAAAGGACATTTCATAATGCGGTTCTCCCTAATCGTTCCTGTGCCAAATAAACCTTTTATTCGAAGCTCATTCAATAAAGAGAGTGAAGTAAAAAAATTATCAAAGAATAGGTGAAAACGAATCTGTGGCCACATTGTATTCAATCTATCTGCATAGGTAAGGACGACTGTTGTACCAAGTCCCAGGTTTTTATATTTTCCAAATAATGACATCGAATTACCCTGGTAAGGTGAAAACCATGCAATATAGCCCAGGCGAAGTGCTCCTGTCCACATTTTATAAACCCACCGAATCGGCTTACCCCGAATAAATTGTTTCGTAGGGTGCCTACCAAAATAGGCAATCATTGCCTCGCTGTGATGTTCTAGTGGGGCGAATTCCATGAACCTCGAATTTAACATATCGAATAAAGGGCGCATTTTCGCAAATTTATCAGACTTGTCTAAAGTATTATTATTGCAGACATGTAATATCTTCAGTACATAGGTATATCTATCCCTAGATAAAGCGTTCGCCACTATTTCATTGTGAGAATCGTTGCGGTTTTCCCAGTACGTGTACCTCTTCGGTAAAACAACGTATCCACTCAAAATGAGAACACCTAGAAAACATCTTATTTCATTAGGCGTTATATTATCAGTAACAAAATTTCTTTGACTAGCATAATTATTACTGCATTCTGTGATAATATCGATTACATCGTCATCAAAAAACAAATTGAAAATTTCCATTGGCGATTGATTTGGCATTGGTCCGCAGTAATTTTTCCAGTATAATGATTCACGATTAGGGCAGAGGTCGCCTACAATCCAGTCAACATTTTTCGTCTTTTCTATAACGTTAGACGTTTCTTGTTGACATGTATGTTCTGAAGGAGGTATGTTAATGAAATCCTTTTGTTGTATTTTGAAGTCCGAATCATTTTCTAACAACTCGTTACTATGATCAAAAATCATTTCCGCGTCATTTCTCAATTGACTACCAGGCAAATTGTTGATCGTAAGCTAATCTTCTGGCGGAGTTCGAATCTCATCAGTTTCTAGTTCTTCTAAAATCTCGTGCAATTTTAGTGGCGTTCTAGAAAATAAATGGTGTAATAGCGTATGTTACTACTGTCTTTTTAAAAGGACAAGACAATTTTTCAATAAATACAACACGTAAACAAAACAGGAATTACATATGCATGCAGAATACATGGGCATAACCTCATTTAACAATAATGCTTACTTACTTAGCAAATGAAACTTACCTCTAATTATAAAGGTCCATTTTAATAAAAAAAAAAATAAAGAAAACAACACTATTTGGATAAACAAACTAGCCAGTACACGTCACAATTGATAGATACTGTGTAAATGAACTGTATTAATATAACGAAGTTAGCGCCGTCTAGCTGCATTGGTCACAATCAGCAAAAAAGTTATCAAATATTAAATGCCTTTTAAAAGGACGGTAGTAATATTTGGGTTAAGTGATAATTTTACTGAAAGGAACTTTAAGTGGATTGTAACTTAAGGGTACCACAAACTGCATTTTAACTTCTTACAATGAAGATTCTAACCAACTCCATCATCAAAATAGGAAGCTCATCGCAGTTGTGACAGTAGTGTAAAAGTTTGTTGTGCAGTAAAAATAAAATATATTTAATAATTGATGAAGAATATCAAATCTTGGTTGAAGCGGATTTAGTAGAGCTTGCAGAATTAATCCTGCAAGGAAACATACTTTTCGACCTAGAACCAATCACAAGAATGTTTGCGATGAGACAGAATTTATTAGGCATTTTCGACTATCAAAGATTTCGGTTCGGAATATTTTACAAGAAATTGAACAACACTTGCCCATGAGAAAGCAACTAACTAGTTATTCTATTTATAGGTAGTGTGTCTATTTGTTTATAGGTAGTGTGTCTATTTGAATATGCAAACGACTTTTTAGATTCGTAAATAAGTAACTCTGTAAAATTCTTTGAACTTTTTTTTCCGTCTTTCAGTAATTGTGTTCTTCATTTTTCAAATAAAATAGAAATCATTTTCGCTTATGTGGCAATATGAAGACACTATCAAATGATGTGACGAAGTGAGGTTATAACACAAATTATAAGAACAAAACAATCACACTCCGCAGCTATCGCTCTCAGATTTAACACGTATACCGTCCATCTTTTTTCTATGGGCGCATGCGTTTGACAATTTACTGTTGCCAACTTACTTAAAATTGATATTATATTCATTTTAACTAAAATAAGTTTTATACCATATAAAAGACGCATTTCTTTAAAAGTCAGATCAATCTGACTTAATTTAATATTACTTTTTGGTAAAAAGGACTTTAAAAATAAGTTAAAAGACCGGGCCTAAATATGATATCTGTTTCGCTTCACATGCCACTCGCAGGATTTTAATTCCTTTGTTCTACACACAAATTGACCTTCATACGCAATGGTTTAATTTCTTACACACAAAAACGCACCTCCTGACACAAAACGCATCCTTACCTCTACAGGCGTGAGTTATATTGAAAGAAAAACATGGAATGCGTTCAAATCAGTTTGTACAAACTTTCTTGGTAAACACAAAACTGATAAGTACATCTTTTTCCCTGAGAATTTGAGGCTAGTAAGTGATGAATACAGTGAACGTTTTCACCAGATATCTGTGCCTTTACAACGTAACTTAGCTACTTGGTGCATAGTCATAGGAACTTCAGGGTTATGCATCAACCACGAAACAAATGCTAAATTCTAATGAACTTCAAATGGAGCTAAGACAGTAATATGCGAAGCTTACAGCTTATGGTGGCAGTGTGATGGTAACGTTACTGTCAGAACGCTATTATTTGTAACTAAATTTAAAATTTCCACTGGTAAATGGTTCTCACGATTATCAGAAATGAGCAATGTTGTATTTTCTTTATACAATCTACTATATTTATAGCTTCAGAACAGACTGAAAGATTTCACCATTCATCCATCCATTCTCTGATATAAGACCCAGGGGTCCTGATGGGGAACGATTAGAATATGGTATTTAAAATGTTTTGTGGGGAAGACCATAGCAGGAGGGTTATTTTCATTTGCAGAAATACTAATAGATTGCCTAACTTGTTTAGAACCTTTTTGTGCTAAAACTTTTTTAGGTTTTTGGATCGTTAATGTACCTATTTCGTCTAGATTGTAGACTATGGAGCCATCCACAAATTTATCCGAACATTTTCGTTTTTTCCTCAAGAGAGCGGAATTTTTATATTATTCGTATTCCAATTCTCGGAAATCTTTTGTCGATTTTCCATAACACATTTTTGAACTCTACGTCTTGAAAATGGTATCTGATAGAAAAATTCTGAGTTCAACATTTTCATTCTCCTCATTCTTGACAACTAAAATGACGTAGTTTAATTCAGAGGGAAGAAAAAAATCTAATTTGTTGTAATTAGAAAACTATAAGAACAACAATAAAACGAAGCAATATAAAATATTTTCCTAACTATCTTAAAACCGTGGAACATAATCCGCATGGCAGTCTCGCAGTGCAGCACTGAACTATAGCCTTCGAGAAGTTTTTGATCAGTTGTTATAATTTCAAACTTTCCATACTACATAAAAAGATTTGTATATTTCTTTTCTAGGCAAATGTTCATATTTATTTGCTGCCACTTTAAGAGTTTTGCATTTCCAACACTACTGTATACGAGTTATTCTAATTAACAAGGAGACTGGAATTGAGAGCGGGATATCTTTACATATGCCTATCTATCTAATTTTCCCGAACATCGCATGACATCAGCAATTTGATGCATCGTACTGTAATGGTATTTTGATTTATCTCATCGGTAAAGCGACCGCAGCATTTAATTGACGTTCGTTTCTTCCATCGTTTCATGACCCTCTGATGAATGTTTAGGATGTATGTTTGGGTATTATACGCGTATTGTGTTTACACATGTACACGCACACAAACGTATAATACAATACGTGTTGTTAATATTTTTATTTACTAATCTCGAAGCAATACGTCCGAAGCGAATAAATAAGTTTTCATTACGAAATGCAATATATTATTTACTTTGTAATGTGATATTAGTGTAGCTATGGATTGTTCTACTCTGTAACAAGTATTGTTCCTTTTTTCTTTATTGTATTGATTTCATTAACTTTTTGTTTTAAGAAACATGGCATCTAAATTAGTACTTTGATATACACCTTGTAGAAATTTAAAAATCATAGCTTAATTCCAACTTATTCATTTTATTTAATGTGGGAAAATATTAGTGAATGGTATATCCTTAATGCTGACATATTCACATAATTTATTTTACAATCCGAAAATATCCATATTCTTGTCTTAATTACTAAGTAAATTGAGTAGATTTGTGGTTCGTTATGTTAATTTAAGATTGACACGTTGATTAATATGAAGGACGAAATTAGTGAAAGTTCTGGATCCTACGTAACACGCACAAGATGCATAACACTATGCCAACAGCTAAATTCCTAGTCATTCATAAGTTTGTTAATAATTTAATATTACGTGGATGACTAACAAAGAAAAAACCATGGTTTCTCTCACACGATTGTGGAATTCTCTGTCTTGTTTGTGGTAAACCTTCCTCTATCCGTGTTTAAAACATTTTCTGCATTTAACCTTAAGTTATTTTTTGCTATAACTCTTGTTATTATCCTCCTAGATTTCTTAGAAACTAAAAATAAATTTAACGTAGTGAAATTTATCGTTTCAATAAAAGAAGCTTATTTTTTTTTATTTAACTTATTCCGTAGTTAATAGGATTTGATTATTCGGTTTTATTAACTTTACGTTAAATTACTCAAGTTGCTTAAGGAATCATGTGCTTTTATTGCGTATTTTGTTAAAACTGCAAATACTGTAACGCGTGCTCTTCTCTGGAGTATCTATGTCGGATTTAGGGAACTTCAATATTTGCAAAATATGAAAAAACAATTTTCCTAGGGTTAATACGGACTCTATTTTAACGGTCTTAGCAATATAGAGATAAGTAGTTGCGCTTCTGACTACCAGATGTCGCCACAAGTATTTATTTATTTGTATGAAATTAGTTTTTGAGAAAACGTTAAAGTTTGGTATGATTAAATAAACAGTTTCCACGCTGGTGTTAATTAATTTTGAAGTTTGTGAACTAAGTGAAAAGTGCTTTACGGCGGTCTTGAGCACGGCGTTCATCAGCAATCAACTTGGAGTAGCTTTGGTTCATCCAGAGTCCTTAGAGTGAAAACAGACAAGTTTTTATACTTTGATTATTATTTAAATATTTTACAAGAGAAACAAAAAAAAAACAAACAACATTCGGATTAAAGCAAAACAAAACGAAATGAAATTCTTATCTTGAGATTGCAAATTTAAATAAATTTAAATCAGACAAAGTTCAAAATTTCGGTTAATATCACGTACAATAAAGGATAAATAATGTTAAACACATTCGTCGCGGAGGACTAAAATTTGTTTACAAAGGAAAATAAATAGTGTCTCGGAAATGAGTTCTCAAGTCGGTAAAATCAACCAATAAAATTATTACCAGTGAATTAGACAATATCAAATTACCGTCAGCAAGTTAACAGAATTCAGTTGGTAACAACTTTAGTTAGTGAATCAAGATAACTCAGACAATATAAAAAACACAGTCGGTGTTAAGAGCCTACTGACAATATGAATACCGTCAGTAAGAGAACTCCTGGAGGATGAAATTCTGTACGGCTTTATATACCAAATATTTGGGTGACGTACACTTTCTTGTATATGACGTGTGTATGACATGAGGATAAAAAATAGAATGTTACACAAGCTCTAGAGCGATCGATCGGTAAGTTATACACTATCAGTCCAAAAGATATATACAGCGATGTTGAAAAATATGTGTCAAAGTACAAATTGAACAAAAGTGAAAAATAATGTAAAGAATTGATACAAAATGACTCAAATAATAATTTTAATATTCCATTTAGGCTCAAGTGTGAGTTGTATGTTAAAGGGAAATAAAACAAGTGGTAGGTCCTACCACTTGTTTTATTTTCCTTTAATAATTTTAATGTTTATCTTTGTCGTTACAATCAGATATATTTTGTATTAAATGCAATATCATTGGTTGTTTATTTATATTTTTGATATTGGTATTTATTATACATTCCAAATTGACTTATCAGTAATTGTTATATTTTACAGTACTTAATCCATCAAACTTTCATCAATATGTATGAACTATTGAATGTCGAAACAAAGATATACATATACATAAGTAACACTATTAGCATAACAGGTAAAGAATTACATGCTCTTTCTCTCAGTTATACGCTAAAATTAGATTCGAATTATAAATACATACATATTTATGCATAAATGCGTCTGTGTGTGTTGTGTGTGTGAATGTAGTAAGAGCCGGTCAGATTTCGTAGTTGTCACACAAAACACCTACGATAGTCTACCACTTTATGCGGTAATATCTTTTAAATAGACTATAAAATTATCATTTCACAAGTTAAACTCTTACACGATAGCAATAAGCGCAGAGAATTTTTTTTTTTTTTAGTTTCTTTTGGAACCGACGGAGTACGTTTGAACTCGCGGCGCCAGCTTCACTAGTTCGGTGTTCCCAATTCGTGTCTTGCGTTTAAATTTTCCCATTTTCCGCTTTAGTTGTTCGGAAACGTTGGCGACTGAGTGGATGTAATAAACTAGTCACCTTTCAAATAATACGCGTATTTATCACGGGTAAACGGAGCTGGCGCCAATAATTGATTGATATTAAGTCTTTATTTAGATGTATTAATGAATGCGCGAAGTCGTCGAAACTTGTAGCTTAGACCAAGCTCTTAATTTGATCTTACATTTGACGGTTCATAAATAATACACAAGCATAATGTAGACGTACATATACATATGCATATTTACTATTAAGTCGCTTATTTAAATTTAAATCTGAAGTGCTTCGCTTTGTCGTCTATTTGCAAGTAAATGTATACACGTATTTGTTAATAGTATTTTTTCTTCCTTGCCTAACAATATTACCATTGTAAGAAGATAAAGTGAGTATTTGTGTGTTAATGAGATGCGCCAACAGTAATTTGAGGGGCTTGTCTGCGTTTTTAAGATGAAATCTTGATTAAGATTTCAACGCTTGTATATGTTAATAGTCAACGTACTTTATACAATATGTCGCGTTATTTGAGCTTAGTTTGAAGTACTTTTTTAAGTTACCTATGAAATAGGATGGACACTCTACCTCAGACATTCCATATTTAAAAATGAGAAGGAGATATAACGTGAAAAAATCAGAAGGAAACACGATATAGTAATTAAATTATGTTCTTCAACGTCCGTTACATCTGGTTGTTGACACTAATTGTAACTTTCATTCTTCAATTAAACATTTGATTCGATATTATAAGAATTTATTTTATACAATCAAATTTGCTAACACGCTTATTACATTTATATATTATTATGATCCTTTGTATAGATCACAAGTTTTCAATATAACAGTGGGAGGTGTACAACTTGCCATTTGTTAATGACGTATCCATTAAACCCATTTTCTATGAATTGTAAAATTAGTGGCAAATGTGTGAGGTATAGTGATTACTACAATTTTCCTATTTTTTCATAAAAATCTTGGATTTTTTTTCCCTTTTCTATACATGTTTTGTTGAGAAACGTTATCTTTTGTGTTCTCTGAGAATCGGGAAGGGTGTTTAATCATAACAGCAATTACCACAGCGCCAGAATGAATAATGAATTGTACGAGCAATGTTTTGTGATTTCTTGAAGACTTTTGACTTTGTGGACTACACTATATTTACACCGCCATGGAATTAGATAAGCAATCAACATACAAAATAAAGAAATGTCTGCTTGAAATATATTGGTGAGGAGTCCCGTAGGTATTTCTGAGACCACTAATGCCTATGCCTTTCCCGACTCCTATTCTCGAGTTGTCCAAGTACCATGCTAAGATTTCTCTTTTGCATTGTGCCTCACTGGCTGCCCACTCGTTACGATTTTCAATGACCAGCTTATAAGGCTGATCAAAATTGTATTCCATAGGAATCGTGTGCTTTGCAATGTGTATCAAATAGTATATTGTAGTGGGATGTTTCAACGTGAACAGCGTATGTTACATTCATTATATTTAATATTATATCAAAATTCGCCGAGATTAGATTTTAATAGAGTTTAATGCAGAACTTGAATTATTTTCGATAAATATTCGAGTTCCGACATTATTGATTATTTATATTATCAATCTTTTCTTAAAAAAAAAAAAAAAAATCGGTTAATGACATGTTACAGGGGAGAGTCAAAATCTCAGCTTATTTTAAGTTATTTATATATTAAAGACATTATTTGTAAAAATGACACATACATACACAAAAATCACATTGTATTTGGAAATGACCGTTAAAATTCCTTACGTTACCTACGACACCGAGTTGGAAGTTGAAAACATCAAAATTTAAATATCAAGTCATTAGATTGGCAATGTTAGGGACGACGAGAAAAAAGAGAAGTCAGCAACGAAAAACAATTCTGACAGATAACAACATCTTTCCGATTGACTTTTAGAAAATTGAGACAAAAAAAGTTAAACCATCGTGAAAGTCACCAGTGCAAATATATAAAAAAACATTTCAAGTGAACTATAAATGATATCCAACGATTGTTAACGATATTTAATCAGTTACAAAATTATAAAAACCATCAGAGGGCTTCCAAACAAGGGGACTTTACGAAGCAGAGGGAAGAAGGAATCAAAAATAAGAGGATTTCACGAAGTAGAGGGGAAAAAGAGCCAGGAACCAGTAGGATTTTACACACACACACACACACATATAAAAAAACACGCCACAATATATCTGTAAGTAATTTTAATTAGATTAAATTCGTTTTTTCCATTGTAAGTAAATACTTAAAATAAAAACAAAACAAATTATCTCCTCAATTCAAATCTTTTAATTAAATTTGTCACATAACAATATGTTGTGTTCTTCAAGGCTTTTAAGGCATCCTAAAATTACCAGGCTCTAATGCCTTCATTCTACTAGGTGTGAGAGCACTGAATATGGATTTGAGGCGGCGTTATTATTTCCAGCAGCGCTTGCAGCGCCGTTGTAGTACAGGTACGCATCACACCTGTAATGTTCATGCGAGTCCCTGAATATGTTGAAGCTGTTGTTGTACAGTCTTTTGAGTTGTTTTTGACCATCAAACCAAAGAGGCATAGATGATCATAAGTTTAATTATTGCTGTGAGGCTTGAGACCCCAGTTCTTACCAAGCAGCCTTCGGCAAACTAGCGGTGCCGTAATGGCTTTCTTCTGTAAGTTGGAGATATGGAAGTTCCATCGCCCAAGCTAGTAGTTTTTCCTTCTATACGTGGTGATTAGACTTTTTCCTCCATGTATACGTGTTGTCAAGCTCTTTGCATATGTTGCAGTATGATCTTTTCATGTTTTCCACGGATCATGATCACCAGGTCGTCAGCGTACCTTTGCACCTCATATCCGCCTGCAGTTAAGTTCTGTAGGTTGATCTACACCGAGAAAGATATATACTTAAAATAACAATATATATTGTTGTGATATATTTAGACCTTTATTGAAAGTGATTATTCTTTCACAGTTGGAATTATTTTAGATCATCATTTTAACGAGGCGAAGCAGTGTTGTTGCCCTCTTCCCTTGAAATTACCCTAGAGTCCAGTGAACTACGTGCACAGTAATACACTAATTTTACCAATTACAATTTAAATTATATTTCTTTTTAAACAAATAATTCAAAATGTATTGTTATAAGCCCTTTTGACATTGTAATTTGTAAATATCAAAGCCCGAGGACCAAGCTTCCTAACCACCTATCGAAGACCGGTTACGATCTTAAAAAAAGGATACCGAAGAGATACAACAGCGCACAGGTATCAAGAATGAAAAATATTTGGCTAAATAAACAAAATTGAAATAAAAATCCAATCATTTAATTCTAAAATCCAAATTTCAAAATTTTAAACTTAATTTTAATGATTTAATTTTTAATTAACTATTAGTTAGGGTTTATTATAGGTTTTTTGTACATCTATTGTTCGAAAGAAATATAATCTATCTAGAATTTAATTCATATCAAAATTACTAATAAAAATCACTGTCTCTCTTAAAAATAATTAAAATCGTTTTATTTCTGTATTCAATTGCCAATTTGCAAAAAGTAAGATGGATGGCCAAAGGAATTTATTCATTCCTCTTTCGTTCTTAGTTGTCCCTTAGTGTCAGTGGATCGGATGGGCTAAAGAACATTTATTTGTTTGTGGTAAAAGAATATGCAAAGTTGTGGTTTCTCAGTTCATCAGCAATTGAAGCACCTTACAATGATTTATGCTATTTGAAAGAGTTAAAACAGTATGGAAAAGTTAATGCAAGGGGTTCTTCAAGTGCTCTGAAGAAGTTCTGCCAGCACCTTTAGTATTTAAATGAAGAGATTTGTGTGTTATCACTGTTTGATGACAAGGTTAGAAATGACACAAAAACATGTATGGTTAGAAATCCCAGAAAGGTCCCCTGTTCTATTCTATATTCTATAAATTTAAATTTAGCACTTTTGCATGAGTTATTCAGAATATTACATCAAAATCTGTTGATATATATGCTTAAAATGAGGAGAAATGCATTGCTATCGAGATTATTTGACCTATTTGACGGATACATACCATCGAACATACTCCAAAGTATCAGCTTACATCATACACGTCCAATCCCTTCGTGGCGTTATCTTACTAGTAATTAAAATTTGAAAGTTGATTTGATTGGCTGGGCATGAGATGGGCGAAAATCGTATCGATGCATCCGAAGATGATGGGAACAGCTTTAGTTTATGGAAGGCAAAGGAATGCGTTTCGTACACGAGATGAGTAATTAGCTATTATTGTTTGTAAAAGTATGTGTCATAACAATAATAATCGTAATTATCTCGATGAAAACGAAGAAGGCTATAATTATGCACTATTACGTTTTGTTCTTCGTTTATAAGTAAATTAACCGCAGGAATTATTTTCTTTAGGCTAACAAACGAGTACTTAATAGCTGCCATAAAGATTTAAATCCTTGCCGATATTTTGAAATACTTCATTAATAAATTAATAATCTGTTAAACTCGATCATTTAAGTACTTCTATCAATAGTCCAGTAGACAGCGCTTCATTAATATAGCTTTCGTAATGTGCAACACTTCCAACACATAGGTTTCATCATGCTTGAGAAATTATCTTCTTGGTATTAACGATGAAGTTATACGTCCTTAAACGAGGATGCTACCAAGTCAAGTGCGTTTAAACAAACGGGTTATAATTACAAGTGTCGATATCCATGGATATTATAACACATCACGTATGTTATGCTTCGAGATAGCTCATTTTATGGGTGGGTCATGTCGTGACTACAAATTATGTTTTTCACAACCTACACTTTTCCAGGAACTTGTAAAATTGGTATGGGCTATAATTAATTAAAGATAATTGGAATCCGTTTTGCAACACATTCATAGTGAATTAATATGTTATGAAAGTATATTCGTCAGTTAGTTTCATGTTTTTGATTCCTAATGGTTCTTCTCACTATACTATGTCAGAACAAAGCAGCACCGGTGGGTAACTTCTACATACGGTTGGAATAATAATATTTGATGTATTTATATCAGCAACAGAATTTAATGCGAGATAATGTTCTTGCAAACACTATTCTCAATCAAATTAATTACATTCAGGTATCGAAGAAACTGCTTTAGATTCTGATCTTTCTAGGGATCCTCCTTTTTTGTAATGTAATTAAACGCATAAACAATTAAGTAGTATGTATATAAAACAAACACAATATGACTCACTTATCAAGAAAACTCATTAGCATACAATGCTTTTATATAATGCATATCAATGCATTATGTGCCTAATACAATATATTATTCAATCGAGAATTATTGTCTTGAGATGCAACAGAGGAACGGCACAATGGCATGGCTTCTCGTAGATTTAACAATTAGACAATGCAATCAAATTATGAACGTCAGTGTGTGGCAGACGTCGTATTATAAAATGTATAGTTGCAGGTATACGTGTAGTACATTTATAAAAGTTTCGAATGGAACAAGAAGGCATGTCTTCGCTTTGCCGTTGCTACGTGCATTAAAGAAAGCAGATTTATCGAGGTATTTAAACTTTACGAACGATATAGACGTAATGTTCTTAGAAAGGAGTGTCGCGGACTGGTTGTTAAATGTATAAATCACATTTATTTCAGAACTAGGATTTATTATCGCGTATTCCCTTTTAATGATTTAGTATGTGTTTAAAAGGCAATAGAACGTAGTTGGAAGGAAAAACAACAGTAGGAAATAATATAATGTTGGTTTACGAATCCTAGTTGAATTTATTTCATTCATTTGCGAATGAAATTTAAATAGAAATACATATTTTTACTTTATTCAGTTCAAAAGGGGCACTAGAAAAAGAGATAAGTAAATGAAACGTTATGGTTAGTTAATCTCAATATTTTTTCATTTGGCGTAACAATAAACATTATTACTTATCAGAACTTCTTACCAGCACCTCCACCACTTCTGAGTGTACACTTTAGTGGTCTGTTGTTCCATGCCTTATTCTATCAAGGATTGCAAACTTTAAATTTAGATCTTCAATATCAACCCATTGACGTTAATGACAAAGTTTCCTTTTTAACTGAATCGTTGTTATACTTGTTTAATAAATATGCTCCCTTTGTAACCTCTCGGTTGTCCGGTGGGTCAAAACCTTGGTTAACCGATACTATTAGGTTGATGATGAGTCCTCGAGACGAAGCGAAAAAGCGATACGTTTTGATTACTACAAATCTTTACGTAATCTTACCAATAAGTCAATTAAACATGAGAGGAAAGCCTATTTCCAGTATAAATTTCAATCTTGCAGTCAAAAAACCAAATGAAGAGAATTAAAGGTGTTGAATTAAGAATACTCTTGATGATTAATTTTGTATACATCGATTTATTTGTATTGAGTTGTACTCCTCGTCGTACTGAATACAACTTCCGCTTCTCATATCTCTATACACCCTACTTTTTTTACTAGTGGCAAGGTATCGGCGCGCAATTCAAAAATAGATAATATTTATATACATACTTGCCGGCCGCCTTGGAATTTAAGAAATTACAACTAATGAAAGTATAAACTTAACAGGTAAGAAAACATCAAATACATATACACATATGTTCGAATTATTAACAGATAAGAAATACATGTAATGAGGTTAGTATTTGCTTGAAGTCACTATTTGCCTTTATTTACAATTTGTCTCTATAGGTAACAAACAGATGCGATTAACAGCACGTTTGTATTGACCAGTAGCGCATTGGATAGTCACAACTCTTGTCACACCATCTTCGCCTGGATGCACTGGATGATTCTACCAAGACGCCACTGCGCCGGAGTTAGGTTATCTTCTTTCATTATTACCATTGTGCCAATCTTGATGTGGGTAGTGCCGTGTATGTTTCTTGTTTTCACTTGGATTCTTTGGACCATTTATTCCAAAATTGATGATTTAAATTTTGAAGTAATTGGAATTTTGTTTGTCTGGCAACAGGTATGTCGGTGATATCAGGATCTGGAATAGACGTAAAGCAACGCCCAATCAAGAAATGTGCTGGAGTTAATGGTTCAAGGTCATTGGGATCGCAACTTAAAGGAGTCAAGGGTGTGGAATTTTGATTCTATTTGCGCTAGCATTGTGTAAAATTCTTCGTAGGTAAGTATTACATTTGTTAAAATTCTTTGTAAATTTTTTTTCACCGCAGCTTCCCAGAGACCACCAAACGTTGGAGACCGTGGAGGAATAAGATGCCAGTTAACACCTTCATTAGCAATTGCATGTTGTATGTTATCTTGATTAGTTAATAAAAACTCATTAAGATCCGCTTCTCGTATCTCTATACACCCTACTTTTTTTACTAGTGGCGAGGCATCGGCGCGCAATTCAAAAATAGAGAATATTTATATACAAAAGGCTTTAAATATTAAACACAGTGAATCTGTTTTACCCGAGCACTTGAATGACGCCGGCACTATTAACAATTTCTTAACTCACTCGTTGCCCGCAACTGAATATGGTGCTCCTGATATAACTAACTTCTATTTGAAATCTAAACTCAACAATAATTTATCTAACTTCTCATTTACTACTGTTGATATTCTTACAGTATGTAGGTACATTAATGAACTCAAGAGTAATGCTTATGGTTGCGATTGGATTTCTCTGTAATTAATAAAACTCTGTTGCCCCTATATCTTGCCTC
This sequence comes from Dynastes maya, assembly GCA_029619315.2. Lineage (NCBI taxonomy): Eukaryota > Metazoa > Arthropoda > Insecta > Coleoptera > Scarabaeidae > Dynastes > Dynastes maya. Next base: position 20,595,884 of record JAROYE020000005.1, on the reverse strand, counting down.
ATATCACTAATATTATAATTATAAATTCTTGTATTTTATCAAACACCATTCCTGCCTCCTGGAAACAAGCTCTAGTCATCCCTATTCCAAAAAAATCTAATCCCGAGCATTTCTCAGACTTGCGGCCTATTAACTTGTTGCCGGCCTTGTCCAAGGTTTTAGAAAAAGTCATTAACTTCCAGCTTCGAACTTATTTAGATGTAAATAAAATTTTACAAGAGACTCAATCCGGATTTCGTTCTGGACATAGTTGTCCGACCTGCTTATTAAATGTAACCGATAACTTAATTGCCGCCCGCGACAAAGGTAAAGCTTCCATTTTAGTCTTACTAGACTTCAGTAATGCTTTTGACACTTTGGACCATAAAATTCTTCTGTCTATCTTAAACTATATAGGACTATCATCGGATGCTATCCAATTTTTTAATAGTTATCTTTCCAACAGGACTCAATCACTTAGATTACCTGGCGGCGTCTCTGAGTTCGTTCCTGTGGTGCGTGGCATTCCCAAGGACTCTATATTAGGCCCTTTGCTTTTCATTATTTATACCATCTTCTTGCCAATGTCAGTGAAAACCTGTAAGATCTCTATGTATGCTGACGACATTCAGCTTTATCACACATTCAGCCTTTCTAATAAAGAGCAGGTATTACTCGATATTTCAGCTGATTTGAACAACATTTTTAAGCTAGCTCAACAACATTCGTTGATCTTGAATCCTTTAAAATCCACCGTTCAGGTTTTCTCTGGCAAAAACAGTTACCGCTTACTTTTTAATACCTCCAAGCTTTCTATTAATGGTGTGCCGCTGCCCGTGGTTGACGAAGCTAGGAATCTGGGTCTAGTAGTTGATCGTAACTTTAGATTTAATACTCAAACATTAAAATATGTCAAAAATGCTTATTACGCTTTAAAATTAATATATCCTCACCGTCATTATTTGTCTTATAATATAAAAACCGAGTTATGTGAGTCTTTAGTTTTGTCGCAATTTAATTATATAGTTTTTGGCCCATGTTTAACTCAGGATATGTTACGTAGACTACAACGGGTTCAAAATTCATGTATTCGCCGTATATTTGGTATTCGCAAGTTCGAACATGTAACCCATAAACTGGTAGACTTGAATTGGTTGAACATGGGTAATAGATTACGTTTGCAGGCGGGATTGCTCTATTTTAATATCGTTACCTCTGGAGCACCTACATACTTATATAACAAATTAAGCTTTCGAACGGATGTCCATCACTTGGGCTTGCGGCATAGAAATTTTATCACCGCTCCTATTCATACAAGCTTGTTATTCCAACGATCCTTTTCTTATAATATTTCTAAATTTTATCATACATTGACTGCTGTGGATAGGGATTACAGACTTCCAAAATTCAAGTCATGGATGCGATCGTTCTTGTTCATCAGTCAGCGGTGAGCTCTGTCACGACTATATCTCTGTTTCTTTAACGTAGCTTTGCGATGTAGGTGCTGTTCTGTTTGTTGCAGAATTTATATGTAGTTACTTGGCTTGGTGCAAGAGCGACAGAACCTAGTTTTAAGTTAGTATTAGGCATGCACTTTCCTTTCATTCATATTCTTATTCTGTTAAGGGTTGGCTGGGGGAACAAAATCAGTATCACTATGTTTTGAATTCAGCCCTTTGATTTTCTCTGCAAGCTGTACTTGAGATATTACTTTTACTACTTTTCTATTGCAATTTTTGTTACAGATGTAAATAAACCAAAGTATTATTATTATTATTAAATGTAAAAGTTAATTAATTATAACATTCTTCTTGGTTTAAATAATAAATAAAGATATTTATGAGCGCTGCGGTAGTTTAAACCAATTATTTATGTAGTTGCCTCGTTACTTAGCATTGTAAATTCATTCTGATTCCAATCCATCAGTTTGATCGTCTTTCCAACGTTGAGTTTAGTGGAGGATCACAGAACCCGTTAATCAGACAAATTTGTTGTTTTCGTAGACATCCTTGAAGCTTGTGCTTGCACTTTTTGTTCTTAACCGCAATTTGCATAAGTTACATATTTCGCACATTTAATCAGTACCTCTCCAAGGTGTCTCATAGTAGTACTGCAAAGTAGTACTTTCTATATTTTATCTAGCTGATTAACACTTAAAAAGATACAGTAATGGATTTCGTTGCTTGGATCTACATTACATCTGCAGAAATTGCGCCTGTGCACTGTGTTGCGGCATATGTATTACTATATGCACGAACTTGAATTTAATTATATGATTAAAACTAGAATATTAAACAGTAGAATAGGGGCATGTTGCTGACTATAGAGACAAATTTTTTAGTTTAACAGTGCAAGGCAACATATTCGCTGGAGCGACGCTACATTGTTAATTATTCCACTTCACTAACGACATACAGCATTGGCAATTAGAATGTTCGTCACGAGTCAACGACTGAATTAAATTAATTACTAAATTGATCACTGATCGTCATTATAATAATTGTTACCATCGTTATTTATCATGCAATCGCAACATGTAGCACGCTCTTTTAATTACACCTTTGAAAGATTTTAAACTTGGAAGGCTAGTTGAAAATTGAATATTTTAATAAGTGGAGTACCCTAACAATGTAAATATATGAATCGCTGAGTGCAAAAAGGGTACAAGTAATGTTTTTTAGCATTTTGTGATTATGACGTCATTCGACAGTTCAGGCCACTATACACCATTAAGTGCATAAAGAATATATGATGTAATATACCTTATGAACACAAATATTTCTGTTAACAATCGTTGAGTGCAGAAAAGGTCTAAATCATTGACTTATGTATATCCTTTCTGCGTTCAATTTTTCTTGTGGGTTAAAGGTGGCGCGCGTGTTTCACTTACTCTTTGATAGCTGTACATAGTTAGGTTATACTGCCAATGCCAAACTCAAAGCCATAGAAGACCTGACTAGAAAGCGTAGGAAAAGTGTTGTTAATTGTGTTATGTATAAAAGGAATATTATAAAAAATTCCGGTAAGTTTAGTATTTATGAATAAGGAATGTGTTCTCTAGGGTTAAAGGCCAGGAGTATACGAATTGTAAAGGTAACATTGTTGCTTCTAAATGTATCGGAGCTCCATGTAACTGCAGATTAAAATGCTTCGAGAATATTGCTATTGAGAAACAGTTTGAGGAGTTTGAAAGATTTTATGGCTTAGTAACAAAGGATGAACAAGACTTGTATTTGCAGGGACTTGTTCAGTCCCTTAAAACCCGTTGTCCCCGGACAGCACGAATGGAGGACAATAGGTGTGATACCACGTATTACGTTATAGTTGGAAGGGTAAGGCAAATGATTTGTAAGAAGGTGTTCTTCATTCCATAAGTAATAAGCGGTTACAACGCATTCAGCAGTTGTTAAAAGTAGGTCTCACTCCTACAGACAGAAGAGGCAAACAGGTATGCGCTAACGCTATGCCTGCCACAGAAAAAAAATGCGTTCATGATCATATTGCGACATTTCCGGTTAAAAAATTCACTATCCATCAAGAACATTCACTATTCATCAAGAGATTATCATTATCTCAACTCTAATTTGACGGTGAGCACAATATATTCAATGTTTAAAGAAAAATATCCAGACTCAAATATTTAGTATGAATTGTTCAACAAAATTTTCAAGAACAATTTTGATTTGAAATATGGTGGGCCGCAAGATACATGCTGCATTTGTGAGAGGCTTTCAATAAAAATTAAAAGTAAGGACGTAAATGAAAATGCTAAAAGGGCCGCTACTGCTGAAATGCTTGTGCACAAGAGGCGTAGCAAGAAATTTTATAGTACTTTGCAAGAATCGACAAAAAATGCAAGGAATCTGACAACATGGTAGTCCTAACGTTTGACTACACGCAAAATCTGCAGCTACCAAAAATTCCGGTGCAAGATTTGTTTTATTTAAGACAATTAACAGTTAGTGTTTTTTGTATCCACAACATGAAGACCGACGAAGTCGTTTATTTTATTTATCATGGAGGTAGCGCCAAGAAAGGTCCTAATGAAGTGTGTTCTTTCATTTACCAGTGTTTGAAGGAATACATACCTGATAATGTAGGGGCACTGCATCTCTTTAGCGACAGTTGTCTCGGCCATAACAAAAAAATACTTTGATAAGAATGTGTCTGTTTTTGAAAGATTTGGGTCGTTTCGCTAATATACACCAATATTTCCCTACCAGAGGGCACTCGTTTTTACCTTGCGATAGAGACGGTATTATTAGACGTAAGCTAAAAAAAGTTGATCGTGTTTATACTCTACACCAGTATGTGGAGATTAATGCTTCTGCAAGCAGCAAACGCAAATGGCTGATTCATATTGTAGATGGCAAAAGTATACTAAATTTTAAGGACTGATGGCTTAGGATTTACAAGAAAACAACTCTATCGGTCGAAACCTCACAAAGAGGTATACCATGAGACAGAAAAGTTTCATTTAACATCAACAGTTTCCATCAGTTCTCTTATCTTAGGTGAACAGAGTTTTAATTATGCAGAAGCGCGCTGTTAGGGTCCTGACGGGTATTGGTTTTCACTATTCGTGTCGCGAAGAATTTAAAAAATTAAGAATATTAACCGTCATAGATACCTACATTTACGAAGTGTGTGTATATATTTACAAAAATAAGCACTTTTTCCATAAAAATGACTTAACACATGAATACGAAACGCGTAGCAAACATAAATTACAACCCGACAAACATCGTACGGCAAAATATAGCAAGTGCTTCTACAACATAGGGTGCAAACTCTTCAATGCGTTGCCCGAGGAAGTAAGGTGCAGTACCAATTTGAATATTTTAAAGAGGAAACTTAAAAATTTACTTCTCATTAAAAGCTGCTATACCCTGACTGAATTTTTCTCTTAAATTTAAAGAGAGTATGCCTGTTGGACAGTTTTCATTTAACTTTAGTAGTAGTGTGTATTGAGACTTTTACATTTTGACTTGTTTTGTCATCTCAGTTATCTAGCATTTATATGTCTGATCTGTGATGAGGAATGAATATACTATTATTATTATTATTATTATTATTATTGCAAAGATGATAGAAAAGGTACGGCGGTTGCAAAAGATTTTATCAATGGTTTCTCAACACACACATTTCGGTTGGGACTTTCCGACAATGAAAGTGAACCTCAAACAGTTTGTTATCCAATAGAAAAAGTTCCTATAAAATCGAACAAAATGGATCACATTAAAAGGTCAGCTACGTACGTGGAAGAATCTAAAGAAACCAACGAATTTTGGCAAATTTTCCAATGGTCCATTGTAGAATAACAAACCTTGTACCCTTTTGTAGTTTGTAACTGTTATCTAGATCTTTTTGTTTGTATTTAACATTGATTGTAGAAAGGATATATGTTTGTCAACTTTGAAGGTCACCAAATCCTAAGCGATTAAAGCAAATAGTTCGAAATACTGCGGTAAAAGATGGTGTTTCAATATATTTTTGTTTTGTGCATTAAGTTTCTTCAATATAAATGCGCAAGTTCCAAGAAACAGTTTCTTCTTCTTCTCCTTTCTCAAAATTTCAGTTCACTGACTTGTACCCTTTCTGCAATCAGCGATTCATATGGAGTCAGCAATAACATTATTGACTTTAAAATCCTTGAATGCAGCGATGAAAATAGTAAACGTTATATTTATTGCTGGTGGTTGCTTAAGTATGTTTAAATATTAAGTAAAAAATATTTCCTTTCATGGAGGAAACACCCAAAAGTTCCTGAAATGTAGCGATAAATAAAATCGAAGAATGCCAGAATTTCATTCACTTCCATCACCTTGAAAGTAGTTCGCTTGGGAGAGCAAGTACCGGCCCTCAGCATCGTCCGCGATTCAGTTTCAATCTCCTCTTTGGTGTCAAATCTTCCTCCCTTTAATTTGATCTTCAGAAAAAGTACCAAGGAGCCGAGTCAAGCTGTATGAAGAACAACGGCCATATGGCTTTTCGCCAAAAGCTGCTGTACGATGAAAGGGGTATGGCGCTTCGCGTTGTCATTGTTTTTTGGAGGTTTCCTTCTCATATCCTCTCACCTTTAGGTCGACACAATAGAACTGTGCATTAATCATCTAACCTGAAGATACGAATTCTTTGTGGATAGTCGGGTTGATGACAGGAACGTTCATCATTATCAACTGATATTCGGTCATTTTTAACATTTAATCCAGTCGTAAGTTTGTGTTTAAACTAAAGCATCGTCTCCGAATGCTTCTTTTTAGTTAAGTTTACAGAACTTGGTACAGATACGCTATTTCCTTCAATTGGTCATTGAAAAATCACAGACACAAACAGACACAACATTCAAAAATTGCTCACCAACAAATAACGTTTCTACTTACAATGTCGCCACTTGGCATATTCATTCACAAAGGGTGTACACAACTCCTACTAGCGGCGTTTGATTGTAACCATGTCCGTTCACGCGAGTTATTCAAATTTTAGAAACTTTAGGGTGACACTTCGTACTTAATTCTTAAATACGATCCTCGATAAAACAGCTTTTTAATCTACTGGAGAAGAATCCGCTTTAATTAAAGGTATTTGCTACTATATTCTACATACAAAAGATAATATAAATTTTCAATGCCAGCATTTACGAATATGACTCGATTGTGTAGTATCAATTTATTCTACCGATTATGTCGTAAGGTAAACAGCTCGATGGCCTAGTTAAAGGAGGGCCTGCGCCTTATTCTGGTGCGGTTAAGCTGCTGTGCCTTCAAGTCCTACTAGGGTTGAATGACAGATTTCATTGCTGTGTTTGGTACAATCTCGAGTCATCGTTCACGTGTTAAGAAGCAGTTAACTGCGTTTCATCTTTCTTATAGAACATTTTACACACACCATTTTTGCACTAGAGCCTCTTGAAGTTATGGCAAACTATAAAGCTTATATACTTCGTCGGGTCGTCATCACACGTAAAAAAATATCATATTTTTTCTCTACTATATTTTGCACACCACTTAGAATTGTATACGTTTCAGTTTTGGAAGCGCCCTATTGCAATTGGATTAATTTATTTTTTTTTATGCTTGGTTCATGAACTTGGCACAGGTTATTGATATTTTTCACTTTAATATTATAAATGCAATTAGAATTAAGTCATCATTATTTAATGTTTTGATTTCGGAAAGTCGTTATCATCTGCATTTATGCAGATTTCTGTGAGGTTCACGAGTGCACTTCCTTGATTTGTATTTCGCTTACGTTTACGGGTATTTACATAACAGCAGCTTTACCAAGGCATTTGAAAACATGGATACTTGTGGACGTTTAGGAAATTCCAACCATTAGAATTGTGCCCCATTATTCATTGCTTTACGTTACGCATACTTATGTTGCTAGTGATATTGTGTGATATTATCTATGGAATAGTACCTTGCGCTATAAAGTACGTGAAAGTGTTGCAGATCTTTGAATAAAATTTATGTTCAGAATGACCTTTGTAAATTAGATAGCCTTAAGAAATTTGTACTATTTTAAAAGCACGTTGATACAGATACAATTCCCCGATTAAGAATTTGAGCGACTACCAAGCGTATTATTGAACAGATTGTGTGCTATTTAGTAGTTGATAATTGATTCCAATTATTTTCTCGTATTGCAAAATTTGATTTTAATTGTAGTTTGTCAATTGACTTTCTTATTAAGGAAACCACCATCTATAGGAGTTTTTGTATGTAGACCACCTAGGGTTTTACGATCCATTCCATCTGCAATGAAACGGGAAATTGCATATTCCTTTTTTGAAGAAACGACAATAACCGCAAAATCTTTTAATTAGTTACTAAATAAAGAAGAAAGATTAAAACCCTCTATAATATTTTTTTCTTTTTAAGCAGTGGTTGTAAATCTATTGGTAGCGGAGGTAATGTTACAGCAGCAAAGTGCTGACGAACCGTTGACCACACGAATATAAAGACTTTTAAACTGAAAAAGAGATTAAGATTATTCTTGGAATAATTTCGTGTTAATTCTTTAAATTATTTTTCAATTTTGTATATCTTTTATTTTGTCACTTAATTTTTGACACCGCTGCATGTTACCCTCGAGCAATGATATATATATATATATATATATATATATATATATATATATATATATATATATATATATATATATATATGATTTACTAATCGCTCGTTCTGGAGCACGTATAACATTTTATTTTGGAATTGTTTTTGCCTCCATACGTCATGTATAAGAAACGATACGTCACACGAATTTGAGGTAGTCGTGCCGAATTTCATTCGACAGGAGATTTTAATTTTTTTCTGCGGCAAATTCTCTTTACTTTGTTTCAGTTTTTTTATACATAACAAACAATGAATTAAAAAAAAAACATTTCACGTTATTTAATTTATTTTATGGTTTTGATTTGTTTCGGGGCCGAATTTTGTTTTTTTTTTATCTTATTGTAAATAAATGTAAGTATAGTAATTTAGTTGTTTCGTTTCAAGAATTGCGAACATATCACTCTCCCACCAGTGGATTAATCGTTAATGAACGCTGTGCACTCGCATCACCGCATTTCAGTATTTTTCACTAAGTCGGCAATTAATAAAACTAATTTTCATTGACGCAGTAACTGTTATTTATTTAATCACATCAGAAGTTTGACAATAGACATTTCACAATATTGTTTTTCTACAAATAAATAAATACACGTGGCGCCATCTAGTAGTGAGAGGCACAACCACTTACATACTTTGCTAAAGCCGCTAATATAGAAGTTCTGATGTCACTAAGAACATGAATACTTCATAGCAATTAATGATTAATTTATTTTTTTAAATTTTATTTACAAACTCAAAACAATCTTATTAAGAAAATGATTAACAAAATTATTTTCCGTATTTTATGAACGTTGAAAATGATCAAAAACCGATATATTGGACATTAAATCTTATAAATCTAGGGAATCCTTTCTCACTTACGGACATGTCAGCGTCGTGTCGTTGCAGTTGCTGATCTGTCGGTGGGGATGAGGCATCTCGTCGGTGTTGTCTCTAAGCTTGCCCTTTATTTCACCTTATGAGCCCAAGGAGATCATTCGGTGTAGCATTAAAAGTGACTGCGTTCAAGTAGGATATTGTTACATTAATAGAATTAGTGTCTGGGATAAAACCAATTAAAATAATAAAAACATACTCGGCGCTGAAATCGTCGATGACTGGTCTATAACTGTGAATGGTGGCGCATTAGTAGCAGTGCTGTGTCGAGATCGTGGCGGTGCAAATAAATTTGAAAACGGGGGAAAGTAAAATGTTGCGGGGAAGTAGTGTCCAAAAAAATATGGCTGTAATTTTAGCGCTTAAATTAAATAACGAGTTATCAAATTTGTCTTCCATTAACAAATTTTGTAAGTATCATTACGTATATACCAAATAAAACCAAATATGTACACCAGAAAGGCATTTATGTTGTGGGTGTATAAATATCTTAAAAACATATTCTGAAACCTGAGTTTACACTTCGTGAGGCGTGCCTTGCCTCGGCCTTTGCCGAACGAATAGCGAGGCATATGCGCTAGGCAGGGTGAGTCAGTTTAGCAGGAGGCAAAGTAAACCAGTTTATCGCGAGGCAACGTAGTCTAAACTACGTGGGGCAAACACCCTGAGACACCTTTGATGCGCGACCAAAAACCGACTGACGTTGGCTCGGACGAGGCAAGTCCACACTTCGCAAGGCACGCCTCGCAAGGTTGCTTCGCGAAGTGTGAACTCAGCTCTAGAGTTTTTCAAAAAGAAAATGTTAAGCATGTTATCTCTAACCAAGATAAGTTTTTGGAAAATATACTCAAATCATTTCCTCTATTTCCTATTTCCTGTAAATAAAAATTCAACAGCCATTCTATTGCGTGAATTGCATGTTCTTTAGTTGAATGAATTGGCAAGCGATGTAAGAACGCAAGCGTTAGTAGGGCTAAATAAACTTTGAATTAACATTGAATCATTATTAAATGCAGGCGTTTATTTGGTAATTTTCAGGTAGGGAAAACGGTTACAGAGAGTCAAGTCTGGACTACATGGTATGGATGTGGCGAAAGCTGAATGCTGGACTCGAAGAGATAAAAGAATGATTGTCATTTTGGTCCATCGTAGCAGACTTGTGGCACTAGCCATTTTAAGACCAATGAGTAGTTAGGTGGTATTACGAAGCTTGTTTATCAGAAGCTTTCGAGAAATTCATTGTCAATTTAAATACAGGAATTAATGTAACGGAAAATAAACCTTACATCAACTTCCTACTTTCATGTTATTCCTGAATTAAACATTATAAATGGAAACCATCGATATTGTTAGTGTATGTATGAGCTTCTCTTATTAAAAATAGGATAACGTACTAGCCCACATAACTGCAACACCTTTTGCCATATTCACCTTATCGTTTAGATTTAGTGCCTTGTCGTGCAAAAATAAAAAAAAACAGATGCGTAGATAGAAGAATGTGCAGGAATGTTTTCGCCATTTTGAAAAATTGCCAGAAGAATAGTTTTTGAAAATGGTTAAAAAATGTATTAGTTTTAAAAAGATTTTCTTCTAAAAACAGTAAATACATTCTCCCAAAATATTTTTTATATAGTTGAAAGTTTTCGTATGGATAGTCGTATACCACTAATTGTCAATTTTTGTAAAGTGTCTGAATGCGCAGTTGGTTTGTATTGAATGCAGATGTTTGCTTGTGTTATCACTAGAGTAACCAAAACTTGCGGACTCGCATAGGCGTCGGTATTACGGGTTAATATAAGAATACGAAAAATTCATAAATAAACTTACTTGCTAATTATTCAACAAATTAGAGGCATCAGGATATGAACTACTGTAAACTTGCATCATTGCATATGTTTCCACAGTTACTTCTTTAAACCTTGTGCGTCGACAAGAAAAAATATTCTTATACATAGAAAACGATCTCTCCACATCTAAGGAAGTTACATTTGCATGTAGAAACTGTTTTTCAAAATCACTTAAAAGTTCACTATTCTTACACTTATTATAAACGGCCTCTAAAGTATTAAAATTAAAACACAAATCACGTTTACACACATTTTCTAGCATCTCTTTCATTCGCGGCAAATGATTCTCTAATTGTGTTTGTGAGGGTAATGGGTACTTTGGAACGTATTGTCGCCAAAACGTTTTAAAAGCTGCTTTTCTCACCAACGACAACGGAAGATTACAAGAGGTAAACATAATTAATAAATGTGCGAGGAATAGTGTATAAGGTATTTCAGTTCTTGCATTTCTCATATGCTTAATACCATTGACATGCCTGTGGCAATCAATTCTGTCCAATGCAGCCAAACGAACATTGCATATTAAGCAAAAAACTGCACTACCGTCATATTTTAAATGGGGAAAAAGTGACACATACTTATGTACATTAGTAGCAAATCTATTACGAGGCGTTGTTTTCTTAGGTATGTAAATATTAGTTCTATATGAAACGATACACTAATTATGTACTTGGTATAATACTACAACACACAAAAAACACCAGCTATATTTTCAAAAGCGACACGTAAGTACATAACCTTGACCGTTCGACTAATCTCTGTAACAGCTCAACCGGTACTAAAACGAAATCTCTCTCAGCGCGGCTTAACATGATTTATATTCAAGGTCGACACTACATGCCTGCTTCTCTACCGGTTTAGTTTATTTATGAATTTTTCGTATTCTTATATTAACCCGTAATACCGACGCCTATGCGAGTCCGCAAGTTTAGGTTACTCTACTTATTACATTTAGAATACTCTATACTTCGAATGGAAAATTGTTTACTATACTTTATATCCAACATAACGTTATATTTACATTATGAACTATGAAATGTGCATATATCAGATAAGAGTTAATATTATAGAGAGTGAACTCAACAATCGACTTAGCCTTAATAAATCGGTGTCTTTGTGTTTGGATTTTTATTGTCTGTATCTCATATATTGTTGTGTTTGTTTGATAACGGTTATTACCCCACACGGCTGCATGCGCAATGAAGTCATATTCTTCATTTCTACGATGCTGAACGGACCTCGAGCGTTATAGTACCTACCAATCCGGGTTTGGAATGCGAGGTAGAGAAGGACGAGAAATATTAAAACTTTCACTTGAGGAGGTAGTCGAGCTTTTGAAAGATTCAAGTAGATCGGACCTAAGTGGCTGGAACGTAGGTTCGGAGTTGCTGTAATAGTTCCGATTCGATATTCTTCGAACACCTGTTACATTCATCTACTATATGAATTCCATTATTTTCAATATGTTATTTCCATATGAATGACATGTAGTTATTTATGAATATCAAAAAGTAAAAGTATTGCGCAATGCTACGGAATGCTGTATAATAAGAGCTCATACATATCGTAACAATATTGATAGTTTCCACTTATAATGTTTGATCCAAGAATAACATGACGGGAAGTTGATGTAAATTTTATTTTCTGTTACATTTATTCGTGCATTTAAATTGACAATGAACCTCTAAATAAATTCCCTCCATTTTAATTACATTTAATTACAACATTGCAACATTCTTTGACCGTTTGCTATTGAGTTTGCCTCCGTTTTCTTTCTTTATTGTAAATAGAATACGCTACATAAAAAGTGTACAGATGAAACGCTTAGGTGTTGGAGTAGCAGATACCGCCTAGGAAACCAAATTTTTTCGGTGTCTGGCACTGTGTCAACGGGGAATTTTGAGCATTTCATCTAATTTATTCATATTCCTTTGAAATTCTAATTTTGTGTATGAAGGAATTTTTTCTTTGTTATTTATTGGTTGTTTATAATAATAGTTCCAGCCATTGTTTTTATTAAGTGAACGATGTGGTTCCATTACAATTTAATTTTTTTTATTTTAGAATCCAATTTTCATTTGAAATATTTAGTTTCCTGTTTTACATAATAAGATTTAAGTAGTACCAACCAGTTGTTTACTTTTTCGCTCTGTATTTTTACTTCAAACATTTTTGGGTTTTTTATTCTAGGCATTAGGATTCTTTAGCAGAATACAATTATTTATTTTATGATTCTGTAATACATTACTTTTAGTTTATAGATTGTAGATATTTTAACTCCTTTATTAATTAAACTCAGATTTTCGTTATGTGAATTATAAAAATAAATTTTCTTGGATGTCGAACTAAAATAAAGCATAGCGATACACTGGGTACCACTATGTAAAATCGGCCAAAAAAGAAATGACGTAGCCTCGTTAAAGGGAGATCTCCCGAAGATTGTACCCTGCAGGGAGGCTACCGGCAATAGACTCCTAAAAGGAATGCGTACAGCGAAAAATGTGGGTGTTAGAGTGAGCAAGTGAGGGCATACATACTTACGCGCGTGTAGGAGAGGACGCGAAAGTAGTGCCAAGAGAGCCGTAGTCCTACGCACGTGCTTACCTGAACCACCACAGCCGATTGCTACACGTTGGGGAACATGGTCGCAGGCTGCGTTTTACTACAACAAATATTTTGATCAAGTAAAGAAGGTAGTTTTGAAATTCAATCCGACAGAAGCGGCAGCAATCAAGAAAAGCCAGGAAATATTTCAAGATAGTTAGGTTAAAAGAGATTTACAAACTATTCACAACAATTACTTCGGACTAGCGGAGGGAATAGAAAAATTACAAAATGTTTCGATGTCGCTAGTGGATTCTGTTCAAAGTGTGAATGATGTTCACGCACAGTTATGCGCTGTAGAAGGCTAAACAAATTGGCGTGTAATACGAAAATTTGAAAGTGCTTTAGTGAAAGACTCCGATTTTCTTATATTAAGACAAATTTATGAAGGTGCGTGTAAAGATGCATTAAGTTGTTTCAAATATTGTTTTAAATATGCAAATATAACATTGCTAGATGTCGAACGGTCGTTTTCGGCATTAAAAAACATTTATTCCGCACGTCGTACTTACTTGACTGAAACAGCTGTGGAAACATATCTAATGATTCAAATATTTAAAAGATGTTACCGTTTGTGATTTCACGGAAGACTTTTAGAACGGTAAGTGTTTCAGCACGTTTTATAATTTATTTCTTACCTTCTATTTTATGTGTAAACTTTTATGCGCTCGCCACGCCTCTGGCTGTTACCGCATATTTGCCCAGGTTATAGATCTGTATACATTAGTCAATTTGATGATTTAACGGCATTATTAATTCCAGAGGTGTAGATACAATACAAAAGCAGGCTAACAAATTGTTTTAATACGATCCAGACTCAATACAGATATAAAATAATTAAAAAAGATTAGAACAAGAATTTACGTTAGGAATTTTACATCTATAAATTATGTATTAAATTATCGAAATAGAAGTAATAAACAACATATATTAAAGAATAGGCATACGACGAAATATAACTGTTATAGTAAAAATATAAACTAGATTTAATTAAACAAGTGTAAATTTTGATACTGTAAATATTATTGACTGGTGAGAATAAGAAAACATGTAGTTGTGTTAATCGACTGTCTTGAAGAAGGGAAAACACTAACGGGGGTATACTTTGCATCATTACTTAACGAGCTGAAGGCAAAAATTGCGGAACAACGGCCACATTTGGAGAAAAAGAAAGTTTTGTCCCACCAAGACAACACATCGTCTCACACTTCGGTGGTCGGCATGGCAAAAATTCACGAATTCGGGTTCGAAGTGATAGACCACCTACCCCATTCACCGAATCTGGTCCCCGGCTACTTTTTTGTTTCCCATGCCATCACATTTCTAAACGCCCACTTTGCAGAACAAGGTGCTAACTACTATTTGGTTGGGCTAAAGGGATGGGAGCGTCGCTGGAAAAGGTATACAGACCTACGAGAAGACTGTATTGCGACATAAAACCGAATTTGTCAAAAAAACTTGTTTCTGTATTAGGCTGTAAACTTTCAAGACTACCCTCGTATGTAGAAATAAGTTTGTATGTCGCAACGCTTTTCGTAGAAGGCTGCAAATTGTAGTTGCTTTGCCTAGTTGACAGTTTTAGCCAATCTATTGAAAAAGTTTGGGAGACCGAATTAGGGCAATGAATGGAAAACATTGAAAACAGTCTGAAACAGTAAAAAGTAATTCATATATGTTTATCTTAGAAAGCAGGGAAATAGAATGATGTGGGAAGAGTGTATAGCGAGAATACGTTTGCAAACCAATGAAACACCTGAGACAACAGGCGGAACGCAGCGTTCTCATTTGATGCACATGTTCCAATGATAAGCCACATGTGCTTTTGTGATGCATGTAATTTAGCGGATATATAAGAAATAAGTTTTACTCGCTTATTAATCGTATTATTTGTTATTACTTCGTTTTATATAATATAGTACATGGCGATAATACTTCTTTACGATTGCAGATAATACTGGTACTGGCACATCAGACGTTAGTCGATACAGTTCTTGTATCTATTGCTACTTCTATGAATGACGAATGGACTTTTGGTCCACGTGAAACAAAGGAACAAATTATTTTGGCGAAAAATTACTGCTGTAAAATCAAATTTGCCTAATCAGGTACAAATTTTAGGATTTACTTAATATTGGATATCCCCATTATTATGGCTGATAATTTTTTATTATTAAACCGCAAATCGTCCTTATTTATATTGCCATTAACATTAACACTTGGTGTCAAGATTATACCCAATGAAAATATAAAAATATTTCTTTATATATGTTGATATATCATAAATTATATTTTAATTAATTATCGTTAATTAGACTCTTGTGATGTGTTATTAAACTTGGTTTCACGGTTAATGATTTAGACAGGAAAATATTACTTGACTACTTATTATATATTATCATCATTAGTACATGTATAATTGTACACTTTGAATTGGCCACTTTTTGCTACATAATTGGTTTAATTTTATTGAAATATGACGATTTATTTTGTTTTTTTTTTCAGGTAAGTGTCGATGGACGGATTACCATCATCAAAGCCCGGGAATTTTAGCACGTAGTCTAAAAGGTGATATCTGATTTAATTTTCTTTTCATATAGTAAATCTTGCAAATACCCGTTGTAGGTATTTGCGCTATAAAGCTGCTGTTATGTATTACATTGCCATCTTTAAATATCTTTTCGCGTTGGCCCATGCTGTTATGCAAGTACAATTATACCAGTTGCTGCCAATTAAATCTGCTTTTAACACTTCATACATAAATCTAACAGTAGATATATCAGCAGCTCCCATGAGAGTTTGATTTGGTACGCCAGTCAAAATTCATTTCCATTTACACATCTATGCATAGCGCCAGACTTTTTTCTTTCTTTTTATTTATCCAACTAACAGATATTTAAAAGTGTAGATTGCTAAGTTGGGTTTATTAAAAGCATACGGGGAATATTCTCGTATTTGCAAATACTACTGAACTGCTCCTACCAAACAATTGTACATTACTGCCTATTGAAATTATAACACAATTACAAATAAGTTGTATTGTACTGAACATTTTGCGGTAAATTATTCATATTACGAAGTGTGGCAATTAAATAACCGGATTGGTGCTACAAAACATTTTATTGATCACCAATTATATTACAAAATTTATCCCCTTCTATGTACTCTCCTTGCCGATCCCTACAACGCTCCATACGAATTTTCCACTGCCGAAAGCAGTGCTGGAAGTCCGTTTCTGTCAGCTTGTTGGGAACCCCCATTGCTTTCGCTTTCACCGCTTCCACACTGTCAAATCTTGTCCCCTTAAGCTCCGATTTTACCCTAGGAAATAAAAAAAGTCACAGGGGGCCATGTCGGGCGAGTACGGTGGGTGGCCCAACACGGTGATGCCGGATTTCGCAAAGAACGTCTTCACAGACAAGGCGGAATGGACTGGCGCATTGTCTTGGTGGAGCATCCAGGATTTGCTCTTCCACAAATTGGGTCTTCGTCTTCTCACTCGTTTACGAAGGGTAGTTAGAACCTCGACGTAATAATGTTGATTGACTGTCAGACCCTCGGACACCCAGTGGACGTAGACAATTCCACGCGTATCCGACGCGACACTAGTGAAAGGACTTGAACGGACGATTGCTACAGCGAGACTGAGCGACGTACAACCGTGCCCATTGAGCTTAGGCTGGGGGAAGCATCCACAAGCACAGACATGTTCAAACCTGCTGTGGCGTGTTCGCTGTTTGCCGATAGTAGCACCAGTCCGGTTATTTAATTGCCATACCTCGTATAACTAGAAAGTGATTTAAGTTTGAGTACTACATGTTTGTCTGAGAAGTGGTAATATGGTCTCTTGCAAATGAGAGAAGGTAGCTACATCTTCTCTAAAATAAGCCTACATTGTTCTTAGTAACTTCCATCTTGAGAAAGAGCGGATTATCAGCAAGTAAATCAGTTTGGAGGGGGACGTACTGTAGGCCTACGTGAATGGGATGTTTTCATAAAGGAAATAGGTATAGAAGCATTACAAAACGGAAGTAAAGAAAAACGCACATGAACAAACATACGTTCAGTATCCTTTGTCTGGTACAAAAGAAAACAAAAACATGACTATGTAGCTAACAATGGAAAAAAAGTAAAAAAGTACGTTTTCCATGAGATTTGAAAAAGTCCTTCAAATAGAGTAGTGATGCACAGGAGGCGTAATGTAATGCACGAATATACAGTAGTATTAACGCGCATATAACTTATAAATCTCAATCTGAGGAAAAGACACGGCGGAATTCGTGTAGCTAAAATTTTATGGAAAAAGCAGTATCGACTCAGCCGGCAACGAGATTTCATATTGTCATATCAGTTCAGCAAGTGTATGTGAAACTTGCCACGGCTTTTTACACCATGTGTAAAGCGAATGTAGCAATTCTGAAGCTCTTATATTCTTTGCGCACTAACGCTACTAGCGCAAGTTCCATAAACAACGTCGCAGTAGTTGAAATACGACAGAAAGAGTACATCAGTTAACCGTTTTTATAATACTCCCGACAGAAGGTTGGTCAGAATACAAATACTTTGAACTGGTACACATCAACATGACCTTTGAACCTTAAGTCAGAGTAATTTAGGAACCTAAGGTTTTTAACATTGTAAGGTTGCTCGTGACGAACTCAACATCGTATTTTCCACCAAAATGTGTTGTAGGGGTCTTACTGATGTATACATGCAGATTATGCTGGTTAAAGAAGTTTAATATTCGATCAAGATCCAAGTTTTTACGATCCTAGTAAATGACTAATTCACACAAATGAAAAATAGATTTGAGTATCATTTGCATAAAGCTGATAACTACAATATTTTAGACATACCGTGGTGCTTATGTCTCTACGTAAATATTGAAAAATAAGAAGCCGGGTGTCCGTCAGACATGCTCCTACCTGTATTCTCCGTCTCATATATTTACGTAGTGGCTTAAGCAGCACAGTACGTGTAGTTCCTTATATATCGGAAAAGGTTGAAAGTAAAGGGCATAGGAGCGAACCCTGAGGAATGTCACTGTAAAAGGGCAGTATATTCGACAACTTATTATAGCAATTATCTATCTGTTCTATTCGACATCCATTACTCGGAATGGGATTAGCAGCAAAGCGGTTAGTGTTGATTGCCCTCGGTCCTATTACTTTTACGCTCAATTTTAAAACACTTCCAATCGTGTTGGCAGGCCCAATTATTAATGAAACGAAAGAGCTCACTTTTGTCCATTAGGGCATCCAAAAACAACCGCGTGGTTGTATTTTGATTTTATTTAGTTATAGAGCAATTTTTGCGAAAGATTTCGATTCTACAGAAACAGATACTTCCTGGAGCAAATCCCTGTTTGGTAATGATTATTCAAGTGCTAAACAAATCGTTAACGTGATTTGAGACATACACGATAAATTCTAACTGCGCTATTGAATATGCTGACGTAATCCGTCTTTCTCATAGTCCTGCTAGAAGCATCGTGCCACAAGGAGTGTAAATTCTGACTGCAGGACAAAACTTCCTGTACAAGCGCCCTTCCGAAAATGTCTTCCGGACGTTTAGATTCCATTCTCCCCAAAACACCATCTGTTCATACTTTCACGCAGTGCTAAACTAATAAGAATGTGCTTTGAATATAGTTCAGTGCTTGTGGTTAGACTCGCATTCTACCAGTATATACTTCTATGATCACAAGGAATATAATATGAACATAACCGTATTTACTCGATCGGTGGTCTACCAACACTTCTGTAACCTAGTTTTTCTTTTTTCATGGGCGACGTATCGTTCCCCGAATTAAATTTGACATTGTTAATTGATTCGATGCAAGTTATTTAAAGGCTCCTAGCGGTGTGCGCATTTAGCGTAAGATTTAAATTACTGTCCATTTCTTCGTCTGTATATTAATGCCATAATTCAACGTTAAATTATTCAATAGAAGCAATTTAAGGAAGTATTTGATATAATGGTGAAGTCATAGCTAAATATTTTTAGTCATCTGTGTTGCTCTATTAATTGATTATTGCGTTCAATACTCGAGCTACACGGAATTGATTTCTTTGTGTGAAAACTCTATGCGTGACAATGAATAATAATAATTATATAGAAAAAAAAACGCTAATGAAAAAGAAATAGAATTTAATAGTCCGTTTCAATAGCAACAATGGTTTGTTATTAAATTCCTTGTTTTTTTTTTCACGAGACGGATGCTGTAGTTAAACTATGCTTGCGGTTAATTATTTAATAATTTAGTTACTCTAATGATTATAAAAAAGCCGTAAAAAAATAAATAGAATCCAGAATTTGCTGTCAGATTTACAATATGTGGGGGTCATGTCAATTGTTTTGTGATGCGCCATAGATGCGATTTAATATGGCATCAATATTTCACATTACAATTATTTTTTCTAGGTCAATGTATCCAATAGAGATTCTGTGATTGATGAAGCCGCCCTTTTATCTAAAAGGGAATTTTCCTATATTTTACTATATTCGCCAATTTAACTTTTTTTGCACAAAACAGTAAAGAAATCAAATGCATAAATAATATCTACGGCATTTACAGTGTGTCAAGTTGCATTGCATTATTTTACGATGTACATAGGCACGGAAAATATTGTTCAATAAGTCTAACAATGCGAAGATATTCAATATTCTTCACATAAAGAGTATTTGCTTTATGATTTATCTCTGTAGAGCAACGGAACTGCGCTGAAAGCCAGTGGCGGACGCATAAAAGTTTACACAAAATAAATTAAATGTGATACGTGCTCAAACACTTACCGTTTTAAGAGTCCTCCGTGAAATCACAAAGTGGATAATGTCTATTTAATATTTGTAACATTAGATATATTTCCAAAGTTGTTTCGGCAAAGTGAGTGCGGCGTGAAGAAAAAGTGTTTTTGTATGCCGAAAACGAACTGAACGTTCTACATCTAGTGACGTTATATTTGCGTAAGTAAAATAATCTTTCAAATAACTTAACGGTTCTGTTGACGCACCTTCACAAATTTGTCTTAATGTGCCCAAATCAGAGTCTTTATTTAAAACACTTTCAAACCTTTCTAAAACACAAACATTTCTTGCGTCTTCTATCGCGCATAGCTGTGCGTGATCATGTTGCACTATTTGCAAAGATTCCACTAACGACACCGAAGAATTTTGTAGTTTTTCTATCGCATCCGCTAGTCCCACGTAATTGTTCTGAATAATTTCCAAATCTCTTTTTACTTGACTATCCTGAAATTTTAAGCGGCTTACCTTGACAGCCGCAGCTTCCTTTGGGTCGAATTCTAAAATCGCGTTCTTTATATTCTCTAAATATTTAAGGTAATAAAATGCAGCCTCTAACCATGTTCCCCAACGAGTAAGAATAGGTTGCGGTGGTTCAGGAATATCGGGGCATAGTCTATGAAATTCCCGAATACCTTTTGGGGATTTTACAAACAGCTTTTGTATGTGCTATTAGAGCGTCTACCTCGGGATAACATTTTCAGATACTATCTGCTACGAGACAGAGTATGAATTTTACATGTAATATGCAACAAGTTAGCACAATGTTTTTTAAGAGATCGACCTACAGCAAGCATGTTTGCGGCACCATCACTCATAAACATCAACAGTTGATTTGTTGAAAATTCAAACTTTTCCAATGTATTTAACACCAACATTGAAATTACTTCGGCAGTGCATTGTTGTATTCGTCTGGAAGCTAGTAAAATTGAGGGTGATGGTCGATGTGGTTCTATTGTTCGTACCATTACATTAACCACAGAATGGTTTAGCACCATTCCTAAACATTGTAAACAAATAAATGCAGTCGTAGCAATTATGTTCTAGTACAAGTTTGTGAGTATTATCGGCAGGGCCGTTCCTAACCTTTTTGCCGCCCCGTGCAAAAAGCAAATTTTCCGCCTCCTATTTTAAGATGTTTACAAAATGTGCTTGCTATTTTTATTTCATTACGTCTATTTGATTCTACAATTATTGTAGGTACTAAATATAGGTAGGTGCTAGATTAATACAAGCAAATAATTTCAATTTATTTATTTATAAAATGTGAATTTTATAAATTAACGTAATTAACTAACTCTTACGTACATTTAATACTACATGGAACAAAAATCAACAAAATAAAACTATATAACAACAAAAGAAACAAACAACATTACAAAAATATGTTATCGTTGATTGATGATAAATTTGATTAATCTACAACAAAACTCGTCGTGCTTTTTTTGATGCAAAATTATCGATAATTTGACTCAAATCATGATTTTGCTCTATTGCAATTATCACAAGATTTGTCAGCCTCTCTTGAGACATGGTGGATTTCAAATAATTTTTTATAATTCGCAGTTTGCTGAAGCCTGTTTCACCTGATGCGACGGTTATCGGTAATGTTAAATAAATTCTGAGTGCAACAGCTAAATTGGAAAAACAAGAAACAATATTGTTTTTTATTATGTAATCTAGAATGTCTTGCGGTTTTCCAAAACTGGGGATAATTTCTTTGAGAGATAATATTTCATTGTAAAGTTCGCCTCCGTCAACATCTTTCTGGAGATTACCGTTTTCAGAGTGTTGTAAAAAATTATCGAGATCTATGCAAAATTTTTTTAACACGGTTTGTTCTATCCCATCAAACTCATATAAAAATTTAAGCAGATTACATTCCTCCAAAATAGAAAACATCTCTTTAATTGATTGCATTGTTGTGTCTAATATACTAAAGTAAAAATTGGTTTTAAAATTCTGCGTAGCATTTGCGATAGGATCATCTTCTGACTCGTAAGAATATTGCTTTGGAACTTTTTTCTGACAAACAAGAGGGAATTCGGGAGCAACATTAACTTTTTCTGCCAATAGCTCGAAATCTTCATCGCTTCGAATTTTACTGATATAGTTAATTAAATTGTTCGAAACCACTTATATTGATTTTCGGATTTTGACACATTTTGCTTAGAACATTAACTTTATACAGAAGATTATACCAAATCACCATTTAGCAGATAAATTTAACACCAGCCAAATAAAGAATAACAGCTACCATTCTTTCTAAAATAGCTCTCCGCCTTTTTTTCTCGAGTTCATAGAAAGTTTGAACTTTCTTGTCTATTGTACAAGTTTTCGTAAGCCTGAATTTTAGATCACACCATTTTTTAATACACTCAACGTGAAAGGAACTACGATCATGCTCTGAAAAGTATACAGCTGCATGCCGCCAATCTGAGTATCCACCGTTTATTAATTTAATTTCTCTATTCTTAATATTAAAAATCTTGCAACAAAAGCAAAAAACAGCATTTAGTTTAGAGGAATACACTAACCAGTTTCGTTGAACTTTTTCCCTATTTGACAAAATTTTACTAAAAAAATTTATTGCAAATTTTCTGTGTGTATCATCAAGAGGAAAATTATATTATTTCAGTTGAAAAGGCACGTTTTCAATCAAAAGATCAATAACGCGACTATTTAAAACCGACGGCCACGTACCCGGATCAGTGAAATGGAAATCAAAATCCGATGCTGTTTCTTCCTTGTTTTCAGGAGAGATGGTATCAGAAATACCGACATCATCGCTTTCTTCTTCGTGGTCTTCATCCAATTCGACCAAAGGTTGCTCTTCAGGTATTGAATCTGCTCCATACAAACTATCTGAATCGGAGAATCTTGCAGTGGACGTACTTGGTTGTTGTTCATTGCTTGTTGATGACATTTGTTCACAAGAAGCTTTAAAATATCGATCCGAGGATCCCCTAAGTTTCTCCTTTTTTTCTAGTTTTATTCTTTTTTGCTTGCGATAAAACGCCCTTGATTCCTTCTTTAGATTACTTCCCGACAGTTTGTAAAAATCGGTATTAATCTAGTAAAATTAAAAAAAAAAGTTCCATAAATAAAATATATTATGTATATTACATATAAAGTGAATTAAACAGGCACACAAAAAACCCAGAGAGTAAACCCCCCTTTCCCCAGGTATTTTGGGTGCTGAAACCGAATATCACGATAAAAACTGATTTCAACCACCCAATCACCCCCTTACAACGCTCAGTGGAGTTAAAATTTAACTTCTTATGAAAATTTAAAGTGTGTATATATTCTTGATACATATCAAAAATATATACATATATTTTATAGGTACATATATATATTTTAGCGGTTCACTTTACTACGGAGCTTACGAACGCGGTATATACGCTCGCTATATAGTATGTACGGCGAGAGAGCGCTCTCGCCGGCGAGATACAAAGTTATTCGTGGAATAGTGCAGAAATACTCGAAGGCTCAAAAGTTGGCATAATTATATCGATCTATAAAAAAAAGGGACACTAACAACTACAGAAGCATAAGCTTGATGGGCGTAGCAGCTAAATTGTATGAAAGTGTACTGGAGGGTAAATTGAGAATGCAAGTGAGTTCTTTTCTAGTCGTAATATTTCAATAAAAGGCGTATTTGGTATTACTGGTAACATCGACCTCATTGAGAATAAATTAGTAATGTTTCGACAACATAGTTGTCTTCCTCAGAAGCCTTTGTTGATGGAAATCACAACTCGATGGTCATAAAGTGCAAACATGAAAAAAATGTCATCATCACATATTCTGCAAAATATTCAAAGATATATTCATGTGAAAAATTTTGCAAGCAATCTTGAATGCCACTCTGCTGCGAACAAACATCGAAACATTATCCGATGTTCATCCGCAGCGGAGACATCCAAAAACAATAATATACGGGCTGTTCCTCTTAAGAAATCAAACTTGTATCGTGCGCTGCGGAAACTAAACACTTTGTATACTCGAATATAATTTTGTGTTGTACAAAACTTGCCGCCGAATATATATTTGAAAATTTTCTTTAAATTACTCATCGGAGGAATTACCTTCCACCCGGGCACTAGATGGACTGTTTTTGGCGAGAAATATTTTGCTGCAAATTATGTATGTATATTACTTATCGGATCTTTAACGAAGCTAATTTTTTGGTCTACCAAAAGAGTATCAAGTTGAATGTCCGGAAAATCTACATAATCATAGAAAAAATCTATCTTATCCTTTTAAATGTTCAAATTTTTAACTTTTATGTAGTACCTTACAAAATATTATTAGATTAGATATATTCTAACCATGAAATCTTTAATTTTAAAATTCTTAAATAAATAAAATGTGTATCACAAAAACTGCATTTCAAATCTTGGAAAAGATGCAGTTTCTTGCAAGAAAGTTTGAGTAATGCTTGATTATTAAAATCAAGCAAAGGCAAGGCTTATCCTATATTCATATTACTGCATTATATTTGCTTCATAATAGCTCTAGTCAACTTGTTACTTAAATAGCATTTGGTCATATGACCTAGGCGAAGTTATTTGCATAATAATTAAACTACGCAAATGTTTGCGAATAATTTTATCTTACACGTATCTTCCGTTTACTCTACAACTAACGTTTATGTTTCAACTTACCTCTGTGTGTGTGTACAAACCGGCGGTACGATAATAATATCTAGTGTTTAACTAAAAATACTCAGTTCACATAATATACATCTGATACTCAAGAAAGATACACCGTCACGCCATCCATCATTTCCACGAAGAAGAAGATGAAGAATGACGGAAAATTAACGATCATATAATGATTACGGTTGAGGGATCAGTTTTCTCGTTTAATTGCACACAGCTGATTCAATTTCCTAGATCTACTTTCACAGCCGCCACAGATATGTCCTATTACTGCATCACACCTTACTTAACAAATAATTTGAGTACCGTAGGATCGGGTTACGCGAACGATATTTTTCATCATAAAGACGGTTCAAAAATATCTGCTACAGATGATACCTTATAATTACGCTAATGATGAGTAGCAAAATGGAATTTACCGCGTTGTTTTATAGAGAATTAGTGTGTAATTCAAAAATTTTTGTCCTCATAATTGTAAAACTAGATAAACCAATTTTCATATGTTTATCAAGTACTATGTTGCAGCGTCTTTGACTTATAAGCACTTAGCCTTTTAAGGAATCTTAGTATTAAACATTTAGCTTGAGAGAAAATTGCAAAGCATCCCATATTTGACAAAAATATCCGACTGGTTTCTTGCCCTCTTCGCTAACGTAGTGTACGTGTGGTAATTTAAAATTCTTCTCGAGGTAACGCCGCCTAAGTGGGCATTACATAAAATGCATACTTAATTAAACCAAGTTTGTGAAACGCAGCAAAAATTCCAATTCAATAAATGCCTAAATCGGCGGTTCTCTTAATGGAACCGTATTTTCGTCAAATGCAAATGTTTGCATACGCTCCTTTTGCGTGCTATGTCTATATACAATCGGTAAAACCCTTTTGCTCTTCTGCCATCTTTCACTACGTCCTTCGCTCCGTGGTATTTCGAATACATTCATCGTGATATCTCTAATGAATATTCATTATGGTTCACTTTCTTGTTGAAACGTATACACTTTATTTATAAATTTATTTAATGTGCCGATGGTTATCTCGACACCGAACATTGTTTAATGTGATTTTACAATTTATTTCTTGCTCGATTAAATTAGATAAGAAGAACGTACTTTTCATGTAACATACGTAAATCGTTACTCGTTTAACTAGGAGCTAATTAATTTGGATGTGCTTATTTTCATTTGTAATGGTATTAACTTAACATTGTCTTTTCGTAAACGTAAAGACTGTTCCAAATTTGTACTATGGGTTCCTCTGCGTAGTTCTGGCAATCAGAACAAAACGTTTTAATTATCTAAAGTTGAGTTATGCCAAAAGAATAAAAACATTGCATTTACAATTTATTCTTAATAAACAAACTAAAATATCTTTGTTACATTTTAATATTTACGTATCTGTGGAGAAAGGTGGGATAAAAATTTAATTCTACTATTTTTGAGTGAAGAAAACATAAAAAAAAGTGCGGGGTATACACGATGCTAAAGTAATCATGCTGTAAGCCAGTTAACATCAATGTGCTTAGTGCGCACAGTTGCCGAATGCGTTTGATCTGCTACCGTTCTCGGAACGCTGCGTTGCAGAATGGTCAAACGCAAAGAAATTGTTGGTAATACTGGGCTTGTTTCGGGCCGGTGAAGTATGGACACAGACATGCAAGGTTGCATTTTTCGCAACGTGTATGTTGGTGGTATGAAGTGACATCAGCGACACAGCATAGCATGTGATTCTTAAAATACACAATATGATTCTTTTATGAATGAAACAATGTATTCGCATAATTTGTCGCACAAGTATATGCAAACAGATGTCATTATTTTATATCCCTAGGGACGTAAAGTAACAATACAGTAATATAAGCAATAGGTGTGCCAATGCATATCAGAAATTGCCAACTTTGGTAATTATGAAAGATATACAGGTGTCCATGGATGTGGTTACAAGGAGGAAAAACTTTTTTAATATGCGTTTTACTGAAAAAAGTTATTCCTTGTAAAAAAATCTGCTTTCCTTAAAATGTCCAAAAATATATCTACATTTGACTGCAGCACACCCTTATTTATAAATTCAATTATTCCAACTGATACTTTGATTTTTAAATTAAACAACAATTACTTAAAATAAACAAGTAGATAAGTATTAATTCTTAACATAAAACAGATCTAACAATCACAATTCAATACAGCTGCCTCCAACTTGTATACATTTTTCAACTCTTAATAAATTCATTGTAAACTTGGTGTATCGTAGCAGGCAGATTAATCTCATCTATCTTTTTGCTTGTTTTAGAATTATGTTCTACACCACAAGCATACACTTTTTCTTTTAATGTTCCCCATAAAAAGAAATCCATTGGTGTAATGTCAGCTGACCTATACCAGGCCCTTCAATTAGGCTATTTTTGCCAAACCGTTTCCCAGGTAATTGACGATTTAAAAAAATTTGTATCAATACAGTTGAATGAACCGAACATCCATTTTGTTGCCAATAAATGTTTCTTCGTATGACAGGGCTAATGTTGTGCAACTGAGATAATGCAAACGTTTCTATAGAATCCAAATAAATGTTTTGAGTTACATTTTGTTTTAGAAAATGTGCACCAACCATACCACAATAGAAAATATTTTTTATAACGTTGACTTCTTGATCGAATTTTAAATTGTGGATTCATCGTAGCCCAATGTTTTGTGTGCTGAGAAGTAAGAAGTAAGAAAACCGCGAAAGAACATATGTATCGCAAAGCATCTTCTTGATGGTCTGATTTAAAACCAAACGGTGAGGATATATCTTTTTGAGATTGCAGTATGCCCTAATACAACCACGTATATGTTCACGAAAACGCAAAGAATTATCAAGCGTCAGCCCCAAACTCTTAGCGCTAGTAACCACAGGAATTACTACGTTATTCATTTCAATATGTATTCTATTGTTTAATATTGGAATTATTTCCTGACTTCCAAAAACAAGAACGTTTGATTTAGCTGGATTTATATTTAACGAGTATATAGCCGAAACAGAGTGAATAACAATATTAATATTTTCAACCGCAGTAATCCAATCAGAAGCTTTAAACGAGTAGTACAATTGTACATCATCTGCATATATATGGGCTTTCATATAGGAAAGATGTTTAATAAAAGAAGCAGTGTACAGTGTGAATAAAATCGGGGTCAAGGTCGAACCCTGTGGTGTACCTTGCAATAAATATAGTGGCCGAGAAATTTTATTCTTTAACTTTACACTTTGTGACCTGCCTGAAAGGAATTCCGAAATCAAGTTAATAGCTCCTGGACTAAAACCTTTATTGCTTAATACACTTAGTAATGTGGTATGGTTAGTCACATATCCGTCATCTTTGGCTCCTAGAATATCGTCTGTTACACATAGCAAGGCCGTGGCACAACTATGACCCGGTCTAAACCCTGACTGCACATCTGGCAATAACTTATTTTCGGTAACAAATTTTTTTATTTGACATTCCATTACTCTCTCCATGACCTTCGAGATCACAGGCAATATACTTATCGGCCTGAGATCTTTCAGATCCTGAACAGAGTTCCCCTTCGGCAGGGGAAGTACCACCGCCTGCTTCCAACAAGTAGGAAAAATATTTTACAATGTACAAGTATTAATAATGTGCGTCACGTAAGGTACTATAAATGGGGAACACAGTCGTATCATGCGAATATCTATACCGTCATAACCCATTGATGTAGATTTTATTGAGTCTATCTAATAGTGTTGGTAACGTATTAAAGTCGGTGGATATTACATATATTGACTATAAACAGTGTTAAATTCATTTAATTGTGCTGGAAGATAATTGGTTTATATTATAGTCACTATTGTATGCTATAACTTCCATTTAAGTGGTCTTACTGGCTTTAATTGCTTTTTTGCGAGCACCTTACTCATTATTTGCACGTTCTTCTTTTCAATATCTTTATTTACGTTACCACATCTTATTACCCCGGCTAACAGAAACGTTCAATCATGCTGGTTGCTTTATATGTACAGAAGACGAACAAAAGAGAAGAAAAATAATCCGCTCACCATTTTCCCAATATTATCAGTGTAGATAATTTGCACGCTTATTGCCCGCCGGGTAATTTGCCTCGGAAACTGAATTCTTCTTGGGCTTTCTTAGCACGGCTCCCTCTCCTTTGTGTGCTTTCTTGCCGGATCTTGGCATTTCATGCACGTCCCGCAATTTATTATAATTGCCCTTCCTTTACACGTATCCATTTACTTTTGAGATTTTAGCATACTAAACAGATTTTGAGGTGAATGATTTGATTCGTTATACTTCTACATATATGTCGCTCATGTTTTCTTTGCGTAATGCGGGGTGAAGCAGCACTGAACTTAGTAAAACAGTAGCTGCCCAATAAGTGAATGTATCTACAGGATATTAACAAAAAGCGTCACAAACCTAGAAGAGATGAAAATGGGTTCGCAAATGGACGGTATCGGAGATTCAAAATATTTTGCGTTTACACAACGTTTATTATGTACAAACACACTATGTAATTTATGAACAAACTTTCGAACTTTTTCGAAAGTTTTTGTTGCCGTGGATTCGGTGGCAATCTTGATCTACTCGTTGTTACAGCTCTTCGAGGTTATTTACATGCGTAGCGCACACTAAAGTTTTCAAATACCCCCAAAGAGAGAAATCAAGGGGGTTTAAATGAAGCGACCTTGCAGGCCATGATACGAGTCCGCTCCTTCCTACTCATGCTTGTCTAAAATTTCCGTACAAATGCAATGGCAACCATCGTGCCGGAACCACATTTGTTGCCTTTAGTTGATAGGAATGTCGTCTAAATGATCACCCATTGTGTTCTGCAGAACTCGGTTTGGCATAACAACCGGACCCAGTAACCTGTCGTCCAAATTCCCCATCCAAATGTTAAATGAAAAACGTACCCGATGTTTGGATTCCATAGTACCATGGGGATCGTTGGTTCACACATGCGTATTATGGGAAATAAAATCTCCGTTTCGTGTGAACTCGAAATCTTCATAATGTGCAAAACGCAACTTTCTTCAGATAGCGCTACACGACTATAATTTAATGTTAAATGCTTTAAGTAAACGATAGAAAATAGCAGTACGTATATCTTTGTCAAATTATACCTGTTTGCATTCTTTTAACTCATATGCCTTTATTGCAACATAATTCCTATGTAGAAGGGGATGGAATGACTGATATTCAACTGTTTTCCAATGAGTTCCGCTTCATTTTATTTCAGTATGAAAAACATTTATTCCACTGCCTGCAGAATGTCAACAATGATTGATTCATGTTCAGCACTCCGCTTCTGTAAGGTACATGCCTACCTCTTCATACGAAATGTCACCAATCGAAAGCATATACCACCCAGGAAACCAAATATTTTCGGTGCCTAACGCAATATCAACAAAAAACGGGGGAATTTTTGAGCATTTGACTCAAATTATTGAAATAAATCTTTGCTTAGAAATGCTAGTTTTGTATATGAAGCAAATTTTTCTTTGTTATTTATTGGTTGTTCATTGTAGTAATTCCAGCTTTTGTTTTCATTGGATGAACGATATAGTTCGACTTATATTTTATTTTTCTTTTATCGTATAGAATCTAGTTTTTATTTGAAATGTCTAGTGCGCTATTTCAGGTAGTAAGATTTAAGTAGTAACAAATGATTGTTTACTTTCTCGCTCTGTGTCTTTACTTCAAACATTTAGGTTTTTTATTTTTGGCAATAGGATTCTTTAGCAGAATACAGTTATTTATTTTATGATTCTGTAATACAGTACTTCAGTTTATTGGTCGTAGATATTTTAAAATTAACTCCTTTATTAATTAAACTCAGATTTTATATTATGTGAATTATAAGAATAAATATTTTCTTGGATCTTGAACTGGAATAAAGCATAGCGATAGACTCGATACCAACTAGCCGTATGCCGATCGCAATTGAACCTATGAACTGACGAGTATGGGACGGATGGGACAGCACCGTGGTTACGCTCCGATAACTGTGTGCGTTGTGTTAGACACTGAAGAAATTTAGTTTCCTGGGCAGTGTATATATAGATATGTTACAGGGGAGGGTTAAGTTATTTACATTTTTAAAACATTATTTGTAAAAATGACACGTACACACACAAAAAACACACTGTATTTGGAAATAACCGTCAAAATCCCTTACGTCACCTGCGACACCGAGTTCGATCTTCAAAACATCAAAATTAAATACCAAGTCGTTAGATTGGCACAGGGACAGGCACAGAGACGACCAAAAAAATAGAAGTTAGCAACGTAAACATTCTGACAAAAACAAACATCTTTTGACTGATGTATTTAGAAATTGTACTATAAAAATCAAATCTCGCCGAAATTATTAATTCAAATGTATTAAAAAGCTGTTAAAGTAAAGTGTAAACAATCACGAACAATTATCAAGAGCATTGCATCAATCAAGAAATTTAAAATAGTAACCCAAAGAAATTTCATTCAAGAAGACGATCAAAAAGGGTCTAAAACAAGAGGATTTCGGATATCAATATTGCTGTGAAGAAGAAAGAAGGAACCATAAGGATTTTATACACACACACATCAAACACCCATCACGACATTAACTGTAAGTAATTTTAACAGATAAATCTCATTTTTGTAAGTGAAAAACTTTAAAATAAATGTAGTTTATCTCCATATTCAAATCTTTGTAACATAACAATATATATCCTAGAAAGTCGAATACGTCAGTATCAATATGGCATTGCAATTAAAGATCCGATGTGAACTACAGTAGAAAAGGCTTGGACGGAAGTACCACAACCTACAATTCACAATTTGTTTCAATTAGTGACATACAGAGTAGCAGCTGTAACAAGAAAATGGTTCTAGACACTCTCAGCATTAGCCTGTCACTCTACGTAGATTGATAAAATCTTGAATTATAATAATCATTTCTTTTTCATTAAATTAAATAAATGTGTAGGGCTTGAATTTTCTAGCTGCATTATGTTTGGATGTTGCACGGCGAGCTTTACGGCGAGCAGTGTATATATAAATGTAATGTCTTGTCGATTTTAGCATGTTAACTACAAATGGTTAGTGTAATTTACGTCATTTGCGTAATTGCTACAGAAATACTCGTTACTTTAATAAATACTTCTTATTGCGATGGCAGCTGTTTATTTAGCCTTATTCTCAAAATTAGCATTACAAAATACATACATTCATGGGTGTTTAATAAGTTTAAGTTAATAGCACTGCACTCTCTTGCAAATTAAAGTGTGTTTATTTGTTGTGTGCGGTCTGGAAAGCGATAGGATTAATCCAGTTCAGGAACAGCAATTAAAGTACTATCTTCGTCACTGCTATAAAATAGGAGTAAAATAGTAAATCAATAAATATCAAACACATAGAAGTATGGAAAGCTAACAAGTTTCGTTGATTTATATCTGTCACATACTTATGTTAATGTTGCGACGCTGATGATCTGGCAATATACTTTTTATGAAACCATGTAAGGGCGAGTTTATGTATTGAACAGGGATGTTATGGAAGATTTCATATATAGTGGGAAATTTAAGGTAACATAGTGGTAGAAGTGAACAAAATAGTGGGAGAAAAGGCGCCATATTTAAACCGTTAAAGGTTAAACATATTTTTCCAGGTAGTTAAAAAAGTTATCTGTCGCAGAGTTTTAAATGAAAGGAATGAAATTTAAATTCTTAATAACAATTATAAAAAGGGGAACAAGAACTTGTAATGACTTATGTTCATCAACTTGCAACCCTGGCAACTAACGACCTCTGTTGGAATTGGGTAAAACCAAAAACGTGGAATATTTGATATACTGTAGCTTTGATTGACATCCAATATTAACACTACATATATCAATGTCAACAAAAACAAGTAACAAAATAAATTTATTTCATTTACTATAAAGTGAATTTGAATTTAAAATATAACATTGGACATTTTATTAGACAATGAAAAAAGTTTTTAGTGTTCCATATTAAGTACTTTCATGAAAGTTATATTTTAACATAGGGTTTGTTCGTCTGCCTTGCTTGCGTTAGGTCTAGAGTGTGATAGGATTATGATTACGTGATCGTTTTGATTGCTCAGAACTACTCCAAATGGGTACAAACGAACAATACAAATTAGCATTTGTACAGTATACATAACCTAAAAGATCGAGGATAGTGGCAATTAGCATTCAAGATCACATTAAAAAATCCTTATTATTTATTAAGCGTCTGTCATGCAATATATTTCTGAAGTTGTTGATGGACGTGGTCAAGTGGATGTGGTCTCCACGGATCTCTCTCGGGCCCTCGATACTGTGAATCATCGCCTGCTATGTCATACGCCGTCTGATTCTGGAGTTAATCCTGCATTCCTTAACCTTATGAAATCCTACTTGGACTATCGCATAAGCTGTGTGTATTACAACGGCTTCAGATCTCACGAATTTATTGCAAAATCTGGAATGCCACAAGGGTCTAATTTGGGACCACTATTATTTATATTATTCATCAATAATATACTCTCATGTCTTTCCTGTGAAGTCTTAGCATATGCGAATGATATTAAGTTGTACACTGCCACAGGAACGGCTGATGATGTTAATGCTCTTTAACATAACATCGATAGAATGGCCCAATGGTGCGATATGTGTGGACTTAAGATCAACATTGAAAAGTGTTGCGTTGTCACTTATACTCGGGTATTACAGCCAACTATGGCATCTTATAGAATGAAAGGAATTGAACTTAGTAGAAATCAGAAAGTTAAAGTTCTTGAGGTCCTCTTCTCGAGTAATCTTAACTTTTCGGAACATATTTCCAATGTATGTGAAGAGGCAAGTATGGCTGGCTTTATTGTGCATACTTGTAGACTCTTTGGCGATGTAAATGTGATTAAATCGTTGTATCATGCGTATGTGATATCAAAATTGGAATATGCGAATTTGATTTGGTACCCGTATCGAATTTGTCACTGCATGCAGCTGGATCGCATTCGTTGACGTTTTCTGAAGTATTTATCGTTCCGATTGGATGGTATTTACCCGGAGAGGAGATGTGACCAGTACCTTTTACTTGAACGCCACGCGATGTGTTCACTAGCATCTAGACAGGAACTTAGTAGTGCCAAATTTCTGCGCGATTTAATA
The DNA here is from genome assembly GCA_029619315.2 of Dynastes maya. Taxonomy (NCBI): domain Eukaryota; kingdom Metazoa; phylum Arthropoda; class Insecta; order Coleoptera; family Scarabaeidae; genus Dynastes; species Dynastes maya. The sequence goes on along the minus strand of JAROYE020000005.1, from coordinate 20,561,817 downwards.
CGTACTAGAATTGACGCCCCGTACTTTTCGCGTGTGTGCTTTTATTATGTTCCGCGAGCTACATCGAGATATGCGTCAAAGTTTAACCCGGTCGTCCCAAAAACGGATATATTGAGGCATGCACCTGTGACAATCATGTGTCACAGCAAACATTATTTTTGCAAACATTATTTTTGATGACGTGTTTTGTTAATTATTGCTAATTATTGTAAACTCATGTTACTACTATATACAGCGTTCGTAAGTTCCGTAGTGAAGTGAACCGCTAAAATATATGGACAGTGTTACTACGTTTGTCCGCTATGAAAGTATAAGGTGGGGAGCGCGCGAAGTGAATCAAGGGCGCTCTTAGCATAAATGACAACATTATTCCATATATGTATGGGACTCGCGACTATAAATGAATCCTTACGTACCCTAGTATGTATATTACATGTATTATTTTCATTTCTCTTTATATTTACCCTGTTATTGGTATTACCGTTGCGTAAAAAAATACATATTATTATTATTAAGAATGATGAACGTTGTTCATATCCATCTCATCATCTAGCAATGAAGATAAAGAACTTGCATTGAAAGTTGTTCGTGTTTCCAATAAGAGAAAAAAAGTAACTCAAAAATTATTAAGAGGAGGTAATTTCAGTAATTTGTCTTTTAAAATAAAAACAAATTAATTGTTGGACTTGAGTAGTAGTATATATAAGAAAAATAACAATAATTCTCTATAAATTTATATAGAAAACAACCACAACAAATAAACAAAATATTCTTATTTCTATATTTGTAACAAAATGTAAATCTAAATGAAATAGCAGTCTAGTTTATATAACAACAATACGGCACTTCTTTTGTGTAAATCATTCTAGTAAATTTTGAAGAAATTAGTTCCTTTTTCTCATTTCACTAAACGTATATTTAACTTCTTTTCTTCATTTCAGTGGTTACAGGGGATATGGATGTCATTTTGTATGAATATGAAGTAAAGTGTGGTTAGGTAAATAATATAATGACAGCTACACTGAACTGCACAAACTTATTCTACCTCCTGAAGACGTGTAAGTTTGTGCAGCTCAAAACTGTCGGAAGCTGCCCAACATATACAAACGAACATCGGATTGCTGGTTTCTTTTTACAAACGAACGCGCAATTTAGAATCCCGAGGTGCTGCATGTGACATTAATTGACAAACGAACAAAGCAATAAAGTCTTGGTAGGTTTCCAGTTATTTACTAGCACCTACTGGCATCTCTATTGCTTCGGCATTTCTTTAACACACAAAATATTTGAACATGGAATGTTTAGTCTAATTCTTATTTTTATTTTAACAAGGAATAATTGTGATAATAGTCTATAATAGTAGTAGTATCAGTATTGTACTATTTTAAGTTGTATACATCACCCTTAATTTGTATGTTGCATGCCAACAATAATACAATCATTTGTATTATCCCTTTTAAGCCACTTAAATTTTACAGTCTATGAATCTTTGAACTTTAATTTAAACATTTTTCTTTTCGTTGTAGTTGGTTTGCTTTTAATAGATGCCTAAAAATTATAATTATCTCCATATACTCGATCAACTGTTGTAACGTCGATAGCACAAACTGTTTCCAAATTCAAATTTTGTATGTTAATGTTATTCTTTTTAGGACTTGTTAAGAACCTACAACACATTTTTGTTACTGACCAATCGAATAATGTACTTGTGTAAGAGTACTACTCGTCAGGATAATTTTCAACACAAAAACTACGCAACTTGTTTAACAAGAACAACGTTTAATACTTCGCCATTACTACTGGACTTGCCCAGGTCTTGAATTTTGAATATTTGTTTCTTTTTCACACTATGCTAGTGAATATATTTTGGTTATGTATTAGATATAGATGCCAAATCTAATCATTCATATTTTTCATTTATTTTGGCTATTGATTATGTCCTCTTTTCTGTTCTGGTACAGAAAATTTTTCAGCTTCACGAGCTCCAATTGCTTATTAAATTGTATTTTCCAGTTCTTGCCTACATTCTTTAGAAGCTCAACATTTTCTTGGTTAATATAAAAACCTGTGAAGTCATTGCTTGCCACTCTATTGGCAAACGTATTATAGTTGCTTAACTGGAAATTTCAGGATGGATTTTTGTGTTCGGACACATGTTGGGATAACGATATCTGTCACGTTGGGAGAATGTCTACACAAGGGTCTTAAAATGGCAAATCAGATTCAGGTAAACGGAATTGGAGATCTCTAAACTGCAATGCCTTTCACTTCTTTGCAAAAATCCCGCAGAAGCGAGAAAGGCAATCGATGTTGGATAGGTTCTTTAATTCCCCATAAACAACAAGATCTATAACTGATGTAATTTTTTATTTCATCTTTCTTGTATATTACTTTTGTACCAAATAACAAACACAGACTTGGAGCGGATTATGTTCATTAACTGGTCAGCCACTGGGCACTGGTTAATATGTGCTGACAAAATAGAGCTTTATTTTTTACATTCTGAATTTGATGTAGTGAACTTTCTAAAAATACATCTCAGATAAATAATGTTTAATGTTGATGCTTTATTGATGGGCATTATTTAAGGTTATTGTGCAGTAGACCAGTAATAATCACGATTGGAGTAGCAGTGCCACGTATCATTATTCATAATGGCTACCGGTGCACATTTTGAGATTTATGTAGACCCGGCCCGGCACGTCTATCAAACTAGTCGGTCCGACAACTTCGTCGGTTGACAGCTCACCTCGTCAAGCCTGTGTGGCTCGACAAGTTCGCTCCACCCGCCAACCCCGTTTAACCCAACAACCCCGTTTTGTCTGAGATAATTAAATCTGTTCAGATTAAAGGATGCAAAAAAAGATGTCCTTTCCTCATATATTTGATGATTAATGAATGCGACCGGTTTCGTGCGTTAGAATTTTGTGAGGAAAGGACCTCTTTTATTCCCATCCTTTAGTACGAATAACTCACACAGTGTCACCATAGAATAATTAAAATTTGTTCAGTCCTACTTCAAAGTTCTTCAAGAAAATAATTTTGATATTATCGATAATGAATTTATGATGGTTCCCTAGGCAATGTTTTTATTGCCTGCCTGAAAATCAATTGGTATCAGTAGTCATGCAACCTTCTTCTGTAGCAACAAATGCTGGCGAACATGTTAACATGATAATAAAGGATACATTACTAGATTTAAAGGTAAATACTAATGGATTTAGCTACGTCTTCTCAAAATGAAAGTTTGGGAAGAATAAGTTTGAATTTCAAAATAGGAATGTTCAAAATTAAAAGCGAGCTTATCGGGCCGAATGGGCTCGGGGGGCCGCCGGCTTATTAGAACAGACATGCTTGGTGGGATTAATGGGTTTGTCGAGCTGCCCCACCAAACCCGAATTTTGAATATTTCACCCCAGCCAATTCGGACCTCTTAACGCCGGCAAGATGTTGAAGATTGTTTTTGTACGTAATATAGAGAATCGTTAATAGCAAACATGTTGTATTATGCTAAGTGTTATTACAACGTTTCCGAACTGATGATAAACATAAGTAGCGTCATGCCTTACCTTGCAGCAGATAAATCTTTACGAATATGATTTATAGCACGTGTCAGAGTGATACTGTGTTAAACAATAAATGTGAACGGTTAATGAATGTGAATATACATTTATGCAATTTGTGCATCTCGAAAGTGGATATAATAATAGTTTATAAATAGAGAATGATCGTTTACATTTACTATAATAAAGTCTATGATTACTACAACGCTGAAAATAACAACGCTTGCTTATACATGCGTATATGAGTGTGAGTGCGTGTTACATGTTCCATTACATCTTGCATCTATCTACCAGGTGTCATGCTTCTTTGTTTTCAAACATAAATTATCTTTATAATTAATTATTAAGGAGGTAATGTTTATTGCTTGTGCCTTTTGAAATTTTCTCACTATTGTTATCCTATTATTAGTTTTGATGGATATTGTGTGCTATACGACGAGATTAAACAATTCGTTGAATGTTAGATTGAGTTTTTAGTTTTTAACGAGATGAATAGCGTTGAAATTCAACTATGTTTTTTGAAGGAGTCATCAGCAACTGATATTGAAAATGATGTGATGGCCTGAGGTACTCAGCTTTTTGATTTCTCACTATTTGTAAATGGTTGCAAATGCGGTCTTGCAGACGTTGAAGATGTATGTAGACGTTGAAGGTGTAGACGTTGGAAATCTGTCACTACACAGGAAATTGTTTAAAAAATTTTATGTTATGGTGTTAAAAGACCGTCATATGAACATCTGCTACGTACATTTTGAATAAATAATTGACCAATAATGTAAGCGAATCTAAACAGTGGCAATACTGTGAATCCTGTAGCCTAAAGAATGCGATAGAAACTCATTTACACAGCTATTCTTCTGATTGATTTAGCTCCCTAAGGACTACATAATTACAACAGAATATTACGCGTTTTTTTTTTGACAAATTAAAGCAAAAACTTAATAAGAAGCATCCGAGTACAGCCAAAAAGAAGCTTATTTTCCAACAAGATAATGCGCGGCTCCAAACGATTGTTATTACTGTGGTGGAGACAAACGAATTATACCTCGATTTGCTGCTTTATCTCCGTTACTCGGTAGATTTAATAATCTTAAACGCTTTCAACAAGTAGCGATGTTAAACCAAAATCTTTCGAAACTGATGCTCCCCAAGTGCCGTTTACTTAAATGCGAATTGGTTCCTTTAGTTACGATAGATTTTGTGAGAAGTTTTTATAGACGGTACCTTCAAAACATTCGTAGAAAAGGGATTATGGCATTGAAACAAGAAAAGATGCAATTCAATTCCGCTGATAATACGAATTTTAGGACATCCATATGTTAGAGTTGCTAGTGAGAGCGAATTCAGATTTGCATAAGCTGTGCATCTTACAGTACATCTAAACTATGAGCAACTGAGATAAATTCCTCCTAGGTTTCCTTTTCCACTATTGTAATTTTTCTTTTATGAGATATCCCTGTAGCTGGTTTCATAATGTGTGAACATGAAACCGGCCGCCTAATTTCTCAATAGAACTTTGTGAGATCTGGATTATTTTTCATTCTTACCTTTAATATGAATATTTTCTTAACTTAAAACTAAATGACTTACTTGAAAGAAACATTTTTCTGTCTTGGATTTTCTTGATTTTCTAACCCTAAGAAAATATTTATTTAATACAAGTAAAATATCAAGAAAATTATTTTCTTATATTATACATTTTTATAGTCTTGAAATAAAAATATTTTCTTGAATGGAGACTTTTTGCAAGAAAATCAATTTTCTTGATGTAAGAAACCATTTCCTTGCCGCCGCTGATGATAAAAAAACGACAAACTCTAATACTGCATAAAATAATACAGTTTTCGTCTTTCTGTTTTTACTTTTCTGCATTACAAAAAATTTTTAAAACCGCGAATTTAACTAGGGTACCCTGTATTTAAACCAGCTATTTCACTTAACTTTATACTGTGATATCCATTATGTTATTCGGTACCTGCAGTATCGGAATTACCTATTGATTTGAATTTAATGGAAGAAAGTGCATTTTATAAACCATACTTCATTTTCATGATATTTACATAGTGACATGAAAGCATGAGCATCTTTCTGTTTCAATATGTCGTTATCGGTAAATGAAGTCCGCTTTCAAGTTTATATTTTTTAAATTTTGCGATTAAAAGTTTTCACATTGACCATTTCTTGATATTCTTATATGTACAGTTCGAAGTTTATGTATAACCAGAAGCTATACGATTATATGCGAATTGAGTAATTTATATTATATAAGATGAAAGCAGCTCCCGAAAGCCATTTCGCCGCTTAACATAGCTGAATATTTTAAGAACGATACATTCGATTTAATTCGAAGCAATTCCATTAAAGTTAATGAGCTTTTTACTGTGATAATATAAAAATCGCTTACGTTTGAGTCGTAAATTTGCGAATTACTATATAATCACTTCCAAAATAAGAAACATAGAGAAATTCGAGTTTTAAGTCGCCACCGCGCCTCTTTTGCCCGTTTGTTAAATTCTCTGACGCCGACTTGTAAACAGTTTATATAGCGGGAGTTTAAATGGCAGCAGCAGACGATAGACGTTTGCCTGTTTATATATGTATGCAATAATAGTTGTTTCCTATAATATGCTAGCACCTCATTTTTCAGGATTGTATTTTCAATGAAGAAGGTATATTGCTATATGCTTCTAGTAATATAAACTTCTGCGATGAAAAGAAAGAATATGAATGATAAATGGTAATACTAATAACATAGGCTACTCAAAATAGATATTAAAATTCAAATAACCATAAATATCAACGAAGATTTGGAAATATTTAAACCGCGGACTTCACGCTAGAAAAAAACTTTCAGAAATAAATTTACTAATGTGTGAAATACATTGTTGTATTAACTCGCAATACTTTCATTTTTATTTTTCAATGTAATCTCCCCTAACTTCAATACATTTATTACAACGATCAATTAATAATTCCATACCCTTGTAAATATAATCTAAAGTTTTTCCCTCAAAATGTTGTATTACAGCTTTCTGGGACGAGGTTCATCGGGTCACCGCCGTTCCATCGATTCCTTTTTGGATAAAGGATCACAACACAGAACCATTGTTTCAGCTCCTATGACAGTGGACTCCACAATCGGTTTCGGGTCGTCTCCACGCATGTTTAAAAACGAGCGCGCACATTCGATCCGATGTTTACGTTGGAGAGAAGGGCGAATACTTGTTTCAGAAATGTTAGACATCACTGCTAATTCCTTCATTTTCAAACAGCGATCTGCTAATACCATCTCTTCAATAATTGAAATGTTTTGAGGCGATATCAGTTCAGTTGGCCGACGGGGGCGCTCATCACCTTCAAGGGATTGTTACCTTTTATTGACGTATCGATGACCACTGCGGTAATGTGTGACTGCCATGGTACGCCGCGTAGTACTGCAACATAAGCAATGCTTCCATTGTCGATTCGGTCAGGCCTCGACGACGGTCTGAAAACGTTCTCGTATACTTTGCAAATGATCGTTCAGCATCTAATGAAGTAAGATTTGCGAAATTCAAATACTCCTGTATCTCTTCTGTGCAGTCTTGAATTCCAGATATAGATCGAACCTTTTCTAAATCCGGATTTTTATTTAAAACTGCACGAAATTTTTGCGCGACATCTAGTCCTATAGGATCCGCCAAGCTTTCTAGAGCGGCTGCTGAATTGTTGATGTTATTTAACGAGTCTTGTATAGACAAGTGAGTATTTTCTAACTGCGAAATAGTTTGTGTCACTACAGAATAGTTTATGAAAATGTCATCTATTTCTTTTGGAACGTCCGAATTGGAAAAAAGTTGCTCTCTCGCGAATCGCTTGAGAATTAGAAGAATTATGTTTGAAAATGACGTCTTTCTCTTGGGAATAATATTTGCGATAGTAAGATACTGCCTCGATCCATGTTCTCCATTGCGTCAATGCAGGCTGAGGTGGTAGCGGAATTTGCGGATACAATTGCTTGAATACGCGGATATGTTTTGGGAGGTTTCACAAACACTTTTTTGGTAAATGATATTAAATCATTCACCCTAAGATACTTGCTTCGAATTGTTTCAGCTACGAGATGACATGCGTGTATGAGGCATGTTATGTGAAGAAGAGTCGGAAAGCATACTTTTAACATCCTACCAGCTTTCAGCATTGTTGCGGCTCCGTCAGAAACTAACATGGTGATTTGGGCTCTTACGATACAAAATTCTCTTAACATATTTTTTATTATGTACACAACGGTTTCGGCATCAATTCTTTCAATACTTCCACTGGCTAACAACAAGGAAGCTGCTGGACCGTTACGTTTTAATGGACGCGCCACAATATGAATCACGCTGTGTTTCTGAGCATCAGTAGTTTCGTCCACAGTGAGCCAGATTTTTTGATTTCTCAACTCGTCTTTTATACAATCTTTTACTGCACTTTGCACATGTGGTAAATTGTACCGCAATTGTCTTTTTGTTGGTAGCTTCCATGATGGAACATATTTATTCCGAAAAAGACGAAAGTTTTCATTATCTACTAGGTGGTGTGGGATGTTGCACGTGCTCAACATGGAAATAAAGTCATACAAAAATTGCCAGTACGGAATATTGTTTCTTAAATTCAATACATGACGTTTACTTTTAATATGACTTCTATATTCAAATGTCGTGCGAACTAGCAACCTTATACCGCAAAATTTGCAATGTATGTCCGAACCTGTAAATTCCAAACCAGGGAAACGCCAAATTTATTTCTTCACATGCGATGCAAGAGATACACCAGGCTTACGTCCCATGTTTTCGAAAACACAATGAGAATCCGATAAATAACCAAACGACCAAACTCCTCAATGTCTACCGCATTACTGAACTCTGCATCCACATACGTACATACACCCCCTGTACGGGCGTCTCTGCGGGTGCAACCGTTTGTCACGCTTTACTTATGTCACTGTTATTGGTAGAAGTATTATGTAGTTACTGTTATAAATAGCTTATCTAGTTGCTGGAGGTGTATTTACCAACCAATTCATTGTTTTAGCATGAGTTGCTCGAAGCTTTAGGTTCTAATTTCAATTAAGCTTCTGCTTCTAGTGCTGCTTGAGCTAGCAATTGTAGCTTCGTCATCGTTCGCGTCATACCCTTCTTTCTCAAATAGAACATTTCCTCTCTTTAATTTTCTTTTTGTTCCTTTCAGTATTACTTCGAAGTATTGGGTCTTATGGAGTATAGCCCTCTTTTGCTAGATTACAACAATATAAAACTGTCGGCGGGATTTCTCTAGGGAGATCACTGCTCAGCTGATCAGTAATGTTTATATCATTTGTCAGTTTCAACTGTCCATGAGTTGTTCTTTCTTTTTATTATGTTCTTCAGTGTGTTATTTTCACTACATTTTGCTTTCATTTCTATTTATTAATAAGCAGCCGGTTGTTTATAAAAACTACAAAAAGTACTCCATCTTTTAGTGGTATTGGTTACCGCAGGTAGAAAGAATTATTAATAATGATCAGCCTAAAAATCGTGAAATTACATCACTTTAACATTTTTTTACTATTTTCTGTGCAGGAAAAATACTACAGATACTCACGATGAAGTTTGTGCTGGAGAGTACGAGGGGTGGTTTCTCAATCGGTTATTACCAAACTTACCAGCAAACTTAGTAGTAGTTATTGACAATGCTTTGTAGCACAGTCGCAAGGCAGAAGGGATCCCTATCACAGCTTTCCTTTGGTTAAGAGAAAAAAAATATTCCTGTTGAAGGAAGTTAAAACATGATCTCTTAAACATTGTTTCTACAGAAAAACGTAAGTACAATAAATGTATACTCGATGAAGCAGCTACTAAAATGGAACATACATATACTACGTTTGCCACCTTATTACTATGTGTTAATCCCGATTGAGATTGTATCTGAGCAAGTGAAAAACTTTATAAAGCACAATAATATAAGCTTTAAAATAAATGAAAAACCTGCTCTTATGGTCCAAGAATATCAAAATGTTACCGTTGAAATTGGCAAAATTATATCAGACATGTTATGAAAGGAATATTTTATCATATGTTTATTATATGTTTTCGGATGGCTTGTTTTTGAGGTTAGAAGAAATGTGGAAATTGGACGAAATGCCCAATTTATTATATATTTACTAGATTCATCTTCATCATTCACGTCAATCGATTAAATTGATTCTTGATTAAATTCATGATTAAAATTATTTGTTTTAATATCTGTAAACAGATCGATTTCTTGGAATAATAAAGAGTACTTGTTTTATTTATAGTTGGGAAAATATATTGTAATTTTCTTGTAAATACCCCAGTTTGAATCATTTCACACTGTATGTTATAAATATGTTAATTTCTGAAGTAATAAATAACATTAAACTACTCTACTTGTGATTGTCTTATGAATATCATCTTGGTAAATTAGCCTTGTATAACATCGTTCTAGCGGTGTTCGTCTATCTGACAAAATAGGCTATTGAATTCGTACATATTTGCACTCCTAAAAGAATAAATTAACTTGTTTTTTTTTTCTGTTTTATTCTCATGTAAATTTAAAAATTAGATAAATAGATTGACAGCTAAAATTTCAAACCTTTTAATAACAACAATGGAGTCACCAGTTTGCTATATCAAAGTATCTAATCGCCTGAATCTGATAACACTTACTGCTGTTCCCATAAGCGTAATACCTCGAAGCTAGGGTGAAACGCCCTATAAATATTTTTAGTCAAGGAGTGGTCATGTCTGTTGGTAAAATTTAATATTCGAAGGTTGCTTGTAGTGTCATATATAGGCCTGTCACAGAGCGCCTCGCCATGCCATCGGCATGAGCTACCTCGGTGAATGAAATTATTGTTTTATTGCAGCGGTTTCTCCTCAACGTTTTGCAGTGTTACACATAATTATAAAGATATATATATTTAATTTATCAGTGTATTTCCGGATTTGAGTTATAATGGCACTAAAGTATTGTGTTAAGTTCACACAGCGAACATCCTTCACCGAGACAAATGTGGAAATAAACCTGATGGCGCAAACTTTTCACCAATCTTATCCACACTGTTAAGAAGTTGCGATTATTTATTATATTATATTATTTACTGAAGTCAAACTTTTTATGTGGCGTATTAAAATTAACATAACCTTAATTTTAAAAAGCAATCAATATAAATACATATATTCGTTATTTTTGAAAAACAAAAGTGCGTTATACTATATACCCTTAGTTATTCATACATTTAGGGTATTAAGTACAACGGACTTTTGAAGAAACTAACAATGTAGTTTCTTAAAAAATCTGAAACTGCTTTGTTGCTTAATATATTTTGGCTTCCGTCGGTGAATTATGAAAATCTTTAATTTTCATTGGAATTTCCAACGTAACTATATACTTGAAAAAAATGTCATCCCAATAAGGAATCGAACTTGACACCTCCCGCTTGCCGGACGAGCGTGCTAACCACTGCGCCACGAGCACCTTGATGCCAGGAACTTTCACTTCTTAATACCTGGTTATTATTTTTATCTGCAAATATATCGATATATTTTGACAGACAATTTTTAGTTGTTACATATCAAGTGCACTAATTAATTAATATGTATATGTTGACTTGATTCAGTCGCGAAGGCCTATTGTGTCAGGCCTAGTCATACAGTGCATTTCAGATAACACTGGCCATAGGTATTTACATGGTAAAACCTTTATGTGATGTTACTGGTTTTCCTACGGGGAATGTTTAATTTATTTTTTGTCTACACGTAGTTGGAACGATTATCATCAGGTTTTGAGACATTTTATGCCTTGAAACAAAAGAGTAATAAAAAAAACAAGCAATTAATTATGAACAAAATTGTATCATGAAGTAAGTTAACTAAGCAAGCGTTCAAACTGTCCTAATCTTCCTTGAATGTGACGTTTCACATTCTGAAGATTTCTTACTGTTATTTCTGTAAACCACTATTCTCTGATTTGATTCGTTGATGTTAGAGGATCTATTTCGAATATTGTCAAAAACCCTCTTTGCAATGTAATCCCAAACAAAAAAGTCCAACGGGCTTAAATCAGGGTTTCTTGTCGGCCACTTCAGCGGCCCATGACGACATCTGGAAATTCATTATTAAAAAATTCTCTAATTTCCCTGGTGCTATGCGGTGGTGCCCTATTGTGTTGGTAAATGATCCTCACATTTACCGGAATATTGCCAATAGCTGGCAAAATTGTGTCTCTCAGCAATTCTAAATACTTTTGGACCTTCAGTAAACCGTCGATAAAAAAAGGACCAACAATGTGATTATCTATGATGCCGGCCCACATGTCGACCCTCTGAGGAGGTTCGGTATGGGTTTCTAGAGAAAAATATGGGTTTTCTCGTTTTTTTTTCTTTATTTTCAATTTTATTTTTTTTGTTCCAAGCCATAAAATGAATCAAAACCTTGTAAAAATCCTTTCAACTTGGTATGGACAAAAAATAAATCAAACATTCCCCATAGGAAAACCATTAACACCACATTAAGGTTTTACTACGTAAATACCTATGGCCAGTGTTATCTGAAATGCACTGTATATCTGAGATCATAGAGTTACGTTTCAAAATGAAAAACCTTCACAACCGCTTATATTCAACATTTAATCTATTTTTGGAATACGGAAAGTCTATAGAAAATTTAATATCAGCTTGAAACTCGAAAGGCATATCCTAATTGGCCATGATAAAACAATCGCTATTACGAACAAAGGAATCAAGGGCGCTTATAATTTTCTCAATTTAGGTCAAGTAGCCGTTGTGTTTACACGTGTTTGTCTAAGTGTTTTTTACAAGTGTCTAGTGATTAAATTCAACGTTAATTACGAAGTGAGAGTCAAGTTTGGCAATTTCGAAATACGCGGGGTTCGTGTATGTAAAATATAAACATAGCGTTTATATTGAAACGTCACAATTTAAGGTTAGTTTTCTCTTTTCAAACTGCCGAAAGAGTATCTAGGGGATACTCCCGGGTCTACAGATCGTACAACTAATTAATTAACTTCGATAAATCAATTTTTCTCCTCGTTGATAACATTACAGTACATACATACATTATACGTATATAATACAAAATGATGTGCTTGCTTAAGCTTCTCAATTAGTTTTTGAAACATTTAAAGGTTTCTTTGAAAAGCACAAAGGAAATTTGCATGGGAAAGTTGCGGAAAACGTTATTGATGGTTTAACTTCTTCCGAAAACCGTACGATAACTTTACAAAGTCTTGTTAAGTTTATTTTGCGCTGTGAATTCGAACAAAGGGATTTGTTGTTTATTCTTTTTTTTTTGTTTTATTTTTCTTTTTCTCCCTTACATTCCCTTAAAAGTTTCAAGTGTAGTCAAAAGTAAATCGTCCTTTGTGTTGTTTATTTGGAAAAAAATGTATTGCTCAGAGAATTGCTTGTAAGCGTTTTATCTACGTCCTTCTTTACTATAGGCCATTTGTATTCTATCTACGTTTGTAATAAAAACCATATAAAAGAAAATGCGAATATTTACGAAAAAGCATATTATTGGCTGTTTTGCATTAGTTATTTTCGTGGACATTTTGATCTAAAATACCCATACTTAAATCGCGTACCGTTACTCTTTCCAGGCTTTTTTTTTACTTTTCTTAGACTGTGAATTGAGTAAAGTCTAAATATGGTCATAATTACGAAATTAATTAACGTATATCGAACAGATTAATGCACCTAATATAATTATATTTCGTAACGGTGTTTTGAATATTGCTCATTCGCTTTAAAATTGAAGCTGATTTATCATTTACCACTACGTAGTTTTACACTCTACACAATTAATGTGTCCGTAATAAACATGTTGGTCGCGAATCAATTATTATACTAATCGCGAATTTTTTTGAATATTAGATAAAGTGAAAATTAATGGATAATCTACATTAATTTATTTTAAAAATATTGCTAGCAATTGAATAAGGTATGTGTTAGAGTGCCAAGAATCTGTTCAATTTAGGAGGGTAGTTTGACATTAATCTAGCCTTCGATAGATGGCGTTACGTGAGAACAAATTGCTCTCGGTTTTGACATATGCCATCCATCACATGACGTCTGTCAAAATTTCAAGCAAAAAACACAATTAGTTTGGTTTTAATAGTCGTCGAAAGCAAGCAACTTTTGAGTTTTTTGAAAATGGAAAAAGTCGGATATCGTTCAGTGATTAAGTGCCTTCATTTGAAAGGGAAAAACAATGCAGAAATCAAAGCCGAACTGGATGCTGTTTATGGCGAGTCTGCACTGTCGTTAGCAACAGTGAAATTTTGGAAAGCTAAATTTGTTCGTGGTCGCAAGAGTGTGTTTGATGATGAACGTCCAGGTGCCCCAAAAACCGTTACTACACCAGAAACCATCAACAAAGTCCATGATATGATCATGGCAGACCGTCAAACCAAAGTGCGTGAGATAGCAAAGGCTCTAAACATGTCAACCGAGTGTGTACATATGTAACATCACACACGAACATTTGAATATGAAAAAGCTATCCGCGCAATGGGTGCCGCGTTTGCTCACTGTCGACCAAAAACGCACACGTGTAATGGGTTCGAATAAGCTTTTGGCAATGATAAAACGCCATTCGAAGGATTGTCTTCGCCGATACGTCACTGTTGATGAAACGTGGGTCCATTACTACACGCCGGAGACAAAGGAACAGTCAAAGCAGTGGAGAAAAAGCGGTGAAGGCCCACCGAAGAAGGCCAAGAGCACCCGATCCGCCGGAAAGGTGATGGCGACTGTTTTTTGGGATGCGAAAGGCATTATTCACATTGATTACTTGGAAAATGATTTATTGGACCGTTTCGACGCCGATTTGACGAAAAAACGCCCTGGCTTGGCTCGCAAAAAAGTTTTCTTCCATCAGGACATCGCACCCGCTCACAGGGCGGCCGTTGCACAGGCAAAATTGCACCAACTGGGCTATGAATTCATCGAGCACCCACCGTACTAGCCAGACCTAGCCCCTGCGACTTTTTACTGGTCCCAAACCTAAAAAAAAATGGCTCAGAGGATGCCGTTTTGCAACGAACAATGAGGTCATGACCGAAACTTCACACTATTTTGAGGAGCTCGAGCAAAATTACTTTTCGGAAGGGATAAAAAAGTTGGAAAACCGTCTTATCAAGTGTATTGAGGTAAAAGGAGACTACGTTGAAAAATAAATGAGAAAAAGAACAAAAATCGTGCGTTTTCTTACTCAAGCTAGATTAATGTCAAACTACCCTCGTATATCAGTTTTACATTGTCAAAAATAATTTAAAGCATGCGCAAGTTTGTTATATTTAAAATTGATGTGTGAGGCCCGTAAGGCGTAGTTATTTTTTGAATCACTGTTGCTCCGTCACCAATAACCTGTCACAAATACTGATTATTTAATTGTTTTGAAAGAATTGTGTGTTCTGCCTAAATCAGGAAGGAAAACGATTGGTTCTCTTCCACAAAAGCTGATACAGATTCATTTTGAATTCCTTGCCATGGCTAGCTAACTGCAAAAGTAATTTTACTATAAATTCTATTATTATTATTATATTTCATAACCATGAAAACGAAAGTATTTAGTACATTTGTGTAGATGTAAGTCATAGTTGCTTAATAGGTAGGGTGGAAATGGAAAGTCGACATTGATTGTTTACACAGAGAGGTAGCAGAGAATCATTTTTCTTAAATTAACATTCGCAAAATTGTTTAGCACAACTGTGATATAAATTGAAAACATACTAATTGTTAAAACCGAGAAATTATATCAGCACTGTAACAATATTTTCGGTACAAAACACTTATTCTTAGCAACTGAATATCTCTCTTTACACTGCATGATATATTGTAACAGTAAGTATGTAACATAATACTATACAGATGTGGTGGATAAAACTTGCGACAGCCGTAATACATGGGGACAATAAAGAGACTCTGGTAGTAATTCCAGAACTTTTGATTATGTGATTTGCAAAAGAAAGAGATTTCACAAAGATATGACAGGATTTTCGAAGAAAGTAATGGTAATACACTCAAAAAATAGATGTTGCTGGCTACGAGAAATAAAATATCTTTTAATATTATTTATTACACCTTTCATTATTCAGGAACAGCCAGATGTGATAAGAGATATAAAAATAATAATAATAATAATAATAATAAATTCATTTATTCCATAATGCAATAGCATAGAATACGTCATCTTAGTTAATATAAAAAATTGTAAATATAAAAATAAGCGATAAACATAAAACAAATAGTACAAACAAACACATACATGTATATAAATATAAAAGAAAATTATACTATACACGGTGCATTTAAAAAATCTTTGATAGTATAAAATGTTTGACTAGAGAGGTATTTTTTTAATGTTATTTTAAACTGTACTGATGGCATTTGCTTTAGTTCCTGTGGTAAGTGATTATATATTTTAATGCACTGCCATACAGCTTGTTTCTGAATCTTAGTCAAATGTGTTTGGGGCGGGAGTAATTGATTATTAACTTTGCACCTAGTGCTGCGTTCGTGATCTATTTCATACTTTTTAAAAATGTCATTATAGTGCTGCTTCACAAATATTGATGATGTTAATACATACATAGACGGTAAGGTAAGTATATATATTTTCTCTAAATACCGATTTGCATGAGTCCCTAGGTGTTAGTTGGAAGATGGCTCTTATACAAGCTTTTTGTAATACGAAGATCCTGTTGAAATTTGCTGCATTTCCCCAGAATATTATTCCGTATTGTAGCCGAGATTTGACACATGCGTGATAAACATTTAATGCGGTATCGACACTTACACTTCGCGAAATCACTCGCAGACTGTAGCAGAAACTACCCAATTTTGCAGCGAGATCCCGAATATGGGGCCCCCAAGATAGAGCGCTGTCAAGCACCACACCAAGAAAGCGAGCATGGTCACCACACTGGATTACTAGTTCTTCTGGCGCTATTTTAAAAGGTAGAATATTTGTCTTGTTTGCGTTTAGCATTAAGTTGTTACTTTCGCACCACTTCTGCATACAACTAAGATTTTGTTCTAGAGCCTTTTTTATTTTTTCACATGTTTTCTCTCTAAAGATGCATGAAGTGTCATCAGCATAAAGAATTGCCAAGCCGTCAACGACTTCCGGTAAGTCGTTGGTATATAGCAAAAACAAGAGCGGTCCGAGAATAGAACCTTGTGGTACACCAAACTGGATAGTTCTCCAAGAAGATGATATTTCTGTACCAGCTGTATCGTAAGCTACCACCGCTTGTTTCCGACTTGTTAAGTAGGACTCAAGCAACTCTAAAGACACGCCTCTGACGCCCATTACTTTCAATTTGTGCAAGAGAACCTGATGGTGCACGCAGTCAAACGCTTTCGATAAATCCATAAATGCACAGGCGGTGATTTCCTTGTTGGCCACTCCAATCAATAGTTCCTCCAGCAGTTGAAAAGTCGCTCTCATAGTAGATCGTTTCTTTATGAATCCATTTTGATTTGAATGCAGGACGTCGTGTTTGATCATAAATTTTGTCATTCTGTCATATAAAACTTTTTCTATAACCTTGGAGATGTTCGACATCAGTGTAATAGGTCTATAATTACCAATGTCATCCCTATCTCCCTTCTTGTGAATAGGTCTAACAACAGAGTATTTTAACCTTTCAGGAAACTTGCCAGTTTGGAATACTGTATTTATGAAAAAAGCATGTGTCAAATACGAAAAGGAAACTTAATTTGTAATGAAGCTTATTAATATGGTGATAAAGCCTATTAGCATCCAAATAAAGCTTGTTAGAATCACTTTTATTATCTCCTTGTATTATCTATTTTTTTGAGTGTACTAACCATCAATTGAAGTCAGACGCGAAGCGGTGGAATAATGGGCCGGCAACTACGCATTACGTTGTATACAACTATGTTGTAAAATATAAAATAAAATAAATAGAGAAATGTAGATTGAGCATGGATTCATTTAATTTACTTTTTCGTTTTGACTTTTATCTTATTTACTCACAGGTACAAGGGAGATGTTAACCATTTTCTTTTTGTTTCTTGCCAACATTATCGCTCTTCTTTATAACAATGTCAGCAACGATCTTATCCCATATCAGCGGCGAGGTTGTACTCTTCTTCCTACCTATAGCCTTGTTTGCTGTATAATTTTCTTCTCTAAGGAATATTTCTACCAGGCTTTAAAATAGACAATGAAATTTTGAATTCCAGATAATTTCAACTAAAATTTGGGATTGTGAGCAAATTTATAGAACTTGATGAACGTAAATTTTTCTTTTGATTTCGATAGCTTTGTTCCAACAGAGATCACAAACTAGGCAGAGACAATCTTTTACTGTGAAATCAGTCAGACAGTTTCGGATTTCTTTTAGCCAATCGAATCGTGTCTGACTAGTTGGGGATTTCTGTTGGAACAAGCTTTATATAAAATTATCAAACAATCTTGCTAGCATTAATAATAACAGAATACTTTATGGAAGAGGATGCATTAATTTAATGTTGCTTAATAATGTTATTGCAATAAATATAGTATATCTATTTTATATACTTCTGTTTTCGAGAACCGTAGTAGATAATTCACAATGGATGCTTTTGCTTGGGACATACAAGGAAATTGTAACTGTGTAATCCTTAACTTCTAAGGCGAAATGTACAAAGATACCAATTTCGATAAATGTGTATGTCTATGTGTGCATATTTTTATTGTTCGCATCGGACCTAAGCTTCCCCAGGACAAGAGGAAAAGTCCTCGAAGATATCGCCTTATCATCACTCTTTGTACGCGGCCAATTTCATGGTAGTTTGTTTTGATGTTCGTTTCTATCCTTTGAATGTTTCCATAGTAGAATAGTTAAAGGCGTGTACGGTGAATTTAACACGACTGTTCTATCCACATAATGTGTGTCTTAGGTTATCGTCATTACTGTTCCGTTCCCAATTACTCCGTTCTTGAGGCCCATTTCGGTTTATTACGAATGAAAGCTCCCAATCGAAGACTGTCTTTTTATGTTTTTGTATTCTTTGTTGGTACGCATTTCACTAATTAACTATGAAAGCAGATATATATATGATAGTACCCAGTTATAACTGCAGTAATAAATGGCGGCTAATACCCTTTAAACATAGCCGTGAATAACTGGAGGTCGATTCTATAATGGGCTACCATCAACACCCAGTAATGACTGAAACACTTCACTAAGACTCAACTCGTGTTTCAATAGCTAAGCTATCAGCTTCATCAGTAAAACTGAACTAACGAACTAAACTCAAATTAACCCATTTAACACTTTTAAGTTATGGTAGACTGACCGCGGTTATGCTTGATTTAACAAAGAGTAAAGACTATAATTTATTTAGAATTTGTTTGAATTTATAGATTTCCATTCTTTCATAACAATGGTACCGACATTATAATTTTCTTCAAGCATACATATGTAGGGCAACAGCAGATTTGTCGAAGTTTCTGAATTTAAGGTGAGCCAGAATTTAAGCTGAGCCGATATAACAAGGTTTAACTGCTCTGACGTATACTGTTTTAGGTAAACGATCAGCAATATTATCATCTTGACGTTTACACATTCAGACAGTCTCTTGCGTTTTGAATTGGTTTATCCAAATTATATTGGTTTTTTTTTTAAACATTGTGAAATGATATTTCCGTACTTTGTTGGTGATGTTTGTAATGTTTTTCTAGTGGTGTATAAGCGATAAAACCTTTTCTGAAACAATAAAAGGGTGACTCTGACGGTCTATAGTACTGTGGCGTCGGCTGTTTTCCAACAATCTATACTAGGGTTTGTGAGTTACACTTTGTAAAAGAAGATATTATTTATTTTTCAACAGCTACCGATTCAAGGACCGGTGGAACTATAACTGTAAGTTTAAAAAATCTTAAGCTTAAAGAAGATGCTATTCAAATTCAATTCTCTAACTGTCCGTTGTATTTGACAAAAAAACGTGAATGTTGAGAGGAAAAATTGGAGAAAATTGAGCGTGAAAATCTTGCAAAAGCTATCTCGACTAGTATGAATGAGTTTATATATTTTATATATTTATAAAGACTTTCAGGAATTCGTAGGTGTTTTGAACTCTTTAGGTTTGCCCAAAATCTGGTTTAAAATTACAGACAGCAATGGTAACCATGGTCGCCCTATTCAAAATTGAATATTCTCCAGGACCTCCAGGATTACTTATTCTATCGTAATTGGTTCTAATTTAAAAATAAAACACCACATAATAGGAAATTAAAGACCCTGGTTAAATAGCTTGTCTGTAAATTTTCTCGTGAAATTGGACAAAATTTCAAATAAAATTGCAATTACTGTATCATTTCCACCTTAGTTTCGTCCAAATACATGTACAATTACAAATAATAATTAGTCAAGTAAATATGAACCACAAATACATCTTTCACGAAAACGGTGCTCGGTTACGTGTTTGGTTTTTGCTTTAAAACTTCGTTTTTCCAAAATAAAATCGAATGGGATGCGAAGAAGGGTTCAGTTGACGACTATTATCCTCTTTAAACCGGAAGCCCTTCAACACTTAGAGGAAATGCAAAAAAAACGATTCCTTTACCGCTTAGGCTAATATCGTACATGATGATACATCACCAACCCAGCGTGACGTCATCGAAGAACGCTCTGCCCTTGTTATATCGGCCGTAACGGCCAGATGCTCTTTATACCTAACCCTGATTGACTGTTTTGTTTGCCCATTATACTTGATCACAATCTTCACATAAATTCCTGGTTATTCCATGCTATCTACTTGGCCTTTAAGCTTTTCTAAAGTTTTTGGGATTATTATTTAACGGAGAAATAATTTTATGATCATCTCTAGAAAGGATTTTTTGAAAACCTTTCTTTATGTTTCCTAATAATACTAGATACTTTATATTCAGATAATCCGTTAATGTTTATATTTTGATGATTTCCTTAAGCTTGTGATACCTGTATGTAATTAAAGGGAAATTAAGCAAGCGATGTTATTGCCGATAGTTTATGTTTCTATGCTTAGAATCCTGTAAAATGAATCTACCAAGTTTTCTATGTGTTTCTTATTACTAACATATCGAGAAAAGGAATCCTGTTTGTCATCTCTTCGCGGGTAAATTTGATAGAAGGAAATTTTGAATTTAGTTGTTCCAAAAAATCAGTTATTGAGCATTTGCTGGTGTCACAGATACCAAAATATATGATTAATATATCGGATTAAAAGTCTAGGAAAATAAATAAGGTATTCTTAGGGTCACTTTCAAGTTTATCCATGAGAAGTTTTGCCATAGAGGAAGACAAGCTGTTACCCAATAAAGATTTAGTTCCCTCTGTAGGCAACTTCATACATACAGACGGATGTGTAGAAAATGTCACCTAATTCTCTAACAGTAGAACATTCATCTAACAAATCAGTTGATTAGTTAAATTAGCTGTTCATTGCGTACATTCACGATTACCTTTGTCTGCCGTTCTCATTACTATGAAAGTTTATATTACGTTTTTTCTAAGATACATTATGCGAGAGAATTTTGGAAACGGTTTAGCTACAAACCGTATCCTCCTACCATCAGATAAATCTAAAGTTGAGGGTTTGAAATTTTAATCAGGGAAACTGTCATCACCAGCTATTCGGTTTGATAACGAAGTAAACCGCATTTACGTTCCTATTCCTTTATTTAAGTTGATGTGATTTATGGAAAAGGAGGGGAGTTGCTCTAACGGAGAAAACCTAATAATTTTTTGATTTCCTTTAATACTCGGATGAATCAAGCTTTATATATTCGGTTTCAGAACGAACATATTTTAGTTTTTATGGTTTGTTAATTGGACTAAGTGTAATAAAAACAACATTTAATTATACGACAACTACATTGAAATTACAAAAACGCATAATGACATGAAGTGAATCTCTTTTTTATGTAGATCTTTTGAGGAGACACTCATCAATTCATCGTTGTTTGCTGCTCATTAAAGACATTACTGTAGACAAGTATAGGTATGAGTATTCAGATAGATATTTCACAAAAAAAAATATATTTGCAAGAGATCACGAACCTTAGCCATTCTTGCAGTTACAATTACATTTGTGTATTTTAAATTAGTTGAAAAGAAAGCCGAGCTACCATTATCTTGAAATTATCGAGATCATTGGATCAAAACATATTCGCCTAAACCTTTTAACGTAAATTATTCAGTGCACTTACATCTATTCTTTTCTCATTAGAATGTTAATGGTGTTATTATTACTACCTTATAAACTCCCGAAACATCAATTGTCAATATTTGTCCTTTGCAACAAATTCCTGTTCTTTATATACTTCAATTTGTTTTGATCACATATACTTTATGCTAATTAACCTTTAATATCGCAAGTATTAACTGCCGCAAAAGATTATCTTTTATTATATAAGACAATAAAGAAACATTATGTGGCCGCTTAACATATAACCTTTGTGTTCATAAGTAAACAAGACCAGATTGCAACATAATACACCACAATGACCAGCTGAGCGGTGTTGATAAATTCTTTAGTTTATTGTCAGCTAAGTAATTGCAAAACATCTTTTTAATAAATTCGTTTCACACTGCTCGCAATTTCTGAGAACAGAACGGATGAACAGCTTGTTAAACAAATTGATCTAAGAATCGTCTTCTGGTTAGAAAGAACTTCGTACGAGAGTACAATAACTTATAAAATTACATTTTTATGCATTTAATGTTTCGAACGGTCGATTAGTAAAAACTGGAACAGATTTTAATCATCATTTTAGAGTAATTTATTATCTATTATGTGTACGTTATCTAAGTGGATTGCTATTTCAGCTGATATTCTCTGAAGAAGCGTGAATAAAGTATGCGAAAGCTTAGAATCTCATAAAAGGGAGTTTTTATTTTGTTTGGTTGCTATTCCTAGGATTTTCGATTCTCTTTCCATTCTAAACCGTTGTCCTAACGTGTACAGCCAGTACTTCTTTCCTACGTAATTTATTATGTTCTCGAAGTAACGTTTTGTGGTCGACATTTTGCGTTTTTTTTTAATTAATTGATTGTGCACTTTGCATTATGATGACTTTTTGAGCTTATACAGAAGACGTCGCATTTCGCCATAAACTTTTTTTTATTAGGTTATTACTTTCTAATACTATGAACTTTATGTTGCTGATAAAATAATTGTAGAGCTTTAAAGCCTTTGTTTTCTACTACTTTATTTGACGAAAATGTCTTTCTTTTCCAACTATTTTAGTACCTAAAAATAAAGTAAGTTTGTGAGAAGTAAGTCTTTCGAGTAGAGAGTGAATTAATGGAATTAGCTTTGAAGTGAGCTTCCCACTTCAAAGCAAATTCTATTAATTTTCTCAATTATTGGCAGAACATTATCCTGGAAGGAAGACATACTTTTTCCGACATTTTTTCAGTTTGGTTCACTGGGTAAAATCATACTTATTCGACGCAGGTTGAATGCCTTGTTTTAAAACATTGATCCAAAGGTTTTTTCATCTATTTTGGCACATCAATTTTTTAGAGCTCGAGAAACTAGGGTGTTTTTTACTTTTCTTGGTTGTTCTTTTCTTCTCACTCCCAAATCAGTTAAAGAGGAGCAATCACCCAAAGCTCAACATATCTATTTCATCTAAATTTACAAGGATCTACTGTTGTTTCTCGTCTGTATGTCGGAATGTGTTGGTATATTTATGCAGCGAAATGATATAACTTCTATGTTATTTTCGAACAAATTATCATGAATGTTTACTCTTTTTCAGCTATGGATTTGTTAAATTTTGTCCAAGAACGGTGCTGGATTTGTTTAGGTTTCCTTAGTGAAACAACAAAGCCACCGACATGACATGGCTAACATAAATTTTAATAAAACAAACAAATATACAGTTCAAGTAGTCGGATATGCTCAGTTTTACTTGAATGCATACTGATATACAATATTAGGCCAATATTGGTGTCAGTAGCGGCTGGTGGTGACGTAAATGGGAGTTCAATGACAACGCTTCGATTTCCTCGTCTATTTCCGTTGCATACTACAACGTGTACGATATGCAACGACGGAATCGAAACGTCACTACTACCTACTGACTGGAGTTGTTTAGCTTTATTTGGAATAAAATTGCATAGAAGAATTTGTTACAAGTTATGTTTGACAATGTTTTCGTTAGAACTTCGCATTATAGATAGTACCGTCAGTTGGAATAATTTTGTCGTATTTTTCCAAATTTTTTAGAGTTTCCGCTATTAAAAGCTGTTGAAAAATTGAAAGATTAACATTGTAAGTTGCTTATGTTTTAAACAAAACTTAGGTAGACCTACAATGTAACCAAATATTGAAATCCCCAGTTTCCCGCGATTGGGGTAACTTTATCCAGTTAAATAAAGACCTAGATTCGCAATGTATTACACAGCTTGGGCCAATGTCATACACCACCGGCCATAATTCTTGACCCACTCAAAGAAATATGCATAAATAAAGAAAGTGCTAACTGAAAAAGACTTGTAATTTTGCATTTAATAAAATACTCGCAAAACAAAGAAATTGATATTCTTTATTCAATTATAAAATTTATCGACACAAAAAATTAAATCTTCGTTTCGTCGAAATGTCCACCTCGACTATTAATAATTGCGGCACACACTTACGGCATTCTCTCTATTAATTTCGTCAGAGTAGCAGGTTCTATTTTAAACCCGATTTCTTGTAATTGCTTCCACAACGATTCCTTGGAAGTTGTAGGATTTATTTTCACCTGCCTATCCAGTTCCTCCCACAAAAGCTCTACGGGATTAGCATCTGGGCTTTGAGAAGGCCATTTCATTATTTTGATATTGCTTTCGCGTTCCACCTATTCTAAATATTCGCAGCATGATTTAGAGGTATGTTTCAAATCATTGTCATGTTGAAATATAAAATAGTCTCCGATTATTCTCATTCCAGATGATATATATAGCATTTGTTTCAAGAATTTCCGGTAGCGCTCTTTTCTTAAAATTCCATCTACGTTAATCAAGTCTCCTGCAGATGCGGCGCCAAAACAGCCCCAAACCATTACCGATCCGCTCCCATGCTTGACTGTAGGTACCACACGTGATTCTGCTGCTCGTTCTCCTTTCGGCCTTCGAACGAACATTCTTCCCTTGGAACCGAAGAGTTGAAATTTGGACTCATCGGCCTACAAAACATTTTTCCACTCATCAACTGTCCAATGTTGATGCTCTCTGGCCCACTGCAACCATTTCTTTCTAGTTTACTATTTCAAATACGTTTTAGTTTTAATTTTAAATTTCGAGATGATCGGTCGAAAATGTCTTCTGTCAGAAAGTTATTATTTTTGTCTCTCTTGTTTATGCGTTGTCCCGGCATTGCCAATCCAACAACTTGATACTTTTAAATTTGGGGTTACGATGTTCATTTTCAATGCAGATGACGTTGTGAATTTTGATGTTTGAATTCCAAATAGTATGTGTTGTATGTGTGTTTTATGTCATTTTTAGAAATAATATCTTTAAAATATAAATTACTGAAAATAATCCGGAACTTTTATATTTCCCCATAGTGTTTTTTCTAAGAAATAAAAGATTAAAAACATAAATCATCAAAATGCCAGAATTCGAATAATAACCCAAAATAATTCTGCAAATTCTGCAAATGCTACATTAAATTCTAATATTTTACGAATTTTATTTAAAATTAGTGTATTGAAGTGCGCATTGAAGCACGCACAGGTGGGATGTCCCACTACAATATATATGTTTTATTATGTATTACATTTATGGTTATATAAACACTTTTATAACTAGCCGCATGTATACTACAACATACAACTATGCTTCTTCTGGATGAAATGATTTATGTTTGTGTAAAACAGGTACACAAATGCATTTTATACTAGTGAAAATACGGCAAGATGTCGGTAGACTATTTGCGAACGAACATTCACCTTGCCTGTTGTATCATCGACTATTACGACCGTAACGCACCCGGTCCAAGGTCTTTCTAATTGAATTTATGCAAATCTGGTTTCAATAGCTTTTAATATCGAAATTAAACCGCCACCGTTCTATGAAAGATAAGTCGGAGAGGGGGCCGGTAGGTGGCGCGGAGATCAATTTCAGATATACCCGGACGTCGGCATTAGCAAACGTGATCCGGTTAAACTAACTTTCGCAATTAGAACATTGCGAAGCATATGCGGCACTTATGATGTAACGCCAACCAAAGGAAATTACCGCTTTCTGATCCGTATACAGGCATTAATCTGTATAGTGTGTAAACCTTTGAAGGAATTTACACTTCAAGTACGAAATGTTTCGCTTGAGAATTATAACTAGAATACGTACTTAACAGATACATTATCATTTGTTAATCTTAGTGTTACGATTACTTTTATGAATTGATAAAATTACTTGCTACTGTCAGTACAATTCCATTCTATGCTTCATTAAGCATTGCAAGTTCTAGTTGGTTAAAAGCACCTTTTATTAAATCTAAAAATGTTATTATGGTTTATGGAATGCAATGCTGTCTAACTCTGGTAGAAAAATTCAATTGAGAAACATGCTTCAGATAGGTAACAACGTCAATGGTGACTCTCACTTGAAATTTGAAAAGTTGAAGTCAGAACTGTGATTGTGATTGTAAATGATTTGTGTAGAGGGTTCCATGGCTTTGTTACTATCACCTTTTTGCCATAAAGGGTGAAGCACAGTTAATTGTTCCCCAATATGCGAATGGTCACTTGAAATTGTACCCAGTTCACAAAAAAAATCCATTTGATGGGGCTCGAACTAGAGCACTGCACGGGCTTATTTTTCACGACCCGGCCCGCCCGTGGCCCGTTACAGCATGGAGTAGGTCCGCCCGTTGCGTTCATTACCTCAGCACAAAGCCCGCCCGGCCCGGCCCGTTAGGAAATTTAGGCCCGTTTAAATTGTTTTAGCCTGCTTAAGGAATTATATCTGCACCGTCTATTTCTAATCATTTTTTAATTGCTGCATTATAATGAGTAGAATGAAACATTTATTTTGTTTGTTCTTGTATACTATATTGTATGAAACCAAAGGAAAACGTAACATAACATTGCATACATTAAAATTGTTAATACAAAACGATATCGTACAAACAGCATTTACTGCACTATTATACCTCTTCTGTAGTAAAAAAACCCTCGCCCGTCAGCCGTATAATTTTAGCCGCCCGCAATGAAATGAGACGAGGCCCGCCCGTGGGCCCGGGCGGGCCGAGCGGGCCGGGCTTTTCCTAGCCCGTGCAGTGCTCTAGCTCAAAGACAGTGTCTAACTCTGCCTCAATCGGGCGTAGTCCCTCTAACCACTGGGCCACCGAGCCATTAATAATAATAATAGGGTTCCTATTTATTGCATTGTACAATTTGGTAATAAATTTCGATACAGAATGATACGCAAATAAAAGGAAATATAGGTTGAAGAAACCACAAACTTTTATACCTTAATTTTAAAGGATCCTTCTGTATGTAAAGCAAAGATTTGGAATAACCTTATTTTTGTGTTTGGTTTAATGAGAATTTAATTTAAGTTGGGTAAAAAAACTGAAATATTCTTAATTGAATAAAGGGTATATGTTGGTTAAAGTATTGTTGCTTATATTAATCTTTGGAATACACTTAATGTATTGAAATTGCAACTTTACGTTTTCATAAGGCTTTTATAAGCCAGAATTTATTGTATTTATTATATTTATATTGCACATAAATTATATTAGCAGAACAAAAGAATTTATGTATTATTATAAATATTATATCAGTGTGTACATATTTAAACTGTAACCTATGTAGGTGTTATCTCCAAGCCTGTCATTCATGACTTAGGTTTCATATGCCTCGAAAATATAAATTCCTCTGCGGGTATTAGGCTCTTTTTCGGAAGCCTCCTTTCCACCCCGAGCCTCCGATTTTCGGAGTGCGCGTACTAAATAATTTAATTAAATCCAGACAATGACAAACGTGGTGGAACAGTGAAGTTATTCTTCTTTAGTTCATCTTCCTATTTTCTTAAAATTATTGAAAATTGTTCCTACAACAAACAACAGGGTAAATTCAATGGTATATTTAGCAAGGTTTCATAAATTAAATATCTATCACAAAGTTATCAATTAGAACGTTAGTAAATTTTGTTGTTGTTTGGTTGTCGATGCTGTTCTGTATCACAGAATAGCATAATTTCAGTCGTCTAGTCGAATCAGTCCATTCGATCTTTCATGCTACTTCTAAATATAACTTTATTTTTCAAAATTCCTCGTTAAATTATATTTGGATAGAAATCATCAAAATTTGCGGTGGATAAAAAAAATCGCCATCGCGGTTAAAGTAAAGGAGAAAAGGGACACTAATTAAATTGATCATTTATGGCCAAGCTTTCATTGAGTTAACTCGTATTTTGGCTGCGCTCCCAATTTAAAGTGTCTAATATTCAAATTATAGAATAAATTCAAGGTAGAAGAGAAGGTTGGAGGTTAGAATAGGCAGGTTTCCCGTGAATGTCATAGGAACATAGAGTTTATATGACATCTTCGTAAAATCAAAGTTAATTCAATTTTTAGTTTTCATTTCCTTTAAAATCTCATTTATTGATGTTTAAAATTGCCGAAACAGTGTGTACAGTGTGTACATTTCCGAATCCCACAGTTCATTTAAAAATTTAATCAATTGACAAGATTTTAATTTGTTGAACAATTTTCGTGTATTAAAACACTTCAGTTGTATTCGTACAGTATTGAAAATGTAAACCTTATATTGGTTCATCTATGATAACCTCTTTATTACAGCTACTATTGTATATGTCGTAAGTAAAAATTACATGGATATTGGAATTTGCTTTCAGCTTTCGTGTTCTAACAGTCAGTAAGCCGTAAATGTTATGAAATGCACAATTCATACAAATGACCAGCTTCATCGTTTGTATTTATGACATCATTATGTAATAGCCTTCTTATAGTGCTTAAGTCAATGCGAATACAATTATGATTAGAAATTGTTATTCTGTCATTGGTATGATGTGTTTATTTATTATTCGCAACAGTTGGGATATTGTGATTGCAATATCGGTGGTAGAATTGCTTATTATTCCGCAGTAATACATAAAAAGTACTGAGACCGCAGGAATGCTTTGATGGCGGCATTTAACCGCTAGGAAAGAGGAGAGGTTTTATGATATCTACCATTTGAACAAGCTCACAGTGCATAATTATGCCTTAATGAGGTGTGTACTGAAGATTACAAAGAGAAATTATTCTAAAGTTCTTGAACTGGTTACTTGAAGTGGTTTCAATAAACATTCTATTGGGTGCGTAAGCTTTACAATGAGCATATGTACTGAAATGTTTTTCTCCGGGAAAATTGTTAACAATTTAAACTTTCGCAATTTAATTAGATGTTTAACTCTTTGTGAGTATTCTTTGATATTCTTTTGGCAATTATTTGTGAATTTTGAAATCAATAAAGTAAATTAACGAATGTTTTGAAAAATAAACAACCTTGAATTTTATAAAGCTGTCATATAAACACTATGTTTCCTATGACGTTTGCAGGAAATATGCTTTTCTAAACTTGAACCTTTCTTTTTTATTTTAAATTTACTTCCTAATTGCTATATCGAACATGTTAGTACATAATGCAGTGAAATCCGGTTATAACGTTGACGACGGGATCAGGCAAATAACGACGTTATACACGATGGTCGTAATAAACGGTGGTGATACAAAAATATGAAATAAGTCAACAAAACGTAGATATACGTTTTATATGTACATGTATAAAACAATAGAAAGCACATGCATTACAACAAGTTTTAAAATTATAAATTTTGTTTTCGAGAATCGAAATGCTTTCTAATATTTTTTTATCGTTTGTCGGAAAATTTGTAATGAATGAATTTCTTTAAAGTTAACACAGCTTTAAGAGCTTCCGCACTGGATTGCATGTAAATATTAACACTGTCTTATTTCGTTTTCTTCAATTTCATAATTAACTAGGTTCTTCACAATACCAGCTTCACTTAAGTTACCCCATGTTTCCAAATCATTATCAACAGTAACAAAGTCTAGCAGCTCTTCAGTTGTTATAGATTTATCAGAACTGTTAATAAAAAACAGCTGAGCTAACGGAACTGAGTCTTCCTCATCGAAGTCATCTTCTTTTTCCGTCAGACTATCTTCTTGGCTTTGTATAAACCCAGCATGTCGAAAACAATTTTCGATTGTTTTATCTGACACCTTTTCCCAAGCTGTAGATATCATAAGAACAGCACCCAAAAGCGTAATACCACATTATTTTATATTAATTATCCTCTGGTTCATCGGCTGTAATATTGCAGTGCAATTTAGAGGTAAAAAACATAACTTGATAGCACTTAGATTTTCAACTTTTGGCTGAGCGGGCAATTATCCACAAGTAATAAAATCTTACCAAATTCTTTCAAATCTTTGTCCCAATCACAAAGAAATTTCGTAAATATTTCTGCCGTCATAACATTTTTAAAACACCTGGGATTTTTTGCTCTACCTATAACGAGTAATCTGCTTTTTTTCCTACTTGTCATATTTGCACCTACTAATACAGTTATCTTCTCTTTCCACATTTTATCTCCTATGCACTTCCCACCCTTAAATTTCATGGTTTTATCATAATATGTCATTTTGTAAAATAAACCGATTTCATCCGCATTAAAAATTTAATTATCTGTATATTTGTTTCTAATATCAGGGAAAACATTTTGCAACCATAATTCAGAAATTCCATCAGCTACACTGCTGCTTCTCCCGATACCTTTCCGAAAACGATATTGTGACGAGAACGAAATCGATTGATCCAACCTTTTTTTTCCAACAGCATCGCAAAATCATTAGCTTTTTCTCTGAGAATGGGTCCAGTTAATGATACACTTCTACTTCTTCGTACTTTAACCCATTCTAATAAAGCTTTATCCAAATCTACTCTGAATTTCTCAATTTTTTTGATTTCAATTTATTACTATTAAATGCGTGTATTATTGTTTCTCTATTTTTCCTTATTATTGAAATTCTTGAATGTGAAACATTAAAGTCAGAGGATAATTTAGCGTTTGCTTCTCCGTTATCTAGTCTTGTTATTATAGCAAGCTTACGTTCTAAGGAAATGCTACTTCTTTTTAAGTTAGTTGACGATGCCTACTATGCATTTTGTTGGATTCCAATGGCGTAATTTCTTATGAACTTTTACAACCAGGTGTAATGACTGCTGCTGACAACTGCAAAGATTAAATGTTGAAAAAGGGGCCAGCTCTGATGCTGCTTCAACTTGATAATGCAAGACCTCACGCAGCAAGGATGACTCAAGAAAAAATCACGCACTTGGATTAGGAAGTCTTGCCTCACCCCCCGTATTCACCAGATATTGCCCCCTCCGATTATTATAATTTATTCAGATCTCTAGATCATACACTAAGAAATAAAAATTTTCGATCAATTGATGATGTTCGATGCCACCTTGAATACTATTTTTCATGCCAGCCAGCGCAGTTCCACAAAAGCGGAATTGAAAATTTGCGGAAAAGATGGCAAGGTGTCTTAGATAATGATGGCGATTATATCTTAGATTGATAAATAAAACATTTTTTGAAAACTTAAAATTTGTATCTTATTGTAAAATAATTGATTACTTATGCGTATCCCTTATATTTTGGCCACGAATTAAAAACCATACCAGAGAAGTATTTTGTTCAACAAATTCTAGCTTACTTAATTTCAATTCCCTTTCAATTTTTATCAGATTCGAAAAATTTTGAAAATGTTAACAACTTAATGATTTATACATCTCTGTAGGACTAATAGGAGTAGATTGACTGAAATACAAGAAAATATATGCACTTGTACACAAGGATGCCAAAAAGTAGTACCCTACGCCGCTTTCTCTCAATTCATAATTTTTTCATTTACAAAACTTTAATACTATAAAATGTTTTAAAAATGGTAAATTGTTGAAAATTTTTAATTTTCGAAAATTAATTAAATAATTTTGTAAACTGGGGATTCGGAAGTGTTCTAAAACACTTTTTCGGCAATTTAGATGAATTTTAAAATCAACAAATAAGATTTTAAAGGAAATGAAAACTAAAAATTAAAACTAACCTGAATTTTACGCTGATGTCAATATAAACTATGTTTGTATTACATTTACTGGAAAACCTGTCTATCCCTAATCACTGACCCTCACTTCTATCTTGAATTTATATTACAATTCGAAATATTAACACTTGCAACGGGGAGCGCAGCCGAAATACGAGTTAATGCGATGAAAGCTTGACCAAAAGTGAGAAAAACAATTGGCGTGTCTCTCCTCTTTTATTTTAATCGCGATGGCGATTGTTTTATCCACTACAAATTTGGATGATTCCTTTCCAAATATGAACTGACGATGAATTTTTGAGGAATAAAGTTATTTTTAAATGCAACAATCGAATGTATGTAGTGGCGCGACTAGATAACTGAAATATGCTATTCTATGACCCAAGATACCACTGACAACCCAGCAATAATAAAACTTTCTGACGTTCTAGACAGAAATATTGCGATAGACGAAACTATGCTCGAAATACCTCTGAATTTAAACTTGCTTGTTGTAGGAACATTTTTCATTAATTTTGAAGAGTTACGAAAATGGAAAATGAACTGAAGAGGAATAACCTCACTGTTCCACCGTTCGTCGTTGGCTAGACTTAAATTAGAATTTAAAGCAACATACTTATAAATCAGAATTTGAAAATCAAAATTTTTCTCAAAAGAAATCCTTAGTGATTTGAAATGCAATTAAAATCACATTAACTTTCGAACGCAAACAATTGTTAAATTATTGTAAGCATTCCATACGCTACGATTTTATCATTTTATAAAATTTCTTGAATGTTTACCGTCTATGAATAGATGTTGATACAGTTTACTATCATATTTGTTAAATACATTGTTGCACTTTCAAAATTGTTTAGGCGTCGTTTTATTATTTGTTTTCACTAAAACTAACATTTTTGGTTTTTTTATAAAATATTTAAATATTAGTAGATTCCTTTTAAGACTTGATAACATAAACATGAATTTTATTATATTGTTTCGTAAAATAGATGTGTAGGCTTCTTTTTAAACATTTTGCAAAATCGCTTCAGTGCTAAATTTTTCTAAAGTACCCAATTTTATTTCTGACATATTTTATGAACGTGTATTGGCATCCACGTAATTCGATAATTCAGTTATTTTTATGCATGCGTGTGGGTCAGCTTCATATATTTCGTACTGTAAAAAGAATGATATTCAGCCTAGCCTTTTAAATCAAACGGGACGAAAGGGGCGAGAGAGGAAAATTGTCACACATAAACTTACAAAACATCTTTGTGTATATGTTATCTTAATGAGGTCCTAATTTACGTTTACCGTATTCAATTTGCATAAATATTGGGCTTTGGTGAAAAAGTAGTGCTATGTGCGGTCTCGTAAAACGTTTAATTGATGCTCCCTTCTGGTCACTCCAATTGTACTTTTGCGTGTACTACAAGCACGTAGCTAGCAAATAAAGTGATACAGTTAACGTTGTTGAGAACGATACTACTACATAGGTATACACATGCATCGACCAACAATAAGTTGTTCTCTTCTGTAAATTCTGAAGTAATCGCGTTTTTCCTGAATAACAGAGTATTTAGCAAACAACATTTATTGAGTATGTTTAGTAGTTATATTGTGAGTGACACTTCTTCTAAATGAACACGCAGAAAACATTTTTGCTAAATTTAACACAATGGTGTATATTTTTACAAAACTCGAGTTAATTATAATAACAATTGTTGTCGGCGATATACTTAACTTTTTCTTTCTTGTAAAGTAGTTGTGGTAAAAGTTAACAGTGTCACTTTTTGCAAACAGATCTGCTTCCGAGGGAAAATAGTCTATTGGATCACACCGTTAAACATTCAAAAGCTATTGTGTCAAATGATACAAATGAATTCATTATAGAAAAAGAATGAAATGGAAAACAAGTGATCTATTTATCCACAAATTTCTTTATTTGACAGGCGACTGATGGTTAGTAATAATAATAATAATAATACATTTTATTTCAAGGATTTCGGTACAAAGTATAGAAATGGTCAAACAAAAAGAAAACAAGAAGAAAACATCTTGAAACACACAAAATACTTAAAACTAAAATGAACCATAGTGATTACGCAGTAATCGTAATCAGTTAATTGTAATCTAAGAGTTCTTCAACGCTGTAAAACAGCTTTTCGTTAAAAAATGATAGTTGATGATGAGAGTTTCTCTCTGAAGTTTATTAACAGAGTGTTCTTTTAATAATGGTGATAACTTATTGTAGATCGTTATGCCTAGTACTTCAAATGATTTCTGATAAAGTCTGGAGCTAGGAGTACCTAATTGGAGTCTATTTCTGGTATAATAATTATGAAAGTCGCTATTGTGGTTGTAGTTAGAAAGATGTTATTGTGTAAAAAAAAATTCATAGTACATCCACAAGTTCTGGTGCACTACTGAATGTACCCACTGAGAACCATGACAACTACCTGTCTTGACCGATTTTGACATTGACAGTTATATAATTAGCGCGAAAGTTGTCATCTGAGTTATTGTAATCATGGAATGGGCGTTCTTGAAAAAACGTATTGTCATAATTGCCTAAGAAATGTGGCATGGAACGGACATATCTTTCGGACCTTGAACACTCGTTAACTCGTAATTTGCGTATAAATTTGTTCGAGAATATGTGGAGTGAAGGACCGTTTCAAGATCTGGACTCGCACGATGTGAAACCAAGCTATCAAAGCGTTAAATCGAATTCGTAAATCCGCTTCCGAAAAAATGATTTTGTCACGAAATTTATTATTCGTATCATCTCTCGCACATGGTGGGGACTCCGACATACAAGAGAACTTTCGAATGTTCTGTTAAGCATAACGAACGCGGAAAAATCAAGCGTGCATTCCATACGAAAAATGGTACAAAGAATTCTTTTACGATTTTTTTTTGTAGAAGAATCTCTAAACAAAACGATAATTGTATGCACCATCATACGACAAGCATCAAGCTTGTTCGATTCAAAAGCATTGTCAGCGCTGTATGTCTGGTTGGGATTCGCTACGACGCGTCACCGACCTCCATTTTTGGAAAAGGAGTCAACTTCTGCCCAAAGTGTGCCATCCCGTTTTAAGAGAAGTTGTAAAGCCACTAAATAACTGTTCGGAAACAGCCGTGGACATTAAAGGATTCGCCCGCTCATAACAAAAACAAGCAAAACATGGTTAAAACAATTTTACAACTTTATTTCACGGATCAATGGCCTCTAGTAGCCAGTTCTAAACCCTTGGACTACAAGTTTGGTCCATTTTAGAGGGTTGGACTTGCACTCTATCATGCAATTTGAATCACTAAAGCGTTGCGCTTGTCCATGCGTAAAAACTTTCCCATGATGCCGTGCGTACTGCGATTGACGAGTGCCGCAATAGACTTTGAATTGTGCTGAAGGCATGTGACATTTTGAATAATCTTTTGTAATATTGTTCCCAAATATTTAATAAATACTTTCACAAAAATTATATAGAAATCTATTGTTTTAATTCCATCATGAAAAATCCGTGTACCAGAACTTTTGAAAGTACTAGGTACTAGGAACTGTCATACATAATAATAAAGCCTCACGCAGAGGCTCGGTTTATCGTAAAAACATCGTACTTACGGTTTTGGCATAAACATTCACGCGCGATCGATTTCCCATAATGGGAAACTTCGTATTTAGTCTACTTGCATATAACATTACATGACCACTCGTTTCATAAGATGTCCCATCACCTCTGACAAAAACCCAGTTTATGGAAATATAATACATATTAATTGATTTTTATCCATTGATGACTTAATCGTGATTTTCCAAAAATACTTAAATGAATTATTGTCGTATAGGGAAACAAGACACGTTCTTATTAAAAGGAACAAATGAGAATTCAAAACTAATAGACCTCATCATAGAAACTAACTAGATTACATTTTTGCATTTCCAACTATCCAATATATGAAGTTTATGATAGTAAGTGTATAACAATACATGAACTTTAATGCAATTTCCAGAGAAACAGTTTTTAAATCTAATTAATGGAATTTTATGTCAAAATGTTTGTATGTATTATATTATATTTGTATGTGTAAAAATTCGGTTCAACTTATTATTATAATAGATGTTCAAATAAGCAGTCATTTGCAGTGCTGCTTCTAATGTGGTACCATTTCATGCCTTCTCAGTTTATAAGAACATAATTAAAAAGAAAACTATTGCATAGTGTAATTTCGAGACACAAACAAGGCAAATCAAAAATAACCAAGGAGAAAAGTTCGAAAAAGGCAAGAATAATCAATTAAAGAAATAAACTAGGGGTATAATGCACGACTAGAGTTTAGCGCGATAGTCCTCTGACAGCGGTTGGATTGTTACTGATTCTGATTCATTACCGTCGCACGACTCTTACCAACGTGGTATATACTCCGCTTCTTTCCAACGTGTTATTCTAATAGAATATTATCTTGGTTATCGCGGTTGTTAACCAAAACTGATTTAATAGTTATGTACCTAATAGAGAAAAGAATATAATCATAATACTTATTAATTCCAAGTATCCATATGGAGTCATCAAAGAAAAGTATAATAATAATGCAAGTAAAAACAAAAATAAAAGCTAAAGTAAACTAAACTAAACCAATATTGTGGTGGGAACGTGGCATCGCCTACCATATGATGTATACCTATAAGGTGTTTCTCTGTTGAATCATTCTTTTTGACAACTGGTACTGGTAATTGTGAAGAATAAACCACGTGACCTCCAATGTACAGCTACATATGTGATCAATTTGCCACAATGAAGTAGTAGCGTTAGCTTTTTGTAATTTTAACTGTTTAGTAAATAGGATGTACTATCATGGTGTAGAAATTACCATTTCTTTTTTATACACCAGCATTAGTACAATATAAATGTATGTTTTGTAATTTTGACAAAGATATTTTTCACAAGGTATAATAAAAGGAAGTATATTGTTTATTCCTTGTTTGGAGCACATTATAGTGTTTAAAATTGCATAAAAACGATATTATCGTATTTGAATCTTTGCCATTCTTTGTTTACGGTATACTTAGAAGATACGTTTTATTCGTGTAGAGCATTTTCCTGTATAATTATTGTCGGTTTCATATCGTATTTACTGCTAATAGCGCGAACTAGAAGTCATTCGATAAATTAACCATGACCTGTTGCACTCGGCGACATCTTACGAGCAAGTCACGTACTAACTGTAAATGGAGTTAAGATTTTCGAGTTTTCGCAACGTCCTAATGGCGCCATTCCGAGACTTTTCTGGTGAAATTAATCGCTATCGAATTTATGAGAGCTATTCAGATCATTTCTAAGCTCGTGAAATGAGATTTAATTTACGAGGCACTAGTAGCATACCTAATTGAATGTATGGTAAGATTTTGAACCATCGAAAATTTTTTATAGCAAAACGTTAACAATGCTACTGAGCTAGTTTTGATGCATTGATACATACAGGTATTGTCTTCCCACATTTTGCCTTCCGTATCCATGGATGAAAGTTGAAAATTATTAAATATAGGATTTTATTGTCCACATATATAGAGCTGTTCATACTTCAACCCCATGTTAACTTTTGTTTTGATACGTTACTGGAAAAATATTGTTTATCATCATCGTAGCTTAACAATGAATGTTGTACTAAAAGAATTAAGTGTTTATTATCGAAAAGTGAGTAATTACAATTACAATTTGTTAGAGTTGTACATATAAATACTTGTATATATACTGAAAACTGTACATTTGATAGTAGACTGGTGAAACTCATACCAGTAAAATGCGTTATTTATTCGTTAGGGCGGTACAAAATAAATACAAAAATGACAGATACGGATGGATACAAATTTAAATTGCTTTAGTATTAAAAATTGTTCCTAAATGTAAAGAAAAAGTATGTATAAATTGTCCGGAGTAAGATCGAAACCTAGATCTCGTTCACAGTTTTGGTGTGTTACTAAGGAAAAATGCCAGTGTTTCGTGTCTCTATTAAGAACGTTAGTGCATACATACGAGGTTACTGAAGTCAAATTTCGGTTACGTTTGCAGCTTTATCTTCCAATTGTTCGTTACGAAGTAAATCGACTATTATTAGTTTACATTTGAGATCTTTTGAAATGGGCTGCTTAAATAATACAAACAAAACATCAATGTAATGATATTTGGTTTGCTGTGTGAGATCCATGACTCCAGACAATTTTTTTAATTTTTTTCTTTATTTCTTAGAAACTAATTTTAAACGCTAAAGCAGTTTTTCTAACAAAACTTGTCCAATAGAATGTCGAAAAGAAATTTCGAATTAGGTTGAGACATTAACAGTATTAACTCTTCACTAAAAGCAGATACACGTTTCGATAGCTAAGCTATGATCCTCAACAGTAAAATTTGTTGAGCTATTGAAACGTTTTAGTGAGGTGATGTAGTAAGAGTGAAAGTGAAAGTGAAGAAAAACATTTATTCCGCACGTCGTACTCACTTGACTGAAACAGCTGCGGAAACATATCTAATGATTCAAATATTTAACAGATGTTACCCAGTTTGTGATTTCACGGAAAACTTTTGAAACGGTAAGTGTTTCAGCACGTTTTATAATTTATTTCTTACCTTCTATTTTATGTGTAAACTTTTATGCGCTCACCACGCCTCTGGCTGTTATCACATATTTTCCCAGGTTACTTATCACTTTTCCAATTGTTTCAGGATTTACTGTTTTCCCCGTTGTTGTTTCTACATGTATTCCTATAGAGCATGCACTAACACGAGGATTCTCTTTAACCTCTTTTAAAATTTGCCGTTCGTCTCTAGCACTTTTTTTGGACGACCAGAACGTTTGCAATTTATTATGCTATTATTGCTTTTACATTTCTGTATTATACTATATTATATATTATATTATACTATATACTGAACAGTACTGTGTTTTCTACCGACCGCGGAAGCGATTTTTCATAAGCTATTTCCTTTTTTAAATAAATCGATTATTTTTTCTTTTTCACCGATAGTTAACTCCCGTATTTTAGACATTTTGCAATATATTCCTCACGCAGTACTAGTTAATTTGTAACTAGGGCATAAATTTAAATAACAGAGCATTCAAGCGTACATTGAAAAAACAGGGAATGTAGGAATACTTTATTGAGACTCATTATCCGTTTCAAAACAATATCCCCCTTATTTTTTGTAGAGTTAGTTTGGTGTTTTGTAAAATACATATAAATCTTGCGTCATTTGCATAGACTTAAATAAATCCAGAATATTTCTCTTACTTTGTCTGTTTCTACAAAAATATAGGGTGTACGAATATTTAATTGTCCCACTGTACATATGTACGTACGCGTCTTCGAAGTTATATTACTGCTTGCAATCGGTACAACCTACCAACTCAAAGAGCGATGACTTGTATTAACGCTGACAGCGAAATAAAGATTGTGTCAACGAAACGAACGCGAAAATTGACCCCGTTAAAACATCTGGCGGCAATTTTCGCTAATAAACGCCCAAACGTGATGTGGGCTATTACAAATGCAAACTGCTTCAACTGGAACATATGGATTCTGATGTATACAGGTAAAATACCATTATTAACATGAATTATACATGAGTAGAAATGCAAAATGTTTATGTGTATTATGCAATGTAATCTTAGATGTTTTTTCTTTACGGTTTAAACAATGGGTAGATGCGGGATAAAATTATAAATAATGTTACGAACCAAAATGTTATGCCGGCGCATTTTATTACGGCCAATTTAATTTTTTGTGTATTCATAACCTCAGGCGTTCAATTAGCAAGTGTTGCCACATTAATTAAATATTATGGTTGCGCCATTTGTTATAAGTTTCAGATAGTTATAAGGATTTTTTTTCTCATTTTGTTTTTAGCCTTATACTTGCATTAAGGCACAAATTTGTTATAGACTTTCTTTGCTGTGGTGAACTTATCAAGTAAATCACTGTGACTTGGAAATCTAAGTAGAATGTAATATCTTGACAAGTTTAACCTTTCATTAATTGCGTATTGCTTATATGGCTCATCGGACCAATAGTATTTTGCTTATGCCTGTAAGAATATTTCAGGTCGGAGACAGGCCAAGCAATTTCTGATTAGACAGAGGCCTAAATTTATAGCAGACCTACTATTATTTCAGTATGTTGACTTTGATGACTGGAATAATTTTCTAGATTAATTGTTGACTTGCTGTTTTCAAACACCATGCTCTATGTAGGTACACACTCTAAATAGCAATGATTATACTTAGGTACTCTCAAACTTCCTACACCGTCTTTTTGAAATATGGTAAAGCTACAAAAAAGTGTTTCTGAAACAGAAGTTACTGACTGTTCTTTTCATAAAATAATGTCGATATCATATGCTGCAGTCTAGAGAAAGCAACAGGCAATTGCGAGTGAAAGGCTGCGGGAGTCTACAACAACATCTAGAATTTATATCCGTTTTAAAGAAAATTTGCAGTGTGATTCTGGATAAAGTATTTTCCACTTTTAGTATTATAAGCTTATTCCATATACAAAAAATTCCCAGTCTTTTCATTTTTTTTTGTTTACTTCTGCCTACATTCCTCTCGAAAAAGGTTTTATCACAAACGAGCCCTTTTGTAGACTGGTTTGTTCACCATTGATACCATTAACATGCATGATGTTTCAGGATTATTTTGACCGAAATGTTAAGAATTGGTATTCAAACGAAACACGAATCCATTGTTTGATAAGTACGCCAAATAAAGATTCATTCATTTATATGTTGCTTTGAAGCAGAAATGCGCGTTTTAACATTAATAAGTTCGCACTAGCTTGCAGAATTGAATGGCTATAAGAAGGAAGAAGAAGCACAACATCCCTTGTATGAATAACTCTTTATGGTCGCATATCGTAGGTAACTCCCTTAACTTTATAATTATATCACCCAATATTTGTTCTGATGCCATTTTTTCTTGTTTTTCTCTTATTGTTTCTTCTTTGGGTTATATTAAAAAGTTGTTGTGAATTATTAAGGGTATTAATTACAAATTTGTCTAGTACTCTACTAACAATAAGTTGAAATATTCGAAAACGCATCTAAGAAAAATGGTTGCGGTCGCAAACTCATTAAATATATTTTGGGGCCTGTTACGACTAGTAGGTTGCATGATTAATGAGGGTAACAAAACGTTGTATTTCTTGCGGGAAGAACCTGTTCGAGCCATCGACGTTCCCTTGCTTTTGACGGTGCAACGATACCAACCAAAACTAAGGTGCGGTTTTAACACCCGTCCTCTAATTTATAAGAACAGGTTGACACATTTTCTCTTCACGAGTGGCTACTCACTTATAATTATTTGTTATGTACTGCGTCCAATCATCCAAAACGCTCGGTAAACATTTTGTATTTATCATATGCACTTACATTTTCATATCTACTTACTGTGGAAATTAGAGCTTATTTTACATTACGTTAGTGCCATGGTGAAGTTCTAAAGCGTTTGGTGGAAGCACCTGTATGTATATTTCCGTGGGATACTGTGGATTTCATAAGACGATGTGTACTTTTATGAATACTTAAGAATGTATTACTGAATCGCTAAAACAAAAAGTAAATGTACTGTACATTCTTTACGTTATACATTTTTTACGAAATATCCTAGTTTTCGATTTATACATATAGATTATGTCGTAGAGATAATGAAAATTCTGTTGGAAAATATAAAATAATTATCGTCACCTGTCACAAACGTAAAAATCCTGTTCTCATACTTTACCACAGTATTAGTTCAATATAAGCCATCGCACATCGCAATTGCATTCCTTTTATGTTATCTCCTGTCACAGAAGAAGAGTTAGTCAGAATTATGACTTCTTTTGCAAACAACAGCGTTT
Source organism: Dynastes maya (assembly GCA_029619315.2). NCBI lineage: Eukaryota > Metazoa > Arthropoda > Insecta > Coleoptera > Scarabaeidae > Dynastes > Dynastes maya. The sequence goes on along the minus strand of JAROYE020000005.1, from coordinate 20,520,194 downwards.
CTGGTGATGACTTAATTCCATCTTTTATATTGTGTGAAGTTGGCATGGCTCTTGCTAAACCGTTAGCTTCGATCATTAACTTATCAATCAAGACGTCAGTGTTTCCGGGTAACTGTAAGTGGCAGCGTGGAAGAGTATGTCCGATGCACAAAAGCGGCATTAAAACGGAGGTCTACAACTACAGACCAATAAGTATTTTATTTAACTTTGCTAAACTACTTGAGAATATCCTTGTATGAGAACATTAAATCATTTATTTCTTCTTATCAACATTGCTTTATTCGTGACAGATCAACTGTTACTAACCTTGTAACTATTTCTCAGTTTTTTTGTCAGGATTTGTATAAGTAGAGACAAGTTGACGTAATTTACACGGATTGTAGTAGCGCCTTCGATTCTATTGATCATGGTATTTTTACTTAGTAAATTATCAGAGTGTGGTTCAAGTACATCGTTCTTAAGATTGATTTACTCTTATTTAACTGGCAGGTGCAACTACGACCATTAGAATGGATTAATATCCACACCCAGAGAAACGTTAACTTGTATCAAAGCTGTCCGCTTTAATCCAAGACAATTACTGTTTCAATTATCCGCAATACAATAACTGCTTTAAATCAAAAGGAATATTTTCTTAGCGTTTCTTTTTCCGCTTAAGAAAAGTACATACTTGTAATGAAATAATTGTATTTCTTTGTTTAGGACATTTGTTAACTTGCTTCAAGAAAATTTTGCAGAAAATTTGAAGAAAGCGATTCTTAATATAAGTAAATGGCCATTATAACACAAAACAATATTTTCTTAAGGATAGTTTTCTTAATTCCAGAAGGTATTGTTCATAAATCAATAGTTTCATTTTCTTAAAATAAAGCATTTTTTACTTAGAATTCTTGAAATGCATATTATTTATAGCACATTATTAATCGCGCTTACCTTGTTTAAAACAGTACGACATATCCGTACATAATTTAGTAAATTATTCGCATTGCTTGTGATTTTAAAAAGGCTGAAAGTAGAGGTTATCTACAGAATAACGCTGAAACAAGGGTGAACCTAATGTAGAAGCACACATGAAAAAGTGCTTAGAAACAATAACCAAGTTAGATAATGTTAATAAATAGCTCCTGGTATTGATGGAATTACTACCGGCAAAAACAATGAGAGGAGAAAAACCATTAAAGCTTCTTGCTCTTTTTGGCCACATTGCTCTTACATCTCTCAGTTTATGCCACTAATCTTCAAAAACAACTGAAATATTTCCTGGCGCCACGTAGTGCCAGCTATAGTCATGCCGTCCTAAAGACAGTATACATAATATATGTGCACCTTTTGCTAGAGAGTAGCAAATATAGAAACCGAAATATAGATGCCATACTTCCCCATGCAATGATATAATCTTTAACGTACAACAGTTCATAAACATTTTCAAAAGTTACCGGTTAATGTATTTTTTTTCTTTTATTACTATTTACCACGTGTACTAATTTAACTATAGTTTTTTTTTAATATATAATAAATAATAATAATAAAAAAGGGATAAATAAACTTAAATGTTAACTCATTAGTTATTAATCCCTATTTGATTAAATTATTCAAGAAATAATTTAGTATACTGTAACCTATAAAAAAAGCTTTTTCATCAACTCATTCACTTGCTGTTAATTTTAATTATTAACTTTAGGGTTTTTTTCCATTATTAAATTTTTTCTTTTATTGGATATCCTTGTAGCTGGCCTGATGAGTAGAACCCGGTAACTGGAGAGCAATCACAGCGGCGGTGTGACTGTGTTTAGGTGGGCGAGGAGGGCTGGGCGACTATGATACGACACGACAAACCATCATCGCTCACTTCAGTTTAGCATTGGGTAGCGGATAGGGCGTGTTGATTTTATTGATATAGACGTAGTTATTAATTGTGGTTATTATTTAGTGTAGTGCTTTTTGATTTTATTGATACGGACGTAGTTATTAATTGTAGTTTTTAGTGAACATGTCGAAGGCTAAAAAACGACCCTTTCAAGACATAGTAAATAAGTTTATTTCTGACTTTCCCGATTTGTTTTACAACGGGAGTAAGATAGTTTGTAAAGTGTGCAAAATACATTTGATGTCAAATAAGAAGTGGAACTGCACAAGACACGTAAATTCCGCACAGTATAGAAAACGAAAATTGGGCATGCCACCGAGAAGTGCATTTTTTTTATGTAATTCTTATGTTGATAAACTGTAATTTACCACTAGGCTTACTCGATAAACAACCGTTTAAGGACTTTTGGGACAAATACAATCCCGAGTTGCGGTTACCAACGGAGAAAACAGCACGTAAGCATGTTGCATTTGTACGCGATGACGTGGAAAAGAAAATGAAACGCACATTGAAAAAACAGTTTCTTTGGTTATGTGTTGACGAGACAACAGACTGTAAAAAAAAATCAATTGTAAATATTATGGTACGCATACTAGACCCTAGTAAACCTACATTACCACTGTTACTAACTAGCCGAAAACTACAAGAGTGCACTGCTGCAGCAATTACGAAGGTTGTACTTAGTACGTTGGAAAAATTTTAATGAAAAAACTGTTTTATTTTTCGACATAATCTCCATCTAGAGTAATGCACTTATTGTAGCGGTCCTCTAACATTTCGATGCCGGTTTTGTAGTGCTGCGCCTCAAGTCCTTCAAAATAGGCGTCTGTTTCCAAGCCTACTTCCTCATTTGAGTGAAATCTTTTGCCAGAGAACCACATTTTCAATCTGGGAACAGAAAATAGTCGCTAGGGGCTAGGTCGGGCGAATACGGTGGGTGGTGAACCAATTCGTAGCGCAATTCCTTCAATTTATCGGTCGTATCGCGAGCAGAATGAGCTGGGGCGTTGTCGTGGTGAAAGAACATTCTTCTTCGCCATGTGCGGTCGTTTTGCCTTGTATTCGACGTCCAATCGATCCAATAATGCACAGTAATATTGTTTGTTGATTGTTTTACCACGTTTAAGGTAGTCTATAAATATTATACCGTGCGCGTCCCAAAAAATACTGGCCAACACTTTACCGGCTGATTGTTGCGTCTTTGGGCGCTTCGGACGACTCTCACCAGGCAATAACCACTCTGCCGACTGCCGATTGGAATCAGGAGTGTAGTGGTGGATCCATGTTTCATCCATTGTCACGAAGTGCCGCAAAAAATCCTTCTTATTGGGCGTAATAAGTGCCAGATTCCCCTTCGAAAGTTTGACACGTTGGTCTTTTTGATCAATTGTTAAGAAACGCGGCACCCAACGCTCGCAAAGCTTCTTCATGTGTAAACATTCATGAATGATATAACCTACACGTTCCTTTGAGATGCCTATGGTCTTTGCTAGCTCACTCAATTTTACTTTGCAGTTATTCAGCACAATTTCACGTATTTTTTTGATATTTTCCTGAACGTTGTGCATCATTTGTGCTGGTACGGTCACGACGAAATTGAGCATACCAATACTTTACGGTTGAATTGGCTGGGGCAGATGTTCCGTGACACTTATTAAGCCATTGCTTTGCTTGAACAGTATTTTTTCCCATCAGGAAGCAATGTTTTATCAAAACACGAAATTCACTTTTTTCCATGGTAAACAAAAATAACAGAGGTAGCGTCACTTCGAGAGCAATAACTTGAGAACGAGTAAATGAAATGTCATGAAATTTTGACAGCATTCTAGTTAAGGTTGGTACTCTCCGGGACGCATATGGATTTTTGATTTCTGACGCCATCTATGTGTCAGGCCAAAGACTTTTCAGCCCATGTAGTATGTACATAGTAAACATAGCTCCTATAATGGTGCCTCTGCGGGTGCAATCGTTTGTCACGCTTTATTAATTATACATAATTCGTACTGAAAAAAGAAAGAAAATTTAATATAAAAAACATTATTTTAAAAATGTATCATTTCTTTTTTGGGCGGCTTCTTTTCTTTCTATCCGCTTGCAGCTTGTTACATAATTTTTTCCTTACCTACATACGGTAACCCCTTGTCAACCATTTATCAGCTGAAGCTCCAGTAAATGGAAATTGTTTGTATGACGCATCGCGTGGTGGTGTACATCCTTGTGTTTGCTATAATGAAATGAACTTATCGCAGAATAATATACTGAGAGCGGGATACCAAAAGGTAGGCTGGACAATAGATTGCAATGATATTCCCGAAAATTGGGCTTCACTTTGTTGTTGAATTACGTCACTGTTAACGCAGATATTACAACTAATATTTTGTGAGGGTTGGTATGTGAGGAAAGGCAAGTTTGTTTTCGTTAAAGCTTAATTCGTTAACAACCAAACTAGTCGATCGACTACTAAATTTACTTACTGCGTTACTAAATTCAATTAAATTATATTTAAATACCATACCACTTGTTTGGTACAGTTAAAACTGGATAAAAGTACATTTGCAATTTGTTTCTTCAACTACAGACTAGACACGTTCTACACACTTGCCCTAGCGCAGTTAAGACACTAATAAGCAACAGCGTAACAATTCACGAACACAGAAAAAAATCACCTTTGTAATACCACGTCAAAAGTCATGCACGTGACGAGAGACCTATTTGATCGTTCTCGGTGTTTCCCACTTCTTTGACATTTCGGTTCTTAGTTCCCGTGTGGCCAAATTATGAAATAATCACGCCTTAAATAGCTAAGAAACGCTTCGAGACTATTACTGTAACACAACCAGTTAAAGGATAATTAAACTAGAAGCACGTAATTATTCTGAGAAAATTATAGCATCGATTCTAGGTCGAGTATTGTGCTGTTACGGACGAAAAGCCGAACTGGTTTGTTGGAAATGGAAAAATTAACGCTGTAAGAATGTCTTAACACCGTAAATTAATTCTAATTCGAAGAGTAAACATATAATTTCTGTTGAGGTCGTCTTTTAATGACATTACTTCTTCAAACAGGAAGTTCGTAGCCAGAGTACATTATTAAAATACAAAAGTTCTCATACAACGTTTATGTAAATGAATAAATATTTTGAATTTTAAAAAAATGTCGTAGCTCAAAATATGGCACCAACAGTTATGAGTAATAAAGGAAAGTGACGTGATGTCAAACACACATATTTATATATCATAGAACGTTAATATTGGGAGATCTAAAAATAGCAAAATTGGTTACTTGTTCTTATTAAATGTAACATGTATGTACGATTTGGCGCAATTGCTTGAAAATGTATTAGCCTAGTTTGAATTTCGAAAATGGTAGTGACAAAATAATGCTACATACAAAGGTAGCCTCAATATGAAAATGGCGTTATTCGTTAAAAATATTCTGGTAATATAGTTGCGTATCGTTGAAAGATCCTCTTCAAAATTTTAACCATATTGTCGATGTTAGTGTTTCTGTACAAATAGAGAAAATCGAATATCGAGCTGTCATTAAATTCTTGCATTCGAAAGGCAATTTAAAGCCGAGATGAATGCTGTTTACAGGGACTTTGCACCATCATTTGTCACAGTGAAATTTTGGGCAGCTGTTCGGGACGTTCCAACGTTCGGGACTTTTTAGTTTATAGGAACATAATTAAAAAGAAAACTATTCTAAGTATAATTTCAAGACACAATCAAAGCAAATCAAAAATAGCCAAGGAGAAAAGAGCTAAAGTATTGTGCAAAGTTCACACAGCAAACATCCTTCACCGAGACAAATGTGGAAACAAACCTGATGGTGCGTGCACATTTTTCACCAATCTTATCCACGCTGTTAAGAAGTTACGTTTATTTATTGTATTATATTATTTATTGAAGTCAAACTTCGTATGTGACATATTAAAATTAACATAACCTTATTTATTATTATGAAAATCTGTATCTGTCGGTGAATCATGAAAATCTATAATTTCCTTGCAATTTACCGGGACGAGATTTTTTCAAGTATTTAACTACGTCGGAAATTCCAAGGAAATTACAAATTTTCATAATTCATCGACGGCATCCAAAATATGTATATTAATTAATTAGTGTACTTGGCATGTAAGAATTGAAAATTGTCTGTCGAAATATTATGATTTATTTGTGTTTGCAGATAACTAATAAAATAAAATAACTAGGTATTAAAGTGAACGTTCCTGGCATCAGGGTCCTCGTGGTGTACTGGACTCTATTGACTTATGGCAGGGCTGAGCTGGTCTGGCCTCTTGTTTAAAATTCTCCAGCCGCTTATATAGCCTCGTGTGCCCCTCTCCCTGCTCCTGGCGTTTTATTATTTATATACATTCCATTCATTGATGATCCCGGTGAAACGGATAAATAACTCGTCTTCTCCCCATTTTATTCACGGCCCTAGAGTTCTAATGTAATATTCCCCACAAAAGTGTACAGAAAAAATCAATTGTCCTTTTCGCAAATTAAATATTACTCGGTAATAAGTGGTTAAGTCCTGTAGTAAAAGTGCATATTTTAAGGTTGTCGATGCTCGCTTACGTCGTTAGTTTGTTAGACGATAACACGTGAACTCCTATGATTACAGGCTGTAATGTGGTGTTTTAAAAGAAAGAAAATAATTTAAATTTAATTGAAATATAAATATTCGAAATGTGTATCTTAATTGGCCGTGATATGACAAATGCTATCGGGAACCAAGAAGTGGTTTCTGTTTAATTCAAATCGGCGTATTTGCGAATTCTCTATAATTCGCGTTGAGGTTACCTTTTCTTCTTTTAGTTTAATTCTCGTCGTTATTTATTTTATATATTTGCAATAATATGGTTGAATAAGTTCATTTATTGATACATTTTCTGTACTACATCTGAGTAGTCCGCACACATATTGATCTCATCTTCAAAACAACTTTTGTTAACATTCTGTACCAACCACTTCTACGTAATACAAAAAAATGTTTTTTCTGCATAAATTGTATACAAAATGTCCGTTCAATTTTGTTATGTAATTTTTCTGTTTATGAGCTTCCAAATACACAATGTTGTATGCATGAAATTTATAAACTATAAAATAATGTATGTTGAAAGGAAGAAATACCGATTGTGTACAGTAATAGTGCAATTCATTTTATTCTTCCTTTAAAATATGTCTAATGTCTCACGAACCGGATAATTAGCTATTGTAAAACAACCTTCTTCGTATCCGTTGATCGAATCCATTTACAATGTACAATTAGATTTTTGCTGGCAGCCTTGACTCTCTTCTTTCAGCAATTACATCATTTTCTGACAGGTCTATTGCTGTGTGCGGCTATTACCAGCGATCTCGAGGCAATATCTCGTTTCAACAATACGATAAAGAAAAGAGAAAAAGGAAGGGAATGACAGAACCACCTCATGACGGCCTTGAGTTTCCTTCAAAGCCCGTGATGTAATGAAATAATCCTTATCTAACGTTGCAGTAGTACTCATATATGAGAGAAGTACTTAATTGGTCGCGTATCATGAATTGTGTGAATGTAGTAAACGATGTAGATAATAGAATAAGCGCCTTTGGAGAATTCCCCAGATAATTCAATTCTGAAGTTGATGCACTTAGTTTATTGGAAGAGATTATAAAAATGGCGAATTGGACATCATCGTGTCCCATTTAATTGGAAAATGATTGTTTAATTTGTACATAAAGTATACATGATCTTTTCGTAGGAGTAGTGTAAAAGTATCTCGTAGAATCTTTGATAGGATTTGGATGAGATTTGCGTCTTTTTGACAAGGCTTTCATATGCACTTTGCTACATAATAAGTAAACACCATATTTAAAAAAGAAAAGTTTTTACACTCAATCAAAGAAAAATATACTCTATATTTTATTAGCACTCTATGTACATTTCGGCTTACGGTTTCATAGTTTTAGTTCTAATCTGTTTTAGTTCATATCTAAACTAAATTAACAGAAAAAGAAAAGAAGAGAATTAAATCACTAATTCAAAAGAAACTGAAAATTAAAGAAACTTGTTACTATGCGCAGAAGAAAACGAAGCAAACAATAATTCTATAAAAAATATACAAGTAGATTGACTCTGACATTTAGTAACTTTAGCATTTATTGACAGATGCGCCCTCTGAAAGTCGTAATAGTTTAGTATGGAAACACCGGCTGATTATTATTTATATCCTCGATTAAACCGGTGCATGGAAACGGTTTTCCACCATATTTTCTCGCATTTTAATGACATTCTGAATGAATTTTGACATCAAATCAAATTCTAACTAACGTCCACAAATAAAGTGACATGATTACACTGTTACAGTAATTGAATAAATTTACCAATGATCAAGCGAAGTGCCAGATCAAATATACTGCATTTTAAACATACAATTGGCCAATATGAGCGTTGTAAGGATCGTTGTACCATTGCTTTTATAAAAATTTGGTACAATTCAAATGAGTTCATTTTGAATCTTGTCATAATATTTTGTATTTAACCTAAGAGTTATTTTTTTGGCTAAGCTTATACGTTATATCCGTTTATTTTAAAAACTGCTTGCTTTTAGCAGAAAAATATACCATTATTACTTTTAAGTATAAACATTTTTTATTGAAAACGTTTGTAACTTTACAAATGTTGTTAGTATTTTATTGAAACACCGTTATTTGAAATATCTTTGTGTAGTCTTAAGCATTGGTAAAATGTAATTATGAATAACATTTCCGTCATGATTTGTGTCTTGCCATACATTTTCGGATGTTAGAGAACGAAATTTTTCCTTACAAAGTCTTTTAACGATTAATCCCTAAATATTTTCCAGTTGGTTCAAATCTGGACTGATGACGAGCCATAGCATATGTTGACTTTGAAACCATTCTGGAATTATACTGGCTGCGTGCACTTGACAGTTATCTTATTGATATATAAAGTTATCAGGGCATGGATGTGTTACAGAAGGAAGCATTGTATTTTCGAGAATATCAGTGTAATTCTGAGAGTTAAACTTGTCTTCAATGCCTCAATAACTAATCCAACCCCACTGAGAAACGGCTGGAAGTTTTGAAATTATTAGTGTATTTCTCATTAAAATTACTATTATTTGGTCTATACACACAGTTTTGAATTATTTATTGACTGGAATATTTTCTCGTCCCTAAAAGTAATATTTTTCCAAAAATCTAGATCTTTATGGATATAATTTAAAAAAAATAACAATAATCTGGGCTGTTTCCGTTCTACACTAAGAAGCGACTTTTGTGGCAGCAGCTCTATATTTCAATTCTGATTGCTTAATCCTTCTGCCAACTGTTGACTGAGATCCAGGAAAGTTTCATAATATTCTCGCATCCATTGTAGTAAACGTATTTTCTCTTAAAATATTTAATAAAGCAGTACCTTGTGCAACGGTAGAGATTTTGAAACTACCAGTTCCAAATTTTCTCGCTAACGTTCTTTTTTCATTCCATCGTTTCTTTATAGCACTGTATTTTTATTGAGAGTAAAATGTTGCGTAGTTGCTCCTATAGACCCATCCACCTTGAATTTTAGCCTGGATTTGGGTTTTCAAAACCATATTACATTGACAGGGCATTATTATTACATCAGTGATCAAGTACTGTATAACATTTGTCGATTCTTGACATTATATTTTTTAATAAAACTATAAACGGCTCGGTGGTCCAGTGGTAAGAGGGCCTGCGCCCAACTGGAGAGAGTTAGGCGCTGTATGTTCGAGTCCGGCTAGGATCAAATTTTCTTGGTGGATCCGGTACACTCCCGAGTCACCATTCACAGTTGGGGAACAATTAACTGCGCTTCACCATAATAGTAACGAAGCCATGGAACACATACAATTTACACACTAAAGGCTCCTGAGGTTATGACAAGTTTAAAAAAGCTTATAGATCCTGTTAGGCCGTCACCACACAGAAAATTGTCATATTTATGAAAGCAATGGTACATATATCTGCAATAAATCGTTGTGGTTCGCTCAATTATTAAAAATCATGAGAAATATAATCACAACAATACGCTGTTGCTCACAACACTACATTATAAAAAGTGTTGAAAGTGTGCGAAAGGGCCATTACCCTTGTTTTCACAGCTTACACAGCCCAATACCTTTGTAATAGGTTTGATTCACACTATTGTATTTGTTGGCAATTGCAGCCAAATTTAATGGAAAAAATTATTATATTTCTACTTTCGTTTAGGAATTAATCGAAATGCATTTCTTTTTGTTGTTTAGAGTATCCAAATTCTAATTTTGCTTCATCTGGTAGGTTAGCTATGCTTATGTTGGGCGTATGCATTTCGTTTGCAAATTTGTGGATAAGTTCGCTATTTTATACTTTCTCTTAGTTGTTAAAATTGAACGATAGGACAGTATTTGCGAAGTTTTTGCCATTTTAGAGGACATTTATGGTAAAAATTATTTTGCTGCAAGTGCTAGATTTGGTACCAAGATATTTCGAAACTCTTAAAATAATTGGCGTGAGAGGTTGTATAATTTCTTATGGGCGAAGAAAATTGCTGTTAACAGTAAATATGTTTATATTTTTCATAATAATTGATTAATTCCATGTGCCAGTCGCTCAAACACTATTCCTATTTAATCTTAAACGTTGCACTGTTAGATTTCATAGTCTTTGATTCGGAATTTATGTTGTCATCATTGTTAGATTGGCCGATACAAGCGCATGTGTGTAATTTACATACATATCCGACGCTAACGTTCAGCGTGTACCCATTATGCAACTAGTAACGCTGCTATATTAAAAAGGCACGTCTTAATTCATTTCATAATCAAACAATGGATACAATTAACATATCGTTATTAACATACGCGAATTTGCATGAAGTAAAAAAAAGACGAAACTTTTTTACGTTGTGTGTGTGTCACTTGTTTTACGCACAGACTTTATTTGCACGGTCACGTATTGTAAACTTATACGCTTCGTATGAAACAACAATAGCGCTATAACGCCCATGAAATTCAAAGGCCGTAATTTCTTATACGTACGACTCTGTATATCGATTCGTAAATTACCTTTCGTCGTAAAGGTGTGACAAGGCTCATTCGAGAATCGTTCTCGTTTGCTTGACCAGTTGCGTTTGTTTGTTCGTTTTCAACACTATACAACGGTTATGTTACAAGAATTAAATTCTAAACACTATTGCGCTTGGTTATATTCAAGTTTCCAAAAGTTAGCCCTACAACAGCGAAAATAATGCTATTGTTGTGTGGCAATCAAATGAGAAATTGAAATGTGACCTGGAATTAAAAGTAAAATGCTTGGATTTTCTCTTAAAACTCTCAGACCGCGATTGGTTGGTACAGAATTACTGGGATAGGTGTTAAAACTATTCAATATGCTGACGATATTTACATTGTCGTTAGAATCTGCGTGGGTGCAATGCAGTCGACTCCACAGGAGGCTTTATATGTGGAAGCGCAAAAACCTCCCCTTCAACTGCAGAGGCAGTTTTTGGCAGCTAAATATATGTATAGTAAAATTGAAGATCAAAGGTCAGAGTACTGTTTTTAATAATATTCGTCGACTGTCCACTTTAAATTTGACCATTTCATACTGGGCAAAGAAAAATCTTCCATTCCAATTTTCTTTCCTAATTACATGGGCTATGGTGTGAAGGATAAAGCACTCCATTCAGAATGAATAAGTAATTTTGCCGACTCTGCTACTATCTATACTGATGCCTCTAAATTAAAAGAAATGATTGTGGTTATGCGTTTTTTTATACTAATAATTATGTCAGTAGATCGTTTAGATTAAACAACTTGCTGAAAGTCTTTCTGCAGAGGCTAGAACAATTTTAGAGGCACTTAAACATATAGAGGAAATAGGTTTTACGAAAGTGGTGATTATGTCAGACTCTCAAAGTGTTCTTAATGCACTGAGACACAGAAAGTGGTTTGCTAAAATTCATCTCCTTGTGCTTCGTATAATTGCAAAATGCGCCGAGCTCAAACTGCAAGATACCAACGTAAGAATGTTTTGGGTTAAAAGTCATGTGGGGATTTTCCCTTACGAGGTAGTAGACTCTTTAGCTAAGACGTCAGCAGCTAACGGCGAAGTCGCAGATCCACAAATCGAAAGTTTTATGTAACCTCAAAGGATTCTTTCTAGAAAAAAAAATTAGAAAATGAGTGGTAAACCTCATATGAATGTCATCCCACTCAGTATGTCATAATCCACCCCTCGAACTTTCATACACGTTGACAGTAACTCAAGAGTGTCACGGTACGCCTATTCTGTTATTGCTAGATTAAGATTCGAAAATGGTTGCTTCCCTTTCCATCTATACAAATTAAAGATTTTGGATTCTCCAGCTTGCACATGTGGATATGAGGTGAGTGATTTAAACCACCTTATTTTAGCCTGCCGCGTCTATGAGCACCAAAGACGCAAATTGTTTGAGAATTTAGTGGCACTTAAAGCAGCACTACCCACTTCTATGATACTACTACTAAGATCTAACTATTAAGGTCTAACAACATTTACAGAGTCCTTATTAAGTTTCTCGTTGATTGTCGGATTACAATTTAATGTGTGAAATTTTTGCAATTTGATACTTTGTGGTGGTAATGTGGCTGATGGGCTTTGATCCCTTAATGCAAAAAAAAAACTCCCAGACCGAATATCCCGCAAAGAAAAAAAGGTTTCATAAACATATTTGCTAGAGTACATCAATAAATTAAAGTCAGACAAATTTGTTGCAACAAATAACGTTCGTATAATTGATTTATTTACCACAATTTAATGCCGTGTCCTTATTAACGATTCTCCGAATATTTGCGTCACTTTTGTTACACAGATCGGTCTTGTCTTTTACTAATTTATAAACTTTACCATTTAAGTAATTCCACCAAAATCAATTTAATTTTTCGTCTGGTCTCCAAACGAAAAATTTGGACAACTTTCAATTTCAGCATTTGGTGTGTATTGTAAAGGCTCAAGGTCTAATTTGTTTTATGGCAATGCTGAAGCTGCTGAATGGAATGCCTACCATTCCAGGGTACCTCTTTTGCGTTGAGACTCGCCGGATGCCCACTCAGTACGGTTTTCAATGTTCACCTTATAAGGCTGATCAAAATTGTATTGCATAGGTGTCTTGATTTTTAGAAAGGTTACTTATTGCAATTAAGAAATTATTTGTGGCCACATAATGCAAACAATTATTATACTCCTGTGATGTTGGATTGGTAGAGAAATTTACCCTGTTCATCTAACATTTTGTGAAAACTGGTAAAGAGAAGTATTTCCAAAATTGATTTTCGAAATTTGTACAAATAGAAAAATTGTAAAAGGATTTCAACTAATCAAATTTCAGGATTTTTATGATCAAAATCATTTGTTTGCTTTTATGTAGTAGAGTATAATTCAAATTGCAAACTAAATGCCCTTATTAATAGCCTCTAACAATTGCCTTTTACGTACATACATCGAATACCATCTTCCATTTTCAAGATAATTGACCTGAAAGCTTGTCGTGAAACGCATTGTATACATACATACATAAGTAACAAGTTCTACTTGTATCTAACAAGGTTTTACTACTTTCGTGATGAATTATTTCAGTCATTGGGATTATTACATAAGTGTAAATGTATACATTATTTATTACCCGGACAATTAGTTGTTTTACTTGTTCACCTATAAGCATAACTTTTTTTTCCAAAAAGGGACGCTATTATTTTGCTTTCTTATAATTTTCTTCTTTTTGTAATACACAATTTATTAGAGGAAACCCTACAATAACCTTCATAACAGCGGCATACATACATAAATCTAAGGAGACTTCTACTTAGCTAAGGTTGTTGAACCGTCAAGGTCGTCGAGGGGATTCTTCAATTGTGCTACATCTGCCTACAGTTTCGTATTATGGAACGGATTTTTATGCTTTGTATCATTTAATATCATCAAATGTTGTTAAATGTAATTTCTATTGTCCTAATAGTATTAAACATAGAAAAGTAAATACATTTGTATAACAATATAGAAAATTCAAGGTGAAATTCGAAGTAGGTCTTTATTTAACTCTATTTGAAAATTTTAACTGAGAATTAATTAAAGTATTAAAGAGTGTGAGAATTTTTTGCTAGTAAAACGGATTGATTGTTAATTTTTGGAATGTTTATACATTTATAGATTTCATCTCTCGTACGAAATGAAAGTAAAGTTGTGATGTTATTTTCTGAGAGCCATGGTCCATAGGTACCATAGAGTGTTCGCGTTTGAGGTAACTTTTTCTTCTTTCAGTTTAATTCTAGTAAAACGTTATTATTTGCTATTCATTTTTATTATAATTGTCGAAAGAGTGTCTAGGGGATACTCCCGGAGCTACCGACCGTGAACATTAATTTATTCGGTGGTTAGAAAATAATTTTCTTTGTTGTTATAACATTACGCATAGCATTGCTGTTATAACATTACAGAAAATAATATAAATAATATGGTGGTGTTGAAATAAATAAATTTTCATTAATTTTATTTTACCGAAGTGGGTCTGCTGATCACACGAGTAACTGTTACAGTAACTGCTCTACTACCTGCTTTCTGAATACATAAGATTATTCGCCGTGTGAGTGATATGCAAGTCTGTTCTACGCCAATAATTCAAAGTAACAACCGCCCAAGAATAAAACAAAGTTACTATATACGTAAAAATGGTTTTTGGAATTTTTGGAATGACTATACGTTTATACATTCCATCTCTCGTACGAAATGGAAGTAAAGTTCTGATGTTATTTTTCTGAGAGCCATGTTCCATAATGTTTTGGGATATGTATTGTTTGCCCGTTCAAATGTACTGCCATTAATTGCTGCCTACAGACTGAATCTGGAGGAGTCGGAAATATTTTGCAGATAGATACAGGGCGTCAAAATAAGAAAAATAAACCGTTAGGTCAGAGTCTGCATGTCAACCATTCTTGAAATAAAAACAAGTCAATTTTTTGAGTATTCCAAATATTATTTCATCGGTGTTGAAGAGAAAAATTAGCAAAAAGAAACATGAGATGGTGTAGATAATTAAAGAACAATTTCAAATAATCACTAAATTCAATGCACTTCTTTGCTTTTTATTGATGTTATAGATTGCACGTTTAACATTGTCGGGATTATTTTTTATTACCGTACCCACATTCATAATTGGGTCAAGTAGAGTTTCCTTTGTGTCTACTTTTACGGCCCACACCAATGACCTTATCCACCCCAGAGAAAATAGTCAGTTGGGTTTAAGTTCGGGGACTTCGTCGGACAATTTATTGGACCTCCCCTACCAATCCATCGCCCGGGAGAATGATTGTTTAAAAAATTGTGTAAAGATAGAGCGAAGTGGGTAGGAGCCGAGGAAAATTTCCGCTAAATGATCTTCTAGGAATTGTAAATATCCTTCTTCAGTAGGGGCCACATCCAACACAAATGGACCTTTTGACTGATCGTTAATTATTATGCCACACCAAACATTTATGGTAAATCGATATTGAAAGTTCTGTACAAACGTGGCGTTGGGGTTTTCCTCTGACTATCGGTGTTCATTGTGACAATTATTTATACCATCATCATTGAAGAATCCTTACGCTTGGAAATACACCAGTCTCGTGAACACTAGCAAGCAATCTTGGAGAAAGTTTTCTGTTGGGAACACTTCGATTTGGAAAAGAGGCCGATATTCGTTAAATGCTCGAACTGCACTTCCATTGCATAAGCCATAAACAAAGATAATATCTGCATATTATAAATGAAAATTTACCCTATTTCAAGAATGGTTGACAATCGTACTGTAACTTACGGGTTTATTTTTTCTTATTTTGACACCTTGTATCTACCTACAAAATATTTCCCATTCCTCCGGATACATCCTGTATAAGAATTGTATTGTGGCGTTAAAGACAATAAATACATGAATGCAAGATATTGAGTAAAATAGGAATTAATGTTAGAACGAAATTTAAAAAGGATTTCAAGATAGGTTGGAACGAATATTTTGGAGTTGAATCCATCTGAACTGGTCAGCCATTGTAGTGTGCACCGTCGGAAAGAAGACAACACCTCAGTTGTAATTAACTAGTTTAATTAAAATATAGAATACAACAGACAACTTTCTCGATACTTAAAGATAGACTGGTTACAAGGATCGATCTTCGGTATACTATGCCTCTTATACATTTCTACTTCTTATATTTATAAAAATTTTTCTAATCTTTAGTAAACAAAACGAAATCTAAATGACATTTACAATAAAAATGGCATGGTGACGCAAGGGTTGTTTGTTTTTCTATATGTAATCGCCTGTGCGCGCTGTTTATTTTGTGATTTGAGTTTTTATTAAAAAATTTGTTTTTTTGTGATATCGAGTTTATTTGACAAAACCCCTTCATCAAAATGAAAAAAGGGGAAAAAAGAAATTCGGCAATTTTAACGTAGTAATAACATTCTTAATTATGTTTGATACAAAAATGAATGACAATTTTTGGGTTAAAAAAAATTTCTCGGGCGTGGTGATGGTAAATACAATAGATTGTTTACGTACGTTTGATACTTACACTTTACAATACTTAAAATACATTACAATACTTTAAAATACTTACACCTTTCCCCAAAGGGAAAAAAATTCATTTTTTTTTTAATTTGGCTAACCGTTCGCTTCTGCGAAGGGTTTTGACTTCCTCCATCTGGATTTCGTCTTGAGACTCTTGAAATTTATTCTATCGAATTTTTTTATAGGTACTGTTTTCTTTTTCTTCAAATTAAATGTAATACTTTAACTATATTACTATTTCTTAGCTCGTTTTCACAAATTTTGCGTTCCCTCTCTTACATAATCTATACAAGATATACAATAGAATTAATTTTAACAGGGTTTAAAAGTTTAAAGCTAAACATGGTCCTGAAAAAAGGATAGAATCGCAGAATTTTTTTGTTTCATCTGGGTTAAGGTTTCTTCCATTTGATTAAGCTTAAAGCTTGCGATTTTTAACTTTTTTTGAAGACAATTTGGTGGATGGGTTTTTAAATTTGAAGCAGTGTTAAATTTTCTTTATTGCGAAACAGCATTCGTCGTCATTATATTAAACTCAGGAAAATATGATTTGTAAGAATATCGATTGGTTGCGTTAAAAGAGATTTCATAGAACGGTTGAAGTGAAAACCCTTACAGCTTGAATTAATAAAAGGTCCTTTTTTGGATAGATTGTAGCTACGGTCTTTATCGCGACAATTCCGTGAACTAATAGGATTTTTTTAAGGGCATATAACCATGTGTTAGGAGTGGTTAACGGATACCATGTTTCTGATAAGGTGGGAATTATTCGAGTATCAAAATTTATCAGGAAACGTTTTTATTTACTAAAAATTGCACTTCACAGATTGGCTGAAAAAAGTTTTTAGGTTTTTGGGAAATTTTTCCAAAAAACAAAAATGATCATTGATTGTTTGGGGTTTTTAAGATTCGAGATCTTCAAAAATAGAGTAAGATGTTTTTGTACTAAAAATTTCAAAATATTCTTTTGGGTAGTAAAAAAAATGAAGTGATTTCACGATTTCGTTGGAAGAGGTAGAATTTTAATAGTAAAAATTGGTTTGTATAACTGGGGGATTACCTATAAAAAAAAGTTTAATTTTATCATTGGATTTAGTATTTTTAGGTTACCAAGGATAGAATTGTGAGACATAAAAATATCGAGTACTGCAAAAGGGTTAAAGGGGGCAAATATGGATTTTTCAAATTTAAAACCTTGTAATACTGATATGGTGATATAACAATGGGGTAAACAATATTCGTTTTTGCAAATAGTATTGGCTATTAACAAAGACAATAAATATCTATTTCATTAACTAATAGTATTAATAAGCTAAATTTTTATCCAAATTTTGTTTTATATCATAGTACTAAATTTTTTTGTTAAATTATCCAAATTTTCTCAATACATTAAAATTTTCTAAAAATATCATGTTTTTTCTTTCAACATTGGTAATAGTTTTATTGAAATTAACAAGTTCGTTTTTCTATTTGTTTTTGGGGTCCTTCAATACGATCAAAAATTTTTTCTTCGTGCATTACCGAATTTATGCGTTTTTATATCGTTCGGTCAGCATTATCTAACGTGCCAAATAATGTTTTTAAAAGTGAAACCTATTCCTTTAAATTTACCCGCTTTTCTTCCTCGATGCCACGTGTGTCAAAAAACGGATGTATATTTTGATTTGATTTTGGGAATAATTAAATTAACACTATTGTGAATGTTGCAAAATTTTTGTAATTATAGATTTCTTAACCTTTGGAATACCCCAGCGATCCTTTGTGATTGTAATCAGCTAATTTAATTTTGAATAAAATCTTTTAAAAATTAATAAAGCTCAAAAAGCCCAAAAGTTTCGTAAAATCGCAGTTGCCCAAAGTTTTCGAAATGATACCAGGTGACGTTGGAAAAACGGTCTTTGCGATAGTCTAATCACAGTAGTCACACCCCTGAAATAAAAGGGTTTTAGCCTTTTGGATGAACTACTGTTCTTTATTTTTACAACAAGGGTATAATTTACGGGTAAATTAACCCTTACTATTTTATAGGCCCGTGTTGTAGGGCAAATTCTTCGATGTACCTATTTCGAAGTTTCTTGGAAAGATATACTCTATCACCTAATTTAAATGTAACATCTCAAAAACCTTTGCTATCGTCCCTGTTTTTATTCCCTTGTTTTAATTTTTACTGTTTTCCCTTGCGTTTTCTTGGGTTTTTCTGCATTTTTAAATCGTAATTCATCTACGTAAGTTTCATATGTGTTTTTTAAACGGGGGTTTTGAGTTAGTTGTAGGAACTCCCGGTTTTTTTTCCAAAATAATTCAAGGGAGTGAATTTCGTTGACGTATGGAGGGTTTGATTAAAGAAAAGTAGCAAAATCAAGCCAGATTCCCAATGGGTTTGATCCTTATTAAAAAAAATTCTTCAAATATCTGAAAAGGAGAGTTGTTCGTTCCAGAGACCCGTTTTTTTCTGGATGATATGCGAACAAAAAACACGTTTATTTTAAATTTTTTGAACATTTTGAAAAAATTTTTGACATGAAGTCTTTACCGGATCAGTAAAAATAGTCTCAGGAATTCCATATTTACAAATAAATTTATGCACAATTTTTTTAGCTACAGTTATAGATTCATGATTCGAATTGCATAAGTTTGCATAAATTTCTAAATCATCTTGGATGTTAATATATTTTTTGCCACATTCTGTAAGAGGAAAGGGGGCCTATATATCTAAGCTATTCGTTAAAAATGGTTTACAGGGATGTATTTTTTAAATTTTCCTAGGCTTCTTGTCTTCTTACGGTTCTTTTTTATTGCGTTGGAAATATCAAAACCCTTATGAAATCCTTTATTAAAATTCTTTTTTTCCCCATTTAAAAAGCTTGTTTAATACGTTTATATTTTCTTTAAAAACCGAATGACCTGATGTTAGGCTGAATGATTTTTGATAATTTGTTAATTTTTTCGGGTGAGGTGTAAAAAGAACGTCGTGATGAACTTAATCAGTACATTTGTTTTCCGAAAAATTTAAAGCTCATGGATCTTTTTATTCCAATTTACATTGCATGCCAAACCGAGTCTAGGAAAATTTAAATTTCTTTATATTTTGCCCAATAAAATTTTTCAAATTTTTGACAAAACTTAAATAAATTTTTGGCTTTAATTTTCCCAATAATATTTTTTTGGGATTAAAAAAAAAAAAATTTCTTACTTTGTCTACTAAAAATTTTTTAAAAATGTCGCCTAATTTCATTTGGTTTTGCCTTAAATTTCTATGCTAGGGAATTTGGCAATTAAATCATTAATGGTTTATTAGGTACTCAAAATCTTCGATATGGGAATTTAAAAGGGTTGCCTTTTGATTATTAAAATCTGTATTTATCTTCGATTTTGTTAAAGTTTAAAATTTTTGTGATAGACTAGAAAAAAAATTTGTATGTATCTTTTTCATATTTTGGTTGATTTTTGAATATGCGACTCGAGTTAAATTGGCAAAGAGAATCGGCATGTTGATTTTTTTCCCTGCAGGGGAATCAATTTCTAGTCGTATTTTCTATGCTAGTCCCCATCTAGCAATCTAGAACTGGACCCTTGACACTAAAAAGTATTTAAGGGGTCGATGGTCTGTTAAAAATCATAAATTTTCCTACCGTATAGGTAGGGTCGAAAATTTTTTGGTGGCCCTTTACTTTTGCCAAAAATTTCCTTTTATAGTACTAAATTACCTTTGGGGCTTTTTTTAACGTCCCTTGCGTATGTAGGGATGTTTTTCCCCTCCCCTTTCCCTTTGAGAAAGATTCTCCGATCGCATAATTCTTGGTCTGTGGAATATGAAAGGCTGTGTGAATCGGGGTTTTGAAAAAATTTTTTCCGTATTAAGGGGGTTTTTTAAAGATTCAAAAGTTTCCTTTTGGTGCTTGTCCATTGGAATGTTTGTCCTTTTCCGTAAAGTTTCGTTAGAGGTTTGGTTATTTTGCTAAATTTCGGGAAATGAATCCCCGATAAACCCTGCAAGACCCAAGAATAAAGTATATCTTTTTGAAATGCGGTTGAGGAATTCCGAACGGCTTCTATTTTGGAGGGACAGGTTTAACCCTTGTCTGTGTCAAATGCCCTAAGTAATGATTTCCTTTTAAGAATTCCCCTTGTCGGTTGAATCTTCAGATTATGTTTTTGCAAGCCTATCGAAGATTCCCCCCATCTAAAAATTATGAGTATTAAAGATCTCCCCCAAAACCCCCCCACATGTCATCTAAATACACAAAGCATCTAAAGTTTTGTTTTCCCTGCTAGAACTGTGTTCTCAATCTTTGAAAGGTGCTGGGCGTTACGAAGCCCAAAAGCATAGTTTAAAATCGTAATTCCTGTGGGTACTGAAAAAAGCGGTTTTTCGTGCATCAGCCGGTCCATTGGAAATCTGGTAAAAATCCTGAGGTAAGGTCGATTGTGGAGAAATACTTGAATGCCCAAACTATTAATATATCAGAAATGTTCGGAAAAGGGGTACGAATTTTTCCAACACTGATTTCGTTGAGTTTCCGATAGTCGATTACGACCCTCCTTTTTTCTTACCTCCCGCATCGTTTTCTTCGGAAAAACCCCCATACTGGCGAGTTCCAGGAGATGATGATGGCGTAATGATTTTTGTTTTAACATTTTTTTGTATTTGGTCTTCTACTTCTGATTTGGGACTTAGGAAATCTATTATTTTTGGGTTTTTACAGGAATTTTTTTTTGTTGTAGGTTACTATGTTGCAGGAATTGGTAAATAAAAGGTGTCTCCTTCTAAATGAAAGACGTGATTTATTCCTTACATATTCTGACCAGCGAATTTTTTTTCTTTTTATTTAGAGTTCTGTTCTTAAAGATTGAGCTAACCTTTTGTAGCGCTCTTTATTCATTTAAAAAAATTAAGTCAGAATATGTTCTTGGATTTTAGCTCTTCTGAAAAGGCTTAACTTTAAAATTTTAAGCAAGTAATGTTTTTTGGTTTTTCATTACATTCAAAATTGGGGAACAGTTTAATCATCGTCGTTCACCTTAACTAACTAGAAAAAATATACGCCTTCAGAATTTTTATTTGGGGGACATCCCTTCGTTAATTTTAGGATAATTAGTGACATTGATTCAAAAAAAACAAGTTTTTACAGGAGGTTGTTTTGGAAAAATAACACATATTCAAACCCTGTTGAACCCTCTTTTAATTCTGAGTGTTATTTTCCTGACTAAGATTTAGTTTTTGACTTGAATTTGTTTTATCTGATTAGAAAAAAATTCTTTATTTAGTATAAATATCGATCTCTTTCATAATCGATTAAGCTTTGAAATGTTTTAAAAAGATCATTCCAAAATCCATCATAAGAAATAGGAAAATCACAGGAATGAGTAAAATTTTTGTTTCGTAATTTGTTTCAAGAGGAAGGGTAAGTTTGGTTATTGATTGATATGAGGATTCAAGACATTATTATCGATCCCTTTTTAGTAAAATTGATTTAGATAAATGGATTTCAGTAGTAGATTCTATCTTAAATTTTTTAATGAGGAAATATTTGCACCATATCAATTAAAAATTTTCCTACGCTTTTTAGTTCTGGAATTCTAATGACAATGGGTTAGTCCTAGTTTTATTGAGAAGATTCGGCCACTATTGAATTGGTGTTCCTTGCATGACCGCCGCTGGAACGTTTGGGTTTTAAAAATGTTGCGGGTTTTGGGGTTGGAATTAGTAGCTAGATTTTTTTTTCTAGTTGTTTTTCTTTTTCGACTTTGAATTAGATGCCCTTTTTTTTTACAATAATTCACATTTTTGGTCTAGAAGAGTTAAAATTTTTCGGGTGTTTTTGAGTTTTTTCGAAATTTGTATTTTGAACAGTATCTTTAGAACCTTGATTTTTTTTTTTTCCCCTAAATCAAAAATAGGTGACCCATTTTTTACAAAATTGCAATGTTTAGAAAACGAATTTTTTTTATGTTCTGATTTTTGACTTTTCAATTTTTGAAAGCTGCTCTTGTTTTTCTGTAGTGCTATGGCTATAGATTTTCAAATGAATTAGGTCTTTGTGTTTTTACTAAAATGCTAAGATCCTTGTTTAACCCATTTTAGAAATACATTTAATGCTGTGTTTTAAAAAAATTCACACAGGCAGTCTGGCTTCGATTTGTTCTTCGTCTAAAAAATTTTAATATTTTTAATTAGCTTTTTTCAACCCTTATTAGCAAAACTCATTACTTTTTCCCTTAAAATTTTGAGGGCATGAATTTAGCTCTAGCTGCCATTGCCCAACTGCCCTTTTTTCTCAAAATGCTCAAAAAAGATGATTTTTTAATGTATCCCAATCAGAGAAGAACGATTTCTTATTAGTCCCCTAGCTTTTCTCGGTTAATTTATTTTTCAATTAAATTTAAAAAGTACAGTTTTTATTTTTCTGACTTAATAGTACATAGCTTTTGAGCATTATCTATGAATTTAATAGTTTGTTTATTACCACATTTAACAACATTTTCTCTGAGATCTAAGAGATAGACATAATTTATTCTTGTTTATTTTTTAAACTTGATTAAAGGGCCCCTTTGTTTTTGGGTATATTTTGGATTTGTTTTAAAAATTTAAGTGTTTTCTTTTATAAAGCGAAGTAATAACGTAAAAATATGCAAAATTACAGTTTTTTTAATTTACGAGTAACAAAGAATTGTTCCACTTACTGCAGAGATATAATGTAGTAGATAGTTGTTGAGGCTTTTCGAAAAATATTGATGAACTCCTTGGAGGTGCTGACTTCCGGGCTTAGAAGGCTGGAGCAGTGACTTGTTCCTGGACACTTGATGGGTCTCTTCTTTTTGGTAAAAGGTGAAAAACCCCGATCTAGTCTTCGGTTATTACACACAGCGATTCCGAAAATGGGTGTTCCTTTCCTTTGTATTCTTTAACTTCTATTTTATCAATCAATTATCAATCAATTAATACATCATGATATCCCACTTCTGAAACCAGTTTTGTAGTGTGCACCGTCGGAAGAAGACAAAACCTCAGTTGTAAATTAACTAGTTTAATTAAAATATAAATACAAAAGACAACTTTTTCGTACTTAAAAAATAGAGGTTACAAGGGTCTGACTTCGGTATACTATCCCTCTTTTACATTTCTACTTCTTATATTATATAAATTTTTAATCATTAGTAAACGAACGATAATCTAAATGACATTTTCAATAATAATGGCAGTGCGTGACGCAGAGGGTTTTTTGGTTTGTCTATGGGAAAACGCCTGTGCGTCGCTAGTTTTTATTGTGATATATGAGTTTTTATTAAATAATTTTTTATATTTTAATACGAGTTTAATTGACATAACTCCCTTATCAAAATGAAAAAATTGGGAAATAAGTAATTCGGGGCAATATTTTAAAGTAGATAAAAACAAACTTAATTTTGTTTTATACAAGAATGAATGACAAAGTTTGGTATGACTAATATAAATTTAGGCGTGGATATGGTAAAAACAATAATTGATTACGTACGTTGTAACATTACACATTAAAATACATTAAATACATTACAATACTTTCCCATTAGGAGCAGAATTTTTTTGATATCGTCGCAAGGCTTTCTTTGCGTTTGAATGATTTTAATTGTAATGTATCACAAAGTACGTAATCAATCTATTTTTTTTTACCATCATCCCTCGCCTGAGTTATATTAGTCATACCAAACTTGTCATTTTTTTTTTATCAAAATAATTAAAATTTTTATTATTACGTTAAATATTGTCCGAATTACTTATTTCCCAAATTTTTCTTTTGATGAAAGGGGTTATTCAATATAAAAACCGTATATCCAATATAAACAATTTGAAAATAAACTCATTATCACAATAAAACTAGCGACGACAGGGCGATTTCAATACAAAAAAAAACCCTCGCGTCCGCACTGCCCCTTTTTATTGTAAAAGTCATTTTGATAAAATGTTCGTTTACTAATGATTAGAAATTATTATAAAATAAGAAGTGAAAGTATAAGAGGGCATAGTAACCGGATCAGATCGCTTGTAAACCCGTCTTTTTTTAAGTATCAGAAAGTTGTCTTTGATTCTATATTTTAAATTTCTAGTTAAATTTCAACTGAGGTGTTGCTTTTTTCCGACGGGGCCACTACAAAATGGTTCAGAAGTGGGATATCATGAGTATTAATTGATTTACTAATTTATTTATACACAATAGAAGTTCAAAAATACGAAGGAAAAGGAAAAATCCATCTTGGAAACGTCTGTGGTAATAACCGAAGACTAATCTGGGTTTTACCCTTTCCAAGAAGAAGGAAACCATCAAGGTGTCCAGGAACAAGTCACTGCTCCAGCCTTTAATCCCCCAAGTCAGCCCTCCAAGGGTCTCATCAATATTCTTTGTAAAGCCTCAAAAACTATGCACTACATCTACTTCTCTGCATAAGTGGAACTAATTCTTTTTTATCTCGTAAATTAAAAAAACTGTAATTTGCATATTTTTTTCGTTAATTTTCCTTCGTTTTTATAAATAACACTTAAATATATGAACAAATCCAAAATATATCCAAAACTAGAGGACCTTTAAACAGGATTAATAATAAACAAAACAATTATGTTATCTCGTTGATCTGCAGAAAAAATGTTTTTCAAATTCGTGGTAAAAAACAAAAAAATATATGAATTCATAGTAATTGCTTAAAGCTATGTCACTAGTTAAGTCAGAACATAAACTGTACTTTTAACTTTAATTGAAACAAAATTTAACCCAGAACGTAGGCACTAAAAAGAAATCGTTCCTTCTCGATTGGGATCATTTAAAAAAAAATCTTTTTTGATGCTATTCGGAAAAGGACAGTTGGTCATGGCAGTAGAGCTAAATTTATGCCGTCAAAATTTCAAGGAAAAAAACGAAAAGATTTTTTTTAATAAGGGGTTTAAAACGCTATATTAAAAATATTAAATTTTTTAGACGAAGAACAAGCTCTGAAGCCAGGACTGCAGTGG
Organism: Dynastes maya; assembly: GCA_029619315.2. Taxonomy (NCBI): domain Eukaryota; kingdom Metazoa; phylum Arthropoda; class Insecta; order Coleoptera; family Scarabaeidae; genus Dynastes; species Dynastes maya. The sequence continues at coordinate 20,494,745 of JAROYE020000005.1, read as the reverse complement.
AATTTTTTAAAACAAAAAAGCTTTAAAAGTATTTTAACGGGTTAAACAAGGATCTTCATTTTTTGAAAAACACAAAAAACCTAATTCATTAGAAACTGTAAGCCATAGCACTATCAAAGAAAAGAGCGCTTTTTAAAATTTAAATGCTAAAAACAGAACATAAACAATTTGTTTTCTAAACATTTCAATTTTTTTAATAAATGGGGCACACAGTTTCGATTGTAGGCAAAAAAAAATCAAAGGGTTTAAAGTATATCATGTTCAACTACAAATTCGAAAAATCTCAAAAAAACCCGAAATTTTAACTCTTTAGACCAAAAATGTGTAATTTTTGTAAAAAAAATGGTCATTTAAAATCAGAAGTCGAAAAAGAGAAACAACAATAGAAAAAAAAAATCTACTTAATTCTAACCAATACCCGCAAATTTAAAATCCATCGTTTCCCAGCGGACGGTCATGCAACGGAACACAATTTAAAAGTGGGCCCAATTTCTCAATAAATCTAGGAGCACTACCCCTTTTTCATTAGATATTCCAAAATAAATGCGTAGGGAAAAAAATTTAAATTTATATGGTGCAAATATTTGCCTCTTAAAAAATTTTAAGATAGAACTATACTGAACTCCCTTTATCTAAATCAATTTTACTAAAAGGTATCGATTAATTCTTTAATCCTACATATACAAATCAATATACCAATTACCCTTCTCTTTAAACAAAATTTTACGAAAATATATTTTCTCATTTCCCGATGATTTTCCTATTTTTTATGAGGTATTATTGGTAAGATTTTTAAAACATTTCAAAGGTAATCGTTTTGAAAGAGATCCAATTCAACTAAAAAAAAGAATTTATTCTAAAACTAGAAAAAACAAATTTTAAATCAAAAAACTAAATCTTAGTCGAAAAAAATCACCAGAATTAAAAAAGGGGGTTTAACAGGTTGAATAAGTGTTTTTTACCAAAAACCCCGCTGTGAAACGCTTGTTAGAATCAAGTCACTAATTTTCCTAAAATTTAAAGAGGTATAGTCCCTAATATAAAAAATTTTTGAAGGGGTATATTTTGTTTTTAGTATAGTTAAGGTGAACGACGATGATACACTGTTACCTCAATTTTTAATTAACTGAAAAACCCAAAAAAAATTAATTGTTAAAATTTTTTTTTGAGCCTTATTCAGAAGAGACTAATATCCAAGAAAAAATATATTGACTTAATTTATAAACGCAATAAGAGCGCATACAAAGGTTAGCTCAATCTTTAAGAAAGAAAAATTAAAAAAAAAAAAAGATTCCTGGTCAGAATATGTAAGGAATACAATCACGTTTTCATTTAAAGGAACACACTTTTATTTACAAATTCCCTGCAACATAGTATACCTACAACAACCAATATTCCGTAAACACAAAAATATAAGATTTCCCGAAGTCCACAAATCAAAGTAGAAGACCAAAAAAACAAATTTTAAAACAAGAAATCATTACGCCATCTCATTCCATGGGGGAAATCGCCAGTATGGGTTGTTCCGAAGAAAGCAGATCGTCAGGTAAGAAGAAATGGGGATCGTAATCGTATCGGAAGCCAACGAAATCAGTGTTGGAAATTCGTACCCTTTTCCGAAATTACTGTATATTAATCGTTAGGGCATTCGAAGATTTCCCACAAACGCCTTACCTCGGATTTCACCAGTTCCCAAAGGGTCCGGTGACCAGAAAACCCCTTTTTCAGTACCCACAGGCATTACGAGTTTAAACGTATGCCTTTTGGGGCTTCGTTTAAAGCGCCCGGCACCTTTAAAGATTTATGAACACGTTTTAAGGAATACAAAACTTTTGATGCTTTGTGTATTTTGATGACTCTGGTGTTTGGGGAATTTAAATACTCATAATTTAGATGAGAGAAGTCTTCGATAGGCTTGCAAAGCTAATCTGAAGATTCAACCAGACAAGTGGAATTTTTGGAAAGGGAAGCATGTACTTAGGCATTGATCACAGACAAGGGGGTTAAACCGACCATCCAAGGTAGAAGCCGTTCGGAAATACCTCAACCGCATTTCAAAATGATATACGTTCATTCTTGGGGCTTGCAGGATTTATCGACATTATTCCCCAATCAGCAAGATAACGCAACCTCTAACGAAACTCTACGGGAAAGACAAACATTCCAATGGACAAAGCACACAAAAAGGAGCTTTTGAATTTTTAAAAAACCCCTTTAAATCGGAACCCCTTTCTTCCCAAAACCCCCCACTTCACACAGCCTTTCATATCTCCACAGACGCAAGAATTATGCGATCGGAGCAATACTTTCTCAAGGGGAAAGGGAGGTGAAGATATCCCCTAGCATACGCAAGCAGGATTTTAATAAAGCCGAAGGAATTTAGTATATCGAAAAAGGGAATTTTTGGCAATCGTTGGGGCCCCCAACATTTCGACCCTACCCCTTTCGGTGGGAAATTTATGATTTAACAGACCTCACCACTTAAATACTTATTTTGTGTCAAGGATCCCCCCCCTTCAGTTGCTCAGAGGCGACTGTATAGAAGAAAGACTATGAAATTGATTTCCCTGCAGGTAAAAAAAATCAAACATGCCCATTTCTTAGGGCCCAATTCAACTCGAGTGCATATTCAAAAGTCAACCCGAAGTATGAAGAAAATACATACGAAGTTTATTCATAGTCTATCACATAAAATTATAAACTTCAAAAAAAATCGAAGAAGTAAATACAAAATTTCATAAATCAATCAGGCAACCCTTTTTTTTCCATATAGAAGATTTTGAGTACCTAAATAAACCTTAACTGATTTTTAAATTGCCAAAACCCCCAGCAAGATAATTTAAGGCAATCTCAAATGAAATTAGGCAATTAAAGATTTTAGTAGACAATGTAAAAATTTTCTTTTAATCCCCAAAAGATATTATTGGGGGCAAATTAGAAGCCAAAGATTTTTTTAATTGTTTAGTCAAAAATTTGAAACATTTTTTTGGAACAAAATATCAATGAAATTAAATTTTCCCAGACTCGGTATAGGGCATGACAATGTAAGTTGGAATAAGATAAGATCCATGATGCGTTATATTTTCGGAAAACAATGTACTGATTAGAGTTCATCACGACGTTCTTATTACACCTCAACCCGAAGAAATTAAAATTATTCGAAAATCATTCAAGCCAACCAGTCATTCAGGTTTTCACCGAACATATAATCGTATTAAACAAGCTTATAAATGGGCAAAAAAAGAAAATTTTAATAAAGGATTTTTTAAGGAGTTGTGATAGTTGCCAACCCCCAAAAAAAAACGAACCGTAGAAGACAAAGAAACCCATGGAAATACAACTACATCCTGTAAACCATTTAACGAATGTTTAGATTAGTAGGGGCCCTTACTCTTACAGAATGTTGGGAACAAATATATATTAACACTCCAAGATGATCTTCGAAATTTATGCAAGCTTTGCAATTCCGAATATGAAACTATAACTGTAGCTAAACAACTTGTGCATAAATTCATTTTTTAAAAATTTGGGAAATTCTGAGACTATTTTGATGATCAAGGTAAAAAAATCATGTCAAAATTTTTTCAAGAGTATAAAAAATTTTTTAAATCAAAGGTTAATTGTTCAGCATATCATCCAGAATCAAAAAGGACTCTGGGAAAGAAACACTCTACCTTATCAGACTATTTTAAGAATTTTTTTAATAAGGGATCAAACGATTGGGAATCTGGCTTGATTTTGCTACTTTTTCTTATAATACAACCGTCCATACGTCAACGAAATTCACTCCATATGAATTAGTTTTTGGAAACAAACCGGCAGTTCCTACGAATCTAACTCAACCGCCGACGTTTAAATACACATATGAAACTTACGTAGATGAATTACGATTAAGAATGCAGAAATCCCAAGAAATCGCAAGAGAAAATCTAGTAAAATTAAAGCAAAGTAAATAAAAACAAGTTACCTGATAATTGTGATACTCGAATAATTCCTACCTTATCAGAAACATGGTATCCGTTAACCACTCCTAACACATGGTTATATGTCTTAAATAATCCTATTAGTATCACGGTAAATTGTCGCGATAAAGACCCTGTAGACTACAATCTATCCAAAATAGGAACACTTTTCATTAATTCAAGCTGTAAGGTTTACACTCCTACAACCGTTCTATCGACAATCTCTTTTAACGCAACCAATCGATATATTACTTACAAATCATATTTACCTGAGTTTAATATAAGTGACGACGAATGCTGTTACGCAATAAAAGAAAATTTAACACTGCTTCAATTACAACCCATCCATCCAATTGGTCTTGACAAAGAAAGCTTAAAAGTCGCAAGCTTTAAGCTTAATCAAATGGAAGAAACCTTAACCCAGATAGAAACAGAAAACAATTCTGCGATTCTATCCTTTTTTCAGGACCATGCTTTAGCTTATACACTTTTAACCATGTTAAAATTAATTCTATTGTATATCTTGTATAGATTATGTAAGAGATGTAAACGCAAAATTTGTGAAAACGAGCTAAGAAATAGTAATATAGTTAATTGTATTACATTTAATATGTGTAAGAAAAAGAAATCAGTACCTATAAACAATTCGATAGAAATAAATTGTCAAGAGTCTCAAGACGAAATCCAGATGGAGGAATGTCAACCACTTCGCAGAAGCGAACGGTTAGCCAAATTAAAAGAAAAATGAATTTTCTTTTCCTTAGGGGAAAGGTGTAATGTATTGTAATGTGTAATGTATCACAATGTACGTAATCAATCTATTGTATTTACCATCATCCATCGCCTGAGATTATATTAGTCATACCAAACATTGTCATTCATTCTTGTATCAAACATAATTAAGAATTGTTATTATCTACGTTAAATATTGTCCGAATTACTTATTTCCCAATTGTTCATTTTTGATGAAGGAGTTATGTCAATATAAACTCGTATATCACAATATAAACAATTATGTTAATATAAACTCATATATCACAATATAAACAATTATGTTAATATAAACTCATATATCACAATATAAACTAGCGACGCACAGGGTGATTACATATAGACAAAACAAACAACCCTCTGCGTCACGCACTGCCATTATTATTGTAAATGTCATTTAGATATATCGTTCGTTTACTAATGATTAGAAATTATTATAAATATAAGAAGTAGAAATGTATAAGAGGGCATAGTATACCGAAGATCAGATCGCTTGTAACCAGTCTATCCTTAAGTATCGAGAAAGTTGTCTGTTGTATTCTATATTTTAATTAAACTAGTTAATTACAACTGAGGTGTTGTCTTCTTTCCGACGGTGCACACTACACGTTCATGATTAAAGACATATTAAAGACTAATAGCATATCAAAAAAGTGAATATAATATATGCAGAATTGAACGTTGGCATTCGAATAAAAATTAAAGAGGCAATGTGGAAGAGAATTTACGCCAATGCTGCAAATTGATGCACTGTCAATGAAATTCATTAGATTTGGTTTCTAACATTTTTTGCCGTCACCTAAGCTTACATTTTGGTCCCAGGGGTGTCATCGAACAGTCATCGTGTCTGTAGATAATTATTTTGCAGTACAAGATACTATTATTTGGACAGATTAAAAACGTTATAGCATCACTAGGAAATATCTATTGACTTAAAAGAAGGCTACATTTAAAGTGAATCTCATTTTTACCAAACAACTATTTCCCTTTATTTTTGGTTTAAAACTCTTAACTTTCTAGAAGTACTGGTAACCAAACGTAAAAACAAAATATGATTAATGAGGCGGGCCGGTACATTGATGTCTTTAATCACTGCGACCTGAATAGATATATTGTAACAGTTCACTTACTGTGTATTAGAATACTTTGCGGACTTTTGATGGTGCTTTGTGCTGTTCTGGGATCTTGTTTCTTTAATTCAGTTCGTGTTAAGAATGGCATACTGAAGTGTTGATGTCGTTTATGAATAGCTACAACACATTTACATAGATTGCGTTCTGCCGTCTTTAAATCTCCTTGACATAGACAACAGACTTAATCTTCTGCTTTTTTTGATTTACGTAAGTGACCTATAAATAAATCTGCCAGTATTCTAAGATCTGCCTTTGTCGGATATGAGTGCTTTGCCTGACTTTGTCGTGATATTTTTTGCCAGTGCGGTTTGACACACAAATTTAAAACAAAAATCTCTGCTTGGAATATATTAGTTTGAAGCCCCATTAGTGCTTGTCCTAACACCTATTCTCGAATCATCTGTGCACCATGCCAAAGTTGCTCTTTTAAATTGAGGTTTACCAGTTGTCCATTATAAGGTTGATCGAAGTTGAATTGCATCGGAATCGTATCATTTGCAATAGGTATCAAATAATTTATATTAGCACCTATAAGAATTCTAAGATGACCACTAAAATCTTCTTGCTTTAGTCACTTCTTACGATGAAGCACAAGAGTGCTTGCTATAGCCTACAAATCTATAATGTTGAGACATGCAAGCCTCCCAATTCTGAGTTCTTGGCCAACATACCAATGTGGTGTATGTAATTATAGGTCTAATAATTGCTGTGTATGGCCAAACGATCACTTGAGGCTTGAGACCCCAGTTCTTACCGAGCAAGATCTAGCAAATTAGTGAAGCCATCATGGTTATTTTCTGTAGATTAAGGATGTGGAAGTTCTACATTTGCTTTTTATTTTTTACCTAATGCAACTCCTAAATATTTATCCTCATTGCTGATTGTTTTCCCTCTTTAGAGGGTAATTTTAAACAGATCTTCTTTCTCCTACTTTCGATATTAAATGTGAATCTGAATACAAAAATTTATGATACTGAATTTTGTCTAAATTTAGACGCATACTCATTCAAAACAATCCTCTCCAATAGTTGTAGCCTAAAGTTAAGGAGTTATATTCTTCGTCTTCTTCGCAAACAACAGGTATTAAACTTCTCGTCGATCCGTGGCTAGAAATTCCGCTGTACATTTTAAGTGTTCGATGCAAATACGTGCCTTACGTAACGAGCGGCGGCTGTTGTTGACATATGCACTAAATAACAGGGACAAACGCGACGACGGCCACTTCTACTAACCGTTCAAAGAATACACCAAGTAGAACATTCACATGGCCGGTCGGCTAATTGACTTACACCGCGCGGCAAACAAATCGCGGTGAACGTGCGCTTGCTTACATTATTCTGTTTGTCTTCAGTCAATTCTGAGGATTAACTATGTTTATCGTTCTTCTTGAAGACGTAGGTATGTAGCTTAAATGGATGGGTTACGCCAAACAGTTTTTCGTTAATTAATTAATCTTGTAAATGTTTAATTTGTTTATATTTTGAATGTCTAGGGGAGACGTTGGCAACCTGCGGATCTTTTTAAATGCACGTAACAAAATAACATTTTTAATTTAAGACAAAGAAAGGTCATTCGTAAACTTTACTAATATTTTTTAAAGACAGTCTTGAGGTACCGTATTTAAACCCTGGGCTCGCAACTTTCGGAGTAAGGTTTTCCTTTTGGTGAATGCTGGGTGAACATCTCAAGACGCTCTACGGGCGTAGGTATAATAATTACTCATGGTCGGCTGATGCTTCCTGTAATTGGCGAAAGCTGTTGAGGGATGTAAGGGTATGAATTAATTTCACTAATTACTTATAGTGGTAAATCTGAGATCGGAATTTGGTGAGAGAAGCCAACCTTATCTTTTTTACTGAGACCTCTCAAAAATAATTCGGTCGATTTAAATTTGTCACTTTTCTTGCGATAAAGCAGGTTTTCAACTAGAACGAGCAGATTCAAAAATCAGGGAAACGTTTTGTGGTTTTGTTTCGTCTATCATACTACAGATGTCTCCCCAATTTGTCAATTTATTGTAAAATCATATTCTTATAATATAAAAAAAAACAGTGTTATCTTGTCATACATTTATTTATTCAGTAAGACATTTTAAAGTGTTTTGTATACGTCCATTGTACAATTTTTAAGAGTCTTATTGTGTTGCAGTAGGTTTTCTTTTTAAACTATGACTTCCTCCCACTGATTAATGAATTGTAAGTATAAAAAATTTTTCCTTAAATCAATATGTTCATTTTATAAGATCACAATAGGAGGAGACAATTTCATTTTTTTTAATATAAAAAATTTAATTTTTTCTTTTATTATATTTTAGAATAGTTTACAATTGATTAGTTTTATAATATACTACATAACGTACTTTAATTGGTTGACATGTCACTATGGTGCAATTTTACAATTACCTTTACAATTTTCTGGTCACTTATGTATATTTGCTTGTTTTTTTTCATGGTGGTCCTCGTAGCTGGCCTGATGATGTGTTTTTGAACACGAAACTGGTCGCGTGATAGTTGATAGAATTTGTGAGAAAATTGGACCTGCTTTTTATTTCCCTTCATTAACTAAATACTCACACTTGAGTCACGATGGAATATTTAATCAAGGAATCAAGTTGTGTTTGATACTTGGATAATTTGCCTGATACTTATATTCAATTAAAAACTTATACATTTAGACGTCAATTCTCACAACAGATATTTTCGAACGTAAATTTTATTAAATATTAACTAAGAAATCGTCAGTGCAAGTCTGCTGTCTTGTTTGAAAATGAAATTAGTCATATTTCCCGAATTTGGACAAACTTTCTCGTGAAATTCAGCAAGTGTTGTGAATTTTACATCGGCGAACACAGCTATCTTTCCAGCACGTCTAGTGTATTCAGTATGGCCACTCGGTCAATGTGAAATTCCCTCTGACGGATATTAGCTCTTTTTCGGAAGCTCCTACTCTTCCCCAGGCCTACGATCTATGGAGCGGGGGTATCAGGGATTTATTATAAGCCTAGCCAACGACAAACGCGGGGTAACGGGGAAGAAACTCCTCTTCTGATTATTTTCTCCATTTCGTAAATCCTTAAAATTAATGCAAAATGTTCTGACAACAAATAACAGGGTAAATTCGGAGGTATTTGTAGCATGATTTCGCAAATTAAATATCTTTCGTCAAGTAATTCGTCAGTAAAATTTATTATTGCTGGATTGTCCGAGATTTTCTGTAACACAGAATAGTATATTTTGAGTCATCTAGTCGCGTCACTGCATTCATTTCATCATGCTATTTTAAAAAATAAGATAATTCATCAAATATTCATCGTTAAACCGTATTTGGTAAAGTATTATCAAAATATGCTGTGGATAAAACAATCGCCATCGCGATTAAAATGAAGTAGAAGAGGGACGCCAATTGATTTTCTCACTCTGAGTCAACTCGGTATTTTGGCTGCGGTCCCACTTTCAAGTGTTAATATTTCAAATCGTATTATAATTTCAAGCTAGAAGTGAAGGTTGGTGGTTGAGGATAGGCAGATTTCCTGTCAATTTTTAGTTTTGAATTTCGTTAAAATCCAAAGCGGCATTTTTTATTATTATTTTCGTTTCTGAGAGGTTATTTTAGAGTTAAGATTTAGTTGTGCGAGTACACATAATTTAATAAAAATGAGTGACAAAAGACCAGAGACTTCTTTAAAAAGAACATTGGACATCTTGGAAGAGGTCGAAAAAAACAAATGTCCAAAACTAAGATCTCGGAAAAATTTAACATTCCGAAATCATTATCTACCATAATAAAAAATAAAGATAAAATTGGTAACGCTATTTAAAAAAAATATAGTTAGGTATGTATTAATTATTGCTATAGTATTACTTTAAAATATATAATATGCAATGAAATTTCATATAGTACCTAATACGTTTTTCATAATAAACACTTGAAACATTCTTATTATGTATGCACATACATAGATATTATTCTTTATTACGAACTAATTCGCACTAACGAAAATTAATTTATACAAACATCTTGATATAACGAACATTATCCCTTTCTCCGTGCCTGTTCGCTGTAATGAGGGTGTACTGTATTGTCGGCATCTTGCGGAGCGTTATTATTACTTTATTAACGCAAAGTTCTATGTTACTTCTGTGAGAATAAATTCTTCTGTTCCAAAAATGTTAAAAGAATATTCTTTTTAACACATTCCAATCAATTAGTATTGACATTAGAATCTGCGTCCATTACCTCATCATTCAATCTATTTCATCGTCAGTTATCTCGTTAAAATATCTACATAATGATTTTATGTAATGTCAACGCTTTGAAAGTTAGATCAAAGTGCGCGAGTCAACGTGTTTCACATCCACATATCAGCGCCGTTATGGTTTAAATCACTTACGTATACTGGAACTACTATATCCCGTTCGGTGCCTACGTTGATAAACTGTCAATGCAATGTATACGTAACATTCTTCTCTCTTCGGAACAATGCAGTTGTACGACCGGTGGTTTTGTTATACGACGCAATGATGGAGCCGCAAATGCCATCGACCTATGCACCATCATCTATCGTACATGTAAGCTATATGAGCTGGCGCCACCGAACAAACGCTGCTAACTGCTACTAGAGAAAATATATTGCTCGTTATGCCTGTTTTTTTATTTTACTAAGAACGATAGAGAAGGATGTTAAATATTTCTCGTTCCTTAACATTCTATCCCTTTCGGTTTGATCGACTTGTTAGTTATTTTGTTAAGTACTTTACTTTCGTCATGCATGTTAATACAGTAATTTCAAATTATTTGCTCAGATAAATGAAAGAAATCTACACGGCGTCTTTAGAAGCTGATTTGATAAACATCGTTCAGTCGTCGTTTGAACAAGGAATTACAGGTAACCCCCGTATAACACGGTAGTAACGTTCCCAAAAAATGGCGTGTTATGCGAATCCGTGTTATACGAAACAAAGAACTAGTGCACAAAAAGGGAGTTAGGTTCCAAAAATTAAGAAGCATACATACTATGTTTTATGTTTGTATAATTAAGAAAAATATATTTATTAAAGCAATTTTAAAGAAAAGTGTTACATTAATATGTATTAAGTAATGTTTTCTTCATCATCACTACTAAGCACCATTAACCGAGAGCGTTTTCTTTGTGACACGATATCCTCATCCTCTGAACTTTCTTTAGCACTATCTTGACTTCTATGCTCTACTTTTTGCAAAAAATCCGTTATTTTAGATTGCTTGCTTTTAGCTGAGAGATCTTTATAAGTTTGTTTGTATGATGCTTGTGGAGTTCTCTCTCAAACTTTATGATTCTTTTAGTTGAAGGATCTTCATTTAGGAAATGTGACTCCAACTGTTCGGCTAAGTCCAGGTCTTTTTTTGCGCTTTTTAGAGTAAAATGTTTAATTTCTTCGTTTTCATTTCTGCTATCGTCCCCTGAGTTATCCTGGCATGTTCCAGATGTATTTTCTACCAAATCTACTTCATCAGTTTGTTCTTCCATCAGTAATTCTTGGATATTTTCGACAGTCATATCGTCAAAAACCTTCCCCTTCTAGAGACTTCGCAAATTCATTGCATCCATTCTGTTTTCCGCATGCTCGATTAGATTTTCATTTTGAATTAACCCCGGCCATACATTTTTCCAACAAGCATGTAATGTCGTAGATTTTATTTCTTTAATGGATGAATTTATAAGATTCATACAGTCCAAAATTGTAAAAACTTTCCATGCCTTCATGGTTTCCATAGATTCGTTGTCGACCTTATTCAAAACCCATTGTAATGACTTCCTGACGTAATTAGTCTTAAATGTAGCTATAATTCCCTGATCTAACGGTTGAAGTAAAGAAATTGTATTTGGTGGTAAAAAAGTTATTTCGACATTTGGGTGATTTAAATCTTTCGGATGGCTGGGTGCATTATCCACTATTGGTAGAACTTTAAAATCGAGATTTTTCTGCTTTAAGCTTTTTTATTTGCTGTCCAATTTACCGGTAAATCACTCTTATTGAAGTTTTTTATTGCACGAGGATTGAGAGATTTATAAACCAGCATAGGTTTTACCATGTAATCCCCTGAAGCATTACTGCACATAAGTAATGTTACACGGTTTTTTGATACCTTAAAACCTAGTGCAACTTTTTAATTTTTTGAAATAAATGTTCTCTTGGGCATTTTTTTCCACAAATGACCGGTCTCGTCGGCATTAAAAAGTTAATGCGGTGAATATCCACCCTGATCAATAATTTCTTGCAATTCTTTTGGATAAGTTTTTGCCGTTTCTATATCAGCTGATGCGCTTTCTCCTTGTATTTTTAGGTTTTATAGTGAAAAACGTTTTCTAAAACGGTCAAACCACCCTTTGCTAGCAACAAAGTCAGAGTTAATTGCAGATTCTCCATTTTCCCTTAAGTAGTTGTAGATTTTTAAAGCTTTATGTTTAATAATATTGGTATCCAGTGGAATCCGTTTTCTTGAACATTCTTTAATCCAGTTAAGAGCTTTTTCCATCTTTTCAATTATAGATGCTTTGGGACGAGAAGTCATTTGCGAAAATAGAGACACCAGCAGCAACGGAAGCTTTAATTTTAGCTTAATTTTTTTGTGTAGTCCGGATTGTTGCTCCATTTAAATCTAAGGTTTTTGCGACATATGATACTCTTTCCCTCTTTTCCAGCTGATCCAAAATTTGTAATTTTTATTCTAGCGAGATGAAATGTCTTTTAAAAGGTATTTTTTAATTTCCACCAGATATAGTTCAGGGCTATAAATTAATTCACAAAAATGAAAAACATAATTACCATATCTAAAAAAGGTTGAATAATACGCACCCGAAAATTTGTAAAGAAGTAAAAAGAAAAATACAAAATTTTTAAATCTGCTTAATATTCGACGAACAAAAATTCAATAAACAAGCTGAAATGACAAATTTCCACTGAGATATATTGTGCACTTAACAGCTCTTACTCCGTGAGATAGGATTCCCCTAATTTTGAATTTTGCCCTTAAAAACGTTAAGCGTTATATGGGGAATTACCTAATTCTCAAACCGTGTCAGAGTGAAATCGTGTTGTATGGGGGTTTTCCCCAATCCTCGAATCGTGTTAAAGCGAAATCGTGTTATAGAAGTACCGTGTTATACGGGGGTTACCTATATATATTTTATATTTTCTTTCATTATATTATGGATCGGCAATAAAATATAAATTTTAATGTGTAAACCTGAAGTACCGTTTGAATCTTCGCTATATTCTATTTTTAAAATCAGTTTTGGGATATTGTCTGTTGAGAAATATCATACAATAATATATCTGCGAACCTTAACATACACTATAAGATCTGTGTCAAAGAAACTAAATCGTCTGAGCCATGGTTGATCAAAATAATGAACTACAATTCACTACAATTTGTCACTCATTGCCATATTGCGTGTTCGTAAAATCTACTAAAACTTGAACTATAAAAAATAGTTTGTGTTACGTTTATTGTAGTAAAATCTACGAATATTTTTGTTGCGAGAACCATAAATGGGGTGGACATTACCACAACACGTTAACTACAAATATATTGTATGCCTTACCACTACATTTCTCTATGTGTATCGTTTAAGAAAACCATCTTTTTCTGAACTACATCATAAGATAAGTTCATTGGTGGTTGAAAATAAAATTTCTCTATTTATTTAGGAAATTTATGTGACTGCGGAATGTTTTATTTTGTAATTTTTATGCTGCCTACGTAAATGCAATTACAGTAATAGCTTCTATGGTCGAATGTTTGACTTGTTTACCCTTTGACTTCATGCAGAAGCAACATTGTAAATGTACTTATTAACGACATAGACGTAACAGAGTATCTAGATATAATACACTCAATTTCCTAGCTTAATTCGCTTCTATTTCTATTTATAACGCTTACGTCTAAGCAATTACGTATCTGGTACTAATTTCATACTGTAATACTAGCATCCTTTTAAGAGGCGTTTAATTGTAGTAGGTGTTCTATATAACCTAATAGGGGAAGCAAGATTTGATCCACTTGCGTACTCGTAGGTACGTGTGACTTTTACTGTTCGCACCATCTGTTCAATTATACGAATCTTGTATGTAATTATGTTTCTAAAAATTTATCTCAAATTTGGCAAATTTCGAGATCTCATTTAGTCAATTAAGTAATTACTTACCACTTATCATTGTTTACATTTCAGTTTATATACATGTATGTACATATGTAGTTGTTCTTGCAGGAAAAAATTTAATTCCTGCGATTTTCTTAGCCAAAACGTATAGTCGTATATACAGCGTGTCTACCTAGTGCGTGGACGGACGATAATTCCCTTCCTGAGCAATTGAGAGAAAAGGTTTTCAAATAAAAAATATTCGGAAATAAATGCTGCACAACATTAAGTTATATCCACAGGGTATGTAGGGTGTTCAGTTTCCGCCACGCACGTTACAAGTTTAGTTTTTTAAATAGAACAGCTTGTATATTATTACGATTTTAGATGCCTCTCTTCAATTCATGTCAACTTTCATCAATATTACCTATTCCTACCTATCTTAGTTTTTGAGATAATTGACATACTTTGAGATTTTTGCGAAATGTCGCTGTTTCTTTAACGCCCCGTATTTGAAACGTCTTACGTGCTTACATGGGTTGTGATTCAAGTTCTTTTCGAACTGAGTTTCAGGCAATACATCGAAAAGTTTTTTATATCAAGTGGAGTCTACAAGATGGCTATCGAAATCGTGGCCATGTTTGATTCATGCTATTTCAGTGTTTCTAAATGGAACACGCTGTGTATTTTTCCGCAGTCTGCGAGAAACTGTAGTAGTGTTTTTTTTTTTTATAAACATTTCCCTATAACTAAAATGTGTCTTTCTTTAGTAAATTAAATATGAAACTATGCGGATAAGTTTTTTGCTAAAATTCATAAAGTGCTGTGACGAAATACTATAAACTTTTAGTATGGATGAGAGTATCTAAATGATGGTGATTAGATACTCTCATCTATACTAGTATTCACTATCTTCATATATATACGACAATTTCAAATACATCTACCAATTTCCACACAGAGGTACGCTGATGAGCCGTTAGGCGGCAAAACACAAAACATCATAAGCTTTCGTTTTTCTAAAGATATTCCTTAAAAATAAACTGTAAAAAGGAATTAATGCATACATTTTCACATCTATTCGAAGTGAACACCACCTTGCTTCATATAAACTGTAATGCGATTCCCTGTATTTTATTGAACATTTACTAACATCTCGGGAGTATTACTTTGTGTAATATTCATGTCATGTATTGCCGTTAGAAATTCATCCAGGAAGTTTTTTCGTAAATATTTGCATTTAGCTAAATTGCGAAAATTGTTTAACAACATTCAGTATGTTCTTATTATATTTCTTACTGCTGAAAAAACTTAGTGTGCGGTGTTAAATAAATCTATTCCTGTTATGTTGAACATTTGTCTACTTATTTTCGCTATTTATTATTTATACATGCTGGTTAACTTACTAGACAATGTATATAGGAAAATGATGGTTACTTCGAGTAGATGATGAAATTGTACTAAAAAAGAACGTTTACCCATTTGCTTTAATAAATATCTTTAGCGAAACAAAAGTTTATGGTATTTCGTCAAAGCACCCCACGTTTTTAAACGAAAAGCTTATCTGCATAGCTTCATATTTAATTTATTAAAGAAGGACACACTTTAGGTACAGGATAAGAACAAAAAATATAAAGACGAACAATATTTATTCTTTTTCAAAGTACTCTCCTTTACATTTAACGCGCTTCGACATCCTCTCAAACCATTCTGTAAAATAGGTAGCCCAGGTTTCCTTGGACACTGCACTAACATGCTCTTCAAATGCATTAACAGCTTCCTGTGGTGTTAAAAATGGATTCCACGTAATTTCTTCTTAATAGTTGGAAAGAGGAAGAAATCACACGGAGCTGAATCCGGGCTATAAGGTTTTTAATTAATTTTATCCCAGCAGAGCGAAGAAACTCCGTTGTCAACTTGGCAGAGTGTGCAGGAACGTTGTCATGGTGTAACACAATTTGTTTTTTCTGAACTTTTGACAACAATGTTGGCAAGCAAATGGTGGTATACCATTCTGCGTTAACTGTTTTCCTATTCTCTAGAAGAACAGAGCAAATGTAACCAATACGGCTGAAGAAAGAGGCAATCATTTGTTTAGCACAACTTCGTGGTTGTTTTATTTTTGTATCATAGCAGTAGATCCATGTTTCATCACCTGCAACGATATTATAAACGGCCTTAGACGTACCTTCACGATAACGTTCAAGGTTTTCTAGGCACCAGTCGACCCTTGCTTTTTTTTTGATCAGCTGTTAAACAATGTGGTATCCAATGACAACACACTTTTTTCACATTTAAATGTGTGTGAAAAATTGTCTGAATTGCAGTCATTCCAATGCCAAGAGTTGCCCGAATATCAGTGTAGGTCACGCGACGATCTTCTTCAATCATGCGACGAACGGCATCAATGTGACTTGAAGTTATTGCTGAAACAAGACGACCTTCACGATTTTCGTCCTCAAGAGATGGATTGGAATTCTTTGAACCAGTTAAACACGGTCGTCCGACTTGGGGCTTCTCCAGGAAACGCATTTTGCAAACGAGCAAATGATTCATTAAAGGTTAAACCTGAACGAAAATCATACAAAATCATTGCACGAAAATGTTCTCGGGTCACTTCCATTTCACACTGACCGTTTAACTTTTCAAAAAATCCTGTAAGCTTTTTGAAAAAGGATATCGAATTCAAATAAACTGCGACTTATTCACAAACACTTGCTGTATTAAACTAACCTCGAATTTTTTGACAATTACTGTCAGTGTTGCCATATTTACAAATGTACAGTGCGCTCCTCGTATAGGGAAATGTTTATGAAAAAGATTCTGGAAGAGCTTCCCTATTATATTTTGTAAAAATATACTGGATGTTCCATTAAAGGAATTGAAACAACATGAATCAAACTTGGCAACGATATCGATGGCTATCTTGTAGACTCCAGTTGGTATAAAAAACTTTTCGATGTATTGCCTGGAATTCTAAGAAATACTCAATCGAATAAAACTTGAATCACCGTGTGAAGCGTTTAAAATATGGGGCGTTAAAGAAACAGCGACATTTCGCAAAAATCTCAAAGTATGTCAATTATCTCAAAAACTAATATAGGTAGGTTTAGCGAATATTGACAAAAGTTGCCATGCATTGAAGAGAGGTACTTAAAATTGTAATTTAGGGTATTCCATTTCAAAAACTAAACATGTGTCGTGCGCAGCGGGAACTGAAGATCCTCTATACTTAAATATAATATTAGGTTGTGCATTTGTCTCCGAATAGCTTTTATTTGAAAGCTTTTTCTTTAAATAACTCAGTAAAGGAATTATCTTCCGTCCACGCACTAGGTGGACAGGCTGTGTAGTTTGCGTTGTCAATTAAAAAGCTCGCCACAAAACTCAAGAGCATTTTTTATTTATTACGTTGTTCTTAGTAGATTACATAACTTATTATTATTGAATGATTTTTACTTTAAATTTAAAGCTCTTATCGATATGAAATTTCTCAGGGATACTGAAATTGAATTTAGCATACCAGATGTCACTAAAAGATTAATTTATATTTATAATCACCTGCGAAATAGATATAAATATTTGGGTTCCGCAACCTAGTTTTCGATCACGATCGAGGCATCCACGAATCTCAAAATTCCCACAAGAACGTTTTACTAAATCAAATCAAATTGTATCATCACCATCCGGTTGGCCCAGATCTCGTTCGTCGGCAATAACAAAAGTAAAAGCTTTACTGCTTAATCGTCATTCTAAATAATTAGAATGATTCTAACTTTGACAGTTATTTGTCGAGTGTTATTTCTGTGTAGCCTATTAAATCTATTTTGGTGCTATTGATCATTTTACTTACAAGTAGTAATTAAAACACGTTTGCCTGGAAATAAATGTAAGGATCTCTAAATCCATTGCACTTCTTAACGTATAGAAAAGAAGATATTTGGCAATTATGAAGTTGGAGGAAAAGAAAAGTCCACTTTCTCACAATAACTCAAAATTTAATAAGAAAGAGCGACCGGTTTCGGGATTAACCATCTTTAGGCTCTAGTTAAAAGTAGTAGTAAGGAAATTGTCAAATTAGTAAATAAAAATAAAAACTGCACATTCTATATATCAACAATTGTTGGACTACTTGTGTGGTGGGTAATTAGAGTCAATGAAGTTTTTAAAAAAGCTTGTAAATTGGGACGTACACAACATATTAAGAACGGTCAAAGTGATATCGTCGCTCTTTCTTATTAAATTTTGAATTATTGTGAGAAAGTGGACTTTTCTTTTCCTCCAACTTCATGATGTATTCCTCACACAGAGCCGCATTGGATCAATTTATTTAGCAATTATTCCTCCGATAAATCTAACATGACAGTAGTATTGGGTTGTAATAGTTTCTTCTAATTCCTTTTAGTATTTTTGTACTATTTGCTGTAGTAATTTAGAACAGAAATTCTTTTTCCAAATTTTCCTTTATTAATAATTATTCTTACTAGCTATTTGAAATTTTCAAATACTAATAATGTGTTTTTTAATTCTCTGTTGATTATTATTGCCACTTTATATAGTAATTGAAGACTTTATTCGCCAAACTCTGTAAAATAGGCCTCTGTTTCGGCAATGACCTCTTCATTTGATGTGAACCGCTTTCCGCTAAGACACTTGTTCAAGTCTGGAAAAGAAAGAAGTCACAGGGTGCCAAATTTGGCGAATATAGTGGATGGGGCGGGCACCAACTCGTACCGTAACTGGACTAGTTTTGCTGTCGCAATTGCCGATGAGTGGGCCGAGGCGTTATCATGATGGTAGAGAATTTTCTTCTTCGCTAGGTGGGTTTTAGTTCTCTTTAGTACGTGAGATACAAGACGTCAATAAAAGGTAAAAATATATTCTTTTTTAATAATACTGTATCTCTCACGTACCTACTTTTCGCGATATGCCTCTGACATTATACTCGTTTGTCGAACCTTAGTTATCACGTGCTTCCGTTTTTGATCAATTCTCTGCAAACGCGGCACCCTTATTTTCTCGCTGATAGCTTTCTCATACTCGTGGTGCAAAACATCACAACATTTCGTGAAGGATGTTTGCGTACATTTAATTAAGATGTTTACCATATTAGCAATTATTATCATGAACTTTGTTGATCACATCGTCCGTAGTCACCTCAAGGGAACAACCCAGCCGCTCCTCATCAAAGACAAATGTTCGGCCACGCTTAAATTGATTAAACCAGCATCTGATACTAGTCATCGAAAGTACATGGTCCTTATAAACTGCATCTAACTTGTCTTTGGTTTCTACACTCGTCTTCCTATCTAAAAAAAGAAATCGAATCACTGACCAGTATTTGTACTAACAGTACCTGTTTCCGGGCTGATGGGCAGAGGTCTTCGTTCTGTAAAAGTTGACGTTTCGCCAAACGCTGCGGTTGACCTCTTCAGGACGATGTTGAGTTTTCAATAGTCGTCAGACTGAACCAAGTGATGAAGAATTATCAGACTGTGAGGATAAACTGGAAAGCAAAGAAGATGCAAAATGTGAGTGTGATCAGTGCAAATCATTTATGTAAACTGTAAATGGTAGAACTACTTTATCAAATAGGCCGTTTGTAAGTTAATACGCTGAAATTATGATGACCAATGATTGGTATTTTTCATTGTTTTGCTATGTTTACTACTGATTTTTACTAGTTCTGATCTGTTGTACTTGTTTTAAGTGTTGCCAATATTATGATGGGCAAGATAGGGGAGAATGACTAAATTTTTGCACGAATAGATACACTCGTGCTTATTCATCTCAACAGGGAAGCTTCGTGTTGCCTACCGGTTTTCCTAAGAGTCGACAAAACACGAGTCTGCCTAATCGCTCTGAAAATTTAGATCCAGAATGTTAATTAACGCAATTCTACTAAAATTTAACCGGTTTTTAATTTTTTTTTTTCACTAAAACTGGTATCGGTTTCCTCTTCACCCGATTGTAATATTCATGTTATTTTAAAAAGTTGTGTTTGGTAAAAAATGTATTAATAATAAGCTCGACGATGAGTTTCTGTTTTAGTCGATAATTGCACATCGAAAAAGAGCCTTGGCGTTTATTACCACAAAATTATGTCTAAAACATTGTACTGCATTGTGCAACAATTACGTCAAATTTTACTATCACATTCTTAGAATTTTTTTCATAGCTCTGTAATATTCGCTTGTAGTAAGTTCTACTATAGACCGAGAAAAATGTATACTTGGAATAATAATACATATAGTAAAATATGTGACAGCAACACTTTATCTTAAATTTAACTATAATTTTTGTTAGTGCAACTACATATTTAATTATTAAACGTGTTGCAATTCTTAGTACAAACTGTTGTACCGGGTGTCCAGTTTAACATGAAGTACATGGGTATATTGAAAACCGTTAGAGATCGGTTAAATGGGGAAGAAGTTGCGTACTTATACGGCTAAGTACAATTCGGGATTACATTTTTAAAAATCCATTCCGTTACTGAGATACAGGGTGAAAACCAAAAGTGTGCGTTTTCTAAAAACCTTAATATTTTCTTTATTATAAAAAAATGCAGTCATCAAATTTTCAGCATAGAGGTAGTTAGTAATGAGGAAAATTCTATGCTCACTGGGTTTTTTGCGCTCTCAGTTACTCGCCCTAATACCAACATTTTTCCTTGTACGCATTCGTTTTACAAGAACGTTGGTCGCTATTGCCAGTAGCCTCCCTACAGGGTACAACCTCGGGAATCTTCGGGAGATCTCCCTTTGACAAGGTTACGCCATTTCTTTTTGTGAGAATTTTTCATATATATGTAAGAAGTACCTACCTTATTTTAAAAATCAAAAATTGAAGTATGAATATAAGTTTTCATATAAATTTGGGGTTAGGAAGCTTATCTTGACCAGTCTATGTAGTAAGAATTACCACAATTTTTGTGTAATTTTTTAGAAGAAAGTGCTACAAACAATGTCTGGAGCCTATTTTATCATAACTTGCATCACAGATTGCTGCTATTGTGTCAGATGGTACTATACTTTTTTTGTGCAACCTTTAATTAGCAGTTACTTACCTACTACTCATCTGTTTCCGAAATAAATTTGCAGGTACATACATCAAAATTATACCCCATAAATAAAATATCTTTTCCATTTATATTTTAATCTGTCATTGGGCTTTTATTTTATAAAAACCTTCATACATCTATACTCGTAAATTAAGTGTTACGCCGCCAATCTCACCCTTTGTACGCGCCTGAGACCGCGAACCTGCATGCAATTTTATGATACCCGTCCAAGAGAGCGATCATCCTGTTTTAAGAAGTTGACTTGTCCGTGGGCGGAGTTCGCGTGCAACCAACGGACACGACAGTCTTGCTGCGGTCACCGTCCGACATAACCTACATTCGTGCGGCCGTGCATATGTTAGTTGAACAGACGTTTGGGGACCTTCCGGCGCGTTTTTTCGGAAATTTATCGCCATCGTAAGCGTATCGCATGCCAAACTTCCGTTCCGTTTCGATTTCCGAGCTTCTGCCCGGCCTACGGACGCGCAATCCGAAGTGGTTCATAGGAAAGCACGGTTTCGGTGAAATTCTGTGATGCTGCATCTCCGTCCGATCGTTGAAAAAGGAGGAAATGTGAGTATTGTTGCTTTGTTCGGCAACCGATACACCTTCGGCTGGCCTAATTCGCCTAGTTTGATGGACGTGTGACCGTAGATTTGTTACTTTTCCTCAGATAGTTTTTAATGCTGGATGTGCCTGTGGAACTCCTTTGTGCTAATGGTATAAAAAGATGTTAGAGCGTACCTACTAATTTGAACGTCGTGGAATTTATTAAAAGCAAGATAGGCAGAGTATGAGAAATATAAGCATCCATATTAATATATTGATATACTTTTTATTTTTATTTGTTCGTAAGCGCAATCCCACGACGTTAAGGTAAATTGTTGTTGCTGTTACTATGTTGTTTAATAGTACGTCAATGGCGTTCTCTAATTGCTGAATTTTATTAAATGTATCCAAAAAAGATAATTTGCTGCATTCACTATCTTACCTTTCCAAGTAAGCATTTTTTTGTGTTGAAAACGAGTTGATAAAATGGAAAATGTCATATCTTCATTTTGTATGTTTTTTAGCGAGTGTTAAAAAGATAAACATGAACTTGGAATGATGTCCACCATGAAGGATATGGCTAACAACGGTATACATACGAGGTAGGCGCTATAAATTCTCGGCCTGATAGGTTTATACAGGTTCTAGCGTGTTTAAATTCCGTTGCGTCATAGTTGCACATATGCGAGGCCTACGCCATATATATGTTATTACGGCTAGAAGAGTAGTAGTTTTTAGTAGGCCAGCCAGACAACGTGACTAGTGCATGAAAATATCTCAGGTAACGAAAATTGAATACCACGCGGTCATTAAATTTTTATTAAAAGAAGGGCATACGTCTAATCACATTAATTTATCTCCTTCATACTCCACTGTAAAAAAGTGGGCAAAATGTTTCCATTTGCGGCAAGAATCCCTTGAAAATGATGAGCGCCTCTGTGAGCTGTATTGATAACGCCTCAAAACATTCCTAAGGTTGAAGAAATGGTATTAGCAGATCGCCGTTTGGAAGTGAAGGAATTAGCAGTGATGTCTAACATTTCTGAAACAAGTATTCGCCGAATTCTTCATAATCACTTGGGTATGAATAAGATTAATGCAAGATGGGATTCTTTCTGCTCTCCAACGTGAACGTCGGGTCGAATATGCGCGCTCGTTTTTAAACATGTGTGGAGACGACCCGAAATCGATTTTGGGGTCCATTGTTACAGGAGATGAAACAATGGTTCTGTATTTTGATCCTCTATCCAAAAACGAATCGATGGAATTGCGGCGACCCGATGAACCTCGTCGCAGAAAGACATTTTGAGGGAAAATTTTTAGATTATTTTTACAAGGGTATAGAATTATTAATTGAACATTGTAGTAAATGTATTGAAAGAAGGGGAGATTATATTGAAAAATAAAAATTATTATATTTTACCAAGTTTATTTTTTCTATATCAGGTCGAAACTTTCTGGCGCCTACCTCGTGTTCGTTTCAGGAATCTATTTACAGTTTGAATATGGCGCTGTTTTGGGGGGGAAGAGTGGTAGAAAGGTAGGGATGGTCTCTTTGTGTTCCGCTGCCCCTGCCATTTAGTTTTTCAAAATGTTTTTCAAAAATTGCGTTTCTGCGACGGTAGCTCAAAGACGATTCCGTACGCGGTTCAATGTCGGGCGTCATGGCCGCGTTCCTTCGAGGCCTACCATATGAAAATAGGTCAGTATCTTCAAGACAAGAGGACCCCAAATGAAAAAAAAGCACGAGGGGCTCAACGTTCTGTGCGTACACCAGAAAATGCGCCAGGCAGTGGAGGCCAGTCCAAGGCGTTCACTACGGAGGCAAGCAGCTCTGCAGAGGATGTCCTATTCATCCGTTCGCAGGATTCTGAAGCAGTTCAATTTCCACCCTTACAAACTCACAATCATACAGGGAAAAGCTCGAAGAGTGCCTACGCCGAAATGGGCATCATTTGGAGGATGTAATTTTTAAAACCTAAATTTTGATTTTTGATTATTTAATGGCAAGTCCTTATGAACATATTTCATTATTAAAGTTTTGACAAATATTTGTCTGTGCATTTTTTTAAAACGAACAAACTGTAAATAGAACCCTGAAACACCCTGTATATACATATGTAGGGAACAGTTAAATCACGTACTCGAATACTTTGGCACTAAACACTTCACTGTCACCCTTACAACACTTCACTAATACTGGACGCACGTTTCGGTAGCTAAGTTATATTGCTCAGTGTTACTGAAGTATTGTGGTAAAGGTGGTAGTGAAGTATTTCAGGGAACAAATAGTCGATATGCATGCTATAAGATTGAATAAGCTTCTACTGAAACGAGGTGTACCACAAGGCTTTGTAATCGGACCATTATTACTTATAATTTTTATTATTGATTTATCTGAAACATTCTTCAAGTTAATTCTTTGTAGAGGTGATGGTAGCTACCTAACAAAAATCTTTAGTTGCAAAATATACTACTAAACTTAAATAATAATAATAATAAAAAACTAAAGTATCATTTATTTATTTTACACCTGGCCCCAACAAATACGAGCCCCATCCAGCTTCAGTTGGCCCACACACAAAATTTGTAGTGTTGTTGGCATTTATCGCTCAAGGAGCAAAACCAGCCGCTACAATGTAATATCTAAGGCAAAATATGCTATGTAGAGGACTTTAGGAGAGATCTGGATTCAATGGAGCGTGTTGTCTCATAAAAAGTCGAAACTATTAAGGAAGTGTGGTTTTCTTGCATTCCATTACCCAAGTACTGCTAACAATCAGTATTAAGGTGGCTATAGAAACAACGCTTTTTTTACGGAAATTGACGGCGACAGATGTTTCGCTTGTAGAACAGTTAATTGATAGTGCAATTGTTGTCAATAATGGGCAGGGGAAAGGCAATTTATGAAAAAATTCGATCAATTATCATTAATTTACACAAATCCGGAAAATGAAACGGCGAAATCGGAATATTGCCAAGCATATCCATATACAGTGTTCGAAATATTGTAAAATTATACAAATCCAACGGTTCAGCTGCCCAAAAGCCTCGATATGTGATAAAATCCAAATTAACAGACGCTGATAGACGAGCTTTGGCCAGAATTATCAAGTCTAGTAAGCGTGCTAACTACGAAGCGTTGAGTGTACTCTGGAATGAGGCTGTTAGAAGATGTGTTTCCAGGTCTACATGTCATTCAGAAGCAAGAAAACTTGGCTTTGATACTTGCGAGGTAAGTTTCATGAGTTCAATCCTAAGGGACAAAAGATAATTCGTTTTTCCCCTTGCGAAGGCAAAAGAAAAACCGTTATTGACCCTAAAGCAGAAGCGAAGCAGGTTAAAATGAGCTAGATACCATCGAAATTGGGATATGTAGAGGTGGAATAGTGTACATTGGAGTGACGAGTCGCGATTGGAAGTTTGTGTCGGTGATAGCCGGAGCAGAGTTATTCGCCAGAAACATGAAACTTATCATCCTGACTGTCTTAAGCGCAAAGTTAAATTTCCATCTTCGGTGATGGCCTGGCATTCAATGTCGGCTAGAGAAGTTGGAAAATTACACTTTATCAACGGCATTTTTAACTCAGACAAATATTTAGACTTTCTAGAGGAGTCTTTGTTGCCTAATTTTGAAGATAACAGGATTTCTGGAAATGACTTCATTTTTCAACAGGACGGTGATACATGTCATACTTCCATCCATGAAATGGCCTTCAGACCATGAAATACTGATTCTAATTGTTGTAATCAGTTCCGTTATTTTTGTGCAATATATTTTCAAACTGTTATTTGCAAAATAAAAATTGAGAATTATACCTCTATTAGTTTAAATGATCTTCAATACATGCTAATAGCTGAAATTTTATCGGGTGGGCCAACTGAAGCTGGCAGGGCTCGTATAGTGAAAGTTACTTAATCAAAATAAACGATCCTATAAAACAAGTATCACACACCACATTATCAGGTTTACACATGTAAATTAGTTACAAGCACAATTAGCATCTATTTGTTGTGGCTTGTACTGATGGAAACATCTAGTAACACAGAATATAGCAACATCCTATTATTACTTGCATTTTGAATCTAGAACCATTAATGGGTTAATAGGAGAGATCTTCGAGGGTTACTGTTTTGGGGGACATTTACTTTTACAAAAAGAATTTTTATATTGCAGAAGAGGGCTGTAAGAAACCATAGTTGGGGTTTATGTAGAAATATATTCAAAGACCTAAAAATATTTACTCTATCATTATATATTTTAGATATACTTTTGCCAAATCTAATCAAGACGATGCAATAAGAACATCTCTTCTCCATAAAGTTATTTATACGAACGTTGCATGTTGTCGACTAAACATTAAATTTAAAATTTTTAATTTTAATTTAATTTGTTTTACATTTAATCTGTGATATAATTGTTAAATGACGTATCTAATAGACAATAAACAATTTATTATTTATTGTATAAATCAATCAATAAATTCTTGGTAGTAAGTATGTAACTAAGAAACTCTTATTAAAATAGATTATATTACTTGTGGGTGTGTCGTAATTAAACGTGTAATCAGTGCCTGACACAGAAATTTCAGTGGTTATCTTACTTCTGCATTTTGTTTAAGACCTTAATCTTGTGCTTTTGCCGGTTCACTCCATAGGCGTCTACAAAAATACTAGAAGACCTCTTGTTCATGGAGTTCATTGCTTACTGAACCAAGGTGAACGTCTGAAACATCAAGGCCAACGTTGCATCAATCTTTTTATTTTATTAATGTAGTAGCATTCTTAATTATTTTACTCGCGATGTGAAAGCTAATGGAGGCCAAGGATATTAGGAAAGGTATGCTAAGTCTTATTATTCGAGAATTCGTCACTCAAGTTTGCAACTAGCAGTACTGTTGTGGATTTACTAGACACCATTTAAGTGTTTGCGTTCCAAATTGTTGGTAAGCCATTCTAGAATGGTTCCTTTCTAACAAGGATGGTTACTTTAGCTTGTCAAGGATAGCTAAACATAGAGGTTACCCATATATTATAGAATTGAGAATAAGTAAGAAAAAGGCATCCTTAAAATTCTAAGTTCTCTTTTTGGATTAATAATTAGAGTTTGTTAAAAAGGTGGTACCGGATGGCAGTAGCGTAGCGGTAGCGGCGTGGGTAGGGGTAATTTTCAACTCGTAGTCGATCTCGACAGTACCGCGAGAGAGTTCAAAGCGACAGTACGTTGCACGCTGCACGCCAAATAAGTACGCAGGGATGGGACGCTCAAAGGGTGTAACGTTCCTTTCGAATGTGAATAAATATCTCAGGCATTTCCTTGGATTAGAATATAGAAGTCCGCATATTTATTGCACAATATGCAATAGCGGATTGCTAAGTCGCGATAGGTTTGAATGTACAAAACACTGTAAAAGTAAACATTATGTATTGAATTTAAGAAACAGTATTCCATACTGGCAATTTTTATATGATTTTATTTTTATGTTAAGTGTGTGCAACATTCCACAACATCTAGTATCCAATGAACACTTTCGTCTTTTTTGGGCTAAGTACGTTCCCTCATGGAAGTTGCCAACATCTATGCAATTACGATGCAATTTGCCACGTGTGCAAGGTACAGTAAAGGAATGTATAAAAGACGAGTTGAGAAATAAGAAAATCTGTCTATGTGTGGATGAAGCAACTGATGCTCAGAAACACAGCGTCATTCATGTTGTAGCGCGTCCTTTAAAGCGTGATGGTCTACCAGCTTCATTGTTGTTATCCAGTAAAAGGATTCAGAAAACTAATGCAGAAACCGTTGTCAAGATAATAAAGGATTCGTTGAGAGAATTTTCTATCACAGGAACCCAAGTCACAATGTTCGTTACTGACGGAGCCGCAACAATGCTGAGAGTTGGTAGGATGTTGAAAATATGCTTTTCGACTCTTCTTCACATAACATGCCTCATATACGCATGTCACCTCGTAGCAGAAACCATTCGAAAGAAGTATCCGTTGGTGGATAAGTTAATAGCATCTACCAAAAAAGTGTTCATCAAATCTCCCAAACACATCCGTGTAAAGACAAAGATACTGTGTTTGTATTCATAAATTACCTTTATGATATACTTTTAGAAGATGGCAGTCATAGTGGTACTATAGATATACAGGAAGTTATATGGAGTGACGGGCCTGCTTCAGAGTTGAAAAATAAGTTCATGGTAAAATTGCTTAATCTGCTGTCCAAATGGGTGGTAATATAAAACGTTTAGTGAAACAAAAAAGTACGGCTCAATGTGGTCCTGTTGTGCAGTATGTGAAAGATTTTGCTGAACTAACTTCGACACTAGTACTTAATGCCAAAATTATTTATATTTCTGAGTCAACGATCAAGTCTTCTTTAGAGACAGAAAACCCTTGGCAAGAAGTGGTTTCTATTAGTGGTATACCTAAATTCCGGGGATGGCGGGACTGGAAACATGCACCCGCAACAATTGTATATTCCACTATGAAGTTTCCCAATTCATACTGCTGGTGTTGTTCGGCAATAGTTTGACTTGAATCCAATTGAAAATATTTGGAGTAGATTAATTAAAAGGATTTATCCAAACGGTTATAGACCCAATAACGAGTAGAAGAAGCTTAAGAAAATTTAGGAAATGAATATATTAGAGACCTAATTTTTTCAGTGTCAAATCGCTTATGATCGGTAATCGAAAACAATAGTTCTTGTACAAAACATTAAATAGTTTAAAATATATAAATCAATAAAAATAAATTTTACAATAACATTAGTTTAAAAAGATTCGTTTAAACAACTAAAATAAATAAAAATAAACATTACTGTAAACAATCTCGTTTACTTTCAATTGCTCGCCATGTTACGTTGAGGTTAAGCTCAACTCATTAGTTTTGCGGTATTTCACTAGCCGGCTGCCAAATATTACTGCCAATAATTTACATGAAATCAATGTGTTACTTTCAAAAGTGCACACCAGTCAAGATATGTATTTTTTATTTGCACGGTATTCGATGTATTCGTAGATAAAGAAATCTCACGGCATTTACGCAGTATTTTCATTACCAATAGTTTAGAAAAAAAAACGCAAATGTCGGCTTGTAAAGGGTTTTCCAATAGTAACACTCGATGTTTGGCAACGGCGCATGACGAAGTCGATAATCACACAGGTGATATCTTTGGCAGCCGTATTCAGTTAGTCTCTGCATTTCATTATGGAGCGTTACACGACCGAGCAACGCGTCGAAATGCTAAAAAATTATTATCAAAACCAATGTTCTATTCGTCAAACGTTTCGTGCACTCCGTGCAATTTATGGTGTCAACGATCGTCCTTCAGAATCCACAATTCGCCGTTTAATAAACAAATTCGAAACAACTGGGTCTGTGGCAGATCGGAAAGTGCCTGTACGTCAGCGAAACGCAAGATCCTTTGAAAATATTGCTGCAGTCCGGGAAAGTGTGCATGAGAATCCGCAACTGTCCAATCCGCGTCGAGCTCAAGAACTTGGCCTGTCTTCGACGACAACTTGGCGAATCCTGCATAAGGACTTAGGGCTTCACCCTTATAAAGTGCAATTAACCCAAGAACTAAAGCCCAACGATCATAAGCAGCGGCGTGCATTCGCTAATTGGGCGCTAGAGCAGTTGGAGGTCGATCCTGATTTTGGCCGAAAAATAATGTTTAGTGACGAGGCTCATTTCTGGTTAAGTGGCTTTGTTAACAAGCAAGATTGCCGAGTTTGGAGCGACGAAAACCCACGGGAGATTCATGAGGTCCCACTACATTCCGAAAAAGTTACGGTATGGTGTGCACCGTGGTCCGGCGGAATAATCGGTCCGTATTTTTTCGAAAACGAAGAAGTGGCACTTACTGTCAACGGTGAGCGATACAGAGCTATGATAAGAGATTTTTTTTGGCCTTCAGTGGATGGAATCGATCTAACAAACATTTAGTTTCAGCAAGATGGTGCTACGTGCTATACGGCACGTGATACAGTGACACTATTGCATGAGAAATTTGAAGGTTTCGTTATATCGCGAAATGGTGACGTTAATTGGCCGCCCAGATCCTGCGACCTAACGCCACTGGATTTTTTTCTCTGGGGCTTTCTAAAATCCAAAGTCTATGCTAACAAACCGCGAACGGTTGCTGCCTTAAAGGCCAACATTAGGCGCGTTATTGCTGAAATTGAGCCACTTTTATGCGACAACGTCATCACAAATTGGGTATCCAGGATTCAACAAACCGGGCAAAGCCGCGGCGGACATTTACCTGATATAATTTGTAAAACATAATGTTAACACATGTACTTTATAATAAAAATAAAAATAGATCACTATCATTCTCACAATTTGTTTTATTGCGTTACAAAAATCGAGCGCTTCTAATGGAAAACCCTTTACTACTATACTAATAAACCACTATCTACTATAACCTATATCTTTCTTTATATTGTCAGAGTAATTTAGTGGTCGTTGGAAATGCGAAAGCTAACTAGCTACCGTACAACAACGCTTTTCCTCCTCTTCATTATCTAACAAATCCGCGTCTCATTCGATTCGAAAAGATTTAATTTAGATAACCCATACCGTCCGGAGATACAAACAGGAGCCGCTGTAAAAAGAAGAAGAAACAAGTACATCTCAGATTATCGCCTTTGTAGATATGAATTATGTTATAACTTTCTATGCGCACGTTGCGCGCGGGTATCTTCTCGTTGTGCTATATCTAGAAATTTAATTACAATCCCTTTTATGAGTTTGAAGTTTTACTTAAGTATGATTAAGTTTGTGGCAGCGACGATACGTGTAGATCATTTCTGTAATAGTCTTATAGGTGTTGCGTATGTATTATTTTTAAGATGCATCTAAAAGTTAAGCGAGACGTCCGTTTGGAAACGTTTTTAAAAAATAGGAATAACCCAGTTCTGCTTATTAAAAATTGTTGTGGTTATGTTCCATATATTTGGAAACTTTTTTTGGAAGGAATTCGAATACAACAGAACCATATTTGCCAAAGACGTCGCTGTCTTTGAATGCTGGCAGGCTTCTTACCGGGTCATGCAGACCTAGAATATAGTTTATATAAACTAGGGGAAGCTGAACAATTCTGTCGTCTATGCGAAGAAGATCTGGATTTCAATAAGCGATTCCTAACATCTAATGAATTGAAGGAAGAACATCCCAGAGTTGTACTAAGACTCATTCAAAGCATCTAACTATGGCATTGTTGCAATAGATCTATTCGGGTCATAGTGAGTAAGGGCTTCAATGCTATGGTTCGGATGATGAATTGCTTAAATTAACCTGGTGGTCTTTCAAAAACTCATCAAGGCTCCAAATTGTGATTTGATACAGATTTTCAGTTGCCGTATCGATACATGAATTATTTCATTTAAATATTTTTGTGACAATTGTCTGAATGTATAGTTTTAATGGCGTTATTTACAAGATATCCATATGAGAAAACTGTCATCGGAGGAGATCAGGTTCTCTATATGTCGGTTCATATAGATTATGTACGAAGGATGTTTCCAAAGTTTTATTATTTCGTCAATTTTCGCCAATATGTACTACGTACATTTTCAGTATAGCCCCCTTTATATGAACACACTTATCCTAACGTTCAGCGAATTTTTTTAAACCATCTCTAAAGAATTTCTTTGGAGTCTCGGTAATGCACTTATTCATAGCACGCTTCATTTCATTTAAGTTCTGACTCGAATACCCCGTAGTGTTTTTTAAACTTGGCAATAGATGAAAATCACTGGGTGCCAAATCTGGTGAATAAGCTGGATGTGGCAGCAATTCCCAGTGCAATTCGATCAAAACATACTTAATTTTGCGTGCGATCTTGTCTTGTTGCAATAACAATCGCTTATGCAACTTCCCGGGCCGTTTTGCAAAGGAGTTGCAGCAGTGGACCGGATAAAAGATTAGAATAGTAATTTGCGTTAATGATACATGATGGAACAGTGCGCTCTTTATGTGGAAGCTCTTCTTCGGGTTTACGCTAGTCTTTGGTCTGAGTTTTGGCCTTAGGATTGCAGTACGGTATCCATGTTTCATCGATAGTCATTATCCGTTGCCAAAACTGGTCGCCTTAACGAGTTAACAGCCCCTGAAGTTGATGGAAAGTGTCGCTCCCGTTGAGTTTCTGTTCAGGTCCCAACATCTTGGTACCCAACAAGCTGAAACTTTGCTGACGCTCAAACGTTGCTGTAAAGATATTATGAACGTATCGTGTTCTTATTCCTAGATTAACACTAATTTCACGAATTCTTGGGTACTTGGGCGTCCACTGCGGAGATCGGATCGTCTTCTATAATGATGTTCTCCCAACTTTAAAACGATCTATCTACCGATAAACAGTACTTTTAAGGGAACTTACCAAATAATCCTTACAGACACTGAACGATTTCAGATGTTTTCACGCCCTCTTTCTACAAAAATTGTGGATTTAGCCGCATCTTCCATAGTTACACAAACAGTGCTACGAAAATGTGTTCATATCGGTGTGGCCACGGCGTTAGACTAACCAATATTGCAGGTGATCGCTTCGCCAATGTCAATAGTTGCTTCTGACTGTTAGCGCCACCTAAACATTTTGCACAACTAGAACCCAATTCCTAGAACTTTAGAAACATCCTCCGTAGATATATAAATATGTATTTGATTAGCTTTTCTGAAGAATTGTCGGTAGTATTGTTATTATTATTATGGTCAGGCCGTGGCACAGATGGCTTTAGTCACTGCGACCTTAATAGTTCTATTGTAACAAAATGCCCTTATGTGTGTTAGAATAGTTGGAGGCTTTTAATAAACCTTAGTACTACTCTAGGATCTGTTTCCTTCAGTTAAGTAAGTGCCAGGCATGGTCTACTGAAGTGTTGGTGTCGTATGCCACTAATGGCAATACATTCACATAGGATGTGTTCTGCCGTCTCCAGATCTTCTTGGCACAAACGGCAGATTTGATCTTCCTTCTTTTCCTAGTTTAAACAGGTGATATTTTAGGGCTACATGGCCTGTCAGAAATCCTGCCAGTAATCTGAGATCCCCCTTGTTGAACGATAGCGCTATTTTTGCTGTCTTTGGCGAGCCTGATATGAGTGCCTTCGCCTGTTTTTGTCCTGGAACACTATCCTAGTACGAGGCCTTTTGATTGTCCTCCCATGTCTTAATAGCTTGTTTTATGTGGCTCTTTTGGAGACCAATGAAAAGCATGTTCGCTGCTTCTTTGGCCAACTTATCTGCCTTTTCATTTCCTTTGGTCCCTTGGTGGCTTGGGACCCACCGTAAAGTAACGTAGTTATTGCGCCCCAATTGCCGTAGATGTCGGTAGTATACACGCATTCAAGAAAAATTCACATCTTCATTTGAAATACTATTAGAGCTATAAGAATAATTTTTGTATATTAGTGTATATTGCTCGTCAAGGTTATGTAGATTCTAAAGTCAACAAGGGTTTTAAAATAGCAGTTACTGCATATATGTACAGTCCCTGGCCATCGAATTAGGACCACTTAAAAATACTATGATTTTGGGGAAAAATTAAAAAAAAACTATTGGTAATGTTGGCAATATCATTATTTAATTACATATAACATGCAAGTAAGTATAATTTGAACATACTAGGGTACGTAAGGATTCATTTATAGTCGCGAGTCCCATTTGATTGATTGATTTTCTACCAGAGCAGGGCTGGTCTTTACATCCCTAACACTGAAGCTTAGTAGCTTATTGTATTATTGCTGCTTCGGTTTTGTTTTACTTAAACAGGTTAGTTCCCGCAATCAGGTTTAACAGCCTATGTAGTAAATCTTTCTCCATTGGTAGTTCAATTGTGCTTCGCATAGCGAATCTGCGTTGAGCTAACGCTGCACATTCGAAAATAATATGAGGGGTTGTTTCCTCCTCCTCATTGCAAAGTCTACATAAGGGCTCATCTTTGTAGATCCCCATCTTATGCAAGTGGCCTCTCAAACAGCCATGTCCTGTTAATAGACATGTTGCTGTTCTAAGCTGTATCTTGTTTAATTCAAGCAGGTCAGCAGTCAGATGTTGCGACGGTCTTCCCATCATCCGTTTGCTGTGCTTTTGTCCAGCTGCATGTTTCCAATTTAATTGGTGTTGTGTTATAATCCACTCATTAATTGCACCACGCACTGCACTCTTGGTAATACCTAGACCCGGTTCAGGGCCTATATAATTCATTTTTGAACCTTCCCTCGCTAGCTGGTCTGCAATTTCACTGCCCGCTATGCCCCTGTGCCCTGGCACCCACACCAGTGTGACCTTGTTGCGTTTAGACAGAGCCATTAGGTTTGCAGGCACTCCCATACTAGTTTGGAGGTTATGCGATAAGATGCTAGTGCCTTTAAGGCTACCTGACTGTCAGAGAGAATGCACATCGTCTCACCCTGCGGTCGCCGACGCAGACTCTCCGACGCGCAGGTTTGTATAGCATATACGTGTGTCCCATACATACATCGAAAATGTTGTCACTTATGCTAGGAGCGTCCTTGATTGGATTCGCGCGCTCTCCCCCTTTTACTTTCATAGCGGGCAAACGTTGTAACACTGTCCATATATTTTAGCGGTTCACTTTACTACGAAACCTACGAACGCGGTATATGTATTTACTAATATTTGCTTGTTCCTCCTCTGTGTTTTATTATTTCCTCAATCCTTTTGGGTATACTGCCAATGCTTTTTATTGTTTTTTTTTAATTTCGTCGCTAGTATATACATCTTCAATATGTTGTGGTTCTTCCGTTGTAGTTGAGTTTCGTGTACTTACGATGTTTTTCAAGACATTCCACACATTTTCAGTTATATTTCAAAGAGTTTTAATTTTATTTGTGTGCGTCTGTTTCCGCGGTCAGTTATTATCATAATGGGAAAGAAGAAAGATATAACCACAGAGAAAAAGACACGAATTTCTACTCGTCTAGAGAGGGGAGAGTTCTCTCAACGTGAAGTTGCACAAAAAGAGGGTGTATCACATCAAACTGTTCTGAGAGAATCGCGAAATTAATTAAGGAGAATATTTCTAGTACAAGTAGTGGCAGAACATACCGTGCCGGCAAACGTAAGAGATGATTGTCGTATAGTAAAAGTGGCTACAGAACATCGTTTTTTATCCACTAAAAGTGTTCATAAAATTCTTAGTGTAGAAGGTATACAAATATCAGCCCGAACAGTCCGTAGACGTCTTCATGAAACAGGCTTGAAATGCAGACGTCCGGAAAAGAAGCCAAGACTAACATCTAAAATGAAAGTGACACGATTTCAATGGGCTAAATAATATAAAAAATATACAGTTGAAGATTGAGGAAAGGTAAGTTTCATTTATCATCTGTATTCCTGGTCAAATTCATCCTCATAGTTCGCTTAATGGCTCTCTACATTTTTTACTTTTTCCTAGATTATTTATAGCGACGAATCACGGCTAGAAGTGCCAACGGGAAGAAGCCAATTTGTTCGTCAGCGTCTTTCAGAGCGTTATAAAGAAGCCTGTATGATCAAATCTATTAAACATCCCCCATCTCTAATAGTTTGGTCGTGTATTACGACAGAAGAACCGAGACCACCATATTTCGTTAACGGAACAGTGGAACAAAAACAATATACAAAAGTTTTACAAAACTATTTAATACCTTATATTGGTTCATTGAATCCAACTCAAGGACCATATACTTTCATGGAAGACAATGCACCGTGTCATAAAGCAAAAAGTGTAATGCGATACCTTGAATCTAAAGATCTACGTGTACTACCTTGGTCAGGTAATTCACCAAACATAAACCCAATTGGAAATGTATGGGATGTCTTGAAAAACATCATAAGTACACGAAACTCAACTACAAAGGAAGAATTACAAGAACGTATTCGATATGTATGGCATAATAGCGTATGTAATTAAATAATAAAATTGCCAACATTACCAACTGCTTTTTTTTTTATTTTACCCCAAAATCATA
Source organism: Dynastes maya (assembly GCA_029619315.2). Taxonomy (NCBI): domain Eukaryota; kingdom Metazoa; phylum Arthropoda; class Insecta; order Coleoptera; family Scarabaeidae; genus Dynastes; species Dynastes maya. The sequence goes on along the minus strand of JAROYE020000005.1, from coordinate 20,459,157 downwards.
ATATTTTTAAGTGGCCCTAATTCGATGACCAGGGACTGTATGTAAATATCGATTTTCCATAGGTATCGAAAACATAATACTCCCTATCACATTGATACGTAAATATTTTGTATCTTACAAATTGCTTTCTACTTTAGCCATGCTAAATTTCAAAAGGAAAAAAGGCTGCAAACATAAAGTGCTTCATTGGAAATTTAAAAGGGAAGGAAAAACGTAAAAATCTCACTGCACTCTTCTATTCCGTCACAAAACGTTCCGAAATAAAACGGACATAAAACGAAAACGATCTGTTTGGGACTTCTTAAATTATGATTTGAGCTGGGAAATGGCCGTCGGAATACGTTATCGGAGCGCAACGTGCGTGTGTGTGGTGTAATTTATTTATCGGGGATACCACCCGTGCGCTCGGGAGGGGTTATCGGTCCTAAATAATAAATGAATTATGCTAAAGGAAAGTCATGCGCCAAAATTCGCTGTAACTTGTAATTATCGTTGGAAATTTATTCATTCGATGGCTTTGCTACTGCTTTGGTATAGGTAAAGTATTTATTTTTATTTTGCGTAGTCATTTTCATAAGCTAAAATCAGATAAATCACTGCAACTTGGTTACGTGATGACGTCGTTTTCAACAAACAGATTGTAATCAAGGAGTTTTGCTATATAATTTGCCTTTCTTTTAACGTTATTGTATTTATACGCTGGAATTTTACTTTTCAACATGTCGCGACGTGTGGCTGTTAAATCGGACTGGTACTATAAATCCTCGTATTGCAAAAATATGTATGTTTTTTTTAACGCAGTTTTAAATTAAAAAAGCATAGCACCGGTATGGATGGTATACACACGAAAACCATCAAGTATGTTGGGGATGTGTTAATCGAGCCATTAATGATAATTTTCAATAAATCAATAGCATCAGAGGTTTTCCCCTCTCAGTTAAAAATAGGTAAGACCATTCCAATTTTCAAAAAGCACGATCCATCTATTATTGCAAACTACCGCCCCATAACAATATTAAGTGTATTCTCGAAAGTGCTGGAATCTATTGTATATAATAGAGTAGTCGACTTTTTTAACAAATTCAATGTTTTTACGGGTGCCCAGCACGGTTTTCTTAAATCGAGGTCCACCGAAACGGCTTCGATTGAGTTTTTGCAATTTATTTATAGAGAAATTGACGAGGGCAATTATGTGGCTGGAATTTTCTTCGACTTATCGCAGGCGTTTGATAGCTTAACACTTGGACTTTGTGCGGGAAAAACTGTGCGCGGTGGGTATCAGGGGAAAGATATTAGACTGGTTTTCTTCCTTTTTGACGGGCCGGACGATGGGTGTAGTCGTATCTGGTACAGTTTCGCCATTAGAACCAATTCAATTGGGCGTAGGCCAAGGTTCGCTTCTGGGTCCCCTAATTTTGCTTATATTCGCGATCGACTTGCCTGAATTTTTCACCTCTGCGCATGTTGTAGCATATGCGGATGATACTTCCGTTGCTGTCTCTGCCAAGTCCTTGACCGAGCTAGAAATTAAGATAGCCCGTGCTGTGGACGAGTTCTCTAACTGGTGCTGTAAACAATTGTTGTGAATGGATAACGGTGTTTGTGCTTTCAATGCACGACGACTTGCCTTCCGTTGGTATCTTGACATACTTTTCAACAGTGTCAAATTGTGTAGACTGATTATAACCTGTGTTCATGACATCAACATAGTAAGGTTAAATTCGATTTATACGCAATTGTACAATAAAAGCAGTTTGAGTAACGATTACTGCTGACAGAGAATCATGTAGTCGTGTCATCAGAAAAGATATTAACTGTTCATGTTGTAATACCGCCAGTAGTGTACGTCAGGAGCATATGGACGTCAAAAGGTCTCAATATATAAACACCGCAGGCGGACTTATACTTCAACCACACAAAATCTCTATTGAAAGATGCCTATATCATTTCAAAGTATTCTGCACTGCGTTATTTGAAATTCCTGACTAATGCATTTTAAAGTAGTATAAAAAAGTCTTGATCTAAAAGTTATTATTTACAGGAATATTTTACTGACAATTTCGCTGGCAGTTGCTGTCCGTTTTATTACCTTATTTTAATTTAATAAACTGAGTGCCAACACTTATGTGAAGACAATAAACGTTATTATATATATAAATCTTTTGTCGTTACTTGGACAGTAGATTATTTACGCTGTATGATCCCAGAACTATTATTACATAGTTAGTGCGTTTCTTTATTGCACTACTACAGTTTCCATGATGTATGGGTAAAATATTTATGTTTAAATAGTGGAACATAAACATTGTTAGTGTAAAAGGACTAAGCGATACATTAAATTTTGTAACATTTTTAGTGTTAAATACGTCTATAGTTCTAGTCGGCGTAAGTATAATTTACTTTTCAGTGTACAGTATAACTAGTGGATATGAATTATTAGTTTTAGGTACAACTTATCTTTCATTCGAAATATTTTCCTTCACTGGTTGTCAATGTCATTGGGTTTACATTAAACCTAAAAATAATTTACTTGTTTTATATTTTTACGAATTATTCTAATGTTTCTGTAAACATTGTGCAGGTTTATTGTATGGTCGTTGTCAATGCCATTACGCATGTGTCATCCGATCTAAGAACAAGGATGAACGCGTGTGTTCTGTGTTATGTAGTTATAGTAACCATCTTATAACCTAAACCACATGTTCAGGTTATAAGATTCACAAAATTATGAAGTTGAAGTTGTAGATCTTCATTTATTATGTGTAAACCCAAACCTGCAATAAAACACAGTGGTTGCTGGTTTCTAAACATGTATTTTGTCGGAAATGTATCATACAACTTACATTAGTGTAATTCTTTCATTACATTTTTCATAACGGGTGCTTTTTTGCTTCGATAGAACTTATGGAAAAGTTAACTGTCAAACTAGCTGTCATATTGCGTTCAATTTTTGACATTTATGATCTGTATACCAGGGGGTAGGGGCTCTTGGAATTCAACGAGAAAACTATTTTGGCTCCTCTCGTAGATATACCGGAAACTAACCTATATCTTATTGATCAATTGCGACTCGTTGTGAGTTAATCATAATTGGGGTCAATAGAAGTGGTCTATTACTCACAAAGTTTGTTTAATAATATCTATGAGCGCTACCGGTTTCGAGACAAGCTCATCCTCAGGCAACAAACTTTAAATTTAAAAACAGCAAGAATTATGTCCTGGTTTTACAAATATTTAACTTATTACTAATTTTAATTTGTTGCTTCAAATGCATCCAGTCTACAGTATCTGCATTCTTGAATTTTGACATAATTCTTGCTGTTTTTAAATTTAAAGTTTGTTGCCTGAGGATGAGTTTGTCTCGAAACCGGTAGCGCTGATAGATATTATTAAACAAACTTTGTGAGTAATAGACCACTTTTATTGACCCCAATTAACCTATATCTATCTCTTTCATAATTAGTTTGTAACTAGGATTTCGAAGTTTGTATGTTTGTAACCATACTAACTGTTGGTGAAAATTGTCATTCGCCATGTTCATGCCGCGTTTATGTTCAGTTTTACGCGTTTGTCTGCAGTTTTCAGTGAATTATAATGGATGGTTGAATGTTCATTTCGTACTCGTTTAGTTCTGTTGCTTGAAGTTTTCGTTAAAAAATCGGTCCTTTCAAAGCTGCCTGTGCGGACAAATTTAAGAATTACAAGTATTACAACTAGAGCAATAAGTACGTTTCTACACCAATGGGGACATTTATTATTTATAGTATTTGTATATTGTTATTTAAAAATATCATCATAAACTCCAATTTAATGGGCCAGTGTGTTTTAGTCTTCTACGGAAATTCGCAATGCAATATTTTTGCTTTAATGTGGACAATGTACTTTCTCTATTGAAAAACGCATTACATCATAGGAGACCCATGCACCCTATGAGTATTGTATCATATCTAGTCTTGCATCCCGTTAATAAATGTATATGCAAATGAAAATTTGTGTTTTGTGCTTTAATATTTGCATTAAATACAGAATTTAACAAAAATTGAAGAAAATTCAACATAAGTAGGCCGCGTATTTTGTCGATAGTTTCCGGTACGTCTACGAGAGGCGCCAAAATACGGTTGCAGGTTCGTGGCCAGAGTTGTCTTTCTAGTAAGTTATTCTATGAGTATACTCTGGCAAGTCATCATGAATAGACTCACGCTTGAACGACACTCTCAAATTATTGAAATTATTTTAAAAATCAGTCATCGATTCGCGCAACTTACAGACAACATCGTGATTTTTATGGCCCACATAATCGTCCTTCTGAGCAAGCCATCCATCAAATTGTGGATAGATTTCGTACCACATACTCTCTGCATGATGCAATAACACGAAAGTGTGGAAGACGATTCCAATTTGTCCAATCGTTATCGGTCACAGTCATTGGGGCTTTGTCAGTCAACTACGTGGAAAATTTTGCGTAAAGATCTTTGTCTACATCCGTATAAGATCTAGCTGGTAGCCACAAGACTATCATCTGCGTCGTTTATTCGTCGATTAGGCTCAAGAGCAGTTGTAAACTGATCCGTTGTTTTATCGCAAAATTGTGTTCATCGATGAGGCTTCTGTTTGGCTTAACGGGTTTGCGAATAAACAAAATTGCCGCATACGGTGAGGGGCCAATCCACAAGAGACTCTACAAACTTCGTTACGTCCAGAAAAATGCACTGTTTTGTGTGGTTTGCACGCCGATGGCATTATTGGCCCTTATTTCTTAAAAGATGAGGCTGGAGCTCGCGTTACCGTCAATGGAGATCGTTACCGCACCATGGTTAATGATTTTTTTTTTTGAAATGTGGAGGACGGGATGTGGTTTCAATAAGATGGCGCTACGTGCCATACGGCGGCGGCAACCATCGACTTATTGAAATCGAAATTTGACGATAAGTTAGTTTCGAGGAATGGACCTGTCAATTGGCCTCCAATGTCTTGCGATTTGACACCTTTCAACTTTTTCCTGTGGGGCTATGTGAAATCACTGGCTTATGTCAACCAGTAACAATTGGAAGCCAACATTGTTCGTGCTATTCGTACGGCCAACGGTGCTCGAAAGAGTGACCCAAAATTGGACGTCCAGAATACGCTTCGTCAAGAACAGCTGCGGTGGCCATATGCCCGAAATCATTTTCAAATGTTAATGCCATGAATAAATCTTTCGAATCATACCAAAAATTTGATTAAATTTTAATTTTTCGTACCATTTTTTATAATTTAAAGTTCTATCGGGCTTAAAAAACACACATTACAAACTTTTTGTTTAGAGTAAAGACAATTTTTTTTAAGTAGTAGTTTTTTCAGTAATTTTAGTGTGCTTTTAATTGCTCCAACCTTTGATCAAGCAGTTCGAGCAACACAAAAGCGTTTTTTGTAAGTGGAGTAGAATAGAGTTGTTGTTTTAAAATTGTTCGCACAACTGTTCGATCAAAAGTTCGAGCAATTAAAAGAATATATTCTAAAGTGTGAAAACATTAAATTTACGCTTCACTCATTAGTAGAGTAACCTAAACTTGCGGACTCGCATAGGCGTCGGTATTACGGGTTAATATAAGAACACGAAAAATTCATAAATAAACTAAACCGGTAGAGAAGCAGGCATGTAGTATCGACCTTGAATATAAATCATGTTAAACCGCGCTGAGAGAGATTTCGTTTTAGTACCGGTTGAGCTGTTGCAGAGATTAGTCGAACGGTCAAGGTTATGTACTTACGTGTCGCTTTTGAAAATATAGCTGGTGTTTCTTGTGTGTTGTAGTATTATACCAAGTACATAATTAGTGTATCGTTTCATATAGAACTAATATTTACATACCTAAGAAAACAATGCCTCGTAATAGATTTGCTACTAATGTACATAAGTATGTGTCACCTTTTCCCCATTTAAAATGTGACGGTAGTGCAGTTTTTTGCTTAATATGCAATGTTCGTTTGGCTGCATTGGACAGAACTGATTGCCAGAGGCATGTCAATGGTATTAAGCATATGAGAAATACAAGAACTGAAATACCTTATACACTATTCCTCATACATTTATTAATTATGTTTACCTCTTGTAATCTTCCGTTGTCGTTGGTGAGAAAAGCAGCTTTTAAAACGTTTTGGCGACAATACGTTCCAAAGTACCCATTACCCTCACAAACACAATTACAGAATGTGTGTAAACGTGATTTGTGTTCCAAAAAAATATGGATTACTGTGGATGAGACGACTGATATAAAGAAAAACAGTATTGTGAATGTAATAGCTCGCGTTTTATCTAGCGAGAACACAGCATCTCGATATTTGTTAGCTTGCAAACGTGTTCAACAATGTACCGCGGAAAATATTCAAAAAGTGATAATGAACACTTTGAACAAATTTAAAATTGCCCAAGATCAAGTTGTGATGATTGTGACAGATAGTGCAGCAACGATGTTAAGTGTTGGGCGATCCTTAAAACATATATTTCCTAACTTAATACATATAAGCTGCGTGCTGCATGCTTTGCATTTAGTTGGTGAAGTTGTTCGACAACATTACGGAAACGTTGATCGGATGATTGGAAGTACTAAAGCATTGTTTCGTAAATCTCCTAAACGTTTAAAAGAATTTCGTAAATTTTGTCCGGGTATTCCAGAACCTCCTGAACCAATTTTAACGCGATGGGGTACTTGGCTAACAGTAGCTTCTTACTATTTGATCCATTTTCAACAAATTCAATCAGTTATAATGCAATTTAATCGGAATGAATCCAAAGCAATTAGAGAAAGTCAAAGAGAATTTCAAATTCCTCAACTTTTAGAAGATTTAACAACAATATGTACCAATTATACAGTATTACTAGATGCCATCAGAAAACTACAATGTACTGAATTGTCATTGCAGGAATCATTAGACATAGTGGAGAGTGTAAAAAATAAATTACACACATTAAATGATACGCCAGGATTATATGCTAGTCAAAAGTTGGCAGATGTTTTACGGAAAAATCCCTATTTTAATACTTTAGAGGAAGTTTATAATAAGTGTAAGAATAGTGAACTTTTAAGTGATTTTGAAAAACAGTTTCTACATGCAAATGTAACTTCCTTAGATGTGGAGAGATCGTTTTCTATGTATAAGAATATTTTTGCTTGTCGACGCACAAGGTTTAAAGAAGTAACTGTGGAAACATATGCAATGATGCAAGTTTACAGTAGTTCACATCCTGATGCCTCTAATTTGTTGAATAATTAGCAAGTAAGTTTATTTAAGAATTTTTCGTATTCTTATATTAACCCGTAATACCGACGCCTATGCGAGTCCGCAAGTTTTGGTTACTCTACTCATTAGATACATACGTGTCAACTTATCCACACAGTACAAGCTATTTTTCTACTCCATTTTATTCTCCCTTCCCAAATTGACTTCAAAGTAACTTAAAATATACTGTAGTTACGAAGCAGTAACATACTTTCAACAGGGTAGCGGTGTTTTAAATTTGCATTACGTTTGAGTTTGTAAAATGCACTGGAATGAAACACTACGTAATGTAGATATTCTATTTATGGTAGTGTAAGTTTTACACTAGGCATTACACTAAAATAGTATTCAATATCTCACACTACAAGTGTGAAGGAAATTTCTTGTCAAAATGATGCGAGCTTTTTCTCCGAAATATGTAGTTAGACTGATTATCGTTATAGGTTAATGAGGTCCTTAGTCAAATGTGATTTTCTTTTTCCCAGATTATTCAGCGAATCTAAAACTACTTAATGTTTGTTTTATATGATCCACGTGTAGGCCATTACAATCCACAGCAGAAAACAAGCACATTATCTACCAAAAAAAGTGTCCTTTTTGGCTTCAAATTAGCTTCCTTTAGACAATTTTTAACATCAAAAGTATAGAAAGAGTTGTTGCCCTTCATTTCCGAATTGGATAATATGAAATACGCGTATTTTCTTCTTTTGTGATATTTTATAGCATTTTGCAACCAAATCTTTCCGCTGTGGCGTATGAAGTTTCAAAGTGCGTTAAAGTAACTTTAAATCAATAACTTAAAATTGTTGAGCGGATTTGAACATTATTTTCTTGTTGTATGAATCTTAAACGCACAACAATAAAAATCTGTTTGCTTTAAAAATAGCCCATTTGTTGAATTAATCATGAATTGGTTAATTCAATATTTTATTATTTAACACTGCAAAAATTGTTGGATTAACTATTTCATTTCTCTCAGTGTGGCCTCCCAATTTTCACGATGAAGTGTCAACTCAACTCTGTTTTGTGCGTTTCAAATAAGGTTGTTGACTATTTAAAGCCAATTTTTCGTAATACTTTCGTTTTATACGCGATTTGTTTATATGCAAGTTTAAAAATTGCAAAGCATTCATGTTGATCTTTTAAATATTCCGTGTTTAGTTTGGTAATTGTAAATAGATCTGAAATCCACATCCTCCAGTGTATTCATCATTTAAGTATTAATTAAATGATGGAAAGAGAACCCTCATAACTAACGCACTGCTTCTCTAGAAGTACTCAGCGCACTTCTTTCCCCTCGGTAATTTCATGAAGTCACATCAAAGTTGATACGGAAATGTTTTAGCGGAGGTTGTAAATACTAAGTAAGTTTCTGCATAGTAAGCATTTGCCCATCTCATATTTGAAATTTCGCCCACTTATCTTGTCAAGTGCCGCTCAACGTAGGCATCACGCGCACCTATAGCAAAGGCTGATGGTTCTGGCTTTCGCGAGGAGAAAGCAATATACACCTTCATTATCGTTGTTTCCGCACGAAAGTCTTGGCCGAAAGGCGCATAACAGTAAAGTCCATAAGATATGTGTGCGTGTCCCGGGAATGGATTTAAGTGATCTCGTAAATAATTCCGAGAACTGTGCCGCCGCCCGATCCTTCTTCAACAATGAACGGTGGCTTGAACGGCGTCTTTTAACTTACGCTTCCTCCGGTTCCGGTATCCTTAGTTTGTGAAGTTAGACGACTAACGAATTTTATTACTTTTTCTTTGTCGGTTGGCCGAACGGTATTCCCGTAAAACGTTTGCGATGATGTAGAGCGTCGCAAATCTAGACCATCATACATCGGCTTCTGCTTTAAACTTTCAACTATCAAAGGTATATTGTTAATTGTAAATTTAATTTTAGGAATAATAACGAATTATTATTCCTGAAATAGTAGTCCTTGACTAAGAGATATATTTGTTGAAATTGTCACTACCACATTCAACGTTTTGAGTGTTTGTTTCGTTTGATTCCACTTTTATCGTGTTTACTTAAAAATGGATAAAATTAAAATATCTTCTTACATCAGCTAAACTGCGTCAGGAACTTTAACGTGGAAGACAGTCCTGAAAGCATGTACTAGCTATAGGAGCATCTATTAAGAGAATAGTTTGATTTAATCAAAAATGCGGCAGATAAATTGGGAGATAAACCATCACCAGGAGAATTTCTGGTCGCTTATTCCTTTTCAAGGGGTTCTTCTTATTAATCATTTACCACATGCACACACCAATTACGCTGGTCAGCAACCAATTTATATGCATCATTTTTGTGATGTCATATCTGTGAGCACTGATTCTAAACCTAATAACAGAATTTTTCTATTGATTTCCACTTTCTGGTAACAGACCAACTTCAGCTCAATATTAAAAATTCGAATTGCATATACGACTTTTGACTATAACAACACCCTCCGCCGTGAATGACATCGCATTTGAAAACACCTGCATCGAGATCGTTTAAATAGATGGTAAAAAGGTAAAATTCAAATATGTTCCTGAAGTTGAATACAGAATAAAGTTTGAAAGAGGTAGACTTTAAGTCGGTATTCAGTACAGGTAGTATACCTATCTCAAATCTTTTTAGTTCTATAGTTAATTACTATAGAACTAAAAAGTTTCGAAGCCAATAGAAACGTATTATAAGGATCATCTATTCGTTCTGTTTTAAGAAACAAAAAGGTACACGCAGAGAAACGTTAACTTGTATCAAAGCTGTCCGCCTTAATTCAAGACAATTACTGTTTCGATTATCCGCAATACAATAACTGTTTTAAATCAATAAAAATATTTTCTTAGCGTTTCTTTCTCCACTTAAGACAAGTATAGACTTTTAATGAAATAATTGTATTTCTCCGTTTGACATTTGTTAACTTGATTCAAGAAAATCTTACAGAAAATTTCAAGAAAGCGATTCTTAGTATAAGAAAATGGCCATTATAACACAAAACAATATTTTCTTAAGGATAGTAAATAGTTTTCTTAATTCCAGAAAGCGTTTAGGTATTGTTCATAAATCAATAGTTTCATTTCCCTAAAATAAAGCATTTTTTACTGAGAATTCTTGAAATGCGTATTATTTATATGCACATTATTAATTGCGCTTACCTTGTTTAAAACAGTACGACATATCTGTACATAATGCAGTAAACATTGCTTGCGATTTTAAAAAAAGGCTAAAGGTAGAGGTTATCTGCAGAATAATGTTCAAACAAAAGTGAACTTAATGTAGAAGTACACGTGAAAAAAGTGCCTAGAAATAATAGCCAAGGTAGATAATGGTAATAAATAGCTCCTGGTATTGATGGAATCACTACCGGCAAAAACAATCTGAGAAGAGAAAAAGCATTAATACTTCTTGCCCTTGGCCACATTGCTCTTACATATTTCAGTTTATGCCACTAATCTTCACAAACAACAACTGAAATATTCCCTGGTGCCACGTAGTGCCAGTAGTTATTGTCATGCCGTCCAAGAGACAGTATACATATACAGTGTGTCCGTGGATTAACGCATGGATATGTAAGGTAGACAGAAAATCATTACATTTAAATAAAAGTATTCCGAACTTGTATAAACGCTTACACACTCAGTACTAGCATAAATTATTGCTCTGTTTTTGATAATCCTCCTAAAAATACACTTTACTAATTGAAAAAATTCCTTTTTTGTAAATTTCCAAGATCTACTTGATTTTAGGGCAATAAAATTATGGCATAGATTACCTACTTACTATTCAAGCATGACTCTACCCCAAAAGATAAAATTTCAACTCAATAATTTTCTGTCTGTCATACCTATCCATGCCTCAATCCGGGGACATACTGTATGTATACTCTTTGCTAGGTAATAAGGAACATAGAAACCGGAATACTTGCCCATGCAATGATATAATCTTTAACGTACGACGTTTCATAAACATTTTCAAAAGATACCGGTTAATGTAATATTTTTTTTCTTTTTATTGCTATTTACCATGTGTACTAATTTAACTGTAGTTTTTTTTTAAATATATAATAAATAATAATAAAAAAGGGATAAATAAACTTAAATATTAACTTAAACTTAATTTTTAAACTACATACAAATAATCCCTACTTTATTACACTAATAAAAAAATAATTTAATTATACTGTAACCTATAAAAAAACGTTTTCATTAGTTCATTCACTTGCTCCTCATTTTAATTATTAACTTTAGAGCTTTTTTCCATTATTTAGTATTCATTTTTCTTTTATTGGATATCCTTGCAGCTGGCCTGATGATATGTTTTTTGAACACGAAACCGGTCGTCTAATTTAATTTTTTCATTCCCATCTTTAATATGAATATTTTCTTAACTTAAAACTGATGATTTACTTGGAAGAAACATTTTTCTGTGTTGGATTTTTTAACCCTAAGTAAATATCTATTTAATCCAAATAAAATTTCAAGAAAATTATTTTCTTATACTATACATTTTTATTGTCTTGAAATAAAAATATTTTCTTGAATAAAGATTGGTTTTTGCAGGAAAATCTATTTTCTTGATGCAAGAAACCATTTCTTTGCATGTAGTGCCCTTTATAAAGGCTATTATCGTACCTTCGAAGGCTCCATTAAATTCTCGCAGAAATGTTTCTGTCTGAGTGCCGTTAGTTTCTCACAGGTGCAGATTACATGCAAACTCGTTTCCTCCTGTAGTTTGCATCTTTTACATCAAGGTTCGCTTACTCGACCAGTGACCAGTTACTAACCCGGTAATGGTCTTGACTTCCTTTTGCTGCCTCTAATTAAGTTGGCAGAGAACTTAGCATGTCCATTCCCTATTAGTGTTTTAGTGTGGAGACTTTCAGTCAACCTCCATTTCTTTACATGTTCTTTATCTAACCAAGACCAAATCTCCCTTCTAGCGGAATCCCTTATGATTCCACGTACATGCTCTGGCTCTCTTGATATATTCCTCTACTGACAAACAACACTAAAGTATCGGCACACTCCGCACCACACGAGTTATTAATTAATTCGGAAGAACCGTTTCGGGGACCCACCAGTCCCCGAAACGGCTGTTCCTAATTACTTTAATGCAGTCATACTACCCCACGGTCCTTGCTATTATTATTCCTCTACTGATTTACTAATTAGGAATTAATATGTATGCCAATCAGATTCTCTGCTCTAAGATATGTAAAACATGTATGATTTTTAAGTTAATGTAATGTCTAAAACAATGCGTAACCAAATAAAGAATGACGGTGCTGTACGTTCTCCGACAAGGCATCAATAAATTCTCTAAAGGAGACAGAAAAAGATAATAATAAAAATCGCGAGCATTAAATTACTCGGTTATTGTATGTGGGACATTTCACAGAAAAATACAATCTGCAAAATACGTGCACATTCACAAATATACGATTTCTTAATAAAGTTGAACTGTTAACGTATATATTTTCTTTCGCGTACGCATATATTTGCAGGCAAACAAAATTTATCTCTTTCATATCCTGGTTATACAAAAATGGAAATAATATCATATATAATATATGATACAGTTACTTTACTTTAGAAATTTCATGGATATTACCGCCTTATACACGCGTATAACATGTATATTTCCAGTTATCTCCCATTATAATTCTATCTTGCGCTTAACTACCTGACAAATATAGTATCTATACACTGCTATGTAGGAGAAAAGCTAACTAGATATATACTTGTTTTAATGTTAAGCAAATGCAGAAATATAGAATTTCAGTCAGTATTTATTAACATTGTATAACGATAATGAGAACCAACCGGTTTAATTTGAAGTGCTTTCTTTGTTAGTTTAATTGTATAATTTTATTGTTGCGTAACAAAATAGTTTGGTTTAATTTAATTTGCTTATTTTTAATTTCTTTTGTTGCAGGTGAGTGTCTTCAAACAGGATACATTTCAGTGTTAGCACAATAGCGAATTTGAATGTTGGTAAGCATTTAATGATTTCTATTGATGAATGTGGTAATTTCCCAGTCGTTTTCTTTGGTTGTGAAGGCAGATTCTTATTAGGTGCACACGTAACTCAAAGGATTCTTGGTTTTAAAGTAATATTTTCGCTGTTCCGTTTTCATGTATACAATTTACATTCTCTGCGCGTATTGTAAACGTAAGAAATATAAAAATTACGCCCCATATGGTCGTTCATTGGGACCATTAAATTACACAACTTCGTTAGGAGATACAAATGAAATTTGTAGATCTAGATAGTGGAGTTCTAGATAAAATCATCGACGTTAGTGTAGTTTGTAATTTTGCAATCTACCATTACAACGTTTTCGTTTTCACTTTAATGTTACTCAATGAATAATGTTTATTTAACTTTGATTAATTAGCTGTACATATATGGTTATTGATGTTGAACTTTCAGTGGATTTCTTATATTACTTTAAAAATGTACCTACTTGCGAGTTTAATTGTTATACAACCTGACCGAGATTCTGTTCAACAATAAAGAACGGTTTTAGTAATCAGTAAAGATTTAAGTTTCTATATGATTAGAACGGCAATAATATTAACATTTCTTTTAGAAAAGATATATTTTCAAATTGTATCATATTGTGTCACAAGCATAATTAGAACGGCGTAATGTTCTTGTTAAAGTAGTAAATATGGCGAGTATAACTCAAATCTTATTTCTGCTAATAGCATTTTCAAAAGTTGAAAAAAGAAAAACTATTCTTTCTTTTCTATCCAGAGACAGTAGTGAGCAAACTTCTTATACACTCGCAGATAAAAATATTGCATATGTTATTTCAGGTCTTTATTATTTTTTTCTTTAAAACTTTTATGATTTCTATTGTTAAATCTTTTACACTAGAGTGTCCTACCTATTATGCGATTTGTTACAGAAAAAAATAATATTTTAATATAGCCTTTTATGAGTGAATAAGGGGTAACGATAAAACGTTATAAATTGGAGTAATGTGCCTTAGAGACCAAAACACTGATTGATCTCCATTTGATGTCGTCAGAATGACATTTCCAGAGCTTTAGTGTACAAGTGTGTAGTTTCGGTTAGCGAGATATCTCATTTAAGTGTCATAAATTGTATTAAAATTGTTTATTTGGCTAATGAAAGGTACGCACAAGAAGATATTACACGGAGACTAAATATCCATGAATCGACTGTGTCTCGTATAGTAAGACGACACAATGAGACTGGAAAATACAAAAGGTGGCGTGGTCAAGGACGTAAAAGATGTACAACGCCAAGAGATGCCCAATATTTGAGACTTCAATCTTTACGAAATCGCACACTTACAGCACCGCATCTTAGAAATGAATTGAATACAAGACAAGTCAATGTATCTGTCAAAACAGTAATAAGGAGACTTAAGGAGGTCGGCTTAAATCCAAAACGTCCTGCCAGAGTTCCTCGGCTTCTCCCACGTCACAAAATTCGACGCCTAGAATTTGCAAGAGCTCATGCTAACTGGAATAAACATCAATGGGGAAAGATTCTTTTTACAAACGAAACAAGAATACAATTATGAAAGCCTGATAGACGTAGTCGTGTACACAGATGATCAGGAGAGCGTTTCGCAGAACGTAATCTTGCACAAAATCTTAGCTTTGGTAGCAGTTCCATTATGTCATGGGACGGCATTACTTGGGAGAGTCGCACGGAACTCATTGATGGACATTTAAGGAGGAATGCTGACTGGCACATACACAACATTCTTGAAGAACATGTTTTACCTTATGCCGGCTTTATTGGCTACGTTAATTTTATGCTAAGGCATAATAATGCCCGAGACCATGCCACAAGGACAGTGATCCGGTATATTGAGGATATCAGGGTTGCGGCGCTTGAGTGGCCAGCAAATAGTCCTGACGCAAATCCCATAGAACATCTATAGGACATTCTAAAAAGAAATACACGAGCACAAATTCAACTCGTAACTCAACTGCAGAATTAAGAATTGCTGCACAGGAAGAATGGAACCAAATTCCTCAGGAAATCATCAAAGATCTTTTGCGCAGCATGCCTAGGATGATGCAGGATATCGTTAGAGTTAGAGGAGGACGTACTAAGTATTAAAATGTTATTATGTTGCATTGTTATGTTTATGGGTAATTAATGTTGCTTATTTCAATTAAATGTTTTTGGCCAAAAACAAGTTATTTTAATAATTCCTCTACGAATTTGCTATAAATTCTCCATATGTAATTTATTTGATTATCAATAACGTAAAACACTCTAATGTACAAGATTTAGCAACAAAAATCACAAAAGTTTTAAAGAGAAAAACAATAAACGCCGAAAATAAAATAGGCAATATTTTTGTCTGTGAGTGTATAAATAAAATTAAAGCTAATGTTTTTGTAGTACATTTTTGCATTGTAGTACATTTTTGCATTCTATTCTACGTGAATTATCTTTTAAAGCTAAACACTATATCTGCAATATATTTTATATTTTCACAATAAAAAAAGTAGCTTCCAACCACGTGCCCCACCTTGTAATGACTGACGAAGGTGGCAAAGGTAGATAATGAAACTTTTCTTCATGTAGGTGTACCCTTTCAGAAGATTATATATTTTTTAATCGAATCTTCATCAGAAAACTCATCGCAGATGTATTTTGATATACGATGCGTGTATGTGATAGGTAATATGAAGCATGTTGAAATATTTCTCTTTGAAAAGCTTCCCATCTTTAAGCATATATGGTGCTGCACCTAATATAAAAAGCAAAGACTTTTGTTTGCTTTATATTCACGTAATCAAAAACAATGTCAAGGCTTTGATCAATAATTTTATACATAATTTAAACGTCTACGTTTTCGTATGTTCTACATGCAATCAAATAGGGCCTATAAGAAATCGATGGATGCAATATTCCAACAATAATATTAATGATACCTCGACCTAAAATGTGGTTTCGTCAGCAAAATCAGAAGATCATTTTTTATTGAATTTATGATCTTATTACAACATTGGGGTGAATATTTTAGGCGCATTGTAGATTCATGGGGGATATGCCAACCCGTATATTTTTTCAAAAAATTTAGTGTAGGATCTTGTAATTTTGAAACGAGAACATGGGCCGCAATGAAAGCTTCACATAAATCCCCATTAAATATATCCTCATCTTCATTATTTGATTCCTGCTGTAACTCATGTTAGTATTGATCTTGTTGCAGTTGTCGTTGTTGCCTGTTTTTTTTGTGTGGATATGCTGTATCAGTTGCGATTTTTGCATACATTTGACGTCTGTTTTGCAAACGTTGCAATGAACGGCTGTTGCATTTAAAAATGAAAAAGTGTCGTTATATTCAACGATCCACTGAAGAAGATAAGACCTTCTGCTGACATATTTCTGACAAAAATAGACTGATAAATAGGCCTGGCACAGAGCGTTTCGCGCCAGGTTACAAATAAGGTTGTGCGGACCTCAAAACAACAGCAGTTTCTGTGCAAAAAAATAAACGATAGAAAAATAAACTAAAAATGATTCTCATATAAAAAACTAACTATGTACACTATTGTAGTACAACTACGAATAACAACGACGTGGTGATAATATAATGAAATGATACAACAAATGAAATATGAAAAAATAATATTCTTTGCGGAAAATATAAGATAAATGGATGAAAAAGTAAATTAAACAGATATTTCGATAAATAATTGAAACTATGTATACACTTAATCCTAACTGGAAACAATAAAGAAGGAATATGAAGAAAATAAAATAGTGCCAGTACAAGAAAATCAGGTATTAACTGGGACATTCGCGGATAGAATTGTACCCCACGCCATGAAACTTAGCCGTCACCTAACTCTTAAGCTTACTTGTAGTCTCAAATTGACAAAATGTTCTTTTATGAAGTTTATCATACATAGAAAATTACTGCATTTCAACATCAAGCACGTTTCAGATTCGGTTTCAGATATTTGACAGTACCACTAGCAAATCATCGAATAAAAAGCTTTTACCCATCGTTAAATCCTAGACAAGTTATAACTTTTATACAGCGTCAGTAGTACTATAGAAATTACATTCAAATATACATTTAAAATAACTAATATATATGTCGCAAATCCCTAAAACAACAGTTATTAGCCCAATTTCAAAAATTCTTCATAATCATTAAGATAAACAATTTTTATTAATTTCTGTGAAATCACAGTAACCTGACTTATGTTGCTTTTGAAATGACCGATTCAATTGAAAACAAATAAATTGGGGTAATTGATATGTCTTCCGATAATGTCTTCCCAACAGAATTTTAGTATTGTAAGTAATATAATCTATATTTCTCTCCTCAACATAGAGTTTGAGGATTAATTCAGACAATATAATTCTTGCTCTATTTTATTTACATTGCCTCCACAGTCTTCTAAGAAATAAATGTACTGTTACCTGACAACGTCTCACGGTTTATTACAATTCTAGTCTGCTCCGTTACCTTCAGTGGTATTATCTTCACACTTAATTGAACATTCCATTTCGAGGTTTCGGAATGTCTAATCGTTATATTTTCAATTTATATAAAGTGTTATGTATTTACATAATATGCTAATCTAAATGATTTTCTATTAAACTTTTGAACGAGATTCCTCCCGTTTGGGAGAAATAAAAATGTAGTTTAGCCTAATGTGCTTCGTAGGTTTGTTTTATTACTATTTTAGAAATACTGTGTTGCTGTTATTTTTCGAATAATAACTATTTTTAAGGAAAATAAGTATCAATCGTCGTTGCAGAAATGAGCGACTTAGTTCTGAGAAAACTAATGTAAGTAAGCAAAGTAACTAAACTCATAAAATATACCAAATGAATGTTAATTACAGTAATGATTAACCTGGGCAAATATGCGGTAACAGCCAGAGGCGTGGCGAGCGCATAAAAGTTTATACATAAAATAGAAGGTAAGAAATAAATTATAAAACCTGCTGAAACACTTACCGTTTTAAAAGTCTTCCGTGAAATCATAAACTGGGTAACATCTGTTAAATATTTGAATCATTAGATATGTTTCCACAACTGTTTCAGTCAAGTGAGTACGACGTGCGGAATAAATGTCTTTTAATGCCGAAAACGACCTTTCGACATCTAGCGATGTTATATTTGCATATTTCAAATAATCTTTGAAACAACTTAATGCATCTTCACACGCACCTTCACAAATTTGTCTTAATATAAGAAAATCGGAGTCTTTCTCTAAAACACTGTAAAATTTTCGTATTACACATCAATTTGTTTCGCTTTCTACAGCGCATAACTGTGCGTGAACATCATTCACAAGTTGAACAGAATCTACTAGCAACATCGAAACATTTTGTAATTTTTCTATTCCCTCCGCTAGTCCGAAGTAATTGTTGTGAATAGTTTGTAAATCTCTTTTAATCTGACTATTTTGAAATATTTCCTGGCTTTTATTGATTGCTGCAACTTCTGTCGGATTTAATTTTAAAACTACCTTCTTTACTTGATCAAAATATTTGTTGTAGTAAAACGCAGCCTGCAACCATGTTCCCCAACGCATAACAATCGGCTGTGGTGGTTCAGGTAAATCAGGACACAGTTTGTGAAATAGTCGGGTACGTTTCGGGCGCTTTAGAAACACTGCCTTTGTACTAGCAATCAACGCATTTACTAGTGGAAAACATGTAGGAATCGTTTATGCCGTAAGATTTAGAGTATGGATTTTACACGTTACATGTAAGAAGTTACCACTGTGTTCTTTAAGAGATCGGCCCAAAGAACGCATGTTTGCGGCACCATCACTCATAAACATTAAAATTTGCTTAGTTGAAACTTCAAATTTGTTCAATGAGTTCACCACCTTTAAAATCTCATCGGCAGTACAATTTATAACTCTTTTGAAAGCAAGTAAGAAGGAGGATGACAGTCGATGTGGTTCCATTGTACGTACCATTACATTAACCACAGAATGTTTTTGACGTTCTGTTGATTCGTTCACACACAACCACAGTTTTTTATCTTTCAATTCCGTTTTCATTCCTTTTTCTATATGTTCACGAGCAAATGGCACTACATTTCGTATCGATGTCCGACTAGGTAATTTACAATCCGTATATTTATTCTAGAAGGAGACAAATGCTTCTTCGTCTAGTAAACGAAACGATAGATTACATAAAATAAGAGTAACACATAAATCAAATGTAAATTTTTCTTGGTCTCGTATGCCACTTTTTGCAGAAGAATGCAGTTTGCTTTCGATGTGACGTTGACAATGGCTTCTGGACCAACACATTAAAGGGATTTTACAAACTAGACATTGAATTTTAGCGCCATCAAAAATTAAGTCCGGCATGTCCACTATAAAGTTTTTAGCTGTGTCTGCCATTGGTCGTTTTCTCGACGTACCTAACTGCGACATTTTTAAAGCAAACATAAGCGTACAACTACGAAATAAGTTACGACAGCCTACATATACACAGAACTACTCGCATACAGCATCGATTTAGTACTGACGCTGTGAACGCGTGAAATAAATAATCGCCGACTCCGCACCACATATCTACTACACTAGTAATGATATAATAAAATAGACGGTCGCAGATGTGAAAGAAATTTTATATGTTGGTTACAACTACAGTGCGCCCAAGAATGTGCTGCTACTTCTGCACTAGATTGCAATAGATGGAATTAATTTCGTTTAAATAAAACGAAAAATAAATAAATCTCACAATATTGTTTATTACTGTTGTCTAAGAAATCGTAATATTTGGCATATGATATTAAAAGTTTGACAAAATGATGTGATGTTGCCACTTGCTAAATTTGTTTTTTATGAACTCCATCTATTGGCATTAATATGAAAAGTAGCATGTACTTTTTTGGGCGTACTGTACATTTGACAATTAAATCCGAATAGAAACACAAATGACGTTTGACACTTATTGACAAGTTTGACAATTCAAACTACATTTGATCGTATCTTATAAATTTTAAAGATTACTAACATTTCTCATTGAAAGCTATTTTCGTAATGGATAAAAGCTACGGAATGGGGACTAGTTGTATTCTGTGCAACTATGCATGGATGAATTTTGTACTGTTTCAACCAAACTAAGTGCAATTAATAATGTGGATATAAATAATATGCATTTCAAGAATTCCAAGTAAATAAATGCTTTATTTAAAAAAAATTAAATTATTGATTTATGAACAATACCTAAACACTTTCTTGAATTAAGAAAACTATTTACTATACTTAAGAAAATATTGTTTTGTGTTATAACCAGTCTGGGCAAACAGCGGTAACAGTCAATGTAGTAGATATGTGGTGCGGAGTCGGCGATTATTTATTTCACGCGTTCACAGCGCCAGTACTAAATCGATGCTGCATGCGAGTAGTTCTGCGTATATGTAGGCTGTCGTAACTTATTTCGAGATTGTACGCTTATGTTTGCTTTAAAAATGTCGCAGTTAGGTACGTCGCGAAAACGACCAATGGCAGATACAGTTAAAAACTTTATAGTGGACATGCCGGACTTAATTTTTGATGGCGCTAAAATTCAATGTCTAGTTTGTAAAATCCCTTTAAAGTGTCATTATCAACATCACATCGAAAGCAAACAGCATTCTTCTGCAAAAAGTGACATATGAGACCAAAAAAAATTTACATTTGATTTATGTGTTACTCTTATTTTATGTATTCTGTCGTTTCGTTTACTAGACAAAGAAGCATTTGTCTCCTTCTGGAATAAATATGCGGACTGTAAATTACCTAGTCGGACATCGATACGAAATGTAGTGCCATTTGCTCGTGAACATATAGAAAAAGGAATGAAAACGGAATTGAAAGATAAAAAACTGTGGTTGTGTGTGGACGAAACAACAGATCGTCAAAAACATTCTGTGGTTAATGTAATGGTACGTACAATGGAACCACATCGACCGTCATCCTCCTTCTTACTTGCTTCCAAAAGAGATATAAATTGTACTGCCTATGAGATTTTGAATGTGGTGTTGAACTCATTGAACAAATTTGAAGTTTCAACTGGGCAACTTTTAATGTTTATGAGTGATGGTGCCGCAAACATGCGTTCTTTGGGCCGATCCCTTAAAGAACACAGTGGCAACTTCTTACATGTAACGTGTAAAATCCATATTCTAAATCTTGCGGCACAAACGATTCCTACATGTCTTCCACTAGTAAATGCACTGATTGCTAGTACAAAGGCAGTGTTTCTAAAGTCCCCGAAACGTACCCGACTATTTCACAAACTGTGTCCTGATTTACCTGAACCACCACAGCCGATTGTTACGCGTTGGGGAATATGGTCGCAGGCTGCGTTTTACTACAACAAATATTTTGATCAAGTAAAGCAGGTAGTTTTAAAATTCAATCCGACAGAAGCTGCAGCAATCAAGAAAAGCCAGGAAATATTTCAAGATAGTCAGATTAAAAGAGATTTACAAACTATTCACAACAATTACATCGGACTAGCGGAGGGAATAGAAAAATTACAAAATGTTTCGATGTCGCTAGTGGATTCTGTTCAAATTGTGAATGACGTTCACGCACAGTTATGCGCTGTAGAAGGCGAAACAAATTGGTGTGTAATACAAAAATTTGAAAGTCTTTTAGAGAAAGACTTCGGTTTTCTAAGTGTTTCAGCACGTTTTATAATTTATTTCTTACCTTCTATTTAATGTGTAAACTTTTATGCGCTCGCCACCCCTCTGGCTGTTACGGCATATTTGCCCAGATTAGTTATAACGGCTATTTACTTATACTAAGAATGCCTTTCTTCAAGCTTTCCGCAAGATTTTCTGGAATCAAGTTACCAATTGTTGATTACAAGTATGTACTTTCTTTTGATTGAACAGTAATTCTTTTGTGTACAATTAAAACGGTAATTGTCTTGTTGTTTTTCTGCGTTCACATGCAGGTTTTGTAATGTTGATGTCTTTTTCCTGGAAATTTCCCAACATCATTTATGCATCTTTGTCCCATTTCAGCAGTATTCGAGGAAATCGAAATTTCGCTATCGCTTTCTAATTATATTGTTTATTGTTATAAAAATGATTGTGTGAATTTAGTGAGTGCGTGTCTAATACCACTCATATGCATTGTTTCGACTAGAAAATTTTAAGGAAATTAGCTATATATCAAAATGAACCTGTGTCGCCGTGTGTTTTTAAAACGAACTAGACATACCTTTGAGTTATCCTGTCTAAATTAAAATTGTACATTGAATATTGAGAAAAACAAGGGAGGGGAGATTTCTAAAAAGCTCTTGACTGAAATTACTATAGTGATTTATTATTAATATTTTCTTACGTACAAAAAAATTGTAAACATTGTACGTAAAAAAAAAATAATAAATCACTATGCGTACAATTAACTAATTTCAATCGACAAAATTGGATATTTCATCTATTACGAAGAATTTGGAGCGTATCGCTTATGGAACAGGTTATGCAGAATTGTCAGTATAGAAGGACGAGAAGGTTTTTTTTCTATTTTTGGAGACATAGTTGTGAGTAGAGGACATTAGTCGTTCTGGCTAATCCTTTAATATTAAAAAATATCAATAATTTAAAAACAATACCTAGTTTCTCAATTTGTACCCCTTTCGTCATTTAATTTTCGTTTCTTTTAATTTGAATTTTACTATTTTTGGTTAAATTTTAAGATGTAGTTTTCGATTTTTTTTTGCCTGGGAGAGAGGCAATTTAATTTATTTGCCCCTTATAATATTTACGAGCTTAAGGGCGCAAATAAGATAAAGTAAGTGGTCAGAGTTCTATCTGAGGGACAATCGCTGATAGAAATTTAGTTTATGGAAATGATTCAGTGTTAATACCTATTTTTTCGTATTCATTACTGAATTGAGGGGCCCTAAACCATCGCCATTGAGACCCTTGAAAATATTAAAAGTTCGAAACAATTCATGACACTACTTATAAATTCCGAAATTACGAAATGGATTTTTGCTGTATTTGACTGTTTCTCTTGCCTTACCGTCTTCATATGTAGAATATCTGCGTGAAAATAGCATAAGCATTGTTGCAAAAAACGAATGTCTAAAACTTATTTTCTGCGACTCAGTTAGTGTAAAGATAACGATGGCTTTAAGTAATTTTTTTTTTGCTTTTGTTTGACTATAACTTTTTGATAAAAGTTAACTGTCACAAAATAACCATCCTTGAATTTAATTTGAAAACAAACCAGCTTCGTTATTTAATAGTCACATCTTGTGGGCTATAATTTTCTGTAGCCGTTTTACATTATTTTCGAGCCTCTATGTGTTGTGTGATAAAGGCGTTTTATTACATCCACGTTATTTCAATAGCGAATACGAACCTTTTGAATTAAGTAATAAAAAAGTATAGTTTATGCACGAGATTGACACTATTAACTTGATCTTTATAGTTAGAGCTTCTCCTACATCAACCGCATTACTGTAACGTAATCTGCCGTTTATCGTACTGGATGAGAGTAATATATTTAATGATGTTAATGCACTTAGCCATTTCTCTAAACGAGTGTGTATTTACCAGTGTCATCAGCAAAAGAACGTAATATTTACTTATCTTAGTTGCTTCTGCCTTCACCCTCTTCATCTTTCCTCTTCCCTTTTCGTTCATAGAGTGCAGTTGATAGTCTCTTCCAGCGCATTTATTCTGGATGCGTTCCTAAAGTTTATAGTCTGTTGCGTTCAACGGCGGTTTCATTTCTTTTATGTCTAGGTGGCATTCTGACAATCGTAGGGTGGTCGATTGCCTGTATGAAGAATTACTGATGGCCATGGATGTAATAAACGCCCGCAATAAACTCAATTTTCTCTTTACCGTTTGAAATGCAAGATACAACGGTACATTTACCAAGACTCAATTACTTCTAATTAATTAATTCTCGTAATGATCTTAAGTGTAAGAGGAGCTCTCGAGAATTTTTTTTGAATACCATAGTAAATGAACACTGTAATATAGTTTTGCGCTTACCATTACTAAAATCATAAACTTTTCGCTACTCTTTGGTTGTTTAATTCCCTATTTACTGAAGGTAGGTATCAAAATGAACTAAAAAAATCATCGAAATTTTCCTTTAAATAATATTCTAAAATTTCGGTAAATAATCTCAATAGCATTTTAGGGAATCCCAGGGACTGGGTACGCGCAGAGAAATGATTTCTTGCATCAAGAAAATAGATTTTCTTGCAAAAATCAGTCTCTATTCAAGAAAGTATGTTTATTTCAAGACTATAAAATAATATAACAAAATAATTTTCTTGAAATTTCATTTGGATTAAATAAATATTTTCTTAGGGTTAGGAAATCAAGAAAATCCATGACAGAAAAATGTTTCTTCCAAGTAAATCATTTAGTTTTAAGTTAAGAACATATTCATGTTAAAGGTAGGAATGAAAAAGTGGTCCAGACCTCACAAAGTTCTATTAAGAAATTAGGGGACCAGTTTCGTGTTCAAAAAATACATCAGGCCAGGTTATAGGTAATTAAATAGGGATTATTTTTATGTAGTTTAATAATTAATGAGTTAATATATAAGTTTATTTTTATCCCTTTTTTATTATTATTATTTGTTGCATATTAAAAAAAACTATAGTTTTGTGGTAAATAAAAAGAAAAAAAGTATTGCATTAACCGGTATCGTTTGAAAATGTATATGAAACGTTGTACATTAAAGGTTATATCATTGTATGGGTAAGTAAGGTAATCTTTACTCCAGTTCCGGCACTACTATCTAGGACGGCATAACTATAACTACTGGCACTAGATAGCCCCAGGAAATATTTCAGTTGCTGTTTTTGAAAATTAGTGGCATAAACTGAGAGACGTAAGAGCAGTGTGGCCAGGAGCAAGGAGCTTTAATGCTACTCTCTTCTCGTATTGTTTTTGCCGGTAGTGATTCCATCAATGCCAGGAGCAATTTATTAGCGCATTATCTTACTAGTTATTGTTTCTATGCTCTTTTTTCATGTGTACTTCTACATTAAGTTCACGTTTATATCAACATTATTCTGCAGGTAACCTCTACCTTAGCCTTTTTCAAATCACAAGCTATAAGAATAATTTACTGCATTATGTATGGATGTGTGGTACCGCTTTAAACAAGAGAAGTGCAATTAATAATGTGGATATAAATAATATGCCTTTTCAAGAATTCTAAGTAATAAATGCTTTATTTTAAGAAAATGTAACTGTTGATTTATGAACAATACCTATACGCTTTCTGGAATTAAGAAAACTTTTTACTATTCTTAAGAAAATATTGTTTTGTGTTATAATGGCTATTTACTTATATTGAGAATCGCTTTCTTCAAGATTTTCTTGAATCAAGTTAACAAATGTCTTAAACAAAGAAAGACAATTATTTCATTACAAATATACACTTCTCTTAAGCGGAGAAAGAAACGCAAAGAAAACATTTCTTTTGATTTAAAACAGTCATTATATTGTCGATAATTGAAACAGTAATTGTCTTGAATTAAGGCGGACAACTTTGATACATGTAAACGTTTTTCTGCGTGATAACTTGGATAGTCATGTGTATGTTTGGCAAACCAGAAGATCAATCAAGTTGGTTCATTTTTAATTTAGAGGGTTTGATAAATTTAGTGGAGTTCCTTGACAAATGTACCATTAAATTAGATTCCAGTCTTTACCCTTTGTTAGGTAGTTTTAGCTTAGCTCATTAGTTCAGTATTATTGCTGCTAGAGATGATAGCTTTGCCATCAAAACCTGCATCCCTTGCAAAAGACACCAAACCCTTTAGATCCATTACTTTTATTGTGCCCATATCATACAGGATAGGCAATGTCCTTAAAAACCACATTAGTTTAAGTTTGAAAACCTTGCACTCACTTAAAAAGTATATCCTGAACAATAAGGATAAAGTAAACGAATCAATGTGGCGTTTACTTGCTTAGTTGCGCAGATTATGACGGTAGATATGTTAGTAGGATTTACCGATCCTTTGATATTAGACTCAAAGAACATTTCCGTTGACTCCAACCCCCAGCTCCTAGTTTTTCACATTTTGCATCTCATTTGTTGCAATTCTATCACTCTTTTGATAAGAAAGATAACTTCAGAATCTTACATATTGCTAAGCAAAGTCTGTTATTAAACAATTTGGAAAGTATGGAGATAACGAGACAACAATATAACGAGCGCGCACATTCGACCTGACGTTCACGTTGGAAAGCAGAAAGAAGATGCGATATCCATCTTGCACTAATCTTATTCATAACCAAATGGTGATGGAGAATTCGGCGAATACTTGTTTCAGAAATGTTAGACACCACTGCTAATTCCTTCACTTTCAAACGGCGATCTGCTAATACCATTTCTTCGATAATTATTTTGAGGCGTTATCAGTTCAATTGGACGACTGGGGCACCCATCATCTTAAAGGGATTCTTGCCCCAAACGGAAACATTTTGCCCACTTTTGTACAGTGGAATATGAAGGAGATGAATCACCATAAGCGCCGTCCAGATGTTGTTTAATGTGATAAGGCGTATGCCCTTAATTTAATGACCGGGCGGCACTCAATTTTCGTTACCTGAGATATTTTCATGCACAAGACACACTGTCTGGCTGGTTACTAAAACCTACTATTCTTCGAGCTGTAATATGCAGTGTGTTCATTTGAAAACTTCCCAGACAACCTACATCCGAAACTAATAAAACTATTAAAAAATGCAAAGAAATTTTGGTTTCGAGGGGGAAGCATTTTGGTTAATATATCATGATACTAAACTTACACCCTTAAGTCCTTCCACCCCCAACATAAAAATTTTAAATGGGATGATACCATTTGTGACATCGTTGGAAAGGTATTTTCATTACGAATTCAGTAGTATGTCTTACTTTGATATTTGGTCAAGATCTGGGGATTATAACAGAAAAAATATGTTAAGCAAAAATTGTAAAATATAAACTTTTATTCCAAAAAAATATTCAAATTAGTTAATTAAATGTTCAAATTGTGCACCATTTTGTTGAAGAGAATAATATAGCCTATTTTCAAGTTCTCTTCTGACCCTTTCAAATGTTTCTGGTGATATACGCCTGCATTCTTCAGTAATTCTAAGTTCGCCAATATTCTGAGGTTGTGTTTAGTACACAACTGTTTTTAAGTGACCCCATAAGAAAAAATCAAGTGGGGTCAAATCTGGAGGGTGGACATGTCGTTCAACTGATCCTAGCCGCCCTATCCAGCGGTTTGGAAAATTATTATCCAACCAATTTCTAACCGGCGCGACATAATGCGGGGGCGTACCATCTTGTTGGAAGAAAAGCTCATTTTCATTAATTAATAAATTTCCCATTTGATCTCGCTGGTTTTCCAAACTTTGTATTATTAAAGGATTAATTGTATTTTGTAATAGTTCGAGGTATAGTTCGCCGGTAAGATTTTGATCAATGAAAACAACACCGATTACTTCATTTCCAAGTATACCAGACCAAACGTAAATTTTTGCAGGTTTTTGCGTGTGAACTTCTTTGAATAAATGAGAATTTTCATTATCCCAGTATCTATAGTTATGGCGGTTTACAAAACCACTTGGATAGAATGTTGATTCGTTCCTGAAATAAATATCGAATAATCTTATCTCATTATTATTCATTTTCTTTGTCATCGTTTCACAAAACTCTATTCTCCTATCAAAATCATCCTCAGTGAGCTGCTGAACAATATGCATCTTATAAGGATGACATTTATGTTATTTCAGATTTTTGTACACGAAACCTATGGCGAGTTCCGTTTTGGAAGCTATTTTCCTAATGGATGCACGAGGATTTACGCCGAAATGACCTACAACTTCTATTTGTCTACCTTCATCAACCACTTTGTTCCTAATGCATTTGTTGTTAAGTACAGAACCCGTTTCTAGAAATTTTTTAACGAGGTCTAATATGTATCTGTGTCGTACGTTTTCATCAGAATGTTTTTGATTAAATTCAGCAGCCGCTCGCCTTGCAGAATTTTCATTTTTACCATACAAAATAACTAGTTCCGTTTGCATTTCAAGAGTGTAAACCATATTGTCAGAAAGAATAAATATCACGAGTGTTTTTCTGTTATTTTGTGACAACTAACTGACAATAAACATTAAAATAAATGAAAATAACTATATACCTGCTCGATATTTCTTTACGAAAAATAAAACCTCTTTTTAGAAACAGTATAACAATAAGGTCAAATAAACTTCTCTATTAGTATAGAGCAACACACACTAAATCATTTTCAACTTTATTACAATTCAAAATTACACTTGTTTCAACACTGTCTTCTTTAGATTGTGAAGTATACTAAATTAATTTAGGATACAAACTCGCTTAAAACTAGGCTTAAATACGAACTACTTACTATATTACTTACGGTAATTAACTTATAATCTAAATGCAAATGCTTATTCTAATTATCCTTATGGGTATAACTTCAACAAAGGAGAATAATTCTAATCCACTTGGTCTAATAAATTTATAATTTTACAATTCTTGCTTAGCATGATATTTTTTCTGTTATAATCCCCACAACTTGGCCAAATGTCAAAGTAAGATATATTACTGAATTTGTATTGAAAATACCTTTCCAACGATGTGTAATGGTATCATCCCATTTAAGATTTTTATGTTGGGGGCGGGGGGGCTTAAGGGGGTAAGTTTAGTATCGTGATATCTTAATCAAAATGGTTCCCCCTCGAAACAGAAATTGACCTGTCTGCACTTTTTTAATAACTTTATTAGTTTCGGATGTAGGCTGCCTGGGAAGTTTTCAAATGAACATACTGTATATAGTATAAGCCTCGTATATGTGCAACTATGACGCAACGGAGTTTCAACACGCTCGAATCTGTATAAGCCTGTCAGGCCGAGAATTTATGGCGCCTACCTCGTACATAATCATAGTTACTACTTTTGTTCTCGTAGTTGCTACAACGAGACAATTGAAATTACTGATTTATTTTCTAGGGTGGTTCACACTTATCCATTCACGTAATTAACACAATGATGGGTTATTTGAGAATAAATCACTTCGGTATGCGGGTAGTTGACCGAATACCCCTTCATTCTTTTCCTGACGTTCCTGCCTGCCACCACTATACCGTCGTTACTACCACTGTCGTCGTTCATTAAATTAATTCAATTTGTCTGACCATTCGCAGCCAGACCGTAACACAATAATGGAGGACATTTAATTTAGACGATTGAAACACCGATTTCCCGACATAATAACGCATACGTATAATTTTACCTATCGATGCAGTTAAGTTGCATTTCCATAACGATTTTATTCTATCAGAAACTTTCCGAAATTAATTAGATTTCAACTCGGCGGATTTTACTATCGATTCCCAATGACTTCTTGCAACGTCAATAGTAGGGGCGGGGGTTACGAAAAAGTACCTCTTTGTTCGTTATTCTACGCTGCAGTCATCCTAGTTTCCATTTGAATTCAAATGTCTGGGCGAGGATTTAAACAAACTGAAAGTTTAAAGTAATCGGGGATGACTCTCGGGATCAGTGAACGATGGACAAACTTTCTTCGTGTTGTACAGTTGGCAACATTGATGCTAGAGTAAGCGGATGGCGGGATCCACACTCTAGCTTTCTCTCTTCTTCTCACTGCACATACATATGCATCTGTTCCACTTTTGTATACATATATTCGAGCATGCACTTCTATAAAGTTCAGGCATATAACCGCACCAACTATTTATCTTCTGATAAGTCTGACCGCCTATGTTCTTATTTCTAATAATAATAATAATAATAATATCGTTTATTCCATAATGCACATGCATAGAATACGTCACAGTATGTATAAAATATAAAAACATAAACATATAAAACAACAAACATTGAATATGTAAATATAAAAGATAAATATATAAATAAAATGTACGAACTATAATAAATGAGGCGCATTTAAAAACTCATTTACCGTATAAATGGCCGACTAGATAATAATATCTTGAGCTTTATTTTAAACCTGGAAAGCGCATTTGTTTTTAAAGTATTGGGTAAACGGTTATATATTGCGATACATTGCCCACAAAACCTGTCTTTGCACCTTTGTCAGATGAGTTTGCGGAGGTAGCAAATGCAAGCTATCTTTACTTCGTGTATTCTGCTCGTGGTCCGGTACATATTTTTGAAACAGTTCACTGTTACTTTTTACAAACAGTGCAGATTCTAGTATATAAATCGATGGTAAGGTAAGTATATTAAAGTCTTTTAAATACTGATTTACACGAGTCTCTAGTTTTTAATTGAAATATTGCCCGAACACATCTCTTCTGTAACATAAATATTCTTTTCGCATCTACAGCGCTGCCCCAAAAGATAACTCCGTATTGAAGCCGAGACTGAACACACGCGTGATAAACACTCAGCGCAGTCCGAACATCGACATTTTGTGAAATCACTCTCAGACTGTAGCAGAAACCACTCAACCTTGCAGCAAGATCATCTATGTGGGGTTTCCAAGATAAATTGTTATCAACTACCACTCCGAGGAAGCGTGCTTGTTTTACACAAGTAAGTTGTTCTTCGTTATATTTTATGTTGAAGCCGACTGGATCTGCGTTATACAAAAGAATGTTAGTTTTATTGGTATTCAGTTGTAATCTATTTGTTTTACACCAGGCATGTATGAATTTGAAGTTATTTTCTAATGTATTTTTTATTTGTTCACAGGTACGCTCCCGAACAATGCACGAGGTGTCATCTGCATACAAAATAGCTAAGCCGTCAATAACTTCTGGTAGATCATTGATGTACAGAAGGAACAAGAGCGGACCGAGAGTGGAGCCCTGAGGAACACCAAAACGAATTGTTCGCCAGGATGATGAAACCTCCGCACCAGATGCATCATAAACCACTACAGCCTGTTTTCTATTTGTGAGGTAAGACCCCATTAGCTCCAATGCCACGCCTCTAATTCCCATTTTTTCTAGCTTATGCAAGAGTAAACGGTGATGCACACAGTCAAATGCCTTGGACAAATCCATGAGAACACAAGCAGTGATTTCTTTGTTGCTCATACCAGTGAGAACCTCCTCTAGGAATTGAAACGCCGCTCGCATGGTAGATCTTTTTTTTACAAAACCATTTTGATTTGGATGCAAAACACCATGTTTGATCACAAATTTCATAATTCTGTCATATAGAATTTTCTCAATAATTTTGGATATATTCGAAACAAGCGCCACAGGTCTGTAATTGTTCACATCTCCTTTGTCTCCTTTTTTATGAATAGGTCTAACTATACTATATTTAAGTTTTTTCCGGAAATTTGCCGGTTTGAAAAATAGTATTTATTATGTGGGCCAAGGGGGGTGCTAGAATCTCAGAACAAGACTTGAGCATAGAAACCGGAATTCCATCTTTTCCAGTCGCTTTGGTGTTGTTCAAGCTATTGATAATGCTTACTACCTCATTGTTGTCGGCCAGATACAATGCCAGTGATTCCGGGACGTATTTAAGTAATTCTGATTCTACTAGTGCTTCTTCGTTGTCTTCGAAACCATCACAGAACTCAATGAAGTAGTCATTAATGCTATCCAAAGTATGTTTAGCATCTTGGTTGTTCCCACCGAAATCTTTCAAATTAAACGGATGATGATTGACAGAGCCCTGAATCTGTCTGACAATATCCCACGTTGCCCTGCACTTATTCGCGGAATTACTGATGTACTCCGCGTACGAGCTCCTTCGCGAATTTTCAATTTCCTGCTTGAGACGATCACAAAATGTTGTGTATGTTTCCTTGTTGATTTTATTTTTCTTTAATTCTTCATACAATTGTCTCTTAATACCGCACATACTTTTGATTTTGTCTGTTAGCCATTTCTTGTTAGATCTATTTGTTAAAGAAATAAGTCTTTTATGTATATGTTTATTTATCAACAATGTGAGTATTTCAATAAATTGTTGTAGCACTCGTTCGCTTCAGTGCTGCACATGATCGGCTCCCAATCAATGTCCTGTAGCTCTTTTTTCAATAACGATAGTTTGTGATCTGTAAATTCTGCAATTTGTATCTTTCTAGTTTCATCGACGAATTCATTACGAAACTCAAAGGATAATCTTTCCGCATAATGATCGGACAATGCCGAAACAAGAACGTCACTCTTATAATTTGTTAAATTAGTAAAAATGTTATCAATAATCGTCCCCGACCGATCAGTAACTCTTGTTGGAGCATTTATTGTTGCATATAGGTTGTAAGACCTCATTAGATCTATGAATAGTTCTGAGTTTGTGTCAGTCTTGCTCAAATCTATAAAGTCACCTCATTTGATATAAAACCACATGTATCTGTATGTGTATAAATTTAACTAAAATCGTGTCTCTTACGGGTAAATAGTAAATACTTTAGTATGTGCGACTTACATATATAAAATTGTAAAGAAGAAGGGTGCGGTGCCTGCGACTAATCAAATACATATACAGATGTTCCAACCTTTTGGAAATTGTGCTTATTACGCAAATAGTAGGAAGCTAAAATTTTCTGATTACATAGTAGACCACATAGAGTATCTTTCAAAAATATTTATGTATGTACAGGATCATCGATAAGCATCGGACGAGGCACCTATTTGTTCTCAATTGCCTAAGTTTTCCTTCAAAAAATCCGAAATACCGGCGTAAATTTTTCACGAGACTAAATTGCATACTTGCCTCTTATCTAAACATTGTGTTAGCACGCTTTCGAATATACAGGATGTTCAATATTTAACATCAAACTTTGCCAAATTCACACACCTGAAACGCAACATTTTTAAATAGCACCTTCTATTTCTTCAGTAGCCACTGTATAGGAAATTTATATCTCTAACGTTTTTGTTTAATGAGACATATTTTTAACATTGAAAGTAAAAGAGATATTTACGGTTAAGCGCGAGTCCTGCGCTTGAATATTGCACCCAAGTGATTTCTGGTGGTAGTATTGTTTGGTTACCATGACAACAGTGAAAAACAAAAAGATACTGCCATTGACGATCTTAGACTGTTGATTCGAGTC
The DNA here is from genome assembly GCA_029619315.2 of Dynastes maya. Lineage (NCBI taxonomy): Eukaryota > Metazoa > Arthropoda > Insecta > Coleoptera > Scarabaeidae > Dynastes > Dynastes maya. The sequence continues at coordinate 20,425,852 of JAROYE020000005.1, read as the reverse complement.
TAAGTAAAGGAGAGTTAGGTGTTAGGAAAAAGTGAAAAAAACGTTGTACCTTGCCCTGCAGGATGTAGAAGCTCTGCTACCTTAACTGACGATGTCCACAGCCGAAAATATTTGTTAAATTGAAATCAAGATTTGATGCTGATGGAAGTATTATCTCTACTGATGTAGAAATAAAAACAGAATAATCAGTATATGTGCACCTCGTGGTTTTCCAGCCGTGAGTGAAAGGGAAAGAAAAGAATTGAGGTTGAAATAAATAAAGGTAATTAATAAAATAAAAGTCATTTTAATTAAAACAATCTAACATGTCACTATATTTTGACCATTGAGTGTGTGCAGGAAGAATTCTTTCAATTTTAATTACTTAACAACCACAAAGTAAGTTATTTAAGAATTTTTTCGAGTAACGATTTTCTTCTCAATAGATTTTCGTTTCTGAGGAAGATAATATATACAGTGTGTCCCCAGATTAAATTAATTAATTTAAATTATTAAAATAATTTTCTGTCTGCCTTACCTATCCATGCGCTAATCCAGGTACAGGCTGTATATTATCCAAATGTAAAACATCTCTTTTCTTTACCTTTCTCTCACGGCTGCAAAATCACGAGGCATACATATTCCGATTATACACGGATGCACGAAGAAATTACTTAAGTGAAGAAAAACAGAATTATGATGCTAACCCATCTTTTTAGCGAAAAAGAACAAGGACAAATATTTTAAAAGTTCATACAGGCCAACAATAAGTGATGTAAACGTAAATATGTCAGCATAAATTTAAAATCAAAACAAAAAATTAAAGAAAAACAATAACATGTAGCACAATTGGAATACACTATTGATAAACTTAATAACGTCTATTGTAATGTTTATTGCAATAATTAATGGTTTTTTATCTATAGTGAATGCTCGAAATTCCTTCTTTCCACCTCGATACATTTTCGTTTGTAAAAGCTGTTCTGCACCTTTCTTAGCGTACTAAGTGTTGCACTCCGGAATGATTATGTTATTCTTAGCTTTTATGTAATTAACCCTACTTTTATGTCATTCATTTCGTAAGTAGCTACTTATGCTTAAAATATTGAATCAACAGTTAAAAACAGCAATGTCAGTGTGTTTTGTTTAGTGTAGCCGTGGTAACCAAACAATACTAGCACCAGAAACGACTTGGATGCAATATTCAAATGCTAAACTTGCGTTTAACTGTAAATATCCGTCGCAGCTCAAATATTAGACTTATGCATTACTATACAAAAGCGGTAGAGATATAAATTTTCTATACGGTGGATACTGAAAAAATATATGGTGCTGTTTAAAAAGGTTACGTTTCAGGTGTTTGAATTTGGTAAAGTTTAGTGTTCAATACTGAACATCCTGCATATTTCGGTGTTTTAATACACTGTTTAGATAGAGGCAAGTATGCAATTTAATATTGCAAAAATTTAGGCTAAAATGTATTTGCATTTCAGGTTTTTTTAAGGGAATAGATATATCTAAATTTATGCGAATGAGGAGAAAATCATAAATGTATCGAAATCTGTTAGAAATAAACATGAAATCCATATTATGTGGGCTTATTTTTTGACGAAGAAACCAAAAACGTAATAACGCTTGTTCCATTTAAAATAACAAAGTAAGTGGTTAGTTCTATACTTATCGATCACTCTGCATGTACGGACATATCTTTGAAAGATACATTATGGTGTCTATTATATTATCTGAAAGATGTTGACGCTGTACCAGTTACACAATAGGCACTATTTTACAATTCTAGAAGATTGGGATACCTGTACATAAAAGTGTTCTGAATAAAAATTGTTCTTCAAGCGATTGTTTTTCTTTTGCATATTGAAAGATGCCACAGTATGTCTCGCTATAACTACAGAATTTTCACCATAAAATTTACGAAGAAAATATGTACAAATTGTCGGTTGCATAACGGAAATTAAATCATAATACAAAAACAAACCAGAAACAGTTTAGAACAAAAGTTTTGGGGGCACTTGAGAAATATGGTATAAAAAAATCTTTATGTTGGCTTGTTTTTAAAACAATTTAACTGTTGAAATAAGTTATTCAAAAACACTGTAATATCAATTAAATACCCGACTATTATTACAGAAGTAAGGATAACTATAAGGATGTCAAATAGCGAATGCTGCGCTAAGAAGCTGCGTTTTTATTAGTCGAGTTCTATAAATCCATAATTAAGTTCTTTTTTTATGTAAAATTATGCACAAATCTTAAATACTGTGTTTTTAAAGAAAACTAATTTCTCGATGTAAAAACCAATGTACTTCGCAAAGAAATTACACAGAAATGTAATGATCCATAGATATTGAAAAACTTCGTTGTAAAATTGTTATCAAACATAAAAATTCACATTTGATGAGAATTTAAATAAAAAAGTAAAGTATTTTTACATACCTAATAATACAAAAAAAAAACAAAAAAAACCTAAATATTGTGTAAATTTCTTAGCACTTTTTCAGCGCAAGGAAGGCGAAAGAGGGGAAAGAAAAATTGACAATAATAATTTATTTCATATGAGGAGGTACATTGCAAATTTTGATAAACAATTTAAAATGCAGTATTTATTTTTTATGTTCCCCTGGCAAATTAAAAAAACATGCAATATTTTTAAGAACATCTACACTAGTATATCCTATCTTACACAATATAGTAGTAGTAGTAACCAAAAATTATTGCTAACATAGCCACATACATGTTTCTGCCTACTCGGCGTCATCAGTGTGGTTACGGGCGCTATTTTCCGCTGCTCACATTGCCTTCACCTCTCAGTTTATGCCACTAATCTCCAAAAACAAGACTGAAATATCCTGACGCCACCTGGTGCCAAGAGGCATAATCAAGCCGTATGGAGAGTAGCAACAGAGACTGGAATGCAGTGCTGTTTTTGGAGATTAGTGGCATAAATTAAGAGATAAACGCAACGTGGGCAGCGAAAAGTAGCGCTCGGAACCACGCTGACGACGCCGGATAGGCAGAAACGTGTCCGTGGGTTAGTGCTTTTTTCTCTGCTAACATTGTGATTGGAGTAATTCCACCAATGCCATGAGCTATATTAGCATTATTTTTGGTTATTGTAACTAGGCATTTTTTTTCATGTGTATTTTTAATGTAGTAGCATTTGCAAAGATATATTCTATGCAGAACACGTGCAAGTTAATATATGCTATTTGTAGAATAATACACAACTCAGAAACTGCATTTTCCAATGTACTTCCTCATATAATAATGCAAAAACAGTGACTTATTTGCATACTCTGGTAACAGAAGTATAATTTAATCCATTTTGATTTGAATCGTTTGAATCGCTAAATTGGGATAACTTACCTGTAGTGAGCAAGCTTGAACTATACGATATTTCGAAAATTTGTTCTTAAGCCACAATGGAATTATTAAAGGAATTTTATATTTTTGCATCAATGGAAATGCAAATATTCTGGTCCTACTTATGTGTGCCCGTTTTAAATACGATCTTTCGCGCATCGAAATTGAAATTAACTTCGTTCAGGTACCTTTATCGTCTCCACATGACCAAACCATGACGTAAACAGAACTCGAGACAATACTCATGTTAGGCCATAGGTATGCGTACAATCCTTCAAGCTACATATTTGTATATGCATGCGCATAGGTATATTGTGTGTTTGCATATCCGCCATTGCCCTACCCTCGCCGCCAGAGAAGAACGTACTGGCACACACCCGACTGGCACAACAGAAAATTAATGACGATGCCGACGATTTTTGTGTTAATAGATGTCACGCTGTCCCTTGTAAAACGTATTTATCACTCGTCTGAGAGAAGATACGCGTTTGATGCGCGCTCAACAGAAGATTTATAATGGTTTTACGACACCATCCTATCGCCCGATGGTATATGGTAATATAATACAAGGCACGATGGAGATCAATCAAATATATAAACGTAAACACACATTTGAAGCACCTATCTTGTTTGCGGGTAGTGATGGCTATGAAAAGTTCAAGGTCATCATAGATTATTTTAAGTTACAAAAGCGAGTTATGAGGAGCTTTTGAAATTTAGGAAGTTTACTGCAGAACATACAGTTTTGGCTTTTTGATAACGTTACTTTTATTTATCACCATTACGTCAGAAATTTCAAGGGAAATTCTACCGTGCATTTTTTTTATCACTGAACATATACCTTTACCTTCCATGCGTTGATGCATTTTTTTTTTAATTGAACATAGGGGCGTTTAGCAAGACGAGTAGCTACTGGGATTATTACAGAAAATGAACCACAAATACTTCAACATTTAATTCATACGTCAAATTTGACACTTAATTTTTGATCTAATCCTGTCTAATTAACGGGTCACAAAAAGACGGTAACTGATTGTGTTTTAACGCAAATGGATTCGTAAATGGAAATACAAAATAGAATAAGTAGAATTTAATCTCTCAACAAGTGTTCGAAGTGCCTACCTTTACATTCCATACAGTTTGCAAGCCGATTGTGAAATTCCTAAGGAGAAAAAGCTAAATGTCAAATTTGACGTATTTGTGTTTTATTTTCTGTAATAATCCCAGCAACTACTCGCCATGCTAAACGCCCCTATGTTCAATTATAAAAAAAAAAACGTATCAACGTATGGAAGGTAAATGCATATGTTCAGTGATAAAAAAAATGCACGGTAGATTTCGTATATTTATGTTTGATAGTTAACCTATCCATAACAACCTTCTTTATTTGAATAGGATGCTTTTTTAAATATAATTTTTTTTTCTTTGAAAATTTACATTTTATGAGGTGTCTACAGAAAGAAAATAGGCCAATGAGACAACCAAAATGATGATGATGAGTAAAGCTGGCCACGAGCGGTACCGCGCAGTAGCGTAGAGTCGACCAGGCCTCGCGTTCCACTAGAGTTATTCTGCTAATAGAGATGTTTGCTGCCGCAAATAATTTCGCTCATCTTTTAAATAAAAATTAAATAACACGTGCTCAAACACTTACCATTTTAAGAGTCCCCCGTGAAATCACAAAGTGAATAATGTTTGTTAAATATCTGCAACATTAGATATGTTTCAACTGTTGTTTCGGCAAAACTAGTACGGCATCAGGAAAAAATGCGTTTGTATGCAGAGAACGAACGTTCTACATCTAGTGACGTAATATTTGCGTAAGTAAAATAATCTTTCAAATAACTTAACGATTCTGTTGACGCACCTTCACAAATGTGTCTTAATGTGCCAAAATCAGAATTTTTCTCAAAAACACTTTCAAATTTTTCTAGAACAGAAACATTTTTTGCGTCTTCAATCGCGCATAGCTGTGCGTGAACATGTTGCACTATTTGTAGAGATTCTTCTAACGGCACCGCAGGATTTTGTAATTTTTCTATTGCATCTGCTAGGCCGAAGTAATTGTCGTGAATGATTTTTAAATCCATTATAACCTGACTATCTTGAAATTTCGACTGGCTTTTCTGGATAGCGGCAGCTTCCTTTGTATCGAATTGTAAAACCACGTTCTTAATATTGTCAAAATATTTATGATAATAAAACGCGGCCTGCAACCATGTTCCCCAACGAGTTAGAATAGGTTCTGGTGGCTCTGGTATACGGGGGCACAGTCTGTGAAGTTCGCGAATACGTTTCGGTGATTTGACAAATACTGCTTTGGTATGCGCTATTAAAGCGTCTACCTCAGGATAACATTTTCTGATACTATCCGCCACAAGATTGAGAGCATGAATTTTACACGTAATGTATAACAAATTAGCAGAATGCTTTTTAAGAGACCGGCCTACAGAAAGCATGTTTGCAGCACCATCACTCACTAACATCAAGAGTTGGTTTTGTTGAAAGTTCAAACTTGTCCAATGTATTTAACACTAACTTTGAAATTACTTCGGCAGTACACTGTTGTATTCGTTTGGAGACTAATAGAATTGAAGGTGCCGATTGATGAGGTTCCAATTTGCGTGCCATTACATTAAGAACAGAATGTTTCTTCCGATCTGTTGTTTCGTCGACACATAACCACAATTTTTGATCTTCCAACTCCGATTTTATTTTTTGTTCAATATGTTCGCGCGCAGATGGCACAATTCTTCGTAACGATGTTCGACTTGGTAATTTGCACTCCGAATAGTTATTCCAAAAGCAGATAAATGGTTCCTTGTCTAGTAAATTAAACGGTATATTACATGCGATAAACGTAACGCATAAATTAAATATAAATTTTTCATTGTCTCGTGCGCAATTTCTTTTTGAGACATGCTTTTCACTATTTACGTGTCGTAGACAATGTTGTCTGGACCTACACATTAACGGGATTTTACAGATTACACATTTAATTTTAGCACCTTCATATATTAGGTCTGGAATTTCTGCAATAAATTCTCGAAGTTTGTCCGACCGCGGTCGTTTTGCTGACGAAATCATAATTTTTCTAGTACAAATAAACAATTGCGCAAATGACCGGCAGCGAAAATGTCCGTACTGCTCCGCAGACGAAATAATACTACCGTTCCTCTCGGTCCGAACTGATTCTACGCCCATGCGCGGTACCGCTCGTGGCCAGCGTTAATGATGAGTTCACTATTAACAAATCTAATAATAAGGACGTTTTGATGTATACCCGGATGTTCCTGACATACCCGTAATAAGAAAATCGTAAATAGTAGAAAAAAGTTGTTAGATATGTCAGAAGAGGTAGATGTGTATTCAAAGATATTTCCAATTATAATTTAGGATAGATTAAATACATTTCTCGTTGTTCTCTTAAAAAAAAATAATTCTCACAATACTGACTCTAAAAATGTGATATCTGGGTATAGTCTACATTTTTAAAGCGTTTTTATATGCTTTAGTTAAAATTTGTTTCTGTTACCAAAGATGTACCACCAAGTCTACTTGAAAAATAAACTATTCTTCAGAGTTGACTCTACCTCCTGTATACCAAATAATCTTTGTATCTGCCGCTTGCTTTCTTTTTGTTTTAAAAGAAATTATATTTTTTGGGTCAATTATTTGTTGATTATTATGTCAATTATCTGTTGAGTGAAGAGGATCAACAAATAATAACAAAAATTAAAGCAAAAAAAAAGACATGAGAAAAACAAAAATAATGTTAACTGATTGTGTAATAATTATAAAATAACATATATTTTTTCGCATTTTTTTTTTTAATATCACTGTCAGTAGTATCACAAACACCAAAATTCGATCCGCTTCACCCCATCCTACGGTACTGTTTCAGTTACTGAAATAAATTTTAAAATTTTAGTCAGTGTTACGGGAAAAAATCTGAAACGCAGGATCTAGTGAAATCATTAGAAATGCTTTAAAATCGATTTATATGCACTTGCTTTACAATCGATGTTAATTAGAAGTAAAGACTAATACATTATTAGAAGAAACAGACGAGAATTCCTCTAGAATTAAAACAAAAGACTAACGAGAAATATAATCACCGAATCAACTTCAAAGTGGCAACGTAGGTGCAATTTGGATTTTCAAGATGAGTGCAGTGACGTGTTTTTCTGTAACTTTACTCATTGCTTCTGCGGACTTAGTAATTTCGTTTTTACAGATACGAGGAATTATTTTTCAGTTGCATTTTTGTATTCTGATGAAGTGTGAAGCAAATTATAAGGTTCTGTAATTTTCTCAAATAGAAATGAGTATTATGTTTGCAATTATGTTTAATGTTTGTACCTCTGTTTGTGTAAAAACAGAAAAATTATCATTGCATTGCAACAAGTCATTATATTGACTAATTGACGTATCATGACCTTTTTTTATTTCAACAATTATATATAGTGAAACATTGCATTGTAAAATTTATGTTGCTATAAAGCGCAAAACGTTAACTTCACGTGAAATATCTTTAGCTCACTCTTTATCCATGTTATCACACTGCACACTATCGGCTCTACTAAATTGCTCTGGAAGCCACAATTTACCACCTCTCACCACACCATCTTTGTATAGAGAGACTTAATGCAACAACAATGTCCCGTCGCCCGCAAACCAGAATTTATGGTAACTTGGTTTTAATATAATATTCGCCGGGCTAAAGAAAGAAAAGCCCCCTATATCCAATCTTATCAGAGCCGTTTAATTACCATAAATTCGAAGTGAATATTATAAATCCCATTGATTTATCAGTCGGACGACGCGGCGGTTTTGAAATCGCTCCTACAACAAACAAAGTGGGGGTTGGTCCAACCTACGTTACCAACTTCTGGTCTGTACTGCGACAGAAGGTGATCGCCTCCGATAGGACGATAAGTTAATATATTCGGACGTAGAACGCGACGGTTCAGGGCGTTTGATAAGAAATATGTATATGAGGTAGGTCTCCGTACTACCTATAACTGGAGGAACATATGGCAAAAGAATTGTTGTTCGCGGTCTTATTTGGTGCGGTTTGCTTCAGAAGACACATGATGCTGTGTGAATAAATAGATCACGAAACGCGTTCGTAACTGTTTTGTCGTTTTTCTTTTAGTGTTTTTCCAGTCTCGCTGTGCACACATAAGGTGTCAGATTGCATGTTGCACGTTTGCGTCTTGCACAAGATGGTGGTTACGTCTGGCATATCTATCATGTACACAATTCTCGCAGTTTATTTTTGTACCATATTATGTAGTATGGTATTTAAGAGAATGAACTGCCTTGAAATTTATGTACGAAGGCTTGCAAGAAAAATTCTTTTTGTTTTAGCAATATTATAAACAACGCGTTATTGGTTAATAATATAACATAGAAATAAAATTTGCAAGATAGCCCATTAGCCACTTATACATACAATACTTCGCACTCACCGTGAAACAGGCTTTTTATCGCAAACAAACATATTACCATCTTAATGAAAGAAAAACAATAATGCTTGTGTTACACTTATGTTCTCGACTCTCGAAGAATAATGCACTCTTTTAAAAGAATATATATGTGGTCTGGGGGGTTATCATGATGGCGGAGAATATTTTCTTCGCCAGGTGAGACTTTTTTCTTATTAATTCAGTGTCGAATCGGTCCAATAAATCAGCATAGTACTGTCCCGTGAGTGTCCTTCCCTTCTCCAAATAATTAATTAAGATTATGCCTTGCTAATCGTCGCCATAACTTTTCCCGCTGTTAGAACCGTCTTCGCGCACGTTCGCCGGGAAAAACCCATTTTGCCGACTGACCTTTTGTTTTTGGCGTGTAGTGATGTATCCATCTCTCATCTACAGTCACACAGCGCCGCAGAAACTCATTCGTATTGCGATTAAAGATGTCCAAACATTGCATTGAAGTTATTAGGCGATTCTGATTTTGATCAATCGCCTCAGTAGACACGGCACCCATCTCTTCGATAACTTTCTCATGCTCAATTTTTCGTGAAAGATGTCTTACACACGCTCGATTGAGATGTTTACTATATTAGCAGTTTTTCTAATTTTTACACGGCGGTCTGCTAACACAAAATCATAAACTTCATTGATCATATCGTCCGTAGTCGCTTCAATAGCCGCTCTTCATCAAAGACGGATGTTTGGCCACGCTTAAATTTACTGAACCAGCATCTGATGGTGATCATGAAAGGTGCATGTTCCTTATAAAGTGCATCCAACTTTTTTTGAATGGGAAAACTTGTGCAGAAATCAAAAAAAGAAATCGAATCACTGACCGGTATTGTTCTTTTTCCATGATTCCACAAATACACACAAAAACTTACTCACTTTCAACTCAAAACAACATTACTCGGCGAATCTCTCCGAAATTTTGGCAGACGTCAACTAAATAGCACTCACAGTTGGTAATGCAGATTTTTACACAAAGCGTCACCTATCTTCAAATACCGGTACTTTCCACACCATCCTCGTATGAACGTTTTGATGTCATGCCTACTGATTTTTCATGCATTTGAACCAATTCTCGAAACATTTTTTCCACTCTCAAGGTGGTGTCTCCAAAACATGGTTTTTCAAGGCTTCAACAGCTTCTTGAGGTGATAAAAATCGCTGTCCACGCATTGTTTATTTAACATTCGGGAACAAACAGAAGTCGTTGGGCTATAAATCAGGTGAATGCGGACAATTCTGTTGTTTTTCTCCTTCAAATAATCAATTGTTTGACGTGCTGTGTGAGAGGTTGCATTGTGATGAAGGATGATGCGACGTTGTTGATTGTTTTTCCTGGTTTCTTGGATGACTTCTGGCAAACAAATTGTTGTATACCATTCAGCATTAACTGTTCCTCGATCCTCCAATGCAATGCTTGCGACATGTCCAGTTCAATGAAAGAAACAAGCTATCATTTTCTTGGAAGTGCTTCTAGGAACACCCCAACAATTGATTGTTGTTTAGTTTTCGCCTCGTACGAATATATTTAAGTTTCGTCTCTGTTGCATTCGTTCAGCATTTCCTTGACTAGCCATTTTTTGTGTTTGGGTCAAATTATGGGGAATCCATTGGGAACAGATCTCTTTCACAGCTAAATGTTCATGCAAAATCGAATGTACTGGAGTCTTCGATATGCCTAATGATGTCTCTATTTCACGATAGGTTACATGCCGATCCTCTTCAATCATGTTACGTACAGCATCGATGTTTTTTGGAACAACAACCGATTTTGGTCGACCTTCACGAAATTCATCACGACGAAATTTTGTAAACCAGTTTTAAATAGTCTTTTCTAAGGGTGCTTCATTACCTAAAGTTGAACAAAGCGATTCGATCGCCTATTTCTGGACTGTCACTGCTTCAACAATAACATCTGTCAAGTTTTACGAAAATAGTAATGTCAAATCTCAGTAGTGCCATCTAATGGTTATCCTTCCTGCTTAATTGCATTACTGATAAATTTCGCACATGAACAGTTCGTCATTATTATGTCCTCCTACTATTGGATTTTCGCCACATAAAATTGGAATTACCGTATACGGTGGAATTCCAACATTTCCATCGTTCGTGACTCAACCACATCACGTTGGGTTTTAAATCACTCGAAAACGTAGGAGAAAACCATTCGTATATTTCATTTTTCGAATGATCGAAAAGAAAGTACTGTATATGGTTTCATTTCTTCGTTCATCGTGAGACGAAGGATCGTTTAAAATACGAATAAATTTCCCTCTGACAGTCGCACTATATCTTGACGGCGTTGTCCGCTGTGTTATGCAATGTAAACAATTATAAATGATTGTTGTGTAAGTGTAGACTCGTGAACCGTTGTTCGTTGAATGTATGGTCATGTATCATTTCTGTAAATGACTTATGTCTTTTACTATTTGTAAACACACAAAGTTTTATTGAGCTGTCTTTTCGAATATAATGGAATATGTCATGGAATTTTAACTAGAACTATTATCAAAATTAATAATTTCTATTGAGATATTTTACTTTCGCAGAGATTATGACTTCTCTTTGTTGAAGTTGTTTACATATGTCTACATTTGGACTTACATTTAGAAAGCATATGGTATACGTGAAAATCATTTTTATTTGTGAAACATAGGGACTCGATGATTGACAATGAATATAGCAGTTATTTACCTGTTTTGAAGCACGAAATGTGTTTCAATAATTACCTTTAAGGTCAAATTTGACCTGTACCAATTTTTATATAAAAAAGAAAAATATGAAGTTATATACGATGTTATTTCATTATTTATTTATTTAATGGGTGATACTCTATAACTAGAATAACCTAAACTTGCGGACTCGTATAGGCGTCGGTATTACGGGTTAATATAAGAATATGAAAAATTCGTAAATAAACTAACCCGGTAGAGAAGCAGGCATGTAGTGTCGACCTTGAATATAAATCATGTTAAACCGCGCGGAGAGGGATTTCGTTTTAGTACCGGTTGAGCTGTTGCAGAGATTAGTCGAACGGTCAAGGTTATGTACTTACGTGTCGCTTTTGAAAATATAGCTGGTGTTTTTTGTGTGTTGTAGTATTATACCAAGTACATAATTAATGTATCGTTTCATATAGAACTAATATTTACATACCTAAGAAAACAATGCCTCGTAATAGATTTGCTACTAATATACATAAGTATGTGTCACTTTTTCCCCATTTAAAATATGACGGTAGTGCAGTTTTTTGCTTAATATGCAATGTTCGTTTGACTGTATTGGACAGAATTGATTGCCACAGGCATGTCAATGGTATTAGGCATATGAGAAATGCAAGAACTGAAATACCTTATACACTATTCCTCATACATTTATTAATTATGTTTACCTCTTGTAATCTTCCGTTGTCGTTGGTGAGAAAAGCAGCTTTTAAAACGTTTTGGCGACAATACGTTCCAAAGTATCCATTACCCTCACAAACACAATTACAGAATCATTTGCCGCGAATGAAAGAGATGCTAGAAAATGTGTGTAAACGTGATTTGTGTTCCAAAAAAACATGGATTACCGTGGATGAGACGACCGATATAAAGAAAAACAGTATTGTGAATGTAATAGCTCGCGTTTTATCTAGTGAGAACACAGCATCTCGATATTTGTTAGCTTGCAAACGTGTTCAACAATGTACCGCGGAAAATATTCAAAAAGTGATAATGAACGCTTTGAAAAAATTTAAAATTGCCCAAGATCAAGTTGTAATGATTGTGACAGATAGTGCAGCAACGATGTGGGCGATCCTTAAAACATATAATTCCTAACTTAATACATATAACCTGCGTGCTGCATGCTTTGCATTTAGTTGGTGAAGTTGTTCGACAACATTACGGAAACGTTGATCGGATGATTGGAAGTACTAAAGCAGTGTTTCGTAAATCTCCTAAACGTTTAAAAGAATTTCGTAAATTTTGTCCAGGTATTCCACAACCTCCTGAACCAATTTTAACGCGACGGGGTACTTGGCTAACAGCAGCTTCTTACTATTTGATCCATTTTCAACAAATTCAATCAGTTATAATGCGATTTAATCGGAATGAATCCAAAGCAATTAGAGAAAGTCAAAGAGAATTTCAAATTCCTCAACTTTTAGAAGATTTAACAACAATATGTACCAATTATACAGTATTACTAGATGCCATCAGAAAACTACAATGTACTGAATTGTCATTGCAGGAATCATTAGACATAGTGGAGAGTGTAAAAAATAAATTACACACATTAAATGATACGCCACGATTATGCGCTAGTCAAAAGTTGGCAGATGTTTTAAGGAAAAATCCCGATTTTAATACTTTAGAGGCCGTTTATAATAAGTGTAAGAATAGTGAACTTTTAAGTGATTTTGAAAAACAGTTTCTACATGCAAATGTAACTTCCTTAGATGTGGAGAGATCGTTTTCTATGTATAGGAATATTTTTTCTTGTGGACGCACAAGGTTTAAAGAAGTAACTGTGGAAACATATGCAATGATGCAAGTTTACAGTAGTTCACATCCTGATGCCTCTAATTTGTTGAATAATTAGCAAGTAAGTTTATTTATGAATTTTTCGTATTCTTATATTAACCCGTAATACCGACGCCTATGCGAGTCCGCAAGTTTTGGTTACTCTATCTATAACATACGATGTTTATTAGCAGGGATGCGATTTCTGCCCACCGCACGGCTGAGATACAAAATATGAAAATTTGCTGCTGTTAGATAAGAGTACGGACGGGGTCGTTGGTAGGGATTGTGGTCTGCTGTGTTTAGTATAATATATGTATAGTCACTCACAGTCGTATTCGTACAGCATGCATATAGAACAGAAATAGAACAAAACATGTCTTATTTGATAACAATATTAAATAATCTTTATCTTATAAGAAACAGTATAGAATACACCATAGAAAATTAACATACAAATTTATTTTTCACAATATAATTAATTTTGTCCTTTGGAAACAACAAAATGAAACAATAATCATATCACATTCATATTCCGCAGTGTAATAAAAAATCTTCAGTACTTAGTATGGTAACCATTATTGTTAATAACCTGATCTAATCTCTTCGGCATAGATTCCACCAATCTTTGCGTTATATTCGAAGAAATATTTTCCCATTCTATTTTCAATTTTTCTTTTAATGTTTGTTTACTTGAAATTTGGTGTACTTTCATTTTATTTTTAAGTTCAGCTCACAGGTTCTCTATTGGGTTAATGTCCGGGGATTGGGGAGGAGTATCCAACAATTTAGGGCAATTATACAATAACCATTCCCGAGTTATATGCGCTTTATGTTTAGGATCACTGTCGTGATAGAAGACAAAAGAATCCTTTAATCCCAGTTTTTCCGCACTGACTTTCAAATGTGTTTTCAAAATGTTTATGTACATATTCTTGTCCATTATTCCGTCGATGAAATGAAGATATCCAACTCCGGCCGCAGGAAAATATCCTCATACCATAACGGAACCTCCTCCATGCTTTACTGTTGTCTGTAAGTGTTGTTTCTGCAAACTTGTCCTAGGTTTCTGCCACACCATTTGCCGCCACACCATTTACCATAGAGTCAAAATTGACGTTGCCATACAAGTTAAGGATTAAGAAGCGGTCTTTTTACTATTTTCGTTATCTATGCATTTATCAAATTCATGTGATCATGAAATTTAACACGTCTGTGTACATAAGCATTACATTTACTACGACTAGTTTAACCGTACAGTTTTCCGGGTAATAAAGTGTAATTAATACTTACTAGACATTCCAAAGGTTTACCTATCGAAACAATACGAAACTAACTATATTCATTTGCAATAAAATGCTGTACAAATAATTAAAACCAGTTTCTGGATTTACACATTCGAAACCGTCTGTATTTTACCGTAATCATACAATGTCGGTGGCTTTGAAAACTGGTATCTTGACGCTAATTTGCTTCGTCTTTTAATTAAAGAAATGTTTGAAGCATTAGTATAATACATACCTACCTAAGATAAGATGTGTGAGAAATTTGCGTTGAATTAGTATTTCAAATAGAATTGTTGTTTGCTCAGCAAACGTAGGTATTAGAGGAATTGGTATGCAAGCACATAATTTCTGTTGGCACGTTAAAATGATCAGTTATGTGTAACTGAGTTGTGTATAAAAGATAGTGGTGACCATAGAATTATGAAAAAACTATTTATTTTTATATTATTCTAATCGATGCAATTGAATATTCACAAGAAGCTAAGGTATTGAGTAAAGCAGAAGTTGCGACTCTACAATAAGAAAATGTATGAGGTACCAGTTGAGCTTTCAAAGCTTTACTCTAAACCAGCGATGTGCTGTGGGACATTACAAGCAGCAAAACTACTAAGGGGAATACAAGAATTGTACATTTAGAAAAGAGATTCTGCTGCTAAGGTGTAAGGGCGTGTGGGTGTGGAATATTCGAAGAGTCGAGCATTGGGGTATCAATTAAAACTACAAATATCAGATGATATAGAAAAATGCAAATACAATTTGCTTTAAACTATAGGCAATAAATCATAAAATGTGATCGAACAAATCACGGACTAATTTTCTAGGGTCTGATATTTGCCACGGAAATTGTTACTTGTAATGTTGAAAATACAACATGTAAAATCGCTGTTATTAACGCCACAACGATTGGTATTCAACTACTCACTCAGGCAACAGAGTTAAGCCTTTCTGACTCCGGTTGCGATTCTGCAGCGGCTTATATAACACATGGGCTGAAAAGTCCCGGGCCTGACAAAGAAAACACGTTTTTTTTTGTTCAAAATTAGCTTTATTCATCAACGTAATTTCCATCAAGAACAACGCAATCATTCCAGCGCCGCTCTAACATTTCAATACCACTTTTGTAAAACGATTTATCTTTTGCCTCAAAATATGCCTCAGTTTCAGCGATAACCTCTTCATTCGAGCGAAATTTCTTACCGGCGAGCATTTTTTTTAGGTCTGCGAACAGCCAGTAGTCGCTGGGAGCCAAATCTGGCGAATACAGTAGATGTGGGAGCAATTCGACGTTCAATTCATGTAGTTTTGCCATTGTTTTGATTGACTTGTGACACGGTGCGTTGTCTTGATGAAACAAAATTTTTTTCTTCGCCATATGCGGACGTTGCTTTGCAATTTCGGCCTTCAGACGCTCCAGTAACGCTATATAATATTCACTGTTGATGGTATTTCCCTTCTCAAGATAGTCGATGAATATTACACCACGCACATCCCAAAATACCGAGGCCATAACCTTTCCAGCCGATTGTTGTGCTTTCGGGCGCTTTGGACGAGGTTCACCAGTTGCTGTCCACTCACATGACGATCGTTTTAATTCCGGAGTGAAGTGATGGATCCATGTTTCATCCGTTGTCACATATCGATGCAAAAATTCCGGTTTGTTACGTTTAAACATGGCCAAACACTGCTCAGAAGCATCAACACGTTCTTGTTTTTGGTCAACAGTGAGCAAACGCGGCACCCATTTTGAACAGAGCTTTCTCATAGTCAAATGCTCATGCAATATAAAGCCAACACGTTCTTTTGATATCTTTACGATGTCAGCTAACTCACGCAACTTCACTTTTCGATCATTCAAAACGATTTTGTGGATTTTTTTGATGTTTTCTGGTGTTACCGCCTCATTTGGACGTCCACTGCGTTCTGCATCATCGGTGTCTCTACGACCACGTTTGAAGTCAGCAAACCAACGTTTTATTGTTGTTTCTGATGGAGCGGAGTCCCCATAACACTTTTCAAGCCATTGCTTTGCTTGAACGGTATTTTTTCCCATCAAGAAGCAGTGTAAAATTAAAACACGAAATTGTTTTTGATCCATTGTTTTGGAAATAACAAAAGTAGCGTCACTCTTAGCACAATAACTCACAAACTAATGAATAGAATATCATAAAATTTTAACAGCTGTCTTTTTAAGGTTAGTACTAACTGCAAAACAGGTGAATGCAATAAAACTAGCGCCATCTATGTGTTAGGCCCGGGACTTTTCAGCCCATGTGTTAGCTTTTGTCTTTCCTCTCCCTGCCCGCCAACGTTTTATTAGGTAAATAAATTTCCAGCCAACGATAATTCCCGGGAAACAACTAAGTAACTCCTCTTCGCTGTATTTTCTATAGGTCCTTAATGTCAATCTTCAATGTATCTCCCTACAAATATGTAAAGAATAAATTCTGTTCTGTCTTTATCATAATTTCGCAAATTAAATATCACTTCGTAATAAGTCGTCAGGTAGGAAATGTTACTTAGCTGATACTCGCTAATGTCAGTTCGTCAAACGCCAGATCGTGAACGCCAATAGCATATTATAGGCTGTAATATGGTATTGTTACAGAAAAGAAGTTTAGATGATGGTGAATTAAATTGTAAAAATACAAAATATTGTCAATATAAAATGTGTATCGCAGTTAGCCGTAATTAATATCTAGCAAACGCTATAGGTAACAAGTGAGCGATCTGATGTGAAAACGCCGTTGCTGTGTGGTATTTTTTCAAAGTAGTTTCAAGTGTTGTAATATTCCAAATTTATTTCAAGCCCAAGATTACTTCAACTTCTATAATTTGAAAGAACGCGGGGTTTTCTTACGTGTCTAAATGTTATTATTTGTAATTTACTCATTTAAACTGCCGGAAGATCATCTACGTGACGTTCCCGAATCTACGACGTAATCTTTTAATTAGATAACCAGTTCAAATTTATAACATTACAATACATATCACCACCTGCCAAGAATTTCATTCAAATCGAGCTAAAGTACAAAAGTTGCTCCAACTTACTTTGGTAACGTATTTCCTAGCATGGATGGAGTTGGTTCAATCTACCTAGGAATTATGAATTAGTAAACCTTATATTGTAGTAGTAATATTAATAAATCCATTTATTGATATATAAAGTTAATAACCAAAGAGGAATATCTAGTATAATATGTATACTGAATAATACAAAATAGTGCAAATACAGTAATTGGTTAGTACTGACAAAAACAATATATATCAAAAGGACTGCGAACAAACTGAGTCTGGTTTTATCCACCCTATGCCCGCGTATATTACAAAAACAAAGAGCAGGCACCTATGGATGTATAGTTCACAATATTACATAATCAATCATTTTAACAACACTAACAATAGGTTATGAAGCCAAGACATGGAAACCTGGTGACAAGAAAAACAAAATAGCAAACAGAATCCAAAATTGACTCCCAAAATGACAGCAAAAACCTTATACATTCTCTCTCTTCTTCAGCGGCATATCCAATAAAATAATTGAAAGGTATCTAGTCTATGTATGTACATAGTTAGTATATTACCACAGTATGTTATCGTATGCAAATCTTAGCAGTCGTTTGGAAATTTCAACTCCGTTATATGGTTGCGCGATTTCATCAAGTCCACATTTAAATATGTGCGGTGGAATGATAAAGCATGCATGCGACAGTAAAGCATTTATGAAAGAGGATATAATGATACACTGCAGATATGAAAAGGTGTTAAGTCTATAGGGTATACCAGGAAATATTAACATTAAATTTAAACAATGGCTGTTTTGACATTGTTTATCTTCTTATGAAAGAATCTAAACTAGCTACAACGCTAACGCAAAACAACCATTACTTAGAACAGAAACGCTGCCTTAAAGTCTCAGAAATTGAGCAGAAACTCAAAGACGGAATCAATAAAAGGAATAACTGATGATGGTAACAGAAAAATAACGGAGTTAGAAAATAGCTTGCACACATCAAAGAGGCAGTTGGAAAAGTTGAAGAAATACAAGAGAAAAGAGGAAAAGAAAAAGAAAGCGTTAGAATCTCAACTTGCGGAACAATCTCGAGGTACAAAGAGCAGAAAATCCGGCAGTTTGTCTAAAGAATCCAATCAGAAATTAGATTCATCGGGAAGTAAGAGTAGCGATAATTTGGAACATTCTGGACAATAAGTTGGAGGGTTTAAGGCATGAAATTAGAAATTTGCGAAAGACCAGGAAGCTACTTTTGGAGCAGAGATGTAAATTTTACACCAAGATAATTAATAAGCAGATATTGGATGAAACCGAAGAACGTAAATTGCTTCAGTATGAAGAGGCAATCGAAGTTATGGACTTAGCAGCTATCGAATACAAGAACGAACTAATGTTCGGGAGATCCTTAGAAGATCTCATTTCAAATTCCCATCAAGAACGAGTAGATCAAATGCTTATGAAGAGACTAGTGAAATTAAACGACCAGGAAATGCCTTTGCTGTATAAATTCTTCGACAAAGTGATAGATCTTAGAAGCAGCAGCAAGAAATTAGAAATGCAAGTCGTCGATATGGAATGTCAGAACGAATGCTTGATGAATAAAGTGCAGGAATTGAATCACACCCTCCAACAGGTTATATTGGATGCCGAACGAAGGATCGTCTCTCTTCAACAGCAACACGAAGATAAGCTACGTGTAGTGATGCGACATATGGCGAACGAAAGGCGAAAACGGTCACGTTGTCTCGAGAGTCTTAGAAAGATCAAAGCAAACTGCTTTAACGATACAATTCGCCGAAGCTAGCAGTAAACATGTCGATAAGAGCAGTTTGATTGCTAGATTTACGAGATATGCAAGACACGAGACGGTTCCGAGGCAATTGCAGGTCGCTAGTACTCCTCCTCAGACTAAAGTAACGAAGCAAAAGAATACATTGATTATACAACAAAGCAACAAATAAAGAAGGAATCTCTTAACATTCCAAAAAAGTCACCAAACGATAGCCAAGAAAAAAGCAAAAAAAAAATATGATAATTTCAGATTTTGGACTTCATCTGAAGTGTATAAGGATTGAATTGGATGGATTCTGCCTTAACATTTGCACATTAAGGAATCTTTTTGGGAAAATAGAAGACTATATGTATTATTGCTTCTTATTTAACACCATTTCCATAAATATAATATAGTAGCTTAGACAATTGTTTATTGTTTTTCTTACTATTTCGCTTAATTATTATATGTTCAGCAAATAAGTTTTTTTCATAAAATGTGCAGATGTGGGCATTAATGAATATATTATTATAAATGAAGAAAAACGTCCTGTTCGATTACTGCAAACTATAGGCAGAATAATCCTTAGCTAATGTAACGGGAACGTTACATAATTTCCAGATCTAACATGCACTTTTAATATTTTTTCATTGCGGTTGAACAAGATGATACTAATAACTAACCTGGGCAAATATGCGGTAACAGCCAGAAGCGTGGCGAGCACATAAAAGTTTACACATTAAATAGAAGGTAAGAAATAAATTATAAAACGTGCTGACTGAAACACTTACCGTTTTAAAAGTCTTCCGTGAAATCACAAACTGGGTAACATCTGTTAAATATTTGAATCATTAGATATGTTTCCACAGCTGTTTCAGTCAAGTGAGTACGACGTGCGGAATAAACATTTTTTTAATGCCGAAAACGACCGTTCGACATCTAGCGATGTTATATTTGTATATTTAAAATAATCTTTGAAACAACTTAATGCATCTTCACACACAGCTTCACAAATTCGTCTTAATATAAGAAAATCGGAGTCTTTCTCTAAAACACTCAAATTTCCGTATTACACATCAATTTGTTTCGCCTTCTACAGCGCAAAACTGTGCGTGAACATCATTCACAATTTGAACAGAATCCACTAGCTACATCGAAACATTTTGTAATTTTTCTATTCCCTCCGCTAGTCCGAAGTAATTGTTGTGAATAGTTTATAAATCTCTTTTAACCTTACTATCTAGAAATTTTCCTGGCTTTTCTTGATTGCTGTAGCTTCTGTCGGATTGAATTTTAAAACTACCTTCTTTACTTGATCAAAATATTTGTTGCAGTAAAACACAGCTTGCAACCATGTTCCCCAACGTGTAACAATCGGCTGTGGTGGTTCAGGTAAATCAGGACACAGTTTGTGAAATAGTCGGGTACGTTTCGGGGACTTTAGACACACTGCCTTTATACTAGCAATCAATGCATTTACTAGTGGAAAACATGTAGGAATTGTTTGTGCTGCAAGATTTAGAGTATGGATTTTACACGTTACATGTAAGAAGATACCACTGTGTTCTTTAAGAGATCGGCCCAAAGAACGCATGTTTGCGGCACCATCACTCATAAACATTAAAAGTTGCTTAGTTGTTTCGTCCACACACAACCACAGTTTTTATTTTTCAATTCCGTTTTCATTCTTTTTTCTACATGTTCACGAGCAAATGGCACTACATTTCGTACCGATGTCCGACTAGGTAATTTACAGTCCGCATATTTATTCCAGAAGGAGACAAATGCTTCTTTGTCTAGTAAACGAAACGATAGATTACATAAAATAAGAGTAACACATAAATCAAATGTAAATTTTTCTTGATCTCGTATGCCACTTTTTGCAGAAGAATGCTGTTTGCTTTCGATGTGACGTTGAGAATGGCTTCTGGACAAACACATTAAAGGGATTTTACAAGCTAGACATTGAATTTTAGCTCCATCAAAAATTAAGTCCGGCATGTCCACTATAAAGTTTTTAACCGTGTCACCTGCGACATTTTTAAAGCAAACATAAGCGTACAATTACGAAATAAGTTACGACAGCCTACATATACACAGAACTACTCGCATACAGCATCGATTTAGTACTGACGCTGTGAACGCGTGAAATAAATAATCGCCGATTCCGCACAGCATATTCACTACACAGAAAATTAAACATGAACAGATAGAATATACAAGACTATGCTGGATAACATCGTACTCTTCATGCATGTTAATGGCTTCTTTTAAATCTAAATAGTGTAATGAGGATGTTTATAAGTGAGAAACTTCGTCGCACCTCTATATAAGATTTTATTGGATAACAAAAATCAAATGTTAAGGAATAAAATGAAACCTCTACAACTTCCATAAATAATCATGTAAGAATACTTATCTTCTCAAAGATTACCTAGCAGCTGCATACGTTCTGTAGAATCGGATACAAAGACATATTCCGAAACTGTTTATCGGAAACGTACAGATATAAGAGATCTATGTCAAGTTATACTCAAAGTCATAATCAAAATCTGACGTACCAACTAATAGATTCCTATAAAACTTGTTGGAACGGTTAGATAATTAGCATGAAAAATTGCCCATAGTAAATAACAATTATTAAAAAATTATAACGTTGAAATTATATGTGCTTTTTCATTTAAAACTTATTGAAATCTGTTATTGAAACGGCAACGGTAGCAAATGGATTCATAATCCCAGCATTTGCAGGGTAGCACTGAATATTTGCGGTTAACTAGCAAATGAATAATTTCGCTTATATAATCGTTATAATCGTTATAATTGAGCGGCTAGACAGTGGGACTGGCGTCGCATGTTTGACACTAACAGCTCATTCATTGCATCGGGCACTGCAGCGATCGAAATAATTGATTCAATTTGGTTGATTTATTTATGATACTTTATATGTTTGATAAAGTGGAATAGAGTATTATAAACTATACATTTGGAGTAGTACCTGATGATGATACGTGTAAAAAATGAACAAGTATTTTACTAATGTCAATAAAATTGTTGCTATTAATGACATTTTAGGTATTACTTTAGTAGTTCATGTTTCACGACTATACCGTTGAATAATAATAATAATAATAATAATAGTTTACTATCCAACAGCAGCGAATGTGGCTAATTAAAGGATAATCTACAATTTATTGAATGTACAATTGTTACTTAAACCTACCGAGTATACATATGCATATATATAAAGATAAACAATAATTAATAATTATACAATATTAAAAAAAATGAAAGAGAAAAAGGCATATCCCTATGAATAAATGTATACGTAAAAAGAAAAGAAAAGGAAAAAAAAAGATATATAGACAAAAGGAAAAAGAATTGTCTTAGGTCGCTGAAAATGTCTCCAGCAAGAGCACCCTTAATGAACTTAAAGAAATAGTAAACATATCGATATCCTGACAATACTTATTTACGCCTGCACAGATTGACAGTAACGCAGAATGAAAATGATGGACAGTAGAAGCGAGAGGAAGATAAAAAGTTAAGGATATCTAATACACAATCTAGGAACATAAAAGTCCAATAACTGCAGTATTTCGGGAACCTGTAATGCATTATTCATTAACTTATAAGCGAAGATTATTTCAGATATGATTCTACGTTTGTCTAAAGAAATGTAGTTAAATTCTACCAGTAGTAAATCATAACGGTAACCATGCGGCGAGAACGTTCGATGGGCGCGGTAGTAAAGAGTTTTCAAAAATTTTCGTTGAACTCTCTCAATCATATCAGTGTATGTGATGAATGCGCTGAAAAAACTCACAAGGGAATAGTTTCCTAAGCACGTAGTGTTTCGTGTGAGAAAGCTAAGCATTCTAATGATTGAGAACAGATAGATTCTACGTGCAAGTTAAAAGTTAATTTCGCATCAAATGTTACACCAAGGTCTGTGAAGGAAAAACAACGGTCCAGAAGTACATTACAGGGCCCGTATGGATAGGTAACTGTATTTACTCTCCTCGAAAAACTCAACACTTTATACTTACCAATGTTAAGGGATAAACCGTTATCGGAACACCATCGCACCAGGGACGCTATGTCATTCTGCAAGATTTTGCAATCTTCTTCGATTGTAATCTTACGGAAGATCTACAAGGAAAAGTAGAGGACCCAGCACAGAACCCTGTGGTACACCGGATTGGGAACGGTATTTAAAGGATCTAAAACCATTGTATTCTACATAGTTAGTCCGACCATCCAGGTAACTACCAAACACCTCAATGAGTTCAAAGGAAATACCAAACTTGTCCAGCTTATCAAGAATCATAGTATGCTGTACCGTATCAAACGCCTTACTGAAATCGGTGAATATTGTGTCTACTTGATGTTGATTATCCATAGCCTCAGAAAAAAAATGAACGAAGGAGCACAAATTCGTAGCAGTTGATCTTCCTTGGACAAATCCATGTTGAAAGTTTGAAAGCTTCTGTGCAATATGATTATAAACATATACATCATAAATTCAAATATTTTGGCAAAATTAGATATAATTGATGTCAGTCTATAATTCCTAATCTGGTTTTTATCACGAGATGTAAATACGGAAACAATTTTTGAGCACTTCCAAACCTCTGGAAACTTCCTCTGATTCAAAATCAAATTGAAAGTATGTAAAAGTGGGAATTGAAACACATATTTATTTAATTATATTATTATATTATTTAATTATACAGATTAGTTTGCTCAACTAGATACACCCCCGAATTCGCCTGCATCCGACAAAAATCGGCAAATTCCGAGTAGTTTTGAATTTGCCACTTCGTAATAATTGTATGTAATTGTTCAATAGCAACGTTTTATTCAAATTAGAGTAATTACAGCTTGTTGTGAAGAATTGGTGTTTTCTATTTCAATGCTAGCGAAGATTGTATACGTCGCGCCATATCTTGAGATCTGGGCTCTGCGAGGACCAAACCGCCAAACCTTCGGCAACATTTTTTTCAGCTATTTCATTTAAGTGGTATTTAACGATTCGAGCAATGTACTTCGGATCGTTATCCTGTTGTAAAACGAAACTCTCGCCGATAAGCCGTTTTGAAGATGGTATTCTACACTTCCGCAAAATATTCAAGTATTGTTTGGCAAATTCCTAAGCGGTAGACTGCCTTTTTTTGTTGTTTTATAAGCTAGACTATTTGAGAAAAAAATTTGAGCCTTGTAGGAATAAGTCGATCACGTTAATTTTTGAAACGCACTATCTGGGCGGTAGACCCTTGATTGCAACACTTCCAACGCGGTAGACTACCATTATCCTCTACAAAGTTTCAGTCTTGTAGGTATAAGACATTAACACAATGTTTATTTACAGGTTTTAAAAATTATTATTAATGAACGCAATGCTAAAAGCTTGGTAGACTTTCACTTTTCTGATTTGCACTGTAGAAACATTAAATAAAACAAATATTAGCTTTGTAGAAAATGGGTGCAAAATTCCTGTCGCTGCCTCCCGGACTACAACTGCAGTGTTGTACGCTATGTAGGTAGTGATAATTCACTGGTCGCAATAGAACTAGATCATCGTTTCTTTTATTTCCCAATATGATATGATTATAATTCTAAAATTGTATCGGATATAACGCTCGAAGTAATATGTTTCCACTTTTCACTTCGATAACATATCCATATCAAGTAGATATTACCAAACGTGAAATATACGTGCGCAAGGTGTATGCGAATATACATATATCAAATTTTATATCTACCTTCATGACAGCGGCATGAAACAAAATTCCCTTTCTATATCAATTCATAGCATCCAAATGGCCTCTGACCATTAATGTATAAACTCGCATCGACCTTCCAGCCATAAAGTAACGTATAGGCCATAACATTTCAAGGCACGTAGTCACTTCAGAAGATACTAAAACCTTTTAGGTCTCGTGTATGCATTAATCTAGGAATGGCGACTATGAAATTACTTGCGCCTTTATTTAATAAGATAAGTAGGGTACCCGTGTCCCTTCTGTCCCATCCTGTTCTCTTCCGGACGTTATTGCCGAAATTTGTGACCGTTCGTGAAATATTGGAGCAAATTGTAAAGGGCTGAATTGTATATCGCGATTCTTGAAGCGAGTGATAAATTGTAAGAGTTAAATGGAACGTATTAAATGCAATTTGTTTTGGATCTGACCATTGGGTACTGCTGATAATGTATTGACTGTGTAAATAGAGAACTTGTGTACAATTTATTGGGGAAATCAAAATAAAATAAGGAAGAAGTATGCCTTTTCTAATAGATACTGGTGTTCCTGTTAGTACTCTGAATTAAATATTTTTGCCACTGTTAGACTTGTTTTGTTTTTATGAATTAATCACAGGTACCAAATATAATTCTGCGCTTTCCGCTTGATTTAATGCGGATTTAGATTTTATATTTAGTTTCAACGCCAACCTCTGAATCATATGGATACAGGCTGATTCATTTTCGACCCTCACCAGGGATCTCGCTTATGATTGGAGATGGAGGGTAGGTTTAAATCTGGCAAAGTTGCTGAATTTTGTGTTTGTTATGAACCTGAAGAGAGAATGGACCTGTGACAAATGATGTTCGGGAAGTTTAGAAAAAATGAAAAATGCTCATTTTCTTCTTTTACCTCTAGCACCATTATGAGGACTTGCAGAGTTCAAAGCATTCGTGGCACCTACCTGGAGGACACTTTTTGCATTTTCAGGTTGTCATGCAGGATTGTGTGCGCATTTCCCACGGAAATGTCAACTTTGGAGGCGATCTGTTCCACACTCATTCGGCGATCCCCCAAAACAACTTTCTTCACTCGCTCGATCATGTCGTCAGACCGGCTTGTGCGAGGCCGAGATTGTCTTGGTTTGTTGTCACACGACGTTCTGCCTTCTTTGAACTGTCGCACCCACGAACGCACGTTATACACATCCACAACATCATCACCACATATCTCACTCAACTGGCGATGAATTTCTATTGGTGTCACACCACGCAAATGGAGAAAACGAATGATTACACGCTGATCTTGTAATGAAAACGTCGCCATTTAAGGTATCAAAAACAGTTCTCACTCTCGCCGCTGCCTCTAAAGGTTCTGTGTGCCGTACAGTGTTGTAATCTCTGTCACGCATTGATAAAGAGTGCCCGCTTATTTTAAAACAAACCGCATGCTTCTATCTGTTTCCAGTTCTGAGAAAAAAAATCGGGGGTGTTATAATTTGAATGCACCTCGTA
The DNA here is from genome assembly GCA_029619315.2 of Dynastes maya. NCBI lineage: Eukaryota > Metazoa > Arthropoda > Insecta > Coleoptera > Scarabaeidae > Dynastes > Dynastes maya. Next base: position 20,399,170 of record JAROYE020000005.1, on the reverse strand, counting down.
AATTGGGCATGTCCGATACTACCGGTTCAAATTATGAATTATTGTTATTAATAAGAACCTATATTGTTTGATTGTATTATTTTTATGTCAAGCAGATGTGCAACTTCACTTGTAAATACGATATGGTTTCCTGGCGTTATTTTCTCCAATTTATTGATTTAAATTTGACATATACATATTTTTTTTTTACAAAAATACACATTAAAGCTTGCTCGGGAGGTATCTTTAGCAATGGAACTGTCGTTCCATGGGAAACTTTTTATCTTCTATAGCTTTTTCGATAAAAATGCTGTGAGGTAGTAGTAAACGTTTATCTAATCTGAAAATCAAGCAGGATACACGCACATGAACATCAACATTAAATAATGATAGAGTGGAGGGAGAGCACTTTAATGTAGGTAAATACGAAGAAGCAATATTTGTTTAAAAACACTGATTATACGTTTCAACTACATTTACTTCATTAACATAATAAGGATTTCCTATTAAGAACTGGTAGCGCCCTCTGCACAGAGCTTTATGAAAACACGTTTTGTGTTTTACTTAATTTGATATTATACGCGCGAGATATAACGTTCACTTACAACGCTTTGATCAAGCAGTAAATTTTATACTCTGCTACTTTATGTTAGTTAAGTTCCGTTTTGACGTATAATATTGAAAATTGATTGAGTTATCCTGAGTTTTAACTAGCAAATTGTGGATAGTCTAAATTGAGCTTTCAAGCTTATTATAAGCCAGTTAAATTCAGCCGTTATATCATCATATGAAATTTTACATGTGTCGGTGCAGGAAAATTAATGCAATGTATTGAAATTTGTACTTTGATCATCAAGGCTACAAAGTAGTTTACGAGGAATAGAAATTACAATATTCAATTTTTCATTTGTTTGGTTTGAATATAAAACGTATTAGGAGTAAATGATTAGATAAAAATGACGAAGTATATGTTTATATCCTATTACACATGTATTTAATACCCAAAATAGGGGTCACCTGGCTGGATCGTTCTTTGTTTCGTAGTGGGTACATCCTGCTAATTACTATTCAATACGCGTTGAAGAGATTATGTTTTTCTCTGTTTGAACAATAACATAACATGCAAATTTAAACACGTATTGCATTCATCTTCTTTTATACAAAAATCAAACTGTGAAAAACATTAGTTTTAAATTTTGTTTATTCGTATTCTGCAATGCACATTGGAGAGAATAGACTTATATCCTTGAATTTCAAGCAAACTTTCCTGAATTATCAATTTGTCTAATTGCCAGATTTGATTGAAAATTAAATATTTGAAAATTTGGTATATACTGTGAAAATTGAAACCACAACCAAGGAAAATTGGGAGGTGGTAGATGGTATAATCATGTTTTAAATGATCTGTAAGTAGGGAACTGACTTCTTATTTTCTCACTTACTGAAATATAGATAACTAAAACGGTAACAGCAAACGATACACTTTCAAAATTTGATTTACCGTATTACTACTGCTCTATCAAAAATGAACAGTTCATATGATATTTTGTTTGTTGATCCATAGTGAATGAAACAAAAACATCTATTTCCGACGTAGAGTTAAATTTTGAGATGTCAAGTTCGATTCCTTACCGATGTTGATATTTTTCAGAAATTTTATTACGTCGGAAATACCAAGGAAACCACGGATTTTCACATTTCACCAATGGAAGCCAATATATGTATAGTGAAATATGTTTCTCAGGGTAAATTTATGAAAAATTTGCATTTTTCGGGGAGTATTCCTGGATACTCTTTTGGCAATTTTATGACATTTAAAATCAAGAAATTGAAATTAACGAATTTTAGAATCAAAAATATACACTAACTTTGAATTCGAATGAAGCTGATGTCATATAAACACTATGTTTATAGGATGTTTGCAGGAAATCTGCTTATTCCAACCTCTAATCTTTCCTTCTTTGAAATTATACTTTAATTTCACTGTCGAACACTTTAAATTGAGACCGTAGTCAAAACACTAGTTAACTTAACGAAAGTCTAACCAGAATTGATGACTTTTCTGGCATCCCTCTACTCCTTTATTTAATCGTGATTCGATTGTTTCATTCCACAGCAAATTTTGATGATTTAAACCCAAATATAAATTTTATGATGCATTTCGATTAAGGAAGTTATTTATAGAAATAGCTTAAGAGAATGCATGCGGTAACGCTACCAGATGACTGAAATTAGACGACTCTATGATCAAAAGAACCACTGACGACATAAATACGACGAATTTTACTGACGATTTACTTAACAACATTAGGACAAAAATTTAATTTACGGAATGATGTTTGAAATGCCTTTGAATATACCCTGTTGTCTGTTTTAGATAACTTTTACATTAATTTTGACGATTTACAAATGGAGAAATTGCACAGAAGATGGAATTTTATCTACGTTATCCTAAGATCGTCGTTATCTGGAATTATAGTTTATTTCTTATACCCCCACTCCCAGGCCAGTCGGCCTGGGGGAAATTTTGGCTACGAAAAATTATCTTTTTACTTGCTAGAAGGACTTTCATCATAATCGAGTGGCTATCCTGAACGCCCTATTCGTTCTCGATTGATAGCTGATGTTCTTGTTGTAAATATTGAACATTACAATATATATTAATTATAATTATCTATGAGACTCATTTGTACCATAAATATTATACTACATAATATTATAGTCTTGCAACATGCCTCAACAATCTAATCCTTCCAAATAAGTCCATTATTTCTTGATTGGTTTTTTGTCCCACATTCTTCTTCCATAAACCTTTGTCAGTATTTTTCTTTCCATATAGCCAACTTTCTGTTTTTTTCTTTGTCCACCATCCTGAGTTGACAACCTTATAGCACTATTGGTCTAATAACTGCTTTATATATTTGTTCTGTAGTTTTCCTGGACGTCATATTAAATTTTAGGAATTTTAGCGCTAATCCGACGTCTTAATTTCATTTTATAAGTCAGTCTTCTATCTCTATAATTTAGTAGTAGGTTTTTATAGACAACAGATGTTTTCTTTTCAAATTATTCTGTATCGTTTACAACCTAACTCAGTTAATTTTGTGTTCTATATAAACGCATATGTATCTGCAAAATCCATTCTGACGATAAGGTTTTTCACGTAAAAGATCATAGCTATAAGGCATGATAGAAAAGCACAATAAAACGGCAGCTTGTCCTAACTCATAACATCAAATTGTGTACCGATACTAAATTTGCCTATGCATTTCAATCTAATAAATCTAATAATATTTTATTATAAAGAAACATTATCATCGTTGTGGCGTGTCATCAAAACGCGCACATGACTAGAAGTAGTAAGTATGACGAACATTTTACCAATGATGTTTAATTCTTCTGGAAATAACCAATTATATATGTTTCAAAAAGGTTTTGAATATTTTCAGTTAACTTCAGATAGATAGTGTCTTTGTGCTCCAATGTTGGATTTGCTACTGTTGTGATTTTCTTTCTCCAAATTAAAAAAATTAGGGCAAGTTTAATACATATGTATGAATTTGTCGTGACAGGTATTTTTCAGCAAATAAAAAATTTGATTTTTGAAAAAAAATGGGGAGGGAGACAGTTCCCCGAAAGGGGTGGTGGTTAGAGGAAAACTAATGATGCTATTATTTAGTCCCCCCCCAAACAGATACAAAGTTGTCTAAAATATTTTCTAATATTCCTCATAATTACAGCGATATTGACGTAAATTGGTACGGGTGATATTGCGCTTAGGGGTTCGGCTTCCCAAAAACGAGCGATTGGGTACCTAAACAAATTACGATGTTCTTACTCTGTATTAGTTTACAAGCCCACAAAACTTTTTTTTTTGTGAATTTTAGGGTTACCTGTGTCCCCTTTTCAAATATTGTTTGAATTGTTTATTGGGTATCCCGTTGTACCTTGCATGCGGTATATTGAGCAAACACCAGGCCACGTTCCAATAAAATGGATACGGGAATCCTTTAACATCGCTTCATTTGCTCGGAGTATCTATCGCTTATAATAATAAGCAAACACCGAACAACCAAAATTTATTGTTATTGGCAACAAGTCCACTGTATCTGCGTATAAAATTTCATATGTATGTAGTTAACGTGCGTGAAATTTAGAGTGTAGTAAAAACGTTACGTCTTAACTTTATTACGTTATACGAATTCACAGTGGGGTACAATATTCCCAAGTAGTAAGAATAAACACTTAGGTAATAAAAGAAGACGAACGTGATATAATTTAAGAGAAGAGGTAGGTAATGTTAGTATATCCAGATATGGCCTTGCAAAAATAAATCTACTACAGGATGATGATATTATGGATGAAAAATGGACGTGCCTACAATATATAAATCGTTTTTATGGTCTTGTCATGGGTAATTAAAGAAGTTTTTCATTTCAAATCTGTTTACATTGTGACTATTATCTTACATTTAAATATACGGTATTCAATGCTCAATACCGAAATACAGATGGCTATGAGAAGCTTATCAATCTCTCACACAGCTTATGTTTAATGCAGATTGCCTATCTAGAATATTATTGTGGACAATGATCATAACTAGAGAGGCCCACATTCTGGATGATTGACCGAAATATGTGTAGTAAAGAACTTGTATATTGGGCAATCTCAATGAGAGATAAGATATAGTAACCCATTAACCCAAGAGAAGGACACATATACATATTCTAATGTTTTAAAAATGGTAAATTGTTGTAAAAATTAAATTTTCGAAAGTAAATTGATTAATTATGTAAACTGAGGGTTCGGAAGTGTTCTTAAACACTTTTTCGGCAATTTAAACGAATTTTAATATAAACACTATGTTCATATTACATTTACTAGAAAGCTGCCTATCCTTAATCACCGACCTTCACTTCTATCCTGAATTTATTTTACTATTCGAAATATTAACGCTTGAAACTGGGAGCCAAAATACGAGTTAACTCGATAAAATCTTGACCGAAAGTGAGAAAATCAATTGGTGTCCCTCTTCTCCTTTATTTGAATCGCGATGACGATTGTTTTGTCCACAACAAATTTTGATGATTCCTTTCTAAATATGATTTAACGATGAATTTTTGATGAATAAAGTTATTTTTGAATGTAACATAATCGAATGGATGTAGTGACGCGACTGGACGGCTGAAATATACTATTCTATGACCTAAAATGTCAACGACAACTGTCTAATAAAAAATTTCACTGACGCAAACGTTAACCACTTAACAACAGATATTTAGTTTACGAAATACCTTTGAATTTACACTACATCTATTCCATTATGCTACTTTTATAAATAGTTTTATTCATCGAAAATTCATCGTCAAATCGTATTTGGAAAAGAATTATCATAATTTGCCGTGGATGAAACAATCGCTATCGCTATTAAAATAAGGGAGTCGCGAGACGCCAATAAAATTTGCTGACTTTGAGTAAAGTCTGGCTGTGCTCCAGGTTTCAAAGTGATTAATATTTAAAATTGTACCAAAAAGTCAAGGTAGAAGTGAAGGTTGGTGGTTAAGAATAGGCAGGTTTCCTGTAAAGGTTATGTAAACATAGAGTTTATATGACATCGTCATCAAATCCAGGTTAGTTTTCAATTTCTAATTTAAATTTTTCGTTAAATTCCATAAATTGATATTAAAGTTAATTTAAATTGCCGAAAAAGTGCTTTAGAACACTTCCGAACACTCAATTCATATAATTAATCAATTAATTTTCGAAAATTTAATTTTATTCAACGATTCCCAACATTTCAAAACATTTCAATACAAATTTGGAGTCGGAATATAACGAGTTGGAAAATCGCCTATTAAAAAAGAATAAACTTGCAAGCTCCAGAAGAAATGCTGTGGTAATTTAGACTTTCTTGTAAAATTGATGCTAACTGATCTATAAGTTGTTAGAAAAACATCAAAATAGAATTAAATGAACAATTAACATGCATAGATTATATAAGGAAGTTACAGAACAGCTTGTAAATTTTTGCTGGTTGTAGTAATTTTTTGATGTTCTTTTGCTATTTTAAAACATTTTACTTAAAAATCATGACGTCATTGAAAACTATCTGCAAGTAACTGGTGGCAATTGTGAACGCGTTGTGTTCGCATCAATTCAGTGTCATGATTTATACAATTCAGTTTCGCATAGCATAACAATGCAATGTTGATATGTCCGTGGAGGGCTCGTCAACGAGTACATTACCATTTCAATTCCGTGATTTTCCCCTCCTAATGGTTGCAGAAGGTATGGTGAACTTAGGAATCTTTAAATGTTTCTTCTTTGTGTGTACGATTCCGTTCTACAATTTCCTGGAGCTATAATAAAGGGATTGACAAGACGTCAATAACAGTTTTAGTAGCACAAACTGCATGTCTAGAAGGTTTCATAAATATTTATTATACACTTACAAGTGCTTGTGAGCTTTTTCCGGCAGCATTTTTGCTGCTCCTTAGAAAGTATCTTGGCGCAAACAATGAAAACTTAACAACTGAATATACGGTATGCGTGGGAAATCAGAGAAGTACGCACGCATAGATTTAAATATCTAGAATTGGTGTTAAATACTAAATTAGTTTAATTAGTAGATAGACGTGGGAAGTCTACTTTCATGAAATAATACATAGCTTTATTGAGATTGCATAATTACAAGCATTTACGGCGATAATAAAACAAAAAGCACGAATTAAGTTGTCATCATTTTGCTTTCAGTTAAGTAGGGTGTGGTGCAAATATGAACGATTTCCTTCGTTTCCCATGTAATTAGTAATATATTGCTCAATATTTCTTCGAAGGGATTAGAAGCCAGTAGTTCATTCTTTCAGGAACAAAATTACAAAATAAATTTTTATTTATCAATTAAGGATTGAAGTTTGATTCTAGAAGTGGAATTGCTGCCTTTAAAAAAATCGTCTTAAGTGTTCCAGTGAAAAGGATTTGTGAGGCGTACCACCGTTGGGGAAAAATTTCAAAATATATATACTCAGTGACATAGAAATTGTAATAGCTAGAAGGGGTTGGAATTTCCGGCTGAAATTTGGTAGGAATATTCACCTATGTAAAAGTAATAAATGATCAAAATTTGGGAGGAAAATCTTTATTAGTTAAACAAAATTTTATAATAATTGTTAGTAATGTGTGGGGCCGCCTCTCTGATTTACGCATTCATTTACACGTCGTGGCATTGATCGAAGAAGGTGGTTTATTTCGTCTTGAGGGATTGCCTCCCATGCAAGTTGCACCTCATGTCTCAAAGCTTCCAAAGTAAAAGGAGGACGCTGCAAGTTTCGCAACCTTCTACCTATTATGTCCCATACGTGTTCGATGGGAGAAAGATCCGGAGATCTTGGAGGCCAGGGCAAAAGATTAATCTGGGCTTGTTCAAAGAAGTTCAAGGAAAACCTTGCTACATGAGGACGTGCATTATCTTGCTGGAATAATGGATCTTCGAGCCTTTGTAAGTATGGCAGAAGATGTGTTCCAACCACCTCCACAATGTACCGTTGTGCTGTCATATTGCCGCGAATGAACACCAAGGGAGACCTGCTGCCATAAGTAATCACACCCTAAACCAGGACACCCACAATGCGATGTACGTGCCTCTCAACGGTAAATCGAAGATTCCATCGTTCACCCCGTCTTCTTCTGACTCCCTGATGACCGTCGTGCATGCCTAAACAAAATCTTGATTCGTCACTAAACACAACACGACGCCATGCAAGATTCCAATGAGATCTTTCATTGCACCATTGTAACGGTCGCTGATAATGTTCCGCAGTCAAGAGAAGCACAAGTTGCGGACGATATGATGTTAACCCAAAACTTCGTTTTCGGCGATAAACTATTCTAAGGGTTACATGGTGACCTTCTTCACCAAACCATTAGTCACCAATTGCCCAAATAGAGGAAAATTGGTCTCTAAATGCCAGTTGTCTTAAGCGAGGATCTTGACGCTCATTCGTTCTTCTTGAAGCCCCGCTTCCTCTTCTACGACGTTCCTGGCCATCTTCAAACCATGCACGACACACTCGCATTACAGTAGACCGATTTCAATTTACACGGTTAGCAATTTCCCCAAATGAAAAACCAGCTTCACGCAAACCAATAAATCGACCTCTGTCGAATCCGCTTAATTGTCGATACACTGCTCGTCTTCTTACTCTAGGCATAGCTAACACTTAACTAAACCGCAGTTCAATGAGAACAACAACTCAAATCGAGAAAGTTATAAAAACCACCGCAAAAAGAAAACATTCAATATCAGTGCTGAGAGAGAGGTAAAAACCTCAATAACAACTTTATTGCTTCACTGAGAGGATTCAAATTAGGTGAATATTCCTACCAAATTTCATCCGGAAATTCCAACCCCTTCTAGCTGTTGCAACTTCTATGTCACTGAGTATATTTTCTTAATTAACACTTTTGGACCAGAATAGTTCGGTATATTGTCTCAGCTGTTATTAACGTAACGTAAATATACGACACCAATTGTGTTCTTTACGTTTGGGGTATCACCAGTGGTGGTTTGTGGCTTGGGAGTGTGTGTGGGGGGGTGATAAAATTTTACTTGTAGCTTACCGCGAAAAAAAAAGAAGGAATTGCTGACAGATTATTAGAAAATACGCGCACTGCACTGGTGAGTATAGCAGTGAATATAATGTGCACAAAAATATTTATTTTTAATGTGTGTCCGAACGCCGCCCATCCTTAGTTCGTTTAAATCTCCAAAAGTGCTCATAGATTCTGCCATTAAAGATATATTTAGGTATAATTACCAACTGACAAAAATGTATTACATCTATAGTTTGATCACGCAATAAATCGGAATTTTCAATTTGACTTGAAATTTATCTTTTACAAACGCCAAGCATAGAATCTAAAATTTTACTTTGGATTGTCTTTGAAATTCCTTTAAAAACATACTACCATTATTTAAATGTTCTCGAAGCGTCAGATTCAAATAAGCAGAAAAGTTGTATATGATATTCTGATTTTTTGCTGCCATCATGATCTCTAACAGCCACTACAGAGGCTCAACAAAATTTAATGCCACATATTAAATATTTTAATACCTGCTGGTCGGAAACTACCCGAACGCTGTGGCCCCAAGATACTACCTTTGAGGTACGCCTTTATGAGCAGTAATATGAATGAATTGAAAAGGTGTACCGTTGAAACTGATTTCAGCAGTCTGTTGTCTAAAGCTCAAGTACGATTTTAACCAAGGCAACGCCATACTTCTAACATCGGATCGTTGAAGTTTGCAGATTTATTTGAAATGGTTTACACTGCGAATGCCTTCGCCAAATTAAGTAACACACTGCATGATAAGCTTGCCTTTCAAAGCTGTAACAATTATGAAATCCAATATTAAATGTGATTTGATTAGTGCCATTAAAGGGATTTTTATTAGTTTTTAGAAATTATTATTATTCTTATTATTATAATTATAGTCGGGCCATGGCGTAGATGCCTTTAATCACTGCGACCTTAATAGATTTATTGTAACAAAATGCCCTTACGTGTGTTAAAATACTTGGTGGCTTTTAATAAAATGTTGGTGTCGTATGCGACTAATGCCTAGAGCAACGCAACTGCGCTGAAAGCCAGTGGCGAACGCATAAAAGTTTACACAAAATAAACTAAATGTGATACGTGCTCAAACACTTACCGTTTTAGGAATCCTCCATGAAATCACAAAGTGGATAATGTCTATTTAATATTTGTAACATTAGATATGTTTCCAAAGTTGTTTCGGCAGAGTGAGTGCGGCGTGAAGAAAAAGGTTTGTATGCCGAAACGAACGTTACATCTAATGACCTTATTTGCGTAGTAATAATCTTCAATAACTTAACGTTCTGTGACGCACCTTCACAATTTGTTTAATGTGCCAAAATCAGAGTCTTTACTAAACATTTAGCTTCTAAAACACAAACATTTCTTGCGTCTTCTATCGCGCATAGCTATGCGTGAACATGTTGCACTATTTGCAAAGATGCCACTAACGACACCGAAGAGTTTTGTAGTTTTTCTATCGCATCCGCTAGTCCCACGTAATTGTTCTGAATAATTTCCGAATCTGTTTTAACTTGACTATCCTGAAATTTCAAGCGGCTTACCTTGACAGCCGCAGCTTCCTTTGGATCGAATTTTAAAATCACGTTCTTTATATTCTCAAAATATTTAAGATAATAAAATGCAGCCTCTAACCATGTTCCCCAACGAGTAAGAATAGGTTGTGGTGGATCAGGAATACCGGGGCATAGTCTATGAATTTCCCGAATACGTTTTGGGGATTTTACAAACGCAGTTTTTGTATGTGCTATTAGAGCGCCTACCTCGGGATAACATTTTCTGATACTATCTGCTACGAGACTGAGAGTATGAATTTTACATGTAATATGCAACAAGTTAGCACAATGTTTTTTAAGAGATCGACCCACAGCAAGCATGTTTGCGGCATCATCACTCATAAAAACATCAACAGTTGATTTGTTGAAAGTTCAAACTTTTCCAATGTATTTAACACCAACATTGAAATTACTTCGATAGTGCATTGTTGTATTCGTCTGGAAGCTAGTAAAATTGAGGGTGATGGTCGATGTGGTTCCATTGTGCGTACCATTACATTAACCACAGAATGTTTTTTACGATCTGTTGTTTCGTCCACACATAACCACAGTTTTTTATCTTGCAACTCCGATTTAATTCTTTTCTCGACATGCTCACGAGCAGACGGCACCAACTCTCTGTAATGTTCTCTCACTTGGTAACTTAAAGTTCGAATATTCATTCCAAAACGAGACGTATGCTTTCTTCCTTAGTAAATGAAATGGTAAATTACATACAATAAGCACATAAATTAAATTTAAATTTGTCATAATCTCGTGTGGAATTTTTTTTTGAAACATGCCCTGCGCTATTTACGTGCCATAGACAATCACTTTTCGACCAACACATTAAATCTATTTTACACACTACACATTGAATTTTAGCGCCATCATACTTTAAATCAGGCATTTCTGCAATAAATTCTCTTATTGTGTCCAACTTTGGTCGTTTTCGCGACGTAGGAAACATTTTCAAAACAAACGTAGAACTACGATATAGTATACGACAGCGTAGATGCATACACAACAGATCGGCTTTCGAGTCGCAGTTATACTGACGCTTATACCGAATTATCCCGGCCGTGTTTATTTTGTGTAAACTTTTATGCGTCAGCCACTGGCTTTCAGCGCAGTTTGCGTTGCTCTACTAATGACAACACATTTAAATAGGATGTGTTTTGCCGTCTCCAGATATTCTTGGCATGGACGACAAATTTGATCTTTAGCTTTTCCTAGTTTAAATAAGTGATATTTTAGGGCTACATGACCTGTCAGAAGTCCTGCCAGTAATCTAAGATCCCTTTTGCTGAAAGATAGCGCTATTTTTGCTGTCTCTGGCGCCTGATATGTGTGCTTTCGCCTGTTTTTGTCCTGGAACATTTTCCCAGTACGAGGCCTTTTGATTGTCCTCCCTTGCCCTAATTACTTGTTTTATGTGGCTCTTTGGAGACCACAGAAGGGGTTAGGGCCAATGAAAGGCATGTTCGCTGCTTCTTTAGCCAACTTATCTGCCTTTTCATTTCCTTCGATCCTTTGGTGGCTTGGGACCCACCGCAAAGTAACGTGGTTATTGCGTCCCAGTTGCCTTACATTGTGTACACATTCATGTATCAGAGCAGATTCGTATGCGTAGGCCTGAATGGCCTTTAGAACTGCCCGACTGCCGCTGTATATATTTATAGTTGCGCCTCATTTTTATAAATACATTCATGGCGAAAGTACTAGGAAGTTTTGTTCGCACAAATGAATATTTTTTAGAAAAAGGTGTTTTTTTGTTTCTGCAGAACACTTTGTATTATAAAGTAGTAAATGTAATGTATTAAATTATGTAAATTGTATGACGTTAGCTATACGTATGTAATTACGTTGCATATACATATGCACAAATGTCTATACAATTACAGACCTGTTATTACTTTGCCAATACGAATATCAAAGTGTACGTGGGTATAGTATTCATTTCTTTTCGATCCTTCACTTATCTGCGCTCATAGAGATCTACATATACAAAGATCTGTAATTATAGACATAGATATTGTAATTACTGCTGCGAAATATCTCTTTACTTTCTTTCGTTATTATACCGCTTTGAGTGAAATTGAATGCGTGTTGTTTTTACCAGAATTAGGATCTTAATTAATGCTGAAGGTATTAATCATTGCTTTTCTTCTCTTTCCAGGTGAGTAACAGCATAACCTACTGGGAAGATAGTATAGCCTCGTAAGTAAGTATGTGTACATGACTCCAAGTCAGTGTATTGTAATATCCGCGTGCAGTGAACTAAAATTCCATGTTTACTTTCTACTAATCAACGTGAAAATCCTTGCAATCAAATTCTATCTTTGAGCTCATCAGGCATAATACTTTATGAGTAACGTATGTACATTTGCTATTCGTGTAATTCTGGAAGGATTACACAAAGACTACACTAAAAACTTAGCCATTACATTCCCTTCCAAAATATCCTAGATTGATTGAACTCCTCCGGCATAAATTACATAAATTACTTATTTAAAATTTCCAAGGTACTTGCTGAAGTACTATTATGTGGAGGTTGAGATGCTAGAATGATGTAAACATTACCAGTTTTGTCATTCTGTGTAATGAATGTTTTGATGTAAATTTTCGTAAGTTTTTTGAGTATTTATCACCAGTTTAACTGTAAATACAGCTAACGAAGTAAACTATTCATCAGAAAACTATAAGAATGTATAGAAGAATCTCTTCCTTCACATTATGATCCAACAAACGCACTTTAGGTCGCGCCTGAGTATAGTACCGCAGATATCTTACGAGGTAGGCGCCATAAATTCTCGGCCTGGCAGGCTTACATACATAGGTTCTAGCGTGTTCAAACTCCGTTGCGTCATAGTTACACATGTGCAAAGCCCGCACTATATATCTACGGCTCGAAGAGTAGTAGTTTTTAGTAGCCAGCCTGACAACGTGACTAGTGCATGAAAATGTCTCAGGTAAGGAAAATTGAGTCCCGCGCTGTCATTAAATTTTTAACAAAAGAAGAGCATACGCCTAATCACATTGAACAACGTTTAGACGGCGTTTATGGTGATTTCTCTCCTTCATATTCCACTGTAAAAAAATGGGCGAAATGTTTCCGTTTGAGGCAAGAATCCCATGATGTTGATGAGGGCGTGACAAACGGTTGCACCCGCTGTGTTTACTATGTACATACAAGGAGTCGAGTGGACGTTCGGATATTATCGGTTGATCGGTACACGCACACCGATTCTTTGTATGTACAGCGGGTACAACCATTTGTCACGCTTTACTGATAACGCCTCAAAACATTTCAATTATAAGATTAGTGCAAGATGGGTAGTCGGTACTAGTCAGACGCATTTTGATTAACTAGAAAGAATCCCAAACTATTTTCTGACTGATTTCACGACAAGTGATTAGCTCTGATTAATTTGTAATTTCTGCGGAAACGAGGCTTATAAGAATTAACTTCGCAGTTCACCTTATAAATTAGACAGAAAGCTGTCTAAATCCATCACTGTATGGCAATGTAAAAAGTAGATGCATTTGCTGACTTCCGTATTCGAATAAATTTTCACTATCAAAGTGCAAATTTCATACTTTCTAAAGGAGCTTTTTTGAATCGTTTCATTTATCGTCACACCCCATTTCCTATATTATTCGCCCTTTACCAACGGCGGTGGCTATAGTATGGGAAGTTTCTATTTTCAGAGATTGTATCACTTTGGACAGGAGCAAACGATGAATATGGGGAAACTTTCACGAATCTCTCATTAGGCTTACTTGTTGCGAAAGTCCCCCAACGTGTTCAACAAACAGTAATGCACTATTCGAGCTCGATAAGGGACCATCTTTGCCGGAAATGCGTAAACTTCGTTAATCGAAAAGTTATTGATGATATTCTATTAAGCCTCGTTATAGATAAAAAAAAGTGATTGTAAGCAGATGCTACGGAAACAGAATGAAGCAAGCAACGTGTATGTTTACGAAACAATTAGTTAAGTGTAATTTCCTGGATTGTTCTTTTATAATTTTGGACGTTTAAACAACATGGTTCGAATAGGTTGGCTTATACAAAAAATATGATTAATTGTAATACATTTACATCAACGGGTGTGAATCCACAGTAACACGAGAAAGTAATTTGGCTCCACATTCATCTGTCAAACGTATTTTGGCTAAGGAATAATTGAAAATAAATCAGGGCCTGTTGTACGGCGGGAGAAGGTAATTTACGGAGGTCATTCTAGTAATGAGCGGTGAGTCGGATTCTACTCCATCCAAGTTAATTATCCCGCTGTGGCCATAGCGAAACCCGGGCATTTACAACATGGGCCGCCAATCATAATCACGTCTGAATGCTCAAAGAATACATGTGCAATTCAACTGAAAGTAGAGACACCAACAATTTCTTTCGCCACTCATCCTATTTGCTTAATTGGAGGCTACTAAATAAGAAATTGCTACATGGCCGTTTTACGTACGTATATCCTGGAATACGTAAATTAGTTTTGTATGAATTAAATTCTTTCCAAGGTGTACTGTTTTGCAAATCAAAATAATCAGATTACAATATCCAGTAGTTTCGTTTTTGTTTATAGTTTTAAAGCTTTTTTGAGATTAGGGATTAAATATAAATTGCTAATAGGTTTATAAAGCAGAAAATTTCTTTTTGACGAAATGAATTCCTGTCATCCTTTTAAAGTATTCTTGTGGTTGGACATGTCGTCACAGTTGCACTTACTTTAACCAATTTGTTAGCTGTCGTTTATGAAAATGTTATCGATATGAACACTGCGGTGATTGAAAATAATTTCCTCAACAGTAGAATAAGAAGTAATTGTGTTCTTAATATTAAATCACTACTGAAGTAAAATGTCCTCCGAAAACTTCCAAACATTAAGATATGTAGAAGATTGACATAATTAGTTATGTAAGTGTGAACAAGACATGAACTGTGCAAAGTACCTAAAGACTTTTCGGTTGGAGAAGCTATTAAAATTTTCAAGGATCTTTTTTTTTTTGGTAAACGGATTTTAAAATGGCTGTTTATGTATAAATAGTTCCTCATAATAATTTCTGAAACCAGTTTAAATTCCATTGTTTTCCATTCAATTTTGTAACTACTTTTAATGTTTACAAGTTTAGATAAGCACAACTTACATCTGAATTTCTCCCTGAGGTTGTGTCGCACGTTCTTCCTTTTATTTTGCACCTGTATCCATACATACCGTTTTTGTACAAAAGGCTACTATTATTATTATAAGACTCCTTCAGTCCGTGTAAGAGGTAAAAGCAAAAGCGACGAAGATACTGAATGGGTTGACAGACCTACAGCGTTACCAATAAATCATATTTATGACAACAGGCTCATTTAGTCACACCTCGTATTTTGCTTGGCAATTGCCAAGCAAGAACCATGTTACTTTACAGTTGGTCCGAAACCACTAATCGAGCGAGAGAAATGGAAAAGCTGTTAAGCTGGCCAAAGAAGCTGCGAATATGTCTCTAATTGGCAAAAATCCTTAACGTGGTCTACAAAAGACTCACCTAAAATAGGAAATTAGGAAATCAGGCGAAAGCAATCGTATCAACGTCGCCAAATACAATATTATCTTCCACAAAAAGGCATTTCAGAATATTGGCAAGCTTATTGACAGGCCATGGAGCTCTAAAATATCATTTACACAAACAAGAAAAAGCTGAAGATTCTGTCGTCTATGTCAAAAAGATTTGGAGACGGCAGATCGCATTTCTAGTACTTATTGAATTGAGGGAAGAGAATCCTAGGGTAATATTTAAGGTTCATCAAAAGCCCCCAACTATTCTAATACACATAAGAACACTGTTGCAATAGATCTATTCAGTTCGCAGTGACCGAAGGCATCAATACCTGACATGGCGCATCGCAAAAATAATAATAATGTTTATTTTGCTTCTATTTATCAACTGCATTTTTCCAAGAAGTGTAAATAATGTCAAAAAATGCCTTATAGAGGTATAAGCTGAATTACTGAACTTATTTAAGTACAGAGTCTTCAAATCTGATCCAGATAGATCTTTCCGCGATGATGAAGTTGTGTAAGCACTACATCTACTAATGTACTACACAATCATTTTTTGAATTGCGATTGATCACTTCTTCTTGACTATACTGATGTTAATAAAGCCCTGGATGCTTTTATATATATCCTGGATCTTTACGTTCCTTCTAAACCACGCTCAAATACTTTTTATTCACCATGGTTGACAACAGATGTCATTCGTAATCTGAAATACAAGAATTAAAAAAAAAGTAGACGTCAGACTAGCATTAGATGGTATGAAGGGGTTGCTCTGGGCTTTAATCATGCACTATCTCTTATATTATTTTACAATAATAGGTTCAATTCAATTTTTGTACTTGCAGATACTACTTTCTTTCATTTTTTCATTTGTGTGTATCTGCCGTGTGTGGTCGCTGTGAATTTTGCTCCGTAAAAATTGCGTATTTCACGTTTATACGGTAGTTGTTTTAAATAACTACTTATTTGTGTAAGAGTTTAAGTGAATCTGTGGCCATTTATTATCTTTTCAAGTTGAAATGTGAGCGTTTGTACGTAAAATTTGGTATTGTTTGATAAAACTTTTCTATATCGATCGCCATATACTTGTTTTTTGTCCTATAGTGTTTTTTGTTCCTGGATACGAGCTTGGTTTCATTGTCGCAGGTCAGTAATACCCCGATACACTATTGAGATGTTTAATTTATTATAATCTAGTTTAAACCAAATTAAAACCTAGATCTATCTTTATCCTTTGAACTCAGCTGTATACCGTCCGCTGCTCAGTTTACCTTGTTTGTCAACAAAATCTAGATTTGCCACGAGCACTGTCGGCACGAAGAATTGTATCCCTGTACTTTCCTTTCCATTTAAGTAATTAATAATAACAAGATTATTTAGAATTTAACATTTATGATCATACATTGTTTGTTACGTTTTTTCTTTGTCCTTAATTTGGCCTATGCTGTTGGACAATAAACCTATTATTATTAAAAAAACCTATTATTATTTATTTTGAAATAATAATTATTTGATAGTTTTCAGCTGTCAGTCAGGTGAAAACTGTTACTAGAGCTTGGATAATGGTCAGCTAATTGTAATTTCTAAGTGTATGGAATTGCCTAATGAAGCTGAATTTGGATGCGTATATATATGTGCATGTTTAACACAGTGTCCGTTGTGTATGTATGGAAAAGTGATCATTGATGATTTGAGATAATATTTTTAATAGAGTCAGTGAATGGAAAATCGGATATCTGGACGTATATTTCACATAAGCAGTGGTTGAAGGCAGATGTATAGATTTTTCAATTAAAGTTTAGCTCATCTAGGATGTTGGTAGCAGCAACATACTACTGAATAAATAGATTGATCAAATAGAGTAATACTTTGAACGGCCTGAGTTTGCCTCTGTATATGAAATAGAAATTAAGTTGCAATTTTTACATGCACATTAATAGTTTTCGTAGTTGCACAGTCATGGTTATGAGTATAGTTTTCACTCTCATCTGCTGCATATAGGTCTGTATGCATCTAATCCTCAATTCTCGTGTTGCACGGTAAAACAACGCAAATATGAAATGCATACAACCTCATATCTTGGTTATTACGAGCGTCGTTATGCTTAAGTAAAGCTTGTATTACCAGAACGTTTCGCATGTTACACTAAGCTATAATACGCTTTTATTAGATCACCAATTGTTAGACTAAAGAGTGAAATGGAAGCAGAAATAAGCCATGCTAACAAGAGTATTTACGTTGCCTTGTATGCCTTTTTTTGATCGTTCATTTTACGACAACGTAAATTCGGCATCTAGCGGCAACGTGCGTTAAGGTAAACATGCCGTTTTAGTGGTCATCGTTAACTTGAGCTGAATCGTAAAAACGCTTTTTAATATTAGTAGTTTTTTGTTTTACTGTTCAGCAGTCAAATATTGTTGCATGCATTTTATGTTTGGACTATTTTTATATGAGTTTGGCTTTTCTCTTTGGAATCGCTTTATCCCCTATAAAGTTTTTAATACGTAAGATGAAGTAGTAGAGGATTGCGCATGTTATTAATAAATTAGCGTAGTAAGTGTTGCTTGTTTAGTACGAGGGATGTTTCCAAAGTTCTAGCAATTTATCCAGAATTTTGTTATTTCGTCAATTTTCGTCAATATTACATTGTAATTTTTTATAATATATTCCACGTTTAAATGAACACTTATCCCACCATTCAACTTTAAACGTAAAACCATTCTCAAAGAATTTCTTTGGAGCCTCCGCAATCCATTTATAGCACGTTTTATTTTATTGAAGTTCTGAAATTGAACACTCCGCAGTGGTTTTTTCAAATTTGGATAAAGTTGAAAATCAATGAAAGCCAAACCTGGCGAATAAGCTGGACGTGGTAGCAATTCCTAGTGCAATTCGTTCAAAACATCCTTCGTTTTGCGTGCGATATGCGGTCCTGCGTTGTCCTGTTGGAATGACAGTCGCTTCTGCAGCTTTCTGAACCGTTTCTTGTAAAGGACCTGCCGCAATTAGCCGGAATGGTGATAAATTGTAATCTATTATATGTGTAACTTGATTATTTAAACCAAGGTTTGGGGGAAGAACAGCGTAGGTTAGTGCTACTGACCTACTACCGAATCCCGCCTTGTGACTGTCTCAACATAATCATTTTTTTATTCAATTTTGTAAGATATGCTGTGACAAAGAAATTATTAAGTATTATTATAAAAGATTAGAATAGTATTCTGCGTTAATGGTAGTGCCTCTGGGTAAATAATCCATAAAAATAATCTCGCAATCGCAGAATACAGTAAGCATTAGTTTTCCAATCAACGGAAGTGCACGCGCTTTAAGTGGAGGCTTTTCTTCGAGTTTGCACCATTCATTGGACTGACTTCTGGTCTCATGATTGTAGTCCGTGTTTCAGCGGTAGTTATTATCCGTTGCCAAAATTGGACGCCGTAACGAGTTAGCAGCTCCTGAACTTGGCGGCAAGTGTCGCTCCTGTTGAGTTTCTGTTCAGGCTCCAATAGTGTTGATACCTGGTGGGCTGAAACCTTGTTGATGCCCAAATATTCATATAAGAATAATCCATAGTGACTCTCTGTGAGATGATGTATGCAAAGGTAGTAATGAAAACAATGGTCGAAGTCTCACAAAATTCTATTAATGGTATTAGGCGACCAGTTTCGTGTTGTGCCAACACATCATCAGGCCTGCTATGAGGATATCCAAATAAAGGAAACTTGATAGAATAACTCAATACAAGGAATTAACAATAAGAAATAGTGAAAAAGATCAATCAGAAAACAGGTTCTTTTTTTTTAACCATGACTATAAGTTACAATATAAAATCATCTGTATTATAGTATGTAATTAAATTTAGTCTAATAATTAATTAATAGGCAACAAAATATATTCAAAAAACCTTCCTCTCCCTGTCTGGTGTGAATATATTTTGATGCCTGTTAATTAATTATTAGACTAAATTTAATTACATACTATAATACATATGATTTTATATTGTAACTTACAGTCATGGTTAAAAAAAGAACCTGTTTTCTGATTGATCTTTTTCACTATTTCTTATTGTTAATTACTTGTATTAAGTTTATTCTACCATGTTCCTTTTGCTTGGAAATCCTCATAGCTGGCCTAATGTGTTGGCACAACACGAAACCGGTCACCTAATACCATTAACAAAATTTTGTGAGACTTGGGCCATTGTTTTTATTACTACCTTTGCATTCATGTAAAATGTCATGAACCAGTCGTGTTCCTATTCCTAGATTAACATTAATTTCACGAATAGTTATTCGTCGGTCGTTTTTCAGTATATACTCCACAGCAGTAATTTCCGCTCAATTACAGAGGTGCTTGGCTGTTCAGTGGCCGGATCGTCTTCTAGTGATATTCCCCCATCTTTAAAACGATCTACTCTCTGACCTTTGGAGAGGTTGAACGATTTTAGATGTTTTCATACTCTCTTTCCATAAAAAGAAAATGATTGCTCTGTGAGTTAGGCGAGTCTTCCGTAGTTGCACAAACAATACGAAAATGCATTTGTATCCATGCAGTGAGGTAATTGGACTAACGTGTAAGACTTTTGTCTGGCCGTTAACGCCATCTAAACATTTTGCGCAATTAAACTAGAACCCAATACCTAGAACTTTAGAAAAACCGCTGTACATACAATAAATAACGTTCATATACTCGCATATACATTGCCTTAAATGTGCTTAAATTGATTACGATTACTGGACTAGCACCTACAAGAATTAAAATTTATTTTATGTACATCATTTTCTTCATCAATAAATTATGAATTATATTAGTTTTATCTATGGAACGAATTTTAAAAGGTAGAACTAAATGGAAGCGTAGAGAGTGATGAAATAGTCGTAAAATATTTTGATTTACATAAAATTTAGTCCTATTTAATAACTTTAATAACTATTTAATAATAGCAGTGGCATTTGTAAGAGCTCGCAATTTAACTTTGTAGAAAACTTTAGGGTAAATAGTTTTTTAAACATTTTGACAATCAGAATATATTATTTAATCTATTTTAAGAATTTTGCTCAATGATATTTTACTTAATCAGTGTTAATTTTGTAATCTTACACTCTTGAAAGTTTGTGAAGTTCGGAATATTCATCAATTTCGTGTAAAAAATATTGCTAGGGTGCAAATTTGCGTCCCATTGTCTTGGATAACCTCTCAATTTTGCTACTTATCTTGCATGCTTTCTTGTTCATCGGCGGTAAACACAGATAAAATAGTGCTGCCGACTTCTTTCCAGGACAGGGCGTGAACCGCGTGAGTGGTTGTAGTTAACAAGAGCTGGGCAAAAATTCTCCCATTTAATATTTCGGGCCCTGAGCGGAGCATCGCACAAATACGTGGAATACGAATATTATCAGTGGGGCAGCATATTACATTCAGGGATTTCCAGTAAATATTAACAGTTTCACAAAAGTTAAGGATTAAGGATATTTATAAAAACCGAAATTTGTTTAATAAAAGGAACTGCAACAATGTTGTTTCAAAATTCAAAATTCAAAAAAACTTTATTATTACTTTAGTGTACCGATTGGGAAAATGAGAAACTAGCCTTATCGCTCTCAAGCGGAGGAGTTAATGGCAGCAAATGGCTCAAGGTTACCGATGTGGTTAGTTACGAGGTAGGTTGCATTATGTGCGGACTATCTTAGTAAGAATATCTAGAGTATTTATTTTTCTTTTCTTTCATTTCGTCAGAATCTGTTTTTATTTTCGTCTTTAGAATATCTTAATAATTTCGTCTAAGCTTCGTAGCAACAACAAAATAAATATGCGAAAATCTCATTTCCAGGCGACCATGAGTTCAAATTATTATGTGCATGCTTGCACACAGTAGGTCTACACACCAACATCGTTACAAGCATACTAACGCGCGGCTCGCATCGAATCGATCGGGTTTCACTCAGTCCCTACGTTCTCTCGCATGTACGGCGAGAGAGTGAGGAGGGAATACCGATATAGCTAATTTCTTATTTTCCCAATTGGTATATATTTAAAAGATGATACTTATGAATGGTGGATGCACTTGTAACGTGTTTGTTGTTGAGCCTTTCTAAAAATCTCTTAAAAATAAAATTGTTGAATTCATAAAACGGAATTTCGGCAATCACAAATGCCTCAAATATTTCATCATTAAAGACATACCATAATTTTCTGGGCATAGTTGCTTGGGTATTTTTTTGTTGCACCATGGGCGGATACGTCACTGTTTTTAGTGGAAGCAATCATGTTTTGCAAATGTTGAAAACCACACCTTTCTCATGTAAAGTTGAAAAATATTTGTATAATTGGCTACCCAGAACCTTATTAAACGGGAATCAGAATTTGTCTCCCTTGTATAAAATGTGTATAAACTATGAGGAAAGATTTTCAAATGCAAAACTTACAAATTACAGATAAATAAAGCTATAAAAATAACTGAAACTATAAAGGAGGCAAAGACTAAATAACGTAACCTCTTAGGTAGACAACAATTCAATAAATAGTCTACAAGACATTAGGAGCGAAATCGAGCTTACTTACAGTACTGTGCTACTAAACATGTATCCACGCACAGCAAAAATGTGTACATCGCATAAGTACGCCGCTGGGATGAACATTATTATCGTGACCTGCCGAGAAATATCATAGCCTTAACTATTATAGATATTGTTCTTAAAAATAATTTTGCATGTTAATATAAAACTCTCATTAACTTCTGTACATTTATATCTAACCGCTATCTGTCCCAAATGAAACTTAATACCATAATTCTGACGTATTTGCGTATGTCGTTCAGACAACTATTCCATTTCATGCGACGCTATAAGAAAAGTTTTTATTGTAATACGATACCAGAACGTATTATTACTAGAGCAACGCAACTGCGCTGAAAGCCAGTGGCGGACGCATAAAAGTTTACACAAAATAAATTAAATGTGATACGTGCTCAAACACTTACCGTTTTAAGAGTCCTCCGTGAAATCACAAAGTGGATAACGTCTATTTAATATTTGTAACATTAGATATGTTTCCAAAGTTGTTTCGGTAGAGTGAGTGCGGCGTGAAGAAAAAGTGTTTTTGTATGCCGAAAACGAACGTTCTACATCTAATGACGTTATATTTGCGTAAGTAAAATAATCTTTCAAATAACTTAACGGTTCTGTTGACGCACCTTCACAAATTTGTCTTAATGTGCCAAAATCAGAGTCTTTATCTAAAACGCTTTCAAACCTTTCTAAAACACAAACATTTCTTGCGTCTTCTATCGCGCATAGCTGTGCGTGAACATGTTGCACTATTTGCAAAGATTCCACTAACGACACCGAAGAATTTTGTAGTTTTCCTATCGCATCCGCTAGTCCCACGTAATTGTTCTGAATAATTTCCAAATCTGTTTTAACTTGACTATCCTGAAATTTCAAGCGGCTTACCTTGACAGCCGCAGCTTCCTTTGGGTGGAATTCTAAAATCACGTTCTTTATATTCTCAAAATATTTAAGATAATAAAATGCAGCCTCTAACCATGTTCCCCAACGAGTAAGAATAGGTTGTGGTGGTTCAGGAATACCGGGGCATAGTCTATGAAATTCCCGAATACGTTTTGGGGATTTTACAAACACAGCTTTTGTATGTGCTATTAGAGTGTCTACCTCGGGATAACATTTTCTGGTACTATCTGCTACGAGACTGAGAGTATGAATTTTATATGTAATATGCAACAAGTTAGCACAATGTTTTTTAAGAGATCGACCTACAGCAAGCATGTTTGCGGCACCATCACTCATAAACATCAACAGTTGATTTGTTGAAAGTTCAAACTTTTCCAATGTATTTAACACCAACATTGAAATTACTTCGGCAGTGTATTGTTGTATTCGTCTGGAAGCTAGTAAAATTGAGGGTGACGGTCGATGTGGTTCTATTGTGCGTACCATTACATTAACCACAGAATGTTTTTTACGATCTGTTGTTTCGTCCACACATAACCACAGTTTTTTATCTTGCAACTCCGATTTAATTCTTTTCTCGACATGCTCACGAGCAGACGGCACCAACTCTCTGTAATGTTCTCTCACTTGGTAACTTAAAATTCGAATATTCATTCCAAAACGAGACGTATGCTTTCTTCCTTAGTAAATGAAGTGGTAAATTACATACAATAAACACATAAATTAAATTTAAATTTGTCATAACCTCGTGTGGAATTTTTTTTGAAACATGCCCTGCACTATTTACGTGCCGTAGACAATCACTTTTCGACCAACACATTAAATCTATTTTACACACTACACATTGAATTTTAGCGCCATCACACTTTAAATCAGGCATTTCTGCAATAAATTCTCTTATTGTGTCCAACTTTGGTCGTTTTCGCGACGTAGGAAACATTTTCAAAACAAACGTAGAACTACGATATAGTATACGACAGCGTAGATGCATACACAACAGATCGGCTTTCGAGTCGCAGTTATACTGACGCTTATACCGAATTATCCCGGCCGTGTTTATTTTGTGTAAACTTTTATGCGTCAGTCACTGGCTTTCAGGGGAGTTTGCGTTGCTCTAAT
This sequence comes from Dynastes maya, assembly GCA_029619315.2. Taxonomy (NCBI): domain Eukaryota; kingdom Metazoa; phylum Arthropoda; class Insecta; order Coleoptera; family Scarabaeidae; genus Dynastes; species Dynastes maya. The sequence continues at coordinate 20,374,888 of JAROYE020000005.1, read as the reverse complement.
TATTACATTTAAAGATGTTACTATAAAGAGATATACAACATACCAAATGATAGATAAATTATGGAACAAATTACGGTCATAATTAAAGATTTACAGCAACCAACTAAACAAGGGAATATGAACGTCTAGCAAGCGTTATTATTCGCCATTCTTCCTTCTTCCGCATCTACCTAGCGGTAATGATATCTCTCAAACATTGGAACTAATTATTAATTATAGTCACTTAATATCTATATAAGTATAATAAACGTTTTGCTTAAATTCCAAGTTAGGAAATAAATTTTAATTAATAATAAGTAAAGTTAATAATAATAAAATTATTATTAATATTACAGATGTTTTCGTACCTACCTGAAGTGGCCAAGCATTTATTATTTAAGTTCCTGCTTTATTAAAGAAAAGTAAATTCAAAGTTTTTCCGAACGCTTTTATTAGAATTTGTTTCTTAACTGTCAAGCCGTTCGTAAAAGATCAGTAGATTTCAAGTTTCAGATATTGATTTTGTATCTGGAATTACAAATATTATTTACTCAAGAAAATTGAACTGAACTTTGAACTTAAGTTTTTGTAACGTTTCATCTCCATTGATTGATTTTATTGTTTACAAGGGTGAGTTTCTGTCGGAAAGTTTCTAATATTGATTTAGCCAGGATACAATGTTATTGCAATAATGTTATTTTACATAGACAATTGATACTATGAGAAGTTAGAAAGGTCCAGTTTTACGCTCGTGATAGACGGTCGAATAGGGTTTTTCTGATGAATCGTTCTCCACATTTTTAATTATATTAACGTATTGTTTTATAAGTCCTTAATTTTAAGAAGAGTTGCAATCACTTTAGGCAATTTTCCAATTATGGTAATACCTATGGGAACAGATTACGGTATGTAAGAAAGAAACGTAGATGAATAGTATTTCTTAGTCGTAAATTAGCATACTTGTTTTACTAAACCACTCCATGTACTGTGTTGTGATTGCAAACACGTTTAAAATATTCTTTGTTTTAGGTATTACAACCTTATATTCTATGTCGTTTAATGTTGTATTGATTAGTTATATTTCAACCTAATTCAACGAAAAAAACGTTTCTTATTCAATAATTGTCTTACTTAATACTTTTATTTATTATATTGTGTGGTAAACATGGTACATATCTTAATAATTTATTAATTAATAAGAAACTAAAGAGGATGAAAATTCAGTTTTACATCGTTGTTATTAACATTAGTATAGAGCATGCTCGGTAATTCCTGGCACACTTTGTTTTAAGTATTTTAATTACGAACTGTCAAAGTAAATGTCAAGTAATTGTTTAGTTGTCGTTAGCTATTCATGGTGTATAACTGACAAATTTACGATTCGTGGTTTTGAAATGAGAACTGTTAAGAACCAAGAACTCGCAAAAAGAATTTGCCACTACTTTAAAAATTCTGCGAATCGAGTCAAGAAAGATGTTATTAGGCATTTTACGAAAGAAAGGGTGGCCAGGAGGACTATATACAATGTTTTGCCACGCTATGAAGTACGTAAATCTGCAATTTATAAATCGGGAAGAGGAAGGCCACTATTTGTAAGAAATAAAACGTTATTGTCTCGTGTTAAAGCCCTTTACAAAGGAGATCTAAACATGTCTTAAAGAAAAGCGGCCGCTCTGTTGAATATATCGCCTTCATATTTACTGAAGTTAAAGTTAAAAAAGCTGGAATTAAATCTCACGTATGTAAAAACGTCCCACATTATGTTAACGATCAAGAATCGAGAGCGAAAACTGCTTGCAGAAAAATTCTCGAAGAATTGGCACCTCCAGGAAGCGGAAAGTTATTATCATGGATGATGAAACATACTGTGCTGTTGATCCAAAAGATGTTCCTGGGAGAAAATACCATCATTGTGCTCCCAATATAGACGTACCAATTGGAAAAAAGTTCAAACCTAAGAAAAAATTTTTCAAAAAATATCTGATATGGCAGGCGATGGATGAACATGGGAATGTTTCAAAACCGTATATTTTCACAGGCACCACGAATTGGAAAATTTACCTAAATGAGTGTTTACGCAAGAGGCTTATTCCCTTTATCAAAAATAGAAATGTTCTGTTTTGGCCTGATATGGCAACATGTCATTATGCTGCCAAATGCATAGAATTCCTTCAAGAAAATAACAGATTTTGTATTACAAGTAAATAACTCTCCAAATACACCTCAGGTCCGGCCCATTGAAAAGTATTGGGCATTATTGAAGAGAGAATATTCTAAAAGGAAAAGCCCTGCGAAAAGTTTAAATTCCTCCAGATGTATAGTGACGGCACACCCCCAAAAAAGTCCAAAAATAGTGGGGCATTTTTAATGAACAAGTAAGAAAAAACTACTCAAGTAGTAGCTAGAAGTGAACCTTCCCAAAAGTAAAATTTTAATAAATATTTTCTATCTTTCAAAAAAAATTCTTTGTTGCTGAAGTATTGCGTTTAGTTTATAGGTTTTTTAAAAATTTTGTGCCAAGATTTAACCGAGCATATTTAAATTTCCCTTCTTAAGATGTAAAAATATTTTGTTTACAGGAAAAATTCGACCTCACAATAGTATACTTCCCGGGTAGGGGACCATTTTCGCGTCCCATAACTTCATGCATCCGCGGTTCGCGGCAAATTTTCGCGAATTTTAGGCAATTTCGTGGAATTGAGTTTGATTGCGGCTCACGCTTTTAATTCGCGGATGATTTCGCGGTTTTTATTTAATTAACCCCCAAAACCCCGCGGATTTTTATTTAATTAACGCCCAATTTCGCGGAATTTTTTTAATTAACCCCCAACCCTCGGGGAAATTTTATTAATTAACGCCCAAATCTCGGGGTTTTTTTTAATTAACCCCCAATCTCCGCACTTTAAAGAAAACCGCGCCCATAATTCAGCATCCGCGGTTCGCGGTTTGATTTCGCGGATTTTTTTTAATTAACGCCCAACCTCGGGGATTTTTATTTTAATTAACGCCCAATCTCGGGGAATTTTTTTTTAATAAGTAATTGCGCATTTCAAGAACATCCGCGTCCATAACTTCATGATCCGGGTTCCGTTTGATTTCGCGGAATTTTATTTAATTAACCCCCAAATTCGGGGAAATTTTTTTTTAATAACCCCTAATCTCGCGGTTTTTTTTTTTAATTAACGTCTAATCTGCGGTTTTTTTTTTAATTAACCCCCCAATCTCGCGCACTTTCAAAAATTTTCCGCGTCCCATAACTCATGCATCCGCGGTTAAATTTGCGGGTATTTCAAGGTACCCCCTTTAATCCGCGAGCAATTTCCTGGAATTAAGTTTGATTAGCGGCCACCCTTTAATCCGCGGGCAATTTCCTGGAACGAATTTGATTAGCGTCTCGGCCTTTACTCCGCGGGAATTTTTCGGGAATCGAATTTTGGTTTAGCGGCTCGCTTTTTTTAACCGGGGCTATTTAAAAGGTCGCGTTTTTATTCGGAGTAATTTCCGCTTTATTAGAACCCAATTTTAAGTTTGCGCTTTTTAATCCGCGGAAAAAAGGGCAGTCGCGGAAAGATGGCGCCCCGCGATACGCTAATTAGCGGTTTCGTTTCGCGGTTTTTCAAGGCGCGCTTTTTTTTCGCGGTAATTTTTGCGGAATCAAGCAATGTAAAGATTGAGGCATGGGGGGTCGCGGAACCCAAAGAAAGGTATTATGGATTGATTGCGTTTAATTTCACGGTCATTCGCGGAATCATGCCATGCATTTTGCTCGCGGTTTTATTTTGTTTTTAATGAAATTTCCCGGGAATTTTTAAAAACACGTCCCAAACCCTGTTCTCTCCTTTTCGATAGACGTAATAGAAACAGGTAGAAAGTACCCTTTTAGTGATTCTGGGAATTTTAACACGCCCTACATGATAATGCAATATTGTGAAAAAATCCCCATTAAAAACTTTATTAGACGTAAATAAAATTTTACGTCACACGCAGGGTAGGGAAAGCCCCCTCTGGGAATTTTAACACGCCGAACCCAAAATTTTGTATACAACTCGGGAATCGACGGGTTGCTTTTTCTCCCGGGTAAATGGGGTTTTAGTACCTTTCTTCACAGGTTAATACTAGAAGTTTTCCTACTTGAGATATTAGCTTATGTCATTTCTAAAATTAGAAATTTTCTGGAAAAACCTTCCCTTTTATTGCGTTCGTGACGATATAAAGGAGATGTTTTTTTTCCCAAAAACGCCCATAGTTCTTCCAAAACCCTTAGTGTTCTACGAGTTGTTATAATGCATTTTCCTTTTACTTTTATTACATTAAGTATTTTTCTTTTCCTTAACAATTTTTTTTTAAAATAATTTCCCTATTTTATAATTTTTAAAATTTTTTTCTTTTTTATTTACAATGTTTTAATTCTCTATATTTTGTTTTTTCATTTAAATTATTTTTTCTGTTCTTCTTGTAATTATAGTAACCTTCATTTAATAATTGTTGCGCACAAGGACTTCTGAAGTGTTGAAAGATGTATAAGGTCTGGAGCAACCAAACCCTCGTTCGCAGGGGCGACGACGAAACCCGTTTTTATAAAGGCCCCTCTGAGAACATCAGACTTTTGAATCGATTGATGAAGGAAGCAGGGAGTGTTGGCAAAAGGTATTTAAAATTCAAATTATTCTTAAATTAAAATTATTAAAATTTCGATTTTATGTTTGTAGCCCCAATTTCAAGCGGCTTTGTGTCATGCAATGTCCATCGCACATGGCCAAATCGCTGAAATACAGGGCAGGGGCGATGCCATTGTCCAAAGCGACCGGCTTAGATGGAACGACCTGAAACACCGCCCCAAAGGGGCCGTCGTCTGGAGCATCACCAACTTGATGCCCAAGACCCCAGAACATTTTAGACACGCCAACCCCCTTTTCGTTCCCCGCTGAGGAACGAGTTGCGCAAGAAACCGTTCTAAAGATCAAGGGTGTTTTGGGGGAAGTTTGTGAAGCCGGACGGAGGAGGATTTAAAAAAATTATCTACCAAGAACCGGATGTAACATGGACAGAAACTCGGGGAGTGGTCGATCATATGGCAGGGATAATTTTTGGGGATTTGGGAGGAATTTCAAGAAATTTTAAAAATTTTAATTTTAAAACATGCTGTAATTTCTTTTTGGGGGAAAAGGATTCGGGGGGCACTAGTCGGGGGTAGTGGTCTAGAATCACATAAATAATTTAATCCGCACGTGGGGGCTCTTTTTCTGCTTTTTCCACCGGCGATTCAACGGAAACAGGCGGCATAAACGTGAAAAAAACACCGACGATGCAGCTTCGCGGGGGCTTAGTGTCGGCACTGTATCCAGCAGCCCACATGTCGACAGGACCCCCAGTTCCCGATTACAAAGAGTTCTTAATTTGGGGGGATTCACCTTCCCGATCCAGGTAGTGATATTTCAAATTTGAGGGGTTTTGAAAATGTGAGCGTGAATTTTTATGTACTGGACAGGAAGCTAAACGTCTCCCCCAATCGTCAAAAAAACAAGGGGGGATCGCCACGTTAATTTTTATTGATTAAAAGCAAAGAAATGCGATAAAATGCCACTACGTCTGGATAAAAGATCTCAGCCGCCGTCCCCAAAGCAGTTTAAATACGAAGCTCACAAGAAATTTTTTCTCGATAAAATGCCCCACTATTTTCATTCGGAGGCGAGGTTGAAGGGCTCACGCCGGGGAGTGGGGGGAAGGTGAAACGTTATAAGGTCTCGTTCCCCGAAAGAAAATTATAAAATTCAAGAACTTTAAAAATAAATTAAGGTTCCGTTCGCCGGTACGCGGTTTTTGAATTTTTGGGGTGCAGCCGACGATGACCCAAAGAAGCCTAAAAAAACAGTGCCCTACAGCGCGGGCTTTTATTTCAAGTGTATATGCGCCGGAGTCTCTTATTATCGGGGGCTCAGAGGTGAGATTGCCAAAGGGGCGGTACGGGAACTGCAGAGTATCCAGAGGATACAGAAATGTTTATCAGTGCCCTACCCCAGGGACAGGTTAACCCCCCGCCCAATAAAAAACAATAAGCCACAGATCCCACTTCCCATATCTGCGAGAAGCCCCTGGGAGCCGATAGGTAAGAGACCATTGCCTTTTAAACCGGCAAGTACAGGTAAGTCGTAAAAAAAATTTAAAAAATATTTTATTTTATTATTTTTTATTTTTAAAAGGGGAAACACGTCCACGTAATCTGGAATATGGGATCAAAACGATCCCCAATCTTCCAAAACCTCCCGGATACGGGGACACTTGCTGTTAAAGAATTGGCGAAATCCGGACTAAAAAGTCATTCCAAAAACAATCCCGAGCTTTGCTATGGTGCAGACCCGGACGACAGCGCTTTAAAAATTTAAATTTATCGATGTTTCCGTTTAGGCGTCATTGGAAAAAATTGGGTTTCTTATCTGGAGGAGTACCCCGTGCTCGAGACCCTTTTTGTTGACGCTTTATTGCTGAAGGGGAAAGGCGTTTTTCCCCCTATAGCTACATGGTGATTTGGGAAAGGCTCAGCGAGGGAAAGCTGCCACCGATGCAGGCTTCCAAAACGATCTGCCCAATACTCCCATTAGATGCGCGTTTCAAAACAGGGCCAGAGCGTCTGGCGGGAATTCAAATCCCAAACCCTTAGGGAGTATTCGGTTTTTGTATCGAAGAGGATTTTTACTGCTGGGGGGACGTCTTCGAGAACTTGGGAGAGCGCTCAAAAAATTGGGGCTTGATGCAGCCCATTATTAACCGCACCCGGGGTTTTGGGGACGCCATGTTGAAAAAAACAGGTGTAGAGTAGCACCTCCAAGCGTTGAATCTTGATGTTCTTGGAAAAAGGCATTCGGGAGGCATGACACAATGCTCTTCAAGGATAATGCGTAATATTATTGTTTTAAAAATATCTAATTTAATGTATTTTTTACAGGTACGCGAAGGCTAATAACAAAAACCGGAACGATCCCACACCCCCCCAGTACGTACCTGATGTTTTACGATTCAATGCCAGTACAGCGGGGCGTTTTTCGCAGTCTCTGCGACTGGGGGCCCTGGAGTGGGTTGAGAACGCGGGAAATTTAATTTCCACGTTCCCGACGACCCCCGGGGGGGATATTTTTCTGGAGGTCGATCTAGAATATCCGAAAACGCATTAAACGATCGACAAAGGGCCCTTCCAATGGCCCCTCCCAAACAGGACCGCGGGGTCTGCGTACAAAAAAATTTTGGGCCCCCCTGAAGTAAGGGGGAATACTTTGTCCACTACCGCAACCTAAAGCAGTATCTAGCGGGGGGGAATATGGTGCCCAAAGGTAATCGAGCCTTAAGGTTAATCAGTCCCCGTGGCTCAAACCATATTCGACCTGAAACAACGCTACGCAACATGCAAGAATGATTTGAAAAAAATTTTTTAAAACTCATGAATAATGCGTTTTCGGGAAGACTTGGGAACGTGAGGTTGGGGAAAAGGGACACAAATCGTGGAAAAGTGGGACGGGGTATGGGGGGGGAACATAATCAGAAAGCCAAATTTTTTAAGTGTACACTTTTTTAAATAAAAATTTTTGATTGCTATCGAACTAGCGAGCGGACATAATGTTTGACAAACCTATTTAGTCGGGATTGCGTTTGGGGACTTTCAAAAAAAGCCCTGTATGAATTTTCACTAAAAATTTATGCGGACTTTATAATAATAAGTCAAGTTGTTTATAGGAAACGTTTCCCCCTCATATACGAAATAGAGAGGGAAAGATTGTACTCCGATATGAAGATGAACATTTCGCGGTTAAACAATGGGACTATGCAAAGGGGAATCCAACGAAATGCCACGCGGAACAAAAAGGTGCCGGGCCCATAAAGACGAAGGAGCCGGGAAAGCTATTGTGGAATTTGTGGGCCTACGAGCAAAAATGTATCCTGCAATTCCAGGACAGTTTAGTTAAAAAGGGCGAAAGGGGTCAAGCCTACGTGGGAAGCAGGAGATCTCCTTCGGGGACATGTCGTGTCTGCGCGAGGAAAAAGGAGATGATCACCAACAAGGGGGGATAGCTCCATAAAGCCCGCTTTACACCACGGCGCGGGACAAATTTCCCTTAGCCCTTTTGACGAAAACGCTTCCGAGTGCCCGGTTTTCCCCAACCCCCTTTACCCGGGGGAAATTTCATCGGTCCCCGTTAAGTAATTTTCCCCACCATTTAAGTACCCCCACCACCCATTTAATTTCACATAATAGAACAAAAAAGTAAAATTTAAATCATTTCAACTTGAAGCCAACCCGACCAGACGCACAGCCCGGGTCGGGGACGCGCCAGGGAATCGTTAATAAACAAGAAAAGTTTCAAAAAAAAAAAAAATCCCCAAAGTTATATATTTTTAATTTTAATTGTTCTCAGATCATGCAACAAATTTTTAACAAAGCCACAAACATGAAAAGCAAAAAACACTGGTAAATTTCCTTTTATGAAACAACAAACCCCCAAACAAGTAAGTTTTTTAGAAAATCTCCGAGACATATTCTAATTATTTTTAATTTGTTCTCAGATCCCAAAAAAAAAACGAATTTATCGACACCGCTTTAAAAATGCGGGAAGAGCCCATCGTTAAAGAAGGCAGCTATAGGCCAATCGCCTACATTTGAAAAAAAAGCGGGGGCCAAAGCTTAACGGGGGCCTCAGTCCAGCACCCGGCTACAACCGATAATCCCAGATAAGATCACCCAAACGCATGCATATTTTTTAGGGAGACGAGTGGTCCAAATTTTCGTAAAATGGGAAAGGGCTAAGCCCGAATCATCAGATCGAACCAGCTTTTACAAAGACTTCCTAAAAGGGTAAAGAGCCAAAATCAACAGATTGTATTGCAACGGAGACTTATAATAATTTTATAATCCCCAAAAACGCTTATTAATCCAAAAAAGCTGCTGCAAAGCGGTGAATTTATTGTCTTTTAAATGTATATTTAAAATCATTTTTAAGCGTCAGGCGATTTGTACACTAAATTAAAAAATTTGCGTGTAGCATTTTAAATCTTTAAATCTTTGTACATGTTGGAAGCTATAAATTTAAGTTAAACACGATTTTTTGACTACGAGGAATAAATTTTAGGAGAATAAAACCCAGTATAGCAAAAATAATGATTTTTTTAAACCCTAGTTTTTAACAATAAGAATTATAAGTGTACAGGTAAGTAGATTATAATAAATTATTTTTATCAACCCAAATGATAGAAATTTATCAAAACCCAGCCATTTAAACTAACTTATTTCCTTGAAAGGAAGCGTGAGCTAAATTGAAATTTAAATCCCAATAGGGCGGTACAGAGTTGTTGCATAGTACGGGGGTTGCGACTCATAAGCTCCCGAATTTAAAAGGGAAAGGGTTTTTAAAAGTAGAAAAAGCCAAAAATATAAGAAACATACGCAACTGAAGATTTAGGCCGGGCGATATGCTAAAATTTGTTTAGAGTCAGGGAACGTGCGACGTCAAAGCCCTCGATTTTTGGGAAAGGGGACGGCAAACTGATTTTTGGCACTAGGGGGGCGCCGGGAAATTTTATTTTCGGGGGGATACTTTCCGGATGTGAGCCATCCCCAAAAACAATCGTTCCATACGGTGTATCACATCCGGAACATTCCCTCTATCTTTTTAAGCTGTTACAAAATATAAAAGATATTCATTTGGGTTAAGAATAAATCCTTGTTAACCAAATAAACATAGTTGAAATCGTTTTTAACTGAATAGCTGTTCAAAAACTGTTTAAGTGTTCAAAGCTGTTTAGAAACTGTTTTTAAACGTTCAAGGGGTGTTTAAACTGTTTTAAACTGTTCAAGAGCGTTCAAGTGCGTTCAAAGCTGTTTTAAACGTTCAAGAGCTGTTCAAGGCTTTCAGAAGCTGTTTAAGCTGTTCAAAAGCTGTTTTAAGTGCTGTTCAGAAGCTGTTAAAACGTCAAGAGCTGTTTAAGGGGGTGTTTTAGAAACGTTTAAGCTGTTAAAGAGTTGTTAAGGGCTGTTTAAAGCTTTTTAAACTGTTCAAGAGCTGTTCAGAAAAACTGTTTAACTTTTAAACGATACATTACAGGTGTGATACGTTTCCCAGTGTGAATGTTCCCGGGGGGATATGCCGAGGAAGTATTGTTTGTGGAGGGGACCCTGTTTTCAAAGGGGTTTGGGGGTCGGATAGGTAGTAGTAGGCAGGGGGTCAATTAAACGTGGGATCTTCATTATCTATTTTAGAAAAAACCCCGCTTAAATTACCCCCCCCCTACTACTACCTATCCCACCCCAAAACAATTTGAAAAATGATTCACCTCCCAAACAATACTTCCAACGGATTCCACCCGGAACATACACCTCGGAACGTAACACCTTTTAATGTATCGTTAGAAGCTTTAAAAAGCTTCTGAAAAGCTCTTTAACGCTTAAACAGCTTTCTGAAAAAGCCCTTGAACAAAATCTTGAACAGCTTTAAAAAGCTTCCCCGAAAAACCCTTTAACACTCTTGAACAGCTTAAACAGCTTTGAACAGCACTTTTAACAGCTCTTGAACGCTTAAACAGCTTCTGAAAGCCCCTTAACAGCTCTTGAAAAGCTTTTAAAAAGCTTCTAAAAAGCCTTGAAAAGCTCTTAACAGCTTAAAAAAAGCTTTTTGAACGCCCTTGAACAGCTTAAACCCCTTTTAAAAAAGCTCTTGAACAGCTTTTAAACAGCTTTTGAACAGCTATTTTATTTTTAAAACGATTTTAATGATCGTTTTTTTGGTTAACAAGGCATTTATTCTTACACGAAAATGAAAACTTTGTGTTTTGTAAAGCGAAATGTAGAGGTAATGTTCCCCGGGTTTATACACCGTATGGAAGCGATTGTTTGTGGAGATGGCTCACACCGGAAAGTATCACACCCGAAAAATAAATCCGGCGCCACCTAGGCCAAAAAAATACGTTTTGGGCCCCCATTTCCCAAAAATTGAGGGCTTTGACGTCGCACGTTCCATGACATACTAGAACAACTCAGCAGTATCTGCCCGGCCTAGTCTTCAGTTTGGGATGTTTCTTATATATGGCTTACTAGCTTTTAAAACCTTCCATTTTAAATTTTCGGGAGCTTATGACGTCCAAGCCCCGTGACTCTGCAAAAAATCTGTACCGCCCATTGGATTTAAAATTTCAACTTCAGCCCGCTTCCGTTTTAAGGAAAAAAATTGTTAGTGGCTGGGATTCGTAATTCCATATCATTGGATTGATAAAAAAAAATTATTAAATCAACTTACCTGTACACTTTAATTCTTTTTGTTTTAAAAATAGGGTTTTAAATAAAAATCATTTTTTAGAATATACTGGGTTTTTTTCTCCTAAATTTATTTCCCCTAGTCAAAGAATACAGTGTTTAACTTAAATTTATAGCTTCCAAAGTCAATGCATTAAAGATTTAAAATGAACACAGCAAAATTTTTTTTAATATTAGGGACAAATCGCCCCGACAGGCTTAAAAAATGATTTTAATTTAATTTTTAAAAGACAATAAATTCACCGCTTTGCAGCAGGCTAAGTTTGTGATTAAAAGCGTTTGGAATTATATAAATTTTTTATAAGTCTCCGTTGAAAAAAAAACAATTGTTGATTTCGGCTCTTTAGCCTTTTTACGGGGTTTTTTGTAAGAGCTGGTCCGATCTATGATTTTGGGCTGTAGCCTTCCATTTCACGAATTCGGACACTCGTCTTCCCAAAGAATATGCATGCGTTGGCTGATCTTATTGGATTTTCGGGATGTACCGGCCGCTGGACTGAGGGCCCACGTTAAGCCATTTGGCCCCGCTTTTGTTAGAATGTAGGTTTCGATTTGGGCCATGAGCTGCCTTTCTTTAAAGATGGACTTTCCCCAATTTTTTAAAGCGGTGCGTAAATTCGTTGTGGTATTAGAAAAATTAATAAAATTAGAATATGTACTCGGAGATTTTTTAAATACAACTTATTGATTGGGGGTTTTTTGTTTAAACAAGGATTCACCAGTGTTTTTTGCTTCACACGTTTTGGCTTCGTTAAAAAAATTTGTTTCATGTTCTGAAACAATTAATAATTAAAAATTATATACTTGGAGATTTTTTTTTTTTTTGAAAATTTCTTATTTTTTAATCGATTCCCTGGCGGTCTGTCCGGGCTTGCCCTTTGGGGGGTTGTGCTGGCAAGTTGAAACGATTTAAATTTTTTTATGTTTTATGTGCAAGTTTGGGTGGTGGGGGGACTTTTAAGTGGGGGGATTTACTTTTACGGGGCCCGATGAATATCCCCAGGGGAAGGTGTCGGGGAAACGGGGATCGGGAAACGTTTGTCGTCAAAAGGTAAGGGAAATCTTGTCCTGCGCCGTGGTGTAAAACGGTCTTTTTGGAAACGTATCCCACGTTGTTGGTAGTCATCTCCTTCTCCTCGCGCAGACAGCTGAATAGTCCGCAAGGAATTCCTTCTTCACCCGAGGACTTTACCCCTTTCGGCCCTTTTTAAAATAAACTGTCCCGGGAATCTGCAGGCTCATTTTTGCCCTAGGCCCCCCAAAATTTCCCGCAATAGCTTCCGGCTCCTTCGTCCTTTTGAGTCCGGCACCTTTTTGTTCACGCGTGGCATTTGATGGATTTCCTTTTCATAGTCCGATGTGTCGAACCGCGAAAAAGTTCATTTCATTCGGGGACACATTTCCGTCTCTATTGCGTTTTGAGGGAATCCCCTGTCCCTATAACACAACTTCCCTTTTTTTAAAAAGCCTGATAAATTTATAGTAATCATACGGGCTGTTTTTTAAACGCCAACAGCACATCCCGACATAAATAGGTTTTTCAAAAATTTTGTCCGCTCGCAATGTCGATAGCAATCAAATTTTATTGAAAATAGTGTACAAAAATTGGGTTGCGATATATGCTTCCGCCCCATACCTGCCGTCCCACTTGTCCCGATCTTGATGTCCTCCGCAACCTCACGTTTTTCCATAGTCTTCCCGAAAAACTGTTTTCATGGTTTTAACAAATTTTTTTTAAACCATTTTTGCATGTGGGTAGCGTTGTGGGTTTAGGTCGAATTATGGTTTGAGCCACGGTGATGATTAAAAAAAATTAAGGGTCGAGTACCTTTGGGACACTATTTCCCCCCGCTAGTACTGCTTGAGGTTGCGGGAGTGGACAACGTACTTTCCCTTTCTGTACAGGGTGGCCAACATTTTTTTTGTACGCAGACCCCCCGGGTCTCGCTTGGTAGGGGGCCCTTGGAAGGTCCCCCTTTTTCGACGTGAATGCGTTTCGGAATTCTAGATCACCTCCGAAATCCTTCCGGTGTCGTCGGGAACGTGGAATTCAAAAATTCCCCCTTCCAACCCACCCAGGCCTCCATCGGGAGAGACTGCGACACGCCCAGCGGACATGGCATTGATTCGTAAACATCAGGGGGACGTACTGGGCGTGTGGGGTCGTAGTCCCGGGAGTATTTGTTTTTAGCCTTCGCTACCTGTAAACATACATGTAAATTAGATATTTTTTAAAAAATAAATTAGCATTATACCCTTTAAGAGATTGTGTCATGCCCCCTCGAAAAGCCCTTTTTCCAAAAACATAAGATGTCAACGTCTTTGGGGAGTGTCTAGCTCTACCCTGTTTTTTTTAAAAATGGCTCCCCCCGAAAGTCCGGGGGGGGGTGTTAAATAAGGGCTGCATCAAGCCCATAAATTTTTGATGCAGCTCTCCCGGAAGTTTCGAAGACTCCCGAGCAGTAAAACTCCGTTTCAGATACAAATCCGAATACTCCCTAAAGGGCTGGCATTTGAATTCCCCCCAGACGCTTGCGCTGTTCGTAATCGCGCATGCTAATGGGAATTGGACAGATCTTTGGAACGCCTGCATCGGTGGCAGCGTCCTCGCTGACCTTTCCCAAATCACCATTTAGCTAAGGGAAACACGCCTTCCTCTTAGCAATAAAAAGTCAAAAAACTGGGCCCCGAGCACGGGGGACTCCCCAGAAAGAAGCCAATTTGCCAGCTAGAGCCCTAAACCCGGGAAAGAGCGATAAATTTAAATTTAATGTCGCTGTCGCCGGGTCTCACCATAGCACATACGTCGGTATTGTTGGGGAATGACTTTCAAGTGGGCCGGATTTCGCCCAATTCTTTTAACCAGCAAGTGTCCCTCGAAACCCGGGAGGTTAGGGGAAAATACGGGTATCGTTTTAGATCCCCATATTCCAGATTACAGTGGGCGTGTGCTGCACCCCTGTAAAAAAAAAAAAAATATAATAAATAAAATTTTATAATTTATTTAGCTTTCCTTACTTGCCGGTTAAATGGGAAGGTCTCTTTCTTATCGGTCCCAGGGGGTTCTCGCAGATATGGCAAGGGGACTGTGGCGTAGGTTATTTGGGGGGGTTAACCTGTCCATGGGATAGGGCACGATAAACAGTTTCTGTACCTCTCGATACCTGCAGTTCCCGTACCAGCCACTTTGCGAAATCTTACCCTGTAGCCGCGATAAAAAGAGAGCTCCGGCGCATAGCTACACTTGAAATAATAGCCCCCCGGGTGTAGGGCACATGTTTTTTTGGCTTCTTTGGGTTCGGTCGGGTGCACCAAACATTCAAATCGCGTAACGGGGAAGGAACCTTAATTTATTTTTAAAGTTTTTGAATTTTTAAAAATTTTTCTCGGGAACGAGACCTTTTAATCGTTCACCTTCCCGCACTCCTGGCTTTTTTTGGGCCTTAAAACCCCGCCTCCGAATGAAAATAGGGAGGGATCTATCGCAGAAAAAAAATTTTTGTGAGCATTCGTATTAAGCTGCTTGGAGGGGCGGTGAGTCCCCTTTGATCCAGACGTGTGGCATTTTATCCCTCTTCTTTGCTTTTAAACAATAAAAAATTAAGTGGCGACCCGCTTGTCTTTTGTAAGCGATTTGGGGGGGAGTTTAGCCCTGTCCAGTACATAAACGTTTACGCCACATTATTCAAAACCCCTTTAAATTTTGAAATACACTACGCTGGTCGGGAAGGGGATATCCCCAATTAAGAACTCTTTTGTAAAGCGGGAACTGGTGGTCCTGCGCATGTGCGGCTGCGGATACATGCCGACACTACAGCCCCCGCAAGCATGCATCGCGGTGTTTCTCCGGGGCACGCCTGTTTCCGTTGAATCGCCGGTGGAAAAAGCAGATAAAAGCCGACACGCTGCGGATTATAATTATTTTTGTTGTTGCTAGATCCCTACCGCGACTAGTGCCCCCCCGAACCTTTTCCTACAAAAAAAGACAAATATACAGCAGTGTTTAAAAGTATAATTTTTTAAAAATTACTTGAAATTCCCCAAAAATCCCCCAAAAGATCCCTGCCATACTGATGACCACTCCTCGAGATTGCTTTTCCAGTGATCATCCGGTTCTTTTGGTAGATATATATTTTAAATCCTCCCATGTCCGGCTTCAAAAATTCCCCCAAAACACCGGTTTTCTTTAGGAAAAGGTTGCTTGCGCAACTCGTTCCTCATGCGGCGAACGAACATGGACTTGGCTCGTTAAAATGTTCTGGGATCTTGGTGCATCAGTTGGTGATGATCCAGACGGATGCGGCTTCGGAAGGCGGGTTCAAAGGGCGTTCCATCTAAGCCGGTCGCTTTTGGGCAACTCGAGCATGCCTGCCCTTAATTTGCGATTTTAGCCGTGCGATGAGACATTCATACACAACGCCGCTTTAACTTGGGTTTTACAAACTAAAATCGAATTTAAAATAATTTGAATTTAAAAATAATTTTAATTGAAATACCCTTTTCGCCAACATCCCTGCTTCCTTCACAATCGATTCAAATTGATGTTCTCAGAGGTCGCCCTTTATAAAGGCGGGGTTACGTCGCGCCCCTGCGAAGGGGCTTTGGTCTGCTCATGACCTTATACATCGATTTCAAAACTTCAATATTTTTCGCAACAAAATTATTTAAATAAGGTTACTATAATTACAAGAAAACATAGAAAATAATTTAAATGAAAAGAAAAAAATAGAGGAATTAAAAAAAATT
Organism: Dynastes maya; assembly: GCA_029619315.2. Lineage (NCBI taxonomy): Eukaryota > Metazoa > Arthropoda > Insecta > Coleoptera > Scarabaeidae > Dynastes > Dynastes maya. The sequence goes on along the minus strand of JAROYE020000005.1, from coordinate 20,358,870 downwards.
GTAAATAAAATAGAAATAATTTAAATATAAATATAGGGAAATTTTTTAAAATAAAAATTGTTTTAAAGGATATAGAAAATACTCAGTAAAAAAAAGTAAAAAGGAAAATCACGGGAAACAACTCTACGAAGCCTAAGGTTTCGGAAGAACTATGCGGGTTTGGAAGAAAAAAATCTCCCCTTTTTTATCGTCACGAAGCAAAAAAGGTAAGGTTTCCGAGAAAATTTTTTTAATTTTAGAAATACAAAGTAATTCTCAATAGGAGAAAAATTCTAGTATCTAACCGGTATAGAAAGGTACGTAAAACCCCTTTACCTGGGAGAAAAAGCAAAAAGCCCTCGATTCCCGTAGTTTTATACAAATTTTTGGGTTCGGACGTGTTAAAAATTCCTAGAGGGTACTTTCTACCTGCGTGTGGGCGTAAATTATTTACGTCTAAAAGTTTTAAAGGTAAATTTCCCAAAAGCATTATAAAGATAGGGCTGTTAAAAATTCCGAGAATCCTAAAGGGACTTTCTACCGTGTTCTTTTACGCTATTCGAAATGAGAGAGAATCAGGGGTTTTTTTCGTGTTAAAAATTCCTGGGAATTACTCATTTAAACACAATAAAACCGCGAGCAAAGTGTCATTGGCATCGATTCCGCGAATGACCGTGAAATTAAGCGCTAATCAATCCCTTCCTTTTTCTTTGATTCCGCGACCCCCACTGCCAATCAATCTTATACATTTGCTTCGATTCCGCGAAAATTAAAACCCCCGGAAAAAAGCGCGACCTTTAAATACCGCGAAACGAAACCGTAAAATTTGCGTAGTCGCGGACGCCACTTTTTCCCATGCCCCTCTTTTTCCCGGATTAAAAAGCCAAACTTTTAAAAATTGGGTGCTAATAAAGGGGTGAAATTTTCTCGCGGAATAAAATCGCGCCTTGAAATAGCCCGGATTAAAAACGCAGCCGCTAAACCCAAAATTCGATCCTCAAATTTTCCCCCGGGGGTAAAGGCGCGAGACGCTAATCAAAAATTCGATTCCAGGAAATTGCCCGCGGATTAAAGGCGGGCCCCCCAATCAAACTTAGATTCCAGGAAATTGCTCCGGATTAAAGGGTGACCTTGAAAAACCCCCGAAAATTTAACCGCGGATGCATGAAGTTATGGGGCGCGGATGTTTTTGAAAAATGCGCGAGATTGGGTGTTAATTTTAAAAAAAAAACCGCGAGATTTGAGTTAATTAAAAAAAAATACCGCGAGATTAGGCGTTATTAAAAAAAAATTTTCCCCGAGATTGGGCGTTAATAAATAAAAAATTCCGCGAAATCAAACCGGAAACCCCGGAGTGAAATTATGGGGCGGGATTTCTTGAAATGGCGAATTGGCGTTAATAAAAAAATTCCCCGAGATTTGGGGGTTTTAATTTAAAAAAAAACCGCGAGGGTTGGGCGTTTAATTAAATAAAAATCCGCGAAATCAAACCCCGAACCGCGGATGAGAAGTTATGGGACGCGGATGTTCTTGAAAGTGCGCGAGATTAGGTGTTAATTAAAAAAAATCCGCGAGATTGGGCGTTAATTAAATAAAATTCCGCGAGGTTGGGCGTTAATTAAATAAAATTCCGCGAAATTGGGCGTTAATTAAATAAAAATCCGCGAGGTTGGGCGTTAATTAAATAAAATTCCGCGAAATCATCCGCGAATTAAAAGCGTGAGCCGCTAATCAAACATCAATTCCACGAAATTGCCTAAAATTCCGCGAAATTAGCCGCGAACCGCGGATGCATGAAGTTATGGGACGCGAAAAGTGGTCCCGTACCGGCATAGTATACCTACTCTCACAGCTTGTTGCAGGCGCATAAGAGAAGTGTGAAATAATCTCTCTGCATTTTGGTTCGTTAATTGTATTCTTTGAAATATCTTTCAAAGTATTTAAGTCTGGATTACGTTCCGTTACAGAATTAACTTTATTGCGTATTTTCTGGCCTGTAGGAGCATCAATCAATTTTAAAGTATTGAATTGATTCACTTAATTTTAAATTTTGAGTTTGTAAATACGTAATAGCTTCTGGTATTTCTACAAAAGGTCTGCTAATAAATTTTAGTTTATCGGTTAAATCTTCTCCTACAATTAATTCTTATATTGCTTGATATCTACTGCACCGTCTTTCTATCCAAAGTTTATGAAAAAAAAATACTGCAACGCCTCGAATACCTTCTTAAACCTATAAATATCAATGAATGAAAGTGAACACGATATATTTAATCAATTAATAATAACTAACGATAATTGCACTTGCAATAATACCCTGCGCCCTCTAGGAAGTTCTAAACAGTACTGCCTTTGGATTGCAATCTGTGTCCCGTATGCATACGGTGCTATCCCATTCTCTTACTAATCGATACCTACCCTTATGATAATCAAATGTTATTTATTTTCTATAATAGTCTCTGGTTATCAGCTTTCTCAACAAATTCATTAATTTCTTCCATCTCTAATATTTTAGATTTTTTAGTTCGTAACCTACTACTCCAAAATGCTTATGATCATTCTAATATGTCTATATTCTTGTAAAAATTAGGACATGAACGTAACATGGAGCACATCGACCATAAAGTAGAAGACTCCTTTGTTTTGCTTTGTATTTGAAAATATGCAAATAAGATGTCATTCATTATTTTGCTTCATACATTTCACGTGATTTACTAAGTAATAAATTACCAAGCTCAGGTGAAGTACAAATTATATTATTACATTCATCAGATTGCCATGAATATTTTTTAAGTTGTTGATCGATAACACATGTTTGTTACCTGACATCTACTTTAGTATTAATCCTTCATTCATTGGATACATGCAGTTTCGGCGACAATTGTTTAATTCATATTTTAAAATGGCAACAAACAAAACTTTAATTCAAGGTTGTTACAAACTCGGCACCAAAGCTGCAGCGGCGACGCAAAAAATTTTTACTACATTCAGAGTGGTAAGTGAACGTGATTCTAGAAATTTTCTTCAGAAGATTTCAGCTTAACCGATGAAACACGCTTTGGGGGACCGAAGGTTATTAACAACGAGGATATTGAACAGGTTATGGAAGCAAATTCTAGTACAACGTGCTTAGAGACTGCAGAAAGGCTCAATGTGAGCTACGAAACCATTCGTTTGCACCTTTACCAACTAGGAAAGACATAGAAGTTAAGCAAATGGATCCTACATACATAAATTGTCACATGATAACAAATTCAGCTGTCTTACTATTTGTTCGACAAACATTTCACGCAACGATAATAAATCTTTTCTTGATCGGTTGTTAACTTGCGCCGAAAAGTGGATATTGTACTCAAATTCTAAGCGTTCGTATCATTGATTGTTGCCAACTGATCCAATACCACACAGTTCCAAGGTTTCCTTGCACCTAAAAAAGATTTTATTGTGTGTTTGGTGGACAGCAGCCGGAATTGTCCATTATCGGTTTTTGGAAACGGGTCAAACCATCACTGCTAACTTGCATTGTGACTAACCTCAGCGAATACAAGCAGCACTCATCCAGAAGCAGCCTTCTTTGATCAATCGAAAGGCAGTGCTATTTTTACAGGACATCAGACCTCATACCGCAAGAGTGACTCGGGAAAAAATTTCTGAAATTGGCTGGAAAATATTAGCAAAGACTAAGGAGGACTGTATGAGGCATAGGCAGTTCCGAGCTCGAGTTGGTGTAATAAATGCAGTCCGTCAATTTTTTGATTCAAAATCCGTTCTACAATACCGGCATACAAAAATTGGTGTCACGTTGGCAAAAGGTTGACTGTGATGGTAATTACTTCGATGAATAATAGCGTATTATCCTATATTTTGCCCGATACATAATAAATATACATTTTTTAAGTCATAGACATACAAAATAGATTAGAACAGTAAAGAAAACTCGTTTCATAAAGCATTTTGTTGCATTTGCTCGTTTAAAAAACTCGCCGTTTCTCAAATTTCGGACGCGTGCGACATAATGTTATCTTATGAAACTTGTTTTCTAATGTACTATCTTGTTTATCTAATATACTATTTTGTTATTACAAATTTTTTAACGAAAGAGAAGGTACTATAGATTGTTACAAGCAAGATTAAAAGTTTCGTTCGACATCACTTAATAGTTATATATGCTCACAAGCATATATTCACATTTAAATTAACACCACAAAAGTAATCCATGATATAGAGATGTTACTTCTCAATTACCATGCAAGATCTCTGTATGATGTTGCATTGTTAAATAAATAACTATTAACCTGAAAATTACCAACTTGTAAAGTGTACGAGAACTTTTGTGTCCCACTGTATCTGTATATGTAAAGCCTATCTATGCTGATGTTGTGTTAATTTAACAGGACATTAACGAACGATAAACGTAGTTACATTAATTACCTCTTATTGTATGCATTATGAAACGTCACAGTTGGTGGCTAAGTTTATGGTTAAGAACTGAATACCTTACTCGCATATCTGAACGCCTTTAGTGTAGGTATATCTAACTTGCACATGTACTCCTAGCATTAAGAAACGAATATAATTCAGAATTGTGTGTGTATATATTTTTCCATATCCCGCGAGCTGAGTTGAAATAGTCATTATAAACAAACATCTAGCTAAATGAAATTGCACCCAATTAAATTTACAAGCAAATTATTGCTTGTATAGACTAACAATTGGAATTTCGTCATGATCCATGTACCTACGTGCATTGTTTAACGAAAGTTGATACGCCTATGTTACGAAATTTCTTTCAATGTGCAGGAATATATGATATGTCTACACCCATAAGTAATTTATTCGTTAACGTTTTAATTTTCCATTCGTCGTATTTCCCACGAGAATATATGTATATGATTTTTAATAATAGCTTACACAGATGGTATAATAGAAATAATAATACTATTATATTTTGTTACCGTATTCTACAATGCTTTACGATGTATACACGTTCGAAGTTAATTAATTGATTTTAAAATATCCCTTGTAGAATAAGTTCCTGATGCTTCGGTATGAATGAGTTGCATGCTCCAGTAACTACAAGCTATCTTGTTTACTATACTGTATCACATTCTTTTCACATTTTCGACTTGCCTTGCTGCTAATACTGAGAACACTTTCTTTCTTTCATCGGGAAATTTATATCTCCACTTTTTATTTCATTTTAATCCGACGTTGCGAGATAAAATGATTTATTACACAATTTTTATGTAGGGTAAGAAGAACACAATTGAGATCTTTCTCCCATTCTTATTAGGTTTCTCATAATCAGCGTGTAATCAGTACTTAACGAGCTTTTAACGGTTGTGTCCGTTATCAATTTCCTTTTCAATTTGGTTTTATAGTCATATTATATTCACTTTAGATTTTATGTTTTCTTAAATCATACTTTATTGCTTTGTTTAAGTTCACCCACTCCAGATAATTTAGTTGTGCTGTGTATAAAGAATATGACCTTACGTGTTATTGTGTCGTGAAGAATGAGCATTGCAAGGCAACTGACATCGTATTGGATTACTTAGATTCTTGTTTTGATTACTATTTACAACTACAATAATTGATAATGCGTAGTAATAATTTTAAGCATATACTATATTTTGATTATTACTTATGTTACTTGCTCTGCATGAGTGTCTTTACATAAATTGTTTGGTATTTACAAAATAAATTCATCAAAAACTTGGTTCAATCCTCGGTTGCTGGTTCAATTATTATAATGGTCTTAACCAATAGCACTATAAATATAGAAGATACTAAAGAAGTTCTTTGAAATTCACTTAGGCCTCGTTCTTGCTTTCCTTTTGTTTCACTATTTCAGGAACGTACGGACAATGGTGGAAGCAGAAAAGAAGATAGAGATAGGAGCGGAATTAAGAAGATATGGTATCAACATAGCCGCACTGCAGGAAGTAAGGTGGCAAGGCAAGGGCGAAATAAAAAAGAAAGAGTTTACAATGATATACCAAGGTGAAGAAAAAGGCGGACAAAAAGGTGTAGCATTTATGATTTTTGGGACGATGATTGAAAGAATAATAGAAAGAAAGATTAATAAATGGGAAAATAGCATATATAAGAATACGAATGGAACCATACAATCTGTCATTAATAAACGTATACGTACCTACAGAGAGTGCAGAAGAAGAGGAGAAAGAAAAGTTTTATGAGGAAATGGAGAAAGAATATGCAACAATTCCGAAGGAAGATGCTATAATAATATTAGATCTCAATGCCCAAATAGGTTTAGAAAAACATTTAGAAAGTGTAGCCGGAAAATATACAATACATAAGACTACAAACGATAATGGACATAAACTGTGCGAACTAACTGCGAGAAATAACATGATAATAAATAGTACGAAGTTCAAACACCCCAGGGAACATAAAATAACTTGGACATCGCCAGACCAGAAATATCACACACAAATTGACCATGTTCTGATTAACAGGAGAAGACAGTCATCAATATCGGATGTGAGAACATATAAAGGGGAGCGTGCAGACTCGGACCACAATATGGTAGTAGCAAAGTTGAAACTAAAAGAGAAAAGGAGGGCGAAGAATGAAATAAAGACAGTTAAGTGGGATGTGGAGAAGCTGAGGTCGGAAGTGAAGCAGAAATAATATAAAGAAGAGTTACACAAAGTAATTAAAAGCGGCTAAAAAAACAGTATGATATAAAGGTAAGAAAAGTGGGAAGGAATAATAAGAGATGTAGAGAAGCGCTGGAAAGAAAGATCGAAGTAAGAATTAAATGGATTAGGACAAAAAAGCGGGAGCATAGTGAGAATTAAAAAACAATAAGAAGAGAATGCCGAAAAATAGTACAGAAGAGTAAGAAAGAATGGATTATAAGTGAAATAGAAGAGATAGAGAAGGAGAACAAAAGTAAGAAGAATGCCAGGAATTTTTATCAAAAAATTAAAAAACACGAACGTATAAATCAAAGATAAAAGGAATAAGAAACAATGAGGGAAAGGTTGTACAAGCAGAAGAAAAGATTAAAGAAGTATGGATGAAGCATTTTAAGAAAATTCTGAATAAAGAGCAAGCAATGGAGAAAATATTGATAGAGGAGGGAGAGGAAAGTATGGAAATAGAAGAACCAGCATTAGAAGAAGTAAGCCAAACTATAAACAGGAGCCATAATGCAAAAACACCTGGTGCAATGGAGAAGAAAATATGAAAGGATTGAATAGATATGGAGCAAGGGGATTGATCTACCCCAAAAAGAAGATCTAGAAAGCTTAAATTAAGCGGTGACATCTCCTAGGAGATGTATAAACCATTTAATAATAATAATTTCAGGATATATAAAGAACTAGAATATGTTTAGACATATAAATTGGCATGGATAGCCAATTTATACGCCGTTTCATACACAAAGTCAGCCCTTATCTTTTGCTTAAATAGAAAAAAATCTCTAAATTTTAAGGTATACATTCACTGTTATAGATCAATCAATTTTTGTCAAGTACCTTTTTGTGTTTTCAATTATGGATAAAAACGTTCGAGCGGTCATCAAATTTTTCCATTTGGAAGGGAAAACCGCAACGGAAATAAAATCAAGGTTAGATGCCCTTCTTGGGGATTCATCATCTTCATTTTCCACCGTGAGATTTTGGGTTTCGGAATTCAAGAGTTGCACGCATACAAGTGATGCACCAAAAATAGCTATCACGCCAGAAATTGTGGATAAAATCCATGACATGGTTTTGGCAGATCGCCGAATAAACGTGCGTGAAATTGAGGAAGTTATGGGCATCTCTTATTAACGAGTAGTTCATATTTTACATAACGAATTGGGTTTGAAAACGCTTTCTGCAAGATCGTTACCGCATTTGTTTGGAAGTGTTTACGTGGAATCCGAATCCAACGATTCGTGACCATGGATGAGACCTAGATTCATCATTACACACCAGAAACAAAAATGCAATCAAAACAGTGGATTAAACGTGGTAAATCGGTTCCGAAGAAGGCAAAGACCGTTTACTCGGCTGGAAAGGTGATGGCATCGGTTTTTTGGGACACAAAAAGAATTTTGCTAATTGATTATCTTGAAAAGGAAAAACTGGCCAATATTACACAACACTTTTGGACAAACTGAAAGCAGCAATTAAGAAGAAGAATTGAAGTTCGAAATCCTTCCGCATCCGCCGTATTCGCCTGATTTGGTTCCGTCAAACTTCCACCTGTTTCCGAAACTCAAAACATTTCTGTGTGGAAAAATATTTTGGTCGAACGAAGAACTGATAGAGGCTGTAAACGATTATTTTGGGAACCTCGAAGAAAATCACTTCCAGGAGGGAATCGAGGAGCTAGAGAAACGTTGGATCAAGTGTGTTGAGCTTCGAGAGGATTATATTGAAAAATATAATATAACTTGAATCCGATTTATTTTGTTTTCATTGTCATTGCGGAAACTTTTCAATCTACCCTCGTACATTTCAATACTAAGAAGAACGTCAAACATTTGAAATTTAAATTAAATCAGCGGCAACAGCATTTAGTTTATAAACTTCCAGTAAACTAAATTGGCGGCTCTCTATTAAGTACTTCGTGGAAAATCTATTTAAATTACTTCTATAACCGTTATCACATGTTGCTACATTCATATTTAATTAAATACTAACACTGACATAGATAGAATTAGTATCCAGTTGCTAACCATAACGTTCGAGTTTTGAAACACAGTTAACAATGAAATCCATAGTTAATTGAAAAGAAACGATTGTCGTACTGTTTAATTATTAATTACTGTCTAATTATTTAAACTGCTCATAAGAATTGATTATTTATTTATCAACTCCTTTCCCATATAATTCTTTACGATCCGGCGACCACCTACTGTAGAAAGTGCACGTGACTCTCTCATTAACCGATATCTATTACATATATCATCCTTTTCTTGGTAAATACGGACTGATTATCAGGGCGCAAAGATCCAATTCAAAAACGAATTTAACACAAACAATAGTCGATAATCCCCGGCGTTTTGGTTAACCATCTATTAAAGTGGGTGCAACCACAACGAATGAGACGTGGGTGTTTTAAGGACTAGAGACCCAATGTAGCCTAAACAACACCAACAACATCGATTTAAGAGTTCACGAAAGAGGTAACATCGGTTACGCTCCTTCGAACCGTATGCAAGAGGCGAAAATAGAGAGGTTTAACAAGAAGAACGAGACGGACGAACTGCGAATGCACCTTATACGTATTTTGTACCTGCCAGAGGCCAAGAAAAATACTAAACCAGCTCTTGGGAACCTTCTGAGAACTAGAGAAACACGCTGCGTCGAACAATACAGCCTTGCAGGGCCGCGTCGTGGCCCCGGGTCATTAAAACACATCTAGATGGGAGACACAACGTGGATGGCAAGCTGATTTTCCATTGTGCATTCAATTTTGAATTTTAAACAGGGTTGCGTTGGACAGGAAAAAGAAAAAACCGATACAATGGACGGCTTGCATTTTTTAATATTCATTCATTCGGTAATAGTTTCGGTATATATCTCCGAACCTCTGAAGCGTTTGTTGTGATGATATAACCGCGAATAGGTCGTCAATACCGGTTCTGCGGCTCTTCCTATTGTTTTAGACGTTCCTCATAAAAAGGATACATATGTGTATATCTAAGGATATTACAATTCTCCAAGATTTAACATTGCGTTTGTTTGTAAGGTAACCTGGATATATTTACATCTACGATATTGAAAATTGTTTTGTAATGTGCAGGTAAATATATAAGCAAATGTGTATTTTGTATGTATAGGTTTAAATGCAAGTACCTACTTTGAAGTGCAAATAGAACTTACTGTTAACGTGTATGTGATATTTTTGCAATACTCGTGATATTTTTGCAATACACTAAACCAGATCGTTTCATCCATCCAGTAAAATATTCTTTTTCACATTACGATGAAAGGATCTTACCTCTATGTTCAATCTGTGGCAAGCCTGCACACTGTAATGACTAATTCTGTTTTCTCATTCTTTTAATGATTTTCATTACCCTATATTAGAATAATAGATAACGAATGCATACTGGTGACAATTTATAACAACTATACGCAGAGAAATGGTTTCTTGCATCAAAAAAATAGATTTCCTTGCAAAAATCAGTCTCTATAATTAAAATTTATGAGCAAGTGAATCCGCTAATGAAAAAGTTTTTTTTTTATAGGTTATAGTATAATTAAATTATTTCTTTAATAACGTAATTAAATAGGGATTATTCTTATGCAGTTTAATAATTGATGAGTTAATATTCAAGTTTGTTTATCCATTTTTTTATTATTATTTATTATATATTTAAAAAGAAGTATAGTTAAACTAGTACACGCGGTACATAGTAATAATAAACAAAGTATTACATTAATCGGTACCTTTTGAAAATGTTTATGAAATTTTGTACGTTAAAGGTTATATCATTGTATGGGTGAGTATGGTATCTGTATTCCAGTTCCTTGGCTACTATCTAGGACGGCATGACTATAACTGCTGGCACTAGGTGGCGCCAGGAAATATTTCAGTTGCTGTTTTTAAAGATTAGTTGCATATGACTGGGAGATGTAAGAGCAATGTGGCCAGGGGCTTTAACGCTTTACTCTTCTTATATTGTTTTTACCGGTAGTGATTCCATCAATACCAGAAGCTATTTATTAGCATTATATTGGTCCCTGTTTCTAGGCACTTTTTTTCATGTATACTTCTACATAATTTCTGTGGTTGTTTCCTTTCATTTAAAATATTTGAACAAAATGTATGCTAAAAGAAGGTACATCGTTACAGTAAGACTTTGGCAATCATCATGCGTAAATCGGTGCTTTTTTGTCGAATGTACCTCTATAAAATACTACGAATTCAGCCATCGATTAAGCATCCAATAAGATAATACTGAGCTTTCATTTTGTCTGTGTACCTCAACCTACTTCAAACTAACGTCTTTTGTATAAATGTGAGAAGTTACTGAAGAAGATTAGATATTTATAAAATTTAACGTTTATATATCTCAAATTAATTTTATAAAAAAATATATAAATAGTAGGTAGATATACATACATACAGTTTCATACCATACACTAGTTACTTTTAATTTTTCTGCAGTGGGAGCAAACTTTGATTAGATGTTTTCATTTGTTGTGACACACCCATGACCCCATGGAGTGACACAATTAGCTATTTTTCCATTTATTTAATACCAATAATTTTAGCTTAGCACGCGTGGGTCTTAATACTGTGACAAAGGGGATTTCGCTGGGGGGTAACAAGATAATAACTACACTTACATCTTCTTTATTAACTATTCTTACGGTGGTTATAGACGTAGTAATAATGCATGTACTCTTCATACGCATAATACTTTTCTACACAAAAATGCTAATGCTGCTACTTCATCGCGATGCCACGCTGAAACAGCAAGACTTGCACTTGAAGGAATATTGTAATTATGTTACATACGCCACAATATTAACCCTAAATTGGTCTAGCAGGGTCAATTTTGATTCTGTGGTAAATCATTTCAAAAATCTCGTAAAAACTGTCAAATCTAGCAATGCCATTTGCCATATATTCTTTCTATACGCATACTAAGTAAGATCCAAGCTTTTGGGAGTTATCTAACTGCACATGAGCTTTGTAAGGGCTGTTGTCTATATCTATATATGTGAGTTACGTGGGACTTCACTGTAGGCGGTAGAAGATCTGCCACACATGCTTCTGACGATTCAGTTCAATCATTTTCGAAGTACGTTGATGTGCAGTTTGATTTGAAGGAGCTCGTAACTTACTATGAAAATGTCACTGCCGCAAACGGTATAATACCCTCGACATGCTGAAAAATATATGACAGGAATTTTACTATCGACTAGGATACTGCCAACAAAAAGAGCTCTTGAAACATTCAAGTTTTTTATTTTAGGCAGTAGAATTCTTTAGAGAAACTGTTAGACGGTAAATCAAATGAATACCGGCAATGGCGCACTAATTCCATGTTTTTGTCATTCAATCAATTGTTTGACGTGCTGTGTGAGAGCAGGCATTGTCGTGATGAAGGATGACGCGACGTTGTCGATTGTGTTTACCAATTTCACCGATGACTTTTGGCAAATAAATTGTTGTATACCATTCAGCATAAACTGATCTTCGAACCTCCAAAGCAATGCTTGCAACATATCTATAGTAGAACAGAAAAAGACAAGCAATGATTTTTTTGGAAGTGCTTCGTGAACGTGAAATAGTAATTTATTGTATAGATAAAGTTGATCGGTGTGCGTGCACTATTTATAATGTTCGAGAAACTAGTGGAACCGTTCGGGGCATACAGCGCAAAAATAGACACAGTATTAATAAAAAAATAATAGATTGTTACCTTTTATTGACGTATCGATGACCACTGCGGTAATGTGCGACTGGTAACGAATAGTACGCCGCGTAGTACTGCAACATAAGCAGTGCTTCCATTGTCGATTCGGTCAGGCCCCGACGACGGTCTGAAAACGTTCTCGTATACATACTTTGCAAATGATCGTTCAACATCTAATGAAGTAAGATTTACGAAATTCAAATACTTTTGTATCTCTACTGTGCAGTCTTGAATTCCAGATATAGATCGAACCTTTTCTAAATCCGGATTTTCATTTAAAACTGCACGAAATTTTTGCGCGACATCTAGTCCTATAGGATCCGTCAAGTTTTCTAGGACGGCTGCTAAATTGTTGTTGTAATTTAACGAGTATTTTCTAACTGCGAAATAGTTTGTGTCACTACCGAATAGTTTATGGAAATGCCATCTATTTCTTTTTGAACGTCTGAATCGGAAAAAAGTTGCTGACTCTCGCGAACCGCTTGAGAATTAGAAGAATTAAATTTGAAAATGACATCTTTCACTTGGGAATAATATTTGCGATAGTAAGATACCGTCTCAATCCATGTTCCCCACCGCGTCAATACAGCAACATTCTAACAGCTTTCAGCGTTGTTGCGGCTCCGTCAGAAACTAACATGGTGATTTGGGCTCCTACGATACAAAATTCTCTTAACATATTTTTTATTATGTTTACAACGGTTTTGGCATCGGTTCTTTCAATCCTTTTACTGGTTAACAACAAGGAAGCTGCTGAACCGTTACGTTTTAAAGGACGCGCCACAATACGAATCACGCTGTGTTTCCGAGCATCAATAGTTTCGTCCACAGTGAGCCAGATTTTTTGATTTCTCAACTCGTCTTTTATACGGTCTTTTACTGTACTTTCCACATGTTGTAAATTGTACCGCAATTTTCTTTTTGTTGGTTGCTTCCATGATGGAACATATCCCAAAAAAGACGAAAGTTTTCATTATCTACTAGGTGTTGTGGGATGTTGCACGTACTCAACATAAAAATAAAGTCATACAAAAATTGCTAGTACGCAATATTGTTTCTTAAATTCAGTACATGACGTTTACTTTTAATATGACTTCTACATTCAAATGTCGTGCGACCTAGCAATCCTATACCGCAAAATTTGCAACGAATGTGCGTACCTGTAAATTCCAAACCAGGGAAACGCCAAATATATTTCTTTACATGCGATGCAAGAGGTACACCAGGCTTACGTGCCATGTTTTCGACAACACACAATGAGAATCCGATAAATAACCGAACCACCAAACTCCTCAATGTCTACCGCATTACTGAACTCTGCATCCACATACGTACAGGCTTCTCTGCGGGTGCAACCGTTTGTCACGCTTTAGTTATTTGCCGTACTACCTCACAGTCTTTGCTATCAGTATTTAAGTAATCTTTATTCAAAAATATGCAAATGATAACAAAAAAACAAAAAAAAAGTGTAATTTTGTAATACTGTGTATATTAGGTAGGAAGATATGTAGCTCAGTGGAAATGGAATAAAAAGAGGTATTTTAAAAAGCATCGTAGAAAATTGATGCCTGAGCTTATGAAGCTTAAGTATATTGGACTTTGAATCTCTCCGGCAGATTGTAACAGAAGAAAGTTACATTTTAAAGATAGAATTCTTTGGTTTGAATGCAACGAACTTGTAATACGCAACCGACTAACTTTCATCAAGAGTGTAGATAAAGAAAGATGGATGAACAAAATAAAACTCCTACATAGACGTGTTTCGGTTGAAAAAGGCGATCGTAACTTATCAGTCATTGTTTACGGTTTTATTTCTTTGTTTTCAAATAGCATCTTCGTGTTACGACGACAATGGGTGTGTTATACATGTGTACATTTATCTAGATTTCTAACGCATAATTTAGTTCCTGTCGACTTGTATTTATTAAATGTACATACATACACACACAATTATCGTAAATAAAATTTAATTTGTCGCCGTGACACCAAGATAGTGCGTACATGATCTTGAAACAAGTAGAACGTCACATCCTCTTTAAGCTCTTTCAAACAAACCCATAAATCTACGAGCATCCTTTCAGACGCCAGGAGAAATTCAAAATAAAATTTAATGAATCTCACCGCATTCAAGGTCGGTATGCATGCGTCGTATTTAATTACATCAACAAGTACACTACCAGCCGTTAAAGTTAGGACAACTAGTGAATTATTGCAAATGTGAATAAAAACTGTAATAGTACAAAAGAAAATAAAAGTTTATTGCTAGAAATAAAAACATGAACAAATAAGAAGAAATACCATAGAAAAAATAAAACAAAACATTCTCATTCAAATATTAGGCTATTCCTTTTGCTCATCGAAATAGCCTCCTTTGGCTTATAATACTCTCCGGGCCACTCGTGGCTTGCGTTCTGTTAGTTTGGTTAGAGTTTTACAGGAAATGTTGTTCCATGCAGTTTGGAGATGTCGCCACAGGTACTCTTCCAAAGTTGGACAGACTTCATATTCGTCCGTGGAGCTCATCCTACAGTAATTCGATGGGCTTCAAATCTGGACTGTGCGGGTTCCAGGGCATGATTTGCAAAACACTCTCTTCTGCTTGAGACGTTAGATAATATTTACAGATTCGTGCTGTATGTTTGGGGTCGTTATCAAACTCAAACACGAAGTTCTCCCTAATTATCCGCAATTTGGATGTCACAGCGTTCTCTTCTAGCATTCGTCTATAATTTTCTTTGCGCATAATACTTTCGTTTTTTACTAGATCTTCGGCTCCGCACTGCTGGAACAACCCCGAAGCATCACTGAACAACGGCCGTGTTTTACTATGGGAATAACGCAATCATATAATACTCTTTCGACTTTCGTTCGTCTTACGAAAACTCTGTGTTTCTGACCAAACACTTCGAACTTGGATTTATCGGTCCAAAAAACATTTCTCCGATATTCTTCTGCCCTAATTCCTATAATTTCCTGCCCACTGTAATCGTTTTTAGCGGTTTCCACGATGCAGTGGTGGTTTTCTTACCGCAACGCGACCGTAAAAACCGGCTTCTCTTACGCGGCGTTTAGTAATGGCTACAGAAATCGGTCGGTTTCGTCCCGAGCTGATTTCTGCTGCGATTTCGGGCGGGGTGCTGTCGATCGCCGGTTTCGTTTGCTTAGCATTGTAAGGCGTAGATCTTCCGCACCCGTTGTCATTCTTGACCGACCTGGGCAAATAGGTCTATAATGCACAGTTGATTTTGTAACATGCAATCTGTCCGCAATCACACGCACGGAATATCCTTCCTTGTGTAACGTGAGAATAACCGATCGTTTTTCTACAGTTATAGGCTTTCCTTTCGCCATTTTTTAAATACTACTTCCATAAACACTGCAACCGAACATCCGTATCGAAATTGGTTTACTAACAGATTGATTCACAGCAGGTATGATCAAAATTTCACGGCCCCCATTCCCTGTTTTATAAACATGTTAATAGGCCATTCATTAAAAATCATTTCAATGATTTTATTACCTGCTATTAGGATAAATTTAAATTTTTCTCTATAAGATTTATTCTAATAAGATGAAGATTTCCGTCGTAAGTACTCTATTGTTATCCCAACTTTTCTGTAGAAGTTTTTACAGTAATACTAAGGGTATTAAATATTGAAGAAATTCCATCTATTAAAATTCTAATACTTGTCCTAATTTCGATGGTCTGTAGTGTATATCTATATTTTCACTGTAGGCAGTTTTCTTTAGTTTTATTAAAGTAAATGAAATTACATTCACATGAAATCCGCCAGTTATAAAATTATTACGTAATTTTGTCATCTGTAAAGTAATAGATTACTTGCGCTTGATTAGCACAGGATTTCAACTCGCGTTAGAATTACCGTGGAAGTGTTGGTTAATTTAATACGATTATAACCAACACCATACAGATTTATCATAATCAATCACATTAATCAGTGTAAATGAACTATAAAATATTTGCATCTGAATCAAGTTAATAAAGCTATAAATTATTTCCAATGAGAACGTTGATGTATTGGAAACCATTCGTATTTGTTTTGTATTGTTAAATTGCAAACGCTTAGAAGACGCATATGCTGGAGGAAGTGAGCTTACATACATATTCCTAATTGAATTGTCATGTTGCCATTTGTTTGTAGAACGTTTGCGGAATTCATTTCCATGACAAATTGTTCATGATGGGAATGGTCTTCACGCTTTTGCGGTAAGGATCGTATTTCACACTGTGAAAATATAATTGCAAGTAATTATGTAAACATATTCCGGCAAGGTTGTAAATTGTTGGGTAATATTGGCCGTGTTTCCTTGCACATAGTGTTATTTTAAAACTAACGGGTAGAGATGTATGTAGAAAGGTTAAACAGAAAATAAACGTATTCTGTTTTCTCTAAATGAAGGTAATAGTTTACGTAAATACCACCATCAGATAAACATGTTCTCCAGAAGAAAAAGTACCATACGTTCTACAAAGAAAAAAATCCTGTGTTGGAGGAAAGATTTTGTATTGGAAATTCAGATAGTTATCGAAAACTGCGTCATTCTTAAAGAACAATTTTCATTAAAATATTGGAGCAGTAACCAAAATAATACTAATATAGTTCATGGTATTAGTGGAGTCACTCCCGGCAAAAACAATTTGAGAAAAGAAATACGCCAGCCAAAGGACATGTTTTTGCCTACCCGGCGTCATCAGCGTTGCTCCGAGCACATTCGCTTGCTCACCATTGCTATTCGCCTCTCCGCGCACTTCTCTTCTCACATTGTTTTTGCCAGAAGTGGTTGCACCAATACCATGAGCTATATTAGCATTACTTTGGTTATTGTTACTAGGCACTTTTTTCATGTTATTTTTAACACATCATTGGAGCAGTTTCATTGTAGTTTTAAAACTAGCGAATATTCACAGAAAGTAGGTTAATTTGAGCAAAACAATGTGCTACTTTTCCACATAACTGTAATCTATTGTGTGCAGTTTCTGTAATCTACAATTCGTTACATTAGCATTGTAGTGGCGTTTTCTACAATTAGGCTTTGGACAAAGTACAATTTGTCATTGTATGTAATTTATGCTTGTCCACTGCGATAAAAATGGCAAAAAGGGTTATTATTTCTTAGGTATTTACAAAAATGACTAATAATTTTCGAAATGAATAGCGTATATAGGAGGTACGTCCAAAAACTAAGTTCCGTTTAGTATTAAAAACAAAACGAGTATAGATACGGAAAAACTATTGCAAAAAAAAAACTACAAACCTTAAACTATCATTCTACATGGCTCCGACCATTTTGCAGGCACTTGTCATAGCGTGGCACAAGTTTTTGTATGCCTTCCTCATAGAACGTTACCGCCTGTGTCAACCATGTGATAACATGTTCTTTGAGCTCTTCATCGTTGTTGAATTTTTAACCACCAAGAAACGTTTTCAGGTGCAAAAGGAAATAAAAGCCGCCAGGGGCGAGGTCAGGGCTGTACGGTGGGTGGTAAAATTGGGTCCAATGCCCGACCTCACACTGCAACAACTCTTACAGGACTTTGGCTGGACCCAGTTTGACCACCCTCCGAACAGCCCTGATCTCGTCCCTAGCGACTTCCATCTCTTCTTGCACCTGAAAACGTTTCTTGCTGGTCAAAAATTCAATAACTATGAAGGGCTCAAAGAACATGTTACCACATGGTTGACACAGGCATACAAAAACTTGTGCTACGCTATGACAAGTGCCTACAAAATGGTGGGAGCTATGTAGATAGTTTAAAGTTTGTAGTTTTTTTTTTTGCAATAAATGGTTTTTCTGTATCTGTACTCGTTTTGTTTTTATTACCAAACGGAACTTAGTTTCTGGACGTGCCTCGTAGTTTTGCAGATTTTAAAAGAAAATGTATTTGCGTAAGTAAAAATTGTGTCTTAGAAATCTTAATACTAATGGGCGAATCAAGTTCTATTACTGTATTGTTTTGGATTTTTTAAGTTTATGCGAATGTACTAATAGCAGCTTTTTAAATCGCGTTCTCGGTTTAGAGTTAGAGACAATGATAGGAACGACATACCTTGTCCCATCAACTTACTGAGAGTCTAACGATAATTTCCGGCAAGTTCTAATACAAAACTGTTTAAAGTACGTCTCGCAGCCTTAAGCTTACGTTATGCCCCTTAACATACATAGCACTTTATTGTACTCCGTACACTATACTCCGTATTATTTTGATTAATTAAATAATAGAATTTTTGAAGAAACTGCCAAAATGCAGATTAGTGTAGTATATTAAAACTGGTTTTAAATATTTGGTGTAGCTTTCTATCACGATATGTGTAAGTAGCGAAAATAAAATTTCAGAAGCTATTGTTGTTTGTGTTAACTTAAAGTAAAATACATGTTTTTTTTTATTTATAACTTTATAACTTGTTCAAAATGTTGACAAAACTCAATAAAGGTGTTACATCTGTGTAGACCTGATACGTGTTTGTGTACTGGATCTAAGGCAGCTGGGACGCAGAAACCACGTTACGTTGTGGTGAGTCCCAAGTCACCAAGGAATTAAGGAATGTATAGTATTATTTATATAAATTAGGAAAAGCATATTCTAGAGAAATGTGTAGCATTAGTCACACCCGACATCAATGTTTCAGTAGGCTATTCCCATTACCTGTTAAATTGAAGGAAGAAGATCCTAGGAGTATTAAGGTTCATCAAATCGTCTAATTTTTAACATAAAAAGACACCATTACAATAGATCTGTTCAAGTTACAGTGACTAAAACTTCAGTGTCCATTGTCCGATCCAATAATAATACATATCTGTGTTAAAACGATTTTAATAAATTTGTAATAAAATTTATTTTTTGACGATATTGAACTCATTTTCGCATTGTAGTTTGTTGGGTACTACTTTCGGTAATAAATTAATTAAGTAGGCATTTTTAGGGAAACTATTAATTCAAAACTGAAGGATGCTGTTCTCATATGAGCCAAAGCAAAAAGTATGAGAGTTAAGGACTCTTGATATTTTAATTTTGTTTTTACACTAATAAACTCATTACTTCAGTTATTTACCAACTCATAATTGTATTGTTTTATTTTGTGAGCTCATATATTATATTTATATTCATTTAAAATAATACTTAACACAAAAACTTACTTAAATTCATCTAATATACACAAATGTAACAAAACCCCCCACATACGAAAGTAAGAATCGTTGTAAAATTCTATTCAATTAAATATTTTGGAAATAGCGAGATGAAAGTCGAGTAATAGATAGAGAATCACCGTAAAGAAATAAAGCATTATAGGAGTACATATAACTTCGGCGGAGAATTGTGCCAAACATGTATTACGTTTATGGAACCTCATGAAGTACATCGATCATCAACCGTCGCTACTTCGTGCAACATTTATACGCCGCACGATATATGGTTTTCGTTTTTATCGTTTCTATAAGAGGCATTAGCACGGAGCATTGCGTACTGGAGGTGGTAAGCAAATGTACGAAATAACGAGAATGTCTGGGTAGCCGTGTTTGGCTATTTCAGCTACTATCTCCCTGACCAGACGTTCGGGCTCCTCTATTTTTTACTATTCACAGATGTTCTTCAAGTGAAAATGTACGATATCCCTAGCGAAAGTTCTGCCCTGTCATTGTATCCAGGTTAAGTTCAAAATGTAGTTGTTCTTCAAATCTTCTTTTTAATATTCTATGTTTAGACTTATACGTACAAGTTTTAATTATTCCAAGAATTTAGAGAGTTGCTAAGTCGAAAATTATTTTATTCCCGTTTTCTCTTGTTTCCGAATACACAACCAAAGTTTACTTTATAAATAAAATTAAATAACAGCTTTTATGATTCCAATATACGTACCAAAATTTTTGACATGATTTCAATGGTTACCTTGTTTACTTTTGCAGTTTATGTTATGTGGTTTATGAATGTAACTGAAGATTAAAAGTACTGGCTGTTCACGTTAAGACAACGGTTTTAGAAGATAGAAAGAAAAATTCTGGGGATAGCAGCTGATCGAAATAAAAACTCCCTTTTATGAGATTCTAAGCTTTCACATACTTTATTTACTCTTCATCAGAGAATATCAGATAGGAGGCAATAATATCCAACAACTAAGAGAGCATCAGAATAACATCGTCAACAACTAGACATAACGTTATTTATATAAAATTACATTCAATTTGTATTAAATTAATTAATTTGTTGCTATCATGGTATGTTATTCTGATGCTCCCTTACTTGTTGGATATTATTGCCTCCTATCTGATATTCCTTGATTAGGCGCAAATAAAGTATGCGAAAGCTTAGAATCTCATAAAAGAGTTTTTATTTCGATCGACTGCTATCCCCAAGATCTTTCTTTTCATCTTCTAAAACCGTTGTCGTAACTGAAAATGTCTTGGAATCAACATGATCTCACACAGGAATGTATGTGTTAGTATTTTCGTAGGATGTAAACAGATATTAAACTAACCACAAATATCAATTTAATCTACGTATCTTGATCCGCTAACTAAATAAAAGCCAGCAAAAAACCAATCGTTTCACCGCCGTTTCTCCGCTATCACCCCATTGCTACGTCACTCTATCTGTACGTGCGAGCGCAGTAAATCAAAGGCACCGTGCTAAGTGCCAAAGTTTGGTTTCAAAAGATCCACCAACGACATACACAATGAAGATGTTATCGTTCGGGTAAATGATGGTGGACACTAACTCATAAAATAATAACGCTCAATATAACCTTCGCTAACCCCGGCATATCTTCGTATGGTATGAAACGGGGCGCGTTGTACGAAATCGAAATGACCACGACCAACGTAGCGCACTACCTTGACGTTTTTAATATTATTTAATGACCGAGAATGATTAATGTACAATGAAATCCGAAACCGGAACGTCGTTTTGGGGAAAATTTATACTTGGCCATATAAAATACGAAAGATAAGGAGAAAGTTCTGTCTGTGATTCAAATTCCTCCATTGCATTTGGTTACTTGATAAACCTCCGATAAAAATAGTCGGGCTATATTTTCTTATTCGAATTTTGGGATGATACACCCTTATGAATTGAAATATTGGTGTTGGTGTGACATATCTTTGCATATTTTGCAACCTCTAATTTTATAGAACATTTACTATTTTCCAATATTAGCCCATTATGCGGAGGTTCGTCACAAGTAACTTGACTTTAGGTATTAAACAGGCTTGAATTTCTAATTCATAGCGAAATTTTGCTCCCAATTGTCTTTTGAACTCTATTTATTTTTAGTGAATAATTTCTTAAGCAGCAAATAACTTAAGAACTAAATGGCTAATCTCATCCAAAATTAGAAGACATCAAAGTCTCCGTAATTATGAATAAAACAAGACAGAAACCTAATTAACACCATAACAGATCAAATTGAAAATTAATTAATCTCAATATTGAAGCATACAATTGAAGAGTGTGCTTACCAAAGAGCCTAAGTGCCAAAATTAATTTCTTTGCGTTTTTTTGTTAAACGTATGCCACATACCATCTACATAACCTGACAAAGTTCCAAATGGTCCCAACAGATAGCTATACGAGTATGCTATGGAAGCAGATTCATATCTTGGCTGTCAGTTCGACTCCAATTCACCCCGCAGAAATATCCAGTAAGAAAATTCGTCTGTTTAATCCCATTTAGAATTTCAGGGGAAATATTACGAAGAACAAAGAAACGAAGAAAATATTTATTGGAATTTGAGAAAATTTACTCTTATGATCACAGAATTAAACCGAAGTAAGTACAAATTTTGTCAAAAATACGAGGGTGCTTTGAAATGTTTGCGAAATGAAAGGGAAAATGCGAAAAATTGTTTTTGAAATACGTTTTATTTTTCTATATAACCTCCTTTAAGTTGAATGCACTTCGTCCAACTCCAAAGCTATTATGCCATCACGAAAGTGCGATTCTTCACGTCCTCCAAAATAGTCGTCGACAGCTGCTTTTACTTCTTCTGTGGAAAATCTTTTTCCCCCTAGGAAAATTTTTAGTCGTGGGAATAAATGGAAGTTAGAAGGAGCCAAATCAGGCGAATAAGGTGGATGTTGCAACAGATCGTACTTCAGTTCATTCAAATTTCCCATTGCTATCGCACTTGCATGGAGACGCGCATTGTCCGTATGGAAGATGATCTTCTTACGCAAGCCAGGTCTTTTTTCATGAATTTTTTTATTCACTTGGTCTAGAAGTTTACCGTAATATTCACCGTTTATTGTTTGGCCCTTGGGAAGATAGTCAATTAGTAATATTCCCTTAGCATCCCAAAAAACTGACGCCATAACTTTTTCAGCTGATTTCACGGACATTGCTTTCTTTGGTGGCGGAGAACCCCTATATCTTTTCATTTCTAATAATTTAATTAATAATAATAATAATAATTTAATAATAATAATAATAATAATAATAATAATTTATTTTCTGTCATGACCTATCATGGCATTAACGTTGTCAATATAAATGTATATATAAAGTGATATATAAATACGTAAATAAATAAAATCTGTGTAGATGTAAAAAGTATATAAAAAAGAATAGGACAAAACGCACATGTAAATGTATAACATGTAAATGTATAACCACCTTTAATATGAATATTTTCTTATCTTAAAACTAAATGATTTACTTGGAAGAAACATTTTTCTGTCTTGAATTTTCTTGATTTTCTAACCCTAAGGAGTATTTATTTAATCCAAATAAAATTTCAAGAAAATTATTTTCTTATACATTTTTAGAGTCTTGAAATAAAAGTATTTTCTTGAATAGAGACTGATTTTTGCAAGAAAGTCTATTTTCTTGATGCACGAAACCATTTCTCTGTGTGCATGAAAACATCTATTAAGTTACATAATTTTTTAGACAAACATTTTATTTCAAATATCCTTATACGGTTTTGAACTTAATCAAAAATTAGGATTTGAGCGCTTTACTATTTTTTTCTAAATGTCTACAATGACTGTATGTACTAAGTAACATCATTTTCAACAAATACCGATTACTACAAACTTATAGGAACGCTTTTGATTAAGAAAAATGCTGTATGGATACGTAAGGCTTTGTTGCCCATTTCTTTATATTGTTCCTTTTACATTCTAAACGAAAACTCTTATGTCAGATGATACAATAGAACCACAAATTACAAACGCCTTGAAAGATCGAGGGTTCCACTTTTTATGCCGTTCTACGAAATCGATGAAAAAGGTGGTCCGAATATCGCGAGCTTACAATCTAATAAATTGCCGCCTTTTGTTTAGTACGTCGAGTCTACCAGTATCGAATAACAAATTAAACGGGACCTGTTGAGGAAATCGCATTTACATTTGAATTGGAGTCACTGGTTTAAATACAATTTTTCGTTATATAATGTACCATTAACTAAAGACCAGCAATTAATTATGGTGATATAAGGTACCAAAAACGCGTCTCATGGAATGTTTTTTGTGAAGCAACATTTGTTATACAACCAACGCTAAATAGTAGCTTTAACAAATAAGGGTGTAATACTTCTTAGATTTATATGAAATATGGTTGGAAATCAAATTAATCTCACGTCACAAGTTTCAGGTTATGAGCTTTTCTACCTACTGTTAGGATACCATAATATTCTTTATAGGTGTGTTTGGTTAAGTTTTGTCGGTAACAACTTTACTGGTGGAGTGCACACAACAGTAGTAATATTGTTATCAGTTTTCAAGGTACAGAGCGCCTTAAATACAGTACTAACATCCTCTGTTTGCTACAACATCTTTAAAGGACCTTTCAATTGTCGTCAATAATCTCCAACTGCCGTAGGCTTTAGAGTAATAACTTAACTTCATCCAGATTCCAAACCCATTGTATATTAGAGGAGGTTACATCCAATTCATACCTGTGTATTTTAAATCAGTCACCACAAAGTAATATAGTTTACAAAAAATTCTATATATGCTCAATATTCAGTAGCTAAGGAAAGTAAACTAGTTGCTAGAAAATAATTTTATTTATAAGACATGAGTTCAGTGCGTCACGTAGAAATGTAGTGTAATTTACAATATCGGCATTTTATTTAATTATCCTTATATGTAGGTAACCTACTTGACATTATAACAGGGTGTCTCATTATATTTTGACTGATTTTGCAAGCTTATATTTTCCGAACGGCATCAAGTATTAAGACGTGGTTTTCCCCATTGAGTTTTATATGAGTCCAAGTTGTTTTATGGTTTTTACGGATATGTTATTTTTTGTATAAAAGCCGAAATGAAAATGGCATAATTTGCAGACCCCATATACTGATTTTTTTTAAAGCAATGCTTTATTTATCCCCAGTAATTTGAAAAGGCACTTCTTTTAGTCTTTAAATGTTATTTACAAAATTAAAATCGGTTGAGAAATAACAGAGATAAACGTTTATGAAGATACCACCGTAAAATCAAAAATGGAAACAACAGAACATCCAGCGTGCCATGACTAACAGAAGAATAACACAGCTACAATTCAAATTAGATCTACTTACAGCTACAATTAACTAAAAACAAAAAAATTATTTAGAAGTACATCTCTATAACAAATGTTCAGTTTGCCTGCCGTTTTCCTGTATGCAGGTATTTAATCTCACCAGAAAGTTATCAAATGCTCTATTTAGCATTCCCCTTGAAATATTTTCAATAACATTCCGAATATTGTGTTTTAGATCAGAGATGTTTTCGGGAAGTGGATTATAAACTTTTTCCTTAACATAGCCCCACAGAAAAATACCATTATACTAATATTGCAATAATGGTAGCCCATGTTGAAAGCAAGGAAATTGCACACATCATGGATATTGAATATTGTATTTTTGGATTTTGATACAGTGACCACCATAAAGTCGTCATCAAATGGGGAAAAATTGTTTTTAATTTAAAGGAGAAATTTACGGCAGTAATTTCTACTCCTGTCAAATATGTCATGCGATGTTTAGTTATTTAAAGAATAAGGTATTTCAAAATTATCAAATTCTAAAAAAATAATTATTTTCAAGTTTGACAGTTGTTTTAACTATAGAGCTAAATTCTTTTTCTCTTACCTAGTTATTTTGAAATTTATTCATTTATTTGAATAAAATGAATTATTTAACCAAAGAAAACATAATAGCAATTATTTTGATTGTTGGTGAGAATTATAAAACACACAGGGAAGCGGCAACAATTTTTAACGAAAGACGTTTTGAAGAAATTTAAAAGTTCGGGTAATGTTGAGAATAACTTTTAAAGCTTCTCATAATTCCTTAATTCGACTGAATGATTCCAATTTCAGGAAAGATAATTAAACGTTTCAAAACACTTTTTGAATACTTACTTCAAATAACAACAAAAAATCCTTACGACCTTTACTGACGGAAGCTCGACCTCGACGGAATTCTGTAAACAGTCGCTTCTAATGGTACTTCATTACCAAAAGTTGAACGAAGCGATTCGAGGTATTGTGGTTATGCTAGGCTTTTACTAAAATCATAAAAAATCATCCAATGAAAGCCTTCATGGAAATTTTAAATTTTTTCACATAATTGCTTTTTTTCAAACGCTCACCGTAAACAAACTATTCGCCCCATTTCTGTGCTGTCACTGCTTCAATAACGAATGTCAAATTCTACGAATATAATAATGTCAAATCTAAATAGCGCCATCTAGTGGTCCTTTGTAGAAATGTAAGACGCTTTACCCAAACCGCTTTCACACCTCCTGTTAGCACTCAAATTATTTATTAATGGTTTATGCGCTACAATCGGATTTTTTCAAAATTTTTCAGCGAGAAAATTCTTTGTCAATTTTGTCTAACATTAGTTAACTCGTGTCATTTCACCGTCATTTGATGTCGTGAACTTGCCGAAATTTTTTTTGGTAAAGTTCGAGTGGTCTTTTTCAGTAAAGTGTCTAATTCTAGAGTCTTAAAAATGGTATTTCATTGTTGCGTAGCTACCTGTAAAAATAAGAACAAAGATACTAAAATAAGACAATGAAGTAAATTATTAAAAAGTTTATATTGGCAGTGCATTAAGTATTTCTCTTTCATAGGAGTTTCGAAAATGGCGTGTCGCTATATGTCGTGAGGATCTTTCAAAAATGGATATCAACGTGGTACGCAAAAATTACCGTGTGTGTTGTTCGTATTTTCATGGGGACGTGTTTTTTTATGGAACACTTCGGCAACAAAATGCTGCTCGGTCTGGCAGCAAAATTCTGTCCAACTTGGCAGCTTGAAGCTATTGTAACGAGCAGCTCGCTGACAGCAAATTGCTGCCGGCAGCGGCAGCTTGAAGCTGCTCGTGTATTCCGGTCCTTAATCCTGTCTGAGGGTCACAAAAAGACGGCGATTACAATATATATAATACACAATCGTGTATTAACGAAGAAAATATTGCAGAGTGAATCGTAATGGAAGTACAAAATAGAATAAGTAGAGTTTAATGTCTCAACAAGTGTTTGAAGTACCCACCTTCACATTCCGTACAGTTCGCAATTGTGAAATTGCCGAAGGGAAAAAATTACATATCAAATTTGACGTATTTGTGTTTTATTTTTTGTAATAATCCCAGTAGCTACTCGCCATGCTAAACGCCCCTATGTTTAATTATAAAGGAACGCGTCAACGCATTCATTTATAGGCGCGAGTCCCATACATATAGCGAATAATGTTGTCGCCTGTGCTAGGAGCGTCCCCGATTCGCTTCGCGCGGCTCCGCACCTTATACTTTCATAGCGGGCAAACGTTGTAACACTGTCCATATATTTTAGCGGTTCACTTTACTCCGGAACTTACTAACGCGGTATGTCCAGTGATAAAGAGAATGCGCATTATAAGTATACATCATGTTTTTGTATACTTACATATAATTTTGTAGGAATATACACAAAACAATTCTTGATTTAAATTTTAGCGCTCTCGACGTGTAGCGCCCATGCAGCCTTAGTTATAACTAAAAATGCTTTTGCCGCCATTTCCGAGAGTTGCTTATGTACATACAGCAGTCTGTAATAATATATTATCTGTGGCTATACCTTCATATCTAAGTTGTGTAATTTTGTCTTTATCCTTATTCGATCACCAGATCTTTTAAGTAATATTGACGACACTCATGACAGTTAAAACAGTATTCTCGGCACACTCCGCACCACATAAATTATTAATTAACTTGGAAAGGCCGTTTCGAAGACACGTGGGTCATCATCCTCAGCCGCGTCAATCGGTACGCGGCTGAGGATAATGATCCACGTGTCTTCGAAACGGCATTTCCGAGTTAATTAATAATTTGTGTGGTGCGAAGTGTGTCAAGAATATTGTTGTTGCTATACTACCCCACAGTCCTTGCTACCATTATTGACTCATGACAGTGCTTACCAGAATTGAAATTTAATTAAGCAACTCTACAATGAGAGCAAGTAATAATGTAGTTTTGTGAATGCCATGTTTTCAAATACGTAAGCAAAATACATTACGAAATGTATTCTTGCGAGGAGCCCTAGTTGGTGCTTGTTCCATGTGAGGTTTGGGGGCCGTGTTCTTATTTAAAGTATGTTTTATAGGTACATTTATCATATATCACCTATTATAAAAACTTAAATTACGGTTATTTACTGCTATAAGATAACGTTAAAAACAACTATCGCTAATGCGATAATTACACATATTTTATTCTAGAAGAACTAATAAAAACTTGGCTCGGAGTCGACCGCGAAGCGGGCGATCCGGTGCATCGACAAAAACGAATCCGGTGGACCGAATCTTTTCTCGAATTCGTCATTCTTCCTAGCGATGCGGAAAAACAAACGGCTTCGTATGACGCGTGCGACACTAAATCGCGATTATTTAACTTGTTCGAGAGTATTTAGAGCATAAAATTACGTTTGTAGCGGTCTTCTGTAGGCGAAGCGAGAAAAAAGATCCATCGCATTATTTATCCGTTAAGCGTAATGAGATATGTTGCGCAAAAAACGCGTGTAAGAAGGTACATACATGCACGTTTAGAATCTTACACCAATCACTTCTGGCTTTCTTTAACATACTTCGTAACGTTATCGAAGAAACGACCTAAAATATTACATTTTTTAAATTGAAAATTCAATGTTATTCCGCACCTGTACTGCTTCGTCATATGCTTAGTCCTGAGTAGCTGCTTTGCTTACTTCAAACGTTCTTATTGCCAATTTCCGCTGCAGTAAACATATGTATACATATGTATGTATTCAAATAACCTAATTAAATATTCATTAAAAATGATCCTATCGATCATATCACCACTTCATCAGAGATAAGCATTAAAATAAATTAATTAATCTACTTTCCAAGAGAAATACTTTTCCAATGGAATTATCTGAAAATAGTAACACTTTTTGTCCGATGTAAATGTACCTGAATTTTGTTATGCTATTTCTGTCTTTTATAAGCCACATTAGTAAACTAAAACACAACTATTGCACGCTGACTTATACCTGAAAGTTACAGAGGATGAAATTCCTAAAAAAATATTGCGAAAGGTGATCGTATTCTGTGTTCCTTCTTAAAGAGACCAAATTTTTTACCACTAATTATAATAGTACAGTAAAGATTCAAGTGTAAATACAGACAGCGACAGGAAAATATGAGTTTACGAGGGTACTCTGAAAAGTTTCCAGCCTAACACAGAAACAAGTATTTTTTGTAAAATTCAGTTTTATTTTTCCTTGTAAATCTATACACTTTTCACAGCGATGCTCCCACCTCTTTCATCCGTCCAAATTGTAGTTGGCATCTTATTCTGCAGAGTAGGCAATGGGGTTTATGAATGTGGTGCCCTCCTCACTCGATGAAAATCTCTTTCGTTCGAACGAAACTCTGCATAGGAAAAAAATCGCCGGGGGCCAGATCTGGTGAATATCAATTCGAGACCCAATTTGTGGATATTTGCCATGGGAACCACCGAAGTGTGAGACGGTTATCTTGGTGGAGCAAAGCTTTCTTTTTCTTCAAATACGGCCGTTTTTCCTCTTTCAATCTAGTCCTCTATGACTATCCCGAAAAACAGTCGCCGTTACTTTCCCGGCCGATGGAACAGTCCTCGCCTTTTTCGGAGCCGATTTACCTTTCGCTGTCTTGGCGTCAGGAATGTACTACCAACTTAATTTTTTTGCTGTTAGTTTTCTCATGCCTAAATCTTTAGTCAATGCACGACAAGCACGTTCTTTAAAGATGTCCAGAAACTGCCATATCTTTCGATGGTCGTCTATCACCATTTGGTGCACTTTTCCAATGTTATCGGTAATGGTTGCATGTAATTTTTGGCCATCCCGAACATTCATCCTCAACCAAGCTGGTACGACCACGTTTAAATTCAGCTGCCCAAAATTCCACTGTGGTAAATGATAATGTAGAGTCCTCGCATACAGCAACCATCTCGACTTTAATTTGCGTAAACGTATTGCCTTTCAAATGCAATTTAACAACGGACCGATATTCGATTTTCTCTATTTTTGACACAAATGACTGTTAAACAACAACTGAGTGTCTAGAATGGCTGAAATTTTCAAAAGTATCTTTCAACGCACGCGCAATTATATTACCAAAATATTTTTAACGAGTTGAGACTTGAAATGTTCCAGACTACCCTCGTATTTTAAATAAAGCAAATTGAATAGAGAAATGTTGAAATAAAGCTATTTACTATTGTCGAGTTATTTTTTGAAAATAACATTTTACAAGTAGCTTTTCTTCTTACGAATACTTACATTTCTGTAACCCCTTGCGAAAATTCTACATCATTCCATTACTTCCTTTTGAACTATTTTAAGTACAAGGTGTATGTTCATAAACCACTTGTGCTTATAGAATTGGAAAAGAAAACAACTAATGCAATTCAAGCAAGTTACGCCGCTGCTCTACAACAAGCCATAGAAGATTTTTACAGAAGTGTATTCGCGGTCACGAAATGTAGTTTTCAAGAAATAAATTTTCATTCAATTAGTTTTAGATAGAATTAATTCAGGTGTCCCACAATAAAGCTTTAAAATCCATTATATTTTATTGCCGTAACAGTTGTATTAGAAGCAATACTTTTGCAACATTTTCTAAAAGGAACTATGATAATAAACCATAATAATAATAAAGTACATACATGTGGGACATAAAATTGAACAACGGTTTTTGATTAAAAGGTAATACTAGAAATAAGACAATTAATTGAGAGCAGGACTTTTATTAATTATAAAGCGGAAACCATAAACAAAGACAATTACTTTCTTTAGCTCCCCATGGATTTTATATATAATTAATATTTTGTACATTAAGGAAGTTTCTTTACGTTAATCCATAGCTACTCCATATAATCTCATGGATTTAAAGCTGGACTGCTGGTAGGTTATGGTAAATTGGGGAAAATTACATAAATATATGGAGAGCGTCCTCTTAAAGGAATATTATTTGCATATAAAAATATAGAGCGGGGTTTGGTTCCAAGAACTCTGTCAGGATAATAGAGATGTCCTTTTATTACAGGTGTCCGTAAGGAAAGCTTTCACTATACATGTACAAAAAAGCTTATTTATTAGGAGAAGAATAGTACCTATCATGCTTCAAGAAAACAAATGCTGGATGTATCACTGACTTGGAACCTTTAAACATGCAGGAAAAAAGAAATAACTATTGAAATGTTGAAAATGAAACAGAAATGTATAATCATTTGTATGGTTTCTTGCAAATGAAATATGCCGAGACACGTTTTCTAAGAATTTGGGATTGCTCTAAGCACGGTTTTCAATGTAATAGCACGTTTCATGGACTTTTTTTACACGTTAATTGGACCGCAAATTATAAAGTTTGTAGCAGGCATTCCAGACAAGATAAGTACCCAATTTCTTAGCGCAATTGATACGAAACTGCCAAAGCTATTAACATAAAGCATCCGCGGTATTTAAAAAGGGGTGAATGGGCTCAGTTATAGGAACTGGATCAACAATTAAGTTGTCTTTAATTGACACAAATGCTAAAATTAACGTTGATCGCATGACAAATGACAGACCAGCAGCTCCTACAAATAGTATAGTACTGCTCATCATTAAAGCTGGCCACGAGCGGTACCGCGCAGTAGCGTAGAGTCGACCAGGCCTCGCGTTCCACTAGAGTTATTCTGCTAATAGAGATGTTTGCTGCCGCAAATAATTTCCCTCATCTTTTAAATAAAAATTAAATAACACGTGCTCAAACACTTACCATTTTAAGAGTCCTCCGTGAAATCACAAAGTGAATAATGTCTGTTAAATATCTGCAACATTAGATATGTTTCAACTGTTGTTTCGGCAAAACTAGTACGGCATGAGGAAAAAATGCGTTTATAAGCAGAGAACGAACGTTCTACATCTAGTGACGTAATATTTGCGTAAGTAAAATAATCTTTCAAATAACTTAACGATTCTGTTGACGCACCTTCACAAATGTGTCTTAATGTGCCAAAATCAGAATTTTTCTCAAAAACACTTTCAAATTTTTCTAGAACAGAAACATTTTTTGCGTCTTCAATCGCGCATAGCTGTGCGTGAACATGTTCCACTATTTGTAGAGATTCTTCTAACGGCACCGCAGGATTTTGTAATTTTTTTATTGCATCTGCTAGCCCGAAGTAATTGTCGTGAATGATTTTTAAATCCATTTTAACCTGACTATCTTGAAATTTCGACTGGCTTTTCTGGATAGCGGCAGCTTCCTTTGTATCGAATTGTAAAACCACGTTCTTAATATTATCAAAATATTTATGATAATAAAACGCGGCCTGCAACCATGTTCCCCAACGAGTTAGAATAGGTTCTGGTGGCTCTGGTATACGGGGGCACAGTCTGTGAAATTCGCGAATACGTTTCGGTGATTTGACAAATACTGCTTCGGTATGCGCTATTAAAGCGTCTACCTCAGGATAACATTTTCTGATACTATCCGCCACAAGATTGAGAGCATGAATTTTACACGTAATGTGTAACAAATTAGCAGAATGCTTTTTAAGAGACCGGCCTACAGAAAGCATGTTTGCAGCACCATCACTCACTAACATCAAGAGTTGGTTTGTTGAAAGTTCAAACTTGTCCAATGTATTTAACACTAACTTTGAAATTACTTCGGCAGTACACTGTTGTATTCGTTTGGAGACTAATAGAATTGAAGGTGCCGATTGATGAGGTTCCAATTTGCGTGCCATTACATTAAGAACAGAATGTTTCTTCCGATCTGTTGTTTCGTCGACACATAACCACAATTTTTGATCTTTCAACTCCGATTTTATTTTTTGTTCAATATGTTCGCGCGCAGATGGCACAATTCTTTGTAACGATGTTCGACTTGGTAATTTGCACTCCGAATAGTTATTCCAAAAGCAGATAAATGGTTCCTTGTCTAGTAAATTAAACGGTATATCACATGCGATAAACGTAACGCATAAGTTAAATATAAATTTTTCATTGTCTCGTGCGCAATTTCTTTTTGAGACATGCTTTTCACTATTTACGTGTCGTAGACAATGTTGTCTGGACCAACACATTAACGGGATTTTACAGATTACACATTTAATTTTAGCACCTTCATATATTAAGTCTGGAATTTCTGCAATAAATTTTCGAAGTTTGCCCGACCGCGGTCGTTTTGCTGACGAAATCATAATTTTTCTAGGACAGATAAACAATTGCGCAAATGACCGGCAGCGAAAATGTCCGTACTGTTCCGCAGACGAAGTAATACTACCGTTCCTCTCGGTCCGAACTGATTCTACGCTGATGCATGGTACCGCTCGTGGCCAGCGTTACTCATCATACACGTACATATGTTCCAATGAGCATGCTTCAATACGGTTTTATGTTGCATTATACTGCAATATCAGTATTATAATTAGAAAACGCTACAAAACTCTATTACAATAGTTCGCATTTATACACTACACACGGAAAAAGATGTTATAAAGAGTCAAGCAATTGTAGAACAATTTGCTACAATTCGCTTGAGAATATACAACTGGCTACAATCTACGCAAATTGTAAACTTTTGGTCAATGACCTGTTACAAAGGTTGCTACAATAGCGTACAAGTTTTAGTTACACACATTACAAAAAAAGTGCAACAATATTGTTCTAAAGATTGTATTGCATAATACATTATGTATGCAGTATTCTTATATATAATGGTTAAAAGGAACAAGTAAAACGCAATGACAAAAACTATTCTTATGTTGTCATATTTCCAACAGCTTCCCAATTTACAGGAAGTATTGGTCAGCCATGAGAATGTTACCAATACCTGTGCCGTTTCACACGTATGTGATGCCATCTCCCCAAACATTCAGCAAATTAAGAGTAAAAAGATAAACTACGGAAGATTTTATTCCGAAAGTTTTGTGAACCCGACGAAATTGATTTAATTATATAAAACCAGATGATTTATTAGAAAAAAAAAGT
This sequence comes from Dynastes maya, assembly GCA_029619315.2. NCBI lineage: Eukaryota > Metazoa > Arthropoda > Insecta > Coleoptera > Scarabaeidae > Dynastes > Dynastes maya. The sequence goes on along the minus strand of JAROYE020000005.1, from coordinate 20,325,022 downwards.
TTTCATTGCGACATCTATTGGTGAGTAACCCATACTATCTGGGAACTATTCTAAGGCAGGAAACATTTGGTTTATGCATTTGGGTAGGCTTCGATAATGAAATCGTCTGTACGGATAAGTTATGATTTATTTCTAAACTCACTCATTTTCTATTATTTCTTTGAAAAAATTAGGAATTGTCACAATCTTTTCCTTCACGTCTTGACACAAAGATTGTTGGGAAAAATTAAAACAATACAACAGAGACTTGAGCATAACTTTGAGGTATTATCTATGACAAAAACATGTAATAATTAACAAAAATCTGCGATCGGGTTACATAATTGTCTTAATGACTGACAATATTTTTCCTACAATATTGTAATACACTCTATCATGTGATTTTTTTCCGTGCAGCATTTCCATTTCTTCGTGATTATAAAAATAGCTGTTCGCGAATAAGCTGCGGATACACTAAACGCTATTTGCAGATACCCTTCTTCTTAAATGGCCTGGTAGTTTTGCGATGGGTAAAACAAGGGTGTCAGATGTCACTGGTTTATGTGAAATATAAGAGATGTGAGAGCGATGCGATGGGAGACTAGCAGACACGGAAAATGATTGATGGATAAACATTTACATAGACCGGATTGAAATCAAACAAACTCGAATGGGAATAACTTCATTTTATCATTCGACAACTGTCAGTGAATCAAGAAAGCAAATACGCGAAGGAACTCGGTTAGTAATGGAGAAAAAAATCGAATTCTCTCTCCGGGCGACCTATTCAGAATAACTACATATATACCCTTCGCGAATGTAATTCAATTTGAAAGATAGGCAAACAGAACTGGTTTCGATGTATACGAGCAAGTAGTTTTGAAACCCTGTGCATGTAAGAAATGCGTGTTCTAAGCGCATAGAGTTTATGTAATGGGAAGGTCATATAAACGGATGTTATTTCACTTGGGACAATTAAATGCATCTCCGGTGTTGTTTAGACGAAATTGTAAGTGCTTGCGTCTATATCTACACCTAAAAAAAATTATAATACTTCCACATTTATACTCAAATCACACCAGAGATGCACTCTGAAACCCAACAATAAAACTATTCACTATGGACGAAAATTATCTAAATTATATACCAATAATAGTAAATTAAGCTATGTAATATGTTTTTCAGTTGGTGTTTTGAAGCTGTATCAGGAGAAAAGTGAAGTTACTACACCAAATATTAGAACCGAAAAACAATATTCACTGAAGATGTAATCTCTAATACAGTAATCCTTCCGTATCCGCGGGGGTTTCTTATCAAGAAAACGGCGTGTATACGGAAACCGCGGATAACGATACTAAAAACTTATGGAAAAGACGATTACCTGCCCGCTATCGCAACTCAGTCAATAAAATTTGGCCACACAAAACTATCAAAAATAACACACGTTAGTAACCAAAAATAAAATGAAAACAATTTTACGATTCAGAAGAATTGCTGTTATCTTCCTGGAATTTGTAAACTTGGTTTGGATTGGCGAAATTGCTCTGTGGATGGTTTCGAGAGATATCAAGTGTACTAGTGTTGTTTCGACAAATTAGAGCCAATTCTTTATGCAATCTCCTTTAATAGGACATAAGAAATGTTGCAACCCCATTTGGAAGTGTAAGCTTCGTTCCGTTGATGCGATCTGTTTCCACAACCTTACGCGTCAATTCATTTGCGCGAACATGTGATGTCGTCCGAAATGGCACAGAAAATACTATGCTTTCTGCTCCGTGGTATCATTCTGTTCTCATAAGTCGATCCAGATCTTCAACTCTATTTACCAGACCGCAATTCAACTAAATCTTCAACATTTTCTTGACATATCTCAAACCCTTTCTCCTTGGGATCTGTTGGGCAGAGTGAATGCAGAATTACACTTTTTCAATCGAATGGATTATCGAAAACAGCCTCTTTTATTATTTTTCCATGCAAGTTAAGCGGCTTTGCTTCATATCTTCAAGATGCCTTCATAATGTCAGGGCAATGCAATAAACAATTTTCCTTGCATTTTTCCACTTATATCGGACTTATTATCGATGTTAGGACAATATAGTCAAGAAGGGTACACGCATGTAGTGCATTTTAAATGTTTCACGCCTGTCGAGCGTGAATGACATGTTTATTAGGCGGTCAAAAATAATTTATATTTTCGATGAGCACATCAATAATTGGCTGGATTACTAAGATGTTATAACAATACAAAAGCTTTGAAATCCAAATTTTTCATTTATTGCAGTTCTACTTCATGGACAACAATTTCTAAAACAATAAATTAGGTGGCACTGTTACCCACCCTTCTGTTTGCAACGCACATATAGAAGGAAAAAATGCTCTGTCTTAATTTTAAGCACGTGGATTTTCAGACGTTGTGCAGAAGATCGGTTTAAGAGAATTCTCCAGAAACCAATAGCGCACATACTATGAAACAATAAACCTGACTGGTTCACACGACGAACGTTAGAGAGAGCTGTCTATTACCGTAGAACTAACTAACAACAGGAAATGCATTTTAAATCTGACAAACTGCAAATCGTTTGAGTTAGGAGGATAACAGCGGACACGTGAGATACGTTTACTGTATGTATTATAAAATAAAGTACTCAATAGCCCCTTTTTTGATGTTCCTTCATACCTACTGTTCTGTTCGGTTTGATACATACAAAAGCGTTTATTGTGTTCAAACAGTCATTACAAAAGTACTTTCGTTCCTATAGCCGTGTTTGTTAATAATTAGAATCCTTTCTTCAGATTTGCGGCTTAATTCTAAATATATACGTTGAGGATTAAACTTAACATTTGTACGTTTCAAATAAATTTATTGTCTTAAGAATTTAATGTCCAGAAAATGACGCCTTTCAGTCTATCAACAAAGATTAGAATTTTTTTAACAATAGTTTAAAGTAACAAAGATTCAACCATAATTTGAACGTGTGTTATTTGACAATAGTTTTTAATGTTTTTTTTTTGAATTAGAATTGCATATACTAGTCTTTCATGAATGAAGATCCTAAAAATCTGCTTTTCGAAACGTTTAAAAGTATTATGTATGTTTATTTGTTAAGTGAACTTGGATTAATATTTTCTCAAGCATACATTTTTAATTGCTTCTTAAAATATATTTTGTTAGAGAGATATGGCATTAATTGCGAGACGATAGTCACATGTAACCGTATTTCAGTATTTAAATCTGTAGTCATGGTAACATCAGTTACCCATGCTTGTTAATTTTGAATTTAAAAAAACAAACGTGAGCGGGAATTAGGCCCTTAGGACAAACCTTCTTGTTTTGCGCATTACATGTTGTTTACTGTTTCTTTAAACAAAAGTGGGTACCAATAACGTAATACTTATTGCCAGTATTTTCGAAGATATTGTGTTTTCATGGAAAATTGTTTGTAATATTCGATATACGGCCAGATGGCCATGATTTTCAAACAAAATCAAATATCAAATGGTGCTTTTGTTATTACGCGTATTTATCGTCTTAGTTGCCATAAAAATATTATATTGTTATATTTATTCCCAATACGTTCACAAGTCTAATATGTATCATCATACAGCATAGAAGGCAATAATTAAGTACCATGTTTCTTTAGTTTGGTTTTAAAATTGTGAGATAATAAAACGGAACCATTTACCTCCACTCAATTGTTCTTCTTTACGCAAATTATTTGGATTATGTTCAGGTAATAAGAAACCGTATGTAATACAAAACTATTATTATTTTCAGTTTCTGAAAAGCAATGTACACTTTTAGATTTTTTCATAATAAAATAATCTTAATTCAGAAGGTACTCAAATATGTTTCTATTCTTCTTTGTGCACATTCTCAACCGTCTCTATACGGACCGGTTTACATTTTGAGCCAAGTTGTCCTCGCTTAATTGAAGAGAGCCCTTTCTTACTCGCAGCTACATGTTTTCTGTTATTTTAAGGGGTTTCGTGTAAACAATTTTCATGGCAGGTCATAGAAAAACATCACAAGGAGTATTCCGCTGACATTCTTGATGCTAAGAGTAGATTTCTGTTGCAAGCGCCATGAACAACTACCATGTCTATGAACTCTTCTTTCGAAAAAATCATTTTTAGTTAATGAAAGTTAGTAAAAAACAATAATGGTGTAATTGACAACAAGATCAAAGCAGTACGTAATAAACATATAAATAACTCAAATTATAATAAGTGATCTCTAATAGAACTGTAACAAAGACTAAAACGCGATGACAGCAAAGAAAAACTACAAAAGATAACATTATGTGGAAATGTTAGGTAGAGACTTAATGTTTCGTTAGATAGTTATTTTTATTTGAAAATCATGGCCATCTAGCTGTATTAGTGCTGCATATCGAATGTTAGAGACATATTTCCCAAAAAAGTGCAATATCTTCGAAAATACTGGAAATAAGTATTACGTTATTGGTACCATCTTAAAGGTAATTTTACAAGGGAACTGTTGGCAATATCAAAAAATATAGGTTCTATAAAAAAAAATCGGATACTCACGATACTACATCTGTTTTCTGGCTAAGTCTTAAAATGTTAGAGTCTGTAACTGTCAACAAAATCTGCAATATGGCCAAAAATAATTATCGAAAGTGCGTATATCATTGCAGAGGCAATTCAAGTGGCTATTAAAATAATCAATAAAAAGTATAGAAATCCATTTAAAATAAAAAAGTTGAAGGCGGTTGCGGAAATTTGCAGCACCCTGTATATTTGTAGATAATTTTACAAAATGCGCTGTGGTATACTATATACGTACAGAAAATCTCATTTCTCCATCTTTGGTAGTTTTCACGCTAAACTTCGACGATACACTAATGGCCCACCCGGTATACATAAATTTATTGATTTGTCACTATGTTTGCAAAAGCTAAATTGGTATAACATACATAATTCTTGAAGAATCCTTTACTAAATTTATATTTCTTTGCTTGTCATATCTTCAAAAACAACATCTGTTTTTTTTTTATTCTATACACGCAATTAAGTGACTGAGCTTAAGTGAAAATACGTGAAATCCTTACGTCTCGTGTGCCTCACGCGTATGCCATTTGTATACTCTCATTTAGTCCTAATCTGAGAACCGATTAAACTAAATTGCTCTGTAAGATAGGAGCTGTATAATAATCATGATTAAATTGTTACTCATACATATGTGGTACCTACAAGCATAGTTATATACTGTATGGTGGCATCGAGTGGTATTCGGTTTTTAATTGAAATTCTAAAACACGTGAGGCAATTTCGTCGTTTCAATTATACAAGAACAGTTAGTCATTTACTAGTTAATGTCGTAAAACTTCGCTGAAATGGCTATAATACCTGCGGAGAGGTTAAATGTAAGATAGAAGCAACAACACCGTCTGTAATATATAGCAGGTACGTATTTGCTTTTATAATAAAAAATTAATAAAGATGATGTTTACTGTGACATATCCGTTTAGTGTTGTTCTTTTAAATTACTACTTTGTGGGAATATCACTTTCATGCCTTACGCCTGTAATAATTGTGTATTTTGTACGTGTTAAGTTGATGCTGTATGGGCTTTTGTGTCTATTAAAGCAAATAAATTTGATTAGTTCTTAATTACATAAATTTATTTTTTATTAAAAGCTAAACAAACAGTATTCATAATGTAAGACAAACAAGTTGCCAAAACAATATCCTTAAAATCCAGAGCTTTACGAAAATACCTATAACTATTTTCCAATTTGTTCCCACAATTTATTTGTCCCAGCAACGTTCAAAAAAAGAAAGAAACAAGAATATGTAAAACAACGACATGAATATAGTTTCCTTAAATAGAAAGTATAAGCATTGTCATTACTAACCTGGGCAAATATGCGGTAACAGCCAGAGGCGTGGCGAGCGCATAAAAGTTTACACATAAAATAGAAGGTATGAAATAAATTATAAAACGTGCTGAAACACTAACCGTTTCAAAAGTCTTCTGTGAAATCACAAACTGGGTGGCATCTGTTAAATATTTGAATCATTAGATATGTTTCCACAGTTGTTTCACTCAAGTGAGTACGACGTGCGGAATAAATATTTTTTAATGCCGAAAACGACCGTTTGACATCCGCTAATCCGAAGTAATTGTTGTGAATAGTTTGTAAATCTCTTTTAACCTGACTATCTTGAAATATTTCCTGGCTTTTCTTGATTGCTGCAGCTTCTGTCGGATTGAATTTTAAAACGACCTTCTTTACTTGATCAAAATTTGTTGTAGTAAAAGGCAGCCTGCAACCATGTTCCCCAACGTGTAACAATCGACTGTGGTGGTTCAGGTAAATTAGGACACAGTTTGTGAAATAGTCGGGTACGTTTCGGGGACTTTAGAAACACTGCCTTTGTACTAGCAATCAATGCATTTGCTAGTGGAAATCATGTAGGAATCGTTTGTGCCGCAAGATTTAGAGTATGGATTTTACACGTTACATGTAAGAAGTTACCACTGTGCTCTTTAAGAGATCGGCCCAAAGAACGCATGTTTGCGGCACTCATGAACATTAAAAGTTGCTTAGTTGAAACTTCAAATTTGTTCAATGAGTTCAACACCACCTTTAAAATCTCATCGGCAGTACAATTTATAACTCTTTTGGAAGCAAGTAAGAAGGAGGATGACGGTCGATGTGGTTCCATTGTACGTACCATTACATTAACCACAGAATGTTTTTGACGATCTGTTGTTTCGTCCACACACAACCACAGTTTTTTGTCTTTCAATGCTGTTTGCTTTCGACGTGACGTTGACAGTGGCTTCTGGACCAACACATTAAAGGGATTTTACAAACTAGGCATTGAATTTTAGCGCCATCAAAAATCAAGTCCGGCGTATCTACTATAAAGTTTTTAGCTGTGTCTGCCATTGGTCGTTTTCGCGACGTACCTAACTGCGACATTTTTAAAGCAAACATAAGCGTACAATTACGAAATAAGTTACGACAGCCTACATATACACAGAACTACTCGCATACAGCATCGATTTAGTACTGACGCTGTGAACGCGTGAAATAAATAATCGCCGACTTCGCACCACATATCTACTACACTGACTGTTACCGCTGTTTGCCCAGACTAGTCATTACTACTACTTGTTGTATAACTTAGGCGTAGCCCAGACGACAGACTATTTTCCTAGCCGACAGCCGGGTCGGCGAAAAAAATAGCACAGTTTGATCTATTTTGTTGGTCCAACATTATTGTCAGTCGTGTGTTCGCACGCATTCTCAACCGTAGTGTACACTGTGAGCAACAAAATTATCGTACACCGACTGTCTGTCGTCTGCGCTACGCCTTAAACGTCACAATTGTAATTAATAATTCTAAAATTACGTCAAAATTTAGCCCCATATTACAAATAGCATTCGAGGTTTTAAGCAGTTCTATTAAAATTGTATTTTTCTACAAGGATATGGCATTGATCTTCTATTGTATTTTAATTCTAAGATGATTTTACAATATTCAGAATTCAACCAGAACAAATTAAAAGTAGATGTGCACTTAACATCATGAATTGTTGTCTTTTCACTGTTCTTTTCATTAATTCACGTATTTGTTTAGCTGATAGTCCCGTTAAAAGCTACAAATAAGTAATTTCTCTGACAAAATCTGTAATTTCTTTGGAACTTCCGACGTGTTCAGTCTGTTTCTAATTTCATTTATCGCCCAGATAAAATGTATGGAATCTAGACATAAATCCTTTCCATTGAACGCGTATTTTGATAATACGTAAATAATTACTAAAGCGTGACAAACGGTTACACCCGCAGAGGCGCCGTGAAAGGAGCTGTGTTTACTATGTACATACAAGGAATCAAGTGTACGTTCGGTTATTATCGGTTGATCGGTGTGCGTGTACTATTTATAGTGTTCGAGAAACTAGCGGAACCGTCCGGGGCGTACCGCGCAAAAGTGGACACAGCATTAATAAAAAAATAATAGATTGTTACCTTTTATTGACGTATCGATGACCACTGCGATAATGTGCGACTGCCATGGTACGCCGCGTAGTACTGCAACATAAGCAATGCTTCCATTGTCGATTCGGTCAGGCCTCGACGACGGTCTGAAAACGTTCCCGTATACTTTGCAAATGATCGTTCAGCATCTAATGAAGTAAGATTTGCGAAATTCAAATACTCTTGTATCTCTACTGTGCAGTCTTGAATTCCAGATATAGATCGAACCTTTTCTAAATCCGGATTTTCATTTAAAACTGCACGAAATTTTTGCGCGACATCTAGTCCTATAGGATCCGTCAAGCTTTCTAGAGCAGCTGCTAAATTGTTGATGTATAGATAAGTGAGTATTTTCTAACTGCGAAATAGTTTATGTCACTACAAAATAGTTTATGGAAATGTCATCTATTTCCTTTTGAACGTCCGAATCGGAGAAAAGTTGCTGACTCTCGCGAACCGCTTGAGAATTAGAAGAATTAAATTTGAAAATGACATCTTTCACTTGGGAATAATATTTGCGATAGTAAGATACTGCCTCGATCCATGTTCCCCATCGCGTCAATACAGACTGAAGTGGTAGCGGAATTTGCGGATACAATTGCTTGAATACGCGGATATGTTTTGGGAGGTTTCACAAACACTTTTTTGGTAGATGATATTAAATCATTCACCCTAGGATACTTGCTTCGAATTGTTTCTGCTACGAGATGACATGCGTGTATGAGGCATGATATGTGAAGAATAGTCGGAAAGCATACTTTTAACATCCTACCAGCTTTCAGCATTGTTGCGGCTCCGTCAGGGACTAACATGGTGATTTGGGCTCCTACGATGCAAAATTCTCTTAACATATTTTTTATTATGTTTACAACGGTTTCGGGATCAGTTCTTTCTATCCTTTTACTGGGTAACAACAAGGAAGCTGCTGGACCATTACGTTTTAAAGGACGCGCCACAATATGAATCACGCTGTGTTTCTGAGCATCAGTAGTTTCGTCCACAGTGAGCCAGATTTTTTGATTTCTCAACTCGTCTTTTATACAGTCTTTTACTGTACTTTGCACATGTGGTAAATTGTATCGCAATTGTCTTTTTGTTGGTAGCTTCCATGATGGAATATATTTATCCCAAAAAAGACGAAAGTTTTCATTATCTGCTGGGTGTTGTGGGATGTTGCACGTGCTCAACATGAAAATGAAGTCATACAAAAATTGCCAGTAGATTTTTTCGTACTAATATCAGCTCCACCTAGAAAAATCTCAGTTATTTTAGGGATATGAATACGTGTATCTGAAAATATTCTGAAATCGAAGCCAAGATATACGTAGCTTACTAACATTATGACGCACTTTAATATATTTTCATACTGTATTATATAATCCCAAGTTCTCTATTTCTTTTTTCGTAATTTATAGTCACTAGAAATAAATCGAAATGCAGAATTTTTCACTGTTTAATAGATCGTTCACGGTAGATGCCAAATGCACATAAATAATAAACGGAGGACCAATCAGATAGGTATAATAACGGAATATACATATGTTTGCGCGCGATGACGCTTTATAAGAAATATTTCCTCTATTGTATGTAACCGAGGAAAAAAATGCAAAAAAGGTAACTTATTTTTAAATGTAGTTTGTTTAGGGCGAAAATTGTAGTCAGGGTGGTGAAAAAGAGGTGAAATTTTTCTCTCCCTACCCCACTAAGGGGGGGGGGGAGCATTCATCTATGGTCCGTTTGAAAGCCCCTTTGAAGTAGAACATTTTGGTTTTTAATTCATCCCGATAGCTTGTGCGACTCCGAAGTTATGATGAAAAATGCGTCTTTGGGGGGTAATTTCAGACGCATCCTACACCCCCTTAAGGTGAATATGGGCCGCTAAAAAAATACTTGTCCTTTACTTTTTGATGGTCTACCAATATACCAAGTTTCATCGAAATCGGAGAGTCACAGTTCTGTCAGTTTGCTTGTTAGGGTATTTCTGAAATCAGTGATTTATTTATTTTCTCATTTAAAGGAAGACCTTAGGGGACATCGTATTAGGGCGATAGCGAGTTGCAAGCAGCTGTAATACAACATTTTGAGGGAAAACTTTAAATTATTTTTACAAGGGTATAGAATTATTAATGGATCGTTGTAATAAATGTATTGAAGTTAGAGGAGATTGTATTGAAAAATAAAAATTGTTGTATTTTACCAAGTTTATTTTTTCTATAATAGACCGAAAATTTATGACGCCTACCTCGTATCATTTCGGATCGTTCCACATTACAGTCAGTGTCTTAGTAGCAAATATGGGTGAAAAAATAATTCGTCAAAATTTTTGGTTGGTGACCAGTGTTCGAAAGTTTGTCGTCATATCCAGAGTTCAAATACGGCGGGTCTCGTGCGAAATGTTTGGCGTGCAATAAGGATTTACTACTTTGGAAACCACAAATGGATAGGGTTTTGTCCCAATGGGGAACATTATCTGGTTTTCAAAATCCCATTTGGTTAACAAATTCTATAAAACGTCCATTTCATCATCAGCATACGAGATTTAGGAAATTTTGAAATTTAGTTGCATGTTTATTGCACAAAAGTTTGTCGACATGATTATCATAAACATATTTCTGGAAAGGGAAAGCAAGGCCAGCGGTTTACAGATACTGGGATCTTGTGGTACAACTGCCACAAAACATGGCCTGCTAGGACAAGATGGTTGGTGACGAGATTCTGTTCATGCCCTCAGGCATGCTGTTCGCTACAACGTCGTTGGAGAATTCCTTCGAGATATGTTACCCCGACAGGGACTTGAAATAATAACTGGTATTCCTTGATTAAGGCTGAAATTAGCCTTTACACCGATGATTTCAAAACGCACACAGGAGTCGGTGCAAGAAAACCTGTAGTAGCAAACCTGTAGCTGAACGAACATGTAATCTGGGCAGACATGCGACGGCCTTTTAAGCAGAAATATTTGCTGTCGATACATGTGTCGGAGTACTCTTGAGTAGTCATATCAGACACTGCTTGATATTTTTTTTTAATAGCCAGGCAGCACTACAAGCTCTTGAGAGGAGAAAGACTTTCCCCAAGCTTGTAGCTAACTGCAGAAGTAATATTAATATTTTGAGTAGGAACAACGAGTTTATTCTCCTCTGGACACCAGGACACACTGGCATTGATGACAATGAGGTGGTCAATGCCCTTGTTAGGAAAGGAGTAATCCTTACCGGCCATACTCCGTTAAGGTAACACTTACACAGAATGGGGCCCGCTCAAGAGGGGCAGTGCCGTCTGTGTTTGAAAGAGGAGGAAACAGTTATGCACATTTTCTGCCACTGTCCTGCGCTCTGTAGAATCAGATTTTCTCTGCTTGTCGGGATTTTGTAACGCCTGAGAGTCTGAGGAAAGCTTCGCCGAGCAAACTTCTGGAATTCGCCAGAAGGAATAGATTTACTCGGCAAACTCTAAAATTACATTGACGGCCTACAATAGATCTTGTTGGTCGATGCAGATGGATGGACTGAGCCACCCACCTGGCTTTACTATTGTAAATTAAGATAAGTTAAGGCAATACTTGAAGGCACAAAATATTCTATGTCAATTTCTCATTCAACCAAATGCCATACTTGACTGTTATAAATATTTTAACTAAATAATTTGTTTCATTCAACACGCTAAATTTTTGGTATATGTAGTTGGATCGACAAAGCAAATAGTTGCTACAAGCAAATCTTCCTTAACAAAATAGATTTGGTTGACTCAAATACACATTTCAGTGTATTAACTTAAATTTGTCGTTTGTGTGCTGCGACGAACGAAATCGTTAACTATACAAGTTTTGCTTTAATAAAAATTGAAGCCTTTTTTTAGAAATTTAAAAAGATATACGTTGAAATCTAGGTAGTTTTCATTATCTCAGGTATAATATATGCAAAGTACCAGTCCTACATAGCCTTTCAGTGACTTCGTTTTGAAAACTCGTACTAATTAGTGTGTAATGATAGTTTACTATCTCATTAGGTAGGCGTATCTGACACACATATAGATTTTAATTTTACTTAACGAATAAAACTCCGTATATCCGCCCGACAAACGTACGTCCGCTGATGCAACAATAACAAAAAATATTCCAAACATCTGCTACGTGGACATTGTATGGCATCAGTGGGTATATACGATCACTTTAATTGACAAGTTAAGATTGATTACGTATCGTAAATGCGGAAGCGTTTGAATTTACGGAGGAGCTAATTTTCAGATGTCTTTGTGGAAATCTGAGAAGGATTATCTAATCGAAGGCTTATTGTAAACAACCTATGCTCATACAATTACATTACGCAGATAGGTGATTTTTCTATGCTCGTAAGGATGCGATTCTATTATATTTACGTATGACTCACGTGAAAGAGACAGACATTTTATGATTTCTTCTTTAACCGGAAAACGGGAAGTATGTATACTTGTGTGTACGTAACATCATCCAAATTTCCTGCCTGCCATTGTTTCTTAACTTTCTTTTATATTAAGTTATAGCATGAAAGGTACCTGTCTAGTCCAGACATGTGTACTTACTCCATACAGCCGGCACAAAAGAAATGAAGTGTCACTAGATATTCAACAAAAACAAATTAAGTACACGGAATCACCTAAATTTATTTTAGGAAAAAAAAGTTTCTTGGAACAACTATATGCTTTGTTGCTCCACCTACATTTAAAAACTGCAAAGTAGACACTGAACGTTTAATATAAAGATGCTTCAGATATAATTAATATATTCATTAATAAGCATAAAAATTAGGAAAGAAAATAAAGATTGCATTAGGTTTATACTACAAAATTTTGTTTAACAAGAAATATCTTTTCCCAAATTTCTTATTTATAAGATTCTTTCGATTTTGTAAATTTTTTCGATTAAAATTGTTAAAGATTTTTATCCTTTTGATTTCCATATGTGAGAATTGGGAAAATTTTGCACAACTGCTATTAATCCCTCAGATATGATTTCCACGACACTTTTCCCAGCGGTGTTTCCACTTTGCAAAGCAGTCCTGGAAAGCTTCTTTTGAAATTTCCTTCAATGTCTGTGACAAAAATGTATTAATATTATCAATCGTCTCAAAACGAAGTACTTTCAACACTCATGCCAGTTTCGGGAATAAGAAAAAATCGCAGGGTGCCAGGTCTGGCGAGAAGGGGGTCTAACGGAGGAGAGTCAGTCACCTGTCGAACTGACGAATTGACAAAGCAGAGTAAGCGATATTGTAATAGTGAAGGAATCATGAATTGTCTCGCCGCAACTCTGGTCTCTTTTTACGAATTTCTTAGCGTAACCGTTGTAAAACGCTTTTAGTACTTATGATTGGCTGTTTGACTTTCGGTCATCAAGCGAGAATCAAACTTTGCTGGAACTCGATACATATTCAGTTTTTCTATCAAAACGTCATGGAAGAACCCCGTTGACATGCTAATCTCTTCTGCAAGTTCTATGACAGTCAAACGACGGTTTGAACGCACCAGATTCTTGACTTTCTGAACGTGGACGTCATTAGTTGGAGTAGAGAGCCTTCTTGGTCGATGGTCATCTTTAACTGATTGACGACTTCTTTTGAATCGTGAATACCATTCGTAACATTGCGTACGATCCAAAGCTTCATATCCGTAAGCTTGCTTCCAAGGTTAAAATGTTTCCGTTAAAGTTTCCCCATTGTCACGAAAAACTTTACGTTGGATGCTTTCGAAAATCGCGCATTGCAATAATTGCTACGAACACTTACACACTTTCCACTCAAATAACAATAACACGAGATCCAGACGAAGTGTCAACAATCCGGAAACATGTGGTTGTGCGGGAGGTTATACCGTACACAATGTTGCCATCTAAGTTTCTCCATTGGCACGTAATTCAAAATGTTCCGTTATTATCTGAACAGACCTTGTACATACCTTACAATACATGAATATTCTCATACTGTAACAATGTACTGTGTGGTCCATTCTAGCTTGATAACATTTTAATGCGCCATAACTCATTTATTTTTCAAGTTACCAAAATTAACAAAAAACCAAATTGCAACATGGTTTACAAAGTTTTTGTTAATGTTCAGAAAAACAACAACATCATTTTACAAGATATATAAAACACTTCTATTTTTTAAATGGAACACCCTGTACATTCTAGTAGTTGAAAGGCATACTTTGTTCTGATTTCAGTGATATAACATACTTTATATTTTTATCCAGTAGTTTCCAATTTATTTGCAACAATGTAGAAATATTCGTGGCATGATAGTGTGCCATGGAGATAAAAGAATCATATTCATTTTGACATACTACCAACAGTAAATTGTTGTCGTTTCTACCATGATACTTAGTATCCAAGAAAGAAGTGGCATGCATATTTGTTGACTAATAGAAGTACAACTACCGCTCAGGGGGAATGTATCACATGTTTTTCAGAACGTCAAGCTCTTTCCAAACAGATTTTTGCGAGGTTAAATAATAAATTTCCAGAAAACGAAAGCCTTACAAATGTTAAGAAAGTATATAAATTGTTTTCTATATTAAATGAAAAAATACGATAAACGTATTAGGATTTTTTGAAGCCAACCCAGCGAGTTCCATTAATGATGTTCGGGAAACAGGCATTTATCGTGGTTCCATTCATAAAGTATTAAGACATCATAAATATAAAATGCTTTTAAATTTCGAAACCCTCAGAAACTAAGTGAGGCAGTGCCGGCAGAGAATTGATTTTTGTGTTAATTTTTTAAACGAATATGAAAATAATGATTTTTCAAAAAATATACTGTGAACTGATGAAAGCTCATTTTCGACGAGACGGGGACGCAACAGACAAAATTGTCGATATTGGTCCATCGATAATCCACGACAAATATCTGAAATAAAACATCATGGATATCAGGCTGTTAATGTTTGGTGTGGTTTAATAGACAGATATGAATTAGAACCTGTATTTATTAATGAAAAATTAACAGGAGGTCGATATTTACATCTTCTGGAACACGAAGTTACAGAATGTATTGATGGTGTACCACTAAATGCCAGAAGGAAAATCATCTGGTAGCAAAACGGGGCTTCACCGCATAATATTAGACAAGTTAAGGATTTTATAAATACAGAATATCCAGAAGGTTAGATAGGGAATGGCGGAATACTACCTTGGCCAACAAACAGTCCAGACTTAACAGTGATGGATTATAAAAATAATCCATGGGGGACACATAAAGAATGTTGTTTATAAAACTCCATATTATGATACTGGGGAACTTAAGCAACGAATAATTAACGCAGTTCAAGAATTACTCCAGAGGGATACTCCAGAGATTCTTTTAAATTCAGTAAACCACGCTATTGTAGTATATGAAAAGTGTATTGAAGAAAACGGTAGGCACCTGGAACACTTTTGTAATTAATGTAAATTTTTCTTAATAAAATAAAATATATTGGGAGTTAAGGAACAGAATTTTTTTGTATCGAGGGTATTCCTTTATTTTCATTTTCCATAGCATCCTATCATGAAAACATAAACTATGTTATATTATTGAAATCAGAAAAAATGTTATCCAACTAATGTAAAATATAGTGTTCTGTTTTAAAAAATATAGGTTTTGTATGTATCTTGTTAAATGAACAGTCATTTGCTTTTTTCTAAACACTAACAACAACTTTGTAAATAACCGTGAAATTTGGTTTTTGGTTCATTTTGATAACTTGAAAAACAAATGAGTTACGGCGCATTAAAATGATATCAAGATACACTGACCATACTGTACAAGATCTTTCTATCGATCAAGAATTCTTTAGGTCTCCTTAAAATGTTATAATTTGGGATGTTTTCTACAATGAAATATCAAATTATATGATCAACTCCTGTTTATTATTTTCAATTCTCCACTTACAAAGAGTAAATGTGAGTGTATTGTTTGTAGTTCTTCTTTTAAATCCTATTTTCCTCCTTTTGAGTTAATGCTCGAAATCCTTTTGTATTAAACCCCTCCAGTCATTTTTCCTTGCTTCTTTAGTTTCGTTTTCTTGGCTATTTTCTTCAAGATTTTGTTTACTTTTAACAGTTTCTAATACTTTTAAGTATTATTTAAATTGAATTTCCAAATGAGTTCGCCAAAAATTGTCTGTTGTCAGAAAAATTATTTTCTATCTGTTGACTTGTTTACTCGTTGTAACTGTCAATCCAACGACTTGATACTTTTTGGAGTCTTTTTTTAAGAAATAATGAATCAATAATATAAATTATTAAAATGCCAGAATTTCAATAATGACTAAAAATAATTCGGATTCTGCAAATATGGAATTAAATTTTGATATTTAACGAATACTGAAATTAAAATAATCAAATTAATGAATTCACTTTATCGCATTGTCCCACTACAATGTATAATATTGTATTTTAAGTTGTAAATTAAACATCTGGTTCATTTAGTGTTGCACCGACATACATGTGCACGTTGTTACAAATCTTGAGAATCCTGACTCTTCTTTGAATCCGTACGAATTTGTGTCATGCTTGTCTTAGACTTCGTGACTTTGCCATCCACTATCAAAACAGCAACGTTGATCTTAATCGTCACGTCCGAGAAATTAAACCATCTCAAAACCACTCATTCTACCTTGATTCTATCCACGTTAGATAAATCGGTATGCTGCTACGCTTTATCTTAAAAACGAAGTGACTAACATAGTTGGGGTTTGAGGGAAAATGCACAGAAAAGCTAAAGAATGTTAGCGTGATAAATTAGAAAGTTATTTGTTACCATCTAATTAACGATAAGATTGTGTCCGCTTGTATATGTTGCGTGCAGTGGGACCGGAAATTTATGTATTTTCTTTATGCCCTGTCTTTATGCGGAGGTGAACAGAAGCATCCCCTCAAAGCGGATTCAATTATGGGTGGAGACTGCCTAATGTTAAATTTAGAACCACCTACAAGATTTAAGCTTTCATTATGTGAGAAATCTACCTGCTACTGGAGACAGGGTCCGTATAAATAAATTTCTTACGTTATGGGACTAAATTAGTTCTACACGACAGTGATATTACCCATGGAATGTAGCTAATGAATTAAATATATAAATGAGGAGAAAGTTAATATAACTTTTGTTGTTTCACATCCTGTTGAAAGCATTTGGAAGCATGACATTTATCATGCTTGAGTATTTTAAAGTGCAATTAGTTAGCTAAGCTTGTATTAGCTTTTATATAACATGTCTTCTTGAAATACAGATTGTATAAAAATTTGTTAATTCTGTCATGGTTAGAAATTGTGAAAAACTTCGGTAGGTAAATCTTGAATAAACATACGTATATACCTCAGAGTACACGTGAAAGAAGATGAACTGCAGGCAGTACTGCGATTTGCAAGACTTTAGAATATTGAATGCTAGGTTAGTTGCATTACTGGAACGCAAAATGATTGGGAAAAGAAAAATTGAAACTCTAGTTTTATAAGAGGTTCTCGAATATGTGATTTGATTGTACCCATATGATGTGGGAAGAAGATCGGATAGAATGCGATTTGTTATGTTATCTTTGCATTACTTTTCAGAATACTAAATAGGAAACCAATAATTTTGGACAGATATACAATCCAATAAATAGCTAGTGATCTTTCGGATACCCGGTACGCCTATTTAAGTTGCATAAATTATCGTTAAGTATGGAAGAAACTAACAATTCCCCATCATACTGGTTACTGCAAAATCAATATAATACAACAAGCTGTCTTTTGAAAATTGTGGCGAAATCATTTTTTTAAGAATTGGCACTGACCGTACTTGGCAGTAGAAGGAATTGTGATAATCTAGCAAATTTACTCTGAGATCTGGAAAATCACAATTTTCAAACTCATCTTTGTTTCTTCTTTTCTGGAAGTTAGTTGTTCGATTTTTAACAACAAACAAAAGATCCCAACAGATACTATCTTTCATAATTATAATACACGAGATAAAATAAATTACATGCCCTACAGTGTGTTATGTTACTAATATTTTCTGGAAGGCATGACTTAGTAATAAAAATGTTTAATTGCTTATCATCTGCAATCAAAAATAACCATATACAGCGTGGTCACCTAGTGTGTGAGGGGAAGGTGTTTGTAAAGAAATTTAATAAATAATAAAATTTAAATAATGATTTTATCTAATGAAAGTAATACATTTACTCATTTTTCAATGTAGTCGCCGCCGTTGTTGAGACATTTGTTGTATCTTACCTCTACCGCCAAAGTAGCCAGCCAATGCTATACACTGCTTTTAAGTCATCATCGTTTTGGAAACGTTCTCCTGACAAGAAATCCTTAAGTTTACTGAACAAATGATAGTCACTTGGAGCCAAGTCAGGGCTATACGCAGGATGGTCAAAAACCTCCCACTTGAACTTCCGGAGAAGGTCAATGGTCTTTCGAGCCGTATGAGGACGAGCATTGTCATGCAGAAGAACAATGCCACTTGTTACCATTCCCTGCCTCTTGTTTTGGATGGCCCTACGCAGCTTCTGAAGTGTTTCACAGTAAGTGTCCGCATTGATGGTCGTCCCTTGGGGCATGAGATCAACCAACAACAGACCTTTTCGGTTCCAGAACACTGAGGACATAACCTTTTTCGTGGAAAACGACTACTTAAACTTGCGCGGCCTTGTTGGAGATCGTGGATGGTACCACTCCATGGACTTGCGTTTTGTCTCAAGTGTGAAATGGCACACCCAGGTTTCATCCCCAATAACAGTTTGGTCCAGGAATGCATCGCCCTGTTGCTCGTAACGAGTAAAAAACGTCAACGCTGCACCCATGCGGTTGGTCTTGTGCTTGTCGGTAAGCATTTTAGGCACCCATCTTGCGCAATTTTTTCTGTAATTCAGATGGTCCGTCACGATTTCATGGAGCAATGATTGTGAAATTTCAGGAAATTGCTTACTCATTTCTTTCAGTTTTACGCGTCGATCTGTGCAGATGAAATCATCGATACGTTTCGTCAGACCGTCGGTGATAAGAGACGGGCGACCTGTTGTTCCCGTACCACACACTTCAGTAATGCTGGGATGAATTTTGCTTGGACGGACGTTTGCTGCATTCAAAAAACGGATTCGCACTTCGCATTTCGCGGGATTTTCTTATGCGCCATATACAGTCATAAAACTCACACCACGCACCGGAAGAACTTCAATTCCTTTTTCCCGCAAAGCTATTGGATCAATAGCGCCATCTGTATGACTAAACAGGTACTATTTTTTGGAATGCCCTCGTAGACAGGTACAGGAACCTTGAAAAAAGTGAATTGTAGGGTGGCATTCAAAAAACACAGTAATGTGCAGGGTGTTTCATTTAAAAAATCAAACATGTATGCAACGGAAACTAAACATCCTCTATCGTAACTTATGTGGTGTAGAACTTGTGTCCGAATATTTTTTATTTGAAAACTTTTTCAGTAGGTTGCTCAGAGAAGAAATTATATTCCATCCACGCACTAAGTGGACAGGCTGTATATGGATATGAAATTTAAACACTTAGTTCTGATAGTTTTATGCTTACAAGGTATTCTTGAATGACGACTTTCTTATTATAACTTTAGTTACCTCTGTTTCCTTGGTTTCTCTCCTCTATTATTTTTAATTTTATTTTTGCTTTGGTTTTTTTACGTGTTGTGGCGATCCAATGGGATATGTAAGTTTAAAGCTTGGCATAACCTCAAGAGTTTTTTAATGTGTAAATGATGTGCGTAAAGTATTCCATGGCTTTGTTACCATCACCCCCTCGCCATAAATGGTGAAACGTAGTTAATTGTTCCCCAACATGCAATTGGTGATTCGGAATTGTACGGGATCCATCAAGAAAACCTGACCCCTGACCCCAAATATTCTACACTTCGTAATGCTGCACCAATTAGTATTAAATTCAAAATGTACTTTCGAAGTGTGTTTATTTCAATTGATTTCAATTACACTAATTGTGCAATTAATCCTTGCATTCATCATTTGCTAATTTTGTAACAATTCATTTTTAAACCTACTTGTACTCTAACTAATAATGTCTTGGCACGCGGTATATGAAGAGATACATTTGATGTATAGAGTTTCTCCTATAAATACCTTAGACCTTGGTATCATTTACTCTCAATACTTCAAAGTATAGCATCTACGTGCTTTATCATTAGAAACTTACCTGCTTTATCTCGTTTAGTTAATCCTGAATTATAAACTACGTATCAGGTGATCTTTCCCATTGCACCCTAGTGGTCTCCAACGGTCTTTGATTACCTTGTTACATTAATGAACCTGCTGGTTAATACGAAATTGGTTTGCGCCGACATGCTTAAACATGCAGATGCGGTCGTAAACCTCATTTATGTGCATGAATATGACTAAGTTGCTTATTATACTTGAATATTTAAATGCTGCTATTGCCATTATTAATTTCTTTTATTATTGAGTTGTTGGCTAATTTTATATCCATCAGCGTTAGATAAGCAAGAGAAATTTTGTATAATTTTAGTTTGCCGTATGTGAATGTAGAAGAAAAGGGATTCACAAATCCACATTCACCTTGACGTAAATATTCGGGATTGTAATTGTTTACTTAGGACGCTCTTGAAGTATCTGGCAAGATTTAAGTGAGCCTCTTCTGTTATGCAAGTGGCAGTTCACGTGATTTGGCGTTGACGCAAGATCTCGGATTAAAGTTGATGGTATACGTGAGTTTGAAATGCTTGAAGAGCTCACGCTTATGGACGTATTTTGTTAGTTTATGCGTGATGATTTCTTATGATTTGCTGTTGTTATAGCGCTAAGAATTATCGCCGACATAATTTCCAAATTATCCTTTTCAAACCGAACCTTTGTTTTTGTATTCGTATGCCCTTTATTACTTAAACATGCAACATATTAATTGAAAAGGGGAGTTTTTTGCGTCTTGTTGGACAGTTTGTCGATAAGACCTAACCACGAATGCAAAGTGTTAGCAGTAGGTTGTACTCAATTTAGAGGAATAATTAAAGAAAAATTAGGTATCGAAAGCAGAATATTTATAATAAATATAAAGTTATTACATGTGAATTTTAAATAAAATAATTAATGAAACTTATATTGTGCTTGATGACTGATAATAAATTCTTTGGGATCATACTGTGGCTAAGTAACACCAAATATAAATTATAGATACCCTTTATTGCACGATTAAAATAGGTTGGTCAAGCCTCATCAGAAATTCTTCATTGACAAATGATAACGACAGCTTATGCATTCTTCTTGAGAAATTCCGTATATTTTCTTCATTTCTTTGCAGCACTCAATGTCATATCTAATGTGTAGAGTAACTTAAACTTGCGGACTCGCATAGGCGTCGGTATTACGGGTTAATATAAGAATACGAAAAATTCATAAATAAACTAAACCGGTAGAGAAGCAGGCATGTAGTGTCGACCTTGAATATAAATCATGTTAAACCGCGCTGAGAGAGATTTCGTTTTAGTACCGGTTGAGCTGTTGCAGAGATTAGTCGAACGGTCAAGGTTATGTACTTACGTGTCGCTTTTGAAAATATAGCTGGTTTTTTTGTGTGTTGTAGTATTATACCAAGTACATAATTAGTGTATCGTTTCATATAGAACTAATATTTACATACCTAAGAAAACAATGCCTCGTAATAGATTTGCTACTAATGTACATAAGTATTTGTCATTTTTTCCTCATTTAAAATATGACGGTAGTGCAGTTTTTTGCTTAATATGCAATGTGCGTTTGGCTGCATTGGACAGAACTGATTGCCAGAGGCATGTCAATGGTATTAAGCATATGAGAAATGCAAGAACTGAAATACCTTATACACTATTCCTCATACATTTATTAATTATGTTTACCTCTTGTAATCTTCCGTTGTCGTTGGTGAGAAAAGCAGCTTTTAAAACGTTTTGGCGACAATACGTTCCAAAGAATCCATTACCCTCACAAACACAATTACAGAATCATTTGTCGCGAATGAAAGAGATGCTAGAAAATGTGTGTAAACGTGATTTGTGTTCCAAAAAAATATGAATTACCGTGGATGAGACGACCGATATAAAGAAAAACAGTATTGTGAATGTAATAGCTCGCGTTTTATCTAGCGAGAACACAGCATCTCGATATTTGTTAGCTTGCAAACGTATTCAACAATGTTCCGCGGAAAATATTCAACAAGTGATAATGAACGCTTTGAAAAAATTTAAAATTGCCCAAGATCAAGTTGTGATCATTGTGACAGATAGTGCAGCAACGATGTTAAGTGTTGGGCGATCCTTAAAATATATATTTCCTAACTTAATACATATAACCTGCGTGCTGCATGCTTTGCATTTAGTTAGTGAAGTTGTTCGACAGCATTACGGAAACGTTGATCGGATGATTGGAAGTACTAAAGCAGTGTTTCGTAAATCTCCTAAACGTTTAAAAGAATTTCGTAAACTTTGTCCAGGTATTCCAGAACCTCCTGAACCAATTTTAACGCGATGGGGTACTTGGCTAACAGCAGCTTCTTACTATTTGATCCATTTTCAACAAATTCAATCAGTTATAATGCGATTTAATCGGAATGAATCCAAGCAATTAGAGAAAGTCAAAGAGAATTTCAAATTCCTCAACTTTTAGAAGATTTAACAACAATATGTACCAATTATACAGTATTACTAGATGCCATCAGAAAATCTACAATGTACTGAATTGTCATTGCAGGAATCATTAGACATAGTGGAGAGTGTAAAAAATAAATTACACACATTAATGATACGCCAGGATTATGCGCTAGTCAAAAGTTGGCAGATGTTTTAAGGAAAGATCCCGATTTTAATACTTTAGAGGCCGTTTATAATAAGTGTAAGAATAGTGAACTTTTAAGTGATTTTGAAAAACAGTTTCTACATGCAAATGTAACTTCCTTAGATGTGAGAGATCGTTTTCTATGTATAAGAATATTTTTTCTTGTCGACGCACAAGGTTTAAAGAAGTAACTCTGGAAACATATGCAATGATGCAAGTTTACAGTAGTTCACATCCTGATGCCTCTAATTTGTTGAATAATTAGCAAGTAAGTTTATTTATGAATTATTCGTATTCTTATATTAACCCGTAATACCGACTCTACTAATGTGGATAGAATATTACCTAAAAAGAAACTGTGGACCTTACATGTGAGGAGTTTTTGCTCACCAAGTGTTCTTATGAATGATTCATATCCGTTTTTCTCCACAGTTGTTAATGATGCTTATCTCCCTTAGGTGACAAAATCCCTTTGCCAAGTTTATGTTAGTTTTTACATTTAGATTTTTTAGTGACAAATTCTTTACTTTACTCATTTTATTTTGTAAACTCGTTGTTATATTGTTTTATTTTGTAAATGTAATATTTCGTTTGTATTAGTTGTAAATTCATCATTCTTGTAAACTCATATATATTGTTTTTATATTCATTTAAAATATTGTGTGTGTACGTATTGTACACAAAAACTAACTCAAATTCATTTAATATACATAAATGTAACAGAACCATTCGCATACAAAGTAAAAAATCGATGTCAGATGCTATTAGGTCAAATAATCGCAACTCCTGAATATCCGGAGAACTAGCGTCACGAAATATCACGATTGCCATCCGTTACTCCTTCGCCTATGCTCAATACAACGCCTGGATTCGCACGATGTTCGGTCTTTAACTTTTCCGCTTCTATTGGGGACAGTAGCATGGAGCATACATACAAGGCACATAGCGTATAGATTCTAATACGACAACGTCTGGGTAGCCGTCCTATTTATATTCTGCTACTGTCTCTGCGACCAGACCTTCGAGCTCCGTTAGAGTTTTGTGATGGCCCTGACAATGCGCAATGAATACAATAAGCGTTGCGAATTTAATATACATATAAGCGTTGCGATACTGAAGACGCATGTATGTAAGATAGTCTCGCACTCGTATTAGGTGCGTTTACAATTATACATATAGATATACGCTACGATTTTAAGAAACACATACAAACGTTGCTAGACTTTCAACAAGCATTTGACTCGATAAGAGGAATAAAACTGATAACAGCACTGAAGTACCTGGGAATACACAGTAAATTAAGACGACTAATAGAAATTACCATGAAAAGAACTATAATTAATATCAGAACTCAATTGGGTGATACAGAAGAATTTGAAATAAATAAAGGAGGGAGATGCCTTATCAGCAACTCTATTTAATCTAGCCCTAGAATATGTGGTAAGGAAAATAAACAAAGGCACGCTAAGAACGAGAAAAGGACAAATAATAGCCTATGCAGATGACATAGTTATTATAACGAAGAATCCTAGAGCAATGAAGAGAATGTTAGAAGAACTGGTGGCCGAAGGGGAAAAAGTAGGACTTAAAACAAACCAAAACTGAAATTATGATATTTGGTAAGATAGCAGAAAATCAAAAAATTAAAATAGGCAATTTGAATTTGACGAGGTGGCGAAATTCAGATATCTAGGAGTAATGTTAGCAAATGATGGGGAAAGAGAAATGGAAATCAAAGAAAAAATAATGATTGCAAATAAAATTTTCTATGCGAATAAGAAGCTATTAAAAAGTAATTTTCTTGGGAAAAAAGCGAAAATGAATATATATAAAACAATAGTTCGACCATCGCTAATATATGCTGCTGAAACACTTACTATAACAAAAAAACAGGAAGAAGACCTAAGAATATCAGAAAGGAAAATTCTAAGGACAATATTGGGACCGATAAGAGTGGGCGAGAATGAATACCGACAAAGAATGAACCATGAAATACTACAGGAAATAGGCGAAGATGTGATAAGGAAAATAAAACAGCAAAGAGTAAAATGGCTGGAGCACATATGGAGATCAGGACCAAGCACAGTAGTATATTCTATATTAGAGTGGGAGCCAGGAGGAAGGAGAAGACGAGGAAGACCAAGATCGAAATGGTTACAGGTAGTGAAAGAAGACCTCAATAGGGCTGGAATTAACAACTGGCGAGAAAAGACAGGGGAC
The DNA here is from genome assembly GCA_029619315.2 of Dynastes maya. NCBI lineage: Eukaryota > Metazoa > Arthropoda > Insecta > Coleoptera > Scarabaeidae > Dynastes > Dynastes maya. Next base: position 20,300,006 of record JAROYE020000005.1, on the reverse strand, counting down.
AGACAGCTGTGGAGAACCATAAGCAGAAGGATATAATATTTGGAAAGGGGACTGATCTACCCCGATAAACAGATCTAGAGAGCCGAAAAGCGGCGTTACATTCACATTTTTTTGATAAAACGGATAATCACAACAGAATAACTTTCACCTTGCAGCCCTCTTACTAATAGAATAATAGATATTCATTCTATATTCATCTTCAAAACCTATAACTTCACATTTTGATATGATCACATTTAATTGTTGTTACTGTAAGTAATTATAACACCAAATTTTCGTAGCTTTTTTTAAAAAACATAGTAATTCAACACTTATAGTTCTAAAAAAGTATAGTTATATACAAATTAGTGATGATAAGAAAAGAAATTAGTCGTTACATAGAATTATAGTATCTCGTCATGGTAAGATAGCAAGGGACATTTCTATTGTGGTTCTTTCAACTAATAGAAGATAACTCCATAAAACCCAGCAGTTCGATCCCAACGTATAGCATATAATTCATTTGCGCGTAAGTAAGACTGCTTGCTGTTGCTATTTAGAACAGTGTATTTTTTTCAGTAGACTTTTTCTATATATTATAATATTTTACCATTTAATATTAGCTAGTTTGACTGATTTATACTGCTTTTGACTAAAGAAATATTTTATTAATTCAAGTTATAAAAATAGCATTTAAAGCCATTCATTATCTTTCTATCTGTTTTAAAAGGGATCTCCACAAACTCTTACTGTGCAAGTATAAAGTATTTCCAGTTAATTATCCGACAGCCCAACAGGGACAAATGTATGGTATTTCTGTATACTTAAAATTTATCGAACAGTCGTGGATAACGTGCATTTTATCTTTTGTACAACAGAATTCACATCTGCTCGTTCATTCTGATTATTCGACCGGCGCGTACCCATCACAGCTGCTTTAAAATTCCCCAGGATTATAATTGTCGAACACCAAGCACGTGCTAACGTAAAAGTCTCCTACTCTGCACCCATTGTAGGCATACAAATTATAATTCGGTTCTAGTCTCTCAAGTTACATAATTATGCTTTAATAGATCAGCTGTTGATCGATATCGGCGGGCCTCGTAAATGTAGACCAAATTTTCGCATGTAAATGATATGGTGGAGTGAGATCCGTTTAATTGATGATATTATCGTCAACATGGCTGCAGGAGATCATTAATATCGCTTCGGTGTATACGCTGGAACTTAGTATTTCTAGAGTTCTAAATTTTAATAACCTTAGGCAGGTAACATATGTGATTTTTCAGTCTCTCAGCATGCGGTATGCTACATATACACGTATAACGCTTCGAAATTAACCTACAGGCTTGAATTTACTTTTATTTAAGCGTCCAATTAATATAATTTTTGAGAAAAAGGATACTATTTATAATAAATGTATGGGATACTTTAGATTTAATTTTAGACATTGTGAATTAAAAGTATACATTCGTAGATCGTATACACAATTACCTTGAACAGTCACATACAACTAACGCGTGTCCTCAATTAAAATAATTTTATGTACATCCTACATGCAGATTTAGAAATTAAGAAAAATTTCTTCACCGTGTTTTAAGAACGGGCATTATATATAATTTTATATCGCAAATAAGGGTATGTAGGTGCGAATGTAAATTGCTATTTGTACGAGGGTAGCGTCTTAAGTTTTTACAGACGACCACTAGATGGCGCTAATGAGATGTCACATTAGTGTTTTCGTAATCTGACATTTGTTATTTTGGAAGTAGCAACAACACAGAAATCGGCCGAGTAATTTGCTTACAGTGAGCGTTTAAAGAAAGTAAGTTTGTGAAAAATTGAAATTTCACATGGAGGTTTTCGTTGGACGATCTTTACGATTCTAATAAAGACCTAACACAATAACAATCGCTTCGTTCAATTTTTCGTGATAAAACACCATCAGAAAGGATTGTTTACAACTAGTTTGTAGAATTTGGTCGTGGTCATGCCTCCGCCAGTGATGAATTTCGTGAAGGTCGACCAAAATCGATTGTTCCAAAAAAAGCCCATGCTGTGCGCAACACGATTGGAGAGGATCATGAAGTAACTTACCATGAGATACCTTAGACATACTGAAGACTGCAGTATATTCAATTTTGCATGAACATTACGTATAAAAAAGATCTGTTCGCGATGGATACCGTGCATGGAAGGAAATGTTCAGAAAATTCGACAGATGAACTACAAAATCCGTATATGGCAACAGGTGACGAAACTTGGATATTCGTACGAGGCGCAAATTAAGCAACAATCAACTGTTTGGGTGTTCCCTGATGAACCAAATCCTAACAAAAGTTGTTCGTTCACGAAGCATTTCCAAGAAAATGTTTACTTGTTTTTTTCGTTGTACTGGACATGTCGCAAGCATTGCTTTGGAGGATCGAAGAACAGTTAATGCTAAATAATAATGCTGAATGGTATACAGCAATTAGTTTGCCAGAGTCCATCGAAGAAATCAGGAAAGACAATCGGCAACGTCGCATCATCCTTCATCATGACAATGCCAGTTCCCACATATCACGTCAAACAATTAATTATTTCAAGGAGAAAAACATAGAACTGATGTTTCATTGCCCATATTCACCTGATTTATCGTCTAACGACTTCGGTTTATTCCCGATTGTCAAACAAAAAATACGTCAAAAACCATGTGTTGAAGATATCACCTTCAGAGTGGAAAAATGTTTCGAGAATTGGTTCGATCGCATGCAAAATAAAACAATTTGTATCAAGTTTTTGTTTTCATTGTTTTTGTAGAAATTTAGAAGGTCTCTCTCATATACCCATTTCTATGGCTACATGAACTTAGTGATATTTTCTGTGACTTGTTATCAAATTGCAAAGTATACTGGGGACTTTCATTTGAGTAATTAGACATAGTAATATGAACACACATGAAAAAGTGTCTAGTAACAACAAGCAAAAATTAATGTTAATATACACATGTTTCTGCCTACCCGGTGTCATCAGCGTGATTTTGAACACAATTTTCTACTGCATACAATTGCGATTGCCTCTCGGTAATAGATAAAAACGCCACCTTGCCGATAAGTGGTGCACATCTACACTCCGATTTGTCTTGCCACCCTCTAGAACGGCATGGCTGTGTCACTTGGCGATAGGTGTCGCCGAGAGACGTATTCAGTGCTGTTTTTGGAGATTAGCAACATAAACTGAGAGGCAGACGTAATCGTGTGCAGCAGAAAATTGTGCTCAAAACCACGCTGATGACGCCGGGTAGGCAAGAATATGTCCGTGTGCTAGTGCTATTTTCTCTGCTACATTGTTTTTGCCGAGAATAATTCCACCAATACCATGAGCTATATTAGCATTAATTTTTGGTTGTAATAATATTATCTAACTAAAATGTATTTTTCGTGTCGAGATGTAAAGGATGTAAGTTTTGCAAAAAAAAAAAGAAACAGTAAAACGTTTAATCAACGAAAATTATCTTGCTGAGACTATAAATTTTAAATTTCCATCAAATATTTCCTGACATCACCGTTTATTACTGTCCATACCATCGAACGTTTCTTCCTATACCTGAGAATATTATAAAATATGTACCTGTCTACCAATATCCTATTGAAGACGACAATTTTCTCCGTGAATAGATGTCACGCTGTTTGGAATTTCATATATTTTCCGCAACAGTGAATTTTTTTGTACTTGTTAGTAGAGAACTTGTGTGACATATAAAACGTTCATACGTCTCATACACAGTATGAAATACAGTGGAAGTACATATATCTCTAGTCGTATGAAAGATACGTAATTTGTCCTGCAATCTAATAGTTTACTATGTCAAATTGGATTTTATATATATTTCTGGAAAGAGAGGAAGTATGAATGAAATAGCTTGATGCGTTTAAGAGATAAAATATGTACTTATTGTTAATGGATTTGAAATTCAAGTAACGATTTATTTATTTTCTTATTTATAGTAAGTTTCTTGATGCGGAAATTGACTTATTTATTATTTACTTGCATATGTAAATTGGAATATTCTGCAATGTTTCAGTAATAAACTAAATTTAGATGTTTCGTATTTTTTGATTTACTTATCTAGTGAAATGATTGCAATTAATCAAGTTACTTCTGCTGAAATTTGTGTATGAGCAAGTTTCCCAAAAGAAAATGGAGCAAAGGTTTTGGGAAACATTTTACACGTAAAGTGCTATTACGTAATAAAGTTTAATAGTATTATCAACGAAATAGGTCTAATTTGGAATAAAGAAAACTAAAGAGTCATAAAAACTTAATACAGTAGTAGTAACTAAAGATATACAGATTTGGTAGAAATTCTTCGCAACTCGTTTGTGTTGCTACCGTCCCACTATTATACCGTTTTGCGTTTGACTTCAATTAATAGTTAATACATATTATCCAACTAGCGACCAATCTTAAATCTAAGGATTATCTCCTAGAAATGAAGAAAGGCATAATAAATTTAATTAAATTATAAACAAAAATACAATAATAATATTATTATTGACGCTGGTTGCCAATTGGTAGTTAGGTCACTAATGTAGAATACAGGTACTAAAGTGAAGTATTTTCGTTGGATTAATTTCATATTTTGAAGCGATAACATCAAAATAGACATGGAGATAGTTAATCACAACGTAATCGTTATAAATTTCAGAAAGACGGACACATTTACGTGTGTGATAACTTGTCCGCAGGCGAAAAAGTGCAGTTTTGGCGATGTGAACGAAGAAAACAGTGTAAAGCGAGAGTTAGTGTAGTTAATGGAGAAATTGTCAAAGCTGTAAATCTGCATGATCATGATTCTTCGGCAGCCAAAGTAGAAGCAGATAAAATTGTTACTTAAATTAAAGAATTTGCACAAGAAACGCGGGAAGCAACCCGTCATGTGGTAAGCCAATGCTCAAAAATATCAGTCTGCTTGTCAAGGTGCACTTTCCAATCAGTGAAGTTTAAAAGAAAATTGTGAGAAAAACTAAATTAATCGTACACCGCCAAATCCCGTCACCCTATATGATTCAGAAATTTCGAAGTGGTATAGAACCTACCAAGTGACACCTGGCAACACAGAAAAGTTTTTACTTGCCGATACTGGACCTGCACCAGATCGTATCTCAATTTTTGGGAGACAACAAAATTTGGAAATTGTAGCAAATTGTAACGATTTTTTTATGGATGGAACATTCCAAAATTGCACCTAATTTATTTCATCAAGTTTATGTCATTTTGGCAGAAAGATATGGAGGAGTACATGCTGCTTTTTATGATTTTCTGCCTCGCAAATTTAGAGATTTTTATAACAAATTATTTGATATGTTGCAAAAATTAGTGCCAACTTTAAATCCACAATCAATTTCATGTGATTTTGAATTAGCCACTTTGCAAAGTTTTCAAGCGCATTTTCTGTAAACAGAAGTACGAGTATGTTTCTTTCCATTTGGCAAGAAATATGAAAAATCATCATCGCTTCAAAAATTATTTTAATTTTGCTTTGTATGCCAAAATGGTAATTGCTTTAGCATTTGCCCCAGTACCCGACTAAGATAACGCAATAATTACATTGTCAGGATGATTTACCAAATTAATTACAACAATTACTTGACTGGTTTGAAGACAACTATATTGATCGAAGGAATAAACGAGGAATAGGATGAAGACAACCTGCGAAATTTAATACCTTTGTGAAATCTATTTCTTTTTCAAATCACAAAGCCGTAAGTTCTACAATTACTATCAAACAGCTTTTTATTTGTCGCGCCGCTAACATAAACGATAAAAACATAAACCAAAATAAAAAGCAATTAAATGTATCATCGGTTCGGCAACAATTTTGCGCAATAGCGGAGGGTCTCTATTCCGCACGGCTTATGCCTGTCGCAAGTTTCATCCAGCAGATCTATATACTAATTGTATGGATATCAAAATGGAAAACTAAGTATGTTTTTCGTGCAGAAAATATTGAACATTAAACCATTTATTGCGCAATAAAAGAGTCTACGGAAGGAATGCCGTACCTAAGCCAAAAAGTGGCGAACCCCAAAAATTGGCCTCATATAGAGTTAGCAAACCCATGCATAGTCTCCAAAATAGTCTTTATCACGAAAACTGGATCATTAATTTGGAGCTTTATACAACATTATAAGGAGTTCATTGTTGTAAAGTATTCAGAACACATAACCAACAAAATGATTGTGCATTAAGGCACAATCAGTTTGATGGAAATTGATTGTGATTTTCCACTATGCAATTTAGAAATGAAGAGCAACGACGCGGTTTATATATTTCCGATAACTTCAAGCCAAAAGCGAAATTCGCAAGTAAATTGTTGATTATGGCGCTCTATTTCAGAATAGGGAGCAGCTACATCATAGGGTATCTGTTGGAAACAGATTGATTGCAAACGATAATAAAAGACATTTACTGTTATCCAATTTAGAAACGAAGGATATTATTATTATTATTATTATTTTCGTCGGGCCATGGCACACATGCCTTTAATCGCTGCGACCTTAATAGATCTATTGTAACAGAATGCCCTTATGTGTGTTAGAATAGTTGGAGGTTTTTAATAAACCTTAGTACTACTCTAGGATCTGCTTCCTTCAGTTCAGCAAGTGCAAGAAATTGCCTACTTAAGTGTTGGTGTCGTGTGCGACCGATGGCAAAACATTCACATAGGATGCGTTCTACCGTCTCCAGATCTTCTTGGCATAGACGGTAGATTTGATCGTCAGCTTTCCCTAGTTTAAATAGGTGATATTTTAGGGCTACATGGCCTGTCAGAAATCCTGCCACTAATCTGAGATCCCCCTTGCTGAACGATAGCGCTATTTTTGCTGTTTTTGGCGAGCCTGATATGAGTGCTTTCGCCTGTTTTTGTCCTGGAACATTATCCCAGTACGAGGCCTTTTAATTGTCCTCCTATATCTTGATTACTTGTTTTATGTGGCTCTTTTGGAGACCACAGAAGGGATTAGGATCAATGAAAGGCATATTCGCTGCTTCTTTGGCCAGCTTATCTGCCTTTTCGTTTCCTTCGATCCCTTTGTGGCTTGGGACCCACCGCAAAGTAACGTGGTTTTGGAGTCCCAATTGCCGTAAATTATGTACACATTCGTGTATCAGAGCAGATTCGTATGTGTAGGCCTTAATAACCTTTAGAACTGCCTGACTGTCGCTGAATATATTAATAGTTGCGCCTCGTATCCCTTTCTCGAGGTTCTTTATGGCGCACAAATTTAAAGCAGAAATCTCTGCTTGAAATATGTTGGTGTGGGGTCCTGTAGGCATTTTTAGGTGGAAGTTAGGACCACTAATGCCTATACCTGTTCCGACACCTTCTATTCTCGAGCCGTCCGTATACCATTCCAAGGTACCTCTTTTATATTGAGGCTCATCGGATGCCCACTCAGTACGACTATCAATGATCACCCTATAAGGCTCATCAAAATTATATTGCATAGGGGTCGTGTCCTTTGCAATATACATCAGATAATTTATGTTGGGTTCTTCAAGGATTTTGAGATGCCCTCTAAGATCCCCAGGCTGTAATCCCTTCGTTCTAGTGAGGGCACTCTATATAGTCTGCTTCTGAATATAGGTGTGAAGCGGCGTTATTCCCAGCAGGACTTCCAGAGCTGCTGTGGGACAGGTACACATCACTTCTGTGATGTTGAGACATGCAAATCTCTGAATACGTTGAAGTTGCTGTTACACAGTCTTCTGAGTTGTGTTTGGCCACCAAATCAGAGAGGCGTAGGTGATCATGGGTGTGATTATTGCTACATAGGACCAGAAGGTCATATGAGGCTTAATACCCCAGTTCTTACCAAGCATCCTTCGGCCTACTAGTAATGCCATAATGGCTTTTTTCTGTAAGTTGGAGATGTGGGAGTTCCATGTTAGTTTTTTATCAAACGTAACTCCCAAATATTTAACTTCGTCGCAGAAGCTAATGGTTTTCCCTTCGATGGAGGGTGATTTAAGACAGACTTTCTTTCTCCTTGTAAAAAGGACGATTGTAATCTCCTGCGGGTTTATGCGTAGGCTATGATTTTGGCACCACTTATAGGTGTCACTAAGAGCTCTTTGCATAACTTGCGGTATAATCTTCTCATATTTTCCACGGATCATGATTACCAGTTCGTCAGCATACCCTTGCACCTCATATCCGTTAGAAGTTAACAGGCTGGAAAATGAGTATTTAACATTAACTCTAATGCCTCTTTGGAATTTTCTGTAAAGCTGCCGTCAGCGTTCTGAAGATGCCCGAGTTCATTTACATGTTCTCTGGCGAGGACTTTTTATAGGCGGGCTGCTGTTGGCGTGTTATCTATGCCTTCGCAGAAGCTCCGCCAAGTTCTTCTCTTGGCTTTCCTTATTTCGGAATTATACAGAGTTAGGGCTTGTCTATACAGCTCCCGTTGGTGATCGAGCTTCGAGTTTTTGGCTTTGTTAAACAGCCTTCTAGTCCTTGCTCGCAGTAGTTCAAGCTCCCTGTTCCACCAACACACACACGAAGGGTAACGACAACTTTTGTACCTCCGTTGTTTGCTTAGAAACCGTAAATTTCAAGTCAAAAGCAGTATTCACAGATGAAATGTTAATTTGGTGTCCTATTTCAGATTTGGAAATACCAACATCATACATCACTAGTTACGAGTGAAACAGAGATACAGATGTTTACATTCGTCGATGTTTTCTGAAGTTGGTGAATTTGGCCTGATTTGATTTCATGTCATTATGTCAGAATGGTTAAATGGCAACATAAATTTCGTTCTCAGAGAGGACAATCCATTAAGTGCTCCTTAGACATGACCGTTAAAAGAATTTTGATCACTTCTCACTAGAGGGGTTCACGAGAATCGCTGGGAAGTTCAAAATGAACAACTACGGGTTCGAATATTTTTAAAAATTCGAAAAGTGTATGTGAATGTTATTTGGAGACAAATGGGGTAATGTTAACAAAATTAAGTGCAACTGAAGATAACTGTTTCTTATCGGTTTTGTGAATTTGTTTTTGTTACTTTGGAATGCAAGAACAATTGGTTATCTTCATCTTTCAATATCTCGTTTGATTGAATATGTAGAACTTTCGTTTTATACGTTATTTTCGGGAAAATATTGAATAGTAAAAAATGTTTGCGATACTACAAATGTGTCGGCTACTGCGGATAATATTACATGCTATCAATTAGACGATAATATAAACATTTACTCCAGAGCGTAAATTTTACTGTTGTTTAATGTTGCGAATAGTATCAACATGCGCATATAAAAAAGTCGTCTGCAAAATTCATAGTGCAACAACGATCTTAAGAGAATACTAGTTCTACTTTCAACGCATTAGATATTGTTTAATCACGTGGGAACGTTATCAATAATTTCACTCTATATCATCACAAAGTTCAAAGCAATATGTGAACTCCTAATCGGTTTGGCGAAAAATTCCGTTGCAGCTGTCTGTCTATGATGTGACCGTGAAGGTCAAATGTTTTTGAATACTAAGGATAATAAATCAATGATTAACATTTTTAATTCAATTAAAAATACATTTAAAAATAGAACGAAAATATACCAAAGCCTTGAGTTTTTGCGTGTTCAAATTTTTAAAATATTCACAATTTACCTACCTTTGAAATGTATGTCAATTTAACACCAGATGCTAGAAAACATTGTGATCGAATAGAGTAGAAAATATAGATCAAGGAAGACTGACTAAAAGTTAAAATACCTCTTTTTAATATTGGCCAATGTTTGTAGACCAAACATTCAAAATTTTCGTATTGGTTACAATTGAACATGCAACGTGTAGAGAGACACGCATACACATTTGTAAATCACTTTATCGCTCATCTTGACAATTAATGAGTGTTTAATCTGTTGTTGCATTAAATGATAACTTCCTATTGGGTTGAAACTTAGACCTACATAGATTGGCAGTAACGCATTGTTTTGTAGAAATTAATATCGTCGAAGGATCATGCAGGATTACCACTGTTTCTGATATCATCTTATTTCTATTTTCATTCCGCTCCTTATTATTGTTATTATTTTGATGTGAAAATTTATTGAAATAAATTTAGTAACTCTACGTGTTTAAACTTGACGCACTTTAAAATTGGTAGTGCTATTTTTATTACTAATTGTGAATTATTCTTAAAACTTTATATTTATATTATATTAATTATTAGAGCGGGCCAAATCGGTCCCCGCAACAGAATCGGAGTCAGACGCATGGGCCGCTTATTACAAATAGCGTATATGTGACTCACAGCAGACATGTGATATTTTGAAGTCAATACAGCAGAGTAAAAAATTTGAAGCCAACGCAATAATAATGTTTGGTAAATAGAACGAATACATGCACACGCTGAGATGTTTTTATTGTCATTATTCTTTTTTTTTTTGAAAACGGTATGTGATGTAATGAGGTAATAACTGTAAAAAGTAACCAAAGTAGTTATTCAAAAATCTGTTGTACTTAATAACGTAACAATAAATAATAATATAAAAAATAAACGGAGCTTCTTAATAAAGCGGATAGGCTTGTTGAAAAAGTTGCACCATCAGGTATGTTTCCACATTGACCTCGGTGAGGGATGTTCGCCGCGATGAAAAAATTTACTTATATTTCGAGAAAAACCGTTCCACATCTACTGAAGTAAGACAGGCATAATTAAAATAATCTTTAGAGTTAGTTAAGGAATCTGCAGATGCCCCACCACACAATTGTCTTAATCTCGTGTAATCGGAATTCTTTTTTAAAAGACTGTTAAACTTAGCTAAAACGCGACCACTTATTGCGTCGTTTATACCGTGTAGCAATGTATTAACTTCGTCCACGATTTGCACTGGCTCTACCAACGACAATCCAGTATTTTGCAATTTTTCTATTGCGTCTGCTAACCCTTTATAATTGTAGCTAATACTTTTTAAATCTGTTTCAACAGAAGGATCTAGAAATCCTTTCTGGCTCTCCTTAATAGCTGTTGCGTCGGCAGGGTAGAATTGCAAAATCACTGATTTGACTTCTTGGAAATGTTGAGAATAATAAAAAGCGGCGTGCAACCACGTTCCCCAACGCGTAAGAATAGGCTGTGGTGGTTCGCGAATACCAGGACAAAACCTGTGGAATGCACCAATCCGTTTAGGACTTTTTTTGTATTTGCTATTAATGCATCCACCTCCGGGTAACATTCTCGAATAGCTTGTGCCACAAGATGTAAAGCATGGGCTTTACACGTAAAATATAAAAGTCGCTCACACTTTTCTTTAAGAGAACGGCCTACACTACACATTGTCGCTGCACCATCGCTCATGAACATCAACAGTTGACTAGTTGACATTTGGAATTGTTGTAACGTATCGAGCACTACGGCCGTAATTGCTTCACCAGTACACTCTTTTAGTCTTTTGCTAGCTAATAGAATTGCAAATTTCGGTTTAACAGGATCTAGTGCTCGTACTATAATATTCAAAATATATTTTTTTTGCAATCTGTCGTCTCATCAAGACTTTGATCCTATTTTCGATATCCTTACGTATACGTGGTAGATCTCTCCGTAACGCTGTCTGTGATGGTAAGTTCCACTCGGGATTGTATGTACGCCAGAACTGTCGAAACGCTTCGTTATCGAGTACGCGAAGCGGTAGACCACATACAATAAACATTAAAAGTAAATCCAACTGAAATTGGGTTTGAGGTGGCACGTCATTTTACTTATTTTTGTACTGTACACTATTAATATGTCTTTTACAATCGCGGTTGTTCCGGCACATTAACGGTATTTTACAAACTCTACACAATATTCACTGATAAATTTAGTCACTTTACTAGCTAACGGCCGATTATTTTCCTTGCGTACCTTAGACATAGTTACATATATAAATTATATTCATCTATAATAAGTACGACTAACGCTGCGAAGGGTTAATAAATCAATAAATTGAAGGCCGTGCCGACTCATCTGTATACATACATATGTGGCGTCATGGGCCCGGCAAACTCATTTCTAACCTGGCACGGGGCTCTCTTGGCCCGCTCTATTAATTATAGTACTAAGAAATATAATCTAGTTTTCCAAACCAGGACTAGTACAAAGTAGAAATTAAACTACCAAAGAAACAAAAAGAACTAATGCAGAATACGAAATACTGTATTACTCTTCAGCTGAAATTATGCAATATTAAAGACGGCGTTATATCTTCTTACTTACATCTTTGAAAATTGCAAAAACGTGTAGTCACTCAAAAGAGGAATATCTCCCTATTTCAACGACTGTGTATGAATATCATTTTCCAGAAACTACGGTTTTCATATGCGCGAATATTAGAAAATTTACATATTTCTAAACGATTGAAGCATCTGCAAAAGGCGAAATTAATGTACAGTTGCCAAAAGGAAGAAACATTAATTGTGGCTGCAGAGCGATAATTACTTTAACATTATTGTAGTAACCATAATAGCATCCTATTACTATGTTAAGCTTTGATGAGAATGATTTTTTTTAGGTCAAATTCAGTTTGGATATTGCATTAGATTTTTCATTTAGCTAGTTTGTCATGTTACATATTTTGTACGTAAACATTACTTATTTTCGGTTTACATACTTCTGTCCAGCTTGGAAGTTATCTGATTAACGTACTGTAAATATCACACTTGCCTACTTGTTAAGCGGAAAAATAGAGAAGGAAGAACAACTACGTACATACATCTGTCTTAGAAACAACTATGTTAAAATGCACTACCAGCACTAGATAATAGAGAAGAACTAGTAGTCATGTTAGAGAAGAAATTTTAGCTCAGAGCCACGTCTAAGTTAACGGATCGTTTAACCACTACCTTCGTGAAGATACCCACTATGGAAGGTTACCTTACCCAATCAGGGGTTCTCGATCCGCCGCTGTCCTTACAGTTCGAGTTTAACCTCGTCAACTCGGTACAGTAGGCTATGAACGGGCGAGCGGATCACAGGCGGCTGTGTGCAGCACACGTGTCTCAACTGCTCCTCTCTCTCGGTCGTACAGTGTTTTCATAAATAATTTCCCGCCAGCCGTATATACACAATTGTATCTCGCGCAATAATAACAGAAATATCAATGTTTGTTTTGATAAGTGTCGATATCTCTTGAAAACTATGATTTCTCGTTATTAATCTGCCTGAAATTGAATGTGTTTGTACGGTGCTATTTCTACGTGCTGAAAAACAAAACTTTTGAGAATTTATTCTGCGCTGCGCTTATTGAAAACGTATAGAGTTTGGAAGTGGAATGACTTTAAACTAAGATCCGAAGTGTTTTGTTTTTGTGGATTCAGGTTATTAGTGATTTAGATTGAAATAAGTGACATTAAGAAAACAAACGTTAATTTTAGAATGGTGTTTTTAGCTAAACATGGTTAGTACAGTTTGTAATTTAATTCCTCCCACTGTTTTATTAATGGATTCAATTTTCTGAAGTTCATGGTCGATGACATCTGTCAGGCGATGTGGGCATCATATAATCACTGAATGAATTATTACTTTAAATTTACATTTTTAGTGGTTTGCTAAGTTAATCTGATGTTCTTGTATTGCTTCATTTTATGGTCCAAACTAATAGAACTATTTTAAATTTTGAATCCAGCATATAAGTCATTCTCAAATCTATATTTGTTAATGTGAAACTAAATATGTAACTATTAGTGTCTATTTTTCTTTAAAATCAGTTTTATTATTGCTGTAACTCTTTTAACTAATATAATTTAAAGTCATACACTTGACTAGTTAACTATGAAATATTAAAATTCACACTAACATTAAGTTACTTAACTGCTGCAGTTATCTTATTATTCGAGATTAGATTCATTAGATTAGGAAGTACAAAATCGTAATCATAAACTGTGTAATTATTTGCAACAACATACTTATCTTGTAAATTTTCATTATTTCCATGTGTTTCTGCAAATCTTTCATTATGTGATCATTTTTTCTTATTTTTTGATTACCTTATATTTATTATAATTAGACACCAAAATTTTCCTGATTACACTTATGATTTTCACAAGTTTAGTACTTTTAATAATCATCTAAGAAGACGCGATGAATTATTTTTTGTAAGTTTTGTGATGACATCGATAATTTAAATTAAAACGTACACTTCTAATCTTTTTACACCATTATTTACAAATACTCATACCATTTAATTCATAAACCAACACTGGATCTCCCCATAATACTAGAGCATTTAATATGCTTGGACGCCGAGTCTTGATTAACAAAAAGAATTAATTGGTGTTCACATTATTTCTCTCTAATGTGACAGTAGGCTTGTTAAATTGTATTAAGCACTGGTCAGTAAGAGTGGAATTACGTAAAATGCTAGCTTTCAAAGCAAAATGCGTAATCAACAAATGCGTTGAATAATGATAATAGCGAGTAGCGAAACGTTTAGAACATCGTTACATAAAAGGCATTTTAAGTAGTGCTGTTCTAATTCAGTTGGTCTTTTTATTTAAATGTTCTTACGAAGGTTAAATAGCAATTCTATTTTTACTTAAATTAATTCTTTACGTTGGTTATGTTGTTCTTAAGAGTGTTTTTTAGTAAGTATTTAGAAAGTATAACGTTCTCAATACCGTTACTGAGAATTTGGACTCTTGCGGTGATATTTTTGTCGTTCCGAACAATTGAATGTTATAAAGAGCAAAAATTTGCACATGTGAGAAAATTATTATAGCAGCTGCTTTAGACTCTAAACACATGTTTTGTGTATAGAGTTTCATATTTCCCATATACAACATTTGAAATTTTAGTGGTCTCCAGATGTGGGAACTTGGCCTTCTAATAAGTTATCATTTCAAGCATAACCTCAACTTTGCAAATACAGCAATTTATTGCCAACAAATTTTTATCGCTAATATTCCAGCTAAACTCCAGCACCTTCTATGCACGTTGTATACATATTTATGATATTGCCCATTATTTGACGTTAATGACTGTAATGAAGATGGACCATATGCGTCTGCTAGGACAGTGTGGGCTATAATAATGGTAGGGTTTTAACGTCGCTTCTTATTCGATAATAATAAACCTTCACGTAAGAAGAAGCATTTAGAAGAAGAACGATTTACTTCACATTTTTTCTGAGAAGTTGACTCCTCTCGCACGATATCGAGGGGGGCCAAGGCCGGCTAGGCTGTATGCACAAGTGTTTGGTTTCTGTGAACGCTTTAATCTAAACTTTGTTCCCTCTTTATTCTCATACACTGTTCGCGTTTACTTTTAAAATTATGACGTTCTATGCTCTAATCACGTAGTTTGTGGTGTTTATTTGTAACGTAATCTTTTAATATTAAGCTCTCGACAGCTACGTAGCACATTTAGCGGATCCTAGGCTTTTCATACCGTCTCCTCTATAATATCTGAAAAATGCCATGAATTGGATAATATCGTAATTACCTTTTGCACGTCAACGTGCACCGCGGTGTAATTAATGAAGTTTTTCGTAGAACTCGAATTATATAAATGGATTAGAATTCATTATCGAAGTAGCTAATAGACTTACTCAAAATTTGCCATGTAAAATGATTACTGGAAAATGGTTTCCACAAGATGTTTCAGACTAATGACTTAACTTTTCTAACACCGCGCCGTAGATAAATGTAATTTTGCTGAAGGTGTGGTAGTAATTGATTGCGAGAACCGTAGATTTTCTCGGTAACGCTAAATTAAGCTCCAATGCATTCCGTACTCCACACATATTTAACTGTAGTGTAAGTAGTTATTTTATTCATCAAATTTATATTCCTGCTGATGGTAATTAGTTTGTTGTGGAAGTGTTTGGTACATGCCGAGTGTGTTGAAGGATAATGGTTAAATTGTATACATACTGTAAGTGTTATACAGTAGCTGCAATAACTACTTTCGCGGAAGATGTTTTTTAAAAGGAGTTATGCATAATAAAGTAATGCTAGCTTATGTAGAAGAGACTTGGTTAATTAAAATTTGTTGGACTTTCATTAATAACCCATCTATCTTCTCACAGCTTCAATTTTGCTGTCATTAGTCTACTTGAAATCTCATAGCTGCTTAATTCTCTATAAGAGACTTAAGTTTTAGTGGATTACTTTCAAGCATTACATACTCAACGCCAATTTATATACATCTGGCACATATTAAAATGCTCATTTTGTTTCTGGATTTTTACTAACTTCAACTACGAGCACAGTATGAAAAGTACCCGTGTTTGGAGACAAATTGTGTCAAAATCTGCATTACCGACTGTGAGTACTATTCTTTGGTCGACGTCTGTCAAAATTTCGGAGAGATTCATCGAGTAGTGTTGTTTTGAGCGCTGTTGAAAGTAAGCAAGTTCATATAGTTGTTGAATCATGGAAAAAGAACAATACCGGTCAGTGATTTGATTTCTTTTTTTGGATAGGAAAGCGTGTACAGAAATCAAAGAGAAGGATGCTGTTTATAAGGACCATGCGCCTTCGACGACTACCAT
Organism: Dynastes maya; assembly: GCA_029619315.2. Taxonomy (NCBI): domain Eukaryota; kingdom Metazoa; phylum Arthropoda; class Insecta; order Coleoptera; family Scarabaeidae; genus Dynastes; species Dynastes maya. Next base: position 20,283,503 of record JAROYE020000005.1, on the reverse strand, counting down.
CAGATACTGGTTTAATGAATTTAAGCGTGGCTGAACATCCGTCTTTGATGAAGAGCGGCCAGGTCGTCCTATTAAGGTGACTACGAACGATATGATAAATAAAATTCTTGATATCGTGTTAGCAGACTGACGGGTGAAGATTAGAGAAATTGCTAATATAGTAAGCTTCTCAATTGAACGTATGTAAGACATCATTTACAAAAAATTTAGTATGGAAAAGCTATCGGCGAGATGGGTGCCACGTCTGCTGACGATTGATCAAAAACAGAATCGCGTGATAACTTCAAAGCAATGCTTGGACATGTTTACGAGCAATACGACTGAGTTTCTGCGGCGTTATGTGACTGCAGTTGAGACATGGATACATCACTACGAGCCAGAAACCAAAGGTCTGTCGGCAAAATGGGTTTTTCCCGGCGAACGAGAAGGACTTGAAGAAGAGAAGGACAACTACAAGACAGTACTGCGCTCAACTAAAGAGAAACATGCCCCACCTAGCGGTGATTACGTCCCCGCCCACTCATCGACAATTTCAACAGCAAAACTACAAATTGGTGCCCCATCCACCATATTCGCCAAATTTGGCCCCCTGTGACACCCTTCTTTTTCCACACTTGAAAATATGTCTTGACGGAAAGCGGTTCACGTCAAATGAAGAGGTCATTGCCGAAACAGAGGCCGATTTTGCAGTTCGACAAATCCTATTATTTGAATGGCTTAAAAAGTTGGAGCATCGCTGGATTAAGTGCATTTCACAGTGCATTAAATGTACTAAATGCCAGACAATTGCGTTGTCTTCCTTAACACAGGTATTTATCATACCATCCTTGTATAAGCCCTAGTTATGTTTTTCTCCACTGTAGTATATACGAGCACTGCTTCTTAAGTCTTAAGCCTCAATAAGCTTAATCGGGGAGCGTAAAATGTAATAAAACCTAGATCAATAAAAAGCAAACAAACTGGATTGATAAAATGCATTATTGTATGGATTATTGTAAACTGGCTACTAAGCATCTGCAAATACCAAATTGATTAGGAAATTCCAAAGAATTATAAGCAATAATATTTATAAAAAACCTGCCAAGATGCAATAAATATAAGTCCGAAAATTTCGGATTATCCTTTGTGTGTGGTAACAGCCCAACGAGATATACACATTTGGCAGAGACTCCACACGACTCGTGTACACGCCAGAAGGAGTCCGTTTCACTATTCCACTGTTTACCATCTAACTTCAATTCGTAGTTAATATTACCCCTACTTTATGAGAAAATCCTTTTATATTTTTATGACGTTTCATTTAAATTACAAAGCCGAGCGTTCTACAATTACGATCAAACACTTGTCGCGCCGATTGGTAACTTAAAATAGAAAACCGAAAATTAAATTAAAGCGATTGAATATATCATTCGTTCGTCAACAATTTTATTCCTTTATTATCACACAGGTTACATCTGTCGCAAGTGTCGTGTCATCTGCCTATTTTGTACAAATATTGGAGCTTAGGGTGTGCATTTAGAGCCTTTATTCTTATCCTGCCTCTCAGTTTTACTAGTTGTGAGATGCAAGCTATTATTGAAAAGTTATCATCAAATAAGTCAGGGAACGTCCACAGACTATTACAAGAAGTGAAAATCAGTTCTTTAGATTAATATTTGCACCAACAATCACAGCGGAGGATTTCACTTCGCACAATAAGCGTAACTACAGTGAAACAGCACTTGGTGGAAGCAGATTTAAGGGGATGCTGTTCGGAAACCCCACTTAACGACTGTCCATGAAAAGAAACGGTTCAACGGGCCAAATACCTCGGTCAGCCAATGATACTGTGGTTCGATGAATCAAAATCTAACCTGTAAAGGGTTGTTTGTACGTCGTCGAGTTAGAGAACAAGGAAGAAAGCAATGTCTTACCAAAACTATTAGACGTGAGAATGGTAATATTATTATTTGAGGTTGCTTTTAAGGCCCATTATTTAAAAGCACCTATTTGAACAAGAATATGGTGTACCTAAAGGACGCGAAATAATTGGCGAAGGCTTCGTATTTCAACGGAACAGCGATCCTAAGCACACTGCAAAAGTAGCCAAGAAAATTTTTAGCAACAAACTCAGGCGGATATCCTTACATAAATGGAGTAGACACTACAGAGCTTGAGCTACTGGAAGGAGTGCCTTGCATTTGTAAGGCAATAATAACACTACAATAGCAACTATAATTTATCTTTGACACAATTTGGATTTTTGTGACGAATAGTATTGAAAAAAAAATCCAATGCTAACGCCATGAGAAACAAATATAGGTATATTAATGCATTTGTTTTATTTTTGAGCTACCCTATTAAACTTATGAGAGGTAGTGTACGTACGACACTGAATGTGTACATTGTCTACCAACTGCGATTCCGAAAACAGCCGACGAGCTTGTGGAAGGTGGTATTGAAATATGATCTTAGAAAGAGGAAGGGATTAATTTTTTTGTGTGACCGCACCACCTCAGTTACTGCGTTTCATTAAAAAGAACCGTGCATGTATTAGTAATTTACGTAAAGCATCTTGAAAAAGTTAATTATAGGACACGCTATGCAATCTGAGGGTTTTGTGTTATCTCGGGAGAACCAATTGAAATATTCCAGTGTTATGCGATTAATGTGTGGTAATACTTAGATTACCTTATCCCAAAATTGATCCTACTTTGTTTTAGTCATAATGATAATAAGGAATATTATTATGTTATGGTTTACCGGAAAAATTTAATCATTCACGTAGATTCAATTATTCAATACGTCAAAGTACCAACTCTCGATTAGATGCAACGGGATTCGTAGAATCAAGACCTAGGTTTTCTGCAATAAATTCCGATAAAAGAACGGAAGAAGCAAAAACGCATGAAATCGACTCACACGCCTTGAACAGAGACGTTGCATTTGATGTATTATACGAGAACCTTCGATTTCATACAGATGTAAAGAAAGGGACCCCCAACACGATCGACTGGAATAGGCCGCCCATGGCTTCTACATATAAATTACGTAAATGAAAAGTAATACGTGAGAATATGGTGAAATTAATGGATTTGCCCGGATAAATGGACCAAAGAAATAACTGCCGCATTCGCTTTGGATAGATATGAGGGGGAAGATACGGATGAAAGGTGTATATGCGCGATATGGGAGGAAGGCAAGAACGCTCACCCCCATGACAAATTACTCGGAGAACAGCATGAGGTTGCTAAAATAAGGAAATGTCCGACAAATATATTTATGTACACAAACGACCGCATAAATGCATCCTAGATGAAGCTTCGGTCGGATTTGGTCGTGCCTGGTTTACCAAAAAGAAAAAAAGGGACGGCAATAGGAAAACACCTCGCTTATATTTGAAATGCTAATGATGATCAGGTTGTGTGGAAAACCTAGAGGAACCGGTTTTGTCTCGGCTACGTGCACGTGTTTATGAGGGTTCCCTGGTTCTCCTGGGGTGTAAAGTGAAAATGAGAATGCATACCGCACGAGAGAACATAGGGGTTTCGTGTCGAATAATTTAAGGAATTCTTTAATAGGAACATGCCATAGAAATGTAAAAATTATTATATTACCATGAATTCTCTTTTAAACTTTAGTGACTATAAATTTTCATTTCTTATCTATAAAATATTACTTCATTTTTTAAATAAGCGCTGTATCAACAATAAAAGTTCCGTGAAGGTAGTTACTTGAAAATAAATCTGTACTTGTAAAATAAGCAAGAATTTTGTTGCAGTAACTGTATAGAAGACAAAAAAATAGTTGCTGAACAAGTTGATGTTGCCAAATTTATAGCTTCATTGAAATACATATAACATTTCTTTTTTGCAATTTTATCGATAGTGAGGTTATTATTGTAATTATACGGCCAATATTAAAGGTGTCATTGTTATTAGGTGAGTCATTGATATACTGAAATAGATATGTAACCATGTGTTTCAGGTTCTAGGACGCCCTCTGAAACTTGTAGTGAAACTATGAAACTAGTGGATGTCTATTCCAACGAATATTTGGGTGTAATAAACTTGCATGTAATATTTCAAAGCACTGTTTTCATTTTCAATCAATTAGAGTGAGAATATGAAATAAACGTATTTTATAAGTAAAATATGGTAATATTAGGGCAAAAAGTGAAACAATGTACTTACAACATTTATCATTCCATATTTATAATGCAATGCATTTTTTCTTTACAAAATATAACCATTTATATGCGGGCATTTGCTGAAAATAAGAAAGTACAATTTTGGGTAAATAAAAAAAAAAAATAAAAAACTATAACCGTTTCAGAGCATTTCTTTGTACTTTGTATTTTTACTCCATAGTTGACGTATGTAGATGCTGTCAAATTCGTTGCTTCTAAAATAATTTGTTATTCATTTTTTGAATCCATGTTGAAACGACCTAAGTTTGGAAACAATATTGATATGGGGTTGACACAAAGTTAGCGATATTAGGGAGCAAAAGGCTGCAATTCAAACCGAAATGTTGTATAATGCGGTGTATAACTTGGAGAAAAGGTTGGTGCTTTTATACCATCAAAATGGAGGATAGATTGAACAGTTACGGTAAACATTGTTGACATAAGAATTCCTATTATTCAAGAAATTTAGTTTGGGTCAATTTGTTGAAGTTGCATAGTAAGTTGAGGTATATCCCTTACTTTATCATAACCTTGTGTATGAAATTTCAGAGTAAGTTGCCTTATCTCTGGATATTTCCTGGGGTTTGGAAATCGAGGCATTTTCACTTCACTATTAGTCTTCTCACAGTTAGGTGCACAACAAATAAATATATTTAAACTAACTTCATAAAAAAATAAGTAGCTAAACTGAATAATGTAAACAAACAATGATTCTGAAATATAATAGAAAAAGATCGACTGATATTTACTGATAAATTCGCTGTTTGAAAGTCGTAGTAGAACTGATCAGATTATTGAGATAGAATTTGCTTAATTCTTCATATAGAGCATTCTATAGGATGATGACTTTGCTTCCGCAAACAATCATTATTAATAGCAATAAAAGGTAATATATAGTTTCTAATGCAATTACTACACTTAAGCGGCAATAAAATGAATATTGAAGTAGATATAAATGTAATTTGGTTAATATTGTTGATCATCTATCGGTTCCAGAATATTCACCAGTTATTTGCTCACATTTAATCATATGAAAAATTTAAGATGGAGAGACTTTTCCGATCAATTCAAAGCAGAAATAATATCGATTTCTTACATCACTGTAATGGCATGTTGAATAAACAAAAAACATTTTTCGATATATTCTTGTGCTCCCCTAATACTACTTCTAGTGAAATTGTGACTAAGCCAATATTTTTCTAATAAAATTTTATATTTTCACGTGATCTGAATACATGACAAAGTTTCTCTAGACAGATTGACCGTGCACCCTATTAAATTGACGGGCTTTCTCCTATCTATAGATTATCAAAATAATTATGGGCAAGTGCTCTATTTTGCTGAACATAAGTGCATTGGTTTTCTGTCAACTGAATATTGTCATCAATGCATTAAGAATGACGAAGTGTTATCGGGAGATCTCAGAAATGTATTGAGCAAAAGGCAATGTGTTTGGCCATCTACGAGGTGGTAGCAAAAGTTTCCAAAATTTAAATCACCCGCCTGGATAGACATCTTTCGTGAGCCAATGTTCAAAGTGGCGTCATTGTAAGCGTTGTTGGCGAACATTTTTTTACTGTTTTGTCCACTTATGTTTGCGATTTGTCAATGGTCGATTTGAGGAAACAGCAGATCTACAACAAGTTTTGTTAAACTCGATAAGACTGCCGCAGAAACACACAAGATGTTAAATGAGGGATTTGGGAACCACGCTTTGGGTCAAACAATAACGTGCGACTGGTTTAAACATTTCAAAAATACATAAAGGCTTTAATGACCTTTTTTTACGAGGATGTATCAAATATAAACGGGACTCGTTTTCTAAAAAATTCTAATTTTATTTAACTAAGCTTACAAATATATTATTTTTCTACATACTCTCCCGCCGTAGAAATACATTTTCCTATCGGATTGGGAGCTTCTTTATTCCATCATCGTAAAAACTCGTTCGTGTAGGAATTAGAGCACAAACGTTTCCACCGCTCCGTTGTCGTCGAAACGCTAGCCTCCAAGCGCTTCTTTGAGGGGTTCAAAAAGACGGAAGTCACAAGGTGACAAGCCTGGACTATAGGGTGGATGTTCCAGCATTTCCCATCCTAATGCATCTACATTTTACATCATGGTGTTAGCCACATGAAGCCTGGTGTTGTCATGCAGAAGAATGACACTTCTGGCCGATTGCTTCTTCCTTGTCCTTCGAAATGACAATTTCGCGGCATCCAGTACTTCACAGTAATATTGCGCATTAATTGTGCGTCGATCGTGGAGAAAATCAACGTGAAAAGCATTTTGCCTGTCAAAAACAAACTGGCCTCGGTCACACTTGTCCTTGGGCGACAATCATGGCTCTCGTTCTCGACCTTTTCACGCCCTCCAGAAATTTTTTTGTGCCATGCAAACACACGGGTTCTTGACAGGTTGTTGTCCCCGAACTGTGTCTGTAATCGCCGAAAAATTTCGGTTGGGTTCACCCCCTCTTTGGCCAAAAACTTGATGATAATCCGCTGCTCCACGGAGACATGCACTTTTTTATCGGTCATTGTGTCTTTTGATTTTAAAGGGACCCGAGAGAGTTGCGGTCGGTTCTCCCCTCTCCCTAACGGTACAGGCTACCTGCGCATCAACCCCTTTCAGGTCTAGAAGCCGGAATTTTTAAGAAAATCAGTCTCGTTTATATTTGACAGAGTTCATAATGCAGATTTTTGTCGTGATGTCCTTAGGCAGCTAAAGGAGGATATGAGAAGGAAACATCCAGAGAAGTGGCACAGGGACTATTGGGTTTTCCACTTTGATAACTCGAGTAGTCTTTGGGCGCAAACAATATGGTTATTGTTTTTCCTGTCGCTAATGGATGTTGATCACATTAACAAACAAAAACTTCGGAAACGCATTCCTTTCATGGTAGAGCTGCTGGTATCGGTGTTTGCACTCCCAAAGGGACCACTTTGTAAATGACGGAGATGAATGAAATCATGGTAACTTTATTTATTGCTACATTTCGAGAACATTTGGGTGCCACCTCGTATTATGATATGTATATTTAGTTTATGATTTTAACAAGCTTCCGGTTTACCTCATCCTATTAGCGCTAACAATATCGTCATTTTCAAAGTGAACTTGAACTTAATCTTCGTTCACGTCGATGCTTCTGGTTCGCTTATCTGAAATTAAATTGATTAAGTTTCACGAAATTTTGATTCTCAATTTTCTATAAAAGCATATAAAAATGTACACAATGCTCCATTTAAAACATTCTACTCTGTAATTATTTTTCTACTTTTGTCATTCCAATTCGAGGAAGAAAGCATTAATTTACTATTGAATTCTTAGTTCCAATAATAAGAAAGTTGAATAGATAATTTTGGAAAAGATGTATAAGTATTGTAAAACATTTTTTGATTAATCTACTTACATTATAATAATGATAGCTTTACAATTTTATTATACTTAATCAATTTTACTTATTAATACTTAACAACGCTCAATTTACGACGATATAATTTCGCTTTGTAATATCCAGTTGTTCTATACGGATATAATTTTAAATTATAACTTCCAATTTTAAAGACCGTGAGGATTATACATTACAGGCGAAGCTTGTACATACATATAAACGTGCAACGAACATGTATACATCCATGTAGGGATATATTATTATGTAAATTATTAAAATACATAGAAACATGTTTTAATACAGTTATGGTCGAAACAAATCAGTGAACTTTAAGGTAACGTTCCACAATCAGGATTTTTAATGGTCAGGTGCACCGACCACAGCATGTAATAATTGCGAAACCTTGACATTGCCACCGCGGGTTTCACCTGACGTACTTTTATGTTTCACCTTCTAAGAACCGACTGCATGCGACTATGAATTGTAAAACCGCGTTGATGACTTGACAAGTGAGGAAAAAATAAGTAAGGCAAACACGGTAACGGCCTTGCTTTCTTGATTTATTTATTTTAAAACGAATACTGCAGCTCCTCGACTGGCAGGTGTTTTTCGCTCAATTCTTTTGCAAGCGCGGTGTTTATTGGTTAGGATATGTACATACGTATTTGTTGTATAATACGCTAGCGGTTACAACAGCAGACATAGAGTATAGTCTAAACAGGCCGTTGGATAATTATTATCGTTTTCTCCACAACTACTCCTGTTTAGAATTTCAACTATTCCACGCCTACTTAGTTCGGGCAATTTGCCTTGCAGCGGAGTTAAGGTGAAGTGTGAAGTATTTCCGTCGTGTAGATTATTATTCGATAATGCTTTAACATTTCTTTTTTGTTTCAGGTAAGTGGGCTACCCAACAACTTGAACCGAATTCGTAAGTAATAAATTTAAATAGTAGGGAAGAGTAGAGCGCAGGTTATGTCATATAAATGCTCCAAAATGTACCCTGATATGTCTGTTACATTTAATTAGATACTGATGAAAAAAATTACTGTTGGATTTACGGTAGACTTCCAAATAAAATCGTCTTCTTCATCTTTTGCCCCAGCATATCTCGCATGTACTTAATTCTACCTGTTCTTGATTTTGGTTCACAAAATTTGCTGGAGTGATTGATACAAGTAAGACCATCCTTAGCTCTATTTTCTATATGCCTCCTAAATCTGCTAGTAACTAGGTATAAATAAGCAACATCTCAAGTAAGAATTCGATAGATGAAGTTACCACGTTAAATAATAAAAGAAATTTTTGAAAATATCAAGTCACTTATCGCTAAAACAGTTGTAATTTCATACCGATAGTTTCGACTTTTCTCATACTTTGCTAATGGCCGTTGGAATATACCGGCTGTCAACCAAATCTGATTTAATAGCTAGATACGTATCTAACAGAGAGGAAAGCACTTCATAGGTGTACATCACATGTCAGGCGGTAACCACCTGAAGTCCCCGCCAAAATATTCTTTTCTAGGTAAGATACTGAAGTGTTGTAAAATTTACATCGTCGAACGCAGCTGTCATTCCAGCACATATAGTGATGTATGGCCACTCGGTCAATGTGAAATTCTCTCTGGCGGCTATTAGTTCTTTTCAATATATCCTACTCCTACCCGAGGAATTAAATATCTTTCTTAAAGTTTCTGTCTAGAACGTCAGTAAGTTTTTTTATTGTTGGGTTGTCGGTAGTATTTATAATTTCAGTTGTCCAGTCGCGTCACTACATTCATTTCATTATGTTACTTTCATAAAGAGGTTTATTCATCAAAATTCATCGTCAATTTGTATTTGGAACGGAATTTTCAAAATTTGCTGTGGATGAAAACAATCGCCATCGCGATTGAAATAAAGGAATTGAGGGATGCCAATTGACTTTCGCACTTTGAGTCAAATTTTCATCGAGGTAATTCGTATTTTGGCTGTGCTCCTAGTTTACAGTTAATATTTGGAATCGCAATATAAATTCTAGATATAAGTGAAGGTTGGTGGTTCAGAACAGGCAGTTTTCCTGTAAATGTAATTTAATTATATTGATATCGTCGTAAGATTCAGGTTAATTTCAATTTTCAATTTTTATTTTCTTTAAAAATCTCATTGGTTGATCTTAAAGTTCATCTAAATTGCCGAAAAAGTATTTTAGAACACTTCCGGACCCTCAGTTTACATAATTATTTAATTAATTTTCGAAAATTTATTTTAACAATTTTCCACTTTTAAAAACATTTCAATACATAGCTATAGAATCAGTTGATAACCGGTATTTTATCTACTACTTGATAGACAATATATCTGACTCATTAAAAAATAATTCCTTTGCCCGGTAGTACTCCTTTGTCCCGCTTTCCCCTGCCGCTGGACTATTAGTGATATTGAGCAAAGATACTGGGTTGCATTGTTATAATTGCTCACCATATCCTTTGTAAATTTTGGATATAGTGCGATTGTACTGCACCAAAACCGTTAAAAATTCGGTTAAGTAATTCCTCTTTGGCGGCGTCTTCTGTTTGGTAAACCTTCAACTTGGTAATTCGTATTTTCCTTGGTACTTCCGGCGTAATTAAATATTTGAAGAAATCCTGTCCCGGTAAGGAATCGAACCTGACATCTCCCGTTTGCCGGACGGGCGTGCTAACCACTACACCATGGGAACCTTATGTCACGAACGTTAACTTTTTAATACCTAGTGAAGTGATTAGCACGTCCATCCCGCAAGCGGAAGCCACCAAATTCTATTCCTTACCGGGACGAGGTTTGTTAAATATTTAATTACGTCGGAAATACTAAGAAAAATACAGATTTTCATAATCCACCAACAGAAACCAAAATATACTTCAACTGGATAGTTCATTGATTGTAAGTTTATTGGGGTCTTGTCCTTGAAATACGTTCGAGAAGGTACTGTCATATTATTACTGACCTTGCCTGAACATTCTGTGAAAATCTTTGCCTTTCATGTATAACACATTGAATGAATTGTATACACGCATATATTAGGGCAGTCTGAAAAGTTTCCAGCTTAACGTAGAAGCAAGTATTTTTTGTCAAATTCAGTATTATTTCTCAACGTAGTCTTCTTGTAAGTCTATACACTTCTCTCAGCGATGCTTCCATCTCTTTAATCCGTCCAAATAGTTGTTGACACCTTGTTCTGCAAAATATACGTTTACGAATGGCCTCTCCATTGGATGAAAATCCTTATCCTTCGAGCGAAACTTTGAGCTTACGAAACAGAAAAAAGTCGCCGGGGGTCAGATCTAGTGAAGATGGTGAGTCTATCAATTCCAACTTCAATTCATGAATTTTTGCCATGGCGACCACTGAAGTGTGAGACCTTGCGTTGTCTTAATCTAACAAATCTTTCTTTTTCTTCAAATGCGGCCGTTTTTCTGCAATGTACGCCTTCGGCTTGTCAAGTAATGATGTGTAGTATGCTCCCGTTATTGTTTTTCATTTTTCAAGGTAGTTGATTGACACAACTCCATGACTATCCAAAAAGCAGTCGTCATGACTTTCCCGGCCGAGTTTTCGCTTTTCTCGGAGTCGATTCACCTTTCGCAGCCCATTAACTGTGCCTTGGCTTCAAGTTTTATCTACAGTTATTAATCTATGCTAAGATTCCGACTTATTTCGCTTGGAAGTGCATTTTTGGTTCTGAGTGAGCAGTGCGACACCCAACGCGCGGTTAGCTTTTCATGCCCAAATCGTCAGTGAATATATGACAAACCCATTCTTTCGAGATCCTTGCAGCCTTTGATATCTCTCTAACCTTAATTCGACAGTCGTCTATCTAGATTTGGTGAACTTTTCGATGTTATCGCTAGTGGTTGCAGTTTTTGGCCGTTTCGAACGTGCATTGTCAAGCTGGTACGACTACGTTTAAATTCAGCTACCCAAAATTTCACTGTGGCAAGTGATGGCGCAAAGTCTCCGTAAAGAGCGTCCATTTCAGTTTTGATTTGCGTAGGCATATTGCTTTTCAAATGCAGGAATTTAATGTCGACTTGATATTGGATTTGCTTTCATTTTATGATATAACAAATTACTCTGACAATGTTGAAATAAGGCAACATCATGTCCTTTGGCTAGGGAACAACTAATTAAATGATGATCGAGGAAAGGTAATATTCCAAAAATTATTAACCGTTTGAATGGTCTATTAGATTATTTGACCTTTATTAACTTGTATGTTCATGTAAATCACATAAATCTCATGCTGTTGCTCTTGGTAGAATAGGTGGATCTCATTTTTTCATTTATCTACAAAATTAATTCCCCTCCACTTCAAACAACTCTCCCTACTGAGATTTGATAATTTTCAAACAGTCTCTCTCGTTGATAACCGCTGTTCCTGGTATTGCAATTTCTTATCAGATTATATGGCAAATCAAATGTATGCGAAATAATTGTTTTAACGCAGCCGGAACGAATTTAAGATATAATTTCAACGCATGCACACTTATGTTTGCTCACGGTTCGAAGTACTTGCAGTGGCATATTTACAAATACAAAACAAATGTTATTACGACCGAGCGTTAAGGAGAAGAAGAAGAAAAAACAAAACTGTAAAACAATACCGAGCATGTTTATTGCGTATATACGCGGTTCTCACCAAGAGCATTATCATTCACGAAAGTCAACAGCGAATATGTCACAACTTCCTCTCTATTAGACCCGGATGCGCGTGTTGGCTGATGTTTGCCGAAGGAGACAAAACGACTACGTCTTACTTATGGCGATGGCGAATACATATACTGTTACGGACGATAGCAAGCCATGCTTTTCCCATTTGCGATATTTGAGATGACTGAACAGATGCACGTTTTCGTAAGACTTCCGTTACCATAGAGAACAACGTATCGGTATATGCATTCATTGTAATGCGCGATGTTATTGGGTGCTTCTACGAGAATTGTTACCGTACCTACATACTTGAGGTGAAATTTCGTTATTAGCGCGCAAAATTCGATAACATGATGGCGTCGTACATGCACAACACGTAGATTAGGTATACATGAAGATACCTCATCACCTAAATGGTTTCAGAACTCGTTTTTGTGCTGTGTCACTCCTTCTTTATCTCGAATTAACCTGGTAAGAAGATTGGAGTGGAATGTAGAAAATTGAGTCATCGCTCATTTTCTAGTTGCTGCACTTTAGTTTCTGTACAAGTTTAATGATCTTGTAAACTAGGTTACATATCGACTTGTAGATGTATATGAACAATAAGGAAAGCTGCATAAATTGTTGTCTGTATACATATTTTGAATGACAATAAGTAATCTGTAAACGCATAGGTCGCTGGAATTCCCAACGTAGCCTAAATAATTACCAAATAAGGTAGCCATTTAGTGTCCTTTAAATAATCAATTATCCCTTTAAAACAGGATACTTAAGAAAATAATAAACGGTACAAATGTTCGGATAATCTTATCCTCTTCGATCCTCTGCTTCAGTTGATAGGCAAATTTTATACTCTGAACTAGGAAGCATTTTTAACATACTTAAGTATATTTCACCAATTAACTGTTAAGCTTATCTGTGTCTCCATGTTTAAAAATTATGTGAAAATTCAAACAAGCGGACTACGAAAATGTGTTAAAAATTACATTTAATTTATCAATTTCATTGTTTTAAATTTACCCATGACCTACACCCAGAGAAATATTTACACGTATCAAAGCTGTCCGCCTTAATTCAAGACAATTACGCAATACAATAACTGTTTTAAATCAAAAGAAATATTTTCTTAGCGTTTCTTTCTCTGCTTAAGAGAAGTATATACCTGTAATGAAATAATTGTATTTCTTTGTTTAAGACATTTGTTAACTTGATTCAAGAAAATCTTGCAGAAAATTTGAAGAAAGCGATTCTTAGTATAAGTAAATGACCATTATAATACAAAACAATATTTTCTTAAGGATAGAAAATAGTTTTCTTACTTCCACAAAGCGTTTAGATATTGTTCATAAATCAATAGTTTAATTTTCTTAAAATAAAACATTTTTTACTTAGAATTCCGTACATAATATATTATTAATTGCGTTTACCTTGTTTAAACAGTACGACATATCCGTACATAATGCAGTAATTATTCACATTGCTTGTGATTTTAAAAAGGCTAAAGTAGAGGTTACCCACAGAATAATGTTCAAACAAAGGTGTACTTAATGTAGAAGTACACGTGAAAAAAGTGTCTAGAAACAATAACCAAGATAATGCTAATAAATAGCTCCTGGTATTGATGGAATCATTACCGGCAAAAGAAATATGAGAAGAAGAAAAGCATTGAAGCTTCTTGCTCCTCGCAACATTGCTCTTACATCTCTCAATTTATGCCACTAATTTTCAAAAACAGCAACTGAAATATTTCCTGGCGCCACCTAGTTCCAGTAGTTATAGTCATGCCGTTCTAGATAGTAGAAATCGGAATACAGATATATAACTCAAAAAAATTCTAGCATCTCGCTAAACAAATTTGAACACGCTGTGTTTGGTTAAACTTAACCTGACTTTGGTAGTATTTGAGAACAGTGAATTCTCTTAGTAGGAACAATGTTGCTTTTTTTCTAAGATTTTGAGATTATGAACGCTCATCTGCTGCAACACATTAGAATCAGTGAAATCCAAAAACGTTGCGTTTCACGTTGTCGTCTATTCCTGCACTCGTGCATTCAAAAAGTAGCACTTCGGAGAAGTCAATTGGGGAAATATAAACGGAAATGGCGCCAATTAAGAATCCATGGTAAAATTGCAAAATTCAGAAGCAAAATGGCGTATATCCCCTTTTAAGTTTAAGATTTAACTCCTGCAAAATTTGCAGATTTTTTGAAATTGGTGTTTTGGAGAAAAAATATTTGAAAAATTATTTTCTCTTTAAGGTTTTGTACAGATGTTAGTTTTGAAAATAGGTCGAAAGTTATGTACTTATTTACATTATGTAGCAACGGACATACTTCAAACCAAAAAAAGATTAATCGAATTGTCTACCTATTTGTTGGAAAACATGCCATTTAAAAGTGGCTTTTAAGTGGTCAACTTCAAACAAACTTCAAGTTTTTTTAAAGAAACTAAAAGACGCTTTTCTCTTATAATCCTCTCACAGTTTGCAAATTAAAAATATTAGGAAAATTAAAGATTATGATTCGCATCTCTCCGCCTGTCGATTTGGTCGAATTGGTCCATCGACAAAACAAAAAAGCAGCTGATAATCGTTAATTCACTGGCAAACTTTATTCATGATTGTTCTTGTCAAATACTATGATAAAACTTGATTTTTTTCCTTTAAGGCAAAATAATCCGTAACTAGCAAATATAACGTAGTAACTTATTACGTCGAACACTTTTAAGGAGTTAGTCAGGTATTCGTACAACATGGATAGAAACCAACAGCATTAAATCAAATTAGATAGCCGTTAATATAGAGAACTATGACAATGATTGCAACAGTTACAACAGTTTTCTACAAGTAGCATTACTTATAATCTGTATCTGAGCCTACCTATACTTGTTGTTAGATGTTTAATCCAAGAATGATCAATAGAAATAACATTCCCTTTTGAATGAATTTAAGGTTACTTTATAAATTACTACATACTTCACTCTTGGTTTCCGGGTTGGAACCGCGTCGTTGTTGTAGCTTTGACCGACGTTTCGTCACACTCTTATGGGACATCTTCAGGGCTGTAACTGCACACTGACTGGGGATTTATTCATTCCGGAGGGATTTATATAGTGCTTGTTTTGGGTCAATGGAGGTGAAATATATGCGTCGATGAAGCGGAAATGTTGTGCGTCGATGAAGCGGAATTGTTATGCGTCGATGAAGCGGAAATGTTATGCGTCGATGAAGCGGAAATGTTATGCATCGATGAAGCGTGGCGGTTGCTAGGAAGTTTAATCTGTTGGGACTTCCACGTGTGATGCAAGGGGCATCCATCTTTGCGATTTAAATTGTTTGGATCTCTATTGATTCACGGATTTTTCTATTATAATAGTGAGGATTGCGAGATAAGAGGCGGGTCCTGCGTCCTGACGGTGCACTGGCACATTCCGTTTACCGAAAACCCACGCACACGGATAGATATCTCAATGGCCTCTCACGCCACCATCCAGCACAAAAACGCGGTGTTATCAATTCCCATATCCAAAGGGCCATTTCCATATCTGAACCCAATTCGCTTCCTCAAGAACTGAACCACATCACTGAAACTTTGATCTGCAATTGCTATTCCAGGAAAGATATTCAAACTACCATTAACCGTTACACCAACCGTCCTGCACAGCAACTCCCCTCATCTAACCTTAATTTTCGTAAGCAAGCGTATCTACCCTACATTCATGGTGTCACCGATCGCATCTGCAAGATTCTCTTCAGGAACAACATAAAAACCATCTTCAAACCCAATTTCAAGCTATCAGACTACTTTCCCATCAAAGACTGCAATCATCTGGAAGCCCTTGGTGCCTACCAGATTTCATGTTCGTGCGGTAGTGTGTACATACATCGGTGAGACAAAGCGATCGGTCAGCACTCGGGTTATTGAGCACGAGCGTTGTACGCGGTTGTTGCGTTTAGCCGGGTTCGTACCGGCTGAGCATAGACTGGAAACTGGCCACTAAATCCAATTTAACTCTACCCGCATCTTATCTCGCATTCCTCACTATTATAGTAGAAAAATCCGTGAATCAATAGAGATTTTCAAACATCCCAACAATTTAAATCACGAAGATGGCTATCCCTTACATCACACGTGTAAAATATCAACTAATTAAACTTCCTAGCAACCGCCACACTTCACCGATGCATAACATTTCCACTTCATCAACGCATAACATTTCCGCTTCATCGACGCACATTTCCGCTTCATCGACGCATAACATTCCCGCTCCTTTGACCCAAAACAAGCACTATATAACCCCCCCCCCCCCATTCAGTGAGCAGTTACAACCCTGAAGATGTCCCATAAGAGTGTGGGCGAAACATGCGCCAAAGCTACCACAACGACGCGGTTCCAACCCGGAAACCAAGAGCATAGTGTTAGTGACGACCGCGGAAGCCTACGGACCAAATACTACATACTTCTTTTATGTTTTTCCAATAATTGCACGGTTTTAGAAAAATATTTATATGTGAAACGTTTGTGAATATTATACTTACCTGTTTAATTCTTCATTCGATTCTATTATGGTATTTGGGGTTATTGAACTAAACTTGCCCCCGCTATATTATATATTTTTTTAATTCTGAATATTAAAATATTTTTCGTGATAGGATTCTGACCTAATGTAGTTCGAAACAGGATTGAATGCAACAGCTAAAAAACTGCGTTGTATATACCACATTGTCGTAAAAACATTATAGCCATGGATACAATTATCGTTAAAGCGTAATAGTTTTATAAAATTTACGAGCTTTTGATTTATAGGTACGACGGTGAATTTTTATTTTTATTTTCAACTTTCTTTATTACTTCTAAACCACGTTAATTTGAATGTGTAGTACAAAGCAAATACTCGTATTCTAACTTAGACAATTCGATTGGACTTTGGATATGGGTAACAGCATTGAACGTACCTACATATGTATATGAACAAGAACATTATTTTACCTCAAAAACGTTATTCTACATAATTCTATAATTTGCAATCGTAATGTTGTCGGTATATTATGTAGCTTACAAATGATTTCATGTTGAGTTGTAAATTGCAAAATTTATTTTCCGAAAGCATGTAACGGAACAATTTAATTTTCTCTGCGTTGCTACTAAGAAACCCTAAAGACGTGTTAAGTATATCGCTTGAACATGTGCACAGTAATACAGCTCACTCCTGTCACTTTAAATCCTCATTTAGCAGTAATATTCTCATCTAATTTGTTTTTTATCCAACACCTACTGAATGTAAACAAATTAGCATATTTATTGCGATGATCTCAACAACTCGGCATTATTGAATGCAACCTGAATTGAATTAATATAGTTGTTGGTATTGCTCAAGGATCTTACACAAAAGTATCATATTACACTTCTCCAGTTCATTAATATACAGTTACTCACATAAGTATTCATACCCCAAGTATAATAATAATAATAATAATATATTTATATTCGTAATTTAACCATTACAGAAAATTGTCAGTCTTTTTTTTGTGTGTAAAGGGCACAATAGTCAATTAAATATAAATTAGAATAAAAAATAAATGTCAATTATACAATTAAAATAACAAACAATTACATATAAATAAATAAATAAAGACAAACAAAACATATATACACTAGACTAGAAATTCCTGGATGTCGTAGAACTCCCGCTCCAAAAGTATTGCCTTAACCTTATTTTTTAAATTCGTTAGAGGTAAGGTTTTGAACACCTCTGGCAATTTATTATATAATTTTGTTCCCCAATAATCAATTGCTTTCTGGGAACTGGCCAATCTGTGATACGGCACTCTTAGTTCATTTCTTGATCTGGTGGGGTAACTATGGAAATTTCCATTTTGGAGAAATGTTTCTTTGATTTGGTGGACGTGACTAACAGCTGCCAAGATGAATGCGGATGGAAGGGTAAGCATTCTTTCTCTTTTAAAGTATGTTTTACAGCTGTCTCTATATTCTAAGTTGCACAGAAATCTGATGGCCTTCCGAAGACGTCCCCCGTAAGAGTAAACCGTAGCACATTATGGAGTGGAAATTTGCGAAGTGTGCCGCCTTAGCTACTTCATGTGTGGCTATTATTGCATGGTAGATGTTATTTTCCCCTTTTTCTGTTGATGAATTCTCTTTGTATTTATTAATTGTTTTTTTTATATAATGAAAACAACGTTTTAAAAACAAAAAAAAGCTTATTTCCAAATATAAATATTCATAACCTAATTGTATTTTTCATACCTTATTTTAACTATTAATAAGTAAATATTGGGCACTTAATATTTGGTTTGTCCTCCGTTAGACATCAAATTTGCTTTAAGACGTCGTGGCATGCTTTGCACCAAAGGTTTAGTAACACTAGAGTCAAGATTATCTCATATCTTCTGTATTTTACTCTTGAGAATTTCTTTATTTTGTATATCGAACATTTGCAGCTGTCGTTCAATTTCAGCCCACAGGTATTCTATGGGGTTAGTGTCCGGACTTTTGGGTGGTGTTGCTAAATAATGGGGGGTGTTAAAGGTGATCCACTGCTTAACAATATATGCGGAATGTTTCGGATCATCGTTTTGTTGGAACTAAAAGTTGTCTTGAAGACCTAATTTGGTTGCGCTTTCAAGCAGATTTTCTTTTAAAATATTCAAATACTTAAATTTATCCATTATTCCGTCTATAAAAACTAAATTACCCATACCAGCAGCCGACATGCAGCCCCACACCATTATTGAGCCGCCTCCATGCTTTACTATCGCTCTCAGGTTTCTTAAATAGAACTCTGTATTTCTTTGTCGCCACACATTACCTATACCATCGGACCGAAAAACATTGAATTTACTCTCAGCCGAGAATATAACATGTTCCCAAAAAGATTCGTCTTTCTTTAAATACTCCTTTGCAACATTTAGTCGTTTCTGTCGGTTCTTCTTATTAATCCATGGTTTATTTCTAGCTACTCGACCATGGAACCCGTGATTTCTTAACGTTCTTCTCCATGTTTCTGCACTAAAGTGTTTACGATAGTTACTACTAATGATTTGTCTCAATTTTGGGGCACTAAGATGTGGGTTGTTTTAACTTCACGAACTAACGCGTTTTCCTCTCTATATGTTAAAATTTCCGATCGACCAGTCCGAGGTTTATTAACAACAATATTTTGAGTTCTGTTTTTTTTATTAATTGATTGTACAGTAGCTTTAGATCGACAAATTAACTTAGCTATTTCCATGAAAGATTTTCCTTCACTTTACCATTTTATCACTAATTCACGTTCATGAACACTTGTTTCCTTATTTTTTCGCCCCATTTCGCCAATAAGTGCTGATGTGTCGGACTTATCACGTATAAAGCTACCACGGTACTGAAATTTCCTCACAAACAAAAATCATAGTTTGAGCTGAGGTCTTTCCCGAGTTAACTCGCATAAAGTAAAATATAGATGACGTATGAATACTTTTGTGGAGTCACAATTTGAGTTAATATAAAAAACATTTTTTTTAGTATATAAAATATATCTGTATTTTTTTAACTTTGCTGTAAAAAATCTTTTTATAGCAAAGAAAAACACTATATAATATGTGGCTGTATCTTTAGACGGTTACATATTAGAAGGTAAACATTTTTTATTATTTTTAACAGATCCTACTAAGGTCAAATCCCGTGACTTCAAGCTATAAGCGAGTTGCAAGCTTGTAAAGAAATTATCTGTGGTGACATTTCTTCCAGCACCTTTGTAGGAAGCAATTAAATCCAAAACCGTACGCTCACCAATATTGACTTGACATTTACCATCTGGTGGTTTCCCAGTGTAAAATTTACCTTGTAAAGGATAAGCATTAGCTACATCGCAAGCTCAAAAAATGTTTATCCCGTATTTCGCGGGCTTCGATGGCATGTACTGTGTGTCCTTTACAGGGAAACAGTTGCCTCATCCTCTGTTATGCATTCATATGGCTTATAGTTTTTTTCAAAGTTTTTATTTATCATTGTCCAAATATCACAAACTGGAACAGCTTTGTCTATTTTGATGCGTTCATCACGTGTATTCTGATTATCAAAACGAATGAATCTTAGGAACATTTTGAACCGATCACGACTCATAGATGCACGAAAAAGAGGTAAGGATTCTAGTTTCCACATTTCGGAAATATGTTCCCTATTGGATTTATGCACACCAGCTACAAGAAGAATTCTTAGAAAGGCATCAAATTCTTCTTCAGTAAATGGCTTGAAAACCTTTGGTGGTGGTCGTTTAGAACCTTCGTAGGTTTGAACTAGAGTACTGTTGTAATCTTCAGTTATCATTCTGCCTTTTCAGAATTATGTCACATATTTCATTAGACATGATCGATTTAAAAGCTTCCTTTGCTGTAAATAAAGCACTAAAAGTAGCTGCTCCACCTTTTTGGCGCAAGATATTGCGACTAATTATTTGAACTTGTGGAAATGGAGAATCATGCCACTGAGTATCACCTTTACCGACTAAAACTTCAGATGGTTGAGACCTCGGTTTTTCTTCGTCGCTTTCATTTGAATCATATTCTTCTTCATGCTCGACTATAAGCTCTTTCTCTGCGTCAGATTCCTCGAAATCGGTATTTACTGGTTTTGGGATACATTCGTCTCCATCAGAAGCGATAAACGGTTCTTCAGATTCGGATTCTTGTAACGCTCATCATTATACCGTGCGTATAAATAGATAAAATACTTCATATGTTTTCAATGTAACATATACTTACCACTAAATACGTCCTAAATAAATACTTTGTAGTTAAATCTCTAATTAAAATTTGTACGTATCCAGGTACCTGCGACGCTATTAGAAGGTGTTTTTTATTCCAGCCACATAAAGGTTAAAGGGATGTGCTTTCTTGAACGAAGTTGGTATGCGATCTTTAAACGTCGCTCTTTTATGGAGATATCACTCTAAATTTTACTTGAAATGTATATTATGGGATGTGAAACTTTGATTGAGTAGTTTATTGTAGGTTCAATTAGCTCTACGGAACAAACGTAGAGGAAAAAAAGGAAAAGAAAACGGTATTTGCTCTTTACAGAAGTGAGCGAGTATAAGAACAGGTTGTCCGCGGTACAGTAATTACGTCGCTCTCCACTTTGAAATGTGCGCATACAGGCGGTTGCCGCGGAGTTCGCAAAGTGTCGGTCTTCTCTGCGTCGCATGGAGACACCCTAGAGACATCCGTTACCATAACGACTTGTACGAGAACATTCCTCTTGAGCGGGTGTCTGCTGTGCTTCGAAAGCTCGCCCGTCGAGATTACAAACGCACGAATGTTTTGTATAGGCGCGTTAACAAATATACGATGGATTTTGATACGAGAATGCTTTGCGATATGACTTATTCTTTGTGAAGTGATCTATGAATTATTAAGGTTTCTAGAAACAGTATAATTACTTAGTACGTGACAGGGGAAGATAACGTTTGCGCTATTGTTTATTCTTTGAAATGCGGTTAACTAAACCACAATATATCCTTTCCTCAACTCTCTAAATGAAATATCACACAAATAGCTGGAATGTTCATACAAACGTTGCTTTTTCCACATTCCTCCATTTAATGATGTATATTTAAGATAACTACTGTACTAAAAACACAAAGCAGTACAATAAGATAATAAAGATATTCTTTACACATTCTTTTTGGAATATAAAATATCAGTTATTGTACAGCCTTGGCCAATAAAACCGATCACGTGTAAATTTTCGAATATGTGGGAGGGATATTTCATAAATAATGCACACAAATTTATTATTTACTACCA
Source organism: Dynastes maya (assembly GCA_029619315.2). Taxonomy (NCBI): domain Eukaryota; kingdom Metazoa; phylum Arthropoda; class Insecta; order Coleoptera; family Scarabaeidae; genus Dynastes; species Dynastes maya. The sequence goes on along the minus strand of JAROYE020000005.1, from coordinate 20,261,463 downwards.
TGTTTATTTTCTTACACGATCTCTTTACAATCTTTCAATATAGTCTCCCTGCTTCGCAATGACTGCGTCCCACCGGTTGGGAAGCTTGACTATTCCATCTAATACACCATCTCTGTTCATCTGGCGAATGGCTCGGGTAACGGCGGCAGAAAGCTCTTTCAGCGAAGGAAAACGACGTCCACGCATAGGTTGTTTCAACTTTGGGAATAAGTCAAAGTCTGGTGGACTCATGTCCGAACTGTAGGGTGCATGCGGTAACACATCCCAACTGTATGCGCGCAGTTTTTCAGTTGCAAGGTTGGCGATGTGCGGGCAAGCGTCACGGAAAATGAGTGGCCCAGCCTCAAGCAACTGAGGTCGGGTTTTGTGCAGTTTTCTGTTCAGTTTTTGCATGAATTTACGATAATACACTGCTGTGACACTTCGTCCACATGGAACTCTGTCTGTCATGATGATTCCGTGGTGATCGTAAGCAAAGATCATCATTTGTTTGATCTTCGATTGAGCTCGACGAAATTTGATTGGCCTTGGGGAAAATCGACCTCCCCACTCGTTGGACTGCGATTTCAATTCCAATTTCAATAGCGACATTTCGATACTAAAATGCTTGACCTTCACGAAAACGATTAGCCCAACGAGAAACTGTACTACGGTCCACTGTTACCTCTCCGCAAACTTCACTTAATGCACTGTGGATTTCCGTCGGGTTTTTGCCACGTAAAGCTTCGATCTTTAAGATCTTTAATCCTCAACAGTAACAGTACCTGAGACCGGTGCAGGCTCCATTTCTATCTCTCGTTATTAACAAACAACATAAGCTATCGATGAAACTAAAATAGTGCTTCTTCCTCAAGCTTTGAACTGCAACTAACGCAATTTCCACTGTCGTCATTCACTCCGCAGTGTTGCCAACTTGTGCATTATTTATGAAATATCCCTGGTATATAAAGTACTCATTGTTTTAATATAAGCGAAAAAATAATTGAATGTTCTTGTGCGAATTAGTCTAAGATAGCATGCAGATGTTCCTCTGAGAAGCCAAATAAAATCGAAACACAAACAATTCTAAGAATCAAAATTAGTTATACAAACGTGTTACTCGAATGTTTAGTAGCACCGTGGTCAATTGCGTACGGGTTGTTAAATATTTACAATTGGCCCTTGGGTAGGAAATGGGGTATAAGTCGAAAAAAGCAAAATAAGGTTAAGCCTTCCACGACACTTATAAAGTCATCCTGCATCTTTGAGAATATATAAATCAAAGCGCCTTGTAAATGCCAGATATTTTACTGCGCAAAAGGAAAGAACTTCAACAACAAGCGGACGTTGTTACCTTTAACTACCATTTCTTAAAAGTTCTACTTTTGGACATGTGTACATCGTTTTTCCCACCCACACCATGTGCCAATTATTATGATAAAAAGCGACAGTTAAGTGAAACTCGGGTTTCCACCAAACGGACAAAACAAAAACACAACAGAAGCTCAACAAAAATGCAACTTTTCTCAAACTTTTAGAAAATTTGAGTGTTTTGCACTACGGCATGAAATGAAGGACATCATGACAATCCTCGAAACAGAAATCGGATCAAACCACAGGCTAGTAATAGCAAACATGCAAAGTGCAGATTGGAGGGTTAAGATCCGGAACTTTCCAAGTGGACAGAGGAATGAAACAAGGGGATAGCATGGCCCGCTATTATTTATCATATTGATGGATAGAATAATGAAAAACACTAGAAGAGAAACTGAAAAAACCACAATTAGATACAGAAACCTTACTCCCATAAATCCGGATAGTCTGATGTACGCTGATGACATAATACTGATTGCTGATAGTAAAAGAAAAATACAGTCAATAGTAGACATATGGACAAATGAATTAGAACAACTGATATGAAAGTAAATATAGAAAAAGTAAAATGATGATAATCAATGATGCAACATTAACAGAAGAAGAAAGAACAATAACATGTAATCAACAAAAACTAGAGGTAGTAACGGTCTACGAATACTTAGGCAGTGTCATCTCAAATGATGGAAAACTTGATCTGGAAATAGCAAAGTGAGACTTGGTTACCCCTGGAAAGACACCACCAACAAATAAATATTATGGGAATGAAATACCTCAGAAGGATAGCCGGGAAAACAAAATACGACAGAATAAGGAACATACAAATAAGACAGATGACAAAGCAAGAACCAATTAAAATCAAACTAGAAAATAGAGAATTAAATTGGTTTGGCCACATAACAAGAATGGATCGAGATAAACAGGTGCGAAGGGTGTTTGAGGCAGGAAGGATGGGAAGGAAAAAGCGGGGCAGACCAAGAAAGACATAGATTGAAGGAATAAAAGAAATAGGTGCAGGGCGTGGAAAAACTCTGGGTGAGATGAAAATATGGGCAAGGGACCAGAAGGGATGGAAAGCATGGAAAAGGGAGACGAGTAATATGCAATTCAATCCGACGCTCTAAAGGGCATAAGGAATACGGAGAAAAGTGTTTTGCAACTGTTTCTGTTTTGTTTTTGGAGCCCGGTCCATGGCGGTAATATCAAAAGGTTTCGGCGAGTTTCGAAACTCAGTCTGTTAAATGGAAACAGTTTGTGGCAGTTCTGTATTATCTTTCTCCCTCGTTAATTTTTTTTTGTGGTGTAAGTGAAATAAATAATCTAACAATAATGCTGCATTTAACAAGCCTGTACTAGTAGTCCATGAAAAGATATGAAATAGCATTTCGAAAATCATAAAAATTGAAAAAGAAATTGCAGATTATATCGAAAGGAAAAAACAGTGGAGTTTTGAAGACACCAGTATTTAAACATAATAAAATCATTTTTAAACGACAGTATTTTAAACCTCACCAACTCACTGGTTGAAACGTACTGAAAATAAAAACAAAACTCGAACAAAACTAGTGGGCTTGGTGGAAACAGAGTTTCAAATTTGTTGAATCTTGTTTTTGTTTTTTGAAACAAAACAGAAACTCGATAAGTCCGTTTGATGGAAACCCGGCGCAAGAAGAGAAATTGTGATTTCGAGTTCTACAGGAATCTCTCTGCTCAAAAGTTAAAATGTTCACGCCATGCTCTTCAGTTAGCTTTTTGGACTACCATTATACGTCGTAGAGTTAACGAGGAATTTCATAAGAATTGCTTTGTCCTTACTCTTAGGCACGGAGGTCGTAGTACTATGATGGGGGAATACACGTCACCCCAGACCATTCGGGAAATGTTCATATGTCACGGCCCAATGAATAGGCAAACGTTCATAGAAGTTCTAAATGCGGCATTGAGCCCATCGCATGCAAAGCTTTTTTCAGCGGAGCATCGCAGAAAATTAGTGAGTATCATGCCTAAACATAAGATCAAAATATTTACGCCCAGGCTTTTTGAACGACTGCTGAACAGCTTTTGAACGGCTTCTGAACGGCTTTTGAACAGCTTCTGAACAGCTTTTAAACGGCTTTTGAACGGCTTCTGAACAGCTTTTGAACAGCTCCTGAACGGCTCTTAAACGGGTATCCGTTCAATGACCATATCTCTTTTCACTAGGTGGCGCTAGGAATTTATTTCCGGGTGTGATACATTGTATGGAAGCTATTGTTTGTGGAGGTGACTCATGTTTCAAATGTCTTTGGAGGTCAGAGAGGTAGTAGGTAAGGGGTCACCTGGGCGTGGGAAAAAAACCGGAAGTAGGCAGCGAATTCCAGGAAGCGGCTCTTTTGGATAGTAGGTAGGCTATGCGGGTACGGGGAAACGTGTGATCTTCATTACCTATTTACGATCCCACTCAGGTGACCCCTTATCTACTACCTCTCTGACCCCCAAACACATTTGAAACATGAGTCACCTTCACAAACAATAGCTTCCATACGATGTATCACATCCGGAAATATATTCCTAGCGCCACCTAGTACCAAGAGATATGGTCATTGAACGGATACCCGTTTAAGAGCCGTTCAGGAGCTGTTCAAAAGCTGTTCAGAAGCCGTTCAAAAGCCGTTTAAAAGCTGTTCAAAAGCCGTTCAGAAGCCGGTCAAAAGCTGTTCAGGAGCCGTTCAAAAAGCCGTTCAGAAGCTGTTTAGTAGCCGTTTAAAAGCCGCGGATTAAAAGCGCGAGCCGCTAATCAAACTTCGATTCCGCGAAATTACCCGCGGATTAAAAGCGCGGGCCGCTAATCAAACTTCGATTAAAAGCTCGATTAAAGTGAGCCAGAAACGGTATAGCCTACCTACTTACGATGTTTGATACTAAAGCGGATAAGTATAAATAGTAATTTAAAACATGAATATTCATTCAATGTATATGTGTCTATAAATACGACACTCCTACGTACTGCAAGGATAATGATGATGTACCAGAAAAAAGTTATACGGGTTGTATTTAGAATTCTGTTATGTTTCGTTTTACATGCATATATTGATTTTCCTGTCATCTTCCACAATAAAACTCGTTTAACTTAAAAGCATCCCAGATTTTTTATGTCCCTGCATCCTAGACATAAGCACATATTTTATGTGTTGGAAAGTGGATTCCAAAAATAGGTTATTAAGGCTATATCAATCCATTCTCATTTATTTTTATAGCTGAAGATCCTTAATACTGAAACATGTACTTCTTCTTTCCACGTGTATATGTATGTATGTGTACGGAAGACGGACATACACATAGTTCCACCGTGATCTCTTAAAAAGCGGTATGTGACTTGTTAAAGATTTGAGTGTAACGTAAACTACTTTTCTCAAACTATCCGAACGGTACAATATTTCGAAACAATACATCAAAATCAAATCATGAACGTCGTGTAATCATTCTCGAGATTACCATAAAGTTCCATCCAGATGTAATAGGATTCCGTAGAACACGTGCTCCTAACTTTCACAACTGTTGTATGTGCATAATGTGAACCGAAAGCAATGCAGCAGGTAGGATATTATAGCAGAGCGTACAACAATGATAGATTCATTTTATAAATCACTCCAGAAATGCATATATAACGATTTACATAAAGCGACATTAGTGAACAAAGGCGTTCACGAAACTCATTTTTCATTCGGTTAGTGGAGGATGTTTTTCTTGTCTTCCAGCGCTATTTTACCATAGCAAGAGAAATAGCAGAAGAGTTGTTTATGGATGTCCGTTCGTTAATCCAGAACTAGCGATTGAAGAATGAAGACTATTTATTATGTCGTGGAGGCAATTACTTCTATAGCCACCGTTATTTTCACGGCTACGACTTTTTCCATCTTCAATTAGTTGTGTTATACCACTTAGGGATGATGTTACATGTGTGTAAAACAAAGAAGTTAAAGCAACAGAAGAAGTTGCTTTTATTTACTCACATAAAACCAAAATATTTACATCAAATCCCCATAAAGTGGGGATTGAACATTGTCGATTCTAATCGTAACTCGTCGCGTAATCGTAATTTCAATTTGCGCCTGTGCTTGATATTTCATTGTTTACGCATGTATTTACACTTCTAACCTCTGATAGTCAATTGGACAATATTGTCGTATCGTACATTATTAGTGCATCTCAATTGTAGTCTTATGCATCTGAGCATATCAAGATGATGAACATGTGCAGGGTATTCCGGTAGAAAGCCGGTACCGTGAACACAAAAAAAACTATGGCTGCTCACATTATCGATTATTTGACGTTAGCGAAGGTTATACATAATAACGTAATAAACATTTGTGATTAACAAAATAAACACATTTATTCATACTCATTAAAATATTGCAATAAAGAAAAATTAATTGTAATCAGAAATAATTTTTTCGCGAATTCCAAACCTCCAAACCAAATCTTTCACTGGCTCAAAATTGTTACTCACTTTCATTCATTTGTGAATGAATTAATGTTGCTCTTTGCTCAATCATTTGTTCACTGACAATAAGATCATAAAAATACCAAGAAACAACTAACATACCGATTGGGAAAATGAGAAATTAGCTATATCGGTATCCCCTCCTCGCTCTCTCGCCGTACATGCGAGAGAGCGTGGAGGGGACAGTGAAATCTAATCGATTCGATACCAGTCGCGCGTTAGTATGCTTGTAAAAATGTTAGGGTGTAAACCTACTGTGTGCAAGCATGAATTGTAATAATTTGAAGTCATGGTCACCCGGAAATGAGAATTTCGCATATTTATTTTGTTGTTGCTACGAAGCTTAGACGAATTTAATAAGATAGGTGTTCTAAAGACGAAAATAAAAACAGATTCTGATGAAATGAAAGAAAAGAAAAATAAATACTCTAGATATTCTTACTAAGATCGTCCGCACATAATGCAGTCTACCTCGTAACTAACTACATCGGTAACCTTGAGCCATCTGTTGTCGCTAACTCCGCTTGAGAGCGAGGAGGGGATAGCGATATGGCTAATTTCGCATTTTCCCAATCGGTATACAAATTTTTTGTCATACGTGGAAACCCAGAACGTTTGAATGTTTCTTTTACGAGGTCCAACATATACCGGGTGACAGAAGAAACGCCCCAAGGCATACCTCCATTATTTACTATCCGATTTTAAAAAGCGAAATATCAAATGAAATGGTTAAATAAATACCATCGATTGGCGAAATCAAAATATTACTAGGAACAAAAAGTGCCAACACGTGTGTCAATTTTTTTTGTAGTGGCGACGTATGTTTTTTTTTAATATTTCAGATAACGATTTTTTTTTCTGAATTTAATGATGTATAACAAGTTGAGTTTTCAAAATAAGTGTGCTGTGGATAACAATATTTTATAGAAATAAAAGAAAGTACTTAAAGAAAATACAAAACTTGTCCTCCGCCTTATTCAAGGCATAGAGTTGACACCTTCTGATTGCTCCATTAGTCGAACTTGATATAAAATTAGGAGGTATTTTACACTGATACACAAATCGATGCATCTGAGTATAATAATTGTAATACATTTAGTTTGTGGACAAGTCACCAACAGCTAGTGGAAAAAAACTTATCACAAATTGAGGAAAGTGTCCAACTGTCGGAATCGTCTTTATGCCTAAGAAATCCTTTTGTGGTGCTTGAAGAAAATTCCTTGAATTGGTGGAAGACACACTTTCAAAAATAATTCAAAAATATGTGGCTATTGCAACATCGTTACCATCGGAGCGTTTATTTTCAAAAGCGAGTGTAACGCTCTCACAGCAAGGAATTGGATTGTAAGGAAGAAGACTCCCAAATTTTAACCATCGGTAATTCTAGTCGGTAATTTCCAAATAACGATATTGGTGTTAGAAATTTGCATCCCTGCTATGTACTCTAGTGGGTATTTGTATTCAATTTTTCCCTCTGTTTCTTTTTTTTTTTATAAATAAACCTTAACATTCTTTATAGCGATCTCGCAAAAAGAAACTCACATAAATATTTCTTGATGATAAAAGCATAAATATTCATACAAATTTCATAAAACACAGATTATTATAATATCTTTTAGTATTAATATAACTAATTGTTTCCTAGAAGTTATTTTAAGTTATATTAATATTCAAAGTAATTAAAACAATTTGTACTTTATAAAATTTATGTGAATAATGTGCCCTTATCATCAAAAAATATCTATGTCGGTTTCTTTTCTAATCTCGATTTCTAGTTTTCCTCAATGGCATTTCCTTGCTTCTTTCTAAGGCTGTCAAATTTTCGATTAGTGTATTGCTTAACAATACAATTATCACAGGTTCAGTTACTGTTATCATGTTTTAGTTTTATGGTCTCCAATTGATGTAAAAAAGATTTCATTTATTGAGTTGTATGAGTGGTTAGTAATAATCTCGCAGCTATTACCGCAGGAAATCGAACTATTGTAATTGGCACTACCAGCCGCCAGTGTCTGTAATAAAGCCACACCATAACACTAGCTTTTTTGTTTTAAGTAAGATAGGATGTTCCGAAATGCATAAATGCGTGGAAAAAGCATAAATACAAAAGAAGAGAAATAGTAATAAAGAAATGTAGCTGCATATTTGCAAATTTCGCAGTTATTGTTATGGCATAAAGTACTTGTTACCGTGTAACAAAATCATTATCTAACTAAGAACAGTTTTTACTTCTTTGCTATGGATTTTAAGGAGCTTAATATTTTATTTAAATTATAATATAACATTGATAACACATTAAAAGGTAGCAGATTAGTCGTTGTTTTACCGGTTATTGTTATCTGAATTTCTAGATTACAACTGGGATCGTCTGTATATCATTCTGTATTATCGCATTATCTTTGAGATTCCTTATGAAAGTTATGAATATATTTGTCCAAATTAAGAGACACTTCAATTTCAAAAAGTACCTAAGAATACACATGATGAAAGTGCGCGTTAGCTCCACAATAAATTACCAATAGCTCCACAATAAATTACCAATTAAAAAAGCCAATTGAATAAGATAATAAATTTGCTTTTGAATTCAAATCAAAATTGTGAATATATGAATATCGAAGTATAATTCTGTCATTGGTTCAATGCGTATTGCTTCATTTTAACTGATTAAGTGTTGATTAGATCTCTACCTCTATACTCAAGCACTACATTTTTACAGCGATATTTGGCAGACCTAATTTATTTGCCTTGCCTTAGTGTATAACAGCCAACAACAGCCTATCTCTGGTAATATCAGTTTTACAAGATTACAAGAATTGAATTTGATGTCAAAATCAGTTGAAGAGGTAGCAAGTTTTCATTTTTAAATGGATTCCAAATATGTGTATTTTGTGGCGGTTACCATCAACATTTTTCCAGCTATATTGCTCTGGATATACAATACAGTCAAAGCTATAGCGAGCTACATATGCAAAGACCGATGTCTAACAGAGCTTGTGTTTAATACAGCTTATAGCACATTCAAAAGCCTTCCCGGAAATTATGAAAAATAATAGCCATAAAGTATATGCATTTGGAATTAGAAACTAATTCTACATAAAACTGAAAATACATACATATGTTGTTACATATGGAGGGTGACGTCATAATTTATTGTAGTTATTGGTACCGCTATTTTAAAAATTATGTTATTCAAATCTTGAAAACGTTGACAAAAAGCTTGCTACTTATTGAATAAAAGGGTAGTAAGAGGGATACCGTACAAAAACAATGAAAGAAAAAAAATGTTGGTATAAATCGTTTTATTGTTTTTCCAAATATTCGCCATTAAGATTTATGCACTCTAGCATAGCGTTCGATCCGGTTCTCGAAATATTTTTGCCGCTCTGAAGGTGCTATCCCCAAAACGTTCTTGAGGTGATAAAAATCGCTGTCCAAGCGTTTTTTGTTTGACATTCGGGAACAAAAGGAAGTCATTACGCGATAAATCAGGTGAATATGGGCGATGAGACACTAATTCGATATTTTCCTCCTTCAAATAATGTGCTGTGTGAAACCTGATATTATCATGATGAAGGATTATGCGACATTGTCGATTGTTTTTCTGATTTCATAGATGACTTCTGGCAAATAAATTGTTGTATACTATTCAGCATTAACTGTTCTTCGATCCTCCAAAGCAATGCTTGCGACACCCAAAGAGTTAGTTGTTACCTAGCTTACGGCTCGTATGAATATCCCAAGTTTCGTCGCTTGTTGTGATATTGAATACGGTTTGTTAAGTTGCTCTGCTGAATTTTTTGAGAATCTCTTTACACCAATTGACACGAGTCTTTTTTTTTGTGCTTGCTCGTGTGAAATCTCAATTTTTTTTCACAAAATTGCTTTCTTTAAACGCTCACTGTAAACAAATTAGTCGGCCGACTTTTGTGCTGTCACTGCTTCAACAATAATAAATATCAGAATTTACGAAAATGGTGTCAAATATCAGTAGCACTATCTAGTGGTCGTTTGTAAAACCTTAAGACGCTACCCTCGTATATTTTCTAAGCATTTGCACAATGTCATTGCTATACTTCAATGAATATGTTTTTCCACTGATTACAACTCAGCAGTGATAAAACATTAAAGTACAAATACATTTAGATGGAAAAGTACAAATGACATTTACTAAGCCGAGAAATACGCTATTAACCTCATGTAATTCTGATTATTATTTTTGCAAAAATGTAAATAAAGTTAATAACAGATAAATCCAATTTATTCCATCAGTTTCTAATTCTAAGCATTCGTAAATTGCAACGGGACTAAATTATTAGTAATCCTATTTACTTATCTGTTCACATTAAAATAGCTTAGATTTGTTTTATGGTATTATGATTGTTATTTTATTTTGATCTTCATGGTATTATCTTGTCTGGCCACAACGTGTAATCTTGTGGTTTACACTTCAAGTTCCTTCCTCAATTATTAGAAACGTAAATGTACTGCATAACTGTTACATAACTAATTTAAATATTACAATGACTTCATGTTATTGGCAATATTCTATGTAATTCGCTGGAATATTTTTCTCCGAATAAATTATTCCCTGCCGGAAATAGTTTTCTTTGGTTTGCTCTTGATCTCAAGATAAATGGTTACTATAAATAGAGGCAACCCCAGCTGTCTTATTGAGTAGAACAAAGCTGCTAACTGACCCAAAGCAATAATTACATTAGGTTGCTCTTCTCGCACAAAACTCGCTACGTAGCAAGTCCAAGTTCCCAACAACCCTTTATTATACATAGCTTAGCTACTTCTACAGCGGCCGCGGTACCGTTCGAGTGGAAATAATTCACTTCATCTCATCAAGTACCGTTTTAAATTTACCTGGCCAAGGGTAAAAGTTAATTAGAAGTTCTGAGGTAGTGGAGAGCATATAACAAAGTAAATTATAATTAATTGTGTGCATATTCATCGGTTTGAATCTATAAATAAATGAGAACATCAACAATCTTCGCGGTTGAGGTAATCACAAAATAGTTTCATTTACTTCGTTGTAGTTATGCATTTCCTTTTATGTGACAGAGATTTACTACGTGCATGTTGGAAGATATTAAAAATGCTGGGAAACTATTAATACGTTCTAATTAAATGGTCCACATGTCTTTACAAGTAACATATGTCAAGTTATCCTACTTCTTCTTAAACGCTTCTCTTACAATTTCCTTCCGTATTTACCTGTAACTAGACTTTTAAATTTACAAAGCAATTGGACGTAAACATTTAAAGCTGTTCAATAGTAAGTTCCTCCACCTCCGGCTCTTGGCCTTGTATCAAAGTATGAATGACTGGTGTCTTATAACTCTTATGAGACAACTACTCCAACCATTATTAATATGCTTACATGATTCCGTTGAATTCCTTGAAGGTCGCGGATACCATTGTATCCTTCGTTCAATAATTTGAGTGATTGGGCCAGCTATGGACTGGGGTACACTATTTTGCTCAAGACACATGTAATCGAAACGTTATTCTATTAGAAGTTTGCTCTGTTCATAACTCTGAGCCTCAACAGACGCGTTTTTTTCCATATTCGTGTTACCGCATTACGGCAACGACTAATTCGCCGGTCTATTTCACGTACGGAAACCTTCGCGTAGGCTTATATGTCAAATAGTACGGATAATCTGCTCTAAAAGTTTCAATCCAATACAATTGGCTTTTATTTGTACTGCAACTTCAACAGGCAGCAGTTGTACTTTGATCGATTTTTGGTTCAAAAGCTTGCACTTCCTTATATTCCATATTTCATTTAAGCACTACAAATAATTATTAAAAGCAAATTACCTTATGTCCATAATCTACTAATCGTTTTATTTTACCCTTTTCATTTTACTGCTGTTGGTACCTTTTAGCATCATCCTTATTATTCTAAAAAGCTTTATGGGTGTGTCTGATTCAGTTGAGTTACAGTGCTTTTTAGCTAGGAACAAAAAAGTTCGCTTTTTAAAGAAGAAGAAGCTTCATGGAGATTTTAAACTTTCATAATTTTGCTGTTTGATAGCCCTAAAAAGGGTAATTAAATGGGATTAAATGCTTTCTTTCAAGGTTACTTTATGTTCAATTATTATATTCAACATTTTACTTCCATTAATTTGTGAAAACCCTCTGGAAATTCAATTCCACCTCAAGGGTTCTTTTTATAAGTTACTATTCAGGCACTTTCGGTTCGTTAATTGAAAGCTACGTTGATTTTAATCTAATTTTACCCGGTTTCCAATATAAATGTTGACGAAATATCGAAATTGGCGCAGCGATGAAGTCAAAAATTTTTTTCAACAGATTTCATTCCTATAAAGGTGTGTGGAAAGTGAATGGCGAATAATGAAAATACGGCAGCATTTGGTGACAAAAAAGTGAGATAGGTTGGTAGATGGGGTGAGGGTTACAATCGAACGAACGAAGATTTAATTAAAAAGGCATTTGCTTCAAATTGGTTTATCAACGGTTCTTTGCTGCTTCTCTTTTCGGACACGTATCCGCCTGCCTGTCCCTCATCTATCTGTCAGCGCCAATCAACTCCTCTCTATACCGGTTTAATTACATCTCGTCGAATTAGCAATTGACTCGAAAGTCATAATGCAAGGGGTCAACTTGACAAGTACGAGCGTGAACAATACGATGTACTGCGAACGCAAACACATCCGCCAGGACTTCGACGGTATTGTAGGACTATGAAGATGTAGTCCCGTTGATTGACAAGGTCCACGACAAATACTACGCCCTTATTTTGTGTGCCCTCTACCCTATTAATTTGTAGTTAGTTGTCCGTGAGTGTGTGTGTGTTAAATATGCGGGATAGAGATTGTTTGACAAGATTGAATTCTATAGGGGTGGAATTGTATATTACCGTGATTGGGATGCGTTATACATAATTGAAGAGCTTGGTGCGGTTATGTCCAGAAAGCATTGTTTTGAAACAAATACAAAAAACAGCTTTTTGTTTATGCTCTGGACTTACTTGACACTTTGAAACTTTTATTTGTGCAGTAAGCTAGACAATTAACTTTGAAAATCAACGAAAGCTTATTACCGTTACAAATTTTAAAGGAAAAACGGTATTATATGGTAAGTTCAATGAAGCAATTATTCTGCGTTGCAATATAAGAACCAATTTAAAGCAAAAATTATTCGCCACCGCTGAATAAAAGATTTCCTCCTAAACAATATTTTCTAAATGTAATACTAGCGCAAATTTATAGAAAAACAGGTTATGTGAAGCGATATTATATATTACTTGCTTATACCATTTTTACATCAAATTGTAAAATGTGTAAAATTGATAAACATGTCGGTTAACGGAGCATCTAGTCCTTCAACTGAAGTGAGCTGGGCTCAGCTTACTCGTTTAATAAAAAGTAGTAGGAGGCATACGGTTGGACCATTACTTATCGCAGCACACAGAGTACAGTGTTTGAGATTTGCCAGAAATCATGCGCATTGGACAGTTGAAGATTGGAAGCGAGTTTTGTCTTCGGACGAGACTAGAGTAAGTTTAAAATGTCAAGATGGTCGCGGAAGAGTATGGCGAAGAATTGGAGAAAGATATCTTGACTGCACAAGCTCTCAGAGGAAGCTCTTCGGTGGTGGATCAAGAATATTCAGGGGAGACATTTGCTTTGACGGCTGCATAATGTTTTAAAGCATTTTTTCACTGGCCCAAGAAACAAAACATTCTGAAGAATGAAATTTCCAAAATGACGAGAAAAAATAAACAAAGAAAAGAAAAATTAAAGTAAATTTGTCCTACGAGATGGACTCTCACGAAACAGTATCAATATATGTGGAACTTCAAGCTGCTGTTATTGAAGCTTTAGAAGAAATAAAAACATGGAAAGACGGAGAAACTTCACAAAAAGCTTCTCAGCTTTTGGCGGCTATTTTAACGATCGAATTTCAAATCTCCTGGCATGAAATGGAATCGATTAATTATATCGTTTTGCCTTCGAGTCGGGAATTGCAGTTGAAAAATCAAGATCTAGGAGAAGTCACGATATTATCAGATGATTTAAAAGATTTCAAGGAAAAGCGGGAAAATGCGGATTCATGCTTCCATATTATTTATGAGTGTTGCTGAAATTTGTTCTAAGTACGAGATCGAAATGAAAATGCTGCGTCGATGCAGTCGTCAAAAAGATCGTTGCAAAATTGAAACTCAAGAAATTGAAGACTACTACAGAATTGCAATTTATATTCCATTTCGCGATACTTACATTTCTCATCTTCAAAGTCGGTTCGAAAAACACAAAACAATTTTCGAAGTTTTGGATAATTATTCCCGAAGCAAGAGTTCACCGAAAAAAAATGCGCAGACCTTTACAAATTTTATGAAGAAATATTGAATTGTTCAGAGGGAAATTTCATCTCAGAAGTCAAAATGTGGAGACTGCGAATCTGCAATCAGAACATCCAAAATGCCCTCGATGCATTATCAGTGAGTAACACTTCGAATCAAAATATTCATACGCGTCTAAATTTGTATCACAACTTTGAACTTTTCAGGTAATAAACGAAAAAACATTCGAAAATATCAACACAATCTTAGGAGTTTTGGCAGTATTACCGGTAACAACAGCAACTCCAGAACGATCATTTTCGACCTTGAGAAGAATAAAAAACTATCTGAGAAACACGATGTGACAGGAGCGTCTGAATGGTCTTGCTTCTCTAAATATTCATAATCGAATTGATTTGACCGAAGACGAAATTCTCCAAGCGTTCTTTAAAAAGCCTCGAAAATTTAAGAATTATTGAAGCTGTACCTTGCACTCAATTTCTAATTTTTCGAATTAATATAAACAAAATTCTGTATTGAAAAGGTATGATGGATTATTCATTTTTATCCCAATTATTTTATATGTAAAAGATATGATATATGCTTAAATTGCTAATTGACTGTGCGCAAATATAAAAATTTCGTGTTCTCAATGCTCCCGAAGGATGGGGTCCGGACCCGAGTCCTCCGTGAATCCACCCCTGTTCAAAGCCATGTTCTTATAATGAGGAGATCCATTACGTACTCAAGCAGAAGTTATAAATTAAAAATGGATAGATGGGCGACAGTTTGGGCATTTGCTTTAAGAAGTGTTTCAGTTCATTTTCTAACTTAACTAACAAGTTAGTTATTTGTTTTCATGAGTTTTATTTAATTTATGTATTTGTCATAATAGCTCAAAAACCATTCACAATAAACCTGCATATCGAGGGTTTACTGAAAAGCTTACTTAATCTTCTATCCAAACCTGTAGAAATATACCGGGTGTCCTGTGAGGTAAGGTACAAACTTTCACGACGTATTCCTCAGGTAAATTCGAGTCGAAAATGTCTATATGAACACTGTCCGCAAATGCATCCTTATCGAGATATGATGCTTTTAATTGTAGTAAGTCGTGCTATGTTTTGTTACTTATTTTGACAGATCGGTTGTGTTAGTTTGATTGAACTCCGCATTTAAGTAAACATGGTTATTTTCAAACCTATTGTCATGTTTATTTTTACAAATGAAGAATACGCAGATATGCTGTTAGTCTATGGATACTGCAACTGCAGCGGTAGGGTATCAGTGAGGGAATACCGCCACCGGTATCCGAATCGAAGGATACCTGATAGTAGAGTATTCGGGAGAGTTTTCGCACATCTTAGAGCAACGGGAACATTTCCAAACGCTAAGGTAACACGTCCATCAGCAGCTGACCATGATTTAATCCTGGATAGTGTTGAAAAAGCCTCATCAACTAGTGTCCGCAGAATATCAGTTGAATGACTGTATGGATAACGATGCATAACTTTGGTTTGTACCCGTTGCATCTGCAACCTGTCCAAGCTTTGCTGGCCATTGATACAGGCTCTCGTATGCAGTTCTGTAATTGGGTCAGCGCACATCGTAATTTGGTTAATAAAATTTTGTTCACCGATGAGTGTACATTTACTCGAGACGGTATCAATAATTTGAGGAATTCCCATTCTTGGCAGCTTGAAAATCCACATGCAACCAACGAACGGAATTTCCAACACCGTTTTTCAGTTAATGTTTGGTGCGGTTTGTTAGGAGATCAATTAGTTGGCCCTTTCGTGTTTGACGTCTCCAATTTATCTTCAATTCTTACGAGAAGAACTGCCAGTATTGTTGGAAGATATTCCGCTTCAAATAAGACAACAGATGTGGGTACAACATGACGGTACTCCGCCGCACTATGGTCGAAATGTTGTTAGGTATTTAAATACCACTTTTCCTGGACGTTGGATTGTACTAGGGATGAACTGCTTCGTAAAATTATTGTAGTTGTTACTGATATAAAAAGCCATCAATGATATTTATGAACGGAGTAGACTGTGCTTGCAATACGAAGGTGGACATTTTAAATAATTCTTGTAAACGATTCACGTCATGTTTATTTTAGATTTTAGATTTTCCAACGATGTTTTAGTTCTTGCTCCTTTAACACTACTCCAATTAAAAGCATCATATCTCGATAAGGATGCATTTGCGGACAGTGTTCCTATAGACATTTTCGACTCGAATTTACCTGAGGAACACGTCGTGGAAGTTTGTACTTTATCTCGCGGGACACCCGGTATAGTACTATATAGAATGTTTCATAATGGACTTTTTTGCCATTTTCGCTCAAACCGGAAGTGACACCATGTTGTAGTGCAAGTCAAAGAATTGCAAACCAAATTTATAAATTGACGTGACAGAGTATTTTTACTCACTCATAGTTGCTAAAATGTTATTGAATTTATTCCTTTCATCGTATATTAGGTTGTCTATTTTTTTATACGAAGATATTGGTTAATCACGAGTTGATAGTAATTACAACACTCCATTTTCTTATCCAATTACACACGTAATTGCGCTAATTTGGTAATTATTCGCATCAAATCAATCCAGTTCCTCCCCTACCAACATGTCTGCTCTCTAGGTATAAAGTTCCTGTAATATAACCCGTTTAATAATTAATTTCAAACTAATATACACCAGCAAGCTCTAAGCGAATATACGGATGTGAGTTGATACATGCAAATCTCATCTTTTCCGGTTGGAGGGTCTTAGAGTATAATTTCAGGCAAAAGCACACCAGCAACTACATATGTATGTACATAATCAATAAACATTACCGTTATCAAAATACTTGCTCGAAACTAATCGCCAAACATATACCGAAGGTAAACCTTGAAAATGATCGAGTAAATTAGTTAAGCTCAATTTCGAGGGTGCCAAATTCTGGGGAACACAAAAAAGAAATCTAAAAAATATTCGTGAAACTGTAATCCCTCAATTCGTTGTGGACTCCTGTAGACGCTATCTGGAAGGTAGTTTTCCAAGTGGAGAGATGCTTTTTATAACCTTAAATTAATAAAATCATCATTTACGGTTTGATGGCCCAAGAAAGGCTTCTTGGACGGGCAGCAGTCCTAGTTGAAAATGAGTTGGCTCAAGATATTGTATTAACCAAAGGGTGTATGTCATTGCAAGTCTTGCGAAACTTAAAGTACGGTAAATTTTGTTTAAATAAAAAAAGTTTTTGATTCATTACCAGTTACTAGTTGGTAAATTCTGCACGCAGATTCTAATTATATTCAGCAACATGCATCATTCAAAATTTGATCATTGTTAAACCAGATAACACCAACGTCTTTTAACAAAACGCTTCTAAATGTTGTCTACAGCGTAGTATCATTATCAGAGCATATATTAAAACCAGCTGCATCAAATCGAATCGCTATTGTTTTACTGTTATTATCTAACGAAAGATCTAGAAAAACAACTTATGGGAGTTCATGAATCAAAAGTGCATTTTAGTTCATTTTGTTTAAACGACACTTGTCAACTAAGACTAAATCGTTAGGAGAAACATTTGCTACTCCTGGACAAAATTAACGCACCAGTTTATTAAACTTAAATAATTACATTAATAAAAATAAAATTATACTAAACCATAGCAACTTACAAATTTCAGAAAGAAACCAGCGAAACTACCTTATTTTGAATCATCACACTTCCTTTGTTGAAAACCTGTAAGATATGAAAACGAAAATCAAAATGAAAAACATTTAAAAGATCAAAAGCAATAGAATTAAGTCCAATGTGACCTTAGTACGTTATAGGTCCTCCTCTACTCCTAATTACAGCATTCATACGCCTTGGCATGCTAGCGATTAAATTTTCAATGGTATCCTGGGGAATATTCTCCCATTCTTCAATTACTGCATCCACCAGTTGATTGTGGTTGGCAAGTGGGAGTCTTGGACCTCGGACCTTTTTTCTAAGATGGTCCCATAAATGCTCAATGGGGTTGAGGTCGGGAGTGTTAGGTGGCCATTCGATTAATGGAATATCAACAGTATGCAGGCAGTCAGTAATGTGTCCAGCCATGTGGAGACGCGTATTGTCTTGTATGAATAAAAAATTAGGACCCACAAAATAGGAGCAAATTGCAGAGCCATTACAGAGCCGCTACCAAATAGGATCCTTGGAGAAATCTCTCATTCCCTTCGCCAGACACGCTTACGTCCATCAGGAAATTTTGAGCTAACGCTCGTTTCGTCAGAGAGTAAAGCCTTTTTCCAATCATTAGCAGACCAATGTTGATGATTTCTGGCAAAACGCAATTTTTGAGCTTTGTGCTCTCTGGTAAGTAATATTGTCGTTTCTTGCTCATTAATTCGGCTTCATTTAAACGTCTTTACGAACCGCTCATAACTCATTTATTAACACATTACTAGTGATTCTCCGGTTTCTTAGAGCGGATTGTCTCAGAGAACGGTCATCGCTTTGATTAGTACATCGTTTTCGTCCTTGCCCTAGCGTTCGAATGTGAGATCCTGTTTCGTTAACTCGTCATACTGGCAACACAACTCATCGAGTATCTCTCATCCAGCAAAGTTGATGCCCGCACTGACTCCTCTACCGATAAATTTCTTTGGTGATTCATTTTTCTACTTTGAAACACTCGTAGATGAACTTTAAAACACACTTGTTAATAATAACAAAAATAATAATAATAATAACAATAATATCTTCTATGTGCCTTTCTACAAAGTGTATGGACAGCGTCAAAATTATATACAACAATACATAAAACATATAGGACGAACAGAACATTTAGAATAAGTTATAAATTTAGTCAAATACGAAATTAGTAGAAAAAAATCATCCATACTATACATTGGTGTTTGACCAAGAAGAAATCTGATCTTGGTTTTGAATCTGTTAAAAGGTAGCCGTTTAGTATCGTCCGGAATATGGATGTAGATTATTATTTGATGCTCTACACTGTTTTGTACTTTAGAAAGTTTTATTTGCGATGGTTTTAGAGATGCAGTTGCAGTACCTCTAGTATTATACGTATAGGTGAGTTCGTATTTTTTTAAATATACAGCGGATAACAAAAAAAGCTTCATAACTTGTCTTAATCAGCAGTTTCTGAACGGATCTTAAATCAATTATGGTCAAATGTGACTAATTGACATTTGCAATTTTAACACAAAACATCATGTGCTTGAAACACCTACTTGTACTTGTAAGACAGTTAGTATCATTATCTTTGAATGCTGTTAAAAAAATGTTAGTGGTGCGTTAATTTAGTCCAGGAGCTTATATTCTTTTTACCAATTTGAACTTTTTGCGCTTTTTAGCACTCATAACTTCAAAGTGAGCTTCAAATTGAGTTTTCTGTTTGTCATGCTCAATGTTTAGTTAATGTGTAGGTTACCTTTGTGGTTAAGGTTATGATTTAAGAAGTTTTTTTACCTGTTCTACTATGTTTCAGTTCAGTTGAATGTTTTGCATTTTTTTAACTATAGGTAGAAGTAGAAAAAAAATGCAAATTCTTACTTAAAACTCACTTCATCTTATCTAACATTTCCTGGTAAAAATGGAAGGACAGAGCTCCCTGAACCGTTAATGAAAATAATAAAAACAAAATAATGTTAATTCTTTTTCAAGTTTATTGCTTTAGCTAGGAATGGCAGAATGTTCGAGGAGGTACATTGCAAAACGGAGTTTTGGGCATTATTCAAACAGCAGGATTTATTTCTTTTATATGCCCCTAGTAAATTAAAAACTTCTACAATGGTATCTCTCATTTTATAGAACATGTAGCATTTGCAAAAATACATTTTATGTAGGACACTTGCAGTGAATCTATGCTCGTCATCTATTCTTCGCCTGAAGTGCCATGTCTTTACGCCTTTCCTCCTCGTTAATAGGAGATTTACCGAGCTAAATCGATCAATATCAGTATATAAACTTTATTTCATTACGCCTCCACAAAATTATTAAAATCTGACATACTTAGATAGCGATGGCGTTTCATATTTATGTTAACTCTCCTTATCAGGGGATATTAAAAGCGGAATTTAGGAAACAAGGCGACGGTGTTATAACATAACGATCAATGAGTAATCACGTTATTATGCTAGCAAGTAAACAAAGTTAAGAGACTTACGTCGCCCGATATAGATTTGGCCGGATAAAAGGAAGGCACATAAAGGAAATGCCACAACATATTACTTATTAAGCTACCGCTTAATAAGAAGTTTACCAACTTCTATTTGCGTTGCAAGGGTTAACGGATAAGAAACATATGCACGTATGCAGTACGACGCCATGCAACCTAACATATTAGTAGATAACAGGGAATCTGTTTTAAGAAGTTAATGGATTGCAACGTCGGACACGGGACGACAGGATGTGATATATAAATCTATAATTAGTTCGCCTTGATTGCGATGAGGACGGCTAATAAAAATAATCAGACGAGATAATGAATTTTATTTGAAAATTTACGTTACTTAACGTGAACTTGTTTTGAGAAGATAAACTGTGAAGAAGTGATGTTTTCCTAGTGTGAATTGATATATCTGATTTGGATCGAGTAACACCTGTAGTAAAAGAAGCCTTGTTTGCAGCTTACAAACCATAAGATTAGTTGATAAATTGATATTGATATAAATGACTTTTCTTCCATTTAACACAGATTGAGACGATAGAACACGCAACCTTAATTAACTATACAGCTCAGATATGGAAACAAACCAAATAAACACGAATAATTTAATTGGTAATTAGTTCGTTGACAGTAGACCTAATGATACATATTTTATCTATTTATAACACGAATAATAAATAAAGCATCTTACTCTATTGTTTACATCGTATAATCTCTACTATTTACTGTTTGGATGTATTTATAATAGACATGATACTTAAAAACAAACTTGTAATTAAAATTATAATGATCTATCTTCTGTTACTCGTACCACCAAACAACTTTTAATTTATTTCCTTTACGTTTCAATAATTCAAATACATTGTGTGGTCGTCTTTTCTAATTAGCAGTACAAATTATCATTGAGTGCGTTGTACTTATTAATTCAACGCTAGTAAATATTGATTGTCGTCTGTTTGGTTAATTGAAAAGTGCTACTTCCTTTTTCGGTAGATAAAAACCAAACGTAATCTTATCGCCGTATGTTGGGATGAAATCATTAATGTCTGCTAATGGATTTTTTTATACAAGCGGAAAAGCACTTGTAAGATTAATTGACTATTGTTTGTTTACCTTCTCAGATATGTCACATCTGCAATAACGTACAAACCTTGGTTTTGTAATAATTAAAGTACCTACGTGAAACAAGTGTGAACGTTATTATGTACATTGAAAATGGTTTTATTAATGGATTATTTCCTGAAAACAATTACTTAAGCATACATTCATAGATTATATAAAAAAGTATAATTTTAGAATTACATCCTGTTATAATCTAGCACTCACAGCATCATAAACTAACTCTTTCGCTAGAGTTACATAGAAACCAGACACTATCTTTCCTCTTCAAAGTTTGGCAACTAGGAAATACTTCACTATGGCGTAATGTATACCTTTTGCAACATCCGATGCCCACGATATTAAATAATAGTACTAATGTTCATGGTGCCTCAATTCTGATGTTTCTATAGGTTATCGCGGAAAACAACAAATATCAAGTATCAGATAAGGGTGTCCCGGGCTCTTTTTTTAAGAGAATAGTAAAAGGCCTATCAGATTATAAGTACTGCGGTCGGTGTTGAAATACAAATTTTAGCTGCGTTTAAAATTTGCTGTACTTCGGTTATTATACCAATCATCACTGGACAACAGTCAAAATGTATCTAAAATAAAATCGACTAAACCTTACAATTTTTGGTGTGCTAAAACCTAAAATAAACTTATCTTTTAAATATTAGTTCAAATTTTAGAGATACATGATGTCAGGTGTTCCTATATATTAACACTGTAACCCCAAGTCCGCCTTGTACTGAACAGCCCCTGTATACAAACAAATGGCAAACGCCACTATCGCGAATATTATGGAATTGAATAGAAAATTCTTGAATCTTCTCGAATATTCTCTAAAAATCTAGAAGCCGTGTTTGGGTATATAAGCAGCTACAAAGCGGAGAGGTTAATCAGTCGAAGTTAGTGAGTCTAATGGAATAGTTGACGTTGTAAGATGTCTCGAAAGTGTGTAAACAATCCAGATCACTTCTGTTATATTTGTGGTGAGGTGACTTTTGCGTCTCAGAAGCGGTCTATTACTCCATTGGTAAAACAGGCATATCGGCTTTATTTCGGTTGCAAAATAGGGGATCAAGACAAACATTGGGCGCCACATATCTGCTGTAATACATGCGCTTCAAGTCTGAGAACCTGGTTAAATCATAAAAAACGATATATGCGGTTTGCTGTCCCAATGGTCTGGAGAGAGCCTATAAATCATGTTAATGATTGCTACTTCTGCACGATACCTCGTGTTGAGCAAGGCACAGGTATATCCAAGAAGAAAAAATCGGTTATCAACTATCCAAATATACCATCTGCCATGAAACCTGTGCCCCATAGTGACGAATTTCCTATTCCAGAACCCCCAGGAACATTCACTTATGAATCAGATAATAGTGATACAGCGATTTGTCATGAAGAAGATATGCCATCAACATCAAGAGATCCTGATTTCACATCGCATGTCAAAGCGCCAACCGCACAAAATAACCCAGTCAGAATTAAACGATCTCGTGAGAGATCTAAAACTTCCAAAAAGTAAGGCAGAGTTACTAGGATCAAGGCTGCGGCAGTGGAACCTATTAGAAGACGATGTTTCGGTATGTGTTTTTCGTAATCGCCATACAGGCCTAATACCATTTTTTGACATGGAAAATAACTTGGTTTTCTGCAATAACATTAGCGGTTTATTGGCGGCTTTAAATATGAACTATGTACAAGTCAGAGGAATGGAGATTGTTTATAGACAGTTCAACATTCAGTTTAAAGGCAGTACTATTGCATATTGGAAATATTCTACCGTCTATTCTTGTTGGATGTGCCGTTCGCATGAGAGAATCATACGACAATATGAAGTACCTATTGACAAGCCTAAAATACGATGAGCACCAATGGCAGATCTGTGGCGACTTAAAGATTGTTGCACTTTTACTTGGGTTGCAGCTAGGCTAAAGCAAGTTTTGCGGTTTTTTGTGTGAATGGGACAGTCGGGCAAAGGCGCTTTATTACAAAAGACATGATTGTCGAACAGGCCACGACAATAATTAGAGCCAGGTCAAAAGAATGTACACCATATGCCATTGGTAGACTCCAAAAAGATTTTGTTGCCACCACTGCACATCAAAAAATTGGGCCTAATGAAAAACTTTGTTAAGGCACTGAATAGAGACGGGCTGGCTTTTCAGTACCTGGATCAGAAATTCCCAAGGCTAAGTGAAGCAAAAATTAAAGAAAGTATTTTTGTTTAATATGCTATCTGATGAACTATCATCAGGTAGCATATTAAACAATTTGCAGCCAGTATACACTGGCGACTTGGTGACCTGGCGTGGTGGTATTTTAGAAGTCTAATACAGCTCCGCATACGTGTGAAGTAATTATGGTAGTGCCCATTACTCTCAAACATCTTTCTATTTGAATAAATGTAATTCAATACATGAGTTTCGCGCTCGTGTAGTAAAAATTGCTCTTAATAGACGCTTTTGCGTGATGGAGACGCTCTCTCTCCTTCTGATGCTTGCTCCTATATACATTCTTTCAACACAGTGACGAGTAGTACGTTTGAATTGCTTACTTATACTATATTCAACTTAGGCAGCTGCATAAATTCATATACACAAAATTAGAGAAATTTTTACAAAAACCTTTCCCAAAACAAATCTGTAGTTTTTGAAGTTCAGCGATAAACTGAATTCTGAACTTCTAAGCATGAATTTGACGTATTTTTTCTTCTTCGAAGCATATTAGTAAATGTACAAATCGTTTTCTAATATGCACCTTGTGACTGTTTGTTTTGCTCATATATTGATGTTGATCATTCAAATGGTCTCTAGCGTATCCAAACGACCAAATCGCCAAATCAGTAATAAGAGGAATCGAAACTCTCAATATGATACATGCATGCATATGTTAAAAAGTAAATCATATGCCACTATTTCATTAGAGTGGCCTAAAAATAAACAGTTCCTTGAGATTTGATTGAGCCTCTTTCAGTTTCTCGAACTGGTTATTTTCAGTTACCCAATAATTGTATCGCATATTAAAAAAACGCATTTAAATTACACTAATGTACTAGCTGTCACTTACATATATGTATTCACTTTCCAAGTCGTGTTTGGTCTATGTTTCTTTTTGTCCCAAATTATTAAAGTTACTCTTATAAATAAAATATAATTTCGTCGAAATTTAACAGTTTATTAAGACATCTGGAACGCATCATATTTTTTTCATCTTGTTGATAGATGGAGTACGTAATCCGGGTACTCTTACACATTTAGAACCGTTACAGTACTATGAAGCTTAATCTAAATATACAAATATGATCATGTAGTTGGGCATATATAGGTATATGTTTTTTGTTATCTGTACACAGGCTGTTCCACGAGGAACTGCATCGATCGGTATATAAAAGAGTATTCATTAGAAAATTCCGAAAGAAAACTTGGCAGTACACTAAAGCCGACATGTACTATTGAACTAAAATATATCTAATGATCTGACACTGCTGGTTATATTGGAAATAGCTGTCAACTTTGTTATTTCGAACGAAACACTTATCACTCACAGACAAAAATATTGCATATGTTATTTTAAGTCTTTACCATTTTTTTCTTTAAAACTTTTGTGATTTCTATTGCTAAATCTTTTACACTGGAGTGTTCAACGTATTTTACATTTTATTACAGGAAAAGGAATGTTTTAATTTAGCCTTTTATAAGTGAATAAGAGATAACGATAAAACGTTATAAATTAGCGTAATGTGCCATGAAGTCCAAAACAATGATTGATCTTCAGTCGATGTTGTCAGAATGACATTTCCAGAACTTTAGTGCAGAAGTGTGTAGTTTCGGTCAGCGGGATAGCTGTTGTTTAGCCAATGAAGAGTACAGACAAGAATATATTGCACGGAGATTAAATATCAATCAATTGACTGTCTCTCGTATAGTAAGACAACACAGTGAGACTGGAGAATACAAAAGGCGGCGTGGTCAAGGTCGTAAAAGATGTACAACGCCAAGAAATGACCAATATTTGAGACTTCAATCTTACGAATCGTCCACGTCACAAACTCGATGTCTAGAATTGAATATTGAATACAAGACAGAATGGAATCTTTACAACAAAAATACAATAATAAGGAGGCGTAAGGAGGTCGGCTTAAGTCGAAAACGTCCTGCCAGAGTTCCTCGGCTTCTCTCACGTCACAAAATTCGATGTCTAGAATTTGCAAGAGCTCATGCTAACTGGAATGGACATGAATGGGGAAAATTTCTTTTTACAGACGAAACAAAAATACAATTATGGAAACCTGATGGCCGCAGTTGTGTATACAAAAGGTCAGGAGAACGTTTCGCAGAATGTAATCTTGCATAAAATCTTAGCTTTGGTGGCGGTTCCATTATGTTATAAATGTTGACTGATACATACACAACATCCTTGAAGAACATGTTTTACCTTATGCCGGCTTTATTGGCTGCGATAATTTTATGCTAATGCATGATAATACCCAATCCCATGCCGCAAAGACAATGAACCAGTACCTTGAGGATGTCGAGGGTGCGGCGTTTGAGTGGCAAGCAAATAGTCCTGACGCCCATAGAACATCTATGGGACATTCTAGAAAGAAATATACGAGCACGAAATCCAGCTCCTAACTCAATTGCTGCACAGGAAGAATGGAATCGAATTCCGCAAGAAATCATCAAACATCTTTTGCGCAGCATGCCTAGGAGAATGCAAGATATCGTTAGAGCAAGAGGAGGAAGTGCTAAGTATTAAAGTGTTATTATGTTGCGTTGTTATTAAGTTTTTGGGTAATTAATGTTCCCATTTTCAATTAAGCATTCTAGCCAAAAACTTGTTTTAATAATTTCTCCACGAATTTGCTATAAATCCTCCATATGCAATTTATTTGATTATCAATAACGGAAAACACTCCAGTGTACAAGATTTTGCAACAAAAATCACAAAAGTTTTAAAGAGATTCAAATCATATGTTTTGAATATTTACATTAAAAAAAAAGAGTGGATCTGAACTTTTATAATCGTGAAGGTGTTGTGTGCAACTTGAAAAATTTAAATTTTACAGAACTAAATTAATCTTCGGAAAACACTACACATTGTGTCCGAAAATTACGGTTAAACTTCCAAATGCAAAATTATCGAAACTTAATTTTTTTTTAATACAACTACCTATTTTTCTCTTTCTTATTAAATAGCTCTTACAAAAAAAGCAAAAAAAATGTCATATTCATTACGCATCTAGAACATGGATACTTTTGAAGATATTTAGAAAAATGTGTGTATTCTAACACAATTTCCTTCCGAAAATAAGAGTACCCAGCAATGAGAATGTAGCTTATGTAGTTTTTTTTTAAATGTCATCCAATTTTGGAGATATCCAAGTTAGTCATGACCATTAGGAAACAATTCAGCATTGATGAAACGTTGAATTGCCAACTCTCCTTCATTCTCATTGGCGGGTACTCTTTTTTTACATTTTCCTAACTATCTTGAAAAGTATCCATTTTAGACGCGTAATGAATATATTTTTTTTGTTTTTTTTTTTTCGTAAGAGCAATGTGATAAGAAAGAGAAAAATAGGTAGTTGTATTTAAAAAAAAGTAAGTTTTGACACTTTTACCATTTGAAAATTTTATCGTAATTGTCAGACACGCTGTAAAATGTTTCCGAAAAGTTAATTCGGTTTCTAATCCTACCCTATACGGTCAACAGTTCTGCAAAACTTCAATTCTCCAGGTTAAACACTTTCACAGTGATAAAAGTTCACATGCCTTCGTCCATCTGTCAAAAATTTTCAAAAAATGGTTGAAAATAACAACAGCTATTCTGTCAAACAATCCTTAAAATTGAACTCGGAATTCAAAAGTGCAATAGTATATAGGTATTCTATTAAAAATAACAAATTTGGCAGTTACTTCCGAAAGTCTTAGATAATTGAAAATATTTTAATTCAATAGTACATGTAGACTTTAATATATTACCAAGTTTTCAGAGAGTTTCCAATGCATACTCTTTCATATATCGATCGATGCAATTGCTTGTGAGACAACCTATATATAATAGGTCTTGAAATAAAGAAAACGTTTGATATTAATTATTTACATGAATATATTTTCATTTACCTTATTGGCATTACAGAAATCCGTTTTCATTATCAATTTTTAAAATCACAAATTCCTATGCTTCCCCTTTACTCGTTAATCCTAGCGTAAAAACAGGAAGGAAGTTCGGCCATTAAGTCTAAGACCGAACGCAACCCTCTGTGTGTTTCTGACAGCTGCCTGCACTCCCCAGTTCGTCATTATGTTGCTTGTTACGCGGACAGACTTTCATTTTTTAAGAAGACCTATTACATCCTACTTTTCCTCCTTTTTTTAAATTGAGTGTTATGCTGATGACGGGCCGTACATGCCGTTATTTTCCTATAATGGCTTTCTTATGGCTTCGCGGTTAAATTAAAACTGAAATACCGCCTTGATGTTGTTATTTTATGGACAGTCTTGCTGTGCGCATGGATGCTGTGGTTCTAAACCCTTTTTTATTGTTAGAGTCTTAGAATTTAGATAAAGCTTCTGAAACTTCTTAATGACCTTATTGTGGAAGCGTGTATACGTGCAAAAATAATTGTTCTTGCATGATATTCATAGCGTCTTAGTGTAGTCCATATTTCTAGCTATTGTTGATGACCTAGTTTCATATATACAATAGGCGTATCGGAGCATACTGCGTTGGCTGTCAAAAGGTTTTTATAGTGATTTAACATAAAAATTTTCGAAACTTCAGCTTAGTACGTCAGTAGTTTTATTTTCAATTCATTACTCACTTCATTCTAAAATAATCATAATGTTCGTTATTCATAAGTGTTATATTAATACGTTTATGAAATTAGAAATATTGTTATAAAAGACAGACCTGCTCTATGTTCTTATACATTTTGGGTACAAAGTTTAAACGATATATTGTGATTCTCAGTGTTCATTTAAAAGTCACCGACAGGTTTCTTTCTAAAACTGTCTTACTTAAGAGTTAAATGATCTAAAGCTTTTCATTTAATTTCCTTGAATTGTGCTAGTAAATTATGTTCTATTACTAGTTGTAGAATGGAAAGCCATTGGCAGAAAATAATTTGAATTCAATGTTTTGCAATCGCTTTAGTAAAAAGTCGGTTATGCAACTTTGTTAACTTGCGTGTTTAGGAGTAGTACATTTGAGGACGTTTAGGTACTCTAACTCATTAAACTCCAAAGTGAGACGCTTTCAAGATATACGTAGATGTTAAGGTTTCTCACATGTAATTTGAGAGATATTTGATAAACTTTCGATTGCGGAAGACCTTTAGGTGTACCTTTAACCCGCTGTATTAACATCAAGGGAAGAACTGATTCGAAATAATGTTAAAGTCGGTCCAAAAAGAGACTTTGAAACTCAGGAAGAGAAGCATAGTAATCGTGGCGTTTGTTCGAATACTTTTACAGTTGTTATAATAATAATAATAATAATAATAATAATAATAATAATAGTAATTCATGCCTTCACATCCCCCAACAGCTTTCGCCAATTACAGGGGGCATCGGCCAACCATGTGATATTATTACGCCTGCGCCCGTAGAGCGTCTTAAGATGTTCACCCTCAGCATTCGCCAAATTTGGAGTAAGTGAAAACTACGGAAAACCTTACTCTGAGAATGACGGGGCCGGGGGTCGAACCCGGTACCCCGAAACTGGTAACCCGCCGCGCTAGACACCGTGCTACCAGTCCCTGGAATGGACATGAAGGGATAATTATTTTTTATAGAATTTATTGGTTTTGAATATAATCGCATATAATGCAATAGAAATTTCCCCAATGTAATAGCCGCTAAAACACACAGTGGCTAGTTTGCAGAGTTTAGCCGCTATAAAAGTGCGTAAGCAAACCACTGCACAATGTGATATACAGCCTTGGACAAAATTATTAGACACCCTCGCATATGGTTTATATCTCAACTTTTACCAGTAAGTAAATGAAACGGATGGTATAAATGTAATATTTTATTAAAAAAAAAATGAAATTCAATACCATGTTGATCCTTCTTGAGAGTTTATTACAGCAGTTGTCCTTTTCGGTAAACTAGTAACAAGTTTCTCGCAAGTAGAAGCTGATATTTTATTCCAT
Organism: Dynastes maya; assembly: GCA_029619315.2. Classification (NCBI taxonomy): domain Eukaryota; kingdom Metazoa; phylum Arthropoda; class Insecta; order Coleoptera; family Scarabaeidae; genus Dynastes; species Dynastes maya. The sequence goes on along the minus strand of JAROYE020000005.1, from coordinate 20,231,861 downwards.
TCCTCTATTACCGCTCTTTCTAACTTTGTTTGGATGATTTTCGAGTACGTACCTTCTGCTTTAAAATGGCCCACAAATGTTCTTACACCGTCACATTACTGTCGTAACTAACAGCGCGAAACACAATAAGCTTTATTAACTTCCAAACATGCGGTATAACTCGATAATTCCCGGAGGAATATTTGGATATACTTTTTATAACTTCCCGAATGATTAAATAACTGCATAGATGGTATCAGTTTTCTAATATAACGAAATATAAGAGGTGCCTAATAATTTTGTCCAAGGCTGTATAATTCAATTCCTCAGATAGACAATTGCAAGATTTTTTTAACAAGAGCTTTATTTTAATAGAAAATACACGTAATACTGAAAAATATCGTCTTTGATGGTAATTAAATGATGTCTAAATATCTAAAGAGTTGTAATTAATCAAAACGGCATGTGCCAATGGTATTCATTATTGGGACAGTTACGTGCTAACCCTTTATGCCGACAAATTTTCTTCTTATACCATTAATCCTTATTTTGTTCTGTATTTGCACTAATTGTTTTTTCTGTACTTAATCGGCGATCTCCTTGGCATTTCCAACGTAATTGAATATTTAAAAAAAATCTCACCCCGGTATGGAATTGAATCTGACATTTCCCGTTTGCCGGACAGGCGTGCTAACCACTACATCACGGGGGTCTTGCCAGAAACGAAATCACTTTTTTTTAGTTACTGGAGGTGAGATTTCTCCACATATTAAATTACATCGGAAATACCAACGAAATCGCCGATTTTCACATTTCCACATATGTTATACACATACTTTAACTTAAGAAATATGACGATATGCAACAATAAAGGTTTTAGTAATATGTTTTTATTGTTACGCAAAGTTGGCTAGAAACGAGCATCAAATTGTTTCTTGTGATGCTAGACTAAAGAGCTCGTTGCTAAGCAAAGTAATCATAGCAATTGCCAAACTGTCAAATCTCAATTCCAAAACGTAAATTATTCTTGTAATTTATTGTTATTATAACCTGCATTTGTCATACCTTCGTTCTTTCTGCTCGTTATTATTTTATCTCATTTTAACTTGTTTTCTTAATTGTTGCTTCTTCTTTACTTTATGGAACTTTATTGTAATTAATTAATTATGGTAGGTTAATTTAAATTTGTTAGTTTTTTTGATTTTACAATGGCCTTTGCACTTTAGGACCTCGCTGTATAAGTATATCACTAACTTTCAAATCCAGATAGAGCTTCAGCATAATACCTATATCATTTCGTAGTACGTCCATATTATTTCTGTTTAAAAGTAGCTGTTTAAATGAATTCGAACAAATGATGACATCTAACTCTATTTCTTCGTTTTTAGATGTACTATATGTACAAATTGCGCGTGAGCAAATTTTTCAACTATGGTAGTTTAAAATGAATGAAAGCTAACGCAATAGTTTCATTTACTTTTGAGAGATTAAACCTATTCCCTCTATCTGAACCAGATGTGTAAACCTTAAAGGCAACGATTAGATTTATACGTCAAATGATAAAAAATTGTGTAAAGCAGGACACAATCAAGAACGGTTTCGTAAATCTAATTTGTTGTGTTTTCAAGAAGATATTAAATTAACTGATGATATATTTGCTCCAATTACAATGCAGAAGAATTCAATTAGGAAACCAGATAGACTTTTAAAAAAATTTAATGTATGTAGCTTGAAAAACAAAATTTGGAGGGTAACAAATTTGATGGAATGGACAACTCCGAGCGGCTGTAACTTATCTCTCATTCTAACGAAAGGGGTACCACTAGGAAAGCCACAATTTATAAAAATACGCCTTCCATCCCCAGCTTATTTTTTTAATTGATTATCCTTGCCTCTCTCGATCTTTCCCCGCTTTGTTCTTTTTGATTTGCTCTGTTTGCGTCTTGCAGTTATACTATAAAATAGGTTTCTTTTTAATTATGTTCTTATAAACCACGAAGTCGTTAAATCAATCATACTGCTTTAGTGGCAGTACTGAATATGATTGCTTACTTAAATAATAGGCTGAGTAGAATTTTTACGCTTACAAATACGATTCATTTTGACAAAAAGTTCCGTTAATTAATTTTAGAAAACATAGTTTTGTTTTGGAATTGAATTTACTTTTGAAAATTTATGTATTTGTTATGCACTTACTATTATTTGAACGTGTGATATATTGGATCTTCGGAAATGAAAAAATGTAATGTACTTATTTTATAATGACAGGATGTATTTATCTTTGGAATTAATTTTTTTCCTTTTTAAATTGAGGATGATTTCTTTGCTTTATATACGACAATATTGCGTTTAAGTATTTATTTAAAAATAATCAAAGAGCGTTAGTGTCCATCAATCAAAGGAATTAGAAATATCAAATAAAATGTGCTATGTATTTTCTAAAATCTGCACTGATATTGAACACGTGCAGTAATCGACTCTGACATTCTCGCAACTGACAACGTAAATGTCGTCACTTCCATAAACATCAGTGAATGTCTACATTTCCAGCCATGATGACTGTATTAAAAATAGCTTAAGGAAATGGGATAATCCCACATAGGTTCTTAGGTATCTATGTATATAGTTATAAAAATGCACCTAGTTATTATTTATATGTAAGACACACATTATCTCGAGTTAAAATTCGGCCCTTTAATATAAAAAAATCTTATGAGTTACTCGGAAGTGAGATTTTTGATAAATTATAGCTCTTACTTTACGTCTATATGTATCTTTGTACGTGTTTCTACATCCACATTACGTGAAACATTAAAAGTCCATTTACTGTCCGATTCAAGTGCATTTCGCGTTAGGATTACTTTTCAAATATACGTACGGTTGTTGCTGTACCTTACGTATGCACACAGAACGTAAATTAAATTTTAACTAAAAACTATACGCCAACAGGCAACATCTAAAGTTGATTATAAAGCAATTACAGTAAACATTACAACCGCTAAGCACCAGCGTATATCTTTGTTTCCATTAATAACACACATACACTCCCACAAACTCTCTCTAAACATACGCTTAATTACTTCTGAGTAATATATTTTCCCGCTCAAGTTTATGCATGCTGCTCATTCTCCTCCTGCCTGGGTCGTATAGAGGTTGATATTAGATTATTAACCCTGCACCAAGTAGTTAGCTCTTGACTCGCACTTAATATTTAATGCAGTTCCACTATAAATATATATAGTGCGACGACGCTGAGCCATCGGTTAATTAATTGTGAGTTGCAATTTTAATTAGAATATTGATTAGAGTAGTCTGCATATGGCCCAGACGGAAGGAAATTGTTTGGGAAAGTTCCGTAGCTGATGACATAGGATGTTAAAAAGTTGACTAATTTTCCAAATTAAGATAATTTAGAAGTTTCACCGTGTTGAAAGGCTGGCAAAATCAATTTCTCTTGACGGAATCACTGAATTCTTCTCCGAATATAATTTAACTAACAAATAAGTGGGCACCGTTGTAACTTCGTTAAGTTACTTTAAAGGAATTATTTTATACATACCAGGCGTTCCTTTGTTTAAATAAACACCATGATTTAAAAAGTTATAGTTTTCGGTCAAACCAACGAATAAAACCTTCAATTCTGATAGAAAAGAAAATTACTTTACGAGGGTGGTTTGAAAAGTGTCTATCCTAACACGGAAATAAGTATTCTTTTGGCAAATTCAGTTTTATTTCTCAACATAGTCTCCTTATAAATCTATACACTTTCCCCAGCGATGCTCCCATCACTTTAATCCGTCCATAATAGTACCTAGTATCTTGTTCTGTAAAATAGGCGTTTAGGAATGTGGTTCAAATTGGTTCAAAACCTCTGTCGTTCGAGCGAAATTTAAAGAAGAAATAGAAAGAAGTCGCTGGAGGCCAGCTCTGGTGAATAGAGTGGGTGGTTTATCAATCAAACCCCAATTCGTAAATTTTTGCAACGGCACTGAAGTGTAAGACGGTGATTTGTCCTGGTGGAACAAGACTTTCTTTTTCTTCACCTGCAGCCGTTTTCAGCAGTTTCTGCCTTCAACTTGCCAAGTAATGATGTGTAGTATACCCCCGTTATTGTTTTCCCTTTTTCAAGATAATTGACTAGCACAACTCTATGACTATCCTAAAAAAAAGTCACCGCCATTTTTCCAGTAGATGGAATAGTCTTCGTCTTTTTCGGAACCAATTCACCTTTCGCAGTCCATTCTTTCGATTGTCCTTTGGTTTCAGAAGTGTGCTGATGTATCCAACTTTCATCTGCAGTTATTAATCGATGCCAAAGCCCCGACTTATTTCGCTTAAACTGCTTTGGAAATGTTCATTCTAATGCGTGTTTGGTCCTGAGCGCAAGCACGGCACCCAATGCGCGGTTAGCTTTTTCATAGCCAAATTTTGAGTAATTATATAACAAACACGTTTTGTCAATATGCTCACAGCCTCTGCTATCCCTATAACGTTAATTTGACGGTCGTCTAGCACCATTTGGTGAATTCTTGCGAATCGATGTTCCTACTAGTAGTTGCGTCCCGAACATTCATCGTCAACCAAACTGGTACGACCACGTTTAAATTCAGCTGCCCAAAATAACACTGTAGCAAATGATGGTGCAGAATCCCCGTAAACAGCGTTCATCTTGACTTTAATTTGCGTAGGCATATTGCCTTTCAAATCCAAGAATTTAATGACGGATCGATATTCGGTTTTTATTCCGTTTTTACAGAAACACTAACATCGGCTGACACAAACGACTGTTAAACAACAACTGAGCGTCCAGAATGGCTGAAATTTTTAAAAGTATCTTTTAACGCATGCGCAATTGTTTTGCCAGAATATTTTTGACGAATAATGCCATCTTCATGTTGAGACTTGAAACTTTTCAGACTACCCTCGTATAGTGAGCATTTATTTGTTTCGTATTCGTACTTAAATTTAGCAGGAACCATCCTCAGTTTATTCTTATTTGGCAAATTTTGAAATAAGCAGAACGAATTTTAATCCGAGTTTTTTTAAAGACTCTGTTTTGGTTGACACATCAGACCAAAGAACATACAGCCCAGATTCACCATTTTCATCTATAAATACTTTTATGCGTATACACTTCAGCATTTAAAGCATAATTTGCTCGAAAAACAGGATTTTGGAATATCATCACTGCAATCCAAATCTACACTCATAGAAGTATTTTTACAACCCATGACCACCTATAGTTGTAGTATTTTTAAGCACCTATTGTAATTTAGCGTTCGTAAAATGACTATTACATTGTAATTATAAGAGTGTGTAAATTTACGCAGCAATTTAACATGATAAATGTAAAATTTTGAAGGAATATCACTTCGCATTTTTTCTAGTTTTATATTTATTTGCGTTTACTTCCAAGCAATTTTACTATCTCGTCTACTCAAACAAATAAGAATATCTACAAGTTACCGTCGAAGGATATTTACTACAGGAGATGTGTGCAACATAAATATAAAAAGAAGAACATATTTTTGGCATATACGAGGGGTATTTGGAGGTTCATTTTTTAATAAGAAGAAAAATACTGTAAATATCATCAAAATATATTTTTTCAATATTCTAGATACTTTTATCTACTTTTTGACATAATTTCCGTTTTTGTTCAAACATTTATCATACCGGTCAACAAGGTTTTTAATTCCGTCGTCGTTGAACCGTTGACCACCAAGGAACTCCTTCAAATACTGAAACAAGTGAAAATCACTGGGTGCAAGGTCTGGACTGTAAGGATGATCCAGTTGTTCCCATCCAAAAGACCCGATTAGACCTTGTGTTTGCGCAGAAATATGTGGCCTGGGATTATCCACTTTATATGTCCGTTCAGACATTTGCATCCGTGATTTTTCATTGTTTCGGTACTTAAAAGGAGTTTCCTTGGCGGGTCAACGGTCTTCAAACACGACGACAGATGTGAAAACACTGCAGTCATGGATTGGCGGTTCTTCTCAGGTCGGCAGATTTCTTTGACGTCTGAATTAAAAAACTTGTTGAATGGTATGACAAATGTTTGAACAAAAATGGAAATTATGTAGAAGAGTAGATAAAAGTATGTAGAGTATGGAAAAAAATTATATTTTAGTGATATTTACAGTATTTTTCTTATTATTAAAAAACGGACCTTATTTAAAAAATACCGCTCGTATTATTACGTAATGAGATCGGAAAAAATGCATAAATATTATGTAAATTTCCTAACGCAGCATCACACGTTCCTTTCTATCAGATTTAAAGTACTTTCAAAATTAGCACCCTCAACAAATTCATTTAATACACCATTCTTTTGACAATTTTAACCATCATTTTCCAAATCTCTTTCAAACACTTTCTCTTTCATACTTTGCCGTAACCTATAGCCTCATGCTGTTATTGGTTTTATAAAATTGCAAGTCTATATCACCTAAATCTGCCATTAGAAATAAAAAAGATCGTATAAATCGAATAGTGCCAATTTTAAATTCACTTGCTTAATTGTAGATTTACAGTTTTCACTTCAAATCTATGATTTATTTCCTTGACATTGATTCTAAAGTATGTAGTGCACTTCATATTCTGCATTCTAATTAATTTATTTTTAGATGTCTGTATACTACGATGGGGATTTGCAAATTGCTAATAGGTATCTTGGTTAAACTGGGTCATTCATTGCCCCTCAATTCTGTGATACTTCATACATTTATAAAAATGCAATCAACCCACAAATCTAGGAAATTCAAAATTTATCATAGAGGCGATTTTGACGTCTTAAATTTTATTTTGTGAAATATTAATGCAGGCCATCACCTTTACTGGTCCTTAATATCGCTGCTGAGTGGTACTGTATATACTAATACAAAATATGTATTACACTATCCTAGAGTTCTTGAATTTTTATTAACCCATATTTGTTGCTGCTTGTAGCTTTGACTTTGATGGTTGTATTTGTAACATTATTAAGCTAAAGAAGAAATGTTGCTAATACACGGAAAAAAATGCGTGTAAAAATTAACAGTAAAGGTGGTTCATGTAAATTCACAATATTTTAGGTAAATTTCATACTATGAATGTTACATGACGTTTCATTGAATATACTGTCAGTTTCTTCAAACGTTTTGTAACGTCAAGTAAATTAATGCATCATATACGACAAAACCCGGAAGACGCTACTAATGGAAAGCAATGCAAGTAGCTGCGGAAACCTACAGTCAATCATAATTATCGTTGTATAGTCAAGTGGTAAATAAAAAAAATTATGGAATGTCTGAAATTACGATTCACAAACTATGAAAGCCGCACATCCTTACTGCAAGTTAATACTTTGCAACGATTTATGAACATACTCTTCTTTTAGACTTATCATCGTCAGCTGATGCCCCTATAATAGCATTTTTTTCAATAGTTTTACGTACTTACTAGGCTTCAATGTGCCGACAAGCATGGAATTACACAAGCTTGCTGTGAAAGGAACACGTTAGAAAAACATTATGTCAAACGTCAATAGAAAACATTCTTAAATGTTCCGATAATGCGAGGGTAGATTGAAGAGTTTCCGGAATGACAGTGAAAACAAAATAAATCGGATTCAAGTTATATTTTATTTTTCAATGTAATCAACGTTTCTCTAGCATTTTGATTCCCTCCCGAAAGTGACTTTCTTCGAGGCTGCCAAAATAATCGTTTACATCACCTCTCAGTTCTTCATTCGACCAAAATCACTTTCCACCCAGAAATGTTTTGAGTTTCGGGAACAGGTTAAAGTTCGACAAAGCCAAATCATGCGAATGCGGCGGATGTTGAAGGATTTCGAAATTCAATTCTGTCAATTGTTGCTGAGCGACTGCACTTGAATGAGTGGACGCATTGCCGTGGTGAAACAATTTTTTCTTGACCATTTCCGGGCGTTTTTCCTGAATTGCTGTTTTTAGTTTGTCCAAAAGTGTTGTGTAATATTGGCTAGTAACAGTCTTTCCTTTTTCAAGATAATCAATTAGCAAATTTCTTTTGCGTCACAAAAAACCGATCCCATCACCTCTCCAGTCGAGCGAATGGTCTTTGCCTTATTCAGAACTGATTCACCGCGTTCAATCCACTGTTTTGATTGCATTTTTGTTTCTGGCATGTAGTGATGAATCCAGGTCTCATCCATGGTCACGAATCGTCTCTTGAAATCCGCTGGATTCCTCGTAAACACTTCCAAACAATCGGCTGAGGTTCGAGCTCGAGTGCATTTTGCTCCGAATTTAGCAAATGCGGCACCCAACTTGCAGAAAGCTTTTTTAAAACCAATTCATTATGTAAAATATGAACTACTCGTTCATAAGAGATGCCCATGGCTTCCTCAATTTCACGCACTTTTATTCGGCGATCTGCCAAAACCATGTCATGGATTTTATCCACAATTTCTGGTGTGATAGCCGTTTTCGGACGTCCTGAACGTGGTTCATCACTTGTATACGCGCGGCCACGCTAATTTCAAAACCCAAAAACTCACGGTAGAAAATGAAAGTGATGAATCCCCAAGAACGGCATCTAACCTTGATTTGATTTCTGTTGCTGTTTTCCCTTCCAAATAGAAACATTTGATGACCGCTTGAACTTCGTTTTTATCCATTATTGAAAACACAAAAAGGTACTTGATTTCAATGCTTGCCAAAACCAGTCGATTTGACATCTGCGGTCAATTGATATGAAAGAGTTGCTAACACAACGAGATAAAGTAATTGGAAAAAAGCAATCCCCTAGCAGCGATTCTGGAAACTTGTCAATCTACTCTCGTAAAAAAATAATAAAAAATTCACGCCTGTTAGTATGATAAACTAATATTAACTTTCCCCTTCCATCACAAATAAATCTATCATTTTAAACGTAGATGGAACGCGTACGCTTTTGGTCAGCCTTTTTGTGACGTCACCTAGCCGAAGTAAATAAGCGACCACTTCATTATTTAACGTTGGTAGAAGTGTATTTGAATTGTCACTTTTGACATTAGTTCAACGCAGAGCAAATCAGTATATTCATTTTACAAATCTGAGATCAGTAAAATATAATATACTATTTAGTATATTGTATCATTATAGTTAAGGAAGAGCTAGATAGTTAGATCATATTTATAAAACAAACGGAATTAAGTAATCCGCTTTGATATTTGCGACCAAGGGAAAGCGGCCTGATGGCGACCGGATGACGTCACACCAATCGTCGGTGCGTTTAAAAGCACGCGAACAAAATTTGAATTTTAAGGATTTCTAAATCCAAATGATCATTGCATACAATATCTACAGCAATCATCATCCCTATTGTGTTATTTAACCTATCTAGGACTTACTTGATTTGATATTTTTTTATTTAAGCGTATTTGACCTCGAAAGTAATGCAAAATGTCACGGGGCGAACTTGCTTAAAACATACCTCAAAAGTATAGCACACAGGTAATACTCATACTCGAGGAAAATGACGAAAGAAAACTTTTGCTCTTCTGGTTTTTCTTCCATCATAGTGAAAGGAACACAGAGCATGAAGTCCCAGGATAGCTCGCAATTAGTCCAGTTGTTGAATGGAAAATTACTTATATCAAAACAAGGAGCAGCTCTCCTGTCTCAATCTGTTTCATTCACTTCAATTCAATTCGTTTCTCTCTTATACTGCGTCGATGTGCCCACTTTTTCGAATAAATCGTTAAAGGAATTTTTTTCCGCCCCCAAGTGTATGTAATATATTACTAACACCTCTTATCAAATTGGTTTCCGCAATAATATGTAGCTTTAGCCCAATTTGGTGTTAGTGTTAACATGTAAATTTTCAATTGTGTACCTATTGAAAAACAGTCTACGATCGACCGATTAGTTAACAAACGTTTATGACTCAATTTTCCTGGCAATCTATCTTAGTCATCGTGTTGTTCTGCTCAAACTACAAGGAATAGTTCTAGTTTGGTATTTAACAGGCTCTAGCAACAATTATTTGAAGATTTGTTGATGGTAAAAAGCTGTCTGCTGTATGGATTTTTTAATGACTACTGGTTTACATTATTCTAGTTGAACTAGATTACTCTTTCTTCAATGCAATCAACCATGTTCAATTGCGTCTAACCGGTAAGAAGGAACAAAGCACGGTATTGCGTGTGTTTAGGTTCTGAGTAGCAGACAGAGAGTTAAATGTAATTCGTTCGAAATTGTTTATCTTCCGCTCCGACCTATTTTAGTCAAAAATTACACGCCATGCATACATCAATTTCGAACCGTACACACCTATCTCTACCGTTACCCGCCTCATTACCGTTCGTTCATCTATTACGCGTTTCCCCCTTCACGCCAGCCGTTATCGCATCCACCACTCCCTTATACATTGTAGTGGTACGATTTTATAAGCGCGCTCCAATTTAGATTAACAAACGTTTTTCTAAAAAAAAAAAAAACGTTCGGTGCACATGTATTTACCTTCCAAACGTTACGATATGTTTACATATTTGGACAAATCGAATTATCAGGATAGAGTATCTAGGCTGCAGATACATAATTCGATTATAATTATTAGGCGGTTTGTGTAGCGCTCTGTGAGAATCTGGGACAAAACATGGTAGTTAGGAGCACTAACGAGAAAATTACGTTTTTTCATGTCACTGTATTTTTTATTTTATAGCTCATGTTAGCGGGCGAACGAAGTAATTGCAAAATACGGAATAACTACTATTTCTTGGCGAAATAAAACAAGGACATGATTACACACTAACGAATTGTTAGGTCAGGAATAAACGACCGCATAAAATGCAGCGTTTTTTGAAATGGAATGGATCTCACTAATTTTAGTCTGTTGTAGCGGATGAGCGCTTACTTAACGGGATACGCGCAAACAATCGCAACGCATTAGTAAAAAAGATTTTGCGTTTCTTGCGCTGCGTTTTCCGCTATAGTCTCTTCCTGGCCTAAAGAAGGTAAGGTTATCTACGTCCATGAAATTCGATAGACAAAAAAATGCAGGTGTCGCAACCTTTGGGAATTGTCAAATAATATTGCATAACCATGTAGTACGAAGCTAAAATTTGCTGATAACATAATAGATACCATATAGCATCTTTCAACAATGTTTCCATATATACAGAATGATCGATAAATAACGAACCAATCACCTACTTACGAGAACATCTAGGAAAGGAAGGTAACCGTCCGATTCGATCTCCACGGTGAAGCGTATGGAATCATGTTGGGAATTCAAAAACGATAGGAAATTGGCCACCAATTCCAATTTAACTCTACCCGCAACTTATCTCGCAATCCTCACTATTATAGTAGAAAAATCCGTGAATCAATACAGATTTTCAACATCGAAACAATTTACATCGCACGTGGAAATCCCAATTGATTAAACCTCTTAACCGCCACGCTTCATTGATGCATAACAATTCCACATCATCGACACATAATTTTGACCCAAAACAGGCTCTATATAAACCCCACCGGCATGAATAATCCCCAGTCAGTGTGCAGTAACAGCCCTGAAGATGTCCCAGAGAAGAAGATGTCCCCCTGAGTGTGGACGAAATGTCGGCGAAAGCTATGACAACGACGCGGTTCCATATGTCTGTCTAACAGATTTAGATATATTTATAAGTTTGCCCCCAATTGCCTAAAATATCTGAAATTTTACATTTTAGGATAAATTTTTACGAGATTAAATTGAATACTTGGCTCTATCTAGACATGGCATTAAAACGCCCTCGAAACATACAGGGTAATCAGTATCGAACACCAAACTTTGTCAAATTCAAACACCAGAAACGTCATTTTGTTAAGAATTACATATCTTTTTGTATTCAGCGTATAGAAAATTTATATCTTTTTTCTCGTTTTTGTATATTGATGCATACGTCTATTGTACGTAAAAGAGATATTTACAGTTAAACGCGAATCCTGCATTTGGATATTGCTTCCAAGTAGTTTTAGGTGTTAGTATTGTTTGGTTACCATAATAGCAATGAACAAAAGATATTAACATTAACATTTTTAAAGTATTGATTCCAAAGTTTGAACGCAAGTAGAGCTAGCTACCTGCGGTCAACGGTGAGTCTTGCATTTGGGAATTACATCCAAATGGTTTTTGGTGGTAATATTGTTTGGTTACCATGACAGTAGTAAACAAAACCTGGTGACGTTGACAATGTTAGACTGTTGATACAAAATTTAATACCTAAGCAAAGAAGAGCTAGATAATAGGGATAATTTATGTATTAGGAACAACTGGAAGAAACTGTATATTTTAGCTAGCAGGATGTGTAAGCTGCGCCACCGTGACTGACGATGTCTACAAGCGAGAACAATTGTCAAATTAAAGCCTCTACGACGCAACATTTAATAAATAGCACCATATTGAGGTATTTATCACTGCATTACATATTGCGTTAGAGATAATCTCACTAAGGGACTATCATGCTTGCATCAATGGTCATGTGTTCTATTAAATAATTTACAAACGAAAACAACATAAATGTACAGGTAAACAAAATAATTACTAGACGATTTTCAGTTATTGTACTTATTATAATTTATAATTTACTAAACATCTATCATTTAGAGGATGTTATAACTACGTTTAAAAATATAATGTAACTAAAAGACTGTAATGACAATTTTCTGAAAGCCTCTGTTGTGCAGTGTCAGTTCAGAAGATTGATTGCTAAACGAGTGTAACAAAAATGTCTTTATTTAAAAAATGGGTCGAAAAGTATTGCAGGTTTTAAAACAGTAAACGATTTTCATTAAAAAATTATTTATCAAGGCGTTAAAAGTCACTTCCCTATAAAAATTCCAAGAGTGGAAAACTTAGACACTACAAGAAACGCTCATACAAATTTAATTTATTTGTAAACACTTCATCTTACGACTGCCTTTCTGAAAAGATAATCTTTCTGTGATACCGAAGAGAAACACTTACTTATTAGAGTGTCACCAAGACTAGAACAAATAAAGGAGATGTACATAGAAGAAACGAACCGAACATTGGAAATTCTGAATATGAAAAGTAAGAAAGTAGCAACGTCAAGAATGGAAGATAAAAAAGTCTAGCTCCATTGCACATCGACGAGCCTCGTGTACATCCTACGATTAGACAAGAAACCAGCGAGAGAATATCAAGACCCTCCCTCGGAGATAATAAAAGGAATGCATATTCTGCAGGCGGCTCTCATCGCACAAGATGCCGGAAATACTAAAATATCCGCCAGGAGGGAAGTCAGCATAGATATCAGAAATTATTTTAGATTTAATACGCTTTACACGCGCATGGGGTACAATGGTTTTAATATATAAAGTCGTATTTTTGCTGCTAGAAGCGTAGTTAAAGCTGTTTGTTGATGCCTCCTTGTGGACAAATTAAAACTAGTTTTTCGTTTCAAGGAAGCTTGCAGATTCTGCACGACAAAATGTTGCAATTTCTAAAGATAAACAAGTTAGGGGAATAATGTTCTGAATATATGTATTTCTTTTGAAAACCAAATACTCTGGATTTTGGAAACATTTAATGGAAATACACTACCGCTCGTAAGTATTTCGGCACCCTTGGATTTTAGATTTTTGTATACAAAGAACGTATTTAGGAAATACATTCCAGCATTACTGAATAGTATGCTAATAAGCAGTAAGATTCACTTAAAAATTCATTAAATAATATCTATTATACAAGCGCGGGTAATAGCGACAAACGTAACAGTTGGTAATTTTACTATGAATCATGAAGCTATAATAAAGTCATTTGAAATAATATTTTTAAATTATGGCCAGTTACCGTTCCATGTTAGTAGCGACAACATCTCTTAACGAATAGTGCTTAAAATTTCGTTTAAGATTTTAAAAAATGCCGAAAAGGAAATAAATTAGTGTTGAAACGCGTGCTTTGGATACACACATAACTTAGTCTAAGAAATCTCATTGCTAGAAAATACTTTAAATGCTTCTACCGTGTTTCAACATGAACGAATACAGTGAAAGTGCAGTTTTCTCTAAATAGAGTTTCGAAAATTTTCGTCACGAAAAGAGTCAAAAATCTGTAGGTGAACGTGCACTAGAGCAATGCAGAGTCTCTACCGTCAAACACGGTGGTGGTTTGGTAATGATTTGGGGTTGTTTTGCTGGTACATCCGCCGGTGTTCTCGTAAAAATTCAATGCATAATGAGAAAAGAGCAATACAAACACATCTTAGAGGAAAATGCAATACCCGCTGGTGTAAGAATTTTGGGCCAGAATTTTGTGTTCCAACAAGACAATGATCCAAAACACACTTCAAAACTATGCAAGCAATATTTAGAACAGTTGGAAGAGGAAGGGGCACTAACAATCATGAAATAGCCACCCCAAAACCCGGACTTAAATCCTAACGAGTTATTATGGGAATAATTCGATCGGGAAGTAAGAAAAACTGCTTCAACTTCAGTAGATGACATGTGAAACAAACTACAGGCACCACGGGCTCGAATAACTCCGGAAACATTGTTAAAATTAATTGCAAAGATGCCTCGATTATGCGACGCAATCATTAAAAGTAGAGGAGCTCACATAGACGAATCTATAAATTAGGTAATTTAAATAATTTGGATTTTAAAGTTGTATATTTGTGTATAGTTAAATATCAAATGCATATTTTAATATTTCCATTCAGATATGTAATGATTTACCCTGAAATTTGAGGTGCCCAAATACTTATGAGCGGTAGTGTACATACAAATACATATAGGAAAAAATAGAAATTCTCTTGGTTCTTCGCTGTATTTTCCCTACCCGACAAAGCCGCTGTCATATTAAGGTATTGATAAAGACTGAACTTTTTAAATTAAAATCTCTCCGCAACAGCGACACGAGATACTCTTGAGAAGAAAAAAATATATCGAACGATAAAATTGCTGACAGCGTCGGCGAAATATTGGGGAGAAGAAAGAAGAAAACAAAAAGACGTAATTGCGTTCCTTTGTTTAGGAGGAAAAAAGATTTCCTTTTGATCATACGATATACCGAAGCTGAAATAGAGGCTGTCTTAGGAATTCGAAACCGTATTCCTGTCTCGAGACGAACGAAAGTGAAAGTGAAATAAGCGTAGATGAATTGGAAAGACTGATAATGTATAGAAAATCTTTTGTGAAAGATAAATATACCGGAATAATGCATTGCTTTTAGTGAATCCATTTGTCTTTATCGAGATCGCCGAAGGTAATATATAAAATTTATAGGAGCTTTTCCAATAATTATTTCCAATTTTCCTTATGCATATTTTAGAGAGAGCAAGGTGTTTTTGGTTTGTAGTACAACTATAGCAATAACAATAATACAATTATTGTCCAACAATACACCCAATTACAGGACAATTAAACTTAAAATAAATGTATATATACGAGGGTAGTCTGAAAAGTATCCAGCCTAACAGAGAGACAATTTTTTTGTCAAATTCAGTTTTATTTCTCAACGTAGTTTCCTTGTTGGTCTATACACCTTTCCTCCTATACTTACTGAGAATATTTTATACGTGAGAGAAATTACCGAATATGATATATTAGCAGCCCGCAAAAAACTAAAGCGAAGCTAAGTGACTAACGCTGTTTTGTCAGGACTGTGCATGTCTTGCTTGCACTTAAATCTCTTAATACTATTTTTGTGAAAGTTCGTGCTTGGACGCATCCAAACACATTCAGTCCGCGAAGATTCGATAGTTGTACCGACTTGCTGTGATTCAAACTTTGCAAAACTCTTCGAGCTCATTACTATATTATTCGTTCTCAGCACTCAAGTCGTCTCTTCACACCGCGTGATTTCTTAGGACGCCAACAATACCACCTACTAAATTTCACCCATTGTATCCAGCAATGGAGACAAAAGCAATTGAGCCGTTACACGATTTGAGCTTCGACCGCGCATACTGTCACAATTGAATAATTTCGGCCGTCACCCAGATTTAGTATGCATGTTTGAAAGCTATTTATCTCAAAGGCAATAATATGTCAAACATGAGGGTATTCGATCCAGAATATTTGTTGCAACCAGCGGCGTAGCCCAGGGGTCAAATCTGGGTCCATTTATGTTCATCCTGTTCATGGATGACATTTGTGATGTGCTACAATCACAGTGTCTACTGTACGCGGATGACGTGAAGATCTTTCGGATGATAAACTCTGCAAGTGATTGCGATATTTTGCAAAGAGATATTGATAGTGTGGTCGTATGGTGTGAAGCAAACGGATTGACGTTGTAAATTGAAAAATGCAAGGTGATGAGCTTTTCGAAGAAAAAAGAACTCGTTGAGCACATATATACAGTCAGTGGAATCATTCTCAAGAGATGTGTTACTAAAAAAGATTTGGGTGTCACATTTGATACAAAACCATAGTCTATTTTTTAACTAGATAGACCACCTAAAAGACCTGTTTCACACTCGCAAATAGTAACTTTTTATGGCGCGAATTTTAAAAATGCGAATCACGTCACTGATCTATTTTAATTATACATGTATTTTGATTTAATTATGTAGGTATAATTAATACATTATAAATGCTGCAAATTATAGATATATTTTATTAGTGTAGTTTTCCAAGTTAAGCAAGCAACAATTGCATATATTAGTGCAAAACAATATAAACACACAACATTTTTATTTAAGATGATAATGAAGCATAGCTCAAACTGTCCGAGCTCTTCCTCCATGATATCATCAATCAACCCGTCCAATGCCCACATCTTTTCTTCTTCTTTTAATACATGCTCAACACATTTCTTCCAATTGCTGTTTGTCACGTTTTTAATAGCATCTAACAACAATTGTTTTACTTCTGCCATTTTAAATGTCGTGTTTTTTGCAGCAACTTCGTTCTTTATTTGAGCCCAGATCAGCTCCATTGGGTTCGCAATGATATGAAGGCAGTCTTAAAACCAATTTTTTGGCAGCTGATGCCATTTCATCAACAACATATTTTTTATTGGGTTGTTTATTCATTCTGACTAAATGCAATAATTCGCACCGCACCATGTCTTCCGAAAATTCAATATTCTTCAATCGTAGCCAATCTTGTATAACAGCTTTTCTCGCTGTAGTGATTGGTACATATTCTAATTGTCGCCTGTGGTAACTAGCATTATCCATGACAATCACTCCATTATCGGGCAATTGTTGTAACATTTTGGCAAACCACTCTTCACATTACTGTTCATTTCCTCATGATAATCGGAGGTTTTCTTCCCTTCAAACACTAACAATCCGCCAGGAACAAACCCATCTTCCGATCCAATATGGAGAATTATTAAGCGGCGTCCTTTTCCAGCAGGATGTTTCAAACCGGATGAAACCCCTTCGATTAATGCCTGCCTGTGACTTGTGATGCTTGTATCAACCCAGACCTTTCCTCTTGCATGACCTTGGTTCAGCCATGTTTCATCCAAATAATATACTTTTTTTCCTTCTGAGCGATATAATCTAATAGTCTATATATATGTTCGCCTCCATCGAACAATCCCCTCTTTTTTTAATAAGGAAGCTCTTTCTGTCTCTTTTCGTATACCTGTAAAACCATACAATATGTATTTATAACGTTATTCAAACATATATAAAAGTCACCTAAAGTTAATATTTTAAAAAAACTTATACAAAGATGAACGATTCTTGGAATGTCATCACGATCTCTGATGGCCCCTAAAACGCTATCGATAGTAGGTGCTTCATTCTTGTAAAAAAAAAGCAATGCACTAGTTGTCGTACTGCGGTCTTTTCATCAAATGTGGCATGCAGGGAGGGTCGACCACTGCTATGGTTTGGATAAGACCCCTTCCCTTTGGTTTTATATTCTTTAATTATATTGTAGACACTATTTCTACAAATTCCTGTAAACAAGCATAGCTACATTGGATAATATATGTTTAAGTATTATAGGTATCCTACCCATAACACTTTTAATATGTGATGCAATCGCTCTCGTAGACTTATATTGTTTATCCAAAATGTACTTTTTGTACATGTTTATAATAGTATCCTTCTCAGTTAGAGAAAAGTATCCTAAGGCCGTACGTTTCTTTGGGGGCGATATGTTGAAATCCCTACTTGTTCCTGGTGTAGAATCCATTATGTACGCAAAATGTGTAAAAACTCGCAATAATTTATCTGGAGAATTCTAAAAAGAACAGTTTAAAAAAAAAATGTGGGAAGACAAACTAAAAGCAGACACGATTATAACCTCAACAAGCCAACATCAGTAGTGGTAAACACAAACTTTTGATATTGCAGAATTTCCTTGTGTGAATTGGATTTCGCATACACCAATTATAGGGCGTGCTTTTAGCGCGCAAATTTAAAGGTGATCTATGTAGTTAAAAATAGACTATAACTTTTAATAACCATGTCTTGACAATTAGGATTTATGAGAAGAACATGTAGAGATTTTCGCGATTTGCAAGGTCTGATATCTGTATACAACGCATTAGTACGAGTAAGTTAGAATATTGTATGGGCGTCTTCTTATTATGTGTACATTCATATTTTGGAGTCATTGCAAAAAGATTTCTACTATACTTATACTTTATAAAACATGGCAGCTATCCTGATCTCAAAGTATCCTATCACTTTCTATTGGAAACATTTAATTTTAAATCACTACTAAGCATCAGACAGGAATTTAGCTTTACTTTTTTGTTTAAACTTATCCATAACATGGTCGATGATTCAGTATTGTTGGGGAAAATCAATTTTTATACGCTTCGTTTTAACACGAGAAGTTCAGTTACTTTCATTCATACCGCAACCATCATGAAACATTTGCTTCAGTCTCCATTATTTACTATGTACAGATTGTACAACTCTAACAATTATATTTTGGACATTTTTAATAACAACTTTCATCAGTTTGTTAAACAAATTCAGGAAAATATACTGTAGCGATCGATTCTGCATATTTTAAACTTGTGTATGCATGTTTTACTTATTCTTTCTTTGCCACCGAATATGATCCTGTTAATAGACTTGTTTCTGCTGGGTTAATAAACTATTATTATTATTATTTCCCAGCGATGCTCCCATCTCCTTAATCCGTCCAAATAGTAGTTGGCATATTGTTCTGCGAAATAGGCGTTTATGAATGTGATGGCCTCCTCATTCGACGAAAATCTTTGTCCTCCGAGCGAAACCTTGAGCCTAGGAAACATAAAGAGGTCGCTGGAGGCCAGCTCTGGTGAATAGGATGAGTGCTCTATTAATTCGAACCCCAATTCGTGAATTTCACCTTTTTCGGAGCCGATTCATCCTTCGCAGTCCAGTGTGCATTGGCTTCAGGAATGTACTGATGTATCCCAGTTTCATCTATAGTTATTGATGCTAAAACTTCGACTTATTTCGCTTACACTCAAATACGTTTTTGGTCTTGAGTGAGCAAATGTGGCACCCAACTTTTTTCATGTCCACATCTTCAGTCAATACATTCTTGCGAGAAGCCCACAACCTTTGTTATCTCTCTAACCTTAATTCGACGGTCGTCTAGCACCATTTGATGAACTGTTCCGTTGTTATCGATAGTGGTTGCAGTTTTTGGCCGTCCCGGCCCTTCATCGTCAACCAAGTTGGTACGACCACCTTTCAATTCAGTTGCTCAAAATTTCACTGTGACAAATGATGGCTTTAATTTGCACAGGCGTATTGTCTTTCAAATGCAGCAATTTAATCGCGGCTCGCGATTCGATTTTTCCATTTTTGCAAAAACACTAACATCAACTGACATAAACGATTGTTAAACAATAACTGAGCGTCCAACAAGCCTAAAATTTTCAAAAGTATCCTTCAACGCATGCGTAATCATTACCAAAATATATTTGGCAAATAATGCCATCTTCATCTTGAGGTTTGGAACTTTTCAGACTGCCCTCGGACTCATATATACAAAAAGTAAAGAATAAGCAAAAAATGCAATGAAAGACAACAACAAAAAATTGTAAGTTGTGAATGGAATCGAAAAAATATAAAATACATCTACATTATGACGAATTGCTACTAATGAGGAATTTAAGTTGGTACGAGGTAAAGGCAACAAAAAGCTAGAAAGAAAGCACGAAGAAATATGAGAAATAAAGACATGAATGAAAAGAAAGTAAACTGAAGGAATCAACATCACCATGAATGGCTTTCCAAACAAATTTCGCTCCTGCAACATCACGAAGGTGTTGGATCAAAGGTTTGAGCAATTTCAAAACACACCCGTACTGTCCATTTTAAAGGAAAGATATTTCAAGAAGCGCTGCTGTAACTTCTCGATGGCTACCTGAAGATATGGATATATGGCAGTGACATTTACACGTATTTCAGTTTGCTAACAACAAAGTTAAAGTTTTAAGCGATGACCTGATATTGAATAATTTACATGTATGCAGAACCAAATCTAATATTTTTGAAACGGAAGATATAATTCAGTGATATATGAAGCAAAACTTAGTCAAGAATCAAACGACGTACCGAAGTTTCTCACAATATCAGTTGTTTTTAAGGGCACCGTTATATGGATATGCAGTAGTGCTCGCGTCTCTTCGTAAATGATTATATGAAAGAATATAAGCGCGGTGTGCGTCACTCATTCTCGCACACGTTTCACACATTTACGTCACACCGTTTTATATATTTACGTAGAGGCTTGAGCAGTACGGTATAACGACTACACATACCCGATAATGCGTCGAATGAGTGCAGTTAACTTTCCTCATGTAAAACGCACTTGTTAACGTTTAACTTTAATTTAATGATTGAACACCACGTCGTAATGGCATGCAAATTATATTGTAAATGTAGGACATCAATTCAAGCTCTAATTGGTAGATACATTTTTATACCATCAATGGGTAGGTCGTAACAGAAGTGGTCCTAAATGCTACCCCCTTGAGGTGCACCGGATGACAGACAAAATTCAAAAGATCTATATCTCTTGTAAAAGACATAATGCGATATGTATATTTCTTAAGTGGAATTGTAGAAGTTCTGTCAAAGCTTAATCCAAATACTGACAAATTTTTAAATGGGCAATGTTGTCAAAAGGACTATTAAAATCAGGGTATATTACGTCAACTTGGATCCTCGATGAAAATCATGTTGACTAGATGAGACGTAAGACGTAGTGTTATGGAGCAAGCAAGAATAAATAACTCCTTTACAAGAAAACTTAGCATTTACGAAAAAATTCTACAGTAAATTTTGATCAAAAACCGTAATAGACCAACTTACTCTCACTTGTTTGTCGTTTTGGAGGGTGAAATTGATAAGGACGCCTCAGGCGAAGGCAAGGTCGAGTATCGATTGAAAGTGAAGCCAAGCAAATAGTAGCGGTAGTAGCTTGAAGTAGCGTCGGCAGAAAGGAAAAGCAGATGGTGCAAAACTTATTGCATCTCCTTATTTTAATCCCGTAGCCTCCGCCTACATTCGACAAAACTTGCTTCTAGGAGGATGCCTATGCTATCCGGCTTTATATTTCTATGATCTCCCTTTCGCCTCCTTATCTCACTTCATTACACGTAATATATCCCCCATCTCAATCCGGCATCTCTCCGGTAGTATACTTCAGCAATGTCAGTACAAAAGCTCCTAAAATCTTATCGGGCGCAGAAGTACGAGGCGGAAATAAATTCCCTCGAATATCCCTCTAGGAAGTGAGCGTAGGTAGCTTAATAAACAATTAAAGTGGAAGACAGTGAATTTAAAATCTATACTTTAGATGACGATGATGTCGAGGTAAAATATTTTATGGTTAGATATTTAGCTTTGCCTTTATTATATGAAGTAGCTAGGGGGAATGTATTGCTACCCCACATGAATTACTTCGTGAAAATTAATTTTCTGCTGAATCTTAAGTATAACTGTTTGCGTACGTCAATAAATAAATCCTGGCGATGGAAACCATTTTTTACTTTAAGAATGCCTAAATAGAATTTAAAAAATGATTTTTTCGTTAGAATTTGAAGGTTCTCTTTTGAATAAACATAAAAACAATTATCGATTTTTTCCTACGTTTACAAATGTAACATATTAAACTGTAATTCTTACAGTTTAATATGTTTACTTCAACATGCTTGACGATACTGTTTTCTTTTGTCGCAACATAATTCAATGACTATTAGCCTAAGGATGACCATGTTAGGTCGAAATCGATAGCTAGTAGGAAAAAGAATATAAATCCTGGTATTGGGATGCAATTTGTATTTTTCTTAATCTATAATTTTATAAACTTTATATATTCAAGTGCAAAATGAAGTAATGCGAAAACTTCCTCTGTAGGTAAAAAAAGAACTAGCAAAACCCAAATTTTATCAAAATTCAGGAAACCATTGCAAATTTTTACCTGCTGACCTGTACTTTGGATAACTCATTACAATGGTATTATTGCCACTACAACAAAGTTCAAGTAAGCTTTGTCTTTTTGTAAATAAACAATGGGTAATGATTAATGATTCGACTGGTTGACATTTCGAAAATGTCTAAAAGTATGGAGGATATTGAACGAGTATGCAATAAGTTAAAAAAATATTGTAACCAACTTAAAAATGGGCACTAAATTTTGAATTTGCATCAATATCGAAATTATAATAAAAAGAGGGATCACTAAGACTTAATCTTTTATGAATAGTATTCCAGGGTTGGGTCTAACAGTATAATAAAAGCAAGCGAAAAGAAACAACCAGCAAACACATAATCAACATAAATACTTTTGACCTAATAGAACCTTGAAAGCTATTTTTTGTAGATAATTTTACACCAGTTGGATGAAAATCGTACATCCATTCGAGAAAACAAAGATTTTTATAGCGTAACTGCAAATGTTAACCTCATTCAGGAAGAGGAATCAATATGAATATGCTATATAATTCAAATGGTTTCCTACGAATTATTACTGCCATTGATCACTGGTAGAGTTACATGAAATTTTAATTCAAAAGTTATGTTATGAGTAGGTTATAATTTATTTTGAAACCGCAATTAAATTGGCACCCTATACTTGGCTTAAAATCATATTTGCCTCCATCAATACCAACTCATGCAAATACACATAACCATTAATATGACATCTTCGCCTTTTAGGGATACATGCAAGTGGAATGGACGCTATTGATCTAAAGGTGTTATCGATCGCCTATAAGGACTCAGTGAGCTAAAAAGCAGATAAGATACTAAGAGTATCAACGTATATTCGTTGTTCATATCCCTAAGGGTATTCGTGCATTTTACAATCTGTTTTCCCCCGTAGGTAGAGGCAGTGCGACTTTTTATTAGATTTCGGTGAAAATCTCTTTATTTTTTATAATATCACTGAGATTCTAAAAGGGACGCCATTTGGGTGCGGTGAATTATCCACCTACTTAAATCCGTTTTGAAAAAAGAAAAGTAGCGCTCTTATTAAATTTTCCTTTCCCTCTCTTCTTCTATTAGGTTTAATTTCTACTTTTCATGTTAATATTTTGTTATTTATTGAATAAATATAATATTTAGAACGATCTTATCAATTTTTACTACCAACGCAAACAAGATCATCGGAAATACAGAACTTTGGTGAAAATCAGTTATTTACCACCTAGAATTAACAACTTTAACAAGAAAACGGACCGACGATATATGTATCATGTACATGTGTATGTACACATACAGAATAAACATTCATAAAGTCCTAATGTAGTTACACATTAGTCTAACACGGTCATTGACTGATAAGACTGTGTAGAACGGTTAACTTGCAGCACAAGTTCTTGTTAAGTGGATAAAATTTAAGAATACATAGTGCGGAGCATAGAAGAGCAATTTACAAGAGTGCAGGATTATAGCGAATGAATATTACCTTAACACTTCTGGGTCACTATTCTAAGGAAAAGATTGTAGACTAAATGCGTTAGCTTTGTAAAACGTCTGAAGTAGAAATAGTTTACATAAGTGTTGGAAACGAACAAAATGTCTTTCAAACATTTTAACGTCTTGGAAGTTTCTTCACAATTACTTATAGAATTGATGACAAACTACTATTACACCATTAATAATATGTACATATTTTATGAGTACAAACAAGCAAAAAATCAATAACTACCCAGTTATAATTTTACAATTTGCTTGCGTTCTTAATTAATTTTGTATTACTATGGTTCTTTTCGAGCATATGTAAGGCGACACTAGATTTGTGAAATCCTCTGAATTTAAGCTCTTTGCATCGAATTCTAATTGGTTTTCTACATGTTGTATACTTTGTTTTTGGCGTCGTTAAATTCTCATTTACAATGAGGCTAAGCAACCTATGTACTATCGAGTTCAAAATCAGAACCGGTTAAGTTAAGGTGGTCGATTCCATATTTTTCTCGTTAAAGAAGAGCATACAACTAGTTTTATTTGCATTTGAAATCAATCAGTTTTCACTCAATCAGTTAATGATGTCGTCAACTATAAATCTAGCCGCTCTGAGAAGGTTAATGGATGATGTTTGGCATGGAAACAATTATATAGATGTCATCGGCATATAACGTCACAGTACTACTCATACAACTAGTAAGATCATTAATGAATGGTAAGAATAGGGTTGATTCCGGTACCGACCCTTGGAGGATGCCCCTTTCCATAACTTTACTACCTAAAGAGCAATACCTAACGCTAACATACGAGGTCTATTCAAAATGCATCCGACCTTTGGCCGAGAAAAATCAAACTGTTCACTTACAGATATGAAAGCTTAATCGCCTTCAAAATACTCTCCTTGGGACCGTACACACTTATCCCAGCGTTGCTGCCTCTGTTGGAAGCATTACTGGAAGGCCGTTTTTGGAAATGCGGTTCAGCTATTCCGTCGCGTTCTGCGTCCTTCCGAGTATCAAATCTTTTCCCTTTTAACGGCATTTTCAACTTGGAAAACAGCCAGAAGTCACAGGGAGCCATGTTGAGAGATGAAGGAGGCTGACGAACAACTGGAATGCTGTGTTTGGTCAAGAAAGTCTGAATCAAATGAGAGGAATGGCCTCAGAGATGTTGGATGTTTCCATTGAAAAGACTGCGCCTTTGTTTCAAGTTCGTACCCATAAACCCACGACTCATCACCAGTGTTAACAGTCGTCATGATGTCTGGGTCATCATTTGCTGCGTTCAGCATGTCCTGCACAATTTCTGCACGCAGTTCCTTATACTCCGCCGTTAGCAACTTCGGCACGAATTTTCCGGACACTCTTTGGAAGCCCAAATCATCATTCAAAATGGCATGCATGGAGCCAATGCTTACCCCAACTTCGTCTGACAATTCTCTAATAGCGATACGACCGTCCTGCAGGACCAAGGTGTTAACCTTCTGAATGGTTTCGTCGTTTCGGCTTGTTAAGGGTCTACCGGAACGTGCGTCACTGTCGTGCAGCCATCTTTGAACCGATTGTACCAGTCCTTGATTTATGTAGTATCCATGGTATCGTCGCCGAAAGCTTCCTGAATCTTCCGAATGGTGTCCGCTTGAGTATCACCAAGCTTTCGATAAAATTTGATGCAGCAGCGCTGCTCCAGTCGTTCCGTCATTTCGTGAAATTTGCAAACACGACGAGCCGCCAGCACACTGCCGCACTCACGTGCTTGCCACTGCCGAGAATCACGAGCTGCACACGGGATATTTTACACACATGTGCACGAGAGTACTCCACAACAAACTCCTTACCAAATATCATCGCACTCGCTTTACTACTTTCACGGGAAACATCGCAGGTCGGATACATTTTGAGTAGACCTTGTATTGCCTTCTCAAGCGCAATTGATCCCATACCTCTCAAGCTTGTAGTGTAGAAGAGAGTGGTTCACACAATCGAACGCCTTCGAAAGATCCGTATTCCAGAATTAGCGTTACGATATAGATAACTTAGAAAGCTAAACAAAATAGTGTGTGTACAGGTTAGCTTTATAAAACCCGTCGCATACTATAGTCTCAGCATTTCCAGGGAAGCGAAAATGTCTTCATTAATCACCCTTAGGTGTTGTGATATTTTGTTGAAAATAAATAATTGGATCCAGTATCAATCTTTATCCATTAGGTACGAGAAAAGGGGTGTAAAAGTTCCGACGAACGTGTTCCTGAAATTAGAGTTGAAATTTAGGGATTCACTACCATCCCAGTTCGATTCAATATTCGGCTAAGGCGATTATGCAAATTCAGAGACTCGCCTCCATTCGGTTCTTAATTAAAACTAGATGCTTAAATCTCTTGCTCTCTCTCCCTTCAAGTATTACTACCATCATCGCCAGTTTTCTCTACGAAACAAACGCGCCAAATCATAAACCGCAGCAAAGAGATGTTTCTTTAAAATATATTCTTTCACCAAGCCTGTTTTGTACCCGCCTCTGCCGAATACATGTACTTTACTTCTTTTTTCTGCGAGCACGGGGTGGTCCGAGACGAAATAAAAATAATAACGGCCCCTATAAAGTACAATAGGACGTCGAGAAACATTTACATAAGAAAGATTCGGAGAACATAATAACATGAGAGTAAGAGAAGAAGAAAAAAATTGTCTGTACGTGCATGTTATATACGATGCATTTACAAGATTTCGTGGTGTTTGGCTTTCTCCCGGTTGATTTAATATTGTATCCATAATGTAAAGGTCCTTATTTATTAAATCTTCGAGCAGTGTGATTTACAAATTCCCTTTTCAATTGCAGATGCCACATAATACATATGCGCATAAAAATGTTTGTGAAATTTAAATGTCTGAAAATTTATGAGATTTTTACAATAACTGCCTGGTAAACGCGTTTCAGAGGCAAGTGGTATTATGGACAAAAATCTACGTTTCTAAAGGTATTTTTAACTTCACAGCACTCTTGATTACTTCTTACAAAATTTCGTGTAGATCTTTTAAAGTATATTCTATAAAATTGTGTGGACATAGAACATACAAGTCATAAGAATGATATTTGTGCTAACAAAGATAATTTGGGGGATACCTAAGTTTTACCAAAAACAATGAACGGACGAAATTTGTTTGGTACAAATTGTTTTATTGGTTTTCAACATATTAGCCACTAAGATTTAGACACTTTTGCATGCGTTCGAACCAATTCTCCAAACATTGTTTCCACTCTGAAGGTATCTCCAAAACATAGTTTTTGAAGGCTTCAACGGCCTTTTGAGGTGATAAAAATCGCTCTCCTCGCATTTTTTGTTTGATATTTGGAAACGAAAAAAAAAGCTGTTAGGCGATAAATCAGGTGAATGCGGGCAGTGAGACATTAATTCGAGGTTTTCCTACTTCGATTAGTCAATTCTTTGACGTGCTGTGTGAGAGCTGGCATTGTCATTATGATGACATGTCCAATACAACGAAAGAAACAAGCAATCATTTCTTGGTAGCGCTTCGTGAACGAACAACTTTTGTTGGATTTAGTTTATCTGGGAAGACCCAAACATGATCGTTGCTTAATTTCCGGAACTCGTACGAATATATCCAAGTTTCGTCACCTATTACGGGAACAGATTTTTTCACACCTAAATGTTCATGGAAAATCGAATGTACTGCAATCTTCGATATACGCAAGGATGCCTCCATCTCACGGTGAGCCACATGCCGTTCCTCTTCAATCATGTTGCGCACAGCATCGATGTTTTTTGGAACAACAACCGATTTTGGTCGACATTCGTGAAATTCAAAGTTGTAAACAGTCTTTTCTTCTTTATTTCAACTAGTATATATTTTATACAGTACTTGAATAGTCAGGAAAATATTTAGTATATGACATATACGTAATAAATAATGTGATATTTACCTAAGTATGTATCAAGTCAAGATATTTGTAAAAAATCAAAATTGCATTAATGATGTATGTATAAAAATGTATAAAATATATAAAAATGCATATGGGACAATTACAAAACAAAATGTATATGAGACCACTACAAAACATACATCCTGTACATCAAAAGTATTTTATAACCAGATACACAGCGGAGTATCGTTGCTAAGGTACTCTTCAATGTTAAACGGATACTCTAAAACTGTGGCACTGGAACAATGAAACAGTTCACTAAAACCCTTACCACAACACTTAATTCGTACTGGACGCACGTTTCGATAGCCAAGCTATCACCATCAGCAGCAAGACTGAACTAACAAGCTAAGTGAAAAACTAACCTTATAACTAACCTTATAAGGTTAGTTTTTCACTAACCTTATAAGGTTAGTTTTTCACTTAGCTTGTTAGTTCAGTCTTGCTGCTGATGATGATAGCTTGGCTATCGAAACGTGCGTCCAGTACGAATTAAGTGTTGTGGTAAGGGTTTTAGTGAACTGTTTCAGCTTTCTTCAATGTTGTAAAAAGTGCCAGTAATTAGGTGTTTGTTTATAACCGTCTTGAAACGTTTTACGATTAGTTCTCTCACTTCCCTTGGTAGATAATTGTAGAGCTTAAGTGCTACACAGTTTGTATTGGACCGTGCTCAGCTTATACGGTGGTAGGGTATCACTAAGTCGGATTTACGACGGATATTGTAGGAATGATTGTCAGAGTGAACAAGTTTGGGGGGGGTTTCATGAATATATAGTAAGCAGGTAAGTATATAGTATGAGGCCAAAGTAAGAATATTTAGATGTTTAAACAGGTCTCTGCAGCTGGATTGTCTTGTTACACCCATAATTGCTCTTATAACTTCTTTTTGTTGCAAGAATATTTTTTGTGCCCTTGCCGATCCGCCGCCCCATATCAAGATTCCATATGTCATCCTACTGTGGAAGGTCCCAAAGTACGCTGTTCTTGCCGCTCTCCATCCTGCCGGTTTTCTAATTCGGCGGATTCCATATATTGATGACTAAAGCTGGCCACGAGCGGTACCGCGCAGTAGCGTAGAATCGACCAGGCCTCGCGTTCCACTAGAGTTATTCTGCTAATAGAGATGTTTGCTGCCGCAAATAATTTCGCTCATATTTTAAATAAAAATTAAATAACACGTGCTCAAACACTTACCATTTTAAGAGTCCTCCGTGAAATCACAAAGTGAATAATGTCTGTTAAATATCTGCAACATTAGATATGTTTCAACTGTTGTTTCGGCAAAACTAGTACGGCATGAGGAAAAAATGCGTTTATATGCAGAGAACGAACGTTCTACATCTAGTGACGTAATATTTGCGTAAGTAAAATAATCTTTCAAATAACTTAACGATTCTGTTGACGCACCTTCACAAATGTGTCTTAATGTGCCAAAATCAGAATTTTTCTCAAAAACACTTTCAAATTTTTCTAGAACAGAAACATTTTTTGCGTCTTCAATCGCGCATAGCTGTGCGTGAACATGTTGCACTATTTGTAGAGATTCTTCTAACGGCACCGCAGGATTTTGTAATTTTTCTATTGCATCTGCTAGCCCGAAGTAATTGTCGTGAATGATTTTTAAATCCATTTTAACCTGACTATCTTGAAATTTCGACTGGCTTTTCTGGATAGCGGCAGCTTCCTTTGTATCGAATTGTAACACCACGTTCTTAATATTGTCAAAATATTTATGATAATAAAACGCGGCCTGCAACCATGTTCCCCAACGAGTTAGAATAGGTTCTGGTGGCTCTGGTATACGGGGGCACAGTCTGTGAAATTCGCGAATACGTTTCGGTGATTTAACAAATACTGCTTTGGTATGCGCTATTAAAGCGTCTACCTCAGGATAACATTTTCTGATACTATCCGCCACAAGATTGAGAGCATGAATTTTACACGTAATGTGTAACAAATTAGCAGAATGCTTTTTAAGAGACCGGCCTACAGAAAACATGTTTGCAGCACCATCACTCACTAACATCAAGAGTTGGTTTGTTGAAAGTTCAAACTTGTCCAATGTATTTAACACTAACTTTGAAATTACTTCGGCAGTACACTGTTGTATTCGTTTAGAGACTAATAGAATTGAAGGTGCCGATTGATGAGGTTCCAATTTGCGTGCCATTACATTAAGAACAGAATGTTTCTTCCGATCTGTTGTTTCGTCGACACATAACCACAATTTTTGATCTTTCAACTCCGGTTTTATTTTTTGTTCAATATGTTCGCGCGCAGATGGCACAATTCTTCGTAACGATGTTCGACTTGGTAATATGCACTCCGATTAGTTATTCCAAAAGCAGATAAATGGTTCCTTGTCTAGTAAATTAAACGGTATATTACATACGATAAACGTAACGCATAAATGAAATATACATTTTTCATCGTCTCGTGCGCAATTTCTTTTTGAGACATGCTTTTCACTATTTACGTGTCGTAGACAATGTTGTCTGGACCAACACATTAACAGGATTTTACAGATTACACATTCAATTTTAGCACCTTCATATATTAAGTCTGGAATTTCTGCAATAAATTTTCGAAGTTTGTCCGACCGCGGTCGTTTTGCTGACGAAATCATAATTTTTCTAGGACAGATAAACAATTGCGCAAATGACCGGCAGCGAAAATGTCCGTACTGCTCCGCAGACGAAGTAATACTACCGCTCCTCTCGGTTCGAACTGATTCTACGCCGATGCGCGGTACCACTCGTGGCCAGCGTTATTGATGACTCTAAAGTTCGATTCGGGGCATTGTTGTTCTATTAGGCTCTTACTAAGATAGTAAAAAATCACTCAATGTACACCTTCATGCGAAATTTCCATTTGTCTTCAAAATTGTTTTTTTTAAACGCTCACTGTAAACAAACTGCTCGGCCGATTTTGATGCCGTCATTGCTTCAACAATACAAAACTGTAAAATTTTACGAAAATAGTAATGTTAAATCTCGATAGCGCCATCTAGTTGTCGTTTGTAAAAACTTAAGGCGCTACCCTCGTAACAAACAAGCGTAAACGATACGAGCCACACTGAAAAGTTATCAAAAGCATTTGAGGAATTGGACTGTGACAGAAGCGCTATCCTGTAATTAAATTTTGTTTTAGTTACATTTTTTTGTTATAATAAACAAATTAATTACTTGCGCCACTGTATCTACAATTCCTGCTATTGGCTATGCAAAATAGAGGAAAGGTTTCTGCACACTTCTGCCACGCAAATTGTTGAATTAATTCATGGAATATGTAAGTAGCAAATAACAAAATAATAAGTTTCAGTCCTGACGTCTTATTGGCAGTTCCTCTAGTTCTCGATTAGTTTAACGATGGTATAAAGATAATCACAGCTTTTCATGCATGGAGAGCATTCTCGCAAAATTCAACCAAACAGTTCCATATCATTTTAGTAGAATCAAAATTTTTTTACTTCTTGCACATAGAAGTTGGTACATAAAACTAAGGAAAATTTTATACTGTGAAAAGAAAAATCTGCTATTATTAGAGGTTTACTAATTATCCGGTAAATGGTCATTAACGTTTAACTTTACTCGATACAAGAATGTTAGCGCATTTGTTAAGGTTCATTTAGGTATAAACATTAACTTAAAGCTTAAAGTTTACTGTCAATGTAGAGATCCCTAATTCAATTGATCTCAACTTGATTTAGGCGTCATTTGAAGACTGTTGCTTTGCTTCCTCTCACCCTCTCTAAAAATCCTTTGCACCAGATGTCAGCAATCGTTACCCGAACATGCGTTCGTTGTCTGAACTTAGCGAAAGTGTTCGTTGTGCCTTTGTTCGTAATCCTGCTTAAGTAATTCCATTCGACACAAAATTGAATTTATCGCGTTTTGTGTGAATGCGCTTCACATGTAAATGAAACGTATGTGTACTATGCCAACTAAAGCGGCAGAAATTGTTATTGCTTCTTTATATTAATATAGCTCATGAAAAGCCCTATAAATTTGACTAACGTATTTATTGGAAAAGAATCAGATAAGGATGTTCTCATTCCGTCTAAAGTGTTTTCTCATGACTTGATAAACTACTTTTAGTGAGTTAAATAAAGTCCTTTTTGCCACCATAGTTATGCATCCCTAACTAGCATCCTAAAGAAAATTGTGGTAGCTAGTGATTTAATTGTAAACCGAATATAATACTCATTAATTTTATGTATATTTCATTTGGTTAACTTTCGGTTGGCAGCAGAGGATGATGTAGTAATAAGATGATTGTGCAGATGTTAAAATGCCACTGGAAATTTACTAAGCGGAATTGATTTAGAAACAGAGGGAGCCCGGTTTGCATTTGCTCGTCTTTGCGTATAGTACTCTTCCGAGCCTGAATTGCGAATTCTCCCTCAATGGCACTTGGATTAATTAATTGAAAGGATTCCTGTGAAGTGGCTTCTGCAGCAAGCCCTTTGTTTGATTACTTGCAACAGAGCTCGCAGTTACATGCACATTTCTTTTGTGATGCTTTTAATGGTAATATGTAGTTGAATGTAGTAAGAATGAGTATCTAGGAACAACAAAATGTAGATCTAGTTTGTGACACTATATAGCTTTTTTAATATTCATGCAAATCGATGTCAATTTTAATTTTGTCTATGTGTGTTTGATAAAAAGCTAATCTCTTTTTTTAATTAATGTACTAGTAAACATTAAAATTAAATTTTACACCATAATTTTCATTCATTAACCCATGTAGATTATGAAATTTGAAGATATATGGATATTAAAAAAAAACTAATATTCTGATGTATTCATTCAAAACATTGGTTATAAATAGTCTGGGCAAACAGCGGTAACAGTCAGTGTAGTAGATATATGGTGCGGAGTCGGCGATTATTTATTTTACGCGTTCACAGCGTCAGTACTAAATCGATGCTGTATGCGAGTAGTTCTGTGTATATGTAGGCTGTCGTAACTTATTTCGTAATTGTACGCTTATGTTTGCTTTAAAAATGTCGCAGTCAAGTACGTCGCGAAAACGACCAATGGCAGACACAGTTAAAAACTTTATAGTGGACATACCGGACTTAATTTTTGATGGCGCTAAAATTCAATGTCTAGTTTGTAAAATCCCTTTAATGTGTTGGTCCAGAAGCCATTGTCAACGTCACATCGAAAACAAACAGCATTCTTCTGCAAAAAGTGACATACGAGACCAAGAAAAATTTACATTTGATTTATGAGTTACTCTTATTTTATGTAATCTATCGTTTCGTTTACTAGACAAAGAAGCATTTGTCTCCTTCTGGAATAAATATGCGGACTGTAAATTACCTAGTCGGGCATCGATACGAAATGTAGTGCCATTTGCTCGTGAACATATAGAAAAAAGAATAACTGTGATTGTGTGTGGACGAAACAACAGATCGTCAAAAACATTCTGTGGTTAATGTAATGGTACGTACAATGGAACCACATCGACCGTCATCCTCCTTCTTACTTGCTTCCAAAAGAGTTATAAATTGTACTGCCGACGAGATTTCAAAGGTGGTGTTGAACTCATTGAATAAACTTGAAGTTTCAACTAAGCAACTTTTAATGTTTATGAGTGATGGTGCCGCAAACATGCGTTCTTTGGGCCGATCTCTTAAAAAACACAGTGGTAACTTCTTACATGTAACGTGTAAAATCCATACTCTAAATCTTGCGGCACAAACGATTCCTACATGATTTCCACTAGTAAATGCATTGATTGCTAGTACAAAGGCAGTGTTTCTAAAGTCCCCGGAACGTACCCGACTATTTCACAAACTGTGTCCTGATTTACCTGAACCACCACAGCCGATTATTACACGTTGGGGAACATGGTTGCAGGCTGCGTTTTACTACAACAAATATTTTGATCAAGTAAAGAAGGTAGTTTTGAAATTTAAACGGATAGAAGCTGCAGCAATCAAGAAAAGCCAGGAAATATTTCAAGATAGTCAGGTGAAAAGAGATTTACAAACTATTCACAACAATTACTTCGGACTAGCGGAGGGAATAGAAAAATTACAAAATGTTTCGATGTCGCTAGTGGATTCTGTTCAAATTATGAATGATGTTCACGCACAGTTATGCGCTGTAGAAGGCGAAACAAATTGGTGTGTAATACGAAAATTTGAAAGTGTTTTAGAGAAAGACTCTGATTTTCTTATATTAAGACAAATTTGTGAAGGTGCGTGTGAAGATGCATTAAGTTGTTTCAAAGATTATTTTAAATATGCAAATATAACATCGCTAGACGTCGAACGGTCGTTTTCGACATTAAAAAACATTTATTCCGCACGTCGTACTCACTTGACTGAAACAGCTGTGGAAACATATCTAATGATTCAAATATTTAACAGATGTGATTTCACGGAAGACTTTTAAAACAGTAAGTGTTTCAGCACGTTTTATAATTTATTTCTTACCTTCTATTTTATGTGTAAACTTTTATGCGCTCGCCACGCCTCTGGCTGTTACCGCATATTTGCCCAGGTTAGTTATAAAACAAATGTTCTGTTGCCTCATTCTTAGCTGTGACGTAAGTGATGTTTGTTTTCAAACAAGTATGTTTGACGAAATGAGTAAGCTGTTAACATGCAGTTTATGGGACGCGATATGTAGCAAACATGCATTTTTACCTAAAACGTCCTCCGTTCTTGTACAAATATGTGTGCACCCATTTATTTTGCGATAAGCCGTAATATTCTATTTAAGTAAGTAGAAAAGTATTTTCTAGTTACACTGATAAAATAAACTCTATCGCGAAGGTTGACACTAACTGAAAAACGTCTTCTACAAATAATTAAAAATGAGTAATTATTTCAAGTAAGTAGAAAAGAAGTACTGGCTGCACGCATTATTTTAAGTATTTTTAAATATCAACGAGGCAATTGCTTGTAATTTATTAAAAGAAGTTGTGCCTTTTATTTTTCTAAATACGAGAATGCATCTCATACAAGGCTGTAATTAGTTTCTTAACAGTTCAGTAACTTGGATTTAATTTTTGAAAAAAGTTATCAGAGTAAGAAGATAATAGCTGAATATTCAAAATCATCGACAACGGCTCGATAACAATCAGTGATGGACAATGGAATGGAAAAACCATGGAAAACTAACAAGGTAACATTAGAAATGATTAGAAACCTTTATTGAAGACGTATAAAAAAAATATTGACAAAAATACGAAAAGAAGCTACAAAACACAGTAATTACTATGTTACTGTGAACAGTAATGAAATTAATTCATTTAAAAAACGACTGAGAGAGGTACGAGGGCGAGTCTGGCAGTGCTAGTGAGAGAATCGTTCGGACATTCTTTCATATTATTTTGGTCGTTTAAAATAGCTATTCGATTTCTGTGAGCAAAGGACATAAAGGCTGCTGAGATTCATCGTGAACTTTGTTCCGTTTATGGTGCCACATGTTTCGAGAAGGACGAACTAATGTCCATGATGAAGAACGGAGTGGAAGACTGTTGTGACGGACGAACTTTTGGTTCATGTCGAAGAAAAAATTCGTGAAAATCGGCGATTCACAATCAGAGAACTGAGTGCCCTTTCCCCTCAAATTTCGCATACAATACACAACAGGATCAAAACGGTTTGAGAGTGATGAAGAGCTGCAGGACAGTGTTACACCATGGCTTAATTCACAGGCGGTAGACTTCTATGAAGAGGGCGCTAAAAAACTGGTTCATCCCTATGACAAATGTCTCAATCTTGATGGCAACTATGTAGAAAAATAGCTGAAAGTAGTAGCTTTAAGTTGTATATAATAAAAACCTCTTCATGTATTGGTGTGTTTTTTACTAACCAAACGGAAAAGCAAAGTCATGAAATAGATTTAGAAGAGGCAGACGTACGCAAGATCTTTACAAAAAACAGATCATAGACAAAACAATATAAGCAAAACGGAAGCTTATTTTACATTTATTGACATCAAAATGACGCTTGTTGATAGAAGAGCAAAATAAAATTTTATGGTGAACACTATGAAAGAGAGATGTAAGTCAAGAACTAATTGACACAGTTAAATGTATCTTCCCAATGTAGATTCAAGGAATATAAAGTCTGTCATGTTTGAAACAATGTAAGGTGTAAGACAAGGAGGAATTTTCAATCTGTTTTTATTCAATGTGTACTTAGACGAGATAATGGAAGAATGCTAACCACAAGTAGTAAAATAGCTGCTAGAACATAGAAACCCACAAAACGTTGAGATAGCAGAATGGGCTTTTGGAGATGATATGGTAAGAATGACAGGAGTCAAAACAACTTAAATGTATGGGTTCGCGCATTGGAACGAAATGAAATGGAAGTAAATACGAAGAAGAAAGTTATGGTAGCATCTCTGGATAAAGAAACAATAAACATCAACATAGAAAATGAAAATACTGAACAATTAATAGCAATTTAAGTACTTGAGAAGTAATAGTTCAAGATAAAGCTGTATTAGCTATATCATTCGGTAAATTTTAATTTTATACGAAGGAAAAAGCCTTAGCATATACAAATAAACCGGGTGTTGTGACCAGATCCATGATAACCAAACTCCAGACAATGTAGATGAAATGTCTACGAAAGTAAAGGTAATTAGTAGAAAATCCACTCAATGCTAGAATAGATATAGGAGAAACACCTGGAATGGTGGATTATCTGCAAAGAACAAACACAGTTGAGGAAGGTGTGGGAGGCTAGAATATCAATAAGAAGAGGCAAAAGAAGGTCACTGCAGGACTAGTCAAAGAACTAAAACTAAGAGGAGGAAGTATTCAAGAAGCAGGTGGGATAGCAAAGAGCAGGACGGAATTAAAATATTCGCTAGAATAATATATAAATAAGTTATCCCCATACCAAAATCGACTCTTACCTTTCAAATTAAAATGTTTAAAACTTCTACAATTTATTCTGCCAGTTTACTTGAAAAAAAGTTGCAACATTTTTTATCATTACTTGACTGACCTTAATTTAAGCTTTTGCACCTAAGACAGTAATTTATCGGTCGGCCGCGTGCTCTACTCTCAAAGGATATAAATACAATTCAAATTTGTATTTAATTAAGTCAATTTCGTTTGGAAAAATGGAAAATACGACTTCGATGCAGTTAATTTGATTATAAATTAATTAGCAATTACGACGTGGTTCCGAAGGATATAATTTATTAATTAAGAGGAAATATGCAACCGCAAGTGAAGTGAGTAATTATTTCTATATTTACCTACATATATAGCGTATACATATAGGTACGCCTAAAATAAAACGCTCTAAGGAGAGTATATATACAAAATTGTATACCTGTACGTATGTAGTGCGCGTATGCATCTGACAGTATACTCATATCCTTTAGAGAGATTACTTCCGCGTTGGAGCACAGGAAGATACGCTATTAATATGCAAACGCGAACATGTTTGTGACGTCTTTTCGCAAGACCGCAATCAGTATGCAAACAACGTATTGAATAAGTCATTTTTATCTTTTTCGGAGAATACCGCACCAAGAGCATCGAATAATGGCGTAGGTATAAAGATTGTTGCAGCTTCTTCACAGCTTTCACAGGTATATTTATTCTACGGAATTGGACGGAGTATTTTTCTGTTAAGACAATGTGGGTTTTTATGGAACAGAGTTTGGTACTTTTACGACCTTTATTGCAAGTGGAATTTATATTAATTATACGTATATGTTGGAGTGAGACATAGGGGTGCACTTACACCTTAATTCATTAATTTAATTAAAATTAATTTCAATATTCTTTAAATATCAGAATTTAATTTAATATTTGCGGAATCTGAATTATTTTCGGTTATTATTCGAGTTCTGGCATTTTGATAATTAAGCCGGGCACAATCAGTCTTCGTAACAGAATCGGATCAGTCGCATTGGCCACGGATTATAAATAGTGTACCAATGTGTGACTCGCAGCTAGAGCAACGCAACTGCGCTGAAAGCCAGTGGCGGACGCATAAAAGTTTACACAAAATAAATTAAATGTGATACATGCTCAAACACTTACCGTTTTAAGAGTCCTCCGTGAAATCACAAAGTGGATAATGTCTATTTAATATTTGTAACATTAGATATGTTTCCAAAGTTGTTTCGGCAAAGTGAGTGCGGCGTGAAGAAAAAGTGTTTTTGTATGCCGAAAACGAACGTTCTACATCTAGTGACGTTATATTTGCGTAAGTAAAATAATCTTTCAAATAACTTAACGATTCTGTTGACGCACCTTCACAAATTTGTCTTAATGTGCCAAAATTAGAGTCTTTATCTAAAACACTTTCAAACCTTTCTAAAACACAAACATTTTTCGCGTCTTCTATCGCGCATAGCTGTGCGTGAACATGTTGCACTATTTGCAAAGATTCCACTAACGACACCGAAGAATTTTGTAGTTTTCCTATCGCATCCGCTAGTCCCACGTAATTGTTCTGAATAATTTCCAAATCTGTTTTAACTTGACTATCCTGAAATCTCAAGCGGCTTACCTTGACAGCCGCAGCTTCCTTTGGGTCGAATTCTAAAATCATGTTCTTTATATTCTCAAAATATTTAAGATAATAAAATGCAGCCTCTAACCATGTTCCCCAACCGGGGCATAGTCTATGAAATTCCCGAATACGTTTTGGGGATTTTACAAACACAGCTTTTGTATGTGCTATTGGAGCGTCTACCTCGGGATAACATTTTCTGATACTATCTGCTACGAGACTGAGAGTATGAATTTTACATGTAATATGCAACAAGTTAGCGCAATATTTTTTAAGAGATCGACCTGCAGCAAGCATGTTTGCGGCACCATCACTCATAAACATCAACAGTTGATTTGTTGAGAGTTCAAACTTTTCCAATGTATTTAACGCCAACATTGAAATTACTTCGGCGGTGCATTGTTGTATTCGTCTGGAAGCTAGTAACCACAGTTTTTTATCTTGCAACTCCGATTTAATTCTTTTCTCGAAATGCTCACGAGCAGACGGCACAACTTTCTGTAATGTTCTCTCACTTGGTAACTTAAAGTTCGAATATTCATTCCAAAACGAGACGTATGCTTTCTTCCTTAGTAAATGAAATGGTAAATTACATGCAATAAAGGTAACACATAAATTAAATTTAAATTTGTCATAATCTCGTGTGGAATTTTTTTCTGAAACATGCCCTGCACTATTTACGTGCCGTAGACAATCACTTTTCGACCAACACATTAAATCTATTTTACACACTACACATTGAATTTTAGCGCCATCACACTTTAAATCAGGCATTTCTGCAATAAATTCTCTTATTGTATCCAACTTTGGTCGTTTTCGCGACGTAGGAAACATTTTCAAAACAAACGTAAAACTACGATATAGTATACGACAGCGTAGATGCATACACAACAGATCGGCTTTCGAGTCGCAGTTATACTGACGCTTATACCGAATTGTCCCGGCCGTGTTTATTTTGTGCAAACTTTTATGCGTCAGCCACTGGCTTTCAGCGCAGTTTGCGTTGCTCTACTCGCAGCGGACAGAAGTGATATTGATGAAATCAATACCCCAGTGTAAAAAATAAAAGCTGACGCAATGAAATGTTTAGTAAATAAAACGAATATGTATATGCACACGTTGAAGTGTTTCTATTGCCATTACCTTTTTTTTTGTTTGAAAACGGCATTTGTTGTATATGTAATGTAATAACCTAAATAGTAAACAAAGTAGTTTCTTCAAAAATCTGTTGTACTTAATACCGTAACAATAAATAATAATATAATAAATAAACGTAACTTCTTTAACAGTGTGGATAGGATTGTTGAGAAACTTGCACCATCAAGTATGTTTCTACAGTTGTCTCGGTGAAGGTTGTTCGCTGTGATGAAAAAATGTTATTATATTTCGAGAAAGACCGTCCAACATCTACGGAAATAATACAAGTTACTTCTTACAAATAACCCTTATAGTTAGTTAATGAATGCTGAAACAGTTCACTAAAACCCTTACCGCAATATTTAACTCGTACTGGAGCACGCTTCGATAGCCCAGTTATCATCATCAGCAGTAAAACTGAATTAACAAACTAAGTGAAAAACTAACCTTATATAGCAAATAAATTTGCTATGTAAGGTACCGTATAGCAAATAAATTTGCTATATAATGTTCTCCAATTTTCTGCGATGATTATGCGAGGAAAAGACAAATAACAGGAAATCTTCAGAAGGAACAAAATTTCTGTTACTATTTCTCGAAAGTTGGGTTTCGAACAGGTAAGAGATGAATTTAATTTAATTTAAAAACTTTTACCAGCATGCAGCCAATACAAATGGACGAAACACTGTTTAGAACCATAATTAAGAAAATAACACAGACTAACTAATCTAATCTTTGGCTAAAACTCGCATGATTTGAGATACAAACTGGAGGAAAAACTTCAATTTAAACGATCATGTCAGTCGTAACGATACGGATGGGGTTCAGTTATAATGGGGACATCCAGTATGTTGGATTTCTTCATAAATAACCTACAAACGTATATGTAGCTGCTGGATGGATTTCCGAAAATCTCATGTCGCGGCAATTGTAAAAAGTAAATTGAGGTGCTCAGAGTCTGGCGCATTTACCGCATCTTAATTTAATTGAGAACCCTTGGCGAGTTGTTGCACATAAAGTTTATGGCGATGGAAAGCAATATGTTAGTGTTTCGAAAGTTAAAAGATTGTCACAAGTAAAATACGAGTATTAATATCTAGTTACATAATGATGATCTTACAAATCGCATTTATAAATTTATTTTCACAGAATTGGGAAATTGACTTTGGCATCCTTTTTATGAGAGTAAAGGTAGGTTATAGTAGTAAGTTTTACCTTCATACTTTTGTCAATTTGGCAAGTCACTTCATACAGTCGTCAACTGGTGAATAAATCACTCATCGTTACCGCATGTAATATCCATAGTTTAAGATAATCCGTTTCATTAAATTGGATTCACTATTAATTCTTAACAAAATTTTCTGACTACCAAATACCAGCCTCTACTATAAATACTATTTCTTGTACGAAAATCCAAAGTTCAAAATCAATGTTCTGATGGTTTATGGTACTTTAGAAATGTTAATGTAAGCAATAAAGGCACCTGTTTCTTCTTCGCCAGGCATGCAAAATTGACTCTCTAATAGCGCTAAAACGTTTATGTGAAGAAAAGAGTTGCTGTTTGTTATGTAAGGAAAAAATTTAAAAATAGTTCTTAAGTATTTTACATTTTCCTTGATCATGAGTAATCAAACGGAAAAATATACGTATCAATAAAATAAAAATTGAATTGTGTGTTAGGGATATAAGGCACCTAAACATGACAATAACAAAATAGTTAAGGATCGGTCATTATTTGCATAGGAATTGGTTGATCAAGAGTTTTATTAGCAGGCACTTTTACTATCGTTTTATCTTCAATTACCTCGCATTCCATTGCCTACCTGAAACCAACGAATACGGTTTCATAATATTCTCCCCAAGATCATCCAATGTTGGCATGCAACATCCTTCGTGTAATAACATTTCCGGTAATAAAAGAAAAATATTCACCTCGACGAAAAGGAGGGTTCGAATCTTATTAACTATCCCACCTTAATTTCATTTGTTACTTTATATCCTTAAAGTAATTTCGGAGATTTGTGTGGCGTATAAAATCTTCCGTTGAGGAATAAGTAGCGAAAGCCCCGAGTTCGTCGCTTGAGTAGTTGCTGAAAAAAGACGAAGGGACTCCTGTGCGTAAAACCTTATCGAGTTGCGTTTTTTTGTTATTTGATCCCGAATAGAGATTCGGCGGAACAGGGGACAGAGGAGGGGTTGCTAGGAAAGAGACGTCTGAGGTGATGGGGTCGGCCTGCTCTTCCACATCCACAAGCTGCCCTAATGTGTAACCAACTAACGTGAACTCATGGATGTCTGGGTTTGGTCGGTTTCCAGCTGACAGAAACTTTTTATATGGTAAGTTCGAAATGGTATTAAGGCTCTTCCTTGTAATCGAGTTAGAAGTGAGTTACAAAGTTATGAAAACTCTGAGAAACGGCTTTTTGATTATCCGAGGATCTCTTTTATTTACCGGAATTACAGTTTATTAAATTATTTTAGCTCTCCTATGTCTTTGTTTCGCTTTAACGACGATTAGGACAGCATCTCAGAAGTTATTATGAGACAAAACTGTTTATTTTTCTTCCCAAGATAAAAATTCATGAATTATGTATGATGATAGCTGAATATTCAATTTATTAAAACTGTTATCGTTTATAACCTTACATACATAACCATAAAACATCGTAAATCACGGTATTGAAGATAAACAGAAATAATTAGCACATTTTTATTTTGAATATTTTTTATATGCGGTAATTTTTGCTTCCACATCGGAGTGTAATGCCCGCTTCTGGCAAAAAAATTATGCCCCAATTTAAAGTTATTATCTTAAGCACTTAATACTTACCAGAATATGTAATATAAAGAATTATCGTTTATGATATAACAAAAATATACTGCTTGATTAAACAAATTCAAAGACTCGATATTGTTTATTTGTAAAGCCGAATATAGGCGCTAAAATTCTGGCGCC
The DNA here is from genome assembly GCA_029619315.2 of Dynastes maya. NCBI lineage: Eukaryota > Metazoa > Arthropoda > Insecta > Coleoptera > Scarabaeidae > Dynastes > Dynastes maya. Next base: position 20,189,489 of record JAROYE020000005.1, on the reverse strand, counting down.
AATGACGTGATTCTAAATATCCGTTGTCAAATGTCACTTGCCTTTAGTGCTATTGCATAATGTCACTGATATCGAGTGCTGTATATCGTTCCGCGTCTAAGACTCAAAGCTTAGTCTGTAACATTTAGAACTTTATATTTAATTAACTTGACGTCTTATTTTACTGTCTCAATTAATGGTTAAATGGTTTGTGCTTCGTATAGTTAACTGCTTTTAATTTCAAAATATCCGGCAGAATGTGGAATTGGATTCTCGGTTGGTTTCATAGATTGGTATTCGACTTATAATCCTGGATTATAGCCTTCTGTTAAATGAATTGTGTTTATCACACACAACAATCAAAACTGATTTAGTAACTACATACATGTCTAATAAAGAAAAATATATTTAATAGGTACATACCGCGTTCGTAAGTTCCGTAGTAAAGTGAACCGCTAAAATATATGGACAGTGTTACAACGTTTGCCCACTATGAAAGTATACGGTGGGGAGCGCGAAGCGAATCAAGGACGCTCTTAGCATAAGCGACAACATTATTCGATATATGTATCGGACTCCCGACTATAAATGAATCCTTACGTACCCTAGTATGTATGACATGGTAGACCCAATGGCCCACCGAAGTATATTTTCCTCTACTAGATGAGTAGATACTATTAAATCTATTTTAGTTGTCTATCTGTATATAAAAGGTATTCAGCATTAATTATTTCGAGTTAGAGGATATCAGTAAACCAAAGTAATAGCTAACCTAAGATTTTAAAAATTTCATCAACTTCTATCGTCAAGTGCTAACACAATTGTGAAATAAGAAAAAAGTTTTTTAACTGCAAGTACGGCTTTAGCCATATGTCTTAGGCACCCCTGGAAAATTCCAAGATCTTAGAAATAAGCAAATTTACAGGTATACGGAATAAAACTATTTAGATAAACAAACACAACCACGCTTTAATAGATGTTATTGGGGTAATTGACATAATTATGGGATTAAAAACGAAAAGTATACTTTCTCATCGGTGTGTCTCTAACGGAAAAGAAAACTATTCTTGAGATCTTAGGCGTTAGTATTTTCAAACCAATCAAATTAATAATTTTATTGATTTGAGTGTGCCTACTTTAATTAATGTAACATGCCGAAAACACGCGAGTTGTAGGTTACTAAAAGAAGTCAAATAGCATTGTTGAATTCACTTGGTTTATCTGAAATTGCAATAGCAAAAGTGTTAACGTTGTGGTGTTCAAAATACGTCAAAACATTCTCACGAAACCGTTCGTACAAAAATAGAAATAAAAGTGGACGCAAATGCATTACCGCAGCAAGAGATGATAGGCATTTAGAAAGAACGACAAATGGGATACACTTTTAGACTGGCCTGTACGGTCCTTGGATCTGTCACGCATTGAGCTTTTGTGGTCCATTATTATGGAAGGACTGCTGCTACCTGCTAAAAACTTATTTTGACAATGCTCATTCGCAGGAAAGCTATTATTAAAGCGCATGGTGGTGCCATAAAATATTAGAAGATACCAAAAAATTGTTGTTTAGAATACGTATGTGCAAGTAATGTTGTTTAAACTATTTACTTTGACACATACTAATAATACATAGAGGTACCTAGGACATTTGGTTAAGGCTGTATATATAAGCACTATCAAGAAGCCATTTAGTCTCGAAGCCTTGCATTTTTTTATTTTTGCTTGGTTTCTCTAGTACCGTATTTGTTTTTCTTTTATGTCATCCATTACCCATTCCTCATTTCCTTTACCCTCCTCTGTACAGCCTAATTAGAGTTGTTCTATCCCATATTTCGAAGAAACTTTGCACTCTTTTGCTCATACAAAAGGTACCGTAAATTATAATATTGTGAGGTAGTTCTTTTCTTTGTTACTTTTCTGTTACTTCCCAACCATAGGCTTATTTTTATCTCTTCATTACATGTTATTGAAGAGAACGCAGAATTACATGTAACTATGCTAATTATCAGTCTCTCCCATCGCTTCTCAGTTTTCTGTTTGGAATTCTAGTCCCATTCCATTGATTTTTTGTAACCTTCTAGCTACTGCTACATCATCAGTGAATAGTCCAAACACTACTAATGCTTATAAATTAGAATTTCCTGGGTGGAACTGACAATTCAAGATTCAACTTTGTGATATTTTTCTAGATCCCAGCCTTAAGGTTTTGTGGGAACATATAATATGTAGTTCGAAATCATGTTTACTCTTCCAATTCCGAGCAGGAATTTTGAAAAAAACATTGTGATAGGCTCATCGAAGCGCGCTGAAAGCATAAACTACAAAGCTAATTCTACTTGAAATGACCTATTTAAACAACGACTAAATGATATAATTATATGGAAATGTTCTTATCGAACATTTAATAGCGTTTCATTTCGAAAAAATTAAATTGTCTTCTGTTTTAATAAAAGAGGTGAACTAACTAATGAGATTTATCTATTGTATTCCTCACTAAAAGCCGTAATAGCAAGAGATATTGTTCTTATTAATAGTTTATTACCAAGTAATTTAGGTAAAACCATTTAATACTCATAAATTCCACCAAAGTACGGCGTATTTACAGTACCAGGCAAACTTTCATCTTCAGAAGCGATAAGAATCTCTCTTTGCAGTGAATTTATGACGCACGTTCTGCCTGTACGCTCTTTGTTCTGCTATTGACCGGATCTGCTGGTAACTCGCCCGTTTTTGTATTCGTAAACCATTAAATCATATACCATATCGTCGACAATGTATATCCTATCTTTCTATATGTACTTACTAAGCATTTTCAGTTTCTATTCTCATGTGTGTATAGCATGAATACAGAATGCCGAGTTGGACCAAGGTTCTCCACGATTTCTTTCCGCTTATCTCACCAAACAACAAAGTTTGCTCTCTCCTTGAATTCTCTTTCTTGAGTGCGTGCTATAGCTGTTATTCTAGTCCACTTACGCACCACGTGTTGAAATACATGCGACGTCAAGAGGTAAATAACGAAATACATCTCGCGGAATTGCTACGATCCGTGTAGGCGTATTGTCTGGTTTCCTGTACGTGTGCATAATTTGCAGTGTTCGTTGCACCTATCACATTTCAGATGGTAAACGGTGATTGTGCATATATGACGCCAAGATATACATTTAAATGGGTTATTATCCGAGACTTCTTGATTTGTAAAGCGCGGTATTGAATGAATACAAATAGCACTGCGTTGGTTTGGTTGCCTACCCTGTGGGCGTACTGATTTCTGTGATGCACGTTTATTCAAACAACACTACAACAACTTGGTTGCTTACGATTTTGTAATAAAAGTATCATCATGTTGTAAAATCTGAATTAAATCTGAATTTTTAACAAATGTTATTGAGTATTACGCAAGAAAATATTTGCTTGTTATAAGTTTTTGGTAACTTCGAAGTGGCCCAAGCAATTAATTACTTCCGATTAATATTTTAGGCAGTCCAATTAAGAACCTTAATATATATCTCATTTAATATTTCAATTTAATTGTTTTTCAGAATTTAAAATTAACGATTTCAATTAAATAGTGTACAAGAAACGAAAATATAAACCCTTATTACGATAGCGTTGATAAACCAGATATATATGTCTCCGTAAATAAATTGTTATTTTCAATAAGAATTAGCAAACAACATTAGACTTTATGACTAGGGTTATTAGACGTCTGGATTTTCCCGGACATGTCCGGATTTCTAGCATGTCCGGGGATGATGCGGTTGTCCGGAGAAATCCATCTAGGTTGTCAAAGAAATGAATTTCGCCAGACTTATTAACGAAAAGTTTGAAACACTCGTAATCAATTTTAACTATAAAAAGTCAGTGCCCATTGATAGGATAATTGTTACAGTAAAGTAAAATTAGTGAATATTTTGTATTTCGTTTGCTTACTGTTTGGCGCTACTGGTGTAGTTAGCAAGGGCTGGTGGAGGTGACATCTACCTTCGATTTAAAGAATTAATGATTTACAAAAAATGATTGAGAAGGCATTTAAAAGCAGCCAGTGTGACTCCTTTAAACAATTGGTAAGCTAATCGCGATACACATTTCAAATAGAAAAAATTTTAGTTTCTTACCATTAAATTTTCGATTAACCAAAATTTTCTTTCATTAGAAAAATACCATATTACAGCCTGTAATATACCGTACGAGTTCGCAATCTAACGTTTTGACATTAGTGAGTATCGGAAACCGTACAACGCGAACATACTACTGGACGTGACTTATTACCAAGTAATATTGGATTTGCGAAACGATTGTAAAAACACAAAGGAATCTATTCTCTACGTGTTTGCAGAAATAAATTACATTAAAAACGAACATTAAGGATGTGAGGAAAATGGAGAGGAAATAAGTTATTTAGCCGTTTCCCCGAAATCGTTGATTTGAGATAGATTTACCTAATAAAATGCCGGGGTCAAGAAGAGGGAGGCAAAGGCTATATAAGCTGCTGCAGAATTGAAAACGGGCCAGAAAAAGGATCACTCTGACATACATAGGTTGTCGGACCGCACTTGAGTGAACCAAGCATTAATGACAGCGACTCTACATATATTTTTTATACAACACTAAATAAGGGATATTAAGACTATATCGTAGTGCTTATTGCTAAATGCTGAATAATGCGTCAAAAAACTCCAATAACAAATAAATACGTTTGTGCAGTTAATTGATGAATTGATAATTCACTTTACTATCATCGTCTCACTCTGAACATTTTCGAATCAGGAGATGATGGATGAACATTTACAAATTTTTAATATACTTATTTAATTTTCTTTATATTTGGTTACAATAATTACGTGATTAAGTACGTAAAACATCTAAAAAGAAAAAAATACTACTATGCACCCACACTTCCTCACTTCATTCACAAATCGTAATCAATACGCGCCTCGACAATCCCATAGCGTAGGGAGAGATTTTCCTTAATAGTGACGTGACGTGCGTCTCACGTCATATTTACGGCGTTAGCAGAACACGAATGTCTCACTAATTGGCAATTTCCGATGAAGGAGCGGCTAATAACCGCGCAACGGCGTAGATCAACGTTCCAATATATCGGGGTCAGTCACCGGCACCACGGTATTTCGTTAGTAGCTCGCACTTTGTCCGAAAAATCCGAAAAGTTATGCTTTTCGGTTACGACCATATCCGATCAAGATCGTTTCCTTTCACTAACTATTATATAAAATCGTGGGAGATGATCACGTGACTATAACAAACAGTAGCTTCAATTTCTAATTTTCTTTACGCTAACAAGCTCCTCAGTAGCCTCAAATAAGGTTTTAGTGATAAATTATGTATACTTTTTTTTCTTCTCTAAGATGATTGTGACAACCAAAAACAAACATAAATTTATCGAATGTGTTCTGATAAAAATTTAATATTGATAATTAATAAACATTAGATTTGCTGTTTGTATGCTCAAACCTGAAAAGAACGAATTGTTGTCAGCTGTTATTATTTATCCAGTAGATGTGAAACTAGATTTTTTCATTAATGAAAACCTCAAATTTAATAAACCTTAAGGTAACGTGGCTGTGCTGATCAAACTTTCGAAGACTTTTTCCAAGGCAGTTGGCTCAATTTCAGCAATAACGCGTTAGATTTAGATGAATCGGTTTTTCATGAATAGGAAATGCAACATTTTACTTACTAAGAAAACTATCCAAATGAAAGTGAACTTCATCGCTAAAGATGATGTTTTTAAAAAGATTGTCATTCACTATTTGGTTTTTCATCGGCCGATTAGCGAATTGCCTTCGTTGCAAATAGTCTGGTGGCTTGAGCTTCTTGTAAGGGTGGAGGTGAAGGTCTTTATTGAGAGTTCGTTGCATACTAGTTCTGTTATTGTTCAATTCTTAAGAACAATGACGTATTGATGTTCCTGGATTCTCATTGAAACTCTCTCTGAAGACTGCAATGTTTTCGACAGACCGCCCAGGACGAGGACGCGGTGGAGTTTTTTCATAACCGAACCAGTTTCCCCAAATTTTCTTATTCACCTTCGAATGGAGGACTCATTAATTGAAATATGGTTAGTGCGGTTAGCACCACGAACTTTTCGAAGAGTCTCCCCGAAACTTTCGCCAAGTTTGTGATAACAACACATTGTTCTTTTATATAACGATTCATTTTTAATAACCTCAATGTTTGCAGATGACAAATGTCAAAAAAAAGTAAAAAAAATTGTGGGAAATTAAATCCGGCGGTACCCAATGTACCACACGTTAATATTTCTTCTTTTCAACTATCTAACATAGGATTTAAAAAGTACATTAACACTGTCATTTCATGGACAGTAGTTTTTCGACGAAGGCTATGGATCCTGTCTGTACGCTCATAAACTAATACTAGAGTCTTGTATATGTACTTATGTTTCACATTAACTTGTTTGTAGTCTTTCTTAATTATGCGGTAGGGAGGATTAATTTGAAAAACAGTTTGATTTAAGTTTTACCCTGTTTCCGGGTTATATATCGGGAATAGAAGTCATAAAAGTGTGATAGGACTGGGTGTTATTTTTAGCAAAACACGTTCTACGTATAATATCACATCTCCTGGTAGCAGTTCTTGAGATTTAAAAAAAGCACTTGTTTGCAACGGCAATTGCAAAACGAGCAGGAACCCCCTAAAAGAATTGCAATTGTCCAAAGTGAAGTAAACATACAGGGCTTGTGTCGTGAGAAATGGCGTCCTCTGTCACCTTTTAATCTAGCTACGACTTGCGTGATAGCTTGTGTAAGTATAAAATTATATGTTTCTACCAGTGGCGAAGCGTTAGTGGAGACTTTGAGACTAAGCTTGCTCAAAAATAATAAAGCGGTGTTCTGTATTAATTATGGAATGTGTTTTATTTTTTAGGGATAAATCTACACAATTTACTAACAGGTAAATCAATATTGTGGGACTGCGACACAATAGTCTCTTTGCAGTAACGTTAGTTTGGAGAGAACCACGTAAAGTTGGTAGAGCGGCATTCGGTGCATCTAGTCACTGCGTGCGTACGGTTGAGACTTGAGACTAGTCTCATCCACAGAGCGTAAATGTATACCGATTCGGAAAATGTGATATCAGCCATATCGCTATATCAGCGTACACATAGCCAGCGTATACATACATATATGTACGCTGATATAGCGATATGGCTAATTTCACATTTTTCGAATCGGTAAATTGCTTGCATTGACATGCCCGCCCAATTCAAATTTAAAATGATCTAACTGATTTTCGTAGTAGGCGCCATAAATTCTCGGCCTGATAGAAAAAATAAACTTAGTAAAATATAACAATTTTTATTTTTCAACATAATCTCTCCTAACTTCAATACATTTATTACAACTGTCAATTAATAGTTCTATACCCTTGTAAAAATCATCTGAAGTTTTTCCCTCAAAACGTTGCATTACAGTTTTCTGGGACGAGGTTCATCGGGTCGCTGCCATTCCATCAATTCGTTTTTGGATGGAGAATCATAATACAGAACTATTGTTTCATCTCCTGTGACAATGGTCTCCAAAATCGGTTTCGGGTCGTCTCCACACATGCTTAGAAACGAGCGTGCACATTCGACCCGACGTTCACGTTGGAGAGCAAAAAGGTGATGCATACCCAATATTCACACCCAAATGGTTATGGAGGATTCGGCGAATACTTGTTTCAGAAATATTGGACATCACTGCTAATTCCTTCATTTTCAAACGACGATCTGCCAATACTATTTCTTCAATAATTGAAATGTTTTGAGGCGTTATCAGTTTAATTGGCCGACCGGGGCGCTCATGATCTTCAAGGGATTCTTGCCCCAAACGGAAAGATTTTGCTCCTATGAAAGAGATAAATGGCCATAAACGCCGTCTAAACGTTGTTTAATGTGATTAGGCGTATGCCCTCCTTTTGTTAAAAATTGACCGCGCGGTACTCAATTTTCGTTAACTGAGACATTTTCATGCACTAGTCACGTTGTCTGGTTGGCTACTAAAAACTACTACTCTCTAATATGTATAGTGTAAGCCTTGCACATGTGCAACTATGACGCAACGTAGTTTGAACGCGCTTGAACCTGTATAAGCTTATCAGGCCGAGAATTTATAGCACCTACCTCATATACGTAACATAATTTGTGCACATTGGTTCCATTTTGCCTCAAAATCAAATAAAGCAACAGCTTTAATGTTGTACTTGTTGTCTTTATAATTATTTGCATAGATGGACCACACCATACCATCATTTAAGTTTCTAGTGTATCACTTTGATTACTTCATATTTTTAAGAAACAAGTTTTATGGATTTTCTATACGTGTATGTAGGTTATAATTGTAGGGTTATTGTGGTTATCATTGGGGTTGAAATCCTTTTTTATTTTTGTATTTCATAACATTTAATAATTTATTAGCAAATTGTACAATTAGAAGCCCGATTTAGAAATTTCGATGTTTTATTGACATTTTAAATAAAAATCAGTTTTTGGGGTAGAGTAAAAATTCGCCCGTGATAAATTAGAGAAGTTACAGAAGAAAATGAATTAGTCAACATTTTTTCGATACAGAAAAGCACTTATCACTTCATTGCCTTTTAAAATATCTTTGAGACAACAAATTAGATGTTGTCTACAAATAAACTACAAAACCCCTACCATTAGTACTCACAATACTTGCTGTGACTGCAAGTAGTAAGAGGAGTATGAGTACGCTTAAGTGTATTGAAAACTATGTGAGGAATTTTGCGACAAATGACCGATTGTCGAAGTTAGGAATATTTTTCAAATGAAAAGAATTATTAAACGAAACCTTTAAAGACACGTTTTGGATAAAGTGAAAGAAAGACAAATTGAACTCTTTGTAACAATATTGACGTACATATGTCTAGGTGAAATCAAGTCCATAGGCCCTGAACATTTTTTGATTAATTTGCGTATATTATTATGCATAATGCATTGTCAATTTCATTCCTTAATTAACTATTGCTTATTGAGGTGTTGTTTATTTAATACCTGTTTTCATAACGGTTTGCTATTTTTCGACCTCTAAATGGAAATCCTAATAAATCTACGAGAGCACATAAACATAAATGCATATGAATGTAATGTCACAGCAACTAAATTAACCGACTCGCTAATATAGTCAATGAGATACATTGACTGATACATAAAATACAGCGCAGCAAGTTATTTCAATTCGAGTACGGTTTGTTAATTACACCTGCATCTGTAGCGCGAGAGAAGTAACATCACCGTAGTGGTCGTACATACCTCGGCATCGCTGAGATGCAGCGATGATTGTTATTCGAATAATGCTCATTCTCGGGCGGTGCGCAAAAAGTTCCGAGAAAATAATTAATTTACAATTATAATGTTCATGGGCGAATAATTCGCTTAATAGATTCTTCTTCTCCTCCTTCTTCTCCGTCTTCTTATTCGCCGGAGCTTAATGAATTATTCAAACATCGAACTGTTATTTCTGGATCACTCCTCCTCTATACATCTACAGTAGCGAATAATAAGAAAGGCGTTTATATAGGAACTGCTACGGCTGTAAATGCTACTGCAACAACGGTGTAATTTCCACTTGAATCGATCTTGTCAAAAGCCAACTCACAGTGACGTGGAACCAAGGCAACAAATGTTTATGTTACTTCATCGTAATGTTATTTTTTTAAAGTAAAAATATCCAGAAAAAAATTGAGTGCAAATAATATATTAATTGGGTTATACGAAACTATCTTTGTGAGTAATAATGTCTATAGATATAAATTGTTGTTAAAAGCGTAGCTACTTACACTGGAAATTGAGATTTTTCATATTTAGTTGTTTGTGATTGCAATATAGCGAGGCGATGTAATGGTGGTGGTTCTTTCCCTGGATTTTGCCCTAGATTAATTGTATGTTTCTGTCTGTGTAAGCTCCTGATGTTATTCGACTATTGGAACATTTTAATGAATTCTTTAACTTAAAGATACTTTATTTAACCTATTTAGACACTTTTTTTCTATTTTTCAACGCTCACTAGGCTTTGGGAATGTTCAGTAGAAGCATTTTGGTGTACGAGCCCTATGAGTTTGAAACAATCTGCATATCAGTCGTTACTACAAAATACCACAATGAACTAGGGAAGTTGAATACGTGTACGGTTAAAACTTAATATATTTTATCGATAGGCTGCATATTAAAGTATCTATTTAGTGAAGTTAGTTCCAAATTTGACATTGCTAATCTCAGGGATAATAGTTCATTTTTCTTCCTAATGTCGTTTGACTTCTTATATTCGCAGACGTTTATTACTAACGCTGGCCACGAGCGGTACCTCGCATCGGCGTAGGATCAGTTCGGACCGAGAGGAACGGTAGTATTACTTCGTCCGCGGAGTAGTACGGACATTTTCGCTGCCGGTCATTTGCGCACTTGTTTATCTGTCCTAGAAAAATTATGATTTTGTCAGCAAAACGACCGCGGTCGGACAAACTTCAAAAATTTATTGCAGAAATTCCAGACTTAATATATGAAGGTGCTAAAATTAAATGTGTAATCTGTAAAATCCCGTTAATGTGTTGGTCCAGACAACATTGTCTACGACACGTAAATAGTGAAAAGCATGTCTCAAAAAGAAATTGCGCACGAAGCAATGAAAAATGTATATTTAATTTATACGTTACGTTTATTGCATGTAATATACCGTTTAGTTTACTAGACAAGGAACCATTTATCTGCTTTTGGAATAACTATTCGGAGTGCAAATTACCAAGTCGAACATCGTTACGAAGAATTGTGCCATCTGCGCGCGAACATATTGAACAAAAAATAAAATCGGAGTTGAAAGATCAAACATTGTGGTTGTGTGTCGACGAAACAACAGATCGGAAGAAACATTCTGTTCTTAATGTAATGGCACGCAAATTGGAACCTCATCAATCGGCACCTTCAATTCTATTAGTCTCCAAACGAATACAACAGTGTACTGCCGAAGTAATTTCAAAGTTAGTGTTAAATACATTGAACAAGTTTGAACTTTCAACAAACCAACTCTTGATGTTAGTGAGTGATGGTACTGCAAACATGCTTTCTATAGACCGGTCTCTTAAAAAGCATTCTGCTAATTCGTTACACATTACGTGTAAAATTCATGTTCTCAATCTTGTGGCGGATAGTATCAGAAAATGTTATCCTGAGGTAGACGCTTTAATAGCGCATACCAAAGCAGTATTTGTCAAATCACCGAAACGTATTCGCGAACTTCACAGACTGTGCCCCCGTATACCAGAGCCACCAGAACCTATTCTAACTCGTTGGGGAACATGGTTGCAGGCCGCGTTTTAGTATCATAAATATTTTGACAATATTAAGATCGTGGTTTTACAATTCGATACAAAGGAAGCTGCCGCTATCCAGAAAAGCCAGTCGAAATTTCAAGATAGTCAGGTTAAAATGGATTTAAAAATCATTCACGACAATTACTTCGGGCTAGCAGATGCAATAGAAAAATTACAAAATCCCGCGGTGCCGTTAGAAGAATCTCTACAAATAGTGCAACATGTTCACGCACAGCTATGCGCGATTGAAGACGCAAAAAATGTTTCTGTTCTAGAAAAATTTGAAAGTGTTTTTGAGAAAGATTCTGATTTTGGCACATTAAGACACATTTGTGAAGATGCGTCAACAGAATTGTTAAGTTATTTGAAAGATTATTTTACTTACGCAAATATTACGTCACTAGATGTAGAACGTTCGTTCTCTGCATATAAACGCATTTTTTTCCTCATGCCGTACTAGTTTTGCCGAAACAACAGTTGAAACATATCTAATGTTGCAGATATTTAACAGACATTATTCACTTTGTGATTTCACGGAGGACTCTTAAAATGGTAAGTGTTTAAGCACGTGTTATTTAATTTTTATTTAAAAGATGAGCGAAATTATTTGCGGCAGCAAATATCTCTATTAGCAGAATAACTCCAGTGGAACGCGAGGCCTGGTCGACTCTACGCTACTGCGCGGTACCGCTCGTGGCCAGCTTTACTTATTACAATAAAAAAAATGGCCTAATTAAATGAATTTGTCATTAAGCTTGATACAACATTTTATAGTCCAGATAACATCATCGACAATTACGTCTTGGTGCTAGCTTCATCTAATAGCAACGGTCAGAAGCCAAGGGAGTATAAAAATAAACCGATTCGCTTAGAAAATACAACCGTCTCGTAATTTCGCGACCTTGGCCTTTATTTTGAATCTAATATACTTTAATCAAGAGAGAGCGAGAAAGAGAAAAGATTACGTCATTTATACTCAATGAACGAGGCGTATACCAAGCGAGAATTAGTGTATTCATAAACTATTATGTATACACAAAACAAATGCACATATACATACGTGTTATTCTTCTTATTGTCTCTCCCAATGTTATTTGTGTATGCATGTGCTAAGCAACGACTACATTGTGCAATTAATTTATTGTTTTATGGGATGGTGCTGTAAATTGTGACAACGAGGAAATTACATAATTCATTGTCTATGAAATGAAATTGATTTTCTTTGCACCATTCAATTGAATGTTTTATGTGAGCATTGAACTTTAAGCCATTGCAGACATTGCATCTTCATATTACATACACACGTCCAAGTGTACAATCACTTAATTTTAAAATATCTCCTATTATTCACCTATTCTCTCTTTTGGGAGAATGAATATTTTCAATGAAATTAACTGTATAGGCGAATCATCAAGGTAATTTGAACAACTGTTTCTGCAATTTAATTTGAAGTCTCTATATTTTGTGAATATTGTTAAATAGATTTTATGGGATAATAAAGCCATGCTCTAGTAAGGGGATCCAGAAGGTCTATAAAATAATTTCGAAAAGTTTAACGATTACAAAAGCTGCCACCAGTGGACTGCTACAGTAGTGGTATTACATTCGGGAAAATCGATTCAGTGCTCTGCTGCCGTTTATGACTAAATCTGTTGTTTTCTTCATTGTGAGGGATTGTACATTCCACCTGGCTTACCAGCGACGCCGCTAATGTTGCAGCACCCATATCGGCAGCTTTAGCGATTACTAGAAAACAACACTTAAATGTAAAATAGATAACGTAATCCTAACAGTTTCAATAATTGTATATAACTATAACTATATTTGCAGTAAAACGCCTGTTTCAGTTAACAAATTAACACGTTTTGATTGTATTACCTTTTACCCATTATACATTTTAGATCTACCTGTATTGTGATTTAGTGCTATGTGTATTCAAATGGAAGGATTACAACACGTTTTTTTATTCCAACTAGGATTTGCCAACGTATACCGCGTTAGTAAGTTCCGTAGTAAAGTGAACCGCTAAAATATATGGATAGTGTTGCAACGTTTGCCCGCTATGAAAGCATAAGGTCGGGAGCGCGCGAAGCGAATCAAGGACGCTCGCACAAGCGACAACATTATTCGCTATATGTATGGGACGCCTATAAATGAATCCTTACACACCCTAGTATATGCACGGTGAACAAAATGCCCGCGTAATTTGAAATTTTAGCATGCAGTTAGTGCAAAGTAGCGATTTATATTTTATAATTTGATGTTTGCTTTGCAATTAAATTTAGGCGCTGTTAGCTCATTTGTGATTTGCTTATTTAACATAATACAGTCCCTGGCCATCAAATTAGGACCGACTTAAAAATATTATGATTTTGGCGTAAAAGAAACAGTTGGTAATGTTGGCAATATTATTATTTAATTACATATAACATCCAAGTAAGTATAATTTGAACATATGTTTACTAATATTTGCTTGTTCCTTCTCTGTATTTTATTATTTCCTCAATCCTTTTTGGCATACTGCCAGTGAAGCTTTTTATTGTTTTTTTAAAATCTCGTCGCTATTATGCCATACATTTTCAATATGTTGTTGTAATTCTTCCTTTGTAGTTGAGTTTCGTGCACATACGATGTTTTTCAAGACATTCCACATATTTTCAATTGGGTTTATGTCTGGTGAATTGCCTGGCCAAGGTAATACGCGCAGATTTTTGGATTCAAGGTATCGCATTACACTTTTTGTCTTATAACACGGTGCATGCAAGTGTATGGTGCTCGAGTCGGATCCAATGAACTAATATAAGGTATTAAATAGTTTTGTAAAACTTTTTTATATTGTTTTTGTTCCATTGTTCCGTTAACGAAATATATCCGGTACTTCTGTCATAATACACGACCAAACCATTACAGGTTTAATAGATTTGATCGCACATACTTCTTTATAACGCTCTGAAGGACGTCGACGAACAAATTGGCTTTTCTCCGTTAGCACTTCTAGCCGTGATTCGTCACTGCAGATAATCTAGGAAAAAATAAAAATGTAGAGAACTATTAAGCGAACTATGAGGATGAATTTGACCAGAAATACAGACGATAAATGAAATTTACCTTTTAACCCATTGAAAAGATGTTAGTCTTGGCTTCTTTGCCGGACGTCTACATTTCAAGCCTGCTTCATGAAGACGTCTACGGATTGTTCGGGCTGATATTTGTATACCTTCTCTACTAAGAACTTTACGAACACCTTTAGTGGATAAAAAACGATGTTCTGCAGCCACTTTTACTATACAATTATCTCTTACAGTTTTGCGTTTACCAGCACAGTATGTTCTGCCACTACTTGTACTAGGAATATTCTCCTTAATTAATTTCGCATTTCTCAGAACAGTTTGATGTGATTCACCCTCTTTTTGTGCAACTTCACGTTGAGAGAACTCTCCTATCTCTAGAAGCAGAAATTCGTGCTTTTTTCTCTACAGTTATATCCTTCTTTCGCGTTATGATAATAATTGACCGCGAAAATAGACGCACACAAATGAAATTAAAACTCTTTGAAATATAAGTTCTTTGGAAAATCGGTAAAGATACTGTTTTTATTTATATATGCAATGGCACTAACGAACTAATGAATTACACAATTCAAACTAGACATAATTTTTGTACGTACGAATGGTAAGAGGCGTGATTCATAGCAGGTGGATATATAGTTGTGTAATACAAGTTCTATATATACTATCGCCTCGCTTATTAATTTTAATTTTAATCTAAACAACACAGTTTACCTTACACACGTCGAATATCTATAGGAGATTTTACAATTACTTTGAATACTACTGGACATCCTGTATGTTTTCTATGTGACATGTTAACCCTCTGATGGCTATTTGGATATGTATTATGGTGGCACCTACACACCGCTGAAAAAAGAAAATTATGGGTTTTAATTTTTTTGTACTTATTAATAAATGTATAGTCCGTTTCATTTTATTTTAATTTGACTAATGGGCAGATAAATACGTTATATATAAATATATATAAAAAAAAATTATTTACTATTTAGTCAGGTTAAAATAAAATGAAACGGACTATAACATGTACTTTATATGTAAAACTATTTTTTCCCGTTGTCTTGTTACAGGCATACGAAACATAAGCTTAGTTAAATTTTGATTCAATTTGCATCAAAATCATCTTTATTTTTAGTATTGCACCTAAGGTGTGCATCGAACTCATTTTCTGTTCCATTTATTTCAATAATGTTGTTGTTAGGACGGAATATGTTCTAAAACCAAACATTTCTTACCCTATAATCTATCTTTTTTTTTTAATACAGTCAATCTGATCTTAAATATTATAATGTCACTTGCCGTTTACTAACGCAAATACGAAACGATATTTTATTTACTACAAACAAAATAACCAAAACAATTAAAATAATTAAATATCCAATAGCCCTTAGTTCCACATTTAAATTGATCGCAAAATACAAAGATAATTTTCTCGTGCGTAATCACTATGCTTTAAAATAAACGAAAACAAAAAAACCCTACTACAATCCTTTTGTATTTTGCAGACCCCAAAATGAGTTTTCTTTTGAATATCCTACTGCAGTACATCTTATTCGAAACACAACAATCATAAAATTACATTACCTGAAGTTTTAAAACTTCGAATTGGCTATCCTAAGATACTAAAAATAATAATATATGTTATGCCGTACGTTAAAGAAGCAAATCAGCTAATAGTACTTAAGTTTACTTGAAAACAAACATGAAAATATAAGATATAAATCGCTACTTTGCACGGACTATCAAATTACGCCAACATTTTATTCAGCCAATGACAATACAGAATTCATATACATTGGTAAAACCTAGTTGGAAACGCTAGCTATTGTTCTGTTAAATATTTATATCGTCAAATGCAGCTGTCAATCGCTCAACTGACGAATTTGACGAAGCACTATACATGCTCACGTATAGTGTGTTCAGTTGGCCACTCAATAGGTATGAAATTCCATTTGGCAGATGTTAGTTATTTTTCGGAGGCCTCCTTTCCTGTCCGAGCCTCCGATCTTTGGAGTGGGGGTATTAAATAATTTATCTAAGTCTAGCCAACGACAAATGTGGGAAACGTGAATAAAACTCCTCTTCTGTACAATTTCTCCATTTCGTAAATCTTCAAAATTAATGAAAATTCTTTCTACAACAAACAACAGAATAAATTCAGAGGTATTTCTAGCAGGGTTTCATAAATTAAATATCTATCACAAAATTATTAAGTAGAACGTTAGTAAATTTTGTTATTGTTTGGTTGTCGATGTTATTCTGTATCACACAATAGCATAATTTCAGTCGTCTAGCCGAGACAGTTCATTCATTCTCTCTGCTACTTCTAAAAATAACTTTATTTATCAAAATTCCTCGTTAAATTATATTTGGATAGAAGTCATCAAAATTTGCTGTGGTTAAAAACAATAGCCATCGCGATTAAAATAAAGGAGAAAAGGGACACTAATTAAATTAATCATTTCTGGTCAAGCTTTCATCGAGTTAACTCGTATGTTGACTGTACTCCCACTTTAAAGTATCTAATATTCAAATCACAGAATAAATTCAAGGTAGAAGAAAGAGAAGGTTTGAGGTTAGAATAGGCAGGTTTCCTGTGAATGTTATAGGAACATAGAGTTTATATGACATCTCCGTAAAATCAAGGTTAATTTCAATTTTTAGTTTTTATTTGCTTTTTTTTAAATCTCATTTGTTGATGCTAAGAATTCGTTTGAAATTGCCGAAAGAGTGTGTAAGAACACTTATGAATCCCACAGTTACTATGCTTATTTTAAATTTACATATTGCATAATTTATTTGCTATATAAGGTTAGTTTTTCACTTAGTTTGTTAATTCAGTTTTACTGCTGATGATGATAGCTTGACTATCGAAACGTGCGTCCAGTGCGAGTTAAGTATTGTGGTAAGGGTTTTAGTTAACTGTTTCACTAGATTATTGTATTAAAAAGATGTAAAACGCTTTCGTATTTCAAAATTTCCGTATAAATAGTTTTAATTCGGGCTAAAACTGCATGTAAGGTAAGTGATACAGTAAATCAATAAAGATGGCACGCACTAAAATGCTAATAAAGTTCCACTTCGCAATGAGATTTCTTTATAATCTGCCTGGATGTCACCTTTAGCGTTTTATGAGAATTTTATGTCGTCAGGACCGACATTATATGCATCTATTTAGATTTACTGCTGAAAGTTTACGATCTCGCATCAAGTCGGGGCTAGAGTTTTCATTAAAACGGTAATATTAACTCTAGAAGTCGAGTCTTAATATGCGAATGTTGTATTTTTATTATCGTCTTTTAATTATTAAGTATAATTAATTAAATAAGACATTGTACATGTACAACAAGATATCACACGTGGTACTAGCTAAAGCACATAATATATCAGTTTTATTATGGTTTGTATTTAATCATTTAAAACAGTTTGTTTTAACTTACACATCGTTGTACAGTGAGCAACACAGAAAATGATCGCTGTACGCCTTTATTTATGTTGTGTAGGGCAGTCATTTCTTGTGTCGTTAACTGCACTAGTGAATTCATCAAATATAATTATGTGTAATGATTGCTTATATTATTAGCGTATCCCTATATCCCCTATTTCAATGATACTATCATAATTATTGATGTTTTATTGGTGATTGTTTTGAAAAATATTTCGGTAAAAAATGAAAACTCAGTCGCGTTAAAAACTAAAGGAAAATTGTCATATTTTAATTATACAATAGTTAAGAAATTACGCATTTGTTCCTAGTTTACATCTTTCAAATTGTATAGAGAATTATCACGTTTATGGAGTATTTGAAGACATTCGCTAATTAAAGCGCTATTTCAGAAACTCGACATTTTCATGCCTCTTTTTTCATTACCACTTGTTTTTGTTCTTCATCTCCTTCACCAGAGCACCGACAAAGGCCTTTTTCCCATGTAGAGTTGAAAGAGAAGCGCTCTGTTGTTTACCACCGCTCAATTGAGGCGAACTCACGAGGTAGAAGGTAGTTCGATGCAGACCTCGTTCATATATCACGCGAGGTGTCGAGTACATTCTCTTGATTTATATACGACCGTGTATGTGATAGACTGCAAGAAACATTCATCCCCAAAAGAAGTACTGCGGACACGGCGGCGTCAAGCGCGCTGTTTGCTCATGATTAACATTGTTCTTGTATACTTACGAATGACTTCCTAACGATTCACTTATTTACCAACCTGCCACAAGTCATACCTATCTCGTAATTTTCCTGTCCTCGGTCACTCCACACGTTACGTTAATAAATGTAAGTGCAGGGAATTTTAATTTTGTGTAGGTATTTGACAAACGTGTTTCACGTACTGTAGTTGTAAAGTTACATATGTAGCAGGTCCGTTTTTGATGTACATAATATTCGCAGCAAACGAAATTTATATAACATAAACATTCTTGACCTTTAATTTATGTAGTCTCTCTGTGTATACTCGTCTGAAGAATTACATTCTTCAATATAAATAAAGAATTTCACCGAGCAGTAGCAAACTTAAGACATGCAAAAAATTTCAGCCTAAGCCAGTGCTAAGTGTTCAATTGTAAGATATAATTAGCGACTTTGACTGATAATGCAGGACTCATTTTATAAGGTTTCGACACCTTTAATGTGAGGGACTGTTGTATAAATATAACATCATAGAATTCTATTTCAAGAGCCTATTGCAGTAATGTTTTTCCTTGAATGATTTAGTAATGATGCATTTAGGGCCGATCTATTCACCTTCTGTTAAAGTTCCAAGTAAGCTTACTTGAGAGAATAGTACAAAAAACTGTATGTTCACCTCCCGTTAAATTAGCTAAAGTAGCTGCACTTACTGGTCAGTTAATTTATAGGCAGGTTAATCCCGCATATAACTCACTAATGACAAGTTTGCAACCTCACCTCATTGTTTATATCGCGAGGAGAGTGCGGTGCTTTGTGAATAAAATTACCACGATCGTTATTTGAAGATAGATGTAACTGATGATATCCTTACCCGATACGACGACCTTATAATGCAGAAAATAGATTTCAACACGAAAATAATTTTGATAAATTGAGTGATCTAGATTTTTTAAGACGTTTTAGATCGTTTAAACCATCAGTACTGGAGCTACTACACTCGATTGAGAACTGCAGTGTGTATGTTTTCTTATGATACAGTTACATAATAGAAATTAAAAATGTTTTAGAAAATACATTTCTGTAATTTAATTCTTTATAAATACTACATTAATAAATATACAGGGTGCGGCAGGGAAACGGGAAATTTTAATAACATCGTAGTTTCGAAAATATTTATAATTAATGAAAACAAAATACATCATTTGAAAGCATATAATTGTCCACTTTATTTGTGGAAAATTACGTCATCGAGATGAGCACCTTCACGTTGCACGCACTCCTCATACCTTGACCGTAAATTTTCCATGACACGACGACACATTTCCATTGGAATATTGCTTATCTCGTCTGAAATTGTTTGTGGACTGTGCTCGAAAAGCACTTTCTTTAAGTATCCCCACAAAAAGAAATCACATGCTGTTAGATCGCGAAATCTCGCCGACCAAGGGATATCTCCATTTCTTGATATAATACGGTTAGGAAAAAGGTTACGTACAGCAGCCATTGACACTCGAGCAGTACGGAATGTTGCCCCATCCTCCTGAAACCATGTGTGTCGATTAGCTTTAGGAAATCTCGTTAAATGCTGCGTTAAGAAAGTTTCAATCATGTGAGCATAGCGCGAGGAAGTCACTGTTACTACGTGTTGATTTTCGTCCTCGAAAAAATATGAGCTGATTATTCCAAACGATGAAATTGCACACCACATTGTGCAACGGCTTCTGGTGTTTACTTTGTGGGTTTTCTGCCGCCCAGTAATGACAATTTTGTTTATTGATGAAATCGCTTAAAAGGAAATGGACTTAGTCTGACATTTGGCGACAAAAGTCCAACCGAGAAACTAAATCATTATCATGCAATTTTTGAACAATTTGCACCTTGTATGGATGGAAATTTAAATCACTGTGTAAAATCCTACAAAGTGATCTATCAGAAATACGCAGGGCTAAGGCATGTCGACGAGCAGAGCGCGTGGGACTACGTTGGATAGCAACCCTGATCATTTCACGGTTTTCTGGGCTTCTTACACTTCTTTGAGCTTACGTTTTAGGACTGAACCGGTATCTTCAAAATTCTTAACCCAAGTATTGATTGCGTGGGCTGATGGTACACTAATATAAATTATAATATTAAATTGAATACGAAAAAAACGTTTTGCGGCTGTGACAGATTCGCCATTTTTATAAAACGCTTTGACAACAAATGCACACTGTTCCATATTTACTAAATAGCCCATTAAAACTACGAATACCCCACTAGTTTCAAATCGTTTACTCGAACGTAGCCGAAGTAAGCCGATTATCAACATTTCCCGTTTCCCTGCCGCATAATTGTTTTCGTAATAGTTGCTGCTTCAGTTTTAAAATATC
Source organism: Dynastes maya (assembly GCA_029619315.2). Classification (NCBI taxonomy): domain Eukaryota; kingdom Metazoa; phylum Arthropoda; class Insecta; order Coleoptera; family Scarabaeidae; genus Dynastes; species Dynastes maya. The sequence goes on along the minus strand of JAROYE020000005.1, from coordinate 20,168,595 downwards.
AATTTCCAAAGCATGGTTTTCTTCTTCCTTTCTTTGATTAATTGAAACTCCTCTTCTCCAAGCTCTAACTCTTTTTTTTCAATTCTTAATTGTAAATTAACGAATTCAGTACCAAACCAGATCCAACCAAATCAAAATTACCGAAATGCTAATAATAATGTAATAATTTAATGTATTAATTCTACTAATACACCACGTGCGGTCACATCTGCAAGCGAATACCAACAAAAATGCAAACACTTTTCATCTTTGTTCAACAGGTTACTGTGTAGGTTCTACATCTCTTTTTCACAAACTATTACCTGCATAAAAACATCGAAACTTCCAAGTAGTAAACTGGAAGATAACAAATGGTGAATAGACTCAAATCGTTTACTTGTCACTTGTAAATATACTTGACCAGTAACTACTTGTCACTTTACTTACACATGAATAGACCGGCCCTTAAAATACCTGCGCTTCTCAGAATTTGGTCTAGTTCCTAAGAATTCTGCCATTATTGAAAAACGAGTAGTGTGTCTTCTGTGGTGATTGTCGAAAATAAAGATGCACAGGGTAAAACAATAGTATTGAAAACTGCTTTTTACTGTATGCATACACATAGACAAGTTTATTTGAATTCATTTATATGAACCTGTATAGGAAAAAATATTTTTAAAATATATTAATGATTAGTTCAGTGTTTTCGTAATTTTAGAATTAGGATAGTTGTATATACTATTGTAATGAGACTTTGAATTAATAATATTTAACTTCTTAGGAATAACGTTTTAAAAAATATCTATTGTCTGGGATCTCACTTAGTTTTATTTTGCGAACAGAATTGAATAGAAACATTAAACAGTGTTTAGTGCCAAAATTTATGAAGTTTTAACAATTACCTCATTCCCTATCCAATAGCTAATTATAAATTTATTTTGATTAAAATGTTTTTGAATTTATAAAATGTTTTGAGTTCTTTGAATTTATTTGCATTTGTTCTTCAGTGAAAAGTTGTACTTCGATGTCCGTTTTGGAAAGTCTTGGCTCGAAGCTGTTCCCGATTCAAAAACCAAATATTTTCATTCTTCAAATGTTGAATGATGTTCATAGTTTTGATGTTCGAGGATTGATTTAGCAAGTGATATTTAAAACTTTATTGTTGAAATAGTTTCGTATTTTACTGAAACTTCTTTAAATTATCGACGAATTTTGAAATAAGTCTTGTTGTCGAAACGATCCACCGTTTGCTATCTGAATGAAATCAAACAACATCCTTACTCCTTTCAAAATCCACCAAAAATACCTTTCGCTTCCACGGAGATGATTATGTCGAAATTGTCAAGTACGGTAAGTTAAAATGGTTACCATACTTACCATCGCAATTTCATTAATGCATAGCTATATACTCGTCCATATACATATAATGCAATAACATAATTTTGAAATGAAGAAATATAATTCAACTAGCATTTAGTGAATTATGTTTTCCGCACTAAAGGTTGTTTACTCGACCTTTTTTTAATAAAAGTACTTTTTGCCTACATGTGTAAAACAAAGAAAGATAATAGATCTGGGAGAAACTGAAGGGAAGAGGTCACAACAAATGCTACTAATGCAACCAAAATGTCAACAGAATATGCTTTCAAACGTGAATAAATACTATAAAATACTATATTAGATTTATTATATATCTCTTCAGAAATGAGTTAGTGAGAAAAACCCAAAATTGCAGATGCTAAAAGTAGGCGTCATTCATCTATAAAAATTGCCAACCATCAAATTGTAAAGTTTCGTCTAAATCGGAATTCTAAGTTTCATCGTTCCAAATCCACACTTCATTATTTCACATAGTATTAAAACAAATACAATGTTCGATCCATGGCAGATAATTTGTCTATAATAGGATGGGGTGAAAACGTATATAAACACGGGAGACCGAGTACAAGGTCTTGTATTTTTCCGAAAATAATTTGTATACTTCTTTAGATTATGTAATATACTTCAGATTATTATCGTTAAAAAATATTTCTGTTATAGTTTCCAAGTTAAATAGAAAAATTTGAAAATTGCAAATTTTTGGAGGGGACTGTAGCCCGAAATCGTGTCGTTCTCATACCAAAGTACTCTTTCAGTCTCTAGAGTTTCAACGAAATCGGATTGCCAATGTTTCCCTATTAGTAGGCTCTCAATAAAGGACAAATTATATATAATTTTTAATACTAATGCCATTCTTACATCAAATATTTATTGTATTTGTACACAGATATTTCCCCTACGATCAGGAAAATGTTTATTGTAATTGTCGAATTAAATGAATTTTATTATTTTTTTTAATTTATATATACGTATTTATATGTTTAGAAAAAATGTAAAGAATTGAATTCAAATGAGTAAAGATCGATTGGAACAACAGCCATATATATGTATCTTATGTTTGTAGAACTACAATTTGGACTAAAATCTAGGTAAGTAAAACAAAGCAATGCCCACTTCCACGCTAGATTTGTAAGATTGATGTTAGTATATTTATCACATGGTACAGTTTTATCCTCTTAAAAAAGAAGAATCAATTTGTGTAAATGGTAAGAACATGTTTTCTATAAACCCGCTTCTTCTAACTTCATACGCTGTTGCTCCAGCAATATGCACCTTCCTAATCATTTTATATCACAATATGTAACAACATATGTACTATAATGCTATAAATTACAACATCGAACGTAGCTGTCATTAGCGGCACGTGTAGCGAGTTCAGTATGTCCACTCTAACCCTCTGGCGGTTATTAGCTCTTTTTCGGTAGTCCAACTCCTTTTATGGCCTTCTATTGCTGGAGCGGGGATAGCAGCAGATTAAGTCCAGTCAACGACGATGAATGGATAAGTAACTTGTCTTCTGTTAATTTTCTTCACCTCATAAATCTCTAAACTTAATGGAATATGTTCCTACAACGACTTACAGTATAAATTCAGTTATATCTTTAGCATAATTTCGAAAATTAAATATGGTTCATCAAGTAATCGTCTTGCTCGTCAGTAAATTTTAATATTGCACAGTTGTTGGTGGTGTTAAATGTCATAGATTGAATCTTCCAGTTGCGTCCCTGCAATGGAATGTATTATGCTACATTGTAGTTGTCCAAATTAGCTGTGTTTAAACAATCGCTACCTCGATTAAAATTATGCAGTAGAGGGACGCTAATTAACTTCTCACTTTGCGTCAAGATATTCATCCAGGTAACACGTGTTTGGCCATGTTCCCATTTTTAAAGTGTTTAACATTTCAATCGTACAAGTTTGGTGGTTGAAGAATAGGCAGGTTTCTAGTAGATAACATATAAACATGGAGTTTATATGTGATCGTCATTATTGCAGGTTAGTTTTCTTTTTTCCAGTTTTAATACTCCTAAAATTTCATTAATTGATATCTATTTTAATTCAAATTGCCGAAAGGGTGTGTTTAATACACTCCCGGACCTTCAGAACGCACAATTTATAAATTCATTTCGAAAAAGTAAATCTTTATTTAATAATTTCCCACGTATAAAACATTACAGTACATAAATAAACCACATATATAGTTACAGGATATATTCAAACATTTTGTAATGATTGATTTTCTGTTAAAGTAAACGCCGCTTTACTTTATACGCTTGTATCAGCATTAATAATAGTGTCGACTATACCCGGCTGCGCCTAGATTTCCACATTTATATCTATAATCTGCAAGCTAATTTGATAGGTTCGTTTTCATAAAGGCGGTGTTAGTTGCAACGTTTGTTCCTCATTAGCATTTCACCTACTCATATCACCGATTCCCTATTTTGTATCTTATACGGCGAGTTGCAGGCGACTTGCATAATTGCAAGACATAAGGCGATGCCGATGCGTTGTTGTACGAAGCGGTTTCTCAATAAAACCTTAAACATTTTCGCAATGCTACAATTTGTCATTATCCACTGTAATTGGCGCTTCACCTACGAATATAGAGAATGCGAATTAACTTTCTGGATACTGGATGTTTTATTTAAATCCTATAAGCCAACTATTTCGGAAGTCACTCTGTCAAGTTTAAACTATAATCTGTCTACATAGATATAACGGTTTGATTTTAACTACTTGAGATTATCTGAAAACTTAGCGCAGGTACCGAGAAATAGGATAAATACCAGTGGTGGGCAAGGTAAGCGGAAATGACTACTTTGATAAAGCTCCACCACATGCTACCTTAGCAATTCGTCATATCCTGAACGAAGCATTTTCCAACAAATCAATTGAAAGGAGAGGCCAAATTGAATGGCCTGCCGTTCGTCAAATTATCTCCTCGAAATTATTTATGTTGGTGGGTACTTGAAAAGTACTGTGTACAAAACAAAACCTTGAGGATTTAAGACAACTCATTTCGCAAGAAATATTGACTAACGTTATTTCATCCTACTCATTATCAAACTGGTAACGCTGCATAGTTTGAATATCTTATTAAATAGTTTTTTTTAAAGTGCAGTTAAACTTTTTAAACAATTTTTTCTAAAAAAGAATACTATTTTTGTGTTAAAAAAATGCATTAAAACTATCTCATTGTATTTATTTTTTTTAAGTTATGTTTCATTTTAACACCCTGTGCAATATATTCAGTTCGAAACAAAATAGTGAAATTATTTTGATTGAACCATTTGATATTCACTGTAGAGGTGGACATTTTCAGATGTTTGTAGGCCTGGCCCAGCCCGACCTGACACTATCAGTCCATACCAGGCTGGCCCAACACGTTCGTCAGCTTGGCCCGGCCCGGCTCGTTACGTTTTCCAACCAGGCCCGCCAATCGGCCCGTTGTCGACCCATCATCCGTTCGCCCCGATAAATCCGTTTTATCCGACAAGAAGATGGTCAAATCCGTTCGATCCTACTTCAAAAAATGCAAAAAAAATCATTTATTTTTGGTATAAAAGAATTAACAATAATTTAAATGACAATTTATTTATTACTTATATACTGAAACACGCAGAGAATCTTTCCTTCTTTATGACTACACTGTTTTAGTTATATTTTTTTATAAATGACGGATAATGTATTTATGATGCTTCTCAATGCATCTTCTGTGGCAACTAATACTAACGAACATCTTGACTTAATAATAAAATAGAGAAAATGGGAAGTCTGTTGCTGCCTTAAGTGTGAAATATTTGTCTTTTTAGTGAGGATATGAATTATATCTTCTTGTTTTTTTTAAGTATTTTGTTATCAAAATTAACAACGAACGGACTTGTCGGGGCGAGCGCATTCGTCGGATCAAACGGGCTTGGCGAGCCGAACGGGCTACCCGTCCCATTTTAAAAAGCCCGTTCCGGCCCGCTTCTGAAATATTCCACCCCGACCAAGATGGGCTGGCCCGGCCCACTCACACTCAAATATTCAGGTGTTCCGAGGCTTATGTTACACAGTGTATAATTGTATTAGGAAATGGTTTCAACGGGTAGCTTGTCTATTAGATAATAACACCCCATTCCTCGAAATAAATTTGCAGAAATCTGCACATATAAAAATAGTTGAAAGTTGGCTTTCGCAAAGCGTCAAAGTTGAAACTCTTGGATGTAAAAAAATGTGGAGACGATCGTACACAAATGAAAATTCTGTAAACTATTAACGGAGAGTGATATCTTGGCAAGTCAAAATGGAGATGCCATAGGAGAAAATGTTGAGTAAGCATTGAAATACAACTTACAGATAATCTTGAATATATACAGTGTGTTCATTTGAAAACTTCCCAGGCGGCTTACATCAGAAACTAATAAAAAATCCGTTTTGATTAATGTATCATGATACTAAACTTACCCCCTTAAGCCCCCCCCCCCCTCCTACATAAAAATCTTAAATTAGATGATACCATTTGTGACACATCGTTGGAAAGGTATTTTCATCACGAATACATTACTTTGACATTTGGTCAAGTTTTGGGGATTATAACAGAAGAAATATGCTAAGCAAAAATTGTAAAATATAAACTTTTATTCAAAAAAAATATTCAAATTAGTTAATTAAATGTTCAAATTGCGCACCATTTTGTTGAAGACAATAATATAGCCTATTTTTAAATTCTCTTTTGGCTCTTTCAAATGTTTCTGGTGATATACGCCTGCATTCTTCAGTAATTCTGTTTAAGTTCGCCAATATTCTGCGGTTGTGTTTGGTACACAACTGTTTTCAGGTGACCCCACAAGAAAAAACAAGTGGGGTCAAATCTGGAGAGCAGGCAGGCCATTCAATTGATCCTCGCCGACCTATCCGATGATTTGGAAAATTATTATCCAACCAATTTCTAACCGGTGCAACATAATGTGGGGGCGCGCCATCTTGTTGGAAGAAAAGCTCATTTTCATTAATTAGTAAATTCCCTATTTGATCTTGCTAGTTTTCAAAACTTTGTATTATTAAGGGATTAATTGTATTTTGTAATAGTTCGAGGTGTAGTTCACCGGTAAGATTTTGATCAATGAAAACAGAACCAATTACCTCATTTCCTAGTACACCAGCCCAAACGTTAATTTTTTCAGGTATTTGCGTATAAACTTCTTTGAATAAATGAGGATTTTCATTGTCGCAGTGTCTACAGTTATGGCGATTTACAAAACCACTTAGATAGAATGTTGATTCATCACTGAAACAAATATCGAATAATCTTATCTCACTGGGCTTAAGGGGGTAAGTTTAGTACCATGATATATTAATGAAAATAGTTCCCCCTGGAAACAAAAATTGACCTATCTTTTCATTTTTTAATAATTTTATTAGTTTCGGATGTAGGCCGCCTGGGAAGTTTTCACACTGTATAACGACATAAATAGTGAGAAGTATGGGACAAAAACGGAGACGATATTTAGAACATTAAAATTACAGCGAGTGCAATACAGCACTGTGCACAAAATTGTTGAGCATGGTTTCTCTAATAAAAAAGCGCTCAGGCAAAAAAAGTATACTTAGCCTTTTCAAATCTTACTTCGTTCGGTATTTTATCCCAACTAGTTTTGTAGGACGCTTTTTTCATATTTATTTTCTGTTCAATAAATGTTATTATTATTATTATTCTAATGATTTTAATATCGTTTCAGTTTATTTTATTTATTTAGTTCTCTTTTAGTTATTTTATATTTTTGTTACAGGTGAGTTTTCAAGAGAAGGACCTGCGTAACGATTAAACATGCTTAAGAAAATCGATACCGGTAAGAACTGAAATATATCGAAATATTCGCTTCGTAGTTCGATACATCGAGTATATTAGTAGAGTATATTATGTAGTTCTCTTTAATCTAGGATCTCTACAAGTACTATCTGTCATTAGCATACTAAATCAAAATAACCAATGCAAATTCAATCATTGCTATTGTTAGAATGCTTGAAGTAGAAAGTATTAACTTATGTACAAGCATGTTTAATCTCAATATCCTTGAATTAACTAATTGTTGGTTTATACTATAAATGTTAATAACTTTAATACTCATTTCTCTTTTGTTCTATCTATGATTATATAATTTTCTCTTTTTTCGCGATAAACTCAAAGATGAAATATTAAATCACAGAAATATTTTTGTCAGATTTTACATTTCCCACACATGGGTTATAAGAATATCTGCAAGAATTCACTTAAATCGGGGTGATTTCTTAAATATTTACATTGAAATCGTTTTACAAATAGCCATATTATACGTAAATCCAAGCAAAGTGAAAGCCTGTGATGTGTTAGATTAAAACAAAGACTGCGAAGTAGTTCTTAGATGCCTTTAACATGTACTTACATGTGCGTATCTAACATGCGATTAACATTAACGTTTGTACCGCATATGTATGTACACATATGCCGCTATATAACACATATTTTTTAAATGTTCCCATTTACATTTTATTCTGCTATAATAATAGCGATTTAGAATCTACCGCGTGTGGGTATTTTATTTACTACATTAAACACTTTCTCTACAATTGTTTCCATATCGCTATAAACAAATGTCATTTAAACAATGTTATTTACACACATGTCGCGCCTGATCACTGGTTAACATTTCGCGCAGTGCCTACACGAAATTCCCCTATTTTCGCATTTAAAATAGCACACAACCGCTTAGTATTATGTAATGTTAAATGTTACACATACCAATCTTAATTTTTGTTGTATTCACAGATAGCTACGATAAATAATCCTTCTTTTTATGCTTAAGTGGTCTACATTTCTCTTGCCTATTATACATAGCACGTAATTTCGTTCAAAATAAGGTCAGCGTACTAATAATCTTATTTTATGAAAAAGTACATATTTTACATAATATATTATTTGCTCGCGTATGTAAAATCGACCCAAAAAGAAATGATGTAGCCTCGTTAAAGGGAGATCTCCCGAAGATTGCCGAAGTTGTACCCTGTAGGGAGGCTACCGGCAATAGCCCCTAAAAGGAATGCGTACAGCGAAAAATGTGAGTGTCAGAGCGAGCAAGTGAGAGCATACATACTTACACGCGTGTAGGAGAGGGCGCGAAAGTAGTGCCAGGGGAGCCGTAGTCCTACGCACGTGCTCCCTTCTCGCAGGTATGTTAAGAAAATCGTCAAAATCTACTAGAAAGGATTAGTATTATAATATTACAGAATTTTTGAGAATGTATTTATATTGGAGCTAGCTTGTTGCTAATCTGCCGGCTTAAAAGAATAATATATCTGTATACATTAGTAAATTTAATGATTTAACGGCATTATTAATTCCAGACGTGTAGATACAATACAAAAGCGGGCTAACAAATTGTTTTAATACGATCCAGACTCAATACAGATATGAAATAATTAAAAAAGGTTAGAATAAGAATTTATATTAGGAATTTGACATCTATAAATTATGTATTAAGTTATCGAAATAGAAGTAATAAACAACATATACTAAAGAATAGGCAAACGACGAAATATAACTGTTATAGTAAAAATATAAACTAGATTTAATTAAACAAGTGCAAATTTTGATCTTACTGTAATATTTTTGGCTGATGAGAATAAGACACTAACTTGCGGAATACTCCTTTAATAATATAACAAATATTTAGTACAACCACTCAGTATCCAAGGTTGGTAGAATGTATATTATTAAGGTTGCCTCGGTTTAAAAACAGCCTGCGCAAGTTATGTCATCGGTGGTTACAAAATATAGAACATATTATATTCATCAAATTAAACTTTGTTAGGAAGAAGTATAAACGTATTCACGTTTATTTTACTTGATGTTTGAAATTAAAAGTTTCTCAATAATTTTAGTACAATTCTCAATGAATTGTGAAACAGTTCACTAAAACCCTTACCACAATGCAAATATATATTGTGGTAAGGGTTTTAGTGAATTGTTTCACTGTTCCAGTGCCACAGATTTAGAGTACCCGATCTCAATGAATTAATACCTTATCGTTATATATACAAAAAGGATCTACATATGATTCTACTATTTTCTATTATAGGAGACATTGTGCTCAATTAGAGAATAACAACTATCTATTTTTTACTAAATAAAAATAAAAAAAAATAATTTTCGGCTGCATGTTGCATAACTGTTGCAATGAATTTCGTGATGATCTAATGATGTCTTAATAGCAAATGGGTGCATGCCAAATGACTCTGTTGGGGAAGTGCATGGTGGAGAATTACGAAAGCAATATATAAATAATGTAATATTTATATAGACAAACAAAATTAAGAAAATTACAACTAAAAACCTGTTGTGTTAAAAGTTACTTAAAGAATAAAAAAACCAACAGAAACTAAACCAACAACTCAGTTTTTTTTTCGGCGATTGTCGCTCATAGAACTGCACCCCAAAAGTAAATCTGTTATTCGAAATGCAACTTTCTTAAATAACACGAATGCTGTCTATCTCTTAATGAAAACATACGTAGGACTACTGATTTCTTGGCACTACTTTCGCGCCCTCTCCTACACGCATTTAAGTATGTATGCTCTCACTTGCTCGCCGTAACACCCGCATCTTTCGCTGTACGCATTCGTCTTACGGTTCGTTGCAGTAGCCTCTCTACAAGGTACAACCTCGGGAATCTTCGGGAGATCTCCCTTAACGAGGCTACGTCATTACTTTATTTGCCGATTCTACATATACTGTAATATTATATTTTGAAATTGTTTCGATTTTATAGATATTCTCCTCTCTAGATACCTTTCCGACAGCTTAAGTGAATAACTTGATCAAAATAATTTATACGAATGAACAGTTAATGACCAAAAAGAAACCAACTTTAAAATTATGACGTTTACGCGCGGCCTAAATACGTCTTCTCTCTAACACAACTCGATTGTCTTGGCGTCTCTTTGCTCATAGCTTTTGTTAATTCTCAACTACGGCCAATCGCGATACACTCTTCACTCTAACAGATGTTGCCGGAGCGCTCGTAGCTGAACGGCTTTCGACTTGGCACGATTGACAGGGATTTTAAATGTGATATATTTAACATTACAATGCCTGTATCGCTGCTTTTGAATAAATATATTTTTTTAAGAGCAATGTTGAAAAATAACTGCCAGCCTAGAAGAGCTACCAAAGATGACCTAGAATTTTTTCTTTTTATTGCATGTGGTGTTTACACATAGGGAAACAATTGACAGCTGAAACTATATAAACCGCTGAATAGTCTCTATACAAAATTTCTCATTGGGTACACAATTTTTACGTATTGGACGTTTAATGTTAGTAGCAAATTGGGTATCCCTGGCGATAGCTGCGAACACCCAAACAAGAGTTAGAACAATGTATAATTTTTTCCGGGAGACAGTTTTAAAATATACACTGAAAAAAAAAATTCCGGTACGGATAACCTGCAATGTCATTACTGGTTATCCGTACCTTAATTTTCGTCGCAACAAAAAATAAATTTGAACATGAAATTTAGATACAGTACCTTGTATTTCTCCAACGTAAAAATTTGAAAACTAAAAATGTTCCTACACTTTTACTTATCTTCATGATATTTACTGCTTATTATTACTACCATATTGTCGGATTACTGGATAGTGAATACATATTAGATTTTATGTGTTACTGAGAAGTGAAAAAAAGGTAACAATAAAACAATATCTTGAAAGATATTTATTAAAAATAAAAAAGAAAAACAAATTAAAACATACATAAATTAAAATGAACATTTCAATGATCAAAAAAGAGATCGGTGATATGTGTTTGTTTTTTGGTAGCAATTTCTTTTTTAATGCATTCCGACTGCAGTGTGAGGAGCAATGTTACTTGTTGAGGAGCTAAATTATTTTCACAAGCCTATCTTAAACACGTGGCGAAATATTTCACAGCTTCTTCATGCGTCACAAGCTTAACTGTTGGCATTTCTTCATCGCTTTCTTGATTATCAACATTCTCTTCATTTTCTGAATCAGAAGCGACTTCATCAATTATTTCTTCTTCAGTGAGAAATGCTTCATTTTCCCCTTGTACCCATTCCTGTATATCCTGGTATGACACAGCTTCACCAATTTTCCCAAACATGTCCTTGATTTTAGCTAGCTCATTAGTTTGAATTTTTATTAGATGGAATGAATGTGCTTAAAGGTAAATCGTCTTCATAATTATAGTCTCCTTCAGTCTGGTCATCGTTCATAGCTAAATCGACATCTTTTTGTTCAGTAGTTACGTTAGGACAAATATTTTTCCAGGAGATTCTCAACAGCTCAGTTTTTACTCTTTGCCAGGCTTTGCCGAGCAAAAATACCTTTTAAATTTATTGCCTTTAAGATTTGTGCAATACCATCATTAGATTCAACAATTTGTAAGAGAAGTTTCTTGCGATAATTGAGTTTAGTAGTAATACATTACATGTTCTAACCTCCAAATAACACGGCCTGTATAACTTTATTTTCCATTTTCATGCAATAAACCCTTGCATTACAAACATACACTAAGTATTGATACGGATTACTTAAAATAAATAACAACTTACTTTTTTTTCTTGGATCCAAAAGTAATAATATAAGCATTAATGCCACACAAACATGCCCGTGTAACATGCGTACGACAATAAAGAGTCGATGTTTTGTTCTGCGTCAACGCCTAAAATATTTTATGGAATAGGAGATATAATACTCTTATACGTACTGGAATGTTGATACCAACAAGAAAGTTTCGGTTTAATTTTAAAACACGCTTTTAAAATTTCTGAATTTTTGAAAATTTCTGTAGAATTTGGATAGATGAAGATCTAAATTTTCGCATAATTTCTAATAAATACTAAAGGTTTATTCGAAAATTACCAATTTGAAGGAAAATTCCTTATGTTTATATTGGAGATATATACTTTTTCGTAATATGAGGACTTAAATTTACCTCCATTTCTTTCAGTGTATAGCTTCTGAACTGCATTTTTAAATTGTTTGTTTATTTTTACCATTGTTGTAGTTGCTTAAATTAATTTCAAGCAAAAGGGCGACTTTTAATGATGATTACCGTTTTCTTTAACAATCTTCTTTTAAATAAATATGTATTTTATGTATTTATATACATACCAAATTTATTATATTGTCTATTAACACATTCAGTTCCTTTAACTTTGGCATTAGAACGTCTAGAATATATTTGTAATCTCCCCACAGCACTAAGTATTTGATAGATAATATATCCATAAGTAGCTTATTGTCGTTTTTAACTTATCAACTCAACCATAATTGAACGTCAGCGTCAGGTTGCTTTTTCCATTGCCCGTAGAAAGGACGATACGTATTTCATCCAAATTGCTCACGTGTGCGTTCTCTGCCCTATATATTTATTGACCGGTTTTAAGGGGATTATTGAACCTATTAGGACGACCCTTTTGCCCGTTTTTTATAGATACCTGAATGGAATAACTTTGGCTTTTCTCTGCTGACTGCTTTTCTATAACCGCAGACCAGTACAACTAAAATGAAATATATTCTTATCGACATCGTGCGGGCGCGAAATTGCTTAATCAATGATTCTAGGATGTAATTTAGATTCGATTCTGAATTATAGGTTCGGGTAGCTTTATTACGTGTTAGAATTAATGTGCAGAAAGGCTGTTTTATGTAGAGGTATTGTAATTTGGGATCATTGTTGATATTGATAGTTGCACGCACAGCCGTTAATATAATATGTGTACTTTTAGTCTATTATTTAGTAATACGATCACTCAGTGATGTTAGAACTATATGTTTTTGAAGGGAAACTGATCTATTCATACAGTTTAAGGGTTGGTATAAGGGCAGACAAGATAGACTAGAATAATGGCTACAACAAAAGGGGGTGACATTAATTTAAAATGAAGAAATCCATATTTCTTCAATTGCCTGTTGGCAAAATTATACAAATAGCAGAAATAATACAAATGGTAAGCAGAAATAGTACAAATGGCAAACTTGGTTGTTACTATCTGCAAAGCTCATCATCCACTCCATTTATCTCGAATCACCCGAATAATTTGGAAGCAGTCAGTTTTAAGAGAAAAACTTTAAGGTGAAAGTTTCAACACAAGAACAGGCCCATTTTACGAAATTTGTGCAAAGGGATTACAATCAAATAGGTATATTTTTATGTATTTTTAGATTTTCTATAAAAAGGGGGGGTGAGAGAGTGCAGCTGAACGTTGCCGGATGCACCAAGCCGCAATGCTCAACTGGTTGCATATGCACTCAAGTCGATGGTTGCCCATTCAATTACCTGCATCTCCAAGGGGAGGCGCCCACCTTACCAACACTATTGCACTGCCAGCACTATATTTCCTATATTCCAAGTATTATTTAGAAATAAACATACCTATTTGATTGTAATCCCTTTGTAGAAATTTCCTAAATTCCAAATATTTTTCGGAAGTAAATCTCTTATTCTTATAATAATAATATCAAGTCAATTAAATTTTGGATGATAATTTTGCAATTTTCCACATTTACAAAAATATATTATGACTGATGATAACACATTTATATAAAATATGTTCTGCCATCTCCAGTTCTCCTTGCAACGATAGCACTATTTTTGCTGTCTTTGGGGAGCCTGATATGAATGATTTCGCATGTTTTTGTCCTGGTATACTTTCCCAGTATGAGGCCTTCTGATTATCCTCCCATGTCTTAATTGCTTGTCTTATGTGGCTCTTTGGAAATCCACAAACGGGGTTAGAACCAATGAATAGCATGCTCGCTGCTTCTTTGGCCAGCTTATCAGCCTTTTTCTCATAATGGCGTACAGGTTTAAAGCAGTAATCTCTGCTTGAAAAGTGTTGGTGTGGGATCCCGCAGCCATTTTTAGGTGATAGTTGATCGTTGATCTAACCCTTTCTATTCTCGAGCTGTCCGTGTACCATGCTAGAGTACCTCTTTTACATTGAGGCTCACTGGATGCCTACTCAGTGCGACTTTCAATGATCACCTTATAAGACTGATCGATTTTAAGATGTCCTTTAAAATCACCAGGTTTTAGTCCCTTAATTCTACTAAGAGTGAGGGCGCTTAATAAAGCCTGTTTCTGAATATAGATGTGAAGCGGCGTTATTCCCAGCGCTGCTGTGGGACAGGTACGTATCACACTTGCTACCAAGGCATTGTAAGATATTGTATTTTATATTCGCTTTTTAAATGCAAACTCTCCATTATTAGTAATCCCTTTTTTGATGCCGTTACCAGAATGTTATTTTCATAATACTAGGGTTTAATATTTCCTTCTGTTCTATTATGCTTTGAAAACTAACTGCTTCTAAAGTATTCGGGTGGCTCGAAATAAATAAACCACTCTGTATATACTGTACTATTTTATTAGTTTCTGTAATTAGAGTAATCATTACTCTAGTGAGGATGGCAGTTTAGGTAATGGTTTAAGCTACGATTGGGTTAACGGTGTACTTTTACTTCTACATATAGTTTTTAAACCACAGTATCTTAATATTTTGTACTATTGTCACTGTAAGATTGCATTAGGCTAGATTGTTTTTACTAGCAAATGTCAACTACATTCTCGTCAATGAAAGATATACGCTAAATTAAAATATCGCTAGAGTCCATATTAATGCACTTTTCCCTGTGTATGAGAATCTTTTTCGATCCTTGAACCTATCATGAGTCCATTCTAGTGATACGTTGCAGACTGGTGTGAATATGTCACAAATGCCTTGATGCCAGTGTCATTAGGTGATCTACAAAAAGCAATTTTGGCTTCGTACGATGATCTTACAAAACTACAACAGCAGTGCATCTGACGTAATATTCTTAACCTTGATGAGCTTTCGGTATATCGTTTACGTAATATTCGAGTTTGCACAAAAAAAGCCGTCACAAATGTAATTATCATCCAGTATTAAAGATCTGAAAATTAACGTAAAAGAATTGCTTATTGGTTATTTAGGTATTCTGTTGCGCGGTGTCCATTAAAAATTAAAGATATATTTCTCAAAGATAGTTTAATTCTAAATCTTGATTGTAGGGGCTCTTTTATAGTTTCTTAAAGGTTCAAGGTAGACTCGTGTAAAATTAAAATCATGTTTACGTTTCGACATTTAGTTTTATTGTCTTCTTCAGAATATGTATATTTTTTTTGTTTTATTTTCTTTAATCTATAACACGTAAAAATATTTGGTATTTTGTTAAAATTTTGTTTTTGTAAATATTAACTTTTCGCTAGCTAGCGAATACGGGAATCTCGACTCCCAGCCAAGCAATACACACAGAATTCTTTTGTTTAAATATAAAAATATTTTTCGAATCGTCAATGTGAAAACAAGGTAAAACTGTAGATACTAATGTTGGAAGTAAAGGAAACATTATAAAATGGGATAATAAATGTTGGATAATCCTTTGATTTCAGTTATGTCATTGACAGCATTTTTGTGTTTCTTCATTTGAATCACCTCTAGTATACATCTTGTTTTGTAAATAACTTCTTTATTGGGTATAGATACACTATCAAAATTAAATATGTGTTCATTGTATGTTTTTTAAAGCTCTCTCGTTGTTTTGGTTTCTATGACCTTTTACTTTATCATTTAAATGTTTAATGTTTGTCCTATGTAGACACCATCACAGTTTTTTTAAACTCCATTTATAATTGCAATCTATCCATATGTTGAATAATAAGTAATTTGTATGTCTTTATAACATGCAGGAGCTTCTTCCAGTGAAGAATCTTCATTCGTATTTAATATCTACAAGTCACGAATTTACTATTGGTAAGCTAGTACTAAAACCAAAACTAAAACCAAACACAATAATTGTTTTTGATTAAACATTATATCTGCCCAGCAGGTCATTAGGTTTAAACCGTTTGAACCGCCGCACTTCATTACTGTTGGCGAACAATCGCTTCGCAAGTGTACTGGGATGTGCATTTATCCGTTCACTATATCTGACACTGGAGCTTGTTATTTCTTCTTTGACTGAAGGCACTTGGAGATCCTTTTCTATCGATGAGGATGTAAATACCATGCAGCGTTTGGTCCTTAACACTTTATACTGAAAGCGTTGGAGAATTGCAAGATTGGAGTTGCTAGCGGTACCCCATAGCAGAATGCCATAGGTCCAAATCGGTTTGAGATTCGTCTTGTAAGGAAGCAGTTTGTTGTACTATGTTAACTTAAAGTTTCAACCAATCAGCTAGTATTTGCTTAAATTTAATACCAAGTTGTTTTCTGTTGAGAAAGGTATGCTTTTGCCAGGTTAGTCGTCTATCAAGATGGATACCTAAGTATTTTATATCGTTTGCCTAATTTAATTGTTTGCCATTGAGTCTGACAGGTGGACATTCGTTTCGTCTCGATGTAAAGTTTACATGTGTTGACTTGGTTTCATTTGCTCGATTTCGCAATTCTTTTAGCCAGGATTCAATTTTATTTTGGTTTTCTTGCAATTTTCTGATGCTTTTGTGGAATTAGAATACAGGACCAGGATTGCGGCGTCCTCGAAGCTACGAAGGTATCACAGTTATTACGTGGAATTTTGACTACATGGGTCTGTTTGGTTGTTGGTATTTTATCTTTTAGTTTGAAAAGTTCAAATTCTAAACTGTTATAATTTTTATGTACTACTCGAATATTGTAAGGGATTAAAATTTTGTAATTTTTTTTCTGATAATTTTTGGATATAGTCAGTTATTAAAAGAATATTGATTAAAGATATTTTTGTTTTCAGAAATTTTAGAGAAAAACGCAATAAGGTTTATGTCGGATCAAAGGATGTCCTTACAGATAGGTATTTTAAAAATGTTGAAGAACTCCAACATACATTGCCATATAACGCTCATCATAGAAACGAACCCATTGCCACGACACTGTATTGAAGAAAATTTAATCAACACTATTGATTAGACTTCTTGCAATCTACAAAACAACAATTCAGCAGTGATATTTCTATAGAAATTTTGTGTACGATTATTCAAATAGATTGAAAATTCTACTTACATTTCAGAACTTTTTATACATCTTTATTTTTAAATGACTTTTTTCTCACATTTTATTACAGACAAAAGTAAATCAGACGTAGCTTTCGTTATTTTGAATAACCACGTGCTAATTAAGTTACATTCGTTAACAACTGTAACCGCATGTTTCTTGCACGTTGTTGCTGGAAAATAAGAAAGGTAATACTTAAGCAGTAAAGCGAATCAGCGTAAAGCGGAAATGTTAAACACTCGCATGTGTGGTATTGTACGTGACCGTACTAAATCGAATTTTTTTTTATCGTCGCAATAAAAAATAAATATGTTATGTATAACCGAAACAATGCAGGAATTTACGAATTTGTAATACACGAAGGCGTAATCTTCTCCACCACTAGTAGCAGTAACTATAAGAAAGCTGCGCTGCAACGTAGTGGAAAATGTGGGCGTTATAATGCATTCTCTTTCCGAGAATCATTAGCAAAACAAGGCTGTTCATCATTATTAGTTGTTTCGAAGCTCTCTATACAGACATTAAATGCAAGACGAAGATCTTCGATGTTGCGTTCAGTACTTGTTTTTGGGAGTGTATAAACTGATTTCAACGTCAGACGAACATATTCTTTCCAATTAGTATTTTTTTTATTTAATTTGTTTAACTTAAGAAAAGGAGAAGAGTTATTAAAATGTATGTACGTATTAAGAATTGTAACTATTCAGCAACCATTGGCAATGGGTAAGGTACATTAAGTGTTAAAAATTGACACAATTGCTGTACGACAATATAAAACAAGCATATCGAGTAATGTTTCCTTATTATCTGTACTGGTGAACACATTGGTCACTTGTTGCTTATTGAATAAAAAAGGGAATTTATTGACACACCGCACCGTGTCAATGTCATTCAGTCATTTTCCGTCATTAGCCCTACGAACACTAGATTTCGCCATACAGAATTCTAGTTTATTCCACGTCAACATCATTAAACTTTTCTTCAATACGTATTGAAGTAAACTATAATATGCTTGTATTGTGTGATCTTTCTCGTATACAACCAATGGCGCTGCTCCGACCGATCCAAAATCCGAAAATCTCGCAAATATCAGTATTATAATTCCTTCAAGATTCGCCTAAGACGTTTACGATGATCTACTGCTCTTGCCGGAGCTAGACCGTCTTTAAGCTCCTTTGTTATCTTGTAAACTGTTCTCCTCACTGCTGGGGTTGTTGACCGATGATCAGTAATGTAGAGGATTTAGTTGGATATATCGTTCATCTCAGGATCTGAATCTTGTGACACCAAATCCTTATGACCCTTGCTTTCGGCGATGGACAGTCCTGTGGTTCAACTACCATCTTGATAAGCGCGTTCTCAGACTCTTGATCGCGTCTCCACATTTTTTTGGACGTCGAGTATCATCATTTTCTTTGTTCAAAAATTACAAATTGAAGTTTCCAATATTGGGATTAAGTTTAGAAACGTGGAGGCAACGTTTTAAAACCATATTTTGTTTTGAAGCTCTAATTATGGTGCAGGAATTATTTTTCGATGAGTTTCGACGTTGGCGAAGCAAATGAATCAGAAATTTCAACCACTTTCGAAGATATTCTATTTGAAACTTGAATTTGATTCCCAATAGTATCTTCGACGTACGCTTCAGCCATCGAAGTAGATATCCAACCCCCATGTACTTTGATAGAGGTAATGTCTCAGAATCAGCTGAAATTGTCACAGAAGAGTGTCTGAAACAAGATAGTTTTCCTGATTCATATTTCTACTATAAACGTTAAATTAATTAATCGTAAATGTCAAAGTTCGTTCTCCTTTTTCCAATTTTAACAATATTTCCAAGCAGTTCGAAAAAAATATTGTTTGATACACGGTTGCGAAGTCGCTTTTACATTATTGAATGCAAAGCCATATTTCAGAACCTAGACTAAAGAAAATAACTTTTTTAGGCTAAACTATACTAAACGCCAATCGCATTATCAAAACTATTTTAACGTAGTGTAAAATACGTTAAATTAACTTGATACTTAACCATTTTAATACAGTCGAGAGCCTTTCATTTAATTCAGAAGTCTTGCTAAAGTTTTCAAAAAGCTTTTTAATAAACTTTGAAATTTTTAAAGATCTAAGCTACTTACCGTTAAGTTAGCAGCGTGTTCTGTGTAATAAATTTTCGGAAATGAGCGAAAGAAAGTTGTGCTTCAAAGAGATTTAATTTCATTTAGGCAAGTGCTCTACTTTAAAGACAATTAACTAACGTTATTAGTTAACACCTGTTGCTCGCGTTTTCTTTTTCATGTTGAAGTAGATGAAATAAATTTGTTATAAATTGCATAACGATGATACTTTTACTTTAGAGGCACTGTAGTTCTTCCTTATAATTACCGCTTAAAGTGTTCACGTTTTTCTTAAGATATAATAATAAGTAATTCGTTGTTGATAGGGTTTGCATTATACTCTTGTATAAGCATTGTGGTTATATGGACGTGAATACAGCTACGAAATCTTCTATCTTCAGCGATAAAAGTCATTTCAAATTTCAACAGAACCATCACTTTTCTTACGGAAGTTACCTCAAATTCCACCAATACACGCAGAGAAACGTTTACTTGTATCAAAGCTGGCCACCTTAATTCAAGACAAGTACTGTTTCAATTATCCGCAATACGATAACTGTCTTAGATCAAAAGAAATATTTTCTTAGCGTTTCTTTCTCCGCTTAAGGGAAGTAATGAAGTAATGGTATTTCTTTTTTAAGACATTTGTTAATTTAATTTTAAAAAATCTTGCTGAAAATTTAAAGAAAGCGATTCTTAGTATAAGTAAATGGCCATTATAACACAAAACAATATTTTGTTAAGGATAGTAAATAGTTTTCTTTGTCCATAAATGTCCATAAGTCAATAGTTTTATTTTCTTAAAATAAAGCATTTTTTACTTAGAATTCTTGAAATGCATGTTATTTATATGCACATTATTAATTGCGCTTATCTTGTTGAAAACAGTACGACATATCCGTACATAATGCAGTAAATTATTCACATTGTTTGTGGTTTGAAAAAGGCTAAAGTAGAGGTTATCTACAGAATAATGTTCAAACAAAAGTGAACCTAATGTACACATGAAAAAAGTGCATAGAAACAAAAACCAAGATAATGCGAATAAATAGCTCATGGTATTGGTAGAATCACTACCGACAAAAACAATGTGAGGAGAGAAAATCACTAACGCTTTTTGCTACTGCTAGATTGCTGTTACATCTCACAGTTTATGCCACTAATTTTCAAAAACAGCAACTGAAATATTTTCTGGCGCCGCGTAGTGCCAGTAGTTATAGTCATGCCGTCCTAGAGAGTAACGAATATAAAAACCGGAATATAGGACGGCATACTTACCCATGCAATGACATAATCTTTAGCGTTTGACGTTTCATAAACATTTTCAAAAGATACCAGTTAATGTTTTTTTTTTCTTTTTATTACTACTTACCACGTGTACTAATTTAACTATAGTTTTTTTTTAATATATAATAAATAGTAATAAAAAAAGGATAAATAAACTTAAATATAAACTTATTAGTTATTAAACTACATATAAATAATCCCTATTTAATTACATTATTAAAGAAATAATTTAATTATACTGTAACCTATAAAAAAAACTTTTTCATTAGTTCACTCACTTGCTCCTAATTTTTATTATTAACTTTAGGTTTTTTTTTCCATTATTGTATTTTTTCTTTTATTGGATATCTATCCTTGTAGCTGGTCTGATAATGTTTTTGAACACGAAAGTGGTCGCCTAATTTCTCAACAGAACTTTGCGAGATCTGAACCATTTTTTCATTCCTACCTTCAATATGAAATTTTCTTAACCTAAAACTAAATGATTTGCTTGGATTTTCTTGATTTTCTAACCCTAAGAAAATATTTATTTAGTCCAAATAAAATTTCAAGAAAATTATTATCTTGTATTATACATTTTTATAGTCTTGAAATAAAAGTATTTTCTTGAATAGAGACTAATTTTCGTAAGAAAATCTGTTTTCTTGATGCAAGAAACCATTTCTCTGCGTGTATTACTCCAAATTTATCCAAGTCAGCCTATCTTAGTATTAATCTTAATTTCGTCATGGTTTAATGTCGAGAACTCCAGTAAATTCTGTAATTATAGAATTGCGTATAGAATGTAAAATTCACCACACAATACACAAACACTCATTTTCAAATTAATCAACCAAACGTCTTCAGCCTATTATACTATAAAATGACATAGAATAGCACATTTTCGTCTGAAATAGATAAAACAATATTTATTAATGGATCTGAACTTTATTAGCAAAATGACCAAATTTTGCCCTAAAATAAAAAAAACTTGTGAATGCGAATTCAAATTATGTATTGTATTAATGAAAAGAGTTTTATTTGAACATCAGTTCAAGAAGGAGAATCATAATAAGTGCAACTATAATTTATAATACAGTAATGACCGGATATAACGAACCGCAAGGGACCGATAAATTGAGTTTGTTATATGCGGAGTTCGTAATAAACAAAACGGATGAAATACATTTGACAAATTAAAAAAATTAGTGATAACTACATCATTCAACTGATATTTATTTACATAAGAACACAAAATTTGAGAAATACTGCATACAAATATTTTAATATTACATGTATTAGTTACTGATTAAAAAGGTCTGTAATTTTTGACTGTTTCAATTTCGCGCCAGTGCAAATTTGTTCAGTATTATTCTTAATGTTGACGAATTTATCCAAAGCATCTAGGGGTATTATGAGACTGTTAAAAAGTAACGAAGTTTCCTAACACATTGCAGCGCTTCTTGATTAGTAAGGATTGACATATCTTCGCATATGTTACTTTCATCACCACTGGAGTCGCGTACAGATTCATCGAGTACGCTGTTGACTATATCATCGTCAGTTAAGAATTCGGCGATTGCAACTTAATCATCTACATGAACGAATTCGTTAAAATTGAAATTGTGCATAACATTTTTTACGACTTCATTATCAACGACAGATAAAGCAATAGTTGTTAAAGATGATTTTTGCTTCTTCAACCATTGTGAAAGTGATAATTCGTCATCAGAATCAAACTCATCAAACGAAGTACAGAAACCAGCGTGTTTGAAACAATCACTGATAGTTTTCTTCGTAGCTTTTTGCTTTATGACTAAAATTTATTGCATCCAGTAAATTTATAGACCTAGATTTACCTTCGTCAATTGAATTAATTAAGTTTATAAACGAAAAGTTTCGCTAGTAGCTTTTAAATGCCTGCATTATTCCCTGGTCCATAGACTGAAGCTTGAAGCTAGTGTTTAGTGGCATAAACACTTATTTAATACTACGCAAACCTTTCACAGGAGGATGTGCAGGGCAGTCAATCAATAGAATAATTTTTCTATTCTCCAGTAATAACTCTTCATCCCACAGTCACAATTGTTCTATAATCAAATCGCCAATCGTCCATGCTTTTTTATTTGATTTATAATTCACAGGAATTTGTTTGATGTGTTTGAAACATTGTGGATTTTGTGACTTGCCTATCAATAGCAATTTTCTTTTTTCACTTTCCGTTAAATTAGCACACAGAAATAAGGTCTATCTTTTGAAAGCTTGTGTATTTCTTCTTCTTACAAAAACGTTTGTCTTAATGTGCAAACACAGTCAAAACGTAGAATACAAACATTCGATTCAATACACATACGAGATGTGGCAATTATATAACCGGACTGGTGCTACAAAACATTTGATCATTAATTACATTACAAAGTTTATCCCCTTCAATGTACTCTCCTTGCCGATCCCTACAACGCTCCATACGAATTTTCCACTGTCGAAAGCAGTGCTGGAAGTCCGTTTCTGTCAGCTTGTTGAGAACCTCCGTCGCTTTCGCTTTAACCGTTTCCACACTGTCAAATCTTGTCCCCTTAAGCTCCGATTTTACCTAAGGAAATAAAAAGAACTCACAGGGGGGCGGGTCGAGCGAGTACGGTGGGTGGTCCAACACGGTGATGCTGGATTTCGCAAAGAACGCCAGACAAGGCGGAATGGACTGGCGCATTGTCTTGATGGAGCATCCAGGATTTACTCTTCCACAAATCGGGTCTTCTGTAGCAGTTTTTCCTAGTTTCACAAGAAACTGGAGGTTAACTCGTTGCTCGATCTGAACACTGCATTTTTCCAACGCGACGCTAGCGTAAGGACTTGAATGGACGATTGTTACAGCGAGACTGAGCGACGTACAACCGTGCCCATCGAGCTCAGGGTGGGGGAAGCATCTACAAGCACAGACATGTTCAAACCTGTCGTGGCGTGTTCGCTGTTTGCCGATAGTAGTACCAATCCGGTTATTTAATTGCCACACCTCGTATGAATGTGCTCGATGTTCTTGTCGGTGTTGCCCGGGCTTTCCGAATATTGCGTATTGATGTAGTATCTAAACAAGTTCGTTTTAAACAGAAACTATTCCTGTGAAGACTCTAAAATTGGTTCGTGTTATACGGAAGTTCGTTATAAGTAGGTACTTCTATTTCGGGGTAGTTCTCTTTGAGCGGGTTCGTTTTAGCCGATAACTGCTGTATTTGAAATTCCTGCAATGGGCAAATTATTATGCAAATTAGTTTTTATATGTTTGACTTGATTAAAGGTTACAAAGTTAAAGTTCAAGGTACGCGAAACATTCTCTGGAAGTGGATAGACATAACATAGAGTTATTTCATAATTAACTTATCTATACCTTCAATTTAAATTAGGACGGAAATGTGAGCAAGTAATATTCAAATGGAATATTTCAAGTACTTATAAGGCCGCTACGCTTCCTCAATTAGCGTAAAAATAATGTAAAATTAAGTTATCGCACAGTTTGTCCTTTCCTCTCCTATGCGCAATTACCTTTGCCATTTAGCTTTACTTATGTTGTTGAAATGTAAAATACGTCGCTGATAATTTGCTTTCTGCTGTTCACCTTCATTATAACGTACCTTTGATGTTTCCTGATTTTACATGGCGACAAGTTAAATTGGTAAAGGGAGTGATGGAAGCAACCGGTTGGAAAGAATCGGCAAAAAGCGAACGTGTCTGTAGCGAACGAAAAACTTTAACACAAAAATGGATCAGGATTGAATTAAAAATTGCCTTTGAACGATTTAGATTCAGGAACGCTACAAATGCGCTCTTTGGCGTTTGCGAGTTTACTTGAATGCCCATGGCATTCACCGGCGCAAACTTATGAGGTTTTCTCAGTCATAAGTAAAAATAGCTCTCCGATTCTCGACTTGAAACGCCTGTAGCCGTACGTTACACGTTTGCGACTGGAATAATGCATTCCGACAAATATGAAATATTAATCCAGAAGGCATCATATAATTTATTGGCGGTAGAGTAGTAGGTATACGATGTTGTTGGTAGTACTGCAACCGACTACTTTTCACTAAGGTTGAATACCAACGTTATTTTATTAGAGCCATTATTTGTTTTTTTTTTCGTCTTTCCTTTTTTACTTCATCCGAGAATGGGGAAACCGCAGAACCGGACTTTCGCAATAAGAGCTACACAAGTGGCTTCATTCTGTAACTTCTCAACTTTGAAAGTAGAGTACTTTTATGTTCAATGTAGCAAGTATAAGACTTCGAAGTTGCAATATTTTATTTTTCACGACTGAATAATAGTATTTCCAGTACTAATAAGTTCTAATTTGTTAACTGTAAAATTGAAATGAAATTTTGGCGGATTTTATATATTGTACATATTTATATTGAGAAGCGCATATCAAAAGTATATTGAAATTTCAAGTGAAAACTCATTTACTTATTCATTTATACGAAGTATACAGGTTGTTCCAGGTCATCGGGCCACTATTACTAACTTCATTATTGTTGATTAAATTACGAAAGATGTAGTGATTTGTTCGCTGATCACAACGGCGTCGAAAAAAAAACAATTTCAAATCGCATTTCAGCATTAACTTGTTTTTTTTTCAGTTGAACGCCCTGTATATTTATTCGGAAGCTTTATGCAAAATATCCTTATAGTACTATAGCCTTAAAATAAATAACAAAGGAGGTACGATGAAATTTACATTTATTACAGTTATTAAAAATTGTAATAAAAACAAATTATGGAAATTTTGCGTTATGCATTTTCCACATCTTTTAATTATCGTTCTCGCAGACTGTATTATTATTATTAACACGTCCTTCTGTATCTGTTGTGGTTTCTCTAAATGCCTTCTGCAACTCCATATTTCTATATTGTTGCCTGTGTATGGTGTTCTTTAAGAACCGTCACAAGAAGAAATCCACGGTGGAAAGGTCAGGAAAGTGCGCCGGCCAATTAAAAGGTTCATGACTTTCAATCCATCTATCTCCATAGACTTCAGTTAAAGCTTCTGCGGTTTGCAACGAGTGCACCGTCTTGTTGGAAAAAGAATTGTCTAAAAATTGTTATAGCACACCACGTATAAGCTATATACATTTTTCCTGTAGTAGCGTCTTTGGGGGAGGCTAATATCAAAGTAAGGACAGGGGGAGATGCCCTCAAGGAGGTGTACTGTCACCCTTTTTATGGGCGTCCATCGTCGACGACCTAATAACGAAGCTGTCCAAAGAAGGCCTGTATTGCCTAGGATATGCTGACGATCTAGCAATAGTAATACGAGGCAAATTTGCCGGGGTAATATCAGAAAGAATGCAAGATGCCCTAAATCCAGTAAATAACTGGTGTAAATAGGAAAGTCTTACGGTCAATGGCCAAAAAACACAAATCATTGTATTCACAAAGAAAAGCAATTCGAGGCTTAAAGCCAATTATGCTAGGAGGAGTGGAGATTCCATTGGTCAAAGAAACGAAATACCTTGGTGTCAAAGACTTACATGAACACTCATATCAATAAAACCATCAACAAATCTACTATTGCCTTAGGCAGATGTAGAAAATTGTGTGGAGGAACGTGGGGACTAAGCCCAAAAATGATCCTGTGGTTATACATGAGAGTGATCAGACCAATAAAAACATATGGCTCGGTGGTATGGTGGACAAAGACATTGCAGGTGGAGGCAGTAAGGCGGCTAAGTGGCATACGAAGACTAGCATGTCTGTGTGCCACGGGAGCCATGAGACCCACGCCAATAGTTGCTCTGGAGGTCATCCTTAACCTGGAACCAATACTTGTATATATTCAAGGAGAAGCCAGGCTAACACACTAGAGGCTAATGATTGGTCAACCTCCCATAATTATATCGCACGGTGCAGATCATCAGAAACTGTTAAAGGAATTTAAGACGAGGCCGATAACAAGCGCACCCAGTGATGCCACGAGTCCCAAATACAGCCTCGATGAAAATTATAAAACAGTAATACCAGGTAAAGAAGAATGGAAAAAAGGACAGCCTATCAAAGCCGAATCTATCTGGTACACAGATGGCTCAAAGACGGAAACTGGAGTCGAAGCCGAAATTTTCGGGATTGGACCAAAAATAACGAAGTCGCTAAGTTTAATTCAAAGCACCACAGTATTTTAAGCCGAAATAGCAGCAGTGCTGGGGTGTATCGAAGAACTATACAAGCAAGAAAGTAACTATCGATCTACTGCCATCTATTCAGAGAGTCAAGCAGTGATAAAATCACTGGACTCCACACGGGTAAAATCGAAATTAGTGTGGGAACGCATGAATACCCTCAATAGGCTGGGCAGCCGATCTAAGGTGACCCTGGTCTGGGTACCAGGACACGAGCCCACGCAGGCTCGTCAAATGCTGACGGAAACCCAAAACATTCGGTGGGCATAGCATATACGGTAGTTAAAGCAACTACTAAACAATGGAAAAATGAGAAATCTCATGACTGGTGTAAGAGTATCCCGGGTCAGGGGCAGGCCAAGCAATTTCTGATTGGACACGGGCCCAAATTTACAGCAGACCTACTAAGCAGGGACAGAAAGTCTGTCAAAACAATAGTAGGCCTGCTAACAGGACACTATATGTTCAAGAAGCATATGAGTAACTTAGGCCTGACAGAGGAAACAGCGTGTAAATTCTGCCAGGCGGAAGAAGGGACAGCACTAGCAGGAATACGGCTCTTAGAGGTGGGATCGGAATATCCAAAAGTCGTAACCTATGCAGAGGGATCGCTCACAAGGCTGCTAGGTCTGGTGAAAAAGGCAAAGCTAGCGTAATTGATCTAATGATACAGGAACCACAAATGATCTGAAAAGGTCGCAGTGGAATAGGTCAAGTCCATCTTTCTCCTGTAAGATATCGCACCAAACATTCAAGCTCAATCGATGCTGTGGGCGACGTGGTTGTGGTATAAGGTGGTTTACGGGGTTCGCTCAGATTTGTCATATTTAGGTTTTTTAGGACGATTTTCGCACGAACCATTCAAAATATAGTTGATTTATTTGGTACGTAGACTTCTTCAGTCGTCAATAATACTATACTCTTGGTTTTCGGGTTAGAACCGCGTCGTTATCGTAGCTTCTGCCGACGTTTCGTCCCCCTCTTATGGGGCATCTTCAAGGCTGTTACTGCACACTCTCAGTGTGTATGAATTTTAATATTTGGCAATAATTTTCACTTTGTTTGCCGTGGTTGTACGTTAAAAAGTTCAGTAATTTGAAGCTTATCTTTTGCGAAAGCCTGCAAGTGCAAAGATCAAGTGCTGAATATTAAAATTGCCTCAAGTTTATTTTACACGGTTCATGCGTAGACTATCCTAAAAATAACAACATAAACTGAAAAATCACCAAACTGTCTATCAAGAACTTACGAATTTAAACAAATTTACAATGATTGATTAATTGCAACGAAGTAAAGAAATACCAACAATTAACAAAATGGGCAAAGGTAGGAGAAAATAATCACAATTCGTCTTTTCACTAACGTTCCAAAAATGAAAAAACACAAGTGTTCTGCTTATGATAAGAAAGCTGGCATCATTTCCGGTGATAGCGGAAACGCAATTAAACTGCCGATAACACTAAAAGTTAGTTTGTAAAAAATAGAAATCGACCTGTTTCTTTCTAAAATTGCGTCTAATGTTAGTATGGAGGGGATACTTTATCACCTCACAATTTTTTATTTTTCAAGTTGATAATATACTAAGAACTTCGTACGTGAGACAAGATTTTTATTCAACATACAAACACATCAAAAAATATGCATGGACATTTTAATTCTGAAAAAGAAGAGTTACCTACTTCCTTACTTAATCGATCTGGCAGCTCCAGTAACAAGATTAGCTCTCCATTAGCTCGTTATTTATCGTGAGCCATTCTGTCTGTATTTTATTAAATTATACAATATGTTTGCCTTGAAAGATGCAAACTAATAAATTTAGATAAAAGTTTGAATTTATTTGTGTCCTAACGTTCTTTGAAATGGCGATAAGACAATAAAACAAATATTTTTTTCCGACGAAACAAGCGCAATTCCCTTTATAGACGTAATTATCCCTTCTTAGCCCAATTCATGCAGTATACTGGAGGTCATTAAAATTTTAGAGTGCAATTCAGATCTGGGCTTAAGGGACTAATTGGCACAATTCAGGTTCACCCTATATTTTTGAATCCTTTTGCTCTTTGGGATGTTTAGCTGAAGCATGATATTTGAAGATAGCTAGTCAACAATTGGCCTGTGGGATTATTCCAGTTACCGAAGTAAACATTTACATTTTCGTGTACTGAATAGCAGACTAGCCAGTAATAAAATAAATAATTACAGTTATTTACGCCTATGGGTGTTTCAAGCTACTTCAACTTTTCAGAAACAAACAATAAAAACAACCACAAGTATAAAAATACTTGTATTCTTATAAACTCGGACGTTATTGAGTGAATTAGGCGTAGTAGGTAATGAACCTGGTCCTTCACTTGACGGTAATTGAGGTAACTACAGAAGTTATTTGAGTACAGTTTTAGTAAAATTTTATAAATTACAGATTCACCAGACCAATAAATAGTAAATAACATTTAGTACGTTGTACATCAGAGAAACTGGAAGGGAAAGAGAAGCTGCAACAGATACTGTTTTTATTTATTTAGTATCATCTTATTTCTTACTCTCTTTATTACTATTACAATACATACAAATTGTTGCTAATTTTAATCCTCTACATTCTAGAATATCCGATTCAAAACATAGTAAATGAAATATTTGTTCCAAACATCGTGTATACAGTCATATTTGCGCCTTTGCGTCAGTGCAACATATTGTACCGCAGATGAAAGAAGTTTTCATCCCCGGTGGCAAGCCCGTTCGGCTTTTAATTTTGGAAAAATAGTCATCTGTACGCGTCAAATATGAATATCAAGCAAAAATGTGGGGGAACGCCACAAAAGGAATAATACGTTGTCAGCGTACTGGAAAGAAAGAAAGGGAGTTGTAAACGGAAAGATGAGAAGAGAGGGTGATTAGAAAACAAACACTGTTCGCTCCTTGAATACATGAATTCCTCCCGCGCACTATTTATGACTCTTATGAGTAGCGATTTGTGCCACGCCAGCGCCAGCGCGTGTCAGCAATTGAAAATATTAAGCTAATGGATCGGTTTGTGAATGGAGCCGGAGATACACAGGATAATTGTTGTGTTGTAATGGCGAACGGATGGGTAATAGGAGATGTGTTTTCGAGATTTCTTTCCTTCCACGGTCAATGACAATAGGGGCTTCTAACCAGTCTAGACGTCTCCAAATCTTAAACTCGTTATAAAATAAGCGGTTGGCCTTGAACAATGCGCGTGCTAAAAAACGTGAAATTTGCAACATACATATTCGTGTACCTCACAACGAATAACTTTATTCGAAGAAAAACTCTTTCTCTTAAAGTAACTATTGATTTTAGGCGTATACGTGGGATATAACATTTTTATTATCCACGTTATTTGTTCCATCAACGCTTATCTGGTGACATTTTATTTACACACCATTTAAATGGAATGTGTCTGTATTGTTTTGTATTTGTTTACGAAAAGTAGAACGCAAAATTATGTTTTACCATGTTCTTCCAACAGTATACTTCGACGATAGTCCGTTACTATTTTTAGCAGCCTTATGGAAAGTTTACTATATACAGGCTGATTTATTTTCAAGCCTCGCCATGATGATATCGCTTATGATTGGAGATGGATGGTAGGTTTAAATTTGGCTAAATTGCTAAATTTTGTGTCTGCCATGAACCGGAAAAACGAAAAAGGCTCACTTTCTTCTTCTACCTCTAGCATCTGTATTTGGCCTTGCAGAGAAAAACTACAAACACATTCTCAATGCCACTTTCAATCTTCTATCTAATGGCAACCTTCTTATTCCTTATCGGCACCATAAGGACTTTGACACCGTCAGAAAGAGCTTTTCTCCGAATTCAACTATGTACAACATGTTGACAAAATTTTTTTATAATATGCTTTAAATGACGAAGAATACATTTTAAGGTTAATCAAGGTAGCCATGAAAGTTCAAACTATCAAACACTTCAATTATCGTTCATTAGTAATAGAAAAATGTGGTACACCAACGAAGGGGAACGAGATATGTTAAATACGTTTTATTTATCCAACCGAAATACAACAATAGTGAATAGAAGGTATTTACAATTCTATCCCGAACGACAACAGCCACATCCTATCATTTTTCTAGATCTTGATAGAAACTTGGTGGAAAATGGATTGTTTACCGATCCGCGTAATGTTTATATTAACAGGAATTTGAATAAAAAGCAACGGGATACTTTATAAATGGTATATTGTTGGTGTGATTTTGTAATAGAGGCTTAACGGACGTGCCCCCACCTTTATGTAGAAAAGGATATATATCTGATTTTGTGAGGATTATATTCATTTGGGCATACCTTTCGAAATGGACCTATGCTTTTTTGTCTTAACGCCTTCATTGATACCATAAAATGCGATAAATTTGAAGGTGCAATATACATCTACGTATATGTCTAGTGCAAATATTTCTGATTACTCATGTGAACACAAACTTGCTGCTAATAACTTTTTGGTGCACCGTTTACTCAATTTTCCTTTAACAAAATTACATACTAACTAACAGATTCTATGAATGTAGTCTATAATACTATTAGGAAACAAGAATAGATTAAGAGTTGGAAATATAAACGCATTTGAACGTATTGACAGCGGTAATAAGAAATATGCTAAATTACCCTTTTATCCAAGTTACACGAAAGGTTTAGATAACCTGGATAAATCAGGAATTTACAAAATTTCATGTAGAGATTGTAGGTACAAAGAGCATTTGGCTCATTCAAAAGGTTTGATAAATCTAGTGTCGCGCTACATATACCGGAAAATAATCATGAGGTTAGTAATATACAGTTAGTCCAAATGTAAACAACATGGTTCAATTAAGTTGTTATGAAGTCATGGAAATGTACAAAACAAACATAACTTTAAACAAACGATAAAGGCTGGAATTTAGTGGTCCTAAATCTGAATTCATTGATTTAGGGCCACTAAATTCCATTTATCGTCTGTTAAATCATGAATAGTTAATTAACTGCAATTTTAAATTTTTGCATAATTTGGGATTTGTATATTTTGAAGTTGCATATTTTAAAATTATTTATTTTAAAGTTACTTACTTTAGACTTGCATTTTTTGGATTTGCATAGATTAAAATTACTATATAAAGGTTAATTTTTCGCTTAGTCTGTTAGTTCAGTTTTACTGCTGATGATGATAGCTTGGCTATCGAAACATGCGTCCAGTACTAATGAAGTATTGTGGTAGGGGTTTTGTGTTCCACTGCCACAGAGTTCGAGTACTTGTCGACTTTTTTAAATTATACAGTCTATATCACGCGACTGACCATATCATGTATTGCACACTGTAGATTGATGATTGATTCAAGCCAGTGATAAGCAAAGTAATAAAGTCGTATGATGTTAAAATGATCTGTATCGATATTACTTATTGTCACATATTTAGATTATTTAATTTGCATAATCATGTAAATAAGCAATATCTATTTGTTTGACGAACCAGTCAAATAATTACAACATGGTATACGAAAACCCGTTGAATATGATACAATTACTAATTAAGTATAGCATATGGTAGAAGGAATGCGACACCCAAGCAGGAAAAAGCATGAACTTTACAACGCCATAAGAAATATCATTATGTTTTTTACTATCTACTGGAAGACAATGAAGAACCATTACGGAAAAGGTATTAAAGAAATAATACAAGAAGAATTGGAAGAATGCTGTACCAGCGATGCAGGTGTTTTTCTTAAATTAGAATTTAGCAGAAAACGGTTGACAATTGGTGAAATGGGAGGAAACGAAAATTGGCATCAGAAAGTATACAAAATCGCTTCAGAAAAGTTGAATCCCTGCAACAATTATAGAGATGGGAAGAGTTATTGGTTTAGAAGCGGCTACTTAGAAAACAGACCCGATCTTGTCTACCATTCTATTCAGTTTGTTTTTGGTAACAGCAATGACGGCATTTCCCCTAATTGTTATATTTGTAGCGAGCCTGCTTTTATTGACTGTTCAACATGCAATCAATTCTGGTGTTTTCAACACATTCATATAAAATATCATTACCATTGTGAGTGAATTTATAGCATGCGGGTATACGTACCTTTGAATATTCAATATATAACAATCAATATCCTCAATGTATTAGAAAAGAATTGCTTTCATTATAAGTAACCTGGGCAAATATGCGGCAACAGCGCATAAAAGTTTACACATAAAATAGAAGGTAAGAAATAAATTATAAAACGTGCTGAAACACTAACCGTTTTAAACCTTCCGTGAAATTACAAACTGGGTAACATGTGTTAAATATTTGAACCATTAGATACGTTTCCACAGCTGTTTCAGTCAAGTGAGTACGACGTGCGGAATAAATGTCTTTTAATGCCGAAAACGACCGTTCGACATCTAGCGATGTTATATTTGCATATTTAAAATAATCTTCGAAACAACTTAATGCATCTTCACACGCACCTTCACAACATAAGAAAATCGGAGTCTTTCTCTAAAACACTTTCAAATTTTCGTATTGCACACCAATTTGTTTCGCCTTCTACAGCGCATAACTGTGCGTGAACATTATTCACAATTTAAACAGAATCCACTAGCGACATCGAACCATTTTGTAATTTTTCTATTCCATCCGCTAGTCCGAAGTAATTGTTGTGAATAGTTTGTAAATCTCTTTTAACCTGACTATCTTGAAATATTTCCTGGCTTTTCTTGATTGCTGTAGCTTCTGTCGGATTGAATTTTAAAACTACCTTCTTTACTTGATCAAAATATTTGTTGTAGTAAAACGCATCCTGCAACCATGTTCCCCAACGTGTAACAATCGGCTGTGGTGGTTCAGGTAAATCAAGACACAGTTTGTGAAATAGTCGGGTACGTTTCGGGCACTTTAGAAGCATTGCCTTTGTACTAGCAATCAATGCATTTACTAGTGGAAAACATGTAGGAATCGTTTGTGCCGCAAGATGTAGAGTATGGATTTTACACGTTACATGCAAGAAGTTACCACTGTGTCTTTTAAGAGATCGGCCCAAAGAACGCATGTTTGCGGCACCATCACTCATAAACATTAAAAGTTGCTTAGTTGAAACTTCGAATTCGTTCAATGAGATCAACACGATCTTTAAAATCTCATCGGCAGTACAATTTATAACTCTTTTGGAAGTAAGTAAGAAGAAGTATGACGGTGGATGTATTTCCATTGTACGTACCATTACATTAACCACAGAATATTTTTGACAATCTGTTGTTTCGTCCACACACAACCACAGTTATCTTTCAATTCCTTTTTCATTCTTATTTTTATATGTTCACAAGCAAATGGCACTACATTTCGTATCGATGTCCGACTAGGTGATTGACAGTCCGCATATTTATTCCAGAAGGAGACAAATGCTTCTTTGTCTAGTAAACGAAACGATAGATTACATAAAATAAGAGTAACACATAAATCAAATGTAAATTCTTCTTGGTCTCGTATGCCACTTTTTGCAGAAGAATGCTGTTTGCTTTCGATGTGACATTGACAACGGCTTCTGGATCAACACATTAAAGCGATTTTACAAACTAGACATTGAATTTTAGCGCCATCAAAAATTAAATCCGGCATGTCCACTATAAAGTTTTTAACTGTGTCTGCCATTGGTCGTTTTCGCGACGTACCTAATTGCGACATTTTTAAAGCAAACATAAGCGTACAATTACGAAATAAGTTACGACAGCCTACATATACACAGAACTACTCGCATACAGCATCGATTTAATACTGACGCTGTGAACGCGTGAAATAAATGATCGCCGACTCCGCACCACATATTTACTACACTGACTGTTACCGCTGTTTGCCCAGACTAATTATAAGTTAATTCATAGAATCTCAATTCTAAACTATTTATAATTTAACATCTATAAATGAGGTAAGCCTTTGTTTTAATTGAAAAACGCTTACACATATACCTACATACATATTTCGCACCGCCGGTATTAATCACATCATTGTTGTTTTAGTTACCACGTTTGTTTATTCAAGCTTTTCAGGATATACTGCAAACGCTGAATGTTTTGTTGTACAGACAATAGTAGTGAGATTAACGTAAATTTGAATTTTGAAACTAAAAAAATGTAACTAGTGATAATTTACGACGGTTTACCAAACTAGACATGGGTCTAGAGAATTCTGGTTCTTTCTAGATTAATATTTGAGTAGTAAATATTGATCTTGATCTACGTGGCCGAAAACTTTGAAAACTCAATTCAATTTTCAGTATCACCGGAGAAAGCAATAAGAATCGCAATGAAACATTTCTTATGACTTTTTGCTAAACATAGGCAAACTACGAAAAAGTTGCTGAACAAAATACACCGGTCAATTCTAAACTGCAAACAATAGAGACGAAGTTAGGATTACAAAAAAGTTGAAACTTACACCGGTAAATACAGATAAATTTTAACGGTTCTAATTCTGAAACGGAAACTTCCTCTATACGAAGGGAAAAAGAAGATATATAATAAGAAAACTATAACTTGCAATTTCTCAACTTCCTTGCTAACTTTAATCCGTAAAAGTTTTCCGTCCAGTTTTTTTTCTTCTCATATGAAAAGGTATAAATAAGTGTCGATCGTCTATAATATTCGACAATGTATTGACGATGCTATTCGTAAACTTCCTGCCGTACAAGTTGAAGGATTCAATTGACTTTGCCGGATATCCGAAGCTCTTAGAATAAGTTATACAGGACATTTCATGCTTGTATTTAGTGGTTCAAATACGTCAAATGAAAATTGAAATATTGCTATTATGTAAGCAAAGCGTACAGGAGCGTAACTTATTGTTTTATTTAAAAAGTTAGCAGTTCATTGGTTACATTGTAGGAACAGACGACAAAGTAAACCAATATAATTCGTCTGCAACAACAACAGTATCTCAAAAATTATGTATAATTCTGATAGTGTCATTAAATTCTGAGACCATACAGTTCATACTAAATTATAGATGAAATCAATACTTGAAGTCACAAGAATGCTAGAATAACTTCTACAATTTTAGAAAATGTTACTACAAATAGTTATATAATCCATGACGCGGGCAATTCGTAGCAATTAGTGAAATAATATTATAGGAAGCAGGAGTGGCGCAAAACATTAGGTTACACAAATTGCAACAATTATTTGAATAATTAAAGTATTCTATATTAATAGCTACCACAAATTATGCCATATTTTTGTAGTTATAATGGTTGAAAAAGCAAGTAAATGAAATAACAATAACTATTCCATGTTTTCGCATCTGCAACAGCTTTCGCTATTTACAGGGAAGCATTGGTCAGCCACACTTGTAACTGTCTGTTCACCGCTCCAAACATTCTACAAATTTTGAGGTAGTAGTAAGGTAAACTACGGAAGACCTTACTTTGAGAAAGTTGCGAGATCAGGGCTCGATACGAAACCGATAGCTTGGCATAAGGCTATCTGTACCACGAAAGATGAAAGTGATTTAAATATACATATAAGGGGATTTTTTATTAGAAAAGAATGAAGTTTTTCTGTTGGTGATTAACCAATGCTATCTGGGTCAAGTCCTAAGGTAGAGAACATTTAGTTCATGCACTTAGTTAGGCTTCGACAATGAAATCGTCTGTATAGATGAATGATGATTTGCTTACAAACTCACCCATTTTCTATTATTTATTTTAAGATAACGTGCTGCAATACTATAAGAACTCTAAGTTTTGGGGGTAATGGTTTGCCCCATATGCGATCGTACAGGCACATGACACAATAACGCAATTTTTATAAAATGTAATGCAGAAAAGATATTATTTATTTAATTTGTTTGGCTGTGATTAACACAGCAACAATACCTCGAATCGCTTCGTTCAACTTTTGTTATAAAGCACCATCAGAAAAGACTATTTACAACTGGTTTGCAGAACTTCTTCATCGTGGTTGTGGTTCCGTCAGTGATGAATTTCGTGAAGGTCGACCAAAATCGCTTGTTGTTCTAAAAAACATGGTTGAAGGGGATCGACATATGACTTACCGTGAGGTACAGGCATCTTTAGGCATTTACAAAACAGTGGTATATTCGATTTTTCATGAATACTTAGGTATAAAAAGGATCTGTTCCCGATGGATTCCATATAATTTGACCCAAAGACAAAAGAAAGGCTCGTGCCAATTGGTGTAAAGAAATGCTCAAAAAATTGTACAGAGGAATAAAATCCGTATACGACATTGTAGTAATTGACGAAACTTTGATATATATGTACGTGAGTTATCCGAGAAGATGATTCTTGTTCCTTTTGTTGTACTAGACATGTCGCAAGCATTCCTGAAGGATCGAAGAACAGTTAATGCTGAATGATATACATCAATTTGTTTGCCAGAACTCATCGTTGAATTCTGGAAAAACAATTGATAACGTCGCATCATCCTTCATCATGATAACACTCTATAGCACGTCAAGCAATTGATTATTTGAAGGAGAAAAGCATCGAATCAATATTTGATTGCTCATCTTCATCTGATTTATCGACTAATGACTTCGTTTTGTTTCCGAATGTCAAACAAAAAATGCGTGGACGGTGATTTTTATCACCTCAAGAAGTTGTTGAATCCTTCAAAAACTACGTTTTGCAGATATACCGAACGCAGGCAAAGATGTATAAATCTTAATGACGAATATTTTGAAAAACAATAAAACGATTTGTACCAAAATGTTTTTGTAAAAAAATAAAAGGTATCCCTCATAGTACCAAAAAATAGCATCACTAAAACCCTTACCACAATACTTTACTCGTACTGGACGCACGTTTCGATAGCTAAGCTATCATCATCAACAGCAAAACTGTTAATTCAGTTCAATTTCAGTGCTGTTTCACTGCCAATTCAGTAAAATTCAGTTTTACTGCTGCTGATGATAGCTTGGCTATCGAAACTTGCGTCCAGTACGAGGAGGAGTTTTAGTGAACTGTTTAATGTTTATTAAATATCAAAACAGACTACCGAGACCTAGACGAAATAGACTACCTTTTGTGAATTTCCCTAGTTTTAAAACATATTTTGCTACAATAAAATTACTCCGCTACTTTAGCGAAAATTACTCTTTAACGATGCAGTTTTCTACAATTACATGAATTGTCAATATAAAATCGTTCCTACAACATTGTTGCATTTACCTACTCAGGCTTTTTTGGTGTATAGGCACAATTCCCGTTCCTAGCTAAACATCGTAGAAAGTTGACAAACCAGTTGGCTTCATATGTGAGTATGTAGCAGCTTTGTTTGGTGGCTGGTTCTATAACGTCAAGATATTAGATTTCCGTGGAAATAATAACTTTAGTTACAGCAGAAAAGCAGATCTGTAAATCATAAAAATTATTGAAAAGTTTGTTTTTAT
Source organism: Dynastes maya (assembly GCA_029619315.2). Classification (NCBI taxonomy): domain Eukaryota; kingdom Metazoa; phylum Arthropoda; class Insecta; order Coleoptera; family Scarabaeidae; genus Dynastes; species Dynastes maya. Next base: position 20,130,254 of record JAROYE020000005.1, on the reverse strand, counting down.
GTCATAATACTGTTACGTAATGCACCATTCGTACTTATTTCCTTAATTTTTTAAATCATAAAGTAAGCGAAATGTCCTGAAAGTATTACGGACATCTGAACTATACATTATTCAAGGACTGAATATTCTTAGTGTAACTATAGTTAACAGATACAATACGATTTTGTATGCTTTCTGCAATTTCTTAGTTAGTTGCATGTGAATCGCTATAGAATATAATAAAGAGAATCCAAAATCTAAAACATGATCTCTAGTGAAGAATATTCGAAATTAAATTTTTCTCAGAACTTGTTCTGTATCCATCTCAAAATCCATACTTAAACTGATGCTGTTACGTTCTCGACAAATATCTATAAACAGATTTTTCAAAAATGATGAAAGAATAGAGTACACTACATATTAGTTGGGATTAAATAATGAGAATTTTTCCAATGAGATTAAATCTTTGTTAAAATTTCGCAATAATAACATCAATAATCACACATGTAATGAATTTTGAGATATTTGTCCCATACCCGATCATTACTCATATCGCGATCTGTGCGTTAATCATCATGGTGTCCATACACGTTTTCTAATAATTTGTGACGCGACAGACCAAAACCTTTGCCGCTATTTGTACGTTAGTAGCGTATCTCAGTACTAATTTTTCAGCTGCATTATCCCAGGTAGACGCTGGTTTGCCTCACCCCAGATTTGGGCGGTGGGACAGTAGCTTCAATAATTCCTTATGTGGTTGGCCAGCTAATGACTGCTACTGAAACTGCAGCTCAAAATAGAGAGCTTAAAAAGAACGAGGAGAATAGAAAATTGAGTAATTGCTATAATAGCAAAAAAGCTGAGCCAAGACTAGATTATACCAACTGTAAAATGAATTATCGCTGATTGCTAATTTATTGCATTGTTATATTTTGCAAATTACACTTGGAAACCGAAAAGTAGGAAGGCCTGCCCTGCCGTACAGATACGATCTAGCTCATTTATTTCGCCGAATTAGTTAAACAAATCGCACTAACGATAATATAGCGTGCAGTTGTATCGGCGAAACCGTGCAAAATTAGTTGGTATCGGTCAGGATACAGAAAAATACCACTATAAGACGCACTGAGACAGAAAGTAATAATATTAAAACCGCTGCCTCGTACCAGGATAGATCGTTGACCAACAGCGAGCGAAAGTCACGCTAATCTAATGGCAAACAGCGAATTACATGTGATTATAGCATAGAACAAAACACGCTAATTCGCCATTTTCTATCATCTGTTCGATGCACCATTTCCCATCATGAATCAAAACGTTTAAATTTACATAATAACTCCTACTATTTACTTGCAGCGTATTTTTCGAGGACGATTACCTTATTTTTTAATACAGGGTGGCCAATTTATAGATTACTACCTTATATTTAGATAGACAAAAGTAAGTTTGTAGCTTTACAAGAGGTTATGCTTATTTTGTAAACGTATAGCTATTTTAGATTTTGAAAAATAGTTTGTAAATATTGCCATTGCAGGACATCTTTGAAAAGCTAATAAAAAAAATTGAGCTCACAAGGTGTATTCATAATGCATATTTTGGTCGTTTTTGTTGAGGAGAATATTTCCGCTTCATCGATGCATAACATTTCCACTCCATTGACCCAAAACGAGCCTTATATAAACCCCTCCGGAATAAATAGTCCCCAGTCAATATGCGGTAACAGCCCTGAAGATGTCCCATAAGAGTGTGGACGAAACGTCGGTAAAAGCTACGACAACGACGCGGTTCTAACCCGCGGAAACCAAGAGTATAGTACTATAGTAATTATTTCGAAAATCATCCCTAGTACAATGATCAATGATTTTCAACCTACATACTTGCTTGCTATTTTCAATGTAAATCGGCAAACTATTGGCATAACCTGTATGTAGCCCATATATGGTGTATACAGGGTGAGTCGAAAGGAACGAACCAAACTCCAAGAGTGTATTGTACACATGAAAATATAAAAAACTGATATTTTGAAAAATGGTCCAAATTTTCGCTTGCTTTCGAGTTAATACGTTGTAAATAACATAAAAATATCCTTGCATTGACTACCCATCTAAAACAAACAATCAGGTACGTTCTGCATTAAAAGTTTTTTTCACTTCTTATCACATATGACGTACCGGCTATCTGAATCAATCCTTTCGAGGCTCAAAATCATCTTGTAGACGAAGCATAAGATGCTTAGGGGTCAATGCCGATAGTTTTGAACATTTATTTTTATTTAAAAGAACTTATTAAAACTTGTTTGTTATTATGTGATATTGTGTATTTGCGACAATTGCCTACATTCTTTTGAATTTATTACAAATATACTTATTATTATCAGTCCAAGTTTACTATTTCAACATTGGTATACATAAATCCATTACACACATATATACGTTAATCCGCAAATCAATATTTGGTGCGTGCTTCACATTTTTATTGCATGTTTCTTATTGAATATTCAAAGGTGCGCATAATCCACGTGCTATAAACTCATTCATCATGGTAATGATTGTTTACATAAAAGTGTTGAAAACAATTGAGTGCATCTTGAACATTCAATAAAAGCAGTCTCGCTACAAATAGAACAATGAGGGAAAAGACCGTCATCGCTGTTACCAAAAACAAAACGGTCGGGTCTCTTTTCTACACGCACAGAAACAGTTTCTTGCATCCAGAAAATAGATTTTCTTGCAAAAATCAGTCTCTATTCAAGAATATATTTTTATTTCAAGACTAAAAATGTATAATATAAGAAAACAATTTTCTTGAAATTTTATTTGGATTAAATAAGTATTTTCTTAGAAAGTCAAGAAAACTAAGACAGAAAAATGTTTCTTCCAAGTAAAGCATTAATTTTAAGCTAAGAAAATATTCATACTAGAGGCAGGAATGAAAAAATGAGCCAGATCTCACAAAGTTCTATTGAGAAATTAGGCGACCGGTTTCGTGTTCAAAAACCACATCATCAGCCAGCTACAAGGATATTCAATAATAGAAAAATTACAATAATTGAAAAAAAACCTAAAGTTAATAATTAAAATTAAGAGCATGTGAATGAACTAATGAAAAAGTTTTTTTTATATGTTACAGTATAATTAAATTATTTCTTTAATAATGTAATTAAATAGGGATTATTTTTATGTACAATTAATGAGTTAATATTTAAGTTTATTTACCGCTTTTTTATTATTATTATTTATTATATATTAAAAAAAACTTTAGTTAAATTAGTACACGTGATAAATAATAACAAAAAGAAAAAAAAACCGGTATCTTTTGAAAATGTTTGTGAAACATTGTACGTTAAAAGCTATACCCTTATATGGGAAAGCATGGCATCTGTACTCGGCTTTGTATCGCTACTATTTAGACTATATCTCTTGAAAATAGGTGGCGCCAGGAAGTATTTCAGTGAGTGTTTTTGAAGATTAGTGGCATAAACTGAAAGATGGAGAACAATGTTGGGAGGAGTAAATAGCGTTACTGCTTGTCTCTTCTCACATTTTTTTTTAAACGACAAAGTTACTATTACTCCCGCTCAAATCGGAAGTGATATTAAATTGTGGTATATGTAAAAAACAATAAAAGAAGAAATTGGAAAACAAGAAAGTAGACCAAGACGAAGACCCAAAATCAAAAAGATCACATAATAATATCAAAATTAAGAATAGGAAGGTATGGAAAAAATAATAAAAGTCAGAAGAGCTGAAGGAGCCACAGCCCGTTATGTACACTACCGGCCATAATTATCTGTCCACCAAAGAAATACGCATACATAATAGAAGTGTTAACTGAAAAAGAAATTGTACTTTTGCATTTAATAAAATACTCTTAAAACAAAGAAACTGATAGCCTTTATTCAATTATAACATTTATTTGATAGAAAAAGAATTAAATTTTTATTTCATGGAAATGTCCACCTCGACTATTAATAATTGCGGCACACACTTGCAGCATCCTTTCTATCAATTTCGTCAGAGTAGCGGTTTCTATTTTAAGCCTGGCTTCTTGTAGTTGTTTCCGCAACGATTTCTTGGAGGTTGGAGGATGTATTTTCACCTGCATATCCAGTTCCTCCCACAAAAGCTCTGTGGGATTAACATCTGGGCTTTGAGGAGGCTATTTCATTATTTTGATAATGCCTTAGCGTTCGCCGATTTTAAATATTTACGGCACAGTTTACATGTGTGTTTCGAATCATTATCATGTTGAAATATAAAATAATCACCCATTATTCTCATTCCAAATAGTTAGCATTTATTTCCAAATTTTCCCGGCAGCACTCTTTTCTTAAAATTCCATCTATTTTAACCAAGTTCCCTGCGGATGCGGCGCCAAAACAACCCCAAATCATTACCGATCCGCCCCCATGCTTAAGTGTAGATGCTACACATGATTTTGCTGCTCGTTCTCCTTTCGACTTTTGAACGAACGTTCTTCTCTTGGGACCGAAGAGTTTAAAATTTGGACTCATCGATCTACAAAACATTTTTCCACTTATCAACTGTCCAATGTTGATGCTCTCTAGCCCACTGTAGCCGATTTATTTTATTTTGCTTATGTAAGAGTGGTTTACGCAACGCTATTCGGTCAAATAAACCACTCTCTTAACCTCCTTTACACGGTGGTTAAACTAACTCGTTTTTTACGCTCAATATTTATTTCAGCCGTTATTTCTGGTGCAGTGTTTCATCTATTCTGTTTACTGGTCATAATTATTCGATGATCTTCCTCTGGTGTTGTCACTTTCCGACGTCCTGTTCGTTTTCTATTTAATATGCCGATCTCTTGATATTTTTTAACGTTATAGTCAACAGTTTGGCGACTTAATTTTAATTTTCTTGCGATATCTCTGTTACTGTAGCCAAGATTATGTGAAATGTGTGGATTTCTAAAGGCCTCTCTCTTATTTTCGGCATTTTAATAGGGGAAATGTGCCGAATATCGCACCCATTTTGAAAATCTCTTCTTGCAATGTCAATTTTTACAGAAAATTAAGTTTCTCAGTGCATAAGGATTGACTGTTGAGTTCTCTAAGTGATTATTTAATGGAGCCGTAATTTTCTTAAAAATGTTGGTGTTACAACCAATTAATCCAAACCGTAAAATTTTTACATATTTGAAAACGTGTTCCTAATATCGCCCAGGTGAACAATATTAGAAATAATCGTTTTTATCTTATTAAAAAGGTGAGGATTCAACTAAAAAGAAGATCTATATCAAATGTTTATTGAAACCAAACAGTAATTCATTATAAAAAGAAAATATATAAAACAAAGCATTAAAAGAAAATATCATCCATCAGCCTTCTTTACAAAAATCGCAAATAAAAGTTTTGTAATCGTCTGAACCTGAACATAGTTCATGGCACCAGATTCTACATTTAGTGCAGACTATCCATATTTCTCCTGACCGATCGTTTAGATATGTTTCACTACAGTAAGGACATTCACAGTCAATGTCGCTATCTTCTTCATCCGTGGAAATAGTTAAATCTCCAGGAATTTCTTCTTCGCTTGTCTCTGAAGAATAATCAGGTTGTTTTTTTCGTATAATTTTCCTTTTTCCTCTCTTGGTTTTTACTTGTTCTCTCCCAGATTGCCTTTCTTTCTCTGTAAAACACTTTCTAGCGACCTGCTCCTTAGGTGCATTCCCTTTACTCTTTCTGTGGTCTTGCTTGGGATTTGTAGCTTTTTCTAGTTCTTCGGATAAATTGTTTTTATATGGTGAACTAGTCAGTAACGCAGCTGCACTGGCTTTTCGACCTCTTGTGGACACTGAACCTTGCTTGCTTGTTGAAGGCAATGGGCTGATATCAGTTGGCATAACAGAGGAGCTGCTTGAAGTGTTAGATTTACTAGGTGTGCTACTAGAACCAGGTTGTGGCTCATCAGGCTGACTTCTTATTATGTGTGCTCTCTCTTCATTTTCTGGTGGGGAAGTTTCACGATCATATGATGTATTTCCCAGTTCGGAAACAAATTCATGTTGTTCGAAAATGTTGCGATTGCAAGGAAACAATCCACATTTCCTAAAGCCATTGGCAGCTGTTGCAACAGTAGCAGCTCGGCTGTAAGCATCACCTAGGAGCCTTCCTATTTGATAGCAAGTAACAATTCTACCACTGTTTTGTTTTAGCCAAGTTTCTATTGCTTGTATATAAAATGCTTTGAAGGGAAACATAAAAGCCCGATCAAGGGGTTGCATTTTATGGGTGCAGTGTGGCGGCAATGACACTATATGCACTCCATTTTCCCGAGCAATTTCCAACAATTGAAGATTTCTAGTATGGAATAATGCCCGTCTAAAACTAAGACAACTGGATCATCTTTACTCGATTTTACATGTGCCAGAAATTGCCGCTGGAACCACTGTAAAAAACTTTCCATTTGGATCCAGCCTGATTTGTGACAAACTGCAATTGTTCCATTCGGGGTTCCATCAAGCAGTTCAGCTTTCATGTGTACTCTAGGGAAGACTAAAAGTGGAGGAACGTAATGCCCGTTGCGCTCATGCACGTTACTACAGTGACCAGTGCACCTCTTTCTGCAGAAGACACAGACCCGACCTGGCGTTTTCCCTTTAAAGATAGGACTTTACTTGTTCTGTGTTGTACAACTGTCAGTCCCGTTTCATCACAATTGTACAATTTATTTGGTGAATGCTTTATAATTTCCATCAATGGTTCAAAAATGTCAAAGAAATTATCAACTTTCTCTTTCGTAAATCCTTTTATTCTGCCCATTGACGTGGCTTGTGGTCTGCGAAGACTTAACTGGGAATTTCTTTTCATAAAACCACGGAGCCACTTCCATCCAGCTGCCCGATCTTTCTTAGCGAATGGATGTGGAAGACCATTTTTGTCCGCCAACTCAAATGCCATTTCCTTCAGGTCTCTCGTTCTCAAACCATAAAACGAGATTCCATGTCTAAACAGTAGGCTACCAAGGCCTTCTCTAATTCATCGCCTAGTGTAGATTTTCGGCCAAGTTTAGTATAAACTAGTTTTCTATATCTTCCTCTTCACTGTTAACCTTATCTTTAAGGGTTGACTTGGGTACATTGAAATGTTTTGAGGCACGCAGAAGTCCCATTTCTTTAGCTCGCACGCAACGTATTGCTCTGCGCATGTCCTCTGCAGACCACTGTTTCCGTCGTTTTCGTGTTTGTGATGTATTCATCTATAAGAAAGCGAAGTAATGTTGCAATTTTAAATGCTACATCTAAGTGTTCCTAATATCGCACAGTACGGTATTATGACAACATAAGATGGCCGATATTAGGCACACATTGAAATTATGTCATCTTCGCAATTAACTTGAAAATGATAACATGAATATCTGTTTAAACGCTGCTAAACAAACTATGCAAAATATCTAACATTTTAGTGGAAATAAACTTTGATACTACTTACATTTTATGGTGAAATCTTTTGTCAAAATTCTCCTTGCTTAATATTCGCTGGTCCCACCATAACCTATTCTACTACAACAGCTGTAATCTTTAGCCGGCGCTTAAACCTCTTTAGAAGTTGGTTTAGGAGGTGAAGCAACATAAGTTAAATTTGTTACCATTAGATAGCAGCACTTGGTACGGGAAATAATAGAGGGTGCGATATTAGGCGGTGTGCGATATTAGGCACGTTTCCCCTACTAATTTTAGATAGTTTTATTACGGATATTCACTGTTTAAAAGAACAAAAGCCGCTAAATCTAAATTCATAATTCTATTTCGAGTAAATATGGAATTGTCATCTTTACCTGCATTGCATTAAAATTTTATTAGTGAAGGATAATTGTATTACATTTCGAGCCTTTTTATGGCCCTACTTGGATCCCTAATTATCGGATTAAGGAGATTCAATCGAGTACTAAGTATCAGAGGTGTCTTTTGCGGAATTATTTAATGTACCTTTCTTTTACTTGTAGATAAACAATTATACCCCCTAAATAACAATAAATAAATAGTTTTCTAAAATTCAAGCAAAAATGTAGGTGGGCAAATAATTATGGCCGGTAGTGTATAAGTAAAAAAAGGTTGGTAGAATTTTATCGAATTTATTCCTTTCACCATGAACGCAGTGTATACTTCACTTAAATAAGAGTCCGGCAATTCGTTGACAGTTCACTGTCAATTATTTTCAAGAACTATTGTCCGCGAAATATTGTCTTGTACGATGTAATTTTTTTCCTAATTTGCAATTAAATACGAAAGTTCAATGTATGTATGTTGATGTTTTCACCGTAATCTCGCTAATGTAAACCGCTTTGATTGGGTAGCTTATATACAATTCACCACGTTTAAAACATTATTTTCTCTTTAATAGGCAACAGCAATAAAATATTCTACAAGTCAAAGTCTATCATTGATTATCATCTTTTCTGAATGCAATTTGTGCATAGAATTTACATGTATGCAGTTTTTCAATGGATATATTTAATTGATGCTGCCTAATCTTATTTAAACTGATAGTTTGTTTTCTAAAAGGCAATTATTAAATTTGTAAAAATGGAAATGTGCGTGCTCATTAAAACCGATATCCACGAATAACATTCTTATATGTTACCCACATTTGTAGTAGTGTCATCTGTTGAACAGTTTTCACAATTAGCTCAATTTATTAAGGTTAGGCGCGGAAACGCTAGAGTAAACTATTTATAACATGGTTGCAACTGTGAATTTACATCCGACCGAGAGGTATAAATAAACGCGAACACTTAGTTCATAAGACAGAATTTATAAGTACGTTGCAAAGTTATTGGCGATAAATATTTGACGTTACTAATGCGTTATGAAAACATCGACATTAGTGAAATTTTATAGGCCACGTACTCCTAGCCGACGGGATAAATATCTGTTTCTTGGAGATGTCGATAAATTCCGGAAGTAGATTCAATTTGGCAAAGAGCACAAACATGTAATATGTAATCCACAGCAGGAAGATAATAATTGATACAAATTCAATTTTGACCAAATTATTATTGGAGCGTTTATGGCATTCATGGCATTAATGAATATACATCTTATACCTTTCATTACTTTTTTGTGAAGATAAGTGCTTGTGTATCTAGGTTAATGTAGCTTTATCAACAGTATGTATTAAAAAAAAAATGGGATATAAAAATCAAGCAAAGGACATGTGAAATTGAGTAATATTAATCTACAAGAAAAATAGAGTATTATAACTAAATGTGCATTGCGTAGTGCAAAATAATTCTTACTTATTTCATACTTACTTGTACTACTTCACTTGTGTACTAAATACTTTTCAGCGTGCTGGTAGTCAAAGTTGTAAATTATTTTAACAAGAACAAGAGCAAGGTTTGCATAAGGAAGAAGATTCAAAAATAAACTCATATGTGCTTTGATACAAATGCTAGTGTTTTATCTATTTTTGTTGCAATAATATTCCAAACACTAAGGTATCGGCGCACTTCGCACCATACAAAATATTTAATTATTTCGTAACATATGTTTCGGAAATTGGTAGATTATGTTGTGCGGTGCGAAGTATGCTGATACCTTAATGTTTGCCATACTACCCCATAGTCCTTGCTATCATTATTGCAGAAATATTCGCTAAACCCTCAGCATTGATTCAAATTTAAGAATTGTTTTCACCTTCTGAAAGTACCTGTCAGTTGATAAAATGTGGTTTTTATTGTGGAATGGACTGCTCGACCCACCTCAAAGTTTCGTAATGTTTTAATTGTTAGGTAGAGACCTCGGTAAAAATTGTTGTTTTGTGATACGAGGCACGTCCAGAAACTAAGTTCCGTTTGGTAATAAAAACAAAACGAGTATAGATAAAAAACTACAAAACTTAAACTATCTTGACCAGGGTGCTCAAACTGAGTCCAACCAAAGTCCTGTCAGGCATTGTCATGTATCAAAACAATATCGTTTGTGAGCATTCCTCGGCGCTTATTCTGTATTGCGCGACGCAGTTGTGTCACCTGAAAACGTCCCTTGGTGGTAAAAAACTCAACAACGATGAAGAGTTCAAAGAACATGTTACCACATTGTTAACAACACAGGCGGCAACATTTTATGAGAAAGGCATATAAAAACCTGTGCCACGCTATGACAAGTGCCTACAAAATGGCGGGGGCTATGTAGAAGGATAGTTTAAAGTTTAGTTTTTTTTTGCAATAACTAGTTTTTCTGTATTTGTACTCGTTTTATTTGTATTACCAAACGGAACTGAGTTTCTGGACGTGCCTCGCATTTACTGAGGAAAGTAATGTTAAAAACCACTGTTTCAGTTCAACATTTCTTGCAATTTTAAAATCACACCACTGATTCAATTTTTTCTAATTAATATTTCTTCTATTTTTAGCCCTGATGCAGAAGAATATATTATATACACGTGAAAGAGTCCTTGATTTTTTTTCTATTTCATTGTTATGACTGCCGGAACCATGACCTAAGCTTCAAATGTAAATAAGAACAGAAGGAGAAATGTGGAGCAGTTTTATGTTTGACATTCTTACAATTTTAAAATTTAATTTTCGATAATGGGATATTAAAATATGAACAAGTTCGTGGAAATCCTTCTTATGTAGTAAGTAAAAGTATCTCATTTAAGATTACATATTGAAATATCTTTCTCAGGGTTTTTACTCTAATTTTGTTAAATTTTCTAATTTAACTCTAATAAATGATTTTTGTTAGGTTCGGGAGTATCCCTAGATACCCTTGCGGCAATTTTGAATGAATTTGTAACTTACTGAAATCAAATTAACGAATTTTTAAGATTTTAAAATCAACTAACCTTTAAACTTTCGAACGACGCCAATGTATATAAACACTCGGTTTAAATACACACCACAGGAACTGCCTGTTCTGGATATTTCACCCTATTTACTTCTCTGATATAATGACTTTGAATACACAACGAACACTTATCTTTGGATTGGATTCACGACAAACTTTGATTCAACCAAGGCCGAATAAAGATTGATGAAAATTGAGGGCGTCGTTTCTCTTTCATTTATTTTAAATCGCGAAAGACCGGCGATTGTTTTCTTTCACAGCCAATTTTGATAATTTACCCAAATAGAAACTAACTTTTCGATGACTTTCAATAAAAATGATATTAGCATACGAGAACGAATGCAGTGACTTAACCAGGAGGTTGTTTGTTGATGATTCTGTGGTACGAATTGTCACCAACAAGCTTTAAAAGAGAAAATCCACTACTAATTTATAGAAACCTTTCAGATAAAGATTTAGTTGACGAAATATTATCTGTTGTGCTTTGCAATTTACGTTGTTGCTTATTCCAGACAATTTTTACATTAATTTGGAAGAAATAATTGAATAGGAAAATTGATAAATGAGTAGAATTGTCCATGATACCACACACTCGTCGTTATCTGGATTTATAATTAAATTCTACCTTCCTCGCCCCAAGGACGGTTGGCTGAGGGGGGATGGTACCGAAGAAATTTACCATTATCCCCGCATGAGAGATATTTGGTTGCCAATGAGTGGCTAGCCTGACATTTACTTCAGTACCGAAGTGACAACCGAGAGAAGTTGTTGTCGTCGTAAATACAACGTTGAACGTAACATAACAATATATACAAATACATTTATGCATTTCTTTGCCTCTTGCAACAACTTCTTAAATATAACATAAAAATTCAACTGCTAAATTATAAGAAATTTGTTCGACCATCCATAATAATAATTTTTGTTTTTGTAATCAATGTTACAACATTTGTCAAAACTCGATAATTTAAAAATAACAACAATTGTCGATTATAATAAACGGCGTATGTGTAAAAAACAAAGGACCTTTAAAACATGTTAAACAAATAAATAAATTGAAACTTGTACAATAGTTAAAATTTAAAACATAGGCACTCATCCATTATATAAAAGGCGTTTTCTAATAGAATTCTTTTAATTGTTTTAAAAAACTGTGTGTCCGATAGTCTTTCCATATCTTGCGGAATTACATTATATATTTTCAATGCCCAGAAATCTACTGAAGTTTGGGTAACTTTTAGTCTATGATACGGAACTTTTAGCTGTTCTTTATTGCGTGTATTGTAGGTGTGTGTATCCCCATTTTCATAAATATGTGTTTGTTGGATCTTATACTAAAAATGGCATTCGTAAAGTTCTTTGCCAACCCTGCGAGGTATTCGTTCCAATTCAGTGTGCTGTCCAGTACTAAACCCAATAGTTTCATGTTTCCATAGTGGTCACACCTTTTTATGGACAGCTCAAGTTCTTATGTTTTGTCGGGATTTAGTTGTAAGTTGTTTGCACAGAACCATTTTCGGGCAATTTTCATTGCATCACTACACTTTATTATAGCGTTATTTCTGCTATTTCCCGCTGTTAATATTGATGTGTCATCTGCATACAAGATAACTTTGTTCTTGTTTAGGTTTGCTGGTACATTGTTCATATATATTATAAATAGTAAAGGTCCCAAAATTGAACCTTGTAGAACTCCTTGCTTGACGTTCACAATCCGAGAACTATTACCCTCAAACACTACATACTGCTTTCTGTTTGTTAGATACGACTTCATCAGATCGTAGGCATTACCGCGTATGCCATAGTAAGTTAATTTATTTAGTAGTATGGAATTATTAACAGTGACAAAAGCTCGACTCAAGTCGCAAACGTTAAGTGAGTATATTGTCGGTTATCAAATGCCTTCTGTATTGTGCTAATCAATTCCTGAAGTCCTGTACATGTTGATCTATTTTTCAGTACTCGTGTTGCGCTTCATGCAGATATCCCTGCTTTTCTAGATATTTTATTAGACGTCTAGCAATAACATGTTCGAACAGTTTTGACATAGATGGTACTATCGATATGAGTCTATAGTTGTTTGTACAATTTATAATCTCCTTTTTTATGTACAGGAACCACTCTGGTCAGCTTTAATTCGTCTGGGAATTCACCCTTTAGCAGACATACATTGACAATACTCACCAACTGATCAATCCTGCTCTTTATGACCATTTTAGCCAACTTTGCAGACGTACCATATGCATCAGCACTATCTTTACTTTTTATTTCAATTTTTGTTGTTGGTTCAAGATAGCAAGAATTTTTGTTATTTATCGTTAACTTATTCAGCAACTTATTAGAATCTTCAAAATTTGTAGTATGTGAATTGGAAATCGTTTCCCTGGCAAACTGGCGATTCATTTCCTCTGCCGTTAAAGTAGATGTTTTCATTGGTTTCGCATGCTTTATTGTTTTCTTTATTAAGTTCCATATAACTTTTTGTTTATCTTTTGCATTAAAGGTTTCGTTCCTATGGAATTGCCTTATTTCTTCATCAAACAGTCTTTTATATTCTTGTTTTTGATTTTGATACTCACTGTATATATCTTCATCTTTTGTAACGTAAGCAATAGCAGATAGAGTATCTAAGTTGTTTTTAAAATTCAATAATCTCTGTGATATCTGAAAATTGTCCTTATTTTCCTTAAGAATTATTTTTTTTTTGGGAATATACTGACTCAGTAGTTTGTGCAAAGATGTGAAGTACTTCGAAGCCATTTCTGTTGCTGACCTGGACTGTAACAGCTCATTCCAGTTGTGACGTTCCAGTTCTTGTCGAAGAAGATTCATATTATCATTATTTATTTTCCTACGATATTCCATTTTAACATTATTTTAGGTGACTATAAAACTTTACTTGTGTGATCAGATCAGCATACAATCGTTGCAGTCCTATGTCCTTAAACGAATTTGAACAATGTAGTCAACTATCCCCTGTTGCTATTACTGCCGCCCATGACTTTATATCTTGTGAACTATGGAACCTATGTACAAAATAAGGCAAATTTCTAATAAGAAAATAATTTGAAGGGTATCAAACTGAATGATGGTAAGGATTAGAAAACTTACTCTAGTGATAGTTAGCATCATTTTTACCAGAATACCTTGGTGAAATTGTAGGAATTGTCTCCCATAAGTTTCTCGCAGCTCTCGCTCACTTTAAACATATTTTAAGTAGCAGGTGAGTGACAGTTCCCTCAGTTTTCTAGTATTAAAGATGAAGATTAGTATATAATCACAAAAAAGTAACTTAATTTTATAGTACGACTAAGTACTAGGCGCTTAATTAATCTTTAATTACATTGACATAAGTGTTCTTTTTATAACCGTAATCAAGATAAACGGGACTTATGTATATAATAAATAGAAATATACAGTATAGTAATTTTAATATCTTCTGTTTATTCCATTTACACCACCACTTAACGCTTTATTCCCAATTCGCATTCTTTTACGGTTTAAATTATCGCTGTCACCTTATTTTCGAACACAATGGACGTGAGCAAATCCTTTTACAACAGCTTGTACACATGCATCACGCACTTGAGTGGAGGCTACCTAAGGGCCGCTTATGTATATATTAGTGTCCGATTGTTACAAAACTTAAATAACCGAATGAGACGTGTGGTTTATGGACGTTGTCGAACACGACCGTTGTTATTGCTGCAGCATTGGTTTCGACATCGTTCGATGGGTGCAAAGGCACCATTCGTCATCGGTATGACTATATCTTATGAGGTTATACGATCGCTAAGTTAACGACTGCGTTATTAAATGGACTTGGCTTGGTTATTGCAGCCGGGCTCGATCGTTCAAAATTGGTGTGACGATACCCGTTTTAACGTAGAATGGTGAATTATGTTTCTTCATTAGATAAATTGCATTCCAAAGCGATGGTAACAAAGAAACATTTTTTTTTATAATGATTAAAACATCTTTTGCGTTGGAAAAGTTTTTAAATTATTTCCATGATGTTCAGTAAACCGTTATCAAATAAAGCCTAATTGTTTTTAGATACCTTAGTGTTCAATAAATTAATTTAAGAACCGTAGGTAAGAATTTTGGGTCAGAATTTTGTATTCCAACAAGACAATGACCCAAAACACACTTCAAAGTTACGCAAGCAATATTTAGAACAGTTTGGAAGAGGAAGGGACACTAACAATCATGAAATGGCCACCCCAAAGCCCGGACTTGAATCCCATCCAATTATTATGGGAAAAACTCGATCGGTAAGTAAGAAAAACTGCTCCAATTTCAGCAGTTAACATGTGAAACAAACTACAGGCAGCTGGGCTCGAATAACTCCGGAAAAAAGTAAAGGAGGTCACATAGACGAAAGTTGTATTTATTTATGTACTTAAATACCAAATACATATTTTAGTATATCCATTTAAATATTTAATGATTTACCCTGAAATTTGAGGTGCCCAAATACTTATGAGCTTGCCTAAATACTACTTATGTGTATATTTAGGTGGTCCAATGGCCCAAAACAACTCACCTCTTCCAAAGTGGCTCAAAGAAGCTAAAGGGTCGGCCACCCTCGGTACAGACGTCACTTACTCATATCTAATTGTTAGAAGCTTTGTTAAACTATAAACTGTTTTGTAGATACTTGCGAACAGTTTAATTTACACAATCAGGGTATACAAGACCACTGTTAATCCTATCAGACAGTGAAGAATATAAAACTGATGATAATATTTTCATTCATTGCTACATCAAATTTTGCGAATTGAAACCAGGGAAAGGCTCTTAAGTATAGTATGAAATTTCAAGATAAGTGTGCTGATGTAAAAGATGAAAAAGATCATTTTTGTTTCAGCGTTACATTACTGCAGCACAGAAAGTCTTTACTTAAATTACATTCAATAAAGTGTGTCTTACTTGGACAAATAAATGATCGTTTATACTAAAGGATTGGTAATTAAATTCTTTCAAATATCTTCTTGTGCAAGTAATTATTTAGCTACTACCACTAATTTTTACTAAATAGAAGAACATAATCAGTTATTTGACTCTCAAACTTTATTTTAAATAATTTTCAGTAATTGTTGTAAGAATATGTAGTGATACTGAGTAATCACCAGAAAATGTATCCTCTGCCAAATTAGCAACTGCTATATGCTAGGTTATATGGTTGTTGTTGTTGTTGTTATATTAATGGGCGCAACGTCGGGTTACGGAATACACCTCGCACTTCTAAGCATCGATTACTATGATCATTAGCCGTCCCTACTAGAATTTTGCCGAATCCAGAGATATTCCAATCTTTGGTTGGGATTTTTGACGTGCCAAATACCATATTGACAAGGGGTCTACGACGATTTTACTTCCTTTTCGGAGTTGGTTTTTAAACCAACTGTGCTAGCCGGGATATTAACCCGCGCCGTTAGGATCGAAAGGCAAGTATGCTAGCCATGTAACCATTGAGACGGCCAGGTTATATGGTAAATTCTTGGATATAAGTTCTTTCGACTTCATCTGCTGTAACACACAAAAACTGACCAAAAAACGAGAACTAAACAGAATTGTGGAATAAGATAAAGAGTTAATGTTTATTTGATTCAAATAAATATTTTCGAAGAAATGTGGTTTTCAATAAGCTGTTCTGATATCTTGGTTGAAAAAGTATTTGTATTTTTATTTGAGATTCATTTCTGCCTACATTTTATTTGCATACAGTTGCAATTTTGTGAGATGAAGCAGTGTTAGTGGCCCTTCCCTCGAAATTCCCTTAGCTTATTTCTCAAATCAATTAGTTCCAAAACATTCTAATTTAGTTGACTTACAGAATTATACTTGCATGTACGTAAGAAATTTTACGAATGTTTTTTACGAACTAATAGTACTTAAGTAATAAATTTGGATAGTTTTTCCTTAAGTCAAAATTTTCAAAATCCTTCTTTCTTTATTTTTTCACTTGAAAGCAATGTGCATTTCACGATTGAAATAAGATGACTACATTACGTCCCTAGTTTGTACATCGAAATTCATTCCGCGTCCACAACAACACACGTCAAATTTTGAAGTGCGATGTAATTACCATGATTTCCATTATTTTAGAATTCCAAATACTGTATGTGAGTAGTAATACGTGCACAAATACAGAATATATTTAATAAATTTCATTTAAAGCAACAATCGCGTTCTATGTTAGTGAAATTTCAATTTACTCGATAATTGTTGTTGACTGACCACAGAATTGGTGTTCTAATGTGTAAGGCAAAGACATAAAAACGAACTAGAGGAATTTCGAAGGAAGACACTGCTGCGCCTCGCAAAGCAAATGTAAACAAAATTGAATCTCAAATAAAAATACGAATACACCTTTTCAACCAAGATATCGCATCAAAATATTCACTCATACCTTTTTAGGTAGGAGATAGTAGAACATGTCATTACATGGAACACGCATTTCTTATCGCGTATGTGTATTAATTGCAACCTTCCATTTCGTTGAAGAACCTCTTTATGTTGATAATCAGTCATAACGTTGATGTAACTTAAAATTTCTAGCTGTTACATAAATTTGAATTAGTTTTTAATGCGCCTTTCATTAGCGGCATTATCTAAGCTAAATTCTAAAGCATATACAGTGTGAGATTAAGGTATGGAATATTAAAAAAAAGCGATCTCAACCGGTTTTTTTTTTAAACGCTGAAACACGTCGTTTTTATTTTTCTTTTAATGCACATTAATATGGGCAATTCACCTTCCAACTTTCATTCGTTTTTTAGTTATAACCGCATCAAAAAAATTAAATGACAATATACAGTTTTAGTACTGGAATCCGATAGTGATTTTTCTTCCCTTTATGAATATGCAAATAAATCAAGGTTGCATAACAAAAATTCTGAGAAAAACCACGCTGAACATTTAATATTGATATTATGGTACTTAATAGGAAGTGATTCTAAATTATCATATTAAAATACCACAACATAAGATTAGATTAAATGTTAGTATTATCCAAGATAACAAATAATTCAGACCATGAACGGAAAGTAACTTGCTTGTTGAAGTACCTTTCGTTTTTATCTTTGTAGCGTACTGAATAATCAAGATACTTAAGGACCATATCAATATTATATATCCAGCGCAGTTTTTCTCAAAATTTTTGTTATGTAACCTTAGGATATATTTGCATGATCATAAAGGGAAGAAAAATCATTATCAGATTCCACTACTAAAAATGTATGTCATTTAGATTTTTTTTGTGATGACGTGATAACTAAAAACCAAATGAAAGTCGGAAGGTGAACCATAGGTAGTAGTACCATAGGTAGTCGGAAGGTGAACCATACATATTAATGTGCATAGAAAAATAAATAAAACCGGCATGTTTTAGTGTTTAAAAAAACGGTTGATTTCGTTTTTTTAAAATATTCCATACTGTAATCCCACACTGTATGGGGGTTGCTTGTTACGGCTAAAAATGGGACACTTTGTTACTGCAAGTATTTGCCCACAGAAAAAGGAGGTAATTGCCTACAGACGATTCAGAAAAGAAATGCGTTTCTCTTATTTTTTTAGATTTCCTTTTTACAAAACCTTTCTTTAACCAAAGACAATGTTGATATAGCTCATGGTATTGATGGAAATACTCACGGCAATATAAGGAGAGAAAGCACTAGCAAACGGGCATGTTTCTATCTACCCAGCATCACCAGTGTTGCTCCGAGTGTTTCCGTACCTCACACTGTTATTGCCCTCTTGGCTTATATCGCTAATTCCCAAACAAACAGCACTCGGAACGCTGATGATGCCGGGTGGGCAGAAACATCTTCGTTCATATTGCTTTTGCCGTCAGCGATTCCATCAGTACCATGAGCTAATTAGCACACAAGTAAAGGAGCTTTACAGATAGCCAATCCCATGCTATTATTTTGGCGCACATTTTTGGAGACGAAACCGCTTTAGTTTGGATACAAGGCACTGGTAAGAGGGACGCTAGCGCTGTACTTATAGATTTTCGTGGTTTTAAATGTATGCATTTCTAGATATCTGCATTATCGTGTGTGAATTAGACAGAGAATACGTTTCTGCGCGTAAAATCAGCTTTTAAAAATTTGGTTAATAATGCGTAGAATCTACTCAAATCCGCTTTTCAAATCGAAGTACACAAACTACAACGCCGAAGCAGGAGGCAGCTCTTATGTGAAATCAGAGACATTACGGAAAACATACTGAAAAAAATTATTGCGCCATCTATTAAACTTTAAATAAGTTATTAAAATGTGTCCAGTTACGCCATACGAGGTGTGGCAATTAAATAACCATGCTGGTGCTACAAAACATCACAAAGTTTATCCCCTTCAGTGTATAGTTTATTTCAAATTATAAGAATATAACTGTAGACTTACAAGGCTTTTAATACTTTTATTGCACCTTCTGTGACGATAATAACCTACATACATATTGAATCTAGGGGCCGTATTGACTATAAATTACGGCCCTATAAGATATTTATATGTTTATGTATATATATTTAGTAATTAAAGAATTTACATATTAAATTTGATTTAAATGTACAAACAGGTAGTTACGCATATCGCAAATCACAATTCCATTTCTATTCAATTCACTTAAATTTTGTCATTACGGTCCTCAGCAGTTTGTTTGCGTATCCAGGTATTTATTACCGCAGGTGGTGCAATAACAGCATTTAAGCCGTTCAAAGTTATATTCTTATAATTTGAAATAAACTATACTCTCCTTGCCGATCCTTTCAACGCTGGAAGTCCATTTCTGTCAGCTTATGGAGAATCTCCGTCGCTTTCCCTTTCACCGCTTCCACACTGTCAAATCTTGTCCCCCTAAACTCTGATTTTACCTTAGGAAATAAAAAAGAGTCACAGGGGGTCAGGTCGGGCGAGTACGGTGGGTGGTCCAACACGGTGATGCCGGATTTCGCAAAGACCGCCTTCACAGACAAGGCGGAATAGGCTGGCGCATTGTCTTGGTGGAGCATCCAGGTACTGTTTTTGTTTTTTGTACGTATATTCTATATGCAATTAGCTGCTATTTAACTTCTTCCTTAACTATTAAGTTTGCTGAATCATACTACCTGTATTGTTGGCTGAATAATAATCATTGATTATCATATTTAAATTTTCTATTCAATTAATACAACTTTTAAACTAAGTGGAAGAAAATATCCATTTTGTGGCATCTAGTAATCAAATATGTCAGTTAGGAATTTGAACAAAAAATATTTTTTATATGGAATCTATTATATCCATCCAACTTCACTTTTCCATACATATTTAATTTTTATCACACAGTTACCGTATAATATTGATAACAGTGACGTGCGTGCTTATTATTGATAATCTAATTGACTACTTTTTTAGTTAAAGTAGCTTTAAATAAGCAACCATAAAATCTTTTCTGAACGAAATAATTCTTACAACCGATGATGCTGTTAATCTGCTAATAATAACTTTTCCGCATCTTTAATATTTCACGCCTTGTGACCGTCAGTCTAAAATTAATTGAACTCTCGTTCGATCCGAATGATATTTCCACGCCAATCGATCGTCTTTTATACAAGTACCAAGTAATTCATCTGAATAGACAGCGGGATCGTGTTGATGTTACATCGAGCTTTACGTTCGATGAACTGTAACCATTAAAGTTTTATGCACCTTTTATAACGAAGCTCGACACCGTTGTTGTCGATAGATGTCGCGATGGTCGCACTCCGTTATCGCCCTTAATGTACCCGGACTGGATCAACTTGGTTCGGTTTTTTGGTTGTTTAATGTTTAACCTTTGATAAAAGCTATTTGCTCAGGCAATGATTAAGTTAATAACACGTGGACGGTTTGCCTTTCGGTTGGCGACTTGGTACTTTTATATCTACATAGGAATGGTTATATCTCTCTGTACCATCTTTGTTTATTTATTTCCTTTCTGTAGTTTACATCTTTGATATGTGTCGGAGAATAGTATGTGCCCCTTTTAATCTTAGAATATGAGAAAATATATGAGCTAGAAGCATTTTAATTGACTCTAAATTAAGCTTTTTATAGCCACTACACGAGGAAATTAAATCTTTAATTTCTATGGCTGTTTGTTAACCGTGTATATTGATTTAATTAAACTGTCCTAATGTTTGTTTAATTTAAGTATCTTTATTGTCGTTAAAATGCTCTTTTCTCGTATTAAAAATCTAGCTAATGTAATGCTTATTCTGAGAAGGTAACGCATAAGCAATATAAGCATATCTTTCTCATTACAATACCCAACTGTCCACATATCCCTGACTTTAAGTAGAACTTCCAGAACTTATGTATAAATGGTTTTTGCAAACAACTTGCTTTAAATTGATGGGCGATTGATTCAGGCCAATAAAGCTAACCAGTCACAATTTACAGAGACTTTAATTAAGGTTTTGAATCAAACGAAACAGTATTACAACCAACTTCATTTGGCCTACACAAACAAAAAACTAATCCTGAATCGCCTCAGAAAGACAAATTTTCAGCAACGAAGGATCGCATATTTGAAAAAATTTGCCGGTATGTACTTCGGATTTGCAAGCTGATGTTTAATAGTCAAAAAAGTTATATCCAGAAACGGCGAGTCTAGTTGCAGTTTGTCGGACTAATGACTTTAATTCTGTCTATTGTTTTGTATTTTTCAATATCTTTATATTTTGTCAGAAAGATTTGGTGCATATACATACATACAGATCAGTCCGCTCAACGAGATACACCCCCGTGCTGCGAAATCATCCGACTGCATCCGACGAAAATCGACAAATTCCTAGTAGGTACGCGAGTAGTTTTGACAGTTCGTATTGACATTAAAACTTCAACGATACGTATGTAATTATTAGAGTAACCAAAACTTGCGGACTCGCATAGGCGTCGGTATTACGGGTTAATATAAGAATACGAAAAATTCATAAATAAACTTATTTGCTAATTATTCAACAAATTAGAGGCATCAGGATGTGAACTACTGTAAACTTGCATCATTGCATATGTTTCCACAGTTACTTCTTTAAACCTTGTGCGTCGACAAGAAAAAATATTCTTATATATAGAAAACGATCTCTCCACATCTAAGGAAGTTACATTTGCATGTAGAAACATCTGCCAACTTTTGACTAGCGCATAATCCTGGCGTATCATTTAATGTGTGTAATTTATTTTTTACACCCTCCACTATGTCTAATGATTCCTGCAATGACAATTCAGTACATTGTAGTTTTCTGATGGCATCTAGTAATACTGTATAATTGGTACATATTGTTGTTAAATCTTCTAAAAGTTGAGGAATTTGAAATTCTCTTTGACTTTCTCTAATTGCTTTGGATTCATTCCGATTAAATCGCATTATAACTGATTGAATTTGTTGAAAATGGATCAAATAGTAAGAAGCTGCTGTTAGCCAAGTACCCCATCGCGTTAAAATTGGTTCAGGAGGTTCTGGAATACCTGGACAAAATTTACGAAATTCTTTTAAACGTTTAGGAGATTTACGAAACACTGCTTTAGTACTTCCAATCATCCGATCAACGTTTCCGTAATGTTGTCGAACAACTTCACCAACTAAATGCAAAGCATGCAGCACGCAAGTTATATGTATTAAGTTAGGAAATACATGATTTAAGGATCGCCCAACACTTAACATCGTTGCTGCACTATCTGTCACAATCATTACAACTTGATCTTGGGCAATTTTAAATTTTTTCAAAGCGTTCATTATCACTTTTTAAATATTTTCCGCGGTACATTGTTGAACACGTTTGCAAGCTAACAAATATCGAGATGCTGTGTTCTCGCTAGATAAAACGCGAGCTATTACATTCACAATACTGTTTTTCTTTATATCGGTCGTCTCATCCACGGTAATCCATATTTTTTTGGAACATAAATTACGTTTACACACATTTTCTAGCATCTCTTTTATTCGCGGCAAATGATTCTGTAATTGTGTTTGTGAGGGTAATGGGTACTTTGGAACGTATTGTCGCCAAAACGTTTTAAAAGCTGCTTTTCTCACCAACGACAACGGAAGAGGTAAACATAATTAATAAATGTATGAGGAATAGTGTATAAGGTATTTCAGTTCTTGCATTTCTCATATGCTTAATACCATTGACATGCCTCTGGCAATCAGTTCTGTCCAATGCAGCCAAACGAACATTGCATATTAAGCAAAAAACTGCACTGCCGTCATATTTTAAATGGGGAAAAAGTGACACATACTTATGTACATTAGTAGCAAATCTATTACAAGGCATTGTTTTCTTAAGTATGTAAATATTAGTTCTATATGAAACGATACACTAATTATTTACTTGGTATAATACTACAACACACAAAAAACACCAGCTATATTTTCAAAAGCGACACGTAAGTACCTAACCTTGACCGTTCGACTAATCTCTGCAACAACTCAACCGGTACTAAAACGAAATCTCTCTCAGCGCGGTTTCACATGATTTATATTCAAGGTCGACACTACATGCCTGCTTCTCTACCGGTTTAGTTTATTTATGAATTTTTCGTATTACATTAACCCGTAATACTGACGCCTATGCAAGTCTGCATGTTTAGGTTACTCTAGTAATTATTCAATTGTAAAGTTTTATTCAAATTGGAATCATTACAGCTTGTTGTGAAAAATCGGTGTTTTCTATTTCAATGCTAACAAATATTTAACCAGCTGCGCCGTATCGATATTGGGTGACAAGGCAAGTAAAGATATGTTGGATGTTTTCAGTTACATTTCATCAGTTCTTCACGCTTAATTTCAGTAAGCGTCAATCGATGTGTATGAAACAGTAGAGAAAGTAGGAATTATTAAATGGTTTTATGCAGATCATCACAGAAATTCAATATTTATTTTATAATGCGTCTAACTGGCATTAAATAAGTTTCGAAACACACGGTTGTTTATCCCCACGTAACCATAAGGAAGAGCCACAACTGGTTAATAATAAACAATAAGAATTACGAGAAATAGGAATATGTGCTCTTGCAGAACAAGATTTTACTCAGTCTAGTTATTCTATTGCCAAACAGTTTAAAATATCGCCGAGACAC
Source organism: Dynastes maya (assembly GCA_029619315.2). NCBI lineage: Eukaryota > Metazoa > Arthropoda > Insecta > Coleoptera > Scarabaeidae > Dynastes > Dynastes maya. Next base: position 20,106,351 of record JAROYE020000005.1, on the reverse strand, counting down.
TATAATTAGTGCCCCAATATTTACTTAACATATTCGGATGGGGATGGGTCGTTATTTAACTATCTGCTATTTTATAACCGTTATGGATCCAATCACGGTTTCAACTGTTATCTCGCTGGGAAAATAGCAGGTATAGCACGGTTGCTTTCGGACTGTTGTGAACACATCATCGACCGCCGTTGCGGCGTACTCAACTGCGTGGCGTTACGATTGTCTGATCGAAGCCGCTGTTTATTACAGATAATAGCTACAACTCCCCTAGAAAGATAAGTTATCACGTACCTACATAAACATCTTCTCGAACGGTAGTCGACATCGAGTCGGACGTCGTTATCAAATGTAAAATAAAAGACCGATGTTATATAAAAAATTTACTTATAAAAACTAAAAATAAAACCGTTATATTTATTATATAGCATTTAAGCACATAGATGTGCATTTCGAAGGTTAACTAAGATTAAATATAAGAAAAATAACAGTAGGATCAGTCAAAATGATGGAAATTAAACGCTGCTGTAACAATGAAGTTGGTCAGCAAACTCGCAGGATTCGTCCCCAAATAACTTTTTGCTCTGGAGTTATTTTAGAAGTAAGATATTTAGTATACCTGCCCAAAAAGCAAATACTTTGGATGAATTTTTAAGGAAAAGTTCAAGGCGAGTTGCAAACATTCCAACAAAATATTTACTCAAAATTAAGCATAGATTTTATAATAGATTAGGCTACTGTCTGTTTGCGCATGGAGATCGGGTTGAACACTTACTTTAATATTTTATGTTATTGGGTAGAATTTAGTTTTGGTTCTTCGTATTTGAGCATATTACTTTTTGTTATGTATTAAAACTCTTTTTAATATTTCCTGTTCCATCTTTTACTTTTATTAAAGAATACATATAGTTTGCTTTTTGTTTATACCTTTCAAGATTTTTTATCTTTGAGGCTTTTGCTTGAGCAATCTTATATGAGCCTTTACTTGTGTTTAATAAAATAATTATTGTTTTAGTTTGTTTGCCAGTTAATTCTCATCATTTACCAAGCTAAAAAATATGCCAGTACCAGTCTTAAGTTTAGTCTTAAGTAGTGCAAAAATATTTTATTCGGAATACTATCGAAACATCTGGTATACATTTTTAAATAATAACGCATATTATTGTTAGAAATATTGTTTTGTAGACGTATTACAATACAAAATTTATAATTAAATGCACTGTAGACCGTAGAAGAGAACGTCTTGTTGCCTGACTAGATACAAACATGACGATTAAATTGACCTAGCTTTGCACGGCGTGTAAAATATTCGTTGGCATTGAAATAGAAAACACCGATTCTTAACAATAAGCTGTAAGGACTGTAATTTGGATAAAACATTACAATTGAATAATTACATACGCATCGTTAAAGTCTTAATGTCATTATTACGAACTGTCAAATTCAAAACTACTCGCGCGCATATACTCGGAATTTGTCGGTTTTGGTCGGATACAGTCGGATGGTTTCGCTACGCGAGGGCGTATCTAGTTGAGCGGACTGATCTGTATACATACTTTTTCTATTTTTGTAATTTGGCAAGAATTTCTGGTCTCTTTTTTATTTGTTTCCTTAATGATTTAATGACTCAGTATTTTTTAAAATTAATATTAACATTTGATGTTATAACTTACCTCAAACCTTGTTGCTTTTTACCCCACTGCTAAGGTTCAAAGTAGCACATGCCTCACCGCACATAATATTTTTTTCTTTAATATTGTCAACGAAATATGTCACGTGAATAGCTCTACAATAAGTATTAGGCCTAATCTATGATTAAAACTATTTATATATACCAAATCACAACAGGAAAATGTTACTTTCATCCCCGGTCATCTCTGTATTAGTGACTAGTTTCTGTATCTGCAATATAAAGAAATAAAAGAAAAATAAAAATCAAACTATTATAATTGAAATCATTAGAAGAATGATGTCATTAATGTAACGGTAATAACTGTTTACATGTTAACATTGTTAGAAACTGAAAGCTTGCTATGTTTTTAGAAAAATTATATTTTAGAAATTTAGGACCTGGAGCCATTGTGTTGAATACGGTTCGCAGAATTGAAATATCATTTACAGCTTCCGAGAAAGGTAAATTTCTTCTTTTATACCTACTTCAAAAGCGGTGGAATAAATGTAAAGGGAACTGGTGTATTTTGTAGTTTATACAGGAAATACATTCATTAACGGTAATTTGTCTACCGCAAAACAGTTAATTTGGAAAGGTGTTTTAAAGGTATAAATGTATTTTTAAACATGCATTGATTTAAAGCAACTGACGTTGTACAACGTCTTACGAAACTGAAATGTTTCTCTAACGCTTAATCATATTATTCCGGTATGTATGCAGTTTTTACTTTACTAACTCGAATTATAAATAAAATTGATTCCTTGTACACGTATAGTATTTGGCCTTTTGATGATTTCTAGTTATTTTACTTTACATTTCATATTGTTAAAAGTCGATAGCTTCTTTACATTATGTATTTGAATATCTAAAAAAAATGTTAACTGCTAAAACCGATATGGAATATTTCCTACAATATGTTCTAATCCTTTCCCTTAACTTACAACTTTAGCGCTATATAAAAATAATTGTACCAAGTTAAATCGAGTACTAATATTATTATTAGGCCGGGCACGGAGAGCTTCGCGCCAGGTTAAAAATGAGGTTGCTGCTCCCACGACACGACGCATGTATGCAGAGGAATCGACACGGGCTAGCTCAGCGAATGAAATTATTGATTTATTACAACAATTTCTCATCAACCCTTCGCAGCCTTAGTCGTAATTATAGAAATAAATATATGTATGTATGTCTAACGTACGCAAGAAAAATAGACGACCGTTGGCTAATAAAGTCACTAAATTTCTGGATTTGAACTATAACGGAATTAAATTATGTAGAGTTTGTAAAATACCTTTAATGTGCTGGAACAAAGGCGACCGCAAAAGACATATAAAAAGTGTATAACAAAAAATGAGAAAAAAGTTTAGTATTTGTGGTCTACCGCTTCGCTTACTCGATAAAAAACCGTTTCGACAGTTTTGGCGTACATTTAATCCCCAGTGGAACTTACCATCACGGACAGCGTTACGGAAAGAGCTACCAAGTATACGTAGAAAATAGGATCAAAGCAGAATTAAAAGATAAACAGCTGTGGCTATGTCTTGACGAGACGACAGATTGTAAAAAGAAATCTATTTTGAATATTATAGTACGAGTACTAGATCCTGTTAAAGCGAAATTTACAATCTTATTAGCTAGCAAAAGATTAAAATAGTGTACTGGCGAAGCAATTACGGGCGTAGTGCTCGATACGTTACAACCATTTCAAGTGTCAACTAATCAACTGTTGATGTTTATGAGCGGTGGAGCAGCAATAATGTGTAGTGAAGGCCGTTCTCTTAAAAAAAAGTATGAGGGACTTTTACATGTTACGTGTAAAGTTCATGTTTTACATCTTGTGGCACAAACTATTCGTGAATGTTACCCGGAGATGGATGCATTAATAGCAAATACAAAAAAAAGTGTTTCTCAAATCTCCCAGACGGATTCGAGCATTTCACAGGCTTCGTTCCGGTATTCGCGAACCACCACAGCCGATTTTTACACGTTGGGGAACATGGTTAGAAGTAGCTTTTTATTATTGTGAACATTTCCGAGAAGTAAAATCTGTGATTTTGCAATTCGACCCTAACGAAGCTATAGCTATTAAGGAGAGCCAGAAAGGATTTCTAGATACTTCTGTTGAAACAGATTTAAAAAGTATTAGCAAGAATTACAAACGACTACGACATAATAGAAAAATTGCAAAATACTGGGTTGTTGTCGTTAGTAGAATCAGTGCAAATCGTGGACGAAGTTAATACATTGTTATATGGTATAAACGACGCAAAAACCGGTCGCGTTATAGCAAAGTTCGACAGGGTTTTAAAAAAAAAATCCGATTATACGAGATTAAGACAAATGTGTGGTGGTGCATTTGCAGATTCATTAAGTAACTCTAAGGATTATTTTAATTGTGCCTGTGTTACTTCCGTAGATGCTGAACGGTCTTTCTCGACATATAATAACATTTTTTCATCACAGACTACAAGCTTTACCGAGACAACTGTGGAACCATACCTGATAGTGCAAGTTTCTCAACAATCCTATCCATTTATGGAACAAAAAGCATCCCAATATAACACCCATTGTGCGATCAACCGTAAGCATAATAGGAAAAATGTGGAAATTGTAGACATGTCAACTTTTGAAAAGATCAGTCCGCAATCGCAGAAGACGTCCAATTAAATGTTTTTAAATTTTGTACAAGACGATAAACACAAGCCAAGTCGAATAATGTCTGCAGTGAATTGAATTTTCCAAAGCTCTGTGTTCAAATGACTAAGGAAAAACAAAATGCATCCTTATAAAGTACAACTAGTTCAGGAACTGACCGAGAATAACCCTGATGGGAGAATGTTATTTTATGAATTTATAGATGCAACAACGACCCCCAGTTCTTGAAATGAATCGTACATTTTGTTTAAATGGTAATATAAATAAGCAAAGTTGTCGTTACTGGCTGTTCAAAAACGGAACTGGATAATGGAGTGCCATTCTCAAGTAGTATGCGTTAGGAAACGTTTGGGCACTACTATTATTTTCTAAAATATTTTCAATTCTTCTGTATAAATAAGTGAAAACTCCTAATATATAATGTAATCGTAATGTTCACTATCGTTAACAACCTTCTTTACTTCCTGAATATGGAATAGATTGTTGTCATTGCGTTTGGGTTTTGCCTCGGTGACCAAGTGGCAAGAGGACCTGCGCTTGAGTATGGCAGCGTTAAGCGCCGTGGATTCGAGTCCTACCAGAGTTGGTGACAGATTTTTTTGGTGGGTTCGGCATAATCCCGGAACACTGTCCGCATGTTGGGGAATAATTAACTGCGCTTCACGGAACTTTTTACATATACCATTTACACACTAAAAGCTCCTGAGATTATGACAAGCATTAGAGCTTATATACCCCAAACAAAAAAAAAACTTTCTGTAACCTATCTAACTATTCCTAAGTGCAGCTGCTTCTTATCCTAGAAGCAGTAGCATATAAAATCTTATTCAAAATTGACGCACCACTTAAATAATTCTGCAAAGTTGTTTGATCGGTAAATTATTTTTTAATACTATCAAAAAACAATTTAACTCGAGATAATTAAATATCAGTTCACCAGTTAACTTGTTTTTTAATGGAAACTTATGGAAAAAATTACAAATTCCATTCAATTACAAATTTAGAAACAAAACAATATTATTGGAAATCTTAAACCTGTCTATAAGCAAAAAAATAGAACGAAAGAATAAAAGTTAATAATAACGCGTGACACCTCCTCTAGCTCTAACTGCTTGAATTCGCCGTGGTAAGCTCACTATCAGACTTTGGATTACTTCTTGGGAAATATCCCACTCGGAAAGAACGACGTTCCAACTCCTGGAGATGACCAGGAGCTGGTAAACGACGCCTTACTGATCCTTTTAGAGCATCCCAAAGATGCTCTATCGGATTTAAGCCTAGGCTTCACGGTGGCCCGTCCATGACCTGAATATTGACCTCTTGTAAGTAATCCAAAACTCGTCTAGCGATGTATGGCCTCACATTATCCTGCATGTACATGAAATTGTTCCTTAAAACTGGTGCAAAAGGCATTACATGGTCCTGAATAATGTTGTCTCGGTAGTATTCAGTATTCATTGATCTTTGGTAAATAAGGAGTAACTCTGTGCAAGCATCAAAGTAAATACCTCCCTATAACATTCTTGCTGCACCACCAAAGGGGTCCCTTTGAGAGCTTGTGCAATCAAGATAACTTTCTCCACTTACTCGCCATACTCTTTCGCGACCATCTTGAGATTTGAAGCTTATGTACTCTAGTCTCGTCTGAAAACAAAACTCGCTTCCAATCTTCAAATGCCCGATCGGCATGATTTCTGGCAAATCCCAAATTTTGTACCTTGTGTGTGTAAGTAATGGTCCAACTGCAGGCCTCCTACTACTCAATTTTACTTCTCTGAACCTACTTCTTACAGTTAAAACAGAGGCATTTCTGACAGCTTCAGGCTGGTTACTCAGTTCTGTGCTTGTTACTCATCTATTTCTCAGAGCTTGCAGTTGTGAAACGATCATCTCTCGCACTTGTGGTTCGTTTTCTACCGTGACTTCGTCTTCTAGAATGCGATCTGGTTTCCCTGAATCTTCTAACCATTCGACTGACTGTCTTGTGATTGACGCCCAGCAAATCAGCCACATAACGCGTTGTACGTCCTTCTTCTAACAAAGTTGAAACTCTTACACTTTCATCATGTGATCGGTTCATGATGTTTAATTTAAACTTTATTAACTAAAATTCTGTACACGCAAAAATTAACTCGCAATTGAAACTTAAATGATGCCTGAACTGTAATTTAAACGACTCAAGAAAAACTGTTTAACAGAACTTGATATTAACTTGCGCCCACTTTCACCGGAAATATCAATATAACTCTGTAGCGACATAAAACTACTAGATTATGTTCTGTTAAACCAAAAACTTCTAGAAAATACAAAAATTATGGAAAATATATCAGAAACATTGAATGGTGCGTTAATTTTGAACATGAGTTGATGTAAGTAAACAATATAAATCATACATATGAACGTCTATGGTATTTCTCACCTTATAAAACAGTTCGCAGTCACAATCATACGTTATTCATTTGCTAAACCAGTAACATCCTATAAAAATCATATCATTAAACGACTAGAGTACATATGTATGTATGTAGTAAATCTTGCATAGAGTTTACCTTTATGGTCAACATCAGTTAGAGACCACGTCGAATTTTATTATAAGTGAAGCACTTTAACGTATATCCACCAATTTATTTTCTTTTTGTTTAATTTCTTATTTGTTTGAATTACATTACGACATAGACCGTAAAGTAATGTAATAGCAACAACTGTTTTCTACCCACCGGGTATATTCGGTACTTAAAGCCGAAGCGTACAATAATATATTCGCACAATATTGCAGCACATCGTTGCGTGTGCGGGAAATGCAATAATACGGTGATTTTTAGATTGCAGTATTCACATTTGCCGTTATTGCATACGGTACATAGGCAGATATTTGTTTTATTTTAGCTAAAGATGTTAAATAAATGTGCATATATACAAATGCGGTACAATCAATGCCAACGCTTCATTCCTACGCTTATATGGTAAAGCATCCATTATTTAGTTCTTCAGGAAGACTAAATACAAATGTAATAAAACACTTTAAATGCTGAAAAAGGGACTATTGGAAGTAAATTTAACAGTATTATGTTATTGTATAGGATAATTTGTCTTAACGAAACACTTAATACGAGGGGAGGCCTTTGTTGTCTTCTTAACTATCAAAGCAACATGCTATCGCGACAATTTTCTTATGTCAAGTTTCTGTGACATTTATAGTATCATCTCCAAGTTTGCTTCCAATCGGTTAACATTTATATATCAGTTTAAAGAAGAGAAAATTTGAATCTTGAACACGGAAGGGTCATGAAATTTCTATCGAAAGAAGGCAGTAACTCGGAGAATATCCATGAGAGAATGGTGGCAGTGTACGGAGAAAATAGTCCGCCCTTTTCACGTAAAATATAGCGACATCGAAACATTTTGTAATTTTTCTATTCCCTCCGCTAGTCCGAAGTAATTGTTGTGAATAGTTTGTAAATCTCTTTTAACCTGACTCTTGAAATATTATCTGGCTTTTTTTGATTGCTGCAGCTTCTGTCGGATTGAATTTTAAAACTACCTTCTTTACTTGATCAAAATATTTGTTGTAGTAAAACGCAGCCTGCAACCATGTTCCCCAACGTGTAACAATCGGCTGTGGTGGTTCAGGTAAATCAGGACACAGTTTGTGAAATAGTCGGGTACGTTTCGGGGACTTTAGACACACTGCCTTTGTACTAGCAATCAATGCATTTACTAATGGAGAACATGTAGGAATCGTTTGTGCTGCAAGATTTAGAGTATGGATTTTACGCGTTACATGTAAGAAGTTACCACTGTGTTCTTTAAGAGATCGGCCCAAAGAACGCATGTTTGCGGCACCATCACTCATAAACATTAAAAATTGCTTAGTTGAAACTTCAAATTTGTTCAATGGGTTCAACACCACCTTTAAAATCTTATCGGCAGTACAATTTATAACTCTTTTGGAAGCAAGTAAGAAGGCGGATGACGGTCGATGTGGTACCATTGTACGCACCATTACATTAACCACGGAATGTTTTTGACGATCTGTTATTTCGTCCACACACAACCACAGTTTTTTATCTTTCAATTTCGTTTTCATTCTTTTTTCTGTACGTTCACGAGCAAATGGCACTACATTTCGTATCGATGTCCGACTAGGTAATTTACAGTCCGCATATTTATTCCAGAAGGAGACAAATGCGTCTTTGTGTAGTAAACGAAACGATAGATTACATAAAATAAGAGTAACACATAAATCAAATGTAAATTTTTCTTGGTCTCGTATGCCACTTTTTGCAGAAGAATGCTGTTTGCTTTCGATGTGACGTTGACAATGGCTTCTGGACCAACACATTAAAGGGATTTTACAAACTAGACATTGAATTTTAGCGCCATCAAAAATTAAGTCCGTCTTGTCCACTATAAAGTTTTTAACTGTGTCTGTCATTGGTCGTTTTCGCGACGTATCTAACTGCGACATTTTTAAAGCAAACGTAAGCGTACAATTACGAAATAAGTTACGACAGCCTACATGTACACAGAACTACTCGCATACAGCATCGATTTAGTACTGACGCTGTGAACGTATGAAATAAATAATCGCCGACCCCATATCTACTACACTGACTGTTACCGCTGTTTGCCCAAACTACATATGAATAATGCACAGATTGAAAAATTCGCCCACTGCGCGCCGGTAACTTCTTTTTGAAATTTGCCATACGATTGTAAATGCCATATTTCATACCATGATTAAGCGCTGTAACTAATACTAATAGCAAATAATGCATCACTCATGATATTTGACAAAATGGATGATTTAAAATTGTTATTCACATACCTTGTATCAAAAGAGTCCTGTGTAGGCATTTGAAACCACAATTAATATTGTTCACGTACTACGTACTACTTTGTTGCAAGTTGTTTTAGTACATCTATTTTGAGAATAGTGAAAACCAATCACTCCTTAACGGTTTAACAACTCCAGTTCTTCGGTATATTTGCTAGGGGAAATTTAACCTTAGGTGTACCGTACGTTATATTTACCAGCTAAAAATACCGAAATATAAATTATTAGTTTAGCCTTTCGGGTCGCTGAATTCTGCATGTGTATTGTGCTTTATGGGAGTTTGAAATCCGTCGAAAGGTCAGCTTGTGTATTATCTTAAAGAGAAGCTAAGTCTCGATTTGTATGTCAATAATTCATACATTTGGCATATATTCATGCTGTTTTACCTTAACTAAAAATAACTAAGATTATGGAAACATCCTAAGAAATTATTAAATGCATTTACTCTGTTTATATAAATTAATTTTGATTATTTTAAGGTGTTATTACTCTAAATCCAAAATAATATACAATTAATACTTCTATACGACATACACTACATTGTCTGCTTTTTTCTTTTTCAGGTAAGTGTCACACTTGGGGTTCAACTTACAATTTATTAAGCATTTATATCGTAAGTATAGCTTTTTTTGTTATTTTAAAAGCATTTCTGGTTTACTGATATATAGTCCCTCTGAGAAAACTCAATATTTACATGGCCGTTTGAATTCTAATGAAAATATGTGTCATATGTATAACTTTGCATTGGTCAACAAAATTTTGGTACACAGTAGAACTCTATTTGTGAAAGTAATAATCCTTTGGTTTAAACGAATGTTTATGTCATGTATCTATTGTAAGTGAAGATGGCGGAAATGTGTTATAAGATTAGTACACCAAGAAGGCTGTTACCACTACAGCAAAGCTTGCTGTAATCATTTTTTTTATGAAGAACTTCAAGGTTCAATTTTTTCAATGTAAATTTATCCTATTTCCTGTAAATATTGTAGCTAATGTACATGTTGATAAACGTAGTAGAAGCCCAACACGTAAAGGTAGACATTCTTTATTTACCACAATGGTTCATATTTCAAGTATTTCACTGTCTTCTTTTAATATTTTAATTGTAACATTTTTCGGCCCCTTTAAAAAACTCTCGTTACAACACTTAAATGCATACCGCGCTAATCTCCTTTGAAGTGTAATGCTTTCCTATTGTAAATAATACGTTTTCTTAGATGCATTACCTCAGCAAAGCTGTATGCACTGCAATATAACAAAAGAAGTTACAGAAATATGAATTATAAATGCAGTCCACCACTACGCCTACAAATATAGTACATAATTTTTTTTAATGAACGTCAACTACAGTGCTGCATACCGATGAACAAGTTTTATGGACCTGTTTCTTGTTTCTTCTTTGTACGATCGGGTAATTACAGTTTTCAATAAATGATCAGTGTATAGGCCTGAAAAGAAGGGATAGCAGTTAAAATATGTAATGAAATCGTAATTGTAATCAAACACTTAACTATTTATTCCTTCAATAAACATATTTACAGTAATTTGCAGTATGTAATAGTAAGTTAATTGCCAAAAATTGGTAGTATGCCATATTATTTAATAATTGCAATTGATCATCAATTTATTATTAATTATATCTAATCAAGAAGGTACTTTGGTCTAGGTTTACCAGCATTAGATATTTCTTTTCAATTTCCCATCATTTAACTCTACAGAATAATTTAAGATGGGGTAAAATTTTTTATCTAGTATTCAGTATAGATCAGTCAGAGTTTACATACCTACTCATTATTTTTAGTGTGTCACTTCTATGAGCTGTTGAGACGTAAAGATTGCAAATCAAATTATCTTGATTTGTGTATCTCCAACATTTAGCGTGTCTAAAATTTGGGCTTGCGTTGAGGTTTTCAGAATTCTACTTAGATGAATCTGTTTCTGAAATAAATTTGATACCTAAAACAATAAGCGCTTTTATCTATTTTATTATTTTGTCATGGCTGTAGTTATATAGTTTGCACTAATATTATTGATATTTTATCATTTATCTGTTGATAGATATATTTATATTCCCAAACCTTTAAGCTTTTGTACAGAGTAGTCATATAACACCATTACAAATTACGTTTTAATCCTAATATAATCCTTATATGGTCCGGTTGTACACAATCATTAACCTTATTCCTAGGTTAACGACTACATTTTTGATTAACTTTTGCAAACATATAGAAAGTTCCAAGTCATAATTAACTAAATTACCAAGTTAAGCAAAGAGTGCTATTGGAAAAAGGAATTATTAAAAAGAACAATTTAAATATTCATCGATATGGTAGAATATATTAGCAAGTAAAAGTGCTTTGACAGACGCTTTGAATTTACAGTACGATTGAATTTGTTGTATATGCACTGGCAGTTTATTGGAGATTCTTGCGCCTAAAGAAAATGCACTAAGACTGGTAGCGTTGAGGGTGACAGCTGGTAAGTGTAGATTTTTTCTAATTCTAATGTAATAATTATGGTAAGCAGAGTTTGTTTCTAAAGTATATCTATTCTTATAAATGTAGCAAGCAGATTCTAAAATATATAAGCGGGGTATTGGTAATAGACTTAAGCTAGAAAAAATAGGCTTGCAGGAATCTCTGTATCTCGCTTCAACTAGACATCTGATTATAGTTTTTTGAGCATGAAAAACTGCGCGGAAGTAGATGCGCCCCACAATAAAATCGCATACTGTAGTCTTGATTGTACTTGTGCGTAATATACCGAAAGTAAACAGGCTGGAGATACTTGTGATTCTAGACATCTGAACATGTAGCTCTTGGTGTGTATTTCCTTTGAGAGAGTTTCACAATAAATCGACCAACTTAGCGTTGATTCCAAAACCACACATAGAAACTTTGTCGAGCTGGTATCTACCAACTTCTCTCCATCAATATTAAATGTAAGACATCTTACCCGTTTTTGTCGAGTGTGAAATTGAAGGCAGTTGGTTTTTGGCACGCTCAGTTTCAATTTGTTAGCATTAAACCAATCTACTAAGTTGATGGCTAGTGACGTCAAGACCTGTTCTGTTTGTGCGTAATCAGGGTTACTATTCACAATCATTGAGATGTCATCCGCGTACATAGTTAGATAGATAGTTAGATCGTTAACATACAGGTTGAATAAAACTAGTCCCAGTACTGAGCCTTGCGGAACACCATGTAAAATAAGTAGCCAACGCGACTTGGTTTCCATCGTAGATCCATCACTATCAACGTATTTTATCTTCACGCACTGCATTCGTCCCTCCAAATAAGATGCGAACCACTGAGCTGCATTCCCTCTAATCCCATACCGTTCAAGTTTGTCAATAAGTATGTTGTACTGAACACAATCAAATGCCTTCTGAAGATCGCAAAAAATTCCTATGGGTACAGTTCGTTGTTCTACATGCTTTAGTACTTCGTTGTAGAAATTGATTAAAGCTGTCGACGTTGATTTACCTTTTCTAAATCCGTGCTGGGATTGCGTAACTAATTCATATTTGTCTAAGAATGCAGTAAATCGGTGAAGCATATAATATTCCAAAATCTTAGAAATAGTTGATAATAAAGCAACAGGTCGATAGCTGGCAGTATTACATGCGTCTCCTTTTTTATAAACCGGAACAAGGATCGCCCCCTTAAGAATCTCAGGAAAAACTCCTTCAGAAAGGGATAAATTAACTAAATATGTCAGCACATTAGCAAGACAGAATCTAAATTCTTTAATTATGGTAGCAGGTAAATCATCAAATCCAGTTGAGATTTGTTTTTTAGCCTTGCTGCAAATTGAATGACTTCTGTTTCCGCGAAGGGGAAAATGAACATAAAAAAAGCATTATGTGTCAGTTTCTTAGACAATTCATTTGTAGGAATTTCTTAGATACTAGCTTAGATACTGATGCACCAAATTGCTTGAACATTGATCTTTTTTTTAGGAACAAAAAATTGATACGATCACGGATGACACAGTGACCTAAAGCAATATGTTGGACATTATAAATGGCGTTGTCTTAAAATACACGTTGATTACCATGTTAAAAAATTGCTAAAAATTGGTTGCGAAATTAAGTGTGTGGAAAGGACAGTAATCTGTAAAAGTAGCATGGCCAGCAGTGGTGACTGGTGGTGCCATAAATAGGGCTGGCGCACTGTGGCTGCGGAGCTGCATTACAGCGTTGAAGTTTCCTCGCGTACTTCCGTTGCGTAGGACAATGTACACGATATCCAACGGAAATACACAAGGGAATTGAATCGTTGTAATACAGTTCCGCAGCTGTAGTGCACCAGCAACCGCTGTTGGTCGGTATTTCAAATAATATTCTACTGGTTTATTTTTGGAAAGCTTGTAAGATGTGTATATATTACAGATAGTCCAAAAGAGAATTACTTTTATCTGCAAATGGTATACGCGAATATCATTCTAGTGACCTAGTATTCAACAGCGAATTTATTTCCCTAACTTAAATTTATAGAATAATAAATAGCAAAGTTAATTGCGGAGAAATGAAAAAGGACTAAATTTTCACAATTTCTATAATCAAATAACTTGGCTACCGGTTTCGAGTAATCATCAGGCTAGAGACTAGAAAGTAATAATGAAGCAATTAACAAAATTCAATTGAGGAAACTACTAATTTGATAACAAGACTGTGTAACTACTTACTATTTATTGAAAGTTACAAGAAAAGATATTCACTAGATATTGTAATAAATTAAGTAAAATAATCTAAAACTATATGATAATAATCAAATAAGGAATCTAAGTAAGTTAGGTTTAGAATCTGTATCATACACATGAAAAAAGGGCCTAGTAACTATATCCAAATTAATACTAATATCATGGTATTGGTGGAATCGCTCCCAGCAAAAACAATGTAAGAAGTGCCAGCCAACGTTGTTTCGTCATCAGCGACGCTCCGAACACAATCCCTTTCTCACCGTTGTTATACGCCTATCGGGTTTATACTACTAATCTCCACAAACAGCACTAAAATATATTTCTTTGCGCCACCTAGTGCCAAGAGATATAGTCATGCCGTCTAGAAAGTAGCGACAGAAACCGGAGTACAGACGCCAAACCACCTCTCGAGCAGTTCATGGCCTGCTTCTTCCATCACATTCAAACGATATTTGAAAAGTTGGTGTTGAATCCAAAATAATTTGAGAATTTAACGAGTTCTGTTATAGTAATTGTTGTCTCATTATTTCCATACTTTCTAAATTGTTCAATGTAAGACCTTTCTTAGCGAAATGTAAAATCTTGAAGTGGTCTTTCTTATCAAATGATTGTATTACAACAAATGAGATGTAAAATATGAGAAACCAGAAGGTGAGGGTTGGAGACAACGGGTGAGTACGATCTTCACTGCCAAGCAAATTAACGCCAAGTTGTTCAAGATATAATTTTTTTAAGATAGTGTAATGTTTTGAAACAAATTAATGTGGTTTTTAAGGAGACTACCTATCTTGTACGATATGAGTCCAATAAAGGCAATAGATTTAAAGGGTTTAGTGTCCACTGCTGTGGGAGTTAACGACATGTCTGCAGGGGTCCAGGCAAGTAGTTTCTATTCCCTAATGTAAGCTGTTTCCTTAATTTTATTCTGTACTCTAGTTAACAATTAACATTACACTATATAAAGGGTGACATCATTCAAGGAAGTAATCTGTTTTATAGTTTGTAGTTCTTGCTTGAAGTTAAGATATGAACGTGGAATATTGATCAATCTATAAAGGTAGCTATAGAAACATGATAGCTTATCTCAAATTGGGCGGTTTGAAGGATTGTTGATGGTTTGTGATAAATGTTAAAGTTATTATTTTACTTTTATATATTAAGATCTAATCCTATACCATTATGGTAAGAGAAGATATGATTATATATATATATATATATATATATATATATATTAAGATCTAAAAAACTAATACCTCTATCTAGATAGTCATTTATGTGCAATTATTTGTGTTATTATTATGTTGTACGCTGCATACTATATACAAAAATGTAAGGGGGTCGATCCACGAAAAAGGTTGGAAATCCCTAGTCTAAACACAATATAACTCAAA
The DNA here is from genome assembly GCA_029619315.2 of Dynastes maya. Taxonomy (NCBI): domain Eukaryota; kingdom Metazoa; phylum Arthropoda; class Insecta; order Coleoptera; family Scarabaeidae; genus Dynastes; species Dynastes maya. Next base: position 20,091,104 of record JAROYE020000005.1, on the reverse strand, counting down.
AAGTGCTAACTTCATGTATAGCAAATGTGTTGTAGGAACCAAAGGGATTTTAAATATGCATCGTATGAGCTAAAAATATATTATAGTTTTCCAAATGCTCCAATTGATGTTGTCTTCCTGAACAGCCTGTATGATAAAATAAAGATATTTGATATTGATTAGTGAACTTGGATTATTGTCACAACGATAGTGAAAAATTCTCGCAAAATAATGACAAATAAAGGAGATATGAAATTTTTGAAAAAATACTGCAGATGCAATTTTTTCCATACAAAGTGAATATTTCAAAAACTGTTCATTTTAAGTACATAGTGTATTATGAAAATTTACTTTATTTTTTCAAGAAATCTGAAAATGTAATAGTATATCTTTTTTACAAACTGCGCAAAATTTATTTTTTCCTCCATACAGTTTTCCCATGGGCAATGTAAACTTGCCGACCGAAAGGGTTTAAATTATGTCCGCGTTAGGCCGATGACATTTTTTAGATACTTAATGGAATAATTAATTAAATTCGTTATCGCCCCCCAATGATCTATATTATTTACCGTCGCTATAGGATCGCCTGCTCTCCTAACACACGATAGGTGGATAAGGGCGCGCCACATAGTGGCCAACTACACGATACCGTCACGGTTAAGTTTGCCGCGAGCCTTTGCTGCAGTTCCTGCAGTCGACGGCAGAACGACGCGTACGTAACATGTACCGAATCAACTGTGCGGTCAACGCGACCGAGTAGATGACCCATTGTCGTCCGTATACAAAGGAACTTCTCTCCATCGATGACCAAGAGAGATGCCCGTTCCCGTAACTGGCCGCGACGTTCTTTGCTCCATCTCGCTTAGTCGAACGTTTGCTTTCTGTTGCCGTCTCTTTTGTTCCCGCGGTCCAACTACCGTACAGCTTTAATTTCCTCGAGCTTAGTATTAGTTTGCCGCCTTAGCACATGTGTTGCGCATACAGTACAGACTCGCGAATTTAAAATGTGGCTTTTAGTGTTATGTTGAGGACCGCAACTGTGTATAGAAGAAGTGATTCTCGGCGCATACACAAGGATTTTTTTCTTCGTGTTCATGAAAGAAGGAAGCTGGATGTATTTATATCTGAATATTAGTAGTACGCAACTGACATTAAATACGGAGAATTTACAACGGTAATTAAGTTTTTCTAATATGAATTTACAAAAATATCATCTATTGTTTGGCAATGATTCGTACTCCGCAACATTTTATTATCTAAATATCAAGAATAAATATGAAATGATTCTTAACAACCTTTCAGCTAGTGCCAAGAAATGCATTACTGTAACACCTCACAAGTCACATTTGTTAGATCAAAAATGTCCTTCAAATTGTTATCTCTGTTATCTGACTATTAAAAAAACAAGCACTATCAATATTTATTATAGTAATATAAAGATTATCTTCGATAATTTCGCTTGTTTCTAATGGCTTTTGTGTAATAGCAAAAACTACAAAATGATAAGATACAATCCCTTTACATTAATATCAAAATAGCTTTGCTTTGTGCTGTTCTTCCTATCAAATAAAGATGAGCTGCTTTATTACGTAGGAAAAGGCCGTATAATTATTTATTGCTCACTTACTAAGAACTGTATATTTTAAGACATTGCGGCAAAACATTCTTTAGAACTTTGTACTAATAAGAATAAGCATTGATTTAACATATGTGTAATTGGTTATATCGAGTAACAATAATTACAAATCATATGAGTCATCAATTTGTTGTATTTGGTTTTTAATTGCTTTTATTTTGTTTTACTTGATGTTTTGAGTTCTTTTATGTTTTTGTACGCTGAACTGAACTTAAACTCTTATAGGATCGGTAATTTCTTATAAAACGCAAGCAAAATTTATTAATAAATATTAGGTAGATCTCATAAATTGTATTAATACAGTTTATTGAAGATCACGTCAACTGAAACAATCATCGCTTCTTTTACTAACATAACGTCGACGTATTAGTTAGCGGCTACTATAAAAATTGTAAACTGATTGCTTTAATCCATTATTACAAATAATGCTCTTGGTTAGAAGAGTACTTCCCATTAGTTGTTTTCATATTGTATAGATATTCGTGTACCTAGGAACACAATACAAGTTGTGGTATATGCACCCATACTACGTCGTTACGTGTGTATGTTTTATCCAAATTATGTAGTGGTACCTAGAACCAGTGTAACAGATATGCATCAACGGTGTTGGGTTTCATATGCCTACTGTAAATCGAATTTGTTTATCTATGCACATGCACTTGTACTGATAACAAAGTCCTCTCGAGACATAAAAAATTATGAAACAATACGCACTAAATGGCTTTTGTATTCCTTGTGCGGAGAACGCAACAATGAAAATTCAATTGCGATTTATTTACATTTTCTTCAAGAGCCCGTATATTCCTTCACCAAGCCGGAACAAGTTCGAAAATAAGGTACTTTTATTTTAGAAATCAATTCGTACAATGTTGTTATGAAGCAGCAATACCAGTAATAACAACCACTTGCAGCTGCGTTATTTGGCAATCAACCTCACAGTTCACAGTACTTCAGACTCGTACGGCGCTCAGCATCATTGTTTGGGTCTTCTATGAAACCGGCATTAGTCATTCGTTGACTTGAATGCATGACGAATCTTGAATGTTTTTTCCTTTGCTTTTTTATTGTAGCTACATGTCTTGGTTTCGTGATTAGCTGCTATTTTCCAGGTAAGACTTAAAACATCCACCACTGGCACTTTCCATGTTATTATATTTAAAATCTTTCAGTCTAATTCCTATTTACCTTATATAATGAAAGAAAAACTAATTGAATATTGTATGTGAGGAAAAAAGCTTAATTTCTAAAATCATTAATTAAATAACACAGTAAAATTGAAACCCACTTCATAAGAAATTTTTTTCTTTTGTCTTGATAAAACCCCTATTTATTATACATTCCGTACGAACCATGCTTTTACGACAGGCTGTTAAACCAGCGCTATGTCTAAAATGAAAATAATATTGAGGCAAAGGACAGGCATTCTCTTTCAGTATCGATATTTTGACCCAATGGACATTTTTGGATGAGTGTTGACACTCTTATTAACAAAAGAACACCGGCAATCCAAAAATTCAGATTTCTATGAAATTCTACACTGGAAAAAACCACTTGATAGAATGTACTATAATATTGTAGGAAAAATATTATAGCAGCCAGTAACGTAATTATGTAACCCGACTGCAGATTTTTGTTAATAATCATTACTTGTTGTTATTAAAGAGAATACTTTAAAGTTATGATCAAGTTTCTATTGTATTCTTTCATATAAATGTATAATTTTTTCTACAAGCTTTTATATCGAGATTGTGACAATTTTTGACATAAAACTTCCTAATTTTTTCAAAATAAATGATAGAAAATGAGCAAGTTTATAAATAAACCGTCACCGTGCAGACGATTTTATTATTGAAGCCCACCTAAATGCATGAACCAAATGTTTTCTGCCTTGGCACTAGACCCAGATAGTATTGGTTATTCACTAACAAAAGTCGCAACCAGAATTTTTTTTTACTAATAAATCATCTGGTTTTATATAATCAAATCATTTTCATCGGTTTCACAATTCTTTCGGAATAAAGTCTCCCGTAGTTTATCTTTTTACTTCAAATTTGTCCGCACCGCATATCTACTACACTGACTGTTACCGCTGTTTGCCCAGACTACTCATAAGTACCTTGGTTACATGGTTCGTTTTTGCATAAGTCAAACGTTTACATATAACTTTATTCATAAAAAGGAGCTATGTAGTAAAGGGCATTAATGTACGTTTGGAGACACAAAATTTTAATAAACCTCCAATAAGATAATCTTTGTTATTTATCCAACAAATAATTACATAATAATGAATAATAATGGATCCGTAGTTTTGATTGACATTAATATTTACATTATTATATTATAAATTTAGAACATGCAGTAGTAGGTTTTAACCTGTTTCATTGCCAGAATAGAAACAATAATATTGACACTGCTTTTGTATATATTCAAATATGTGTCTATTATTTACAAGATACAAATGTGGTAATACTTGTAGTAATGTAATTAATACAAGAGTGTTACTGCAATCACGCAAAATACGAACACAATACATAATTCATATTCGCGAAAGTAATAGATTATATTATGCGGATTGACATCTACAGCTGACAGATGTCATATTGTTGCGTCATATTATTGCAATAGTTATAAATACCAGCGCATCCACCAGTATTGCAAAACAAACATAACAACGGAATAATTCCAGATATGTACTGGTTACTATTGTGCATCTAATTCCTTTAATATCTTTTTAGTGCTTTCATTTTTGAACAATTTCTACTCTAACAAATTTTAGCATTTTATGACAAAATTGTTTATAACGCTGTAATTTGCTGTATAAGAAAGTAATATGCAGTTGTAGTACTTTCTGCCCTTGTGATTTAGTTCATTCGGTGGCTTTGTCCTTACGCAGTGTGGTATAATTTTAAAAAGAATTTACAATAAATATTTCTTATCTAACCGTTACTTACTGTTATATCAATTTGTTTCATTAATTGACCAACCTATCTACACATGAATACACTCCATCTACACGTTAGTGTCGCAAATGCGATAAATATTTTTTTAAATAGTTTCATAATATTTACAGTAATACGATTCTTGCAGTGTACGTTGTAAAAGTCGTTCAACCTGACACTAGGCTATACGCGCATAGCAAGAAAATCACGCGCTTACTGTAAATTACTATTCTAACTTTTACGACAAAGTATATAATACGTATAATCACATTCAGCAAGCTTGTAAAGTGTACAGGTTCAATAATAAAGGGAGAAGCATAGGTATGAAAAAATTGTTTCTAAACCGGTTTAGTATTACGTTCTTTGTACGACGAGAAGTGCACTCTCTCCGCTAGCTAGGAGCTTTCTCATGTAATCCGTTTTTTTTTCTGGATAAAGCGATTCAGCTATATGATATACAGTTGATTATATAATTTATGAAAACGCTTCCATGTTGTGTACACCATATGTTTATTTTATTTACGAATTTTTATTTATTGATCAAACTGGGTACCCTACTGAATTATTGAATTAATTTTAGAGTGGAAGTTGGAAGTTGGAATTTGAAGAACTCTTAAAACTATAAGAATAGTTAAAAGCCTTGGCTTCACTTTGTTATTCTTTAGAAGAGGCTTTAACATTTGCCTCAGCAAATTGTCTTTAGAGAGGGAAAATTTCAATTTTTCAAGAAAAGGGACAATTTAATGGTTAGAATGTTATATAATTTTGAATATGTTTTTCTAATGTAACAGAACACAAATAATCCATCCAAGGGAAACATACATTTTCATGTAATGAGTTTTTAGGTTTTGTATTCTTAACTTATCAATTTAAAAAAATATCAAAACATCTTAATGTCAAATTTGATATTATTTGTTTTGGAAAGTATAAAGGAGTCAGTATAATTTTTCAGCGACTTCGAAATATATTTCATAGGATCTGAATTTAATATTTTATTAATTTTATCTAGCGCCTGTTGGCAGAACTTAAGAACGTGATCTACAGGCACCTGTCACGTGCCGTTTTTATAAATCCGAGGGCTGTTCTCTTTCCGTTGAGCCTAGTCAAGTAATACAAAATTTATTGACAAAACACATTTATTTATATTTTCAAAGTACCTATTCCTCTCCACAGTCATTTCTGTATCGATGAAAACCAATCTTCAAAACATGTGGCGACCATCTTTTTGTTTTGGCTATTTTCACGAACAACTTTTGTTGGTGCCGATTCGTTGTAAAAGACCCAAACTGACGATCATTGCTTTCTTTCGGAATCATAGCAGTGCACCCACGTCACCTGTAATGATGTACACCTAATGAGACGTTTTATTATAAAATGATCCAGTGTGGATCTGCACCATGCCACAGTTTTCTTTTTGAACTGGATATTGTGGGTAATCCAACGGGCACAAAGCTTACGTACTGTCAAATGTCTGTTTAAAATGGTGTCAATTGCTTTCACAGCAATCTTTAAAGTTGCTTGAATACCCCTGGCAGTAACATGTCGGTCCTCTTCCTTCATGTTTCGTACAAAACCAACATTCTTTTTGGTAAGTGCCGCTTTTAACTTAGGAGCTCGAAAGTCGATCACATTGATAATCATTGTATCACCTTTTTGTGGTAGCTAGGGAGCACTCAAGCAAAATTTGTTTGCTAGATAGGCTCAGCGGAAAAAGAATAACGCTCGTAATACAATTCTAACAACAAAAATTTCGTTGTACGGGGAACGTTTAGTAATTAACGAGACAAATGGCTGTGGAAAAAAACAACTTATTCAATGACAATGAAATTTACACTACTTTTCAATGTAGTCTCCACCAACATTTAGGCACTTCTCCCATCGTTTTGTGAGCTATCTAATTCCAGTGCTGAAGAATTTTTGACCTTGATGTCCGAGCCACTTGTGTACAACTTGTTTGACCGCTTCGTTGCCTTCGAACTTGGTGCTGCGTAAAAACTCTGAGCGGGCCGAACAGATCAAAATCGGACGGTGCGAGGTCGGGACTGTAAGGAGGATGTGGCAACACCTCCTAATCCAAATTTTCGATCATCTCTCGCGTTTTCTGGGCAGTATGGGGGCGGGCATTTTCGTGCAGTGAAGCCACACCTTTTGAGGAACACCCTGGCGTTTTAACTTTTGTATCTCCCTCGACATTATATATACATGTATACGTGACTCTCTTCAGCTACATATGTACAACACTGAGGATACAATCTACAGTATTTTTAACTGAATTTTGAAAATAAATATCAAATAACGCGATTTTATTTATCCAGTTTTATATTCTGTATTTTCTGAAAAAAAAATGCTTATAAATATTTATTGGCTGCATAGAATAAAGTATTTAGGATAAAGTATAAATAGAATTTCTCCAAAATGGCGAACGGTATCCATATTGTTTAATAGTAATGTGTACTTTACGTGATATAAGATGTGGTAGGTTAAATCGTATTTAATTAACAAACACTGGATTACATTATATGTATATGTGTTTGATGGTCTATTTACTTTTAAGTATCTAAAAATAAATAACGTATCATTGCAACTACCTCGTCGCTATTGTAAATGTTTAATGAACGTGATGATTTTACGTATTACAAATACAATAAGGAATATGCATGATAGATGATGATGACTCAGAGGAATAAGTTATATTATCAATAAACAGTTTATTATCTAAAATCCCGTTACAAGCCTAATATATTATGCATATATTACACAATACCGCTGAAACTAGTGTTAGCGTTAACGTTTCCCGTGATTGCATTATAATGGCAGAAGAAATTATATGCCAAGCCCATCTTTAAAGAGGTCTTTTGGATAAAAATAGATAATAATGAAGTCAAAATATGTACAAAGTAGTATAGTACCACCGATAAATGAAAACCTAAAATTTTGAAACATTTTGAAATAGATGTTAATTCTGGGTTTAATACTTCAAGTAGATGCAGATTTACTGCATTTGGATCCACAGAAAAGTTGGGGTGTATAACTTTGGGGCCACGGTCAAATGTTTCGCTACCTGGAGGATGAGTATTGAATACGCAGATTATTTAGTTGATAATTATATTTCAAGTGATTCCATATTTCCGCCTGCAGTTTGGGCTAAATCTACGTACACGTTGGTCCAGATACGAACGGGGGATTGCTTTTGTGGCAACAGCGCATTCGAGCCTCACTGAAAGATTCCATCCAGTCGAAGTATATCATAAAACGAGCAGCGGTACGCACGCGTATTATAAACACGCACGTCGCGTAGTATTATAATTCAACGCCTTCTGACAAAATGTGTTAATACAGAATTACTACGTAATTTTTCTGTATTCTAAGATTATGTTAGAAAATATAGTTTCTTATATTCATTTTGTTGCTGCTATGCGATGTAGGAGAACTAAAAAGTAATTCTAAGTAGGAAAATAAACAACAATTCTTATAAAACTAAACTAAAGAAAAATAAATTCGATGATTACACAGAATAAATTGAAATTCTAATAATGTTACTTTATTAAGGGGAACAATCTCCTGGCAATATTGAACTTTGTAAATTTTGTATTTGTTGCATTTCAAAATACGTTTCACAGTACTTCTACTAACACCGATTTCGTCTGCAATTTGTCGGCTAGAGCAAGGTTCCTCCATTTCAACTAACGAACAAACCCCCACTTCTCTCTCCCGCCCGGGATGCACTAGAGGTATTTGAGGCTGTTCGTCTACTTGTTGGCATTTACGGCAATTCCCGACCACGCAACCAAGTTTCCCAAACACTTTAACGATCCTTTTAATCGTCGCATGCGAAGGAATAGGAGGATCCGCGTACTCTATAGCAAATAGATCAGCCGTGCTTTGGTAGGAATTTCCGGCAAAATACCATTTAATGATCTGTATCTTCTTGTTGTTGTAAAACTAACGTAGTGTATTTGAAATCCACGATCACTTGTTAGAACCTTACGAGCGTACAGGCAAACAAAAAGTGCGTCAGATATGACTCTCAGAGCTACGGCAGTTGCACACGGCGAGGCTGGCCGGCGGGGATAAATGCAAGGATGCCAGATCGCGCTACGTATATGTCTCGCACCCCGGTGAAACCTGGGCCAACGTGTATAGTTTAGGGTATACAACAAACGCATGTGAATCATTTTACTGACGTTTTAATAGAAATTTTTAGAATGTACATCCTTCTTTATATCAATTTACTCACATATTATCAACGTTTCATACAGAAACGTATATCAAACTGCCTAGTTTACAATTTCCTCGACTTCTTAGCAATAAAGAAATTAAAGTTGGACAAGAGATTGTAAAAAGTTTATTACATATGTATCAACATAAAATTACATCCAGATGCTAATTTGTTGAACAGGTTACGCACAGGTACAAAAAAAAACTTTTTATTTTTTTTATTTGTACGTATGTATGTATTAGGGAATGTGCCAAGTCAACTAGTGAGAAACAGATATTATATAGTTTACCTATATTAAACCAAAACAGAAAACAATATTTGAGGAATTACCTTACAAAATGAAGCAATCGCCTTTAGTCACTTGCAGGATTTATGGTATATCGCAAAGTTTAAACTTTGCAAAGTGGTTTTATCTTTCGTCGAAAATAATAATTAAAAAGCATTGCTGTGTTCGATATTCCAAACATCGATTTTTTTAATTCACGCTGCACTTGTTTCACGTTTTGCATTCGAAATCAAAATTTTTACAGGAAACCCGAATCCTTATATTTAAAAATGGCAATTTATAACTTTAAAATTCCTTAAAATTTTCTTAATTATGACAATAAATTTAGAGATCTTTTATAGTCAACATTGTGTCAACACCAAATTATATTTCCTAAATCTTAAAAGTCCTTCTTGCCTAATCGTTTACAACCGAAAATATATATAGGCGTTAGTTGACAATCTAAAAAGGCTGGGTGTGAGCGTTCAGATAAAATCTAAATATAAGTGTTTGGGTTACAGATCTCTTCATTTCACGAATACAACTAATAGGCATTGCGTAAAGCGATACCTTTTCGGCTTATCTGCGTTAATATTTATTCCACGTTGCATTTTGATTTATAGTGATTACTTCTTGAACGTGCGGCGTCAGGTTAGTTTTCTGCTCGATCAAATTAATAAAACCTAAAATGCATAAACTTGCGCTTATACTGTTTGTTTATAAGTTCCGAACAAGTTTACGATGAGTAACCTGAAACATATGTACAAATTACTGATGCAACAGGTACCTACCACTTTGTGCTAGAAACTTTCTTGAAGAAAAATTTTGATAAAATATTTCTCTAAATCCCATGCAATTGTTCATCTTCATACAGATATCAAAGTTATTAACTGACAAGCAAATGTAGGCAACTGTCCTCTCCGATTTTCATAAAATCTTGCAGGGATGTAATGCACTAAACAATATTAGACACTTTTTTTCGGTTTAAGGGGTGTAATTGATGCACAAAGTTGCCCTCCGGAAACACATTTTTTGTTATATCTCAGGAACAAGACGAGATACCGAGTTCATTCAAGAAAGGGATTGTTGTCACAGATGTTGTCAATCTATTTTTCCTCTTCAGATCTCTAAACTACACAAAAAAGTAAACGTTACCTGTTTTTGGATTTTTTTCTCAAAGTCCATTTTAGGGGAGTTATCGTCATTTTAATGTATGTCCCCGAAACCTATTTTTCTCTATATTTTTAGAATCAAATTTTGTATCCCATTGTATTTTAAGTAAAAACTCTTTGTTATCGCCCTTCTGATATTGTTTATGTTGCAATATACAAAAATTTATATGAAATATACATATACCGTGCATTTTTTATCACACTGAACATATGCATTTACCTTCCATGCGTTGATACGTTTTCCTTATAATTGAACATACTGGCGTTTAGCATGGCGAGTAGTTGCTGGGATTATTACAGAAAATAGGAATTTCACAATCGGCTTGCAAACTGTATGGAATATAAAGGTGGGCACTTCGAACATCTTCTGAGACATTAAATTCTACTTATTCTATTTTGTAATTCCATTTACGAATCCCTTTGCATTAATACACAATCAATTACCGCCTTTTTCTGACCCTTTAATTAGACAGGATTAGATCAAAAATTAAGAGTCAAATTTGAGGTATGAATTAAATGTTGACGTATTTGTGTTTTATTTTCTGTAATAATCCCAGTAGCTACTCGCCTTACTAAACGCCCCTATGTCCAATTAAAAAAAAAATGCATCAACGCATAGAAGGTAAAGGTATATGTTCGGTGATAAAAAAAATGCACGGTATATCAATTTCGTATTCCTTCAGTTTGAGGAAGGTGACACAACATTGAAACATATATCAAACAAATTTTATTAAAAAATTTAAACTGCATTTTGTGCGTCCATATGAAAGTTTATATACAAGGTGTTGCAATTAAATAACCGGGCTGGTGCTACAAAATATTCTATTGATCACCAATTACATTACAAAGTTTATCCCCTTCAATGAATGCTCCTTGCCGATCCCTACAACGCTCCATACGAATTTTCCACTGTCAAAAGCAGTGCTGGAAGTCCGTTTCTGTCAGCTTGTTGAGAACCTCCGTCGCTTTCGCTTTCACTACTTCCACATTGTCAAATCTTGTCCCCTTAAGCTCCGATTTTATCTTAGGAAATAAAAAAAATCACAGGGGACCAGTTTGGGCGAGTACGGTGGGTGGTCCAACACGGTGATGCCAGATTTCGCAAAGAACACCTTCACAGACAAGGCGACATGGGCTGACGCTTTGTCTTGGTGGAGCATCCAGGATTTACTCTTCCACAAATCGGGTCTTCGTCTTCTCACTCGTTCACGAAGGGTAGTTAGAACCTCGTGTTTCATAAGAAACTTGAGGTTAACTCGTTGCTCGATCTGAACACTCTGCATTTTTCCGACGCGATGCTAGCGTAACGTCTTGAACGGACGATTGCTACAGCGAGACTGAGCGACGTACAATCGTGCCCATCGAGCTCAGGGTGGGGGAAGCATCTACAAGCACAAACATATTCAAACCTGCCGTGGCGTGCTCGCTGTTTGCCGATAGTAGTACCAGTCCGGTTATTTAATTGCCACAGCTCGTATACAGCATTTAAAAATATGTTTCTGTTTTTATCGGAGACTTTGAAACAAAACAAATTTAATAAATAAAAAACATTTACATAGACCCCATTTATAGCTCAAGCGTTTATTTCGAAAAATTTCCAATGTATACTGTTGTAGATAAAATCGTTTATCTCTCTGATTAGAAAATATTATTTTTTAAAATGTTCTAATATAATTTGTTTGATCTACGTTTCAATGCTGTGTCATCCTTCTTAAACTGAAGGAACAGGAGATGGATATTATATATATTCATCATATCAATTTTTGTATATTGCAACATAATCATAAGGGCCATAACAAAGAATCTTTACTTATAATGCAATGGGATATAAAATTGAGTTCTAAAAATATAAAGAAAAATAGATTTCGCGGAGATATGTTAAAATGACAATAACGACCCTAAAATGGACACTGAGAAAAAAATTCAGAAACTGGTAACTATTAATTTTTTGTGTAGTTTAGGGATGTGAAAATTGACAATACCTGTGGGTGGGCGCGAAAAGAAGATGAGATAGTTTTAATCTCCTAACGACCGCATGGGTACGCCATTGATTTTTTCTCATCTAAAATATAGTGCTAGTAACAGGGAGCAATCCCTTTTTTTATGAATTCGATATCTCGTTCTGTTCCTGAAATATAGCAAAAAATGTGTTTTCGGGCACACTGAGCGTCAGTTACATCACCTCAAACCGAAAAATAGTAGCTAAAAACGCGTCTAATGTATATTTTTTGGTGTTCTACATCCCTGCAAAATATTATCAAAATCGGTGGGGGACAGTTGCCTACGGTTGCTTGTAAGTAATTTCTTTAGTAACAATTAGTGGGCTTATATAAAACAAAAAAAGTTGATGCGTCTACGTATATAGCGTCTCCTAGTGCACCTAGTGCCTAGGTGGCAAATAATTCCATCCTTGAGTAATTTAGAACAAAAGTTCTCAAACACAAAATGTGAGAATCGAATTCTATCGAGAGTTTATATTATCTACAACTATCGATAATACAAAGCGATATTATCAATAACGTTTCGATAGCATTTCGATGAATAGATATTCGGTAGCCAATAGTAATATCAATATCAATTCTCATTGATAATATGATAATGCTGTCAACACTCATCAGTATACAATTTAGCACACTGACCTCGAAGGCAATAACAAATTGTAGCCTAACTGGGGATAGGGATGTGACTAATATCTACTACAATAGAATACATTTTATAGATAGGGCGTTTTCATTTGCTACCTTAAGTTGCATGCAATAAACAGCGATAATTTCGATTTACTTCGAAAATAAATTTGTACCATACTTTCGTATCATGTATGTGAAGATTGATTCAAGAAAAATGATGGTCGTTTTGTATCTATTATCGATAGCTTCGACAGTATCAACATTATCGATAGTATCAGAAGCTGCGCCAGCTATTGATATTACTGTAGATAGTACCGATAGTAAAATTTATCAATAGTGCCCAACACTGTATAAAACGTTCTAATTGAATAAGCTATTTGCAATATTTCGTAATTTATTCAAGTGAAGTTGTAGTTTTTTCAGATAATAGTTGTTCTCTTAATCCATTTTCCTTTTAGTGGTCAGTGATCACTAACCTGGGCAAATATACGGTAACAGCCAGAGGCATGGCGAGCGCATAAAAGTTTACACATAAAATAGAAGGTAAGAAATAAATTATAAAACGTGCTAAAACATTTACTGTTTTAAAGGTCTTCCGTGAAATCACAAACTGGATAACATCTGTTAAATATTTGAATCATTAGATTTGTTTCCACAACTGTTTCAGTCAAGTGAGTACGACGTGCGGAATAAATGTTTTTTAATGCCGAAAACGACCGTTCGACATCTAGCGATGTTATATTTGCATATTTAAAATAATCTTTGAAACAACTTAATGCATCTTCACACGCACCTTCGCAAATTTGTCTTAATATAAGAAAATCGGAGCCTTTCTCTAAAACACTTTCAAATTTTCGTATTACACACCAATTTGTTTCGCCTTCTGCAGCGCATAACTGTGCGTGAACATCATTCACAATTTGAACAGAATCCCCTAGCGACATCGAAACATTTTGTAATTTTTCTATTCCCTCCGCTAGTCCGAAGTAATTGCTGTGAATAATTTGTAAATCCCCTTTAACCTGACTATCTTGAAATATTACCTAGCTTTCCTTGATTGCTACAGCTTCTGTCGGATTGAATTTATAAACTACCTTCTTTACTTGATCAAAATATTTGCTGTAGTAAAACGCAGCCTGCAACCATGTTCCCCGACGTGTAACAATCGGCCTGTGGTGGTTCAGGTAAATCGGGACACAGTTTGTGAAATAGTCGAGTAGATTTCGGGGACTTTAGAAACACTGCCTTTGTACTAGCAATCAATGCATTTACTAGTGGAAAACATGTAGAAATCCTTTGTGCCGCAAGATTTAAAGTATGGATTTTACACGTTACGTGTAAGAAGTTACCACTGTGTTCTTTGAGAGATCAGCCCAAAGAACGCATGTTTGCGGCACCATCACTCATAAACATTAAAAGTTGCTTAGTTGAAACTTCAAATTTGTTCAATGAGTTCAACATCACCTTTAAAATCTCATCGGCAATACAATTTATAACTCTTTTGAAAGCAAGTAAGAAGGAGGATGACGGTCGATGTGGTTTCATTGTACGTACCATTACATTAACCACAAAATGTTTTTGACGATCTGTTGTTTCGTCCACATACAACCACAGTTTTTTATCTTTCAATTCCGTTTTCATTCTTTTTTCTATATGTTCACGAGCAAATGGCACTATATTTCGTATCAATGTCCGACTAGGTAATTTACAGTCCGCATATTTATTCCAGAAGGAGACAAATGCTTCTTTGTCTAGTAAACGAACCGATAGATTACATAAAATAAGGGTAACACATAAATCAAATGTAAATTTTTCTTGGTCTCGTATGCCACTTTTTGCAAAAGAATGCTGTTTGCTTTCAATGTGACGTTGACAATGGCTTCTGGACCAACACATTAAAGGGATTTTACAAACTAGACATTGAACTTTAGCGCTATCAAAAATTAAGTCCGGCATGTCCAGTATAAAGTCTAACTGTGTCTGCAATTGGTCGTTTTCGCGACGTACCTAACTGCGACATTTTTAAAGCAAACATAAGCGTACAATTACGAAATAAGTTACGACAGCCTACATATACACAGAACTACTCGCATACAGCATCGATTTAGTACTGACGCTGTGAACGCGTGAAATAAATAATCGCCGACTCCGCACCACATATCTACTACACTGACTGTTACCGCTGTTTGTCCAGACTAGTGATCACTATCGCTGTACATACAAGGAATCGAGTAGACGTTCGGTTATTATCGGTTGATCGGTACACGCACACAGATCAATCGATAACCGAAAGTCCACTCGATTCCTTGTATATACATAGTAAACACACCGTTTGTCACGCTTTAGTGATCACTAGTTCTAAAATTATAAAATTACAGTTCTTGTAGACGTATCTCAATACGGATCATCAAAGTGATATGCTTATAAATTATTAAATAAATATAAGATTTTTTTAGCACCTACTCGTATTTATTAGAGTTTTTACACATCTGTTCGCAGATTACATAATATCAAGTACGCAATTTCAATGTAACCAAATGCTAATTCAATCAACGGATAACGGCACAATTTTAATGGTCTTAGCGAAAAATAATCCGTAAAACTTCGAATTGTGAAATAACAGTTTTAGACAGAACTGTCTCTCTTATCTAAAAAATTACATTTTACGCGTAAGTAGAATGAATGGCATTTGCAGATGCTGTTTTCTGCTGTTTTCAAATATACCTGTTAATAGAGATGAAAAGAAGTCCTGGCTGTACTCGTTGAATCCACAGGAGGGTAAATTAATGGAAAATGCAGCCCAAAATATAACAATAGACTTGATTGATCAGTTTTAAGCTTTCCTAATTTATCCACTGCTTCATTTTTCCCTGATTTGGTTTCTCTGATGAAGCGGTGAATAAATTGCGAAAGCTTACAACTGATTATTTGAGTCTATTTTTTTTTTTGTTTTTGGTGACATTACGATATGCATATTCTGTTAATATTGTAATTGTATTTAAACACGACATTGATAAAGTATATTTGAAACGGTCGATTTAATAAATAAAAAGATACATTTCCTTAGAGTTTATCAGTATATACTACCTTACTCTAGTACAAATAAAAATTGTGTACGAGGACGATCCAGTAACTGAATAAATCACTTCAACGTCAAAAATGTACCTATAGCATGATTTTGAAAGGCAATTGGGTTTCGCTTCCCGAAAACATGTGGGCAAGGTTTAGAAGCTACATTGGTTAGAAAAATATATTTTCCCAAACGATCTCACCAATATCTATTTCAAAACTTAGAGCCTTTGCCAATGATTACGTAGATAAGAAAGGTATCAGCATTCACTGAACCTACAATTTCAAGAAGATATTTATGTATATGAACGGCTAAATGGTCAGGCCAAATTGAGAATAACAGATTATTAAGAAATATGCAAATCTTTGGAATAGGGAAAAATTAGTGACGAGCAAAAGTTGACAATTTTAGGCTTTTGGCTCCCATTGCATACCCACGTTTGTTAAGGCCATCGTCGATTATCCATTTGCCATGCGTGAATAGATTACTCATGCTACCTTTACCATCAATGTAGTTATAAGAAGAATGTTGGAAAGAGATTTGTAAGAATTATCTGCCTAAAACCACCAAGCTTTAGTGATGAGACTGATGAGTTATGGTAGCAATGGCTTGTTCATCGCACCATTTTTGCAATCATAGCACTTATCAAAGATGCAATTGCTACGGTATACCCAATGTACCATTCAGAAAATCCAATATACTATTTTTAAATCTAAACTCTTATATATTGCGATAGAGGAAACTCGTTACCAGAAAGAATGCACATGTCTATGAATTTGTGTTTAACCACAAAATTCATGTTATTCCTTTGTGAAAGGAGTAAAATGTTTCACTGGGTAAATTTTACTATAAATATGCAAGTGTGAACGAACTCTAACAGATTCAGAATAAGCACAAAGAATACGAAAAGAAAAAACACACCTGTAATGAAACAGAGACGTGTAAAATAAATACCAGTGCATCCAATTCGAGTTAATAAGATGCAGATGCAATAGTATTTCAGTCAAGCGTGAATCACAGTTTCATAATTGTTTATGTTGTTGTGTGTTTATTTATTGCTGTTTTGACTACGGACTGACTACCGATGTAGGTGTAAGCGAGTGGAAGTAATGGTAATAGAAGAGTAGCGAGATGGTAGTAGTAGGAAAGTAATGGATAGGTTCCAATCGCTAATGTGTCACCATAACTTTCCGACTACGAAAATACAAAAATATAATATCCATTCTATTTTCAATTCAGTTCTAACCTACTTTACGACTACTAGTAATATATTCGAATAAGTTTCCTCGATATATGTATTTGCCACCGCGGACACATAAAAGTTTCTCTGGCTTGGAATATAAATGATTTCAGTATATTGCACGCAGTACTAAATTTCTCAGTGATATAAGAGAAATGTTTTTCCTCTGTATCAATATTAATTGTGTAATCTTCAAATTAATTTTTATTTTTTTTTTCGCCCTCGTCAATGAAATAGCTTTTTGAAGCATTACTCAATTCATTGGTTTATTGAAGGAGTATTACAGATTTTATAGAAACTAATATGTAATAATGAAATATAGTATTTATTGTCTTCAACACAATAGGCGTTGAAATGAAGTTTCCATAGCAACGTTATTTATCTGTCAAACGAAGGGCCAACATTGGTTTTTGTAGCTGCATTTGTTAACAAGTTGTTTTGAGTTGAAATAGAAACTGCTCATGCTGTTAGTAAACATCTGCAGCAGGATAGTCTAACGCCAAAGCAAATTCATGAAGGTATTGGTTAGTGTGCTTGAGAATGATGCTCCAAGTGAAAAATTGGTCCCGGCAGTTTCAGTGTGGTAGAAAACCTTTGCGAACATGAAAAAGGTACGGGTCGACCGCAAACTGTTGCACTCAAGAAAATAGTGTTTGTGACTTGAGTAAACGAGACCGTCGGTTATCTACTAGACGTTCAGCAGAGGTAAGAGATATTTCAAACGATACAATTGGAACAATAATCAATGACTATTTAGATCTTGTTGACGACTACGCAAACGAGAGTCACCACTTCAGAAGTTAATTCGACATTGTTTAACAATCTTCCAAACAAATTTTTGGATTGATTTGTTACAGTTGATGCAACGTGGGTTCACCACTTCGATCCCGAGTCCAAACAACAAAGCAAGGAATGGCAACGTCGAGGATTTCCATTACCTCGCAAATTTAGAGTTCAACACTCAGCGGATAAGATTATGGCTACCATTTTCTGGGATGCCTAGGGAATTTTATTAATTGAGTACCTGGAACATGGTCAGACAATCAAAGTTCAATATTACGCCACATTGATTAATCAACTTTGTAATTATATTAAAGAAAAAAGTAGACGAAAATTGTCGCGTGGTATTCTCTTTCATCAGGATAATGCTCCAAAGCTTCGTTTCCTTAAACGCAATTTGCAATGGAGCTCTTAGTGATTGTATTTATTTCCAAAACTAAAGGAGTCTTCGGGGAGCCATATTTAACAGCGACAACGAATTTTTCTCTAATCAAAATCGTGAGTTTTTTTAAAAAAGTCTTCAAATGCATGGTGATTATGAAAAATAGTGTTGTTTAATATGTTAGAGATAACAAATGCTGTACATGCGTGTATTGTAACGTATAATGACTACGTATGTAAAATTCTGAAATGACAGTAAAATGTAAACTAGCTGGTTTACTTACACCTAGCGAATTAAAGAAACTAAAGGACAAGTTAAAATTTCTCTGAAGGAAGTTTATTATTGCTGTAATTTTTTTATCATCTTTAAGATAATAAAACAAGCTGGTTGCGGCAGTTACGACGGATACAAATTAAAACATAACATTTAATCCTTTTGCTTAAGAACAAATACATAGTGTAATATACATAACACATTCTTGATTTTTCAAGAACAAGCAACCAGGAAGTATTCAACATACTGCGGACTATTACATCATTAATTATTTACCATTAATCTCGTGTAATATCAAGCCGCTGCGTCCTCTAGTTGGTAAAACTGTTTACACATTCTTCACGTTCGCTTGCACAAACTTAAACCAATAAAAATCCTGTTTCTCAACATTTTCCGACTTGCCTCTTCGAGACACTAACTAAGCTCTGAAACAAGCGACCTAGGATTTTTTTGCGTAATACAGTTCGATATGGAGTGGCATTAAACTTACAAGATCCTACGGTATCCTGTATAGTTTAGAGAAATTAGCAGAAAGCTATTAGTACTGCACCTCCGGAATTTATCGGATATAAAATAAACTTACAAATGCTATTACTAATCTAACTACATATGTATGAGTAATTTATTACAAAATAACTACATCATAGTACGACTAAGTAAATAATATCAGCACTATATTTAACTTTACGAATATTAGAGAAAGGAATTTAATTTTAGTCAGCTATTAGCATCCATTAAATAATAATTTATTATTTGAAGCTCATTTCGTGGATCTTTCAAGAAAACATATGAGTAACATGGAGTAAATTTCAATTTTACTTATTCGCGTGAATAATTTCTATATAACGGAATACTTTGTTTCCTGATGCAACATAATAACTTTCATTGAAAGGTTAACCATTGCCTAGTGCACTTCACAGAACGAAACTATAACGTACTTATATACCACATTACATTGCTATTTATTGCTACAGACATTTCCGGCTTGAAAGCAACATATTCATATAAAAAATATGATTGCAAAAGGTAACTGAGAACTTGATTTAGGAAGTCTTTTCTTGTAATTGCCAAGTGGAATAAGATGTGCGGCATAATCTTCAACTTGGCTACTAGTGAAATTGATTGTAAATTGTTTACAAATAAATGCTTCATTAGTTTTCAATCATAACAAACCGTGTATTTCAAATGAAACGAGCCAGCTGCTATAATATTGTTAAAACACGTCAATTTTTATTTTTTGGCGGACACATTTTAACGCCAAAGTTAGATCAGATCTGTTGGATTTATCTTTAGGACATAGCAGTTATCAACCAAAATTGTATACCTATGAAGTGTTCTCATTTCGGTTAGATACAGATGTAACCATTGTATCGCACTAAATCATGGTTGACAACTGCTGGACGTAGAAATGCTTTCCCTAATTAATGCAAAACAATAGGTCAAATGCCATTAGCAGCGAGACAAAAAATCTTGCTTCTTTGTTTGGGGTATAGACAAAGTAATAGTGCGCAGACTCGTACAATTTTCATTTTGTTTTAATTTGCCATTTTAAGGCTTATGTAGACCTGGCCCGGCTCGGCCCGACACGTCTGTCAGCTCGACCCGGCCGGGCCCGTCACGCTTGCCAACTTGGCCCGTCGGCCAGGTAGCTTAGTCAGTTATTGGCCCATCGAATTCGTTCGGCCCGACAAGCCCGTGTTATCCGACTTTAAATAATGCATTCCCAAAAAAATAAATTCCGTTTATATTGTATCAGTGTTAAAAAATTAACAATAATTTCAATGACTTATTTAATCCGAACAAGTAATATGAATATATTAAAACACGAAGAAATTTTTCCTTATTTATGATAACGCTGTTTAGTTTTGCGAATTACATTTTTTCGTATGAAATTATCGATAATGAATGTTTGATGCTTATCAGAAAATGTGGAAACATTACAATATTATTCCGTGGACATTTACGATTGGTATCACTACTGATACAACCACTTTTAGTAGTAACCAATGCTAGCGAACTTAACAGTAAAAGATAATAAAACAGATAATGGAAAATGTGAAATATTTATCCTTCTAAGTGAGCATATACCCAAACAAAAATTTAAAAAATTAGAGGAAATTAAATTGGCAATTACAGCAATCAAGATCAAATTCTCATGTAGTACGCCAAGAAAGCGAACATGTCAATTATTGTTGGCATTACCAACTTAAATTGCCCGCGAAATTTAAAAATGTTTTCTGGGGTGAATTATACATTTTCATATTTTTTTTTATGTCAAATTATGAATGTTCTACTTCATTTACGCATTATTAAATTTAAAAGTAAATAAGCTATTTATACTTACTACATCTTTTCAAAACAAGAGCTTAGGAAGAACAAGTTGAATTTCAAAAAAGATGCCCAAAATTAACAACGAACGGGCTTGTTGGACTGAGCGGGCTCGTCGGGCCGAACGGGTTTGACGGGTCACCCGTCTCATTTTAAAAAAAGCCCTGCCCGTCCCGCATTTGAAATATTCCTGCCTTCCCGACGGTTTTGTAAACCTTTAATTTGCCATTTTGTTACTCAGCTTTCTTTACAACTTAATTTTATGGTAGTTGGAAGACCTAATCTTCTTACATACCTTACGCCCTTATGAAAATTATTTAGTTAACATATTAGAAACTTGTAACTTGTATTTCATAGCTTTCTTAAAAGTAAGAGGAAGATTTTTGGAATGACGAAGATTTCAATTCAAAATTTGGTACGGTAGATTACCACAGGGAAAACATCGGCAATGTAGCTTTGCCCAGAGTTGCAACACAATACGAGGTGTGGCAGTTAAGTGACCGGACTGGTGCTACAAAACATTTTATCGATCAGCAATTACATTATAAAGTTTATCCCCTTCAATGTACTCTCCTTGCCGATCCCTACAACGCTCCATACGAATTTTCCACTGTCGAAAGCAGTGCTGAAAGTCCGTTTCTGTCAGCTTGTTGAGAACCTCCGTCGCCTTCGCTTTCACCGCTTCCACTGTCAAATTTTGTCCCCTTAAGCTCCGATTTTACCTTAGGAAATAAAAAAAAGTCACAGGGGGCCAGGTCGGGCGAGTATGGTGGGTGGTCCAACACGGTGATGCCGGATTTCGCCAAGAACGCCTTCATAGATAAAGTGGAATGGGCTGGCGCATTGTCTTGGTGGAGCATCTAGGATTTGCTTCTCCACAAATCGGGCTTTCGTCTTCTCACTCGTTCATGAAGGGTAGTTAGAACCTCGTGTTTCACAAGAAACTTGAGGTTAATTCGTTGCTCGATCTGAACACTCTGCATTTTTCCGACGCGACGCTAGCGTAAGGACTTGAACGGACGATTGCTACAGCGAGACTGAGCGACGTACAACCGTGCCCATCGAGCTCAGGGTCGGGGAAGCATCTACAAGCACAGACATGTTCAAACCTACCGTAGAGTGCTCGCTGTTTGCCGATAGTAGCACCAATCCGGTTATGTAATTGCCATACCTCGTACATCTCTTACTCGGTCAATCTGATTTGCTTCGAAAGTCATTCTGAACACCGATGTTCTAAGGGTTTACCGCGAATAGCAGAATTTAGATAAGAGAAAGGGTTGCGTAACTCATCAAATGGTAGGTGGTAGGTGAAATTACCATTTGTTTGCTTTTTTTCTTAGAGAATTATCACAATTTCCACATATTATAATGAACTATCTCGTATTTAAGAAAATATAATCTCATTAAATACTCAAAACAATCTCGCGCGCGCAAATAGGATATAATCACAGCGGGTCTAATTTTGATGTTGAAATGTGTCTCACAAGGAATAAGAAAGCAGAATGTAGTTCTTAAATATACGTGTCAATTAAATTTGAGGTAGAATAACACTGGTTGGTAACCAAATCTCATTTAATAGCTACGCATATATCGAACAGAATCGAAAAGAATAGTTCATAGGTATACATCGCAGGATAGGCGGTACCACTTAACGTCCCTACCACAATATTCTTTTCTCTGTTGAATAGATAGCTGTTGAACGTATTAGAATAACAGCTAGTAAAGCAGTAAGTAGTAACAGTAACAATATGTGTATATATGCTGCAGAAGGATTGTAATCTATCTAAGCCAGCGATTTGTAACAATATAACAACAAAATGATCTGGTCGTTTACTTAGAGAACGTTTAGATACCAAATATTTTACCTAATTTATTTCATTTCCCCTTTCCATTTATTGATGCAGCTATCCAGTTATCAATTATCATTTATCTTATTATTAGCAACCGATAGAAGGTAAATATTCATCAGTAAGCTATTTTTCTAATGACTCCGTATAAGATCCTTGTTTAATGTAGTCATAATTTAAAATCTTCTTTATTTTATAAATCTGTTTAATGAGAAAACTGGGGAGATTTTCACGTATTACACTCTCAACTAATTGTAATTAGTTTTATGCTTATACGTATTCTTTAAACTTAATAATCAATTTCTTTTAAAAAAAGAACAACAGCTGCTAAACATAAACTAGACAATGTATTCCTTATCCAAGCTTCATGGAAGATTTATTGAACAAGTAGTAAACAAGCCCCGTCTACTACGTTTTGCAACATGTATAAGCCAGATTACTAAGATACCATCACGAAGTCAGAAAACGGTGTTATTGTCTTAATCGGACCCCTAAAATGGTTATTAACTGTAAGCTCCTTGTGAGATAACATTAATTAATAATTTATTAGGATAGAATAGATTGCCCTATCAGTCATTTTCACTAAAGAAAATTGTCATTCAACCTACATGAATCACGTTTTAATTCTAGATATTTAGAAACATGTTTGTAATCAAATTTTCCGTTACGCTTTATCCAAGTTACATTTCCTGATTAACTTACATAACGCATAAAGCGACCATTAGCATGCCTACCGTTATCTGAAGCGCATACGAGATACCAGAACGCAAATTAGGAGAAGTAAAAATTTTGAAAATATTCCGACCTACCCATACATATTGCATATCTATGGTTCGATTACAATTCGCGAATAGATTAATAGACTCATTCACTTGTTCCGTGCTCTTGCAAAATGGAATTTATTCTCATTCTCATGCATGGGTGCAGTTTTGATAATGGTAATGACTAGTTATGCATCATCGTCCTGTTCAAAAAGTGCACCTCACGTATTTATTAATATTGCTTATACGTTGGAGATAAACGATCAGTAGGGCAAAATTCCGTCTCATTTTAGTACTGAAGACGTGTGGGCAGGTGAATTGTATCTCCATATCTAAATTACGTACATTAGATCGGGAAACGTTTAATCAAAATGGCGTTTTAGTATTGAAAAAAACTAAGATTATTAGAGTCTTGCTATCGCGATTTAAACTTGTGGGAAATGAGGTTGGTGCATGTCTGACAGAAGGAAAAAAGAAAGAACGACCTGTTCTAGTTAAAGATTAAGTGCACTAGTTAAATGATTTGTAGCCGAACACTTGCTTTAAATATTTATCCAATTGATACTGTATATCGGCTTCTCTCTTAAAAAATTCTTAACTGTAGCTGCGAATGATTTGTTATTTTGCTCTTTCCAAGTTGTATGTAATAGATTATAAAACTTTATTGAATAAGAGAAAAGGGCAATACAAACGCATTTTAGAGGAAAATGCAATACCATCTGGTATAAGAATTTTGGGTCAGAATGTTGTATTCCAACAAAACAGTGACCCGAAACAGACTTCATTATGCAAGCAATATTTAGAATAGTTGGAAAAGGAAGGGACACCACACCAACAAACATGAAATGGCCACTCCAAAGTCCGCACTTGAATCCCATCGAGTTATTATGGGAAGAACTCGATCGGGAAGTAAGAAAAACTGCTCCAATTGCAGCAGATGACATGTGGAACAAACTACAGGCAGCATGGGTTCGAATAACTCCGGAAAGATTGTTAAAATTAATTGCAAGAATGCCTCGATTATGTGACGCAATCATTAAAAGTAAAAGGAGTTATAGAAGAATCTCAAATTTAAGTCAAATAAATAATTTTAATTATTAAAATTGTATATTTGTGTATACTTGAATACCAAATACATATTTTAATATTTCCATTTAAATATTGAGTGATTTACCTTGAATTTTGGGGTGCCCAAATACTTATGAGCGGTAGTGTAAATACCGCAATGAGCATTTGTAGGCCCTTCAATATGTTTGGGGTGGTATCTTTTACCATAATTTACTATCAGTGCAAGAAATAAATGGCCGTTTAAATGCGGAGATGCACAGACGCTTTCTGAAACTACGGAGCGAGGTATTGTGGACCGATGCATCCAAATTCCAGATGTTCGGTTCGCGAAGACGAGTGTTTATAAAAAGATCAGTAGGTGAACGTGCACTAGAGCAATGCACAGTCTCTACCGTCAAACACGGCGGTAGTTCGGTAATGATTTGGAGTTGTTTTGCTTGTACATCCGCAGGTGATCTCGTAAAAATTCAAAAAAGAACAATACAAATGCAACACCCTCTGGTGTAAGAATTTTGGGTCAGAATTTTGTATTTCAACAAGACAAACACCCAAAACACACTTCAGAATTATGCAAGCAATATTTAGAACAGTTGGAAAAGGAAGGGACACTCATGAAATGGCCACCCCAAAGCCCGGACTTGAATCCCATTGAGTTATTATGGGGGGAGCTCGATCAGGAAGTCAGAAAAACTGCTCCAACTTCAGCAGATGACATGTGGAACAAACTACAGGCAGCATGGGCTCGAATAATACTAAATAATAATACTAAAGGAAAAAACAGAAGACCCGCAACTATGATAACAGGGAAGGAATGACAAATCTATGTGTCATAGGGAATATGCTACTGCACAAAGGAAAAGGTAGTAGGACGTTTGTCAATAAAATGCAGATGACACATACTTGCTGCAATAAGGAATTTGGCAAGAAATAACCCTTCTAGTGACTACCTTGAAGACGACAGTAGATACACTGCCGAAACGTCGGATTACCTCAATCCGACAAACGATGGAAATAATCTAACAGTAACTAAAAACAATATTAATAACATTAATATTCATTCAGTTGATTAAATTTTCCTTCATATTGTGATCGGTTTAATGACATTTGAGGGCAAATACCAACAGTTAAGGTGTTTGTAGCAGGAAAATCAGTAATATTTTAATCCGCCACTTGTTACTTTTAGAAAACCACAGAAAATATTTATTGTTCAATTATTCAAGTAAAATTATATATTAACATCTCATTTGGGAAAGCTCTAGTATGTTTCAAAAGAGCAATGCCTGGAAAAAACCTAAAATAAAACAATAAGTGTGTAATCGTTCACAAATCAAGATTTACATGCAGAAATTATGAGAAACGTTTTTGCAGCTTCCCTGCGGTACAGTGTATTATTATCTCCTTTGTACCTGTCTTCGGTGAAGAACGAGAGATCGTAAATGTTATTTATACGGAAGGTTTCTTTCTCAAAGTGCATTATGTATGTAAGTGTATATATACGTAGACCGTCATACTTTTATATAGGTACGTGGGGAGACCACAAACAAAAAGACACATGTCATCAAGGCCGTCCGAGAAAACCCGATGCCAAGTAGCCATATAAGACAAATGATCATCTACAGATATACATATGTGCATAGGGTACTAGTAGTACTTACCTATTTATAGGCGGTGGAGATGCATACGCGTATGCATGTGTATATAATATAGAGCCGGTATGCTTAGTAGAGTTGAGAGTCAGGACAAGAAGAAGAAGAGGCTGAAGATCATCAGACTAAGAGCGATTATCCTATTGCTGTTCGGTTTATATCCTCTCACGAATATACATACAGATAATAAGACAGGAGATTTTCGGTTTGTTTATTTTTTTCTTAAGTTCTCTCCTCTGGCTAATAGGACGGATACGAAAAAAAGTAGGAAAAAGAGGAAAGAAAACATGCGACCGAAAGAAAAGAGAGAAACTATCCGCGAAGAGAGAGTTAACAGGTGGGCGAATTCCTTCAGTATTCGTCTTGTTGCAATTCACGTGGGTTTCGTGTACCAACCACTCATATCTTAGGCCGTGCCGAGCTATTTTACCGTACAGTCGTGGTCGGTGAGTGCACATATGAACATACTCGTACGAATTAGGGGCTTTCCCTTCGCGATTCCGGACTTTCATCCATAACCCTTGGCCGGAAAAAGGGTGGAAACGATCACCTGGTGTTCTTTCCGCGTTCGTATCGAAAGTATTTTGAGTGGTTTTATTGTTTCGTCGCCGGAACGCAGTGAAATCGTCGGATTTCGTGACCCGCTCTTCACATCAGACTTTACGGGTGATTTAAAAAAGCATAGCGCTCGCGCGCACTTCGGAGCATACATATACTACATATATAAAACGTGTAGGTGGTCCTCCGTGGTCTTTCTTAAACTGAGAATGTGTTATCTGTTATTGGAGAAACGTGTACACTTTGTCATCCTGTTCGTTTGATTGGTGATTATTGTGCTTTTGTTTTTCGTCTCTTAAATCTATTTCTAAGCTTGTATTTCTTCTAGCATTCTCTAACAAAGAGTTATGTTACGTAATCGATTCCTTACGGTCCTTACGGTATGTATAGAATGTATACTGCCAATATCAATAAACGATCTTTTATAATGAGGGGATTAAGGGATCTTCTATAAATCTTTTAGTTATCAAATTAACATATAATGACTAAGGTTATGTTATACAGGATGATTTATTAGCTCTATGACAAACTTTGGGATATAAAACGGGTGCAATTCTAAACAAAAAAAATATGAATATAGTCTAATTCGTCTTCGTCAAGAAGTTATAAGGCTTTAAAGATATCTCGGACTGTTATAAGTTTATGTGCTTGTTATCGATATTACATTCTACATAGTTTTGAAAAAGCCGATAATAATAGATTTAACATTGTTTAATTAATAAAAATTAAACAAAATAAAAAATTAAAAAGTTATAGTTAATGTTCAAAGTGTTCATTTCCGACTTATATGTAAGTCTCACATCCATGAACTTTTCTTCAACAGACATATAAGATCTGAAGTACTTCTTATTTGATTATTTACATCCTGAATTTTGTTAACTAATGCTTCATTGTTCCCCCCAAAAAAAGAGTAATTCATTTAAATCCGGAAACCGTGGTGGCTAGAGTACTGGACCCCCACGGCCGATCTATTTATTTGGAAAAATGTATTTAACCAGCCACTAACTTGCCTTCCATAATGCGGTGATGCACCATTGTGCTGAAACCACATTCCTTGGATAATGTTAAACGATATGGATATGTCATAAACTAAGTCAAAAACCCTAGTTTCAAAAAAGCGTCTGTACATCTCCGCATTTAAACGGTTATTTATTTCTTGCACTGATAGTAAATTATGGTAAAAGATACCACCTCAAACATATGAAGAGCCTACAAATGCTCATTGCGGTACTTACTACACTACCGCTCATAAGTATTTGGGCACCTCAAATTTCAGGGTAAATTTAATACTGGTTTCGGTTGAGACAGGTAAATGTTGCTTCTTCGAAGCATCATACAGACAGTAACTCAATAATCCCAAACCTAGGAATCCAGTTGGCTATTCTGTAACACCCTTTCTCCTAATTCTGTAATTTGGAAATATTACATCAAGACAACTAGTTATACCATGAGTAAAATAGCCATTTCGTGAAGTTAAAATAATCATGTTACAAGACGTGTTTAATTCTTGGCCTTAAAGAGAAAAGAATAAGTCTTAGAATAACATAAAGCAATAATTCATGATTTCAGTTTTCAGCGTTTCGAATTATTCATAATGTTTGTTTCTTTCCATGATCCCTTGGTTCATCTTTTATATTTCTAGTTACTTTCTAAACTAATTCTGCGCAAACGCAGTATTATTGCAATAGGTATAGTGGAAATATACATGGTGTCTCATTTCAAATTAGAGAATTAGTGGTTATGCTCCCGTTACTTTGATAAATATGTTAGTATGCATAATAACCGGGTATTATACATAATAACCAATAAAGGTGGTTAATGTAATAATATGTATGCAATTTATTATTTTAACCGGTTATTTTACATACAACCTAAACCCTCTTCGCTGAAGTAATAAATTACAATATTTAGGAACTACGGAATTTTCATCAGTGCTTGTGAAATAAAAATGTTTTATTCAATGAAAAAATGTTTTATTCTTACCACTAGTAAACGAACAACCTTCTACTTGTTAGAATACGGCAAACTGTCATGGCATATCGAGTTACAAGGTAACCTATGCTTCTCGTAGCTACATTTCCTTGAAAGACAGTTCCCCCTTGCAGTTACGTCTCTTGAAACCTTGACGATCTGTGATTGAAGATTTCCTGGCACCCTTACGAAGAGTCACAATTGCATCTGGAACTTCCTCTTGTGAAATGAAAGTCTCCTTACAAAAGGTAAACTGGTTCCTGGAATACTTTTGAGCCAATCGCCCTTCCTTAGTGCCCATCTCATACATCTTGCCATCAGCATTCATCTGCAGAATCACCCCAAGAATGTTCCTGGAGTCACTTCTAACGCCTGTCAACATCAGGAACCCGTATTTTTACAGTATCTCCAATCTTGCCTCTTGGAAACTTCGATTCAGACATTAGCCTTATCTTTTTTGTCTGGCACTGCAATGCATTTATGGCATTTTCCCTCTTCTTTTTAATAATGTTGATTTTGTCTGAAATCATTTTCCCCCGAAATGTCCTTTACAACACTATCTCTGTCCCCAGTTTGTCCATCTTCCTTTTCACAATTCTCTATTACTTCTTCGCCAACATTCTCTGTTACTTCCCCATCTTCTTCGCCACCATTCTCTATTTGTCCATCTTCTCGTACTAAGGCGCCTGTAGAAGAGTCGATTAAGGTTTCCAGATCTTCTTCAGATTCCTGGCTTCTGATGGCATCAGTAGAAAGTGATGATGTAAGACCGACTTTTGCTGGAACCCCAAACATGGCCTCATATGGAGCGCAATTTATCCCTGCCTTATTTTTAAAAGCATTCAATAAACTTTCATTAAAACGGGCCTCCATTGTGTTAAAACGACCGGTATCCGTATCAAGATAACACAAGGCATCTGCACTCAATGAACATTCAACCTCGACTGTCATGAAAGCAAGCAATCAGATGCCACGTGCAACTAAGACAGGTTGAAACTTGCATAAGTGTGACATTTAT
The DNA here is from genome assembly GCA_029619315.2 of Dynastes maya. Taxonomy (NCBI): domain Eukaryota; kingdom Metazoa; phylum Arthropoda; class Insecta; order Coleoptera; family Scarabaeidae; genus Dynastes; species Dynastes maya. Next base: position 20,061,325 of record JAROYE020000005.1, on the reverse strand, counting down.
CATACTAACCAGAGGGTGCTGGATATTACTCATAATAACACGTTAATGTGATTAATTCTTTAAAATATAAAATATTTGTCACATTAATCAGAAGCGCTTGGTGTTATGTATAATACCCGGTTATTATGCATACTACCCTCATTTATTAAAGTAACGGTAATAGTTATATCTCAAAAGTTCTAGGCAATTATATCTTCGGTATATAAATTCTCGAATTCACGGGATTGTAAAATATACAACCACAATTTTTCTTCTGCTTCGCACGCTCACTGTATATGACACGATACAAACTTAAAAACTGCTTCAAAAGAAAGAAGAGGAACTAATAATTATATTAAAGCAAAGTATAGGATCTTCTTGACCTGAGGAAGGCTTTAGAGCTTATTTCTTATTAGGGTTTGCACGATAACTTTGGGAACTTTCAGGTATCGTAACTTTTAAGATATTGACAATGATGCTATACTTGTGTAAAATATTGAGTAATACTAATAACAGAACAGAAAAACACATTTTATCTGTATTTTTATCAATACATTTAATTCAGGTTTTAGTTCGGATTACTTCAACTTATTTACTATATTGCTTAATTATTCGGCGTAACAATTTAAAAACTTTCAATATTTGTATTCCAATAAATAAAGAGGATATAATCTTTTTTCAATCTGCTTCAAGGGTATCAAGGGAGAACTTAAACAGGATAAATGCAGATACATTTAATCACATTAAAAACACGCTTCAATAACATTTCTACGAGCTGAAATATGCGCATTTTAAGTTTTCAAATTGCCGCGATGTATTTGCGATTTTTTTCCAAGAACAATAGCCCTATGCACTACCGGCCATAATTATTTAGCCACCTACATTTTTGCTTGAATTTTAGAAAATTATTTATTTATTGTTATTCAGAGTAACGCTGACCACGAGCGGTACCGCGCATCGGCGTAAAATCAGTTCGGACCGAGAGGAACGGTATTATTACTTCGTCTGCGGAGCAGTACGGACATTTTCGCTGCCGGTCATTTGCGCAATTGCTTATCTATCCTAGAAAAATTATGATTTCGTCAGCAAAACGACCGCGGTCGGACAAACTTCGAAAATTTATTGCAGAAATTCCAGACTTAATATATGAAGGTGCTAAAATTAAATGTGTAATCTGTAAAATCCCGTTAATGTGTTGGTCCAGACAACATTGTCTATGACACGTAAATAATGAAAAGCATGTCTCAAAAAGAAATTGCGCACGAGACAATGAAAAATTTATATTTAATTTATGCGTTACGTTTATCGCATGTAATATACCGTTTAATTTACTAGACAAGGAACCATCTATCTGCTTTTGGAATAACTATTCGGAGTACAAATTACCAAGTCGAACATCCTTACGAAGAATTGTGCCATCTGCGCGCGAACATATTGAACAAAAAATAAAATCGGAGTTGAAAGATCAAAAATTGTGGCTATGTGTCGACGAAACAACAGATCGGAAGAAACATTCTGTTCTTAATGTAATGGCACGCAAATTGGAACCTCATCAATCGGCACCTTCAATTCTATTAGTCTCCAAACGAATACAACAGTGTACTGCCGAAGTAATTTCAAAGTTTCAAAGGCCGCGTTTTATTATCATAAATATTTTGACAATATTAAGAACGTGGTTTTACAATTCGATACAAAGGAAGCTGCCGCTATCCAGAAAAGCCAGTCGAAATTTCAAGATAGTCAGGATAAAATGGATTTAAAAATCATTCACGACAATTACCTTCGGGCTAGCAGCGGCAATAGAAAAATTACAAAATCCTGTGGTGCCGTTAGAAGATTCTCTACAAATAGTGCAACATGTTCACGCACAGCTATGCGCGATTGAAGACGCAAAAAATGTTTCTGTTCTAGAAAAATTTGAAAGTGTTTTTGAGAGAAATTCTGATTTTGGCACATTAAGACACATTTGTGAAGGTGCGTCAACAGAATCGTTAAGTTATTTGAAAGATTATTTTACTTACGCAAATATTACGTCACTAGATGTAGAACGTTCGTTCTCTGCATATAAACGCATTTTTTCCTCATGCCGTACTAGTTTTGCCGAAACAACAGTTGAAACATATCTAATGTTGCAGATATTTAACAGACATTATTCACTTTGTGATTTCACGGAGGACTCTTAAAATGGTAAGTGTTTGAGCACGTGTTATTTAATTTTTATTTAAAAGATGAGCGAAATTATTTGCGGCAGCAAATATCTCTATTAGCAGAATAATTCTAGTGGAACGCGAGGCCTGGCCGACTCTACGCTACTGCACGGTACCGCTCGTGGCCAGCATTAATTCAGAGGGTATAATTATTTACCTACAAGTGAAAGAAAGATATTACATTAAATAATACCGCAAAAAGACTCCTCTGATACTTAATTATCGACTAAATTTCCTTAATCCGATAGTTAGAGGTCCGGGTAGGGCCATAAAAAGCCTGGAAATGTAATACAATTATCCGTCACTAATATGTAAATATTTAATGTACTGCAGGTACAAATGACAATTTCCTATTTACCCGAACTAGAATTATGATTTTAGATTTAGTGGTTATCGTTCTTTTAAGCAGGGAATATCCTTAATAAAATTATCTAAAATTAATATCTTTGCCGAAGAGAGACATCGCAAGAAAATTGAAATTAAGTCGCCAAACTCTATTATTAAATAGAAAACGAACAGGACTACGGAAAGTGACAACACCAGCGGAAGATCGTCGAATAATTATGACGAGTAAACGGAATAGATAAAAAAACCACAACTGAAATAACGGCTGAAAAAAGGATTGGGCGTGAAAAACGAGTTAGCTTAACCACCGTGAAGAGGAGGTTAAGAGAAGGTGGTTTATTTGCCAAATCACGTTGCGTAAACCACTCGTACGCAAGTGAAATAAAATAAAACGGCTGCAGTGGGCTAAAAAGCAACATTGGGCAGTTGATGAATGGAAAAATGTTTTGTAGACCGATGAGTCCAAATTTGAACTCTTCGGTTCCAGCAGAAGAACGTTGGTTCGAAGGTCGAAAAGAGAACGAGCAGCACAATCATGTTTGGTACCTACAGTCTAGCATGGGAGCGGATCGGTAATGTTTTGGGGTTGTTTTGGCACCGCATCCGTAGAAGACTTGATTAAAATAGATAGAATTTGAAGAAAAGAGCGCTACCCGTAAATTTTGGAGACAGATGCTGCACTATCTGGAATGAGAATAATCGGTGACTATTTTATATTTCAACACGATAATGTTTCGAAACACACTTCTAAACTGTGCCGCAAATATTTAGAATCGGTGGAACGTGATAGCAATATCAGAATAATGAAATGGCCTCCTTAAAGCCCAGATTCTAATCCCATAGAACTTTTGTGGGAGGAACTCGATAGGAAGGTGAAAATAAAACCTCCAACTTCGAAGGAATCGTTGTGGAAACAATTACAAGAAATCGGGTTTAAAGTAGAACCTGCTACTCTGACGAGATTAACCGAGATTAATAGAGAGAATGCCGCAAGGGTGTGCCGCAATTATTAACAGTCGAGATGGACAGTTCGACGAAATGAAGATTTAATTTTTTGTGTCAAATAAACTTTATAATTGAATAAAGACTATCAGTTTCTTTATTTTAAGAGTAATTTATTAAATGCAAAATTACAATTTCTTTTTCAGTTAACACTTCCTTTATTATGCGTATTTCTTTGGGTGGGCAAATAATTATGACCGGTAGTGTACGTGTTAAAACAGCACAGACACATACATGTAATCTAGAATGTCCAGCTAGTTGACTAATTCGCTTTCAGTTTAAAAGTCATTTTTAATTGAAACAGCATTATTTCATGCATCAGGTTTCACACTTCTTCAAATTGAAATCTGTTGCTGTTAAACAGATAAATGGTTTTGACGACTATAAATCTATCAGTCAGTATTAATTATAGAGTTTATAAATTAATCAGTTCCGTAACTTACACATAACTAACTACAACGGATTGTGATTGATGAGGTTGCACAAGGTAGGTACCGAAGATGAGTACATTAGGTGAATTTGCGTTCTTTAAATGCTGGTTTCAATACATTATTTGAACAAAGTTAGTAAAGTGCACTGTAGGAGGTTATTAATAGTACTCACGTACTAACAAGCACTTGTGCATAAATATACGAGCAAAATCTTTGCTTACACAAGTTATAGAGTTCTATAATAAATTAACGCAGACGATTGACATGCGGTACAACCTTCGAAATGGTGATATATACTATCAATTAAGGTTATTCTTTATCTGTGCCATATACACGAAAAAGGCAATATGAATATTTGATTTTAAATATTTGAGGTAGCGCGTGATAACACCAGATAACTGAATCAATATTAAAAACTTAATGAATGATGTATGTTCAACCAAATTACAATTTTAGCGCCACCTAATCTTGTATATAGGAGATGCGTAAATATGTTGTTATAATCTAACGGTAATCTTGCTCAGATAGCAATCAAAAGTAACGCACCTTTATTTGTTTGTATTTAGTACAAATACACTAAAGCAAAACAGGTTTTTCCAAAACATGGAATCAAAAACCTATAAAGTCCTATACACATGAAAGTAGGGCAAGATCTGAACCAAATTATACTTACTATCATTGATTGACACCAAAAAAGTCAAATACGAAGTTTTTTCAAAATTAATTCTCTTATTCAGCAAGGACCAATTTGAATATCTTTTCAAACATTTAATAAAATGAACAACTTCAATTCAGTAACTACTATATACTCTTGAATGCGCGGTGTGGCAATTAAATAATCGGACTGGTGCTACAAAACATTTTATTGGTCACCAATTACATTACAAAGTTTATCCCCTTCAATGTGCTCTCCTTGCCGATCCCTACAACGCTCCATACGCCACTGTCGAAAAGCAGTGCTGGAAGTCCGTTTCTGTCAGCTTGAGAACCTCCGTCGCTTTCACTTTCACCGCTTCCACACTGTCAAATCTTGTCCCCTTAAGCTCCGATTTTACCTTAGGAAATAAAGAAAAAGTCACAGGGTGCCAGGTCAGGCGAGTACGGTGGGTGGTCCAACACGATGATGCCGGATTTCGCAAATAACGCCTTCACAGACAAGGCGGAATGGGCTGGCGCATTGTCTTAGTGAAGCATCCAGGATTTGCTCTTCCACAAATCGGGTCTTCGTCTTCTCACTCGTTCACGAAGGGTATTTAGAATTCCAGTTTTTTCCAGTTTCACGAAAAACTTGAGGTTGACTCGTTGCTCGATCTGAACACTGCATTTTTCCAACGCGACGCTAGCGTAAGGACTTGAACGGATGATTGCTACATCGAAACTGAGCGGCGTACAACCATACCCATCGAGCTCAGGGTGGGGGAAGCATTTACAAGCACAGACATGTTCAAACCTGCCGTGGCGTGCCCGCTGTTTGCCGATAGTAGCACCAGTCCGGTTATGTAATTGCCACACCTCGTATATAGGCTTTAAAAAGCTAAACTGGTATGTCGACTAACCTTACTAGAACTCCTCAATTCCCGCAGAACCTTGTTAACAATATCCAAAAAGCGATTTTCTCTTCCTACCACCCTGCTGAGGAGTTTCTGAAAATTGAAATTAATGAAATCTTAGGCTTACAATTTGACTACTCAAGAAAAACTCGACAAGCTTAATTAAAAGTGAGTTATTTTGAGTTGTTGAGCTAAACAAAATATGGCATTCGAGCCTTGCTAAACTCAAAACACAAGGTGTATTGTGCACAGATCTTAATTGTATTCAGCAACATTCTATTCTAAAACTGATTATTATTAGCCCAGATAATGCCATCGTCTTTTAAAAAGGACGCTTCCAAAGGATATCTGTAATGAACATTTGGGTGAATATTAAAGGTACCAGTTGCATCGATTCTTGATCTACTGAAAAAAAAGGATCGACAATATCTGAGTTAAAATAGTTATCGTTTTACAAAAGGTTGTCTTATTAGTTATTATTGTCTTCAAAGGTCTTTGAAAAACATCGAAGCATGTGAGACGTGGAAAAAAATTATTGCATGCTTAAACTTTCAATAGAATTTGCTGCAACTTTGTCTTTATTTTTTTTATTTATTGTGAGTCTGATAATCACTTAGTTCGTTATACAATGCTATCGCGATGTTGGTATAATATGGAAGTACTAGTCAAACCAGAATTTCAAAAAACGTCATTGCCTCATATTTGATAAAATATATACGTACACTGCATTATTTGCAGCATTGCTAAGATCTAAGGTCGAGGAAGGCATCTTCTCTTGTAATAATAGTTTCTCACTTATATAAAAGCAGAAATGTACGTTCACCGCATTGTTTTTTTGTCAGTTTTTCGATACCAGTAACGTTACAAAAACATTGCTAATCAATTCTAGATTATTAGCCAATATTTAGTGTTTCTACGTGCACCTGGTACTAAGTCTTTGATGTTCTTTTCTTCATTTGCATTTTCTTATCCCATCTTCCTGAACGAGGGCTTTTGTAATGGTATTTTTTTTCAGAATTAATGTATAAAAGTGATTTACAGATAACAATTTCTTTAAATGAATATATCTAATTTAAAATTTAGCAGGAAATGGTTTTCTTTCGACATTTCAAATGCGAACATTAAAAGGATTTCACATCGTAGTTTGGAGACCGATTAAATAATATAATCCGTTTGAAAACTATGTTCGTTACTCGAATTGTGCGTTAAACGATCATCGGTTTGCCGTAAATTTTTAATTCATTCTGAAGGACTGAAAACTGAAATATGTGTATAGTTCCTTGTTTATTTATTGCAAAAATATCATACATTAAAGAAGAAATGGCAACACTGCGTAATAATCAGTTCTGGGTTTTGAAAAACGGAGTCCATTGTTGATTGCCTTTCTTTCTTGTACATGGTTTTTTGAAAATTGTGAGTGGCCTTGCCGTTGTAGAGATCCCCATTATAAGGTCATTGTTCATCCTTCTCCCTAAAAAATCTTGTTATTCAAAATGCCGGTGTTTGCGAATGTGTTCGTTGTCGGACTTGTTCGCAGTCCGAACTGTTCGTTAACCGGTCACCCACGTTACTTCCATAAATTATAAAATACACATATGTTACTTTATCAATTAGTCGCACATGCGTAATAAATCCAACCAAATTAAAAATTTCTCTGGATTTGTTGTCCTTACGCTTATTTTAGAATTCAAGTTATTTCTAGAACGCGAAGCAACTGATGTCCTAAAACTAAGTATATACAAGCTTTCTATGCAAAATTCTATTGCAATTTATAATAGAAAATCATCCTACCAACGTATATATATTAAATGGTTATTACTTACTAGTTTGTTTATCACACAGATTATCAATGGATTATGTATTACGCTCAATTACGATAACATTTTGAGTTAATTTCCTTCACATTAGTAGATAATAAACTACTGAAAATAAACATCAATTCTTGTGCATTCAACAACACTCCCGTCATAAAAATAATAAGTGCATCTTTTTACTACTCGACTGCCGCCTAATAAAAACTGTCACACGATATATATTAACGTAAGTAATATAGTTGCTTTGTCTCTGAGAAAAAAAGGGGGATGCCTAAATGCGCCAGCTTTTATATCACACCCGCTTTCGGCAAGGGGATCCTGCCTAAATATAGACGTTGCGTTAGCACGTATTTAAAAGTTCAACACAGTGAATTGGCTATGTCTACTTTTTATTAAAGCATTTCCTCCTGTGTTTATATTTTCAGACATGTTAATGAGTATTATTTCAACGGGTACAAGCTTAACGTGATACCTTGCTAGGACGAAAATTGCCTAGGTTGAAACTAGTGTCTAGAAGAACTTGCTTAGAATTAAGTAGCTATATTTTCGTACGTACTTGTAGGTTAAGTGGCTGTCAGAATATAAGATGTGAAGGGTTTGGTTAAGCTCTTGCTTTACGGTACATTCTAAAATAAGACTATACGTAATTTATTAAAGTTTTCCACTAAATATTAACAATTAATTGCACTGTTCATTATCTTAATTTAATATTTTCTCTGCGTAGTAGCAGCTTAATTACCGGTTCTCTTTAAACTGTTAACTTCTCACATCTTAAAGCTAATGAGCTGCACAGTGATTGATATTACTTGTGACACTATAATTAAAATGACAAATGCACTATAGGAGTTACCGATCAGGAAAGGAGTTTAACCTTGTTGTATCTTAAAATAAACCTGTTCGGCAAAAAATTACAGCCGATACTGAACCATACTAAATTCCAATGTTCGCAACTGAATGAGTATACACATTTAACAAGGTGTGAGTTGGAATGTTTCTTTTATTATTCTTTCAATTTAATGACATTATTACACAAAAACTTGTACATACTTATGAAGCCTAATAGAGTTCTTAAAAAAGAGCTATTTATAAATTAACTGCACAATTCATTGACGGGTTTCAAACGCAAGTTAATTGCATTCCTATGTGTACATTGACATTTTTATTTCCCGCCAATCACACTAGCAATCAACCAATAATAGACTCAAATTAATCAATATCGATTTGTATCTGTTGAAATTACGCTACAAATGCACTAATTACCACTACGTCCGGTATTAATACATAGTGATAAGAGAAAGCATAGACATTGTAAATGAGTATTAATTATGTATCTTTCGGGTCTTTTAGCGGACAAATTATTTAATGAGCCGTATTTAGAATTTAAATGTATTTTATATTTTTGTATATTAAGATAGACACTTATGGTGTACGTTTGGTTTGTTCCTGTGTATGTATGTCTGGATTTACAATTTCATGGAAATAAAAGTTAGACCGTTAGTGATTTTATCTGTTTGACTTACATTTCTGAACAAACAAGAAATGTATGTAAATATGTTCGCCCAAAGATATACGTACCAGTTTTAGAATTTCTGTCTATTACAGTTTGATACTAATTGTTACGGCAATCATCATGGCTTAAATGTGTTACTTTGCTTATATTTTAGCCAACGCTAATACGATAGTAGTGTTACCAGTTAAATTGCTAATGAACTAATTTTTCTGGAATCACGAATCTCACACCAAAACAACTGAAGAAGTATTGGAAGAACTTCATTCATTCATTCACACCGTTTCGGTTGGGCACTAATACACCAGGCACGTGAGCTTAATGTTCTTTGTACCGTCCCAAATAGAACTCTCATTTCCACTCAAGCAACTTAGTGTCCTCTGTAAAGGTCGTTATCTTACCCAGCCCTCGAAGGCTCTAATAGGTCCTCCCTGAAATGTTTCTATCTGGGTACCTTTAGTTCCTCACATGTGCAGACTACATGCAAACACGTTTCCTCCTGTAGTTCGCATTTTCTACACCAAGTTTCGCTTACTCGACCTGTGTAATATAGATGCTTTTTCTCCATTCTCTATTAGCGCTTTAATATGGAATTTATGGAGAATATTGATGCTTTTGCTGTGAGTGATTCCATCAATATCACAAAAAGCTGAATTAGCTTTATTTTGGTTCTAGACATTTTTTGTATTTTTAATACATTATAGTAATCTTGAGGAATCATCTACATGTGCAGCTACCCAGAGCACCCAGATGCACGCCATCTCGAGTTCAGCAGTCCAAAAACTGCTCGAGAGTTGGTTTTGGAACTGTACTCGGGTTTTGTGACTGCTTTCTAGACGATAGGCGTCTATCTCTTGGCAATGGATGGCGCTAAAAGATATCTTGCTCGTTATTTCAAAGGATAGTGATGTAAGCCGAGAGGCAAATAGGCAAAAACATGTCCGTTCGCTAGTGTTTTCTCTTCGCATTACTTTTGCTGCGAGTGATTCCATTAGTACCATGAGGAGCCGTGTTAGCATTATTTTGATTGTATTTTTGCACGCGATTGTCTTTATGGCGTCAAGCTAATTATACGTATCATAACCGTTCATTCACCACGTGCACAGATATTTTGGATCATTGCCTTGATAACACTGTCTTCAGGCATTTCTTGAAAATATTTAAATACATCAGCCTAACAACACAATTTTATTTCGTCAGCTTGAAATGGTGAGAGAATATATGTGCCAAAAAACTTAATTTAACAGCCTACAGAGATACTGTTACATCGAAGATAGTGGCACCAGATGTGGGTGTTGGCCACCGAATCAAAATCTGTAAATGTTTCAGAATTTAATAGGAGGGAGTACGTCACAGAAATACTACGAATCAATGTAGGTGAAGGAGAAAGCAGTGTGACGCAGTTTTTTTGCATTAATTGTTAAATCTGCGTGGGCTTTCTCGGTATTGCGTTATTGTATTTTCCAGATTTCGCTACGTCATTTATCTTCGGTTGAATCATCTTAAGGAAACTGGTTGTACTACTATCAAGATGTTTATTATGCGCTCCTAATGCGTACCTAAACCGACAAACAAATACTAAATTTATAGTGGAAATGTGTGCGCAGGATCATTTAAAACGATGGCCTATTAGACGTATCTTTCAAATTAGTTAAAATATCTTCTTCAAATTTTGGAGTATATTGTGGACCTGCTTTTAATTACATCTGAAGAACTATTGAGAGACATTTTGGTGTAAGATTTTTTAATTTAACGTAGAATCATTTTCTGAATGGTTACATATTGAAGAGCGTAGTCGAAACTATGCGTTAACATAAGCAAAGGAAAGGAAATATTACATTATTTAATAGATTTTATATAGTTAGTAATTAATTTTCACTTTCATGGCTCTCGCGATTAAAATCTGTATTTGTTCCACCAACTGCTCTTTGGTTTCAACGCGTCGTTATAAAAAATTGAAAATATCTTATGTTGGACTCGACGATATTAATCAAAATCATGATCTATCATTAGTTTAAGTAAACTGATGCCCACTTTTTTATCGTAATCAAGTTGAGAGGCAACGAATCGAGTATTTCAACTCACTAACTCGAGTTTGAGGCTTTGGAAATTGTTTGATTCATTCTTTGACTTGATCATCAAATGCTACCCAGAAATCCAAAAACATAATAACAGAGTGTTCTATTAAAAGCTGAACACGCTGTATCCTTGAGCGCAATTTTATATTGTGCAGTACTTGTCTCCAGATATTTCTTATTTGAAAACTTTTTCTCTAAATTACTCAGGGAGGAAATTATCTTACACCCACGCAGTATGTGGACACGCTGTATAGGAATTTAACGAAATTTAAAAAGGTTTTGATTTCCAGAATATTTTTTAAATCAAAATGATAAAGCAAGTAAATTGATATCATTAAATTTCCATTGTATAGGTATCTAAGGTGGTTCGATGTTAATCACGCAATTTAATCTAAAGGTAGCTTTGTCTCATTCCATTGAATTCTTTACTTCTAATCAGGCGTTTCATATGTTTTCCTCGTAACATAAACAACCAAAAACCTATTCTTACAATCGTCCGTTATCCTAATATGAATCACAATTGCAGCATCTCATTCCATCAGAGTCTAATCAGAATCTGTTCACTAAGATTTGAAGAGATTTTGTTATTAGTAATGCGATTACATTTCGTATTAAGTACGTGGTTCAAATTCCGTTCGAACCAATTAAGCACGCTTCTTAAATAGTATCCAACGCATCTCCATGCGTGTTCTCTTTTTCGTTTCATATTCAATATGATAATACTTATTTAACGTGTTTTTTATTTCTCCGCTCAACAAAAATGTAGGTAAATCCCTGTCTTTTAGGGTCATCGGCCTGAATTATTGAAGCGAGGTGAAAGCTTTGGATGCATCGTTTTTCCTTCGATGCGTCGCCTGCTGGCTTTATTCATGTTTAATCTCATAATTAAAAATGAGTGCAGCGGGAGTGGAACAGCGTGCTCGCTGTTTGTGATACGCTCGACCTGTATCCCTGTGTACGACCGAGGACCGTTTACGACAAATATTTATTTTTAGTAAGGCCTTTTCCTACGAAATGCAAACAAGGAAAATAAATACGGTTTAGGGGAACGTTTAACATAGAACAACTCGGAATGTTGCTCTTACATCGGAAACACAACAAATGAAATGGCACCGAAACGTAAATACACAAGGTCAAAGCCATACAATACCTGTGAATACTCCAACCGACGGTTTTCTTTTTGTTTTAACTGTTTTGTCTGTGTGTACAAGCACTTTCTATGAGAGGACGGAAGTTGTCACAATAAATACGGAAAGTGGGTAGAAAATGTAAAGGGATGAGTTCCTGTTATAAACGAGAGTCATACTTCCCAATAAGATTAACCGTTTTAAAATACCATAAATTCTTTTCGAATAATGTACTATGGAAGACATCTAAAATGAGAATTATCGTTCGCCAGTGCGACAATAAGTCCTATGCAGCTGCAAGCTAAAGTAGACCTTACGCTATTTTAGTCCTTGTTCACAATGAACGCAAGCGTAACAAATGCGTAGCACAATTTAAACATAAAAACATTGTAGTATGTAAATATTTTTGTCATAATTGCATAGAGGGCATGCATACGCTCTATCATTTTCAAGTTAACCTATTAACAAATTAAAATATGTGTGCGTACACATAATAAGAAAGAAAAATTAAAATGGAAACAGAAGTTATCCAAATGTTGTTATTTTTATTATATATCAATTATTACTATTAAGATTAGAGGTATCTTCCCTAACAGGAAAAACATGCTAAGGTATTTCCTTTTGAATTAAAAATTCCTAATTACGTGTCATCTGCAAGCAAAATGTAAACAATGGAAATGGGTGTTGTTTTAATTGCTCGAACCTTTTATCGAACAGTTCCAGCAACACAAATAAGTTTTTTATAAGTCGAGTAAAATAGGCGCTGCGTTTTAAAATTACACATTATATCGAGCGTTTTCTGATTGATTATAGTTGTAATCTTTTAAAGTTGTGTAAGGGTAGAAAGACTTCTTGCTGTTTACTAAAGATAAAAGCTCTGACTGAATTACTTATCAATTGTGTTATATTACAAAGCAGTAAAGAATAACAAAATAATGTTAAAAACATGTCTTTTATTTACAAACAGAAAACAATAACAAAAATAACTGTGAATTCTATAAAAAGACTGGAGAGGAAAACAAAGCAGTATAATAACATAGATTAAAAATAATCTAAAAAATTCAAAGTAATAAAAATTCCATAAAAATAGAAATGAAAAGTACAAAGAAATAATTTCTATAATTATAAATAAAATTATAAAACAAAAGCAAAAAGACATTTTCATAAATCCATAATAATCCGGGAAATAAGACCCACAATTAACAAAAAATAAAAACTATTGTATAATTACTTAATAACTAATATAAAACCCCTGCACTCGCAATTACACTACCGCTCACAAGTATTTGGGCACCTCAAATTTCAGGGTAAATCATTAAATATTTAAATGGAAATATTAAAATATGTATTTGCTATTTAAATATGCACAAATGTACAACTTTGATAATTAAAATTATTTATTTGACCTAAATTTTTGATTGGTCTACGTGACATCCTTTAATTTTAATGATTGCGTTACATAATCGGAGCATTTTTGCAATTAATTTTAACAATATTTCCGGAGTTATTCGAGCCCATGCTGCCTGTAGTTTGTTCCATATGTCATCTGCTGAAGTTGAAGCAGTTTTTCTTACTTCCCGATCGAGTTCTTCCCATAATAACTCGATGGGATTTAAGTTCAGGCTTTGGAGTGGCCATTTCATGATTCTTAGTGTCCCTTCCTCTTCCAACAGTTTTTAAATATTGCTTGCATAATTTTGAAGTGTGTTTTGGGTCATTGTTGGAATACAAAATTCTTACACGAGAGGGTATTGCATTTTCCTCTAAGACGCGTTTGTATTGCTCTTTTCTCATTACGCCTTGAATTTGTACGAGATCACCAGCAAAACAACCCAAAATCACGAACCACGACGGTAGAGACTGAACATTGCTCTAGTGCACGTTCACCTACAGATCTTATAAACTTATAAATTTGGATTTGTCGATCCACAATACCTTGCTCCAATCTTCTACCGTCCAATTTCGACGTTCGCGTGCCCATTGTAACCTCTTTTTCTTATTAATTTGGCGAAGCAAGGACTTTCGCATCGCAATTCCTCCGTGAAGGCCGGCTTTTTGCAGACGGCGTTTAATTGTGGACACTGTAGTCGGATTCAGAAGTACAGTATTGATTGCTCCGGCGATTTCTGGAGCTGTTTTTCTTCTATTTCGCTTCCTGGACACCACGATTGCAATATCTTGAGCTGATGTTGTCGCTCTTGGTCCCACTTCTTACTTTATTTAGAAAACTGCCACTTTCACTGTATTTTTTGATGTTATAATCAACAGTTGATGGATTTAAATGTAATTTTCTAGCAATTCGACGATTGCTTATGCCTACGTTATGTTGCGCTATTATGTGAGCACGCGTTTCAACACTTGTTTCTTTCCTTTTCGGCATGTTTTAAAATTTTAAACGAAATTATAAACACTATTCGTTAAGAGATGTTGTCACTGCTAACATGGAACGATAACTGACCGTAATTTAAAAATATTACTTCACCTAGCTTTATTACAGCTTCATGATTCATAGCAAAATTACCAGCTGTTACATTTTTCCTGGAATTTCAAGAAATACGCTCTTTGTTGTCGCCACTACCTGCGCTTTTGTGGCGGTATTACCTCTCTTACAGATAAAAGAAGAAAATAGACCGATAATATTTAAGCAATTTAAGTGAATCTTACTGATTATTAGCATACTATTCAATAATGCTGGAATGTATTTCCTAAATGCGTTCCTTGTATACAAAAATCTAAAATCCAAGGGTGCCGAAATGCTTATGAGCGGTAGTGTGCTTCTAGCCGGCTGGACATTGTGAACACAAGATCATTACGTATTCTACCATGCATATGTGATTACTATGTTGGTGAAGACCTTCTCGCGATCTTAGATTTCCACGAAACGCTATCATCCCATTGGCGCACCATCTGGACCCATAGATTTTCAATGGGATTAAGGTCCGGAGATTTGGCCGGCCACCTTATAAATTCTATTTATGTTGTACAATTTTGGACATCTTGTGCTGTATGTATTGCGGAGTTGTCATGGAGGAAGGAAGTATGACCTCCGTTTGCGTATGCCAATGGTAGCAAGTTAACATACTGTCTGGCCGTTAATCTGCCATTTATCGCTACCAAATCTCCCGGACCATGAGCCGACATCCATCCCCAATAAGCGTTTGATATTTTGCCGCTTTTCCAGGAGATCTTTTTCGTCTTTCTATACTGCCGAAGACTGTATATGAGAGAAGTCTATTTATTTCATTTGTTTCTTTTTAAATTTTGCTATTTCTATTTATTAATATACATTGACTATATATCGTAAATTGTGTGTCATTTCTATTATTTTTCCTTTCTGTTGAGTTTTTCTTATATTTAGTTGTATTTTATCGTTTTCATCGTTGTGGGCAATTTAATGTAAAATGTTACATACTTTTGAAAATTAGTGCTGTGGAATTTGTAAGTATTTGGAATAAAAGTATAACATGATATGGGGTTTATGGTCGTAGTTTAAATGTCTCTCATTGTACATATTCAAAATGATTAATCTTCTAATCATTATCCATACACACCTTAACCTCTATAATAGACGCAACGTAAAACTAACAACTCCAGATAATAAAAGTAATTGCATTGGTTCCAATAAATTTTTCAAGATAAGCATTGCGTAAACCTCGTCCATTCTGTAAGTACACCTGCACTGCGTCACGATTTCTGCTTTGTGATGTAATGTAATTAAGGCAACCTAACTACATATTTTCTTCATTAAAGGGAATATGCATGTAATAAAATAACTTTAAATAAAAAGGCGCAGGAATTTCAAATCCGATTGGATTGTTTCTGTAATCAAATGTTGTAATATAGCCATGAACTAATTCCACTTTGATTCCGTTCTGGTAATTTTCGTTAGTAGCAAAAAGAATTGACCAAAATACTTTTAAACGACAGTTCATCAAATTTGCAAAGCTTATAAGTATAATTAAAACAATGACATACAATTAAGATGGAAGATTAGAAGCTTATTTTGAACTTCTTCTAGACTTTTGGTTAATAAAAATCTGATTATCAAAGATATTTTGGTGGTTAGGTGGATGGAGAACTGGTTACATCTTAGCTTAAAAAAGTTAGTTAAGATTAGTTAAAGGAAATTTGGTCATTGTTGCAAAGAGAAGAACAAACTAATATTTGGCAAACAATAAACCTTTACCCAAAAATTCAACTTGCATTCACGCAAAACTCTACAAATCCAATATTGGGACGGATGGAGTAAAACACGTCATCGTATACAGAGTGTTGATATGTAGCAACTGAAATATTTCGTTTTAAGGAAAAATTGATAAATTGCATAGAAAATTCTACATCGTCAAGCATAATTTAACAAATCTATCAATGACATTTTATCCCGAATAATCTAATCAACATAAGTAACTATAGTATTTTGATGCTTTGTAATAGTATTCATACAAGCAAAACTAAACGTGGCGAACGCTCTGAACTGTTTATCCGTATTAATCACATTTATGTTGACTAGGTCCATTTATCAAGGAAACACTACCATACCTTTCTAGTTAGATGCTGTATCGGAAAATCGTAAAGAATTACCTGAAGACGACCTTAGAGCGCCTGGTGAAAGCTTTGCAATGAAAAGGAACGTGCTTTACATATTTAACGTAATGACAGTTATAAAAGTATAAATAATAAAGAATTATTTGGTAGCCAGCAAAATTTACACAGAACTTGGCAAATCCTTCGCATAAAACTAAAGTTACACTAACCATTAATTACAGCCAAAGAGTAATGATAGATTAAAAACTCTCGGCTTTTGTAAAATTGAATGAAGTAGATTTGTTAAACATTTTATGAATACTCCTCCATTGAAATTAACAGCTGGCAATCTTACTGGAGATCCTAGATCCTACAAAGACTCGTGACCATGGTGCTGGGCGAAGGCAGAACTATCTTTTAGGAAGTGGAGGTAGAGGTGGAGTTATACTAACCAAACTAAAATTTTTGCTCTAGCATAAAATGTTGAAATAGGCGCGACTTTGAATTTTGAATATTATTGGCGTGTAGCTTTTCTAGAGACAGAATGTGAGATTTAATAATTATTTAAAATATAAATTATTCAACAGCGGTCTTCATACCACCAAAAGTGCTTTTGAAAATGCCAACAGTTCAAATAAGATATATTTTATACTTCTTCTAGCTTCAAGTTATTGTTTTAGGGATAATAGAAATCGAGATTTCAAAAAAATAGAAATAAACGTCGTAAGTATTGCATGATTATGTCTGATTAAAATATTTATTAGAGAATGAACAGATTACAAATGTTCATACTTAATTTAAATAGGTATGTATCTAACAATAAACAATGATGTAATCAATAAATAAATATTTCAATAATATGACAAAATGAATACCAACTATTATCTTATAAAGGTTGGTATCCCAAGTGATCTTCTTCATTGCTGTCCGTCCACATCCTGTCAGAATCATCTTCCATACCAATTATTAATTTAGTTACATCATCGGTTAAATATTCATTTTTCAGGTACTCGTCCTCTATTGCAATTACATGATTGCCAATCCCCTTTCATACATCAGCCCCGACGTTGTTAAATTTTTACTCTACCAACTGTTGTACATCTGATATTCGATAGGTACGCTTTTGGATGCTACATAATTCTTCACTACTGCTCAGATTTTCTCAATAGCATTCAACTCGGGAAGATATGGAGGTAATCGAAGAACAATGTGACCATGTCAGCCATTATTGTGTCAATAACATTTTCTATACAGGGTGTCTCATTATATTTTGACTGATTTTACAAGCTTATATTTTCCGAACGGCATAAAGTATTAAGATGTGGTTTTCACCATTGAGTTTTATATAAATCCAAGTTTGTTTATGGCTTTTATGAATACGTCTTTCCTTCTATAAAAGCCGATATGAAAATGATATAATGGTAGTTTTCTGTGGGGTTATGTTAAGGAAAGAGCTTATAATCCACTTCCGGAAAACATCTCTGGTCTAAAACACAATATTCTGAATGTTATTGAAAATATTCCAATGGAAATGCTAAATAGAGCATTTGATAACTTTCTAGTGAGATTAAATACCTGCATACAGGAAAACAGCAGGCACATTGAACATTTGTTATAGAGATGTACTTCTAAATGATTTTTTTGTTTTCAGTTAATTATATTATATTAAGCTGTTAGTAAATGTAATTTGAATTCTAGCTGTGTTTATTCTTCTGTTAGTCATGGCACGCTGGATATTCTGTTGTTTCCATTTTGATTTTACAGTGGTATCATCATAAACGATTATCTCTGTTATTTCTCAACCGATTTTAATTTTGTAAATAAAATTTAAACGCTAAAAGAAGTGCCTTTTCAAATTACTGGGGATAAATAAAGCATTGCATTAAAAAAATTCAGTGTATCTTGTCTGCAATTTATGTCATTTTCATTTCGGTTTTTATAGAAGAAAACATATCCATAAAAGCCATAAAAAGTTAGACTCATCTAAAACTCAATGGAGAAAACCACGTCTTAATACTTCATGCCGTTCAGAAAATATAAGCTTGCAAAATCAGTCAAAATATAATGAGACAGCCTGTATTTTGGTTTATGTATCTTAATTTTTTTAGAAAGTTCTGGTTTAGTTACATTTTCTTCAAAGAAAATGCCTCGTTCAGTAAGCCATTGCTGGATGTCATTTTTCTTCCACAAAGTTGTAGGACTGGCGTCACAAGCTACATTATGGTGTAACGCATTATCTAATACCAACACAGTTTTTTATGTAGATTAGGAATTAGTTTTTCTTCAGTCCATTTTTAAAAGTTTGAACAGTTCATATCATTGTGGTAGTCCCCCGTTTGATGTCCAGATTTGTACATTAAAAGACAATTTGGAACAAATCCTTTTTCTCCTCCAACATGTGCAATTATTAGTCGTTGACTTTTGGCAAATGGAGCCTTCAGGCAATTGTTTGAACCATCATCCCTTGCTTTTGGTGTGGTGTGACTACTGTGGAGATGTTTTGTCAGTATCAATAACATCATATCCTTCAGCTCTATATTTCTTAATTTTTCTTAAACATTCTGTCCTTTTTTGCTCGAATACCTGTTTTCTCTATTAATATTTTTCTGTGTTCTGCCATGTAAACCCCAATTTCTTTCTAAATGAAGTTAGTCCCCCTTCGAAATTAATTTCCTCCTTAACATCATTATAAACTGCTTGCATTGTAGGTCGACTGCGATAAATTGTTGCAAAAGTGTATATCGTCTTTCTTATAATTTCTTCCTGATAACCGTTAAGATTTGTTTTTAGTTTAACTTGATTGATAGATTTTCTCGGCGATTTAAAGATCTTAGAGTTTTCCGAAACGGTCTCAGATGTACTTTCTCCTTCTTTAACGATTCGTTGAACGCTACTCTTGAAAACACCAATTGCTTCATTCAGCAAGTCTATTCAAAACCGAATGTTTTGACTTGATTTGTTCTTGCTCCTTTTTCATAAATGTATACATACATATTATATATAATTTAACGCCCCTGGCGATGAATAACTTGTTTGTTATTCATGTTGATGAACTGCAGAAAAAAGTTTAAAAAATTAGAATTTTTAAATTAGACAAGAGACTTATCGCTACAAAAAACTTCAAGTGACACCTTTTTTAATAAAAGTAGAATAATAACAAAATGTGTATATGCATTCCATCATTAGAAACTTATATTTATCGTCACCAAGTTGTAAACATATTTTCATGCATTGTTAAAACACATAACCTCAAAACAACACATGCTTTCAACGTTTCATAATGTCATAACTACGAATTTAACTAGGTGATAAATATTAATTTTATAAATCTTACCTTTTAAATGGTTTATATTAAATGAATGTGGTCTTAAAAAAGACAGTTTTTTAGAAATTCAAACAAATGAGTGTAGGATCTTGAGTGAGCTGTAACAAAGAACACTGCTTTAATAATTGAAATTCCAAGTGTGTATAAGCAAATCAAGTAAAACAGAATTGGGAAATACAAGAAATCTAAGGAACAGTAGTTGAACACAAATTAGAATAAATTGTCTTCGTATCATCGCAATTAGTTACTCTATCATGTAATATTTCTTGTATGATACATCTATGTACGATCTGTTTTATTTCGCAACTAAACGTTAGAACTCTTCAAAATGTCCATTTATATCGCTTCGCTTTTAGTAAATTAACATGGCAGATACTGACAACGAAGCAATGCGTAGCCATCAAGATTTGTTAAAATTACAACGCAATAAATTTGTGTAGTTACTTGCGTTCACCACCGTAGAATTCTGTCAACTTAATTTCGAATACTGCAAGAAATAATAATTTCCTCTCTTCCTCTGATGCTCTCTTATTTATTAATACTTAACGAATCTACATGAACAATCGATAATCTTAAAAACCGCCGAAAACAACAGGCGTGTTTAATTTATTGATGGATTGCGTTGCTTCTATTATTACTATTGCTACTTGTTGTATATGTAGATACACAACGATAAGCAACCATTGCATGTTAAGAACCAGTAATATCAGTTCGCATGTCAATATTTATTTTCAAGTCCGTATCCAGTAATTATCTAAGACTTATTATCGCGCTAATAGTTGAGACCACACTCATAGAACCTATTATTTCCTTTTCCTTGGATTGTCGTTGTTTTCTCGAATTTGAATAATAATTCTAAATGTATCGTAGAGCGTCTCGTCTATTATTGTCATATTCATAGTATTTTACAAGCGGTATTTCATATTAGTTAATATTGGCAATGCCACTCCTATTTGCGACATAAAAGGCAACATGTATACCATAATTATTACATACTTTGAATAATGGAGCTGCAAGTCATATAGTGACGTTCAGTGTAAAAAAAAAATGGAATAGACACCCATAATCTCATTTTAAGAGCCTTGCATGTATGCCATTAATTATGCCGACTATAAACTGTATTCCATTAAGCTGCTGCATGTATGTTTTAACCATAATTCAAAAAATACTCGCAACGTCATAACTTAACTTTATAAAATGAAAAATAATTATTGCAAAAAGTAATAATTGTAACTATTGGAAATCCGTGATTTCCTTGGTATTTCCGACGCAATTAAATATTTGAAAAAATTTCGATAGACAATTTTATTCTCACATGCCAAACGGGCGCTAATTAATTAATGTACTTCGGCTTCCGTCGGTGAATTGTTTGGTATTTCAGGCGTAATTAAAGTTTTGAGAAAATCTCGTGCCGGTAAAGAATCGAACCTGACATCCCTCGCTTGTCGGACGGGCGTGCTAACCACAACACTACGAGGACCTTGATGCCAGGAACGTTCACTTTTCAATACCTAGTTGTTATTTACCTACAAATATATCATAATATTTCGATGGACAATTTTATTCTCACAAGTGCACTAATTAATTAATGTATTTTGGCTTCCGTCGGTGAATTTTGAAAATCCGTGATTTCCTTGGTATTTCCGACGTAATTAAATATTTGAAAAAATCTCGTGTCGGTAAGGTCCCTATAGTGAAGTGGTTAGCACACCCGTCCGGCAAACAGGAAATGTCAGGTTCGATTCCTTACCGGAACGAGATTTTTTCAAATAATAAATTATGTCGGAAATACCAAGAAAATCACGGATTTTGATAATTCACCGACGGAAGACAAAATATATTAATTGCAACTATTACTTGTACATTTGTCAATTTCGAAATTACATTCAAATAGCTTTAAATATATAATTGAAAGTTATGAATATCTGCGAGTCTCGTCGGCTTTCTCTCATCAATTATGAATACTTTTTAACTATACAATTAGCGCAATTAACGCTCTTCAAGATGTTTATTTTATTAATTTATTTGTTTTCCTATGTTAATGACGTTTGTAGTTGTAACTTATAATACGAACACAAAAAGAAATGGTATAATCTGTAAAAACCGTTCTCGACAAGTGAGTGTGGTCAGACACCTGCAACGCACTTTTGAGCTACGTGACATAAATTAAAAGTTAATCTATTCATTGTTCCTGGATTTACCTATAAAGTACAATGTTTTGTTTTCATGAATTTCACTGCATTACGCATAACACATAGCAAGAGTACTGGTTTATATGGAGTGTGACATTCCACATATTTATGTATTTCTGTGGCATTCAGAATGTTGGTACTGTAGGTCATGGAAATTAATTCACTATGAAAATTTAATTTTATTTCTACCTTTTGTAATCTGCATCAATTTCTTTGGAACTATTAGAAGAATTGAAAAGAATGCTTAATTATGTATTGTAAAAGTTCCGATAAAATTCGAGTTATTACCCTTTTGATACAATAACTTTTTATTTGTCACAAAAGCCACTCTCTGTTGCATTGGAGGTGGGACACTTGATCAGTACAAGTTCGTTTTATGCAAAAAATGTTGATACCTTCAAGGGATACAAATTTAACTCTGGATAAAAGGTGCTACAGGATACAGTAATCCAACTCTTACATTTGTTGAGACAGTTACAACAACATTAATGCGTATCCCGTAAATTTAAGTAAATCGATTAAGAACTTGAAAAATGAAATTTGCTTTTAAAGAAATTGCCCTCCTACCTAGTAAAAACATTAATTACATATGTGTTACCAAACCTATACTTATTCAAATAGCTGGTGTTATTCATAAGCAAATACAAATTTTCTGTAGGAAACAGATGTATACATTCTTGCATGCGTACATATATGAGGTAGGCGCCATAAATTCTCGGCCGGACAGGCTCGTACAGGTTTTAGCGTGTTCAGACTCCGTTGCGTCGTAGCTGCACATGTGCGAGGCCTGCACTATATATATTACGGCTCCAAGGGCAGTAATTTTTAGTAGTTAGACAGACAACGTGACTAGTGCACGAAAATGGTACGTAACGAAAATTGAGTACCGCGCTGTCATTAAATTTTTAACAAAAGAAAGGTATACGCCCAATCACATTAAACAACGTTTAGACGGCGTTTATAGTGATTTATCTCCTTCCTATTCCACTGTAAAAAGGCGGGCAAAATGTTTTCGTTTGGAGCAAAACTCCCTTGAAGATGATGGTCGGTCAATTGAACTGATGACGCTTCAAAACATTTCAGTTACTCAAGAAATGGTATTAGCAATCAACAGTACATATTATGCGTCTTTGCTGCATACATTGAGGGACAATACTCATGCAAAACGTCGAGGAAAATTGACAAAAGGTGTTCGATTATTGCACGACAATGTACCCGTCCATACTGCCGCCATTTAACAAGCTGCCATCCGCGAATGTGACTTTCAAGAATTCAAAACATCCACCGTGTAGTGCAGACATAGCTCCAAGTGATTATTATTTATTTTCACATTTAAGGAAAGACCTTAGGGGACGTCGTTTTAAGGATGATAGTGAGTTGCAAGCAGCTGTAATACAACATTTTGAGGGAAAAACTTTAAATTATTTTTACAAGGGTATAGAATTATTAATTGATTTTTGTAATAAATGTATTGAAGTTAGGAGAGATTATGTTGGAAAATAAAAATTGTTATATTTTACCAAGTTTATTTTTTTCTATATCAGGTCGACAATTTACGGCGCCTACCTCGTATATAGTTCCAATTGTTCCCAACATACGCGAACTGTTGGGAGTACAGGCTTACTTTAAACCAAAGTAACTCAATATAAATTGGGCTGTTGCTTTAATAAATGTTAAATGAAAAGAGAATTTATTTCTACGCAGTGCTTCACAGAAATCAGTTATTTTTTTGAACAGATAGCACACGGCAATTAGGAAGTGTACATGTCAGATTTAGGGGAACGTTCAGTAGTATTGTCTAATTTTTTTTATCAGGTCGACAATTTACGGCGCTACCTCATTAGTCCAAGTCCCAACATACGCGAACTGTTGGAGTACAGGCTTACTTTAAACCAAAGTAACTCAATATAAATTGGGCTGTTGCTTTAATAAATGTTAAATGAAAAGAGAATTTATTTCTACGCAGTGTTTCACAGAAATCAGTTATTTTTTTGAACAGATAGCACACGGCAATTAGGAAGTGTACATGTCAGAGTTAGGGGAACTGTTTCAGTAGTATTTTGCTCTAGTTTTTTTTTAAAGAAAAGTAAAATGCAGCAGTTACAATCAGTAACGAACCGTATTTCCACTCTGATTGCTAATAGACAAAATTAGCTAGGTGGGCAAAGGAAAACCAGAAATTACACTAACAACCCTTGCACAGCCAAAGAAAGACGGTATGGTGCGCTTTAGCTTTATTAACTATCATCGGTTTGCACTTTGTTGACGAACACGGAATAACTGTTACTGTCACCTCAGATCGCTACGTTAACATGCTTGAACATTTTTGCGCACCAGAACTATACAAGTGACCATCTCGGTGGTCGAATGGTTAGCATACTCGCTTTTCAATCCGAACGACACAGGTTTAAATCCAGGCCGGAAGAGTTGGTTTTTAATTACGGAAAAACTCGGAGATTGCCGTCTTCTCGCATAAGGAAGTAAAACCGTTGGCCTCTTGTTTGCCACGTTAAAAATTCTTACCAGAGGTTGGAACACCTCTGGATCCGGCAAAAGTCTAATAGAGTCGGCTAATAATCATAGTAATCGATACCTAGAAGTGCGAGGCGGATTCCGTAACCCAACGCTTCGCCCAATAGTACATCAACAACAACTATTACACAAACATAGGTTGTGTGGTGCGAACTGCGTGGTTCCAATTGGATGGAACCACCTCAATGTCTGTTTTTGGGAAATTATTTCTGAGCTACCTTAAAATGTGCGTTTATAAAATTAGGCTCTAAATGTTGCCGTAGCTAAAAGATTTTACTCAGATAATGATGACTAAGCCTGGCACAGAGCGCTTCGTGCGGTTCGAAGAATGGCACTAAAAGCACTTCAACGCGTGCACATATTTGTTTTATTTACCAAACATCTTTATTGCGTCAGTTTTTATTGGTTTTTGTATTGATTTTTAAATTTCACTTCTGTCGGGCGTGTCACACATACACCCTTTATTTAAAATACGCGGCCCATGCGATTGATTCGATTCTGTCAGGAAGACCGTTTGTGTCAGGCTTAATGATGACTAATTGTAAGTTCAGCTTCGTATGTTAGACAGTACGGATATCAGTCGTCAAATGTAATTTTTTACTCGTGAAATAACATAAATAGCTTGTTTCTTATATACTATAATGTTGAAAATTCTGCATGTAAAATCGCTATCATTAGCGCCATAAGAAATGACGTTCAGCCATTTGCTCTCCGGCAACAACTGTCAGAATTAAGCTTTTCTGACTCCGTTCTCGATTCTGCTGTAGCTTATATGGTCTCCACTTACCCTCTCTATTCCTCACTGTATCTTATTAGGTAAATATAACTCCAACCAAAGATAATTCCGGAAAACGACTAAGTAATTCTTCTTCGCTCTATTTCCTTTAGGTCCTTAATATGTGTTTCCTAGGTATAAACATGTAGAAAACAAATTCTATTTTGTCTTTACAATTTACCTTTTCTTAAATTAAATATTACTGTAACACAAATACATTTAACAGAAGAAAATTATGCGAGATATAATTTAATTGTAAGAATATTAAATATTGTCAATATGAAATGTGTATAATGGTTGGCTGTTGTTAATATTTAACAAAAGCTATCGGTAGCAAAGGGGCGAAGTGACACCAAGATAAGTGAGGATTTTTAGCTCGAGTCTCCTTTGAGAAATACGTCCTCCGCTGTGTCGTATATTTTCAAAATAATTTCAAGTCCAAGGTTAACTCAAATTTATCTTTTGTAAACGTTATTACTTATAATTTCCCCATTCAAACCGCCGACAGGGTATTTAGGTGAGATACTTCTGAATCTACGATGGAAAAATATCTTTTAATTAGAAAGCAATTTCAATTTTATAACATTACAGTACATATATAAATACTTTTTTATTTTTTTATTACTGATTATATTTAAAATCCTCCGATTTCCGTAACGCACACTATATAATACTACGTGCAAAATGGAGATTACTATTCTTCTACGTATAAATTTATACATATTTTCTAATATACTGAAATGTTTTATCTCCGGGATTTTTGTTAAAAAATTGGAATTTTGCAAGTTAACTAAATTTTCAACTCTTTTGTGGGATTCAGGAGTATTCTTTGATTCTCTTTCGGCAATTTTTATATAAATAAACGGCAATTAACGATTGTTAAAATTGAATATGTAATAACCTTGATTAAGAATATATAAATAGTATGTTCCTTATGACATTTACTGGAAATCTGCCTGTTCTAACCTCCGTCCTTTTCTTCTACCTTGACTTTATTCTCTAATTTCAATATCGGACACATTAAATTGGGACCCCTCAATACTAGTTAACTCTGCCAGTTTAACCAGGATTGACAAATTTGGCGCCCTAACGTTCAGGCAATTTTAATTTTAAAATTCTGTTATAAGCAGACAGAAAATTAAGGTATGTCACAAAAATACCTACAAATAAGAATAAAGCGGACAGTGGCGATGCATCTGACTTAAGGGATGAATTCGGGTACTTTACTAAATCGATGGTAGATAAGTTAGACAGGGCATTTGATCAGTTTCGCAGCATGACGGAGAACATGCAAAAACGCATCGATGATTTAGAAGCATGCAATCGTCAATTATTAGGTTAAAATTTAAGTCAACATAATCGTCAGGTCGAGCAGATTCAAAGTATCTCGCAGGTCGATAATTCTAGTCCGAGTCTGTTTGATAATTCGTTAATAAACTTTAAATTAAAGAAGGGTTTACCTAAATTCAACGGCAGAGACGATAATCCAATACAATTCGAAAAGGCTTTAAAACGTCTTGTTTCATCTAAGATGAATCTCCCAAAGCTATTGGAATTAATAACATCATCTTTGCTTCACGATGCCCTCATATGGTTTGCATAATAGAAAATTCCTTTCAAAATTTTCCTGAATTCGAATCGCTTTTCTTAAACAAGTACTGGGGTGAAAATGCCCAAAGTAAAGTGAGAGCCGATCTCTTCACCGGCAAATATGATTCATCAAAATTCCTCGTTAGACTATATTTGGATAGATAACATCTAAATTTGTTGTGGTCAGAAACAATCGCCATCGCGATAAAAATAAGGGCAGAGAAGGGACGCCAATAAATTCATCAATCCTGGTTAAACTTTCGTCGAGTTAACTAGTATTTTTACTGCGGTCACATTTTAAAATGTCCAATATTGAAATTAGAGAATAAAGTCAAAGTAGAAGAAAAGGTTGGAGGTGAGAACAGGAAGATTTCTAGTAGATGTCATAAGGAACATACTGTTTATGTGACATTTTCTTAAAATCAAGGTTAGTTTGCATTTTCAATTTTAACATTAATTAATTTCCATTTATTTATATAAAAATTCATTAAAAATTGCCGAAAGAGTATCAAAGAATACTCCCGAATCCCACAAAAGAATTAACAATTTAATTAACTTACAAAAATCCTTGAGATAAAACATTTCAATACTTTAACTAAATCTGATAAATTAATGTCAAGTATTATCATATCTTTGCACTTGATAATTTTGGATACATCGCTCGTTGCTTTACCATATTTATGTGCCTAATCAAATTAACGAGTAAATCATGCCAATCCGTCATAACTACAATGACCAGCACAATTCGTTGGAATAGCGTCTTCATTTGGATAATTGTTCGCTCTTCATTAGCCATTCACTTATGCTAAGAGGTTCAACACCTCAATCTTCACGCCTTGGCCACACATGGTGACACGGACAATGCGATGCCAACAATATTTTTATGGTAGCGTGCGCGTGTTCCTGTTTTCACAATATTGTAAATCACAAGCGTACACATGTTCTGCTCGTTGGCGGAGTTCTTCTTCGCGCACTCAAGTACTCATCTCTCTTCCGCCCCTTGTTTGTCCTGGCGTGTGTATACGGAGCACATGGGTCTATTCTTATCCCGAAGTAATTAGTAATATTTTAAGACGTCCCTATCCTATGCAGCTGTTACTACTCTCGGTAAATACGATCATGTAGGAAGTGAATTTTTACGTTTTCATAATAAAATTACCATAATTGTGAATTTAAGACAACCACGGCGAGATTATTTTTAACACGTCGTTATTAACACCCGTGTCTACCTACAATCATTACGTTTACAATTCATCCGTTATACAACCATTACGATCTGTAAACTTATACAGACGTACTATAATGATTTAATTGCTACTATTTTATAACTTACTAATCAACCATCAGCTTTTTACTGTAATTAGAAATTAAAAGTGAAGTACGCTGCATCCTAAGGCATTTTCCAAATGACAAAAACCTTGGTGTACTTATAGATTCATCTGCTACAAGGTACTTTATTCGGTATTTTTAACTTCATTTCCGCACGGAAAAGGGTAATGAAATCTCAAAATTTATAACGCTCATCTAGCTCTTTATAAATCTAATAAATACACTTTTCTAACAGGAACTGTGCTGAAATCGATTTGTGAAATGTCACACTTAACATGAGATACACAAATATTAAGCAGCCGTAAATTTAGTGTCACTAAATAACTATATTGCTTTCACAAGTTTCTCTCATAGTTTCTGATTCCTTATTTTATTGCATACAAAATTATCAACACTAGAAGATTTTAAATTGTTCTGTGTCTCACTTATAAATGTTATGGTAACAACCATTTATCTTATGACAATTCCAAGAATCGTTGCATTTAGTGCTTTGTGCTAACTCGTCTTAATTAATCTCAGCAAAATAAAATGGACTTTAATTTAATTATGTGCCTTACACTCTGAGTTATTCAATATCATAATTATGAATTGTAAATATCCTATATACGACGGGGTTCCTTCATGTAGAGGATTTATTGTGACAAATTTTTAAATGATGAAAGTTACGATCACGAGCAGAAGAATATGTATAAACAATGGCAAATGTCAATAGTGTATCGTCGTAAAGTGCATTAATTCCATTTATTAGTATTGATCTATCTGTCTTTTTTATTGGTTATTGAGTGACTTGTGATTGTATTATCTGTTAACTTACAATGCATTTCAGGGCACTAAAGGCGGTTGTATGAGAAGAATTTTATTACATTATTCCTTCCTGTTAAAGGAAATAAGCAATTTTAGCAGAAGTTATCGTCAATTAAAATAGTTACTACTTATCTGGTGCAAATTATTGAGGTATTTTGATAAATACATAGGTGTACCGAATATCATATATTTACTTGATTGTAATGCTATAGTTTTTGTAAGTAACTGAATGCATTCGTGGTTAGTATTACCTGCTGTTTCAAAATGTAATCATCTCGTATACCACTTTTCTAATTTGCGCAGGGCTTTATCCTAAAATTTCCTTTGCAAAATTCATTTTGTATGTTAATACTGATACAGTTGCGGCCATAAAAGATAGCCGGAGTTAATTCTTTAGCATTGCCAAATGACGCAATAAAAACTAAGATAAAAACAAAAATAAATAGTTCAAGGTTTTTCCATTGGTGCGAATTACTGCCAATATTCTATCAAGGAAAGTAGCCATAAGTTTTATTCAGATGTCAGGGAAAATTGCTGTCCATTCACAATACCTTGCATACTTGAGAGCTTTTTTGTAGTATAATGCTCGCTGCATAATTTTTCTATGAAAATGTATCATAAATTCATTCTCTACTGGCGAGAGGTTTGATAGCTGAGGCCGCCAATCGAAGCAGTTAACATTGTTGTCGCGGAACCAGTAGGTAACTTATCGTGTTTTGTATAACAAGGGCGTTATCTTGTTGAAAGGAATAATCTACAAAAACACCTTTCAAGACATGACAACGTCTGTGCATAAAAATCGAAAAAACAAATTAGTAGCCCGATTTGTGTAGTGTCACTGCTTCAACAATAACAAATGTCAAATTTTACGAAAATAGTAATGTCAAATCTCAATAGCGCTATTTAAAAAAGCTACCTTCATATAGCATTTTCCATTCATTTGTCTCTCAGTAATATACACTTTTCCAAAACCGTACACTAACATGCAGCCCCAAATCATCATACAACCTCCTTTATTACAGTTGAAATAAACTCTAGATTAATGACAAATCTGCAAGGTGTACAGTAAAACCATTAAATTTTAAAGTAAGTGTTATTTTTCTGTAAAAAGTTAAGGTTGGCATCTTTTGCGTTTATTATAAAGATTAAGGCATAATATGTGTTTTAATTCAGCTGACCGAATTACTTTCACCACCTTCCCCATCCTTTCCCTATTACAGTTTTTAAACAATTCCTGCCAGTTTCCGACCGTGTAAATTTACTGTTTGTAGGTAGGCGTCTTCTAAGAGTATACATGTCCAAATGTTAAGGTTCCTGTAGTTGAACGGGATTTTTTGATGATTTTCATATATTTTGCAATGCAATTCAGTTTTTGGCAGGCTATTCTTTCGTAATAAATACCACTCAATTATTATTTCATTGCTCTGTCTAAATTTGATGGCCGTAACTGTACATACGCAATAATCAAAATTCATTTTTTCCAAAACTTTTAAACATTTCTACCACTGACTCTAAATACTCTATACAATATGTTATGAAATCATAAATTAATAAATCTACAAGCTGTTAGTTTTAAAACAACAAGCGCTGTGTTGAATACATTGAATTTATTTTATCTGTTCTAAGAACTTACTCAGCCATAAAATATATTGCTTTGTTTCCGAAATAAATTGAATTATTATCTTATAGTTTATTCTGTTAACTAAATTTCCAATTACAATTTCGGTATTTAAACAAACTATTGCGATTATTTTTCTTTTTATTGGCTTTAAGAAAATGCTGACCTTGTACACTTATCTAAAAAGCCAATTATAAGTATCTGCCACCATAAAATACGCTACCAGTTGCTAAACCATTTTGTGTACGATTCTGAATTCATTGCCAATACCAATTTAGCTCACCTATATCTACAACGTCATGTATAATCAGAATAAAATTTTATTATACTCCTTTATATTTAAATTGTAGGTAGTTTCCAAACCTATCAGATAGTGCGGTATATTATCAAGTAGTTTGCTAAAACGAACTATAAAACAGTGACTTTATTAAAGCAGTGAAAAAAATCATTAAGATAATACTGAAATTAGAAAGGAGTTTAATTGTCACCTCAAGAAATGGCAACCATATGTTTCGGTCCACCTCCGCTACCCCCAAACAAAAAGTCTTTGTTGAGCAGTAACGGTCATAATCGAAATCGCAAGCACAGTCACGGCTTCTTGTCGTCGACCTATCACAGTTTCCGCGATCCGGTCGAGGAGAACGAATTTATCGTAATGGCGTCCGAAGATATAGAGTTGTCCGAATGTCCTCCAAGAAATACCGTCGCGAACGGCGGATTCGAAATCGCCGGAAAACGTAACAAGAAAGTCACCCACACGAACTCACTGATTCGTTCGAAAGGCGAAAAAATCACGATAGTGCGCAGTCATTCGGATGGCAACCTTCATAAGAAAAAGTCCAACGCTCCAATGACCATCAACAAGTATATTAAGGTTCTGAGCGGCAGCTGGAAAAATCTACTAAATCGTAAGTTCCCCTCTTAGTTACAGAAAATTAACCGCTTTGTTGTTTTAATTGTTGTTAAATTTTGGAATTTCGGTTCCATTTATTTGCTTATCTTGCAATAAAAATATTAACCCATTTGCATTTTCCCTCTTATAATTACAACGTCGATAAATCTTTATACATATCCTAGCATTTTTGTTTTTGCATTGACAGCAGAACGTAATTAATACTGTTATTACCATAAAATACGATTTTTAGAAAATCATCAACGACTTATAATATAAACTAACTGGCAAAAGAAACGCCCACCTGAATTTTTTTCGTAATCAATTCTAAAATCATTCATTTCAATTTCTATTGAGATTGTATTCAGGAACTATTAATTACCTATGCAATATACGCAATTCTTTTGAAAAAATGAGGCAATATAAGACAGAAGTAAATTCACGAGCTTCAATTACATCCTCTAACCTTTGTGGCATTGAATTTAAGTTTCTTATGTAATCTTGTGGAATTGCTTCAATTTCTTTTTGAAGCGCCAATCACAGCTCTTGAAAAGTTTCTGGTGCGACTGCATATGGTGGCCAATGGAATGGACGAATATGAACTATTCACTTACGATTCGTGCGATATGCGGGCTTGCGTTATCGTACATTAAAACGAAGCCTTCACCAATAATGTGAGAAAATTGAAGTACGGCTTCTTCTAGACTATCTATGGTCGTTTAATGCACCATTCTCTATGAATATAAGGTCGGTGTGTGCTTCGGTAGAAATACCAGCCTATACCATGGCGTAACCTCCCCGAAAAGGCAGCCGTTCCGAGATGGTGCTGTTTGCATAGTATTCGTTCGTCTTCTCCACCCTCTTTCTCTGACACCTGGCACAACACAAGCGCGCCTCACCTATGAACAAAGCTTCACTCCACTGCTGAACGGTTCAATTTGAGTGCAGAAGCGCCAATTAAAGACGTGCTCTACGATGGCTGGGTAATAACTGCGTTCCTGTAGCCAGTCTCCATGAAGTCAGTCCACTCTCTTCAAGCCTTCCTCTTACCGTCCTTTCACTTCTTTCAGCGCCACGTGCACCCAGCAAACGATCACCATAAAACGATCATTAATTCCAGTTGCTCTTTTTCTTCTGGAACCTGCTCGTGTTTCAAATCTGCCAGTCTCTAAAAATCAGTTGTATGCATCCTGAATGGTAGTGCGTGGTATTCCCAACCTGTACGACACATAACATTAAATGCCACATTTTCAACGGTCGTTTTCACATTTACCGACACGATAGTAGCACGATACCGACAACGATACCAGTGGATATCAAATCGCATATAAATAAAGGGAATCCTTTCTCACTTACCGACATATCGGCGTCGTGTGACATGATAGTAGCACGATGCCGACAACGATACCAGTGGACATCAAATCGCATATAAATAAAGGGAATCCTTTCTCACTTACCGACATATCGGCGTCGTGTCGTTGCAGTTGCCGATCTGTCGGTGGCGGTTTTAAGCTTGCCTATTATTTCCATCTTATGAACTCAAGCAGATTATTTGTTACAGCATTCAGTTTGACTGCGTTTAAGTACAATTTTATTACATTAATAGAATAAGTGTCTTTGTGATAAAACCAATGAAAATAATGAAAACAAAATACCCTATGTTGAAATTGGTCAATGACTGGTCGATAAATGTGAATGGCGTCGTGTTAGTATCGGTGGCGTGCCGCGATCGTGTCGGTAAATGTGAAAACGCCCAATAAAAGCAACAATTTGAGAAACATCTGCAACAGTTAACGAATTGCCATTCCAACAAATATGTTGTACTTACTGTCAAACTTATTTTAATTATTTCAGACAGTAATGAACTAAGCCTACTTGCAATTTAATTGTAAATAAATACATAATAATATATGATATACCCTTAAAATGCTGTGCAGTATATGGAAATCAGTTAATATTGTCAACTTGCGAATTTCATCACGTAAAGAAAGGTGACATATTTAATAATGAAGTATTTATTATTGTCAGAGAATTAGATAAACTCCCTGTCTGAATAAGTTCTAACTTACATTATAAGTAAGTTAATAAATTTGATTAATCAATAGATAAGGGAAACACTTGTTGAAACTTCACATTGTAATAGTTCAGTATACTTTATTTATTAAATAAATTTAATTATTTAAAGCCCAGAGCTTAGTAGCATCAGATTAGATTAGGTTAAAACCAGGGCTACCTTACTGCCACCAGCAAACAGGGCTACCTTACTGCAACCTTTTCAAGTTCTATTGTTCCTCTTCTTTCGCTAGATAGTTTACATGAACTTTACCTTTTTTTACCAAGTCAAGCACTTTTGTAAGTGATTGACTGCATAGCTTGCGTCCTTGCCAGTTCCCTTCTCCAGGTTAACGGAATCTACATAATGTTTCCTTTGCCAGGCCCAAGATATTCATAATAACCTATTAGGATATCTATTACTATTTCGAAGCGCTTCCTATCTTCTTAGTGAGTTCACTGTATATGTAGCCATGTAACAATCGAGAAGTTGTTTAGCCTGTCGTTATCTAGCCCGGCGACTTCTTCTTTCTCCGTTGATTAGTGACTTGCTGACCACGAATTGTCGTCAACTATCAACAAAACTTGCTCTGGCCAGCTTATCTAATTTGATGGTCCTTCTGTAGTCCTTTTGTCCTAGTACCCAGACTATGATCATTCCTATGTAGTTAGTAGTTGCTTATTTCAAATACTTCCTTTGACAAATTGCAGTAAGCTCTGAAAGTATAATAACTAATCTATAAATAATCTCTTGCAGCATTAACATCGGAAAAAACAGAAAAAAGGTAATGTGAATTTAGATGAACTAATATCAACTTATTAGTGTCAATACCAATTATAAAACAAAACTTACATAGTTTTTTTTTATAATGGGATCCACAATGGATTTCCCAAGTGTACCTTTGGTTTTTGACAGTAACTGGCGAAATCATTAGAAAGAAACAAGTAGTAACTCTCAGCTAGGTATCAGTACAATTTTCAATTTGCGCCCATCCATAAGCAGTAAACTGAGTGTGAAAGGGAAATCATGATTCGAATTTAATACAGTAAATCTACAAAACTTTTATGATGATACCAGTAGAATTCTGCAATGGTGGCTAAGTAACCAAAACAGTTTGTTCTTTTGCACCTAGCCATATTACATACAACGACATATACAGCAATAAAGTAGCAATTGCGAAAAAACATTCAGGTGAATGCACCTACAATGACCTTATGGATGAAAAAACATAATGAAGTACAAACAAAGAAATGAATTCCCACTACAATTATAGTATTCAGGATTTGCTCATAACAATAAAGGCAAGCAGTTACTTGATCTACCGGATTTTTATGTTACGAGCCAAGCACAGTTGCGTTACAACTTCGCCCAGAGCAGAGCCACCTGTAATCGTTGCAATTAATTATTGGGTAAATGTGAAATAATCGTACTTGCTTGAGGTAGGCTATAGGTTGATCAATGGCTTATACCCATTATACCCGTTCCTTGATTTAAGTTCTTTTAGCGTTTAGTGTAAAACGTGTAATAGAAATCGAGTGGCCTTCCATATGCTAAATAAACAATGAATACCGTTTGCGGAATGTACGCGAAGCATTCGTAGTTTAATTCATCGCCGCTGACATGTATTACCCATAAATAGCTTTGTTCCTTTTATATATGCTTGCAAGCATTTATTACCTTACTGCTTTTGGTATGCTATCGTAATTGTTTTCTAAGATCTCAAAAGATACAATTCCTATACTTTCAATCTTGTCAACGTGTTGCGTATTTGTATGTATGGTATGTATGTATGTATGCGCATACACATTTCGGATGCGATTGTAAAATAAATCGTTTATATTATCTTCTTTCTATTGAGATTATGTCAATACCATATTCTTAATTTTTTTCGGAAAATAATTCAGAATTGCGATTTCTCTTTTGCTAAAATAAAATCTTGACAATGTGTGTCTGGTTTCGAAAGCTGCTGTTTCTATTACTTTGAGAAAGTCTCACAGTGTTAAGCTATATTTCAAGTGACAGTTGATTCCTACATTACCATGAAAATGAAATAAGGTTTGGTACAATACAAAAAGCTCCTAACTGTAAATTAACTACATAGACTAGCTAAAGCTGTCGGTGGACTATTGCTATGGTTATGGTTATGGACAATGAGAGGGTGAGATAGATCTCACAGCACTTAGGCCACAATAGCCCCGTTATGCATCCTCTCTCTGCCGGTGAGCCCTCTAGGCCGTCAACTAACTTACTGCTTTGGCATAGGTTAGGGCGTTGCCCAGAGGAATCGCCCTAATGACGGCAAGGCGTAGCCACTCGTCCCAACAAAGTCCTGATTGACGTCAGCGTCGGGCACTTGCAGAGGAAGTGTTCCAGTGCTTCGTCTTCAGCTTGGCAGCCACTACATGACAGGCCTTCGGCTAATCCCATCTAGTAGAGGTGCCTCTTTAACCAGTAATGTCTAGTTAGAATCTCAACAACCATGCGAATTTCTGTTCTGAACAGTTTCGGGTATCTTAATGCTATCCGCTTGTTCGAATACGTCAAGATGACTTTAGCGGTACAGCAGGAATTAATTTCATCCCACCTTTTCGAGAATTTTTCATGGGTGATAGCTCTGATCCTTTCATAAAGCGCATACACAGGCGGTCGAATGGAGAGTTCTGAATCGTGTATAGTCACGCTCGAATCCTTCCTGGCCAGTCTCTCCGCTTCTTTATTGCCAGGATTTTCATTGTGGCCCTTTAGCCATATTACGATGATATTGTTTGCTTCTGAGACTAAGGATAGAGCTTCGTGGCAGTCTAATAGCAGATTCGACGTTATTGGTCGGTTCAGTGCTGATACTGCTTGCTCGCTGTCGGTAAACAGGTTGATGTTTCTGCTTGTATTTTACTTTTTAATAACTTTCTGTTGGCATATATAGCTCTGTTTACCTTCATTATTTTTTCTCTAACCTCCGCTTCTCTTTCCCCGCTACTTGTTATCATTACACCTAGGTATTTATACTGGCTGACTTCTTCGAATTTATATTCTTCAATTTTGATCTTGTTATTCTCCAGTTGTTTCCCAATTCTCATTATCTTAGTTTTATCTTCATTAATTTTCAAACCTATTTTAGCACCTTCCTTTATTATTTCTTTTACTAACTCTTCCATAATTCTCCTATTCTTAGATATTAGTACGATATCATCAGCATATGCCACCACTTGTCCTCCTCTTGTTCTCACTGTCCCTTTATTTATCCTTCTCAAAACATACTCTAGTCCTAGATTAAATAGCGTAGCTGACAACGCATCCCCTTGTCGAATTCCTTAGTTAACTTCAAATTCTTCGGTTTCTCCTTTTTGCGTTTTTATGATCATTACAGTCCTTTTCATTGTCATATATATTAGTTTCCTCAGCTTTATATGCACCCCTAGTTCTTTTAATGCATTCATTAGTTCATTTCTGTTGATTGAATCGAAGGCTTGCTTAAAGTCAATAAATAGAAATTCAATATCAACACTATACTCAAACGCTTTCTCCACGACTTGTTTTACAATGTGAATAGCATCAATTGTAGATTTTCCTGTCGTAAATCCACATTGATATTGCCCTAATATGTGTTTCGTATTGCTTGTCAGCCTTCTTTGTAATATTGTTGACATTATTTTGTAGGCTGTATTCCGTAGTGTAATGCCTCTATAGTTATTGCTTATTTGTTGATCTCCTTTTTTGTGGATTGTTATTATTTGTCCCATTCTCCCATTCTGCAGGCATTCTTTCTTCATCCCATATTTTTTTGATGGTACTATGTATTTTCTCATGCACCTCTTCTTCTCGATATTTTATAAGTTTTGTGTTTATATTGTCTCTTCCCAGAGCTTTCCCATTTCAGCATTTGCTGATTGCTTCTTTAATTTCTTCCAATCTTATTTCTTCCTCTATTATATTTTCTTCTGCCCCTTCTGCTTCATCCTCTTCGATTTCCCACCTTCTTCGTCAGTTAGCATATTTTTAAAGCGATCTATTCATGCCTTTTTATATTGTTCGTTATTTTCTGTTATTATTCCTTCTTTGTTTTTTACTTGTCTCACTTTACTTTCACATGTGTTGGTTTCTGTGCTAACTCTTTTATAAAATAGTTTTAAGTTTTTGTTTCTGTTTTCATTTTCTATTTCTTCTAATTTGTTTTCTATCTATCCATTTTCTTTTCAAGTTTTTCACTTTTCTTACTCTCTCTTATATTTTTATATTCTTCTTCATCCTTCTCTGTTCTTGTTCTTAGCCATTTAAGTCTTGCTTGTATTTTCTGTGTGAGTATATCTTGACAATCTTGATTAAACCGTTCTTTTGTATTTCTCTCTCTTCTCGTCCCTATATTTTGCTTTGCTCCTTCAATAATGCACGTCTTTATTATATTCCTATTAGTTTCTGCATTATTTGTTTCTGACCATCGTTCATTTATTTTTTGCTTACTGTTGCTGCGTATTCCTCTCGTATGCTTTCATCCCTCGGCTTTCCGACATCCCATTTGTTCTGTACTTCTTTGTTTTTAAAAACTCTTTATTTTTTGTCTCATTGTGGCCATTACCATAAAATGATCTGTGTCTGCACAGGCTCCCCTATATGACCTTACATTCCTCATTGTTGATTGATGTCTCTTCATAATTAGTATATGATCTATTTGATTACAATTTTTTTGATCCGGCGATATCCATGTTATTTTGTGTAACTTCTGATGTTTGTATTTGGTACTACTAATAACCATGTTTGTGCTTGCCACTAGATTACATTATCATTAGTCTTTTAATGTATAGTATGTTTTCCAGCCATTTGGCTGATGCAATCCTCCTTGCCAATTTACGCATTAAAGCCTCTTAGCACCACAATGGTATCTACTTTAGGTAATTTTTCAATTTCTGCCTCTAGTTGTTATAGAATTTTTGTTTTTGCTCTTCCACTTCGTTTTCAGTTGGAGCATATACTAAAAGGTTTAGCTTTTAGTTTAACACAGGCTATTCTTTCGCTTATTGGTCTAAATTCTATTATATTATCCATTAATTTTCCCGTAATAAAGAAAGCAACCTCATATTGCCCTTGCTTTTGTCCACCTGAATAGAGTAACGTAAATGTTATTTTGTTTATTTCTCCCTGTCCCATCCATCTTGTTTCTTGTATTGCGGCAATATCTACCTTGTATCTTTGAATTTCCATTGTAACTTCCTGCATTTTGCCCACTGTTAGCATTGTTCTGATGTTCCAGGTACATATTTTCATTTTATTCTTTTTCTTGTTTTTTTTTATAATGTTTATTTATCCTTTATTTTGCTTTACTATTAAGCTGGCTGCTATTTGTTTATATCTGGTATTTTTGTTATTGTTTGCATTTATTTCATGGTCTTATTCTTTCTTCTTTCCGGTCTCGTTATCCTTATTCATTGCCTGGGTCTGTTTTAATCCTATTTTATTTACTTCCACCCTGGTGGTGGCGTTTGGTTTTCTGAATTTTTTGGTATTTTAATTAATTCCTCTCTCCTTCTATCCTCCTCAGATGATGATAGTTGACTGTATTTTCTTCCTTTGCTTTGATCCTGTTTCAATTTTTCACTATTTTCTTCTAATTTATACATTTCTCCGTTAATCAAAATTTTGTCGTATACTAATCTTGCCTTAAGACCTTTATTTTTTGCTATCTTTAGATGTTCCATTAAAGCTAATCATTTCTTCAGTATCTCCTTCGGATAATCCTCGTTAATATATATTTTAGCTCTCTTAAGTTTCTTTGCCTCTCTTAAAATTTGCATTTTTAAGTTCCATTACCTTAATTCAATCAGCACAGGACTGACTATGTTTTCTGTTTTAGTGCCTATTCTTTTTCTCTCAGTGATGTCATCTTTGGCGTTTGGTGCTTCCAATTTGCTTAGAATGCTCAGAATTTTTCTAAGTAACTGCTCTTCATTTTTGTTTAATGTCTGTTCTACTTCATGGAAAATTAATTTCTTTTTTCTCTCTCTAAGTTCCATTTTTATTGCTGCATTTTCTTTTCTTGTCATCCAAATCTTTTTGTATCATATCCATTTTGTTTTCCATTCTTATATTTCTTTCATCCATTTTTTCTAATTTAGTTAAAATGGCGTCCATTTTATCTTGACTCATTCTATCTCTGTGCTATTATTTGTGTTGCCTACATAAACGGTGCTTTTAGCACGGCCGCGAAAAGAGGGTCGCGTGTTTCAACAACTCGAACGATTCCCTCTTATCAGCCTTGCTTTGTTTATCACTATTTTAAAATACAATTTCTGCTTGCTTTTAGCTGGAATCGATGTTTTAATGTAGGCTTCTTGCGACATAACTATCAGTTAAATAAAAAAACTATTTAAATTCCTAAAGTATATTCCACATCGTATACATTCGATATTAAATTAAATCCCGTTTATTATTAATGATCATAATTCATGTTTACAGTTCCGATACCTTTACCTGATACATTTTCCAAACAGCAATTTCGATGCGAACAGTACTCGGAATGGGACGTTCCTTCAAGTGCATAAATCGTTGTAAATGCCCTTTCAAACAAACTTAAAATTAGATCCAGCAACCTTAAAGCGCATACACACTACATCTGGCGAGGAATTATTTATTCCGGAGGCAACATAAACACGGTATCAACTCATAAATTTTCATTTCTATGCTGACTGAACAGTTTATGAGGGAAGCGCCCTAAGAAGTGTTAACAAAACTTTTACGCCATCTTAATGTTCATAGTGAACTATATACTGGAGTTTACAAGTTTATATGGGGGTGGCACTAAAGCTGCGGTAGATTTTTAATATTAATTTGAAGTAATGAGGTTTGTTTATTAGACATACATATGTGGGATATAAGAATGTTACTGCAGCAATAAAACAAAAAGATCTGTCCCGATATACCACAATTGCTTCATTTGTTATAAAGAATTATTAATGACTAATTAGAAACACCACCATTGTTTGCTGGTGAAATGAAACATGATTTAAGAGTTTTGTTTCATTGCGTATGCATCAATTTTAAGCAGAAATTTGCAGCTGTGGTTCCACAATCACGATGTCATAAATTGGAACATTATATCCAAATGATGGATGATGATGACTATAATTGAAGCTTCAATGAAATTAATTTTAAATATACATAGAAGAAACAGATGTCAAATGATTCTTACCATGGCGAATTATTCAACTAAAACAACTTTTCGTCTTCGTTTATACCTCATTCCACAACAGAAGCTAAAATGCTTTACGTTTAGCAGTGGATCGTCGAAGTCAGCAAACAATGCAATTTTAGTTTAACATATTCTTCTTAAATTTTTCTACATTGTTTTTTTTAAGAGACTAGACTAGACATTAAAGAGAAGCTTGATAAATATTATGGTGAATCTGCACCCTCGATTGGAACGATTTATAAGTAGGTTCAACATTTTTGGAATGGCTATATGAGCATAAGCGACGCAGTTGAGCCCACTACTCCAGAAATCATTGATAACATCAATAATCTGGTGATGGGTGATAGAAGAATGAAGGCGTGCAAGACTGCTAGTGCTATGGGCATCTCGATTGAACGGATACATAATATTTTATACCAACATTTGAACATAAGAAAGCTGTCCGCAAGATGGGTGCCGCGATTGCCAACAGTTGACCAAAAGTGAAATCGTGTGACGTGTTCCAAGGACGGTTTGCAGCCATTTCACTGGAATCCACACGACTTTAGGCATCATTTCGTCGCTGTAAACGAAACATGGATACGCCACTATACACCTGAGACCAAAGAACAATCCAAACAATGGATTACCAGCCGAAAATCTGCACCAAAAGAGGTGAAAACCGTTCCTTCAGCCGGGAAAGTTATGGCGACCGTTTTTTGGAATTGTCAACGAATAATCTTCGTCGACTATTTGGAAAAAAGTAAAACTAATACAGGTGCATATTATGCATGATTATTGGACCGCTTGAAAACTGAGTTGCGAGAAAAACGCACACGATTGGCCCACAAAAAAGTCCTTTTCCATCACGACAGCGCGCAAGCTCATTTCTCTGGAATTGTGGTCGCGAAATTGATGTAGTTAGGGTTCCTTCTCGTTCCTCATCCTCCCTACTCTGCAGATTTGACCCCGTCGGACTACTATCTATTTCCCAATATCAAAGAATGGCTGGCGTGAAAGAGATTTCCTTTGAAGGAGGATGGCATTGCGGGAACGAATGCCTATTCTGCGAAACTGAACCAATCCTATTATTCAAACTGGAGCAATTTAAACGTAATAATTTAATAGGTAAAATTCCCCAGAACGAAAATAAATTTGGACATGATTTGGTCTTTTTAGTTACGTTATAATCATCAACCTACTTGATCAATACGATAATTCAAAGTACATGTTCTTTATATAATCAAAATAATTACACGAATAAAGCAGTCAACAAATAGCTAAAATTAATTGTGTTGACATTGAGTTCGGTATACAAGATGAAATAGCAGAACAAAAATAGATGAGCATTCTGAGACTAAACAGTTGTAAAGTAACAAATCTGGTTGCATTTAGATGCAACATGACGGGCTAAATGATCTATTCGATTTCATTAGTTTCAGAAGTAAAATTCGTTTAACGAATGTTATTGGAAAATTCCTATAGCCCTACTTCGTTTACGGAGTAATCGTTTTTCTTTTTAGTTTTATGAGTACCATTCCTCACGCACCAAAATCAGAATAGCCATATGTATCGATGGTCAAAAATAACAATCGTTATCCTAGTTTACGATTACTAACTGTTTATGGACCAAGTTTATCACGTTGCCTTAGTACAGACGCTAAAAATAGACCAGGCGATGCATAAATTGAGGACAAGTTAAACACAAAATCGAATGCACTGCGTAAATGTACAAAATGATATTTACAAATATTACAAGTATTCGAAGATATTATTTTACAATCCAATAAA
This sequence comes from Dynastes maya, assembly GCA_029619315.2. NCBI lineage: Eukaryota > Metazoa > Arthropoda > Insecta > Coleoptera > Scarabaeidae > Dynastes > Dynastes maya. The sequence continues at coordinate 20,018,701 of JAROYE020000005.1, read as the reverse complement.
TACTAACAACTACACCGTAAATTCACTCCAAATTTTCTTTTTGACACCGTTCAAAATATATTACCTACTAAAAATACAATTCTTCTATGTAGCCTTGCTATTCAGCAGCTCATTGCCTTCTTCGTGGTCGTTCTAAGAAACCATGCTGCGATTGTTTTGGAACGTACGCAAACGACAACGACCAGAGTTAGTCAGATAAATGGATCTAATATATGGAGTTTCGCCTAGTGCCCGATCAGGCCCAGACCGTCGCGTCGTGTAATTACTTGTTAGGCTTTATACAAGAAAAACAAGTAGCAGAATATACGTTTTATAGTCCTTTGTTTCTGCACGCGAAATAGCTTGAAGTTGTAAAGTTATTACTTAACATTATATTACCTAACAAACTTTATCACTTTATGGTGATAGTGTTGTTCAAATTCGAAAATGTTTCTTTCTTTGAGCAAGAAATATTATATAGTTGATAGAGACGGATTCAAATAACTCTAATTGCTAATATCTTTAGCGAAAGCGCCTTAATATCACGAATCATGAGCAATATAGCACCAGTAACAACGATAAAAAGAAACTACGGCTTACCACATCTCTAACATGCAAATATTTCTGGAAAAGTAAACTACTTTCCTGGTACATCGCCAAAAATAGCTTTTTGGGAGGTATGAAAATATCTGTTTCGTAGTAATCTTGTCTTAATGTTAGTGACAAAACTTTTCAAGAAAAATCCAGATAGGTGCCCAGAAGATCAACCCTGGGAAACATGTTTCGCCCCATATTTTTGAAGAGCAAAAAACTTTATCCACAATTCCTCAGTAGTTTGTTTCCTAAAGAAAACACGCCCATTTTTCAACTTAGAAGGAAAAGTTACCGAGTGTTAAATTCTGATTTTAACGAAACTTGGCGGAAATGTATACCATACTAGTATAGTACTACAGTATGCACATAGCAGCTTTTACCTCCCGAAAGTCATTTTGAAGGGGGGAAATACCCCTTCGAATGTGGGTGGATAGAAGAAGAGTGGTAAATGCAAAAATTGTATCATGTTTAAGGGTCTTTTAGAATACGTGATTATTGTGTGTACAGGCTCTTACGTTTAAGCCTAACTCTTATGCGTCCTTTATTTGTTTGTAACAATATGAAAATAAACCTTTTAAGTAAAAGTTATTTGCCTTTTCCAATATGGGGTTTTTCAATATCTAGGCTATTCCTAAAGTAAATGCAATATATTACTAAAGTTAGGCACACGTTGTTGTTAAACTATCGACTTTAGAATAACTGGCAACCAAACTTCAGACCAAAACGTTTCTTCTGAAAAATACATTAAGGTACTTATTATACCAAAGAAAACAATAGGTATTATTCAAGCACTTAACGTTTACGGATTTTGGATATGCAAGCGATTTATTAGACGATTCTTTTACCTGGTTCTTATTAATAACTATGATAATCTACATTCAAGAAATAATGTCATTAAATGCCATCGTCTAGATATAATAACCCATATGCTTGTCACATGAACGACTGTGTAGTTGTCTGTCCAGGACTGCTTGAACATCCCACTAACTTTACTTTTTCAAACCAAGGCATCCTATTCCGAAAGCCACATTTCTAGCGATCTTATTCTGGGTCGAATAACTTTTTAAATCTTAAGCACTTTTTTGAAAGGTTACATTACCATCAATCGAGGAGTATCCAGAAATTAAGTTTCCCTTTTTTTTAAGGAAAACGTAGTTACATGAAAAACTTTATTGGCAATAGATACAGCAATGTTTGAGCTATTTTTCGACATAATCACCACCAGAATTGAGACACTTGTCATATCGTGGGATCAACTTTTGTATCCCTATGTGTAGAAGTTTGCCGTCTGGGAATCGAACCAATGTGTGACAGTTGTCTTTAGCTCTTCGTCTGCGTGAAAATGCTGACAGGAAGACAGGAATTTCTTGAGGTGCAAGAACAGATGGAAATCGCTAGGAGCAAGATCAGGACTATACGGAGGAGCCGAACTCCTGCAGAATAGCTGTTGTGCGCCGAGCCGTATGTGGGCAAGCATTGTCATGGATCAGCACTAAGCATTCCACGCCTTTTGTTTTGTGTGGCCCATCGCAATTTCCGCAGTGTTTCACAGTAACGGTCAGCGTTCACTGTTTCACTTCGAGGCAGGAAGTCAATGAGCAAAATGCCCTTCCTGTCCCGGAACATCGTGCACATTACTTTCCGCATCGACGCAATCTGTTTGAATTTCATCGTGACCAGAGATCCACTGCAACGCCAATGCATCGACTACTGCTTGGTTTCCGGGGTAAAGTGAGCAACCCACGTCTCATCGCCCATGACGATTCTGTCGAGGAATTCGATGCCGTCATGATGGTACCGCTGCAGAGTCACTGCTGCTCCTAAGCGTTTCATTTTGTGTTCGGGTGTCTGGTTTTTCGGCACCCACCTGGCACACACTTTCTTGAACAACTTTCTTGACAATTTCATGCAACAAGGATCGCGATATCTGCAGAAAATGCCCGCTGAGAGCCGTAATCGTGAAGCGATGGTTCGCCATAATGTGCTGCCACACCAGCTCCACAAGGTCGTCATTGATGGGGGACGGTCGCCCACGGCCCTCTTCATTATGGACACTTTAACGACCTTCGGAAAATTGCCTACACGAGCGACGCATCATCTGTTTGCTTATGACCTGCGAATTTGACAGAGCTAACGATGAATTTCGATCGGCCCTATGTTTTGTGCATTAAGAAACCTTATCACTGCTGCAGCACTACTGAAACCAGTAGGGACTTGTCTGGCCGGTATATAATTGCTATGTCATAGATCTGTCATGCATGCGCAATATTTCCGATTAAATACGTTTAAAAAAAAAAATAGGAAAATTTAATTTCTGGATGCCCCTCGCAATTTACATGGCGTATGGGCTTCAGATTTAGGGAAACAAACATAGAAAGCTTGTGGGTGATGGATAAATTTGATTACACGATTAAATTTAATGTAATTCAACTATTAAAAATATACAAATTTTCCTGTGTCCAAACTGATTTTTGGTCTGCATAATCTATTAATCTTCGCCAAATGCATTTAGTTTAGATACAAATAGTCTTTAGATACACTTGGAAAATTAAAGATATTATAATGTTTAATATTACAGACTCGTAGTCAATCTAGACAATTGGAGATCTGTAGCACCGATAGTAGACATTCCTCTAGCGAGAAAAAGTCATTTGGCAGCACAATCGGAGTCTTGGAGTCGGACGTAAAATAAAATATAAGTCCAGATAACGTAGATAAACCACTTTAGTGCAATTTCTCCATTTGTATACGTCAAATTAATGTAGAATTCTTCTAAAACAAACAGGGTATTTCAGGTATTTTCAAACATCATCCGTAATGATCTCTTCTAATGTTTTCATAAATTCAGTAAAATTCGTCATATTTATGTTGTCAGTGGTTCTTTTGAGCATAGAGTCGTTTAATTTCAGTCATCTGGTAGCGTTATCGCATGCATTCTCTCATCCTATTTCTATACATAACTTCCGTTCATCGAAATAATAAAATTTATATTTGGACAGAAATCATCAAAATTTGCTGTGGAATGGAACAATGGCTATCGCGATTGTTAAAAAGTAAGTGGGACGCGTTAGTTAATTACTATGTTGACATACGGTCTCAATTTAAAGTGTTCGATAGTGAAATTAAAGTATAATTTCAAAGAAGGAAAGGTTCGAAGTTAGAGCAGGCAGATTCCTATAAATATCATTGGAAACATAGGGTTTAGATGACAGCTGCATAGAAAAATCAAGGTTAGTTTATATTTTTAATTCTAAAAATTCATTGATTTCCATCAAAGATCATTAGCAATTAATGATCTTTTTCTGGAATTTCTTTGGAAATTAATAATTCACGGAAACATTACACCCTGATGTATTGATATTGAACCGAGAAATTTGCAGAAACTACTAATTCATGTTCAGGAGGCAACTACCGCAAAATATTCGTTTTGCTTTGCACAAACATTCAAATACGAAAGTTACATCTACTCCTATTGACATTCCACATTCAGCATTACACCTTTAACACTTATCGACGATTAATATCACCGCAATAATTTTCTATTCAAATGCGGCCGTATTAACACAAATGCAGGTAGCTACTGGCTTTTTTATGTAAAATTAATTGGACGCATTCGGACGGCCATCATAATATTGCAATGCAATAGAAGTAAACGAATACAAATGAAATGCATGTAAATCCTAATTGCCGCAAAGTGAAGAAAACTTTAGTGTTGCTCTCGAAGAAGAACTATACACGTTCATATTATAAATCCTTATAGTGCTGTCCTTATCGTTCACGACTTATAACCAATTAAATTGCGAGCGGTAACGTGTTGACTGAAAGGAATCGTGTTTTATCTGTCAATTTAATTGCTAGAGACTGTCTTCTTTTACATATACAACAAACACCATCTTATGGCCGGAGCTTTCGAAATAAAACGACGCCACAAACAATACGCCAGTGCGCTTACAGAAAGTTTTACAATGTAATCTAAGACTAGATTTCTAAATTTATAGTAATGTACATACATTATGTACATGTATTTCCCTTACATAACAATGTTTTAGGCTTTTCGTCAGCTATCACAATAAACCAATTTCTGTTTGTACGTGTAACCTATATCGTGTTCACTAAAAAGCTGTTTAGAAAACAATGTAAAACAAGTAGGAAAAGCTGTAGGTAGGTTCAAGGCCCAAATTCTATTTCTTGAAAGTTCGACGTGCTATCATCGCTGAAAGTATGACAATAAGCAGACCTTCCCAAGCAAAAATTTGTTAATTTTTCAAATCGGAAAAAGATTTCGCCTATTTTTTTGAGAAATTGGATGTTAGAAAAGGTTTGTAGGTTGGACACTCCAAAGAATTCCGCTAGAAAAAGGTAAAAGTTCTAATCATCGTTTTCATTGCAATCGCACATTTGGCGCATGACGTAGCTTCGTCGCATATCGTATGCATTCAGATGAATGGCTCTTCATGTATGTATTGATAGACGTTGAAAAAGATGTGGTTTACAGCAATTGCCAGGCCAATAACGCTCGTTTTTTCTTTTCCTTCTTACTCTTTCGCTTTTGTACTTTTTCCGGTAACCTTTCACTAATAGGTAGAATGGAGGCAGCAAGTTTTCAGCTGCATTAACAGCCATTGGTATTTAAATTCATTTAGTTGATTTTTGACAAGAAAAAAAACCACACCAAAATCCTCAAAGCATTGTCGTTCAAGGTTGCAACATCAGCATCAAATTCTCGTATTTTTGTCAAATGCTGCATCAAACTCGTTCCTGATATTGGATTCGTACCACGTTTGTGCCTGCTTTTCAATGCTTTAACAGCTTACATGCATCGTAAATTGGAACACCAATCGTCAACTTGCAAGCCATAAAATGCAACTACAAGCATCAAATTTCACCTACATTTTTTAAAATGTCATGGAAATTAATAACATTTCCTTAGTAATTTTTCCAAGGTAAATATTATTACTGAAAAAACCGTAACAGTGAGGAACGTAACCCACATCTCTGCTTGCGGTGCCTGCCCGCAAGCTAGGAATGATGGGTTCGATTCCTGGCTGTTGATAATCATTGTCAAACATTACACTATCGTTGATATTTGACTAAAGTTGCAAGATAGACAGGATGTTGAAGGTATATCGAAATAAGGTTGGCACGAATGCCATGATGCCAGGTGGATATTCAGAGTAGAAATCAATCGCAAGCATCCACATATGTCTAAAAAGGAAATGTTTACCTTTTCACTAGGATTGTGTTTTAGACACCTTCTAATGTTCTCCAGAATACAGTTGTATTGTTTCACGCAACTAAGCTTCACGTAGTAAGCAAGTTGCCCCTTTCTCTTACTAGCGAAAGTTGGTTAGGTATTGCGTCCCCTAACGAACTTCAAGCCGAACTAGAAGCTGTTCCAGCGCCAAAAAAACTCCAGTCCAGCAATCCGTACATGCGATGGCAAAAGTTCACGAATTGGGCCTCCAATTTATTTCCTACTTAATTCAAACATTAATCTTGTATGGATAATGCGTGTATAAGTCTTCCATGCAGTTAGGATTCTGCTGGGCCCAATAACTATGTCTATTTACAGCTCCTTGCAAGGAAAAGGTTGCTTTGTCGGGAAAACAAATATTGTTCGCAACATTTTTTTTGTTTTCAAACATGGCCATCACTTCTTTACAAAACTGAATGCGTATGTCAGTCATCCTCCGATAATTCTTGCAGTAGCCTTATCTTATAAGCGTGAAACTTTTCCTTATGTAACATTTTACTACGGCCCTCTAACAAACATTATTATGCAAAGCTAGCTGTCGAGTTCACACATGAGGATTTTGGTAACTTATAGAACAACATCCAATACCTTATCATCATTTGTTAGCTTTGGACGCCAATTTAAACTAAATCTTTGACATGACCATGGTTTTTGAGTTTTAAATGTATTCTCGTGACAGTAGACCACGTAATTTGGATGCTTCATCTTAAATAAAGCATAGACCTCTGCGTGGGATATTCTATCACTGAACCCAATCAAACGTGCTATGCTTTTGGAAATAGTAAAAATAACTTTATTGGGAGTAGTTAACTATGCATAAGTGTCGCTACAACTATCACGGAGAGAAATAAGAATACTATTCGGTTTTGACAAAAACGTTGACAAAATCCATTTTGGTGAAGTAGCAAGGACAACAACAAATGTCAAAGAATTTTGCTTTTGTGTTCTGTTTATCCGAAGGTTTTATTTAAGGCGAACTTATGTTATGTACGTATCTATACCTATGTATTACAAACGCTGTATTCTCTTTGCAAATATGCCGGATAGACAGACATATTCGAACTCGAGTCATTACCAAATGTGTTGTCTATATATAGCTACAAGCTTAATCGTAGACATCTGTTGTTGAATAAAAATTGCAAAAAAACCTATTCACGACATTTTGTTTCATAATATATCATCAACAAAAAGAGGACACAAGCATTAGATGAAAGAAACACTAGCGTCTTCCGTGACGTCATTTCACTTCACACAAACTTAGTTGCTATATGTATTCTTTCCGAATTAGTAGCAGTAATGCCATTACGCTTTCAGGATATCATTCACGAGTGCTGCTCAGAGACGAAGAACTTCGTATAATTTAGTGACTACCGCGTCGATTTCAAAATTTGTTTTTGTGACGTAGTGGGCGAAGTGCTGTTGAAAGTGCGAAGTTTACGGATAGTAGCGCATCAGATTTTCTCATGTGATATAAGTAGATAAATACATATATGTATGAACGATATGAACTACTATAGATATAGTACAGGTATTTGTATTATTCATACAACTCTTAATGGAACATAAAGGTTTACGTAGATGTAATACGCTTCTGGATAATTAGCTGCTAATTTAATAGGCAATTTACAGATAATCTTACTAGTACTTACAGTACCGTATTATTACATGGTATTTTGATCACTCGATATGATTGAATGGTTTCGATGATTAAGGTTTTGTATTCGGATCATTCACTTCGTAGGCTTTCAATCATGCTGGGACTGGTCTTATTGTGTGACTTTGTAGCAGCACATGTTCACACACATACCACGGCCCGATTCCGGAAACAAAAGCAGCGTTTATCTCCCGTTCCGAGGTAATATTTATAGTGGCATCGGATTACTCCATTCGATTCCCTTAATTTTCTCTTTTTCGTTCTGAATTACAATTGAAAAATGGGTGGTGTTTTTTTGGGGTCAATGTTATTTATTAGGTTATTGTTGTGTAAACGCGACGTTTTTTTTTTCTATTCTGGCTGCGTTTCTATTTTTAGAATCGATAAATTCAATATGTCGCCTTAATGGATACCTTTAACGGTTTCAGTTCAGTATCATGAGCTGTTTATGTTCAAAAATATGTGAAAGGATTACTCGAATGTGATCCTATAAATTGCCGACATTTGCAAATAGCAGAATGTATCATTACGTAGCTTAATTCAACAACCTTCGAATACAATCTTTATGTCACTATAAAATTTTTCCTTAAAAAGCAAATTTAACGTTTCCTTATTAAATAACTTTATGCAATATGCATCATAGTAAATGTACAATGAACAGACCATATATTTCATTCAAAAATCATGGGTCTATTTACAAAACTATGAATGCAACAAATAGATGTTTATACAATAATCTGAACACCTGTAACTAGCCAAATGCCATTCACTTACGTAAGTATCCTTCAGTAGTATACTGCATATTATATTTCTGTGTAAAGATGTCTAAAGCTAATTTTTAACATTTGCTGTGATATTTATTATAATCGAAGGATGAAGCACAGTTAAAGTCAACCACTGTTATGTTAAAATTACCGCACGTAAAATCGCTACCATTAGCGCTACGGGGTATGACGTTCAGCCATTTGCGCTCCGGCAACAACTGTATCGATTCTGCAGCGGCTTATATAGCTCCTGGCTTTCCGCTCTCTGTCCCCGGGTATTTATTAGATAAATGTATCTCGAGCAACCGATAATTCCAGGGAAACGACTAAATAACTTTCCTTCGTTCCATATTTTTCCGGATCTTAATTTTTGTTTTTAATGTAACTTCTTTCTATAGACACCTAGAAAATAAACTCTACTTTGTCTTTACAAATTAAATATCACTTTCTAATAAGGAGCTAAGTCCGGTAGGAGATGTTCATATTTTACTATTGCCGATATTCGCAACCGGAAAGTAAGCCAATTCGTTGAGATGCTACATTGTGAACTCTAGTAGAGTATTATATGCTGCAATACAAACACATTTACTGCAAAGAAATTAAACGAAATATAATTTAATTGTAACAATATTAAATATTGTCAATACGAAATGTGTATGTAGTTGGCCGCGATTAATATTTAATAAAAACTATCGGCCACGCCAAGACAATCGAGGCTCTTTATCTGGAGGCGCGTTTGAGAGAAGACGTCTTTCGCCGTGTGATATATTTTCAAAGTAACTTCAAGTGTTGTAGTGTTCCAAATTTATTTCAAGCCTAAGTTTAATTAAAATTCAGTAATTTGAAAGAATGTGGAACGTGACCCGCTAGTATAAAGAGAGCGCGTAAAAGTCAAAATTTTAAAGTTAGTTTTTTCTTTTCGTCAATTCATTTTTCGTAAAGGTTATTATTTACAATTGACTCATTTGAACCACCGAGAGCGTGTCTAGGCAATACTCTCAAATCTACGGCAGAAAAATATCTGTTAATCAGATAAAATTCAAATTTATCAAACATTATCCTATTTCTAATTGAAAATAATATGGATTTAAGAGAATGAGAAGTCCCTTTTATTTTCAAGTATTTACGTACCATTTCTTAGTAAATTTACTTACAGTTGTTACTCCCCCTTTTGTGTTGTATATACAGTGACTCACAGCTTAAAAGCATATATAAAATCACATGGTGCTGAAAAGGAAGGGGAAATAAACTTTAATCAGTCGTAATGTTGTAAAGCATTATAGATTAAAATTAAACTTAAATTGTTATAAGTAACGTGTATAGTAAACAAAAATCAAAATGATGTTCAAGAAGTAGCTCATGCAAACACAAAAACAAAACAAAAAATCTAACTAGAACCATCCCAAAATATGTTTGATATCGTGTAGGATATCCTGTTTCTTTTAACACTTCTTTTAATCTCTTGGGCATTGATTTGACTAATGTAAGTGTATATCATGGGTGTTTTTTCCCATTCTTGCACTAAAGCGGAGGAATGCTTAGGATCGTTGTCCTGGTAAAAAGAGAAATTTTGTTGTATACTTAATTTGGCTGCGCTAGATTTAAGATTTTGTTTGAGGATATCTAGATAGATAAACCTGTCCATATTGCCCTCAGTGAAGTACAAATTAGCAACTCCAGAGGCGGCCAAACAGCCCCAGACCATCATATGCCCTGCCCCAAATTTCACGATAGGACGCAAATTTTGTGTTCCACAAATAATAAAGTTTTCCAAAACTCAATTATTTGCGGATGAGAGTAAATTCAACCTCTTCGGCTCAGATGATAATGCTCATGTCTGGAAAAAAGTGAATGAAGCGTTAAAACCACAAAATTTGCGAATGTGTGTATGGAATTCTCCATAATATCCTCTTCCTTCTCTCTTTGAATGATGCTTGGTTAAATTTCTCTTCGTTTTTTTTTTTATTTTAAAATTTGTTCTCGTTTTGATATTGTTTTATCACTTTCAATACTTGCTTAGAGGACAATTTTTTTCCAAAAACTTGTCATCTATCAAAAATTCCTTTTCTATTTGTTTGTTTACCCGCCCCCAAAAGGCTACCAATCCAAGGACTTCCATATTCAATTGGTTGGCGTGTTGATGATTGTATGTCTTGTTACAAGCGGCATTATGAATTTTGATGACTTGATTCCAACGTGTTGCATGATTTTGTGTTTTTGACAAAAATTGTTCTATATGTACGTACTATTTTTCCAATAATTATTCTTAATTAATCTGTTCATTGCAGCACTGCAATTAAATAGAGAATATTGTGATTTATTACAATATATTGGGGTTTATAGAATTGAAAAAATGTGATATTTCACATTTGTGGCTCATTATTATGAGCCACAATTGTTATAGAATTGCTGAATAAATAACCAAGGTAGATCTACTGTCAGACATTGAGCGTTTCCACATTCACCGACACGATAGCAGCACGACACCGACAACGATGCCGGTGGTCATCAAATCTCATATAAATAAAGCGAGACCTTTCACGCTTACCGACACGTCGGCATCTTGTCACTACAGTTGCCAATCTGTCGGTAGGGAGCAGTCCTTCCGACGGTGTCGTCTCTAAGCTTGCCGATTATTTGACCATATGAGCTCAAGCATCTTTGGGATAAAACCAATGAAAATAATAAAAACAAAATATTCCACATTGAAATCGGTGGACGATGTGTCGGCAAATGTGAAAGAAGTAGTGATGTTATCGGTACCGTGCCGGGATCGTGTCGGTGCTGTTGTCGGTGAATGTGAAAACATGCATTCCTGTATGCTAGCTACTCAAGTGTTGAGCACAACCAATGATTCCGAATATTGTCATTTATTGATCCTATCTACTTCTGATTAAAGGATAAAAATAAAGGTGATCGAAACGGAGGAGTCTATTATCCATCTCGATCATTTTCTGGCTCAATGTGAGAATGTAATTGCCATCAAAGAATGTATATTTGATAATCTGTAAATGTATGATGAAATAGTGTGCATTGATGTGCATATATACATTTTGATCTTCTGAATAGTAATTTAGTTGTACCTACTTTTTATCAACATGCCAATTAGCGTCAAGATAAATATTTATTTGCATCTATCAACACTTCACTTTGTAGTCTCATGCTACAAACACGCGAAAGCGTTGATTTATTACAAATAATTAACAGATTGTCTATACAATTAGTAGCGCCATTGCAACGAACGTTGGCGCCCACCTCCGTAAAATAGCTTGGAAAACAGCGCAGAACCGGGATTGAGTTAATTGTCTTTTTCTAAACCAGTCAAACACCTTCGCATTATCGACGTAATTGGAACGTTTCGGCCAAACAAAAAAGCGTGAACTTTCTAGAGTTTGCAAATGCAAATTAACCATAATTATAGCAAAACATTGTCTCTTGTACTTACTCCGTTTTGCTATTCGAAAACGAAATTATAATATAATTTAGTTATACATCTGATTCAAATATTGAAATTGCCGTTCGTAGATTAAATCTGTATTTCAAGTTCGTACACTAGAAACTTGGAAATTTTAGAAGAAAGCTTATTTCTAGGTAAAATTAGCGGAAAACATTTTTTCTTCACATTTGTCAATTTTGAAGGCTATTAAATGTTGAACTTCCCCTTTTATTTTATTGCAACCTTACACATCTCTGGCAAGTTACTATGTCCAAGCATGTGCATATTTAATACTCATATGGAGATGCGTATACCTTTTTTTTTTATTAAACAGGATATAATCTGTTAACTCTTCAATATAAGAGAACGTATAGTAATACATAATCATAATATTTTCATTATAGTAACAGCGTGCATCTTCAAAAAAAGATGACAATTCTCTTACAGCGTGTGCGTAGAGTACGTAGGTAACATTATCTATATGCACTATGCACGTGTCTCTCTAGATCTGCTTTCTGTTATGAATATTAATTTATCTTTTAATGGGCGACAAACCAGGAATTTGTAACCATCATTCGCCGAATGTAAACCACGGCTGCTTCTTTCCAGGTTGGATTGATTTAGGCCAGAGAGTTTCATAAAAAGAGCGTAGTTTTTTTTCAATGAGCGAAGCTGGGCTTCTAGTTGCAGTTAATTCGTCACCTTCCTGCTAAGCTCTTAAGCGCTGATGTAGTAAATACTTCTAAAAGTAAATACAGGAGTGACATGTGTACGTTAAAATTTGAATATTGCATTACGCAACGGTTAGTGGGCGATGTTGAAAGAGATACGAGCGTGTTCGTATTTGAAGGTGAAGACCTGCTATATATACGTGCGTAATATTTCAAAATAAACAGTAGAGATGACGTAAAAAATTTAAATTCTTGTACTACAAAAACATCATAAGTAATATAAAAATTGTGGTTTGCAAACTGATTGATTTAAATCCTTGAAAATTTTTGCTGAGAAAAAGAGTTTATTGTATTTGCAGAAAACGTGATTTGATATGATATTTACCGATTACGATGGCTGTTAAATATGAACGCACACGATACAGGTTTTGTCAAGGAAAATATTCGAATGTTATTGTTCTTTTTATTTTGTTGCAAAAAAACCTTCCAATACAAAAATGAAGTACCTTCACTGAGGCACGCTTAGAATCATCTTTCTTGAATTGAAAACCAATATATATTTAACATTTTCCATAATAACGAATGGCGACCACAAAAGATGTCTTTTTCTTTGAGAACACAATGATTTCAGTGTGATATGTTGTTTTAAAGGTATAATAAATATTTTTGTACTTACTGTTCTGATACATACCGTAAATTTTGTATTTCTAAAATCATAAATATTCATTATTTTGGACTTATCTGGACTTGTTGGTGCAATTCCCTGCTCGGTCAGCGAAGAGATTTTGAGGATATAGCAGCAATATGAACTTTTAAAGCACTTGCCACTCTCTAGATGGATTAATGAGTGTATTAATAAATAACAAGTTACCCCTCGCGCAAAAGTTAGCGGCAATAATGATCCATTATTATCGTGTTCTGCTTTGAAATACTTGATTAGCTAAACAATTAGCCCTTTCGGCTGCTTACTTTCAAATTTTATCATGGTTTAGTTGTAAAAATAACATGTTTTTAATGAATACAAATGTAAGCAGTAAAAAAATTGAAAACGCAAAATATAACGCGTTTTGACAGCTCACGAAATGTAAATGGCAAATAAGCATTTTCATCAACAACAGATACCAACATAACATCTCTAATGTCTTTAAGAAAGTTCATCACGTTTTCTTACTGAAGGGCATTTCGGACGATTTTGGAATCTTACCTCCATGGCCGGATTAATTATCTTGAACATCGTGGCTTTAGACCACAACTATATACGAGGGACACGCTATATATTTTGAGATGCTACAAAAGTAAAGAAGTTAGAGCTGGCAACACTGCATTTCTAAATACCATCCTTAAGTCCTTAAGTAGTAAACTCTGACTGTCAGTTGAGTCGCTGCTGTCATAGAGTAAACGTGGTAGGTACGATTTGTCATCGATACATGGACTTGTCAAGAGAACATGTACGCGCAATGATTTACTACGATTTTAAGGTCGGTTTAAGTGAACAACAAAGTCTTGAACGATTGCAACTCGCATTTGGTGATGAAAGTCCTTCACGTGCAACTGTGTTTCGCTGGTATAGCGAATTTAAAAGAGGACGGATATCGCTTGGTGATGAGGAACGTACCGGTAGGCCCTGTTCTTCAGTTACCGCTGGAAACATTGAGAGTGTGAGACGTATGACCGACGAAGATCCAAGATGCACCTATCAAGTGATTGAGGCAACTCTTGGTGTTGGATCCGCAACAGTAAATTCAATTTTACATGATCGTCTTCGGATGAAAAAAATTGTTACTCGTTGGGTGCCACACACGCTTACCGATTTCCAAAAAACAGAGCAAGTAAGAATCGCTCGGGAAACATTGGAAATGTTAAATAATGGTGGACATCGCATTCTATCAAAAATAGTAACAGGTGATGAAACTTACATCCTATTTTACGATATTCCTACCCGTCAGGGGAGCCGCGTGTGGGTCCACGAAGATGCACCAACACCAACAATGGCCAAAGGGCAAAGGGCTGTCAAGAAAGTTACGTACGCAGTTTTCTTCCGTAGTACCGGATTAGTAAAAGCAATGAAGCTGGAAAATCAACGTACAGTCACAGCAAACTGGTACACCACAAAATGTTTACCTGCAGTTCTTGAGTCAATCAACATTCGCGGGTTAATGTTGCATCACGACAATGCATCGTCACACAGTACACAGCAGACAGTTTTTTTTTACGTGAAAATAAGGTAAAAGTCATTGAACATCCACCCTATTCGCCTGATTTGGCCATGTGTGATTTCTGATTGTTCTTCAACCTAAAGAAACATTTACGTGGTCGACGTTTCACGACGGAGGATGAGATAGATGAAGCAATTCATCTATTTTTTGAGAGCATTCCAAGAGATGACTGGCTTCACGCTTTTACGTTGTGGAAACTTCGGTTACAAAAGTGCATTGATGCAGGAGGAGATTACTTTGAACATAAATAAAATCATTTTCGTAAAAAGACTTGTAGTTTTCTTGTATCTCAAAATATATAGCGTGACCCTCGTAAAACCACATCTGCCGTACTGCACGGTTGCGTTCTTGGGCCATTATTGTTTATCATCTTTATTAATGATATTCCAGAGTTTTCTTCTAGCTGCTTGTTATGTGCAGATGATCTCGACATTTTTCGGAGAATTAATACTGTAGCTGATTGCGATGCTCTGCGAAAGGATTTACAATCTGTTCATTGATGGTGTATGGAGAGTTACACACCTCCAAATGTTGCTAAATGCAGAAGTATTACTTTTGCATGTCGAACTACTGCAGTACTATATCTACATAGTATTAGTAAATTACGAGTGCTAATGTGCCTCGTCCGTTAACACGGAAGACCTATAGCATGAAGTCTATAGGTCGAGGTAGAAAAGGAGGTCTATCCAGTACTTTAATATGCTCACATACTAAATGTGTTGCAGTGGTAGTATTACAGTATACAATATGTTAATTCACAGCTATTATTTTGTCAATTCTAGAAACACTTTGTTTCATTTCTTATATTATTTTTGTTGACACAACAAATTAATATTTCCTTTTAATGACACTAAAATTATAATAAACTGCATGCAAGGTACCAACTTATCTAGTAACTGCAGATAAATGAGTTATTTTTCAGGTATAGTCCGTTTCATTTTATTTTAATTTGACTAATGGGCAGGTAAATACGTTATATATAAATATATAAAAAAAAATTATTTACTATTTAGTCAGATTAAAATAAAATGAAACGGACTATACCTACTATTTGCCCACCACAGTGGTGGCAGGAAGTATTCATTTGGACGAACTTTTGTTGACAATTATCTCAAAATTAAGTTTATTTTTATAATGCAGCTACTAGTTCTATATTTTAATCAATAAGTAAAAATTGCAACCTTTTTTATGTAGCTGACGCACACCTATCTTACTTAAAAAAATTCCCACGAGACATTATTCTTTTATTCGCAACATTCTATTCCATTCATTTCTACAACATAACAAGAATTTTATTATCAATTCCAACAGAACGAATTAAATGGATCCGGTTATCTTCTGCAGCGTTGTAGACTAATGTACCTATACATTGTAGAAAATCTGCTTCAATCTTCCTTTCCCCGAATTTAACAAATGAAGTCCGTCTGCCTTCGCATCATTCGTAATTGGGATCTTTCAATTCGGATGTTCGATATCATTTTCTCGAGCCTTTTATTGAAGAAGTACATCATCTCCGGAGAAGAAATCTTAAAAAAGAGTCTGAAATTGAATTAAGCGGGCTTCGACAAAAGAAAAGTTGAATATGCCATTCGTCGTGATCCAATTTCGTATTATATCCAGAGAGAGAAGTTTTCGTATTAGTAATTTGTGTATTTAGGAGTTGAATGGTTGCTATTTGTAGGGGTTCTATTATTCTAATAAATTATTTGAGTTTAGAAAGTGTGCACTTACGGCAAATTGAAAAAGTACCTAACGTATCGAGTGTTTCCTCATATTTTAATCAATGGATCACATTAACAATAAAATTTAAATTAATCTAGATCTCTCGATTTTGCTACAAAAATTATTAAAAGGGCATTGAATGTTCAAAAATTGTTATATTGTGCTTTTTTTGTGTACTGTAAAACCAGTTCCAAATATATAATACATTGCAATGATTATCTTTTCAAATTACGACCCTCAATATGCAACATTACATGCTGTGTTAAATATAGGATATGTTAAACATCGATAAGTTTTGGGGTAATTAACGTAATTAAAATAACGTCCATGTGTCCTTGCAATATTTCATTATTAGCTTCCCTATGTTTTGAGTTGTTTTTGAAATCGTTTTTTTTTATTATTTAACTTATTACCACAATAATGATAGCAAGGACTGTGGGGTAGTATGGCAAACAACAATAAGTCTCGGCGCCCTCCGCACCACACAAATTGTGAATTAACTCAGAGCAGCCGTTTCGAAGACTCGTGAGTCTTCGAAACGGCGGTTCCGAGTTAATTAATAATTTGTGTGGTGCGGAATGTGCCGAGACTTATTATTACCACAGTCAGAAAAAATGCTAACATTTTGATAATTACTTTTTTGTTGTGGTGAAACATTATTGGTTAAAATAAATGTGTATATATGAATGGAAGAAGCAAAGAGCTTTCAGAACTGCAATATTTAAGCTTTTACCAAACTAAATGGAGAATTAAAGCGGCGATATATGTTACCAACTGCCCTTTTTTCATTGACTTCGTGGTTCAGCAATTGCTACAATAAAGTTTTAAAGAACAGAAACACTAATCATACATTTAATAATTGAATAACTCTAAATACATACAAAGGATAATTAATATTACTAAAAGTACCATTATCGGTTCTTAAACGTCCTTGAGACTACAAACTTTTCTTAACAAAGATTGCCACAATTAATTTAAATACCGGAAACGTCCTCATGACCAAGAAATTTCTTAACAAAGAGCAATAAAATCGAATAAAAGTTATAAAACATTTTCAGGATCTTCTTCACCTATTTTTAAAGAAGGTGGTTAAAAATAAGTTGCCTAAACTTTACCGGAACATTGATGAATAGAGTTGCTCAATTTGTGCCAACAGCCAGTGGCGGGCGCATAAAAGTTTACATAAAATAAATGGTCAGAAATAAAATATAATACGTGCTCAAACACTTTCCGTCTTAAGAGTCTTCCGTGAAATCACAAAGTGAATAATGTCTGTTAAATATCTGCAATATTAGATATGTTTCCACAGTTGTTTCGGCAAACCCAGTGCGGCGTGAGGAAAAAGTGTGTTTATATGCAGAACGTTCTACATCTAGTGACGTTATATTTGCGTAATTAAAATAATCTTTGGAACAACTTAACGGTTCTGTTGACGCACCTTTACAAATTTGTCTTAATGTGCCAAACCTTTCTAGAACATAAATATTTTTTGCGCCTTCTACCGCGCATAGCTGTGCGTGAACATGTTGTACTATTTCCAGAGATTCCACTAACGACACGGAAGGATTTTGTAATTTTTCTATTGCCTCCACTAGTCCGAAGTAATTGTTCTGAATAGTTTTTAAATCCGTTTTAACCTATCTTGAAATTTCGACTGGCTTTCCTTGATAGCCGCAGCTTCCTTTGGATCGAATTGTAAAACCACGTTCTTAATATTCTCAAAATATTTATGATAATAAAACGCGGCCTGTAGCCATGTTCCCCAATGTGTATGAATAGGTTGTGGTGGTTCAGGAATACCGGGGCATAGTCTATGAAATTCCTGAATACGTTTTGGGGATTTTACAAACACAGCTTTTGTATGTGCTATTAGAGTGTCTACCTCAGGATAACATCTTCTAATACTATCTGCCACATGACTGAAAGCATGAATTTTACACATAATATGTAATAAGTTAGCACAATCTTTTTTAAGAGACCTACCTACAGAAAGCATGTTTGCGGCACCATCACTCATAAACATCAACAGTTGGTTTGTTGAAAGTTCAAACTTTTCCAATGTATTTAACACTAACTTTGAAATTTCTTCGGCAGTACATTGTTGTACTCGTCTGGAAGCTAATAGAATTGAAGGTGACGATTGATGTGGTTCCATTGTACGTACCATTACATTAACCACAGAATGTTTTTTACGATCTGTTGTTTCGTCCACACATAACCACAGTTTTTATCTTTCAACTCCGATTTAATTCTTTTTTCAACATGTTCACGAGCAGATGGCACAATTCTTTGTAACGATGCCCGACTTGGTAATTTGCAGTCCCAATATTTATTCCAAAAGAAGACATATGCTTCCTTGTCTAGTAAATTAAACGGTAGATTACATGCAATAAAGGTAACACATAAATTAAATTTAAATTTGTCATAGTGTCGTGTGCAATTTTTTTTTGAAGAATGCTGTTTACTATTTACGTGACGTAGACAATACTTTTTGGACCAACACATTAAAGGGATATTACAAACTACACATTGAATTTTAACGCCATCAGAATTTTTAAATTACTATTTAAACAGAAGAGTAAGTTCTCGCATGCCGATTTAACTTTATTCAATATTTTCTTTTTATGATGCTGATGTAAACAAATGTGTGCTGTGTACAGGTATATCCAAAAATATAAAATATAAATAGAAGAAATTTAATATATCCTTTAATTTAATTTTTATTTTGGTACGCTGCAGTGCTATTTGATACAGATTTATCATCTATTACATAACAGATAAGAGATTGGAACACTAGAATACTTCGTGGTAATTTCTCAAAATGAACTCCGGAGCAAACAGTCATTATCGCTAATCATATAAGGTATCAGCCCTCTACAAAGATATAGATATGATCTCAATGAACTATAGAGATAATCTCGCGAAACAAACAGAAATTGTTTTGTGCTATACGTCAATAGTATGTAGGTGCATGCAACACATTAAAATGATGTTTTCTTTTTGATATGCAACAAATACCTGTCTTCATTGAGAAGCAAATACGCAAAAGATTTGTACAAACTGTAAGTAATACATCTATGAAACAAAGCACATTAAAGCAGCGTAATTACGTTAATTATCATATAATCATTAATGCATTACGCGAGGCGTACGAAGAATTCACACAATGCTCGGTGGTTATCTTAATTAAATGGAGCTATGCTTGTTTTTCAGTAGGAGCATTCTCGAAATATTTCCTTGAATTGTTTACCTACGCAGGTCGTGTCAAGAATGCTTCTTGTTTTTCTTGGTAACTTCTTGCGATTTGAAAGTAGAGCTGCAATTTCGCGGGATTACGGACGTCTCTGCAACATCGTATTTTGCGAGACCTTTGCATATTTTTTTTTGGCTATTCCCACGCCTTGCCTTCAAACGTGTATCTTTGTTCGATCACGTTCTTTTAAAAATGCTAATTGTATTTACATATGTAAGTATACTTGCGTATATGTGTACATACAAATATTTTAGATTTACTGTAATTTTGGAAAATATACTTCAACTGTCACCAAAATCTATTTTTAAAAGATCTAGTGGAAATGTAAGACTATAAAAATGCATAAATTCCTAATTTTAGCGATAAATATAAGCTATAACGCGTAAGATTTAACTCCTAAAAACAAATGAAAATATATTGTATTGCACAATTAAGTCTTTCTCGTACACCGGCTGGTCGGCAGCGATCCGAACGCTATAGACGAATCCTGCACTGCGAGACCGTCACACGCAATGCTTTTTTATCTAAACAAGAAGGTTATCGGAAAAGGATTATTCTAATTAATGAAAGATTGTCTTTTACTAATCTCTGACTTTGGTACTTTTTGTATTATATATTAGTTGTTTATTTCGAATGAATAAAGTTACTTGTTTATTGGACCTGGGAATCATAGTTTATTTAGTGTTAACGTTGATTTTTTATTCTTTCGGATACGACGGAGTGAATAAAAAAGAAAATGCCCACACGTACCCCTATTTCCACTTGGTGTATTCTTACCTATCACATTTTCTTATATTTATCCCCTTATTTATTTTATTCCTTTAAAAAGGAAGTACTACATAAACCGTGATAATCATACAATTCAAATAAGCCTATAAAAAAAAACTTTTTCAGATCAAGTGAAACATTTTAGAACTGCTAATATACTTATAGTCTTATTTGGTAATTTTATCAAATGAGCGTTGGCGTTTTCGCGAGATGATAAAAATTGAATTGTAAAATAATTTTTACGCACTATTCCCGCTTAAAGATGGCTTTGGCGAGAATTCACATCTAAATACGCCCATCTTCTATATCAGAGACCTCCACACTATTTTTTTTTCTTCTCTGTCCTTTTTTACTACACTCAATTTTGTTTGTAGAAAATAAAACAGCAGGTACACCAAATGACCGGGAACATCTGATAATTATCTAATAACAATATTAAGAGATGCAAATGGGTTTTTTACCACTGGCGCCATCTATCGCTAAGTAACCCAAATAAATACAAGTAAGAATGTGTTTGTTACTGACCCATGGAACTAGACTTTGTCCCAGAACCTAAATCGCTTTTGGACCAAAAGAATGCAAGAGAGTCTGAAATGTTTAGTTTCATTTGCAACATCATATTTATGTAAGTTAAGTGTCAATCAAAGCAAACATGAAAAATCGCCGAGAACTCGAAAATGATATTGTCTGTGTATCGAATACAGAGCCTAGATTCGAAAAGCTGTGAAAAGGTTTTCCAAAGTGGAAAAATAAACATGACTATTTTTCTACCTTCGACATTTTAAGAACCGATGTTCTACAACAACTTACCCTAAAGTCCTAATTTGTCTTAGCGCCCCGTTGCTTATCGGGTTTGGATAGCATATGTTAATTTTCGACCAATAATAAACTTACGAAACAATTTTTATATAAAAAATCTTTATTTTTTTTGACAAAATTTGAGTACGCCGGAAAAACCTAGGAAATCGCGAATTTTCGCATTTCACCGACTGAAGCCAATATATATAATTACATATGAATTTGTATAAATGATTTTAAATTACAGATTCCTGTCCATCCTGTATTAAATGTTAGAGTTTACCGCGAAGTGTAATCCCTGCGTATCTGTAACCTTGACATCTGGACGTTCGCTAGCGGACCTCACGACTCGTATTTCACTTAAGAAAATATTTAGACCAAATGAAATCATTCATTATGTGTTTAGTGGATGAAGTTACTTTAAATTTGAAAGTTGGGAACCGAAAGAATATTTTATGGAGATGAATTATGTTCTCGTTTCCTTCGGGTCACCGTTGGCTGGAGACATATTTATTGAATAAATCCATCGGCATAAAGAGAGAGAGAGAACCAAAATGAGGGGTTTCAGCTACATGTATAAGCCCATGAAGCCACGCTTTCGGCGTCGGGAGAACATCTCTGTGGCAGTTGTCATATGCGAACGTACCTGAATGCACGTGGCTGAACAGCGTTAGTCATACTAATATTATGCTAGTTTTGAATATCACAATATTTTTGACACACCCTGCTGTAATGTAAACTTAAGCATCTCTTTTATGACTTTCAAAAAGAAAACTGTTTGTACCTTGATTTTCTTAGCACTGATAACCGAGTCCATCTTCAGCTTCGCAATGGTTTATAAATGTTTTTTAAGGAAATATGTAGTGTGGTAGTAGTCCAATCAGAATTATTTTTAGATCCTCTTTATCGTTTAGTCTTAAGTTGAAACTAATATCTACAGTTGTATGTAAATGTCTTTTATCATTCCTTTTGATTTGAGAATATATTTAGAGCAAAAATTATTACTTAGAAAATTGTAATTCTGGATTTACAACAGCATTTTAAAACTGTTTTCCATATTTGTGGTTAAAAGTTTGCTCGGGCCTGCAAAATAACCACTACAGAAACATATGCTCTCCACTAGTCACAATTTGCAAATGAATAAATTATCATCACGTTTAAATGCACCTTCGCAACACCTG
The DNA here is from genome assembly GCA_029619315.2 of Dynastes maya. Taxonomy (NCBI): domain Eukaryota; kingdom Metazoa; phylum Arthropoda; class Insecta; order Coleoptera; family Scarabaeidae; genus Dynastes; species Dynastes maya. Next base: position 19,996,411 of record JAROYE020000005.1, on the reverse strand, counting down.
AAAATATATTCAAAGAGAATCTGTTATTTCTTCCGTTTAAACAATATCTTCGCACGACATTCATGACGATACCATGACAGTAAAATATTAATATTTGGTATAACAATCTTGGTAATTAAAATGTCTGCTATATGTTCAGAATCTTTCTTAACGGTCTTACATTATTTAACATCGAAATTGTATATATCCGAATAATAATAAAATTACATGGGGAAAAATATGCGGCACTCTTTGCACACTAAAGTTTAATATCAGTCACAAGGTTTATATAAGAATACAATATATATACTCCATAAAATAAGAATGTAAAGAATACAAATAACCCGATAATCCCAAAGGTGAACTTTTTTTCTATATATACATACAAGACAAGTTTACTGCTCGTTTATTTTGCACTACCATTACAGTCAGAAGAGTTCGATGTCAAAACTGATTCTCCTACATGATAAATTAACCCGTCTAGTTGTTTTGACGGAGAGGAGCAATCTTTCGGATTGTAATCCGACATAATTTATCATAGCAAAAAGTCTTCGCTCTGTGTAATACATATCTCATCAACATTTTAGAAACGAGATACGTATAATATATTCAGTGGCGCAGTTGTTGCAATAATACATAATTACCTTTTATGCATACTGTATTAAAGGTAAGAGAAAAATGTGTAATGACATGTGTATTTAAACAAAACACAGCGTTTTCGGAAAAGAATAACGGTAATTGTCGTTGGTAACGCCAAAAATGTTCGTTCACAAATCTCAGAAATAAGAAATTAGATAGGATTAAATGAATCCGCTTAAATATTTTTCACATTTTTCAACACTACATCAATATAATTTATCATCTATTAAACTAGGATCGAGCAAAAGTTTTTTGTTTTTTGGATTGATAAACTTCGGATTTATAAAATTGTCAAAAATAATAGTAAAATAGTTGTCATTATTAATGTTATATTAAGCATAATTGTTGTAAGTGTGTGTAAGTTATCTTGAAATTTTACTGATACACTCTGCACTTTTTGTGTACCCAATGTGGCAAATACCAATAAAGAGATTTTGACAATTTTGCGTCATTACTGGAAATTATGCAGAAACGATGTTGATGCCGCTCGTATATTCCGCGAAGTTGTAGCTCAAGATGTTATCTCAGATCGTACTACATAAAACTGATATAAAATATTTAGGAATAATCTAACAAATCTTCGAGAGGAACGACATTCTGGAAGACGTTCTATCGTTGACCAAGAGATTCTTCGCCAAAGAGGCAACTCCGGTTTCCAATATGGGACAATTGTCACAGAAAGGAGCTTGGCCCTTCGGGGTGGACAATAGGTCGACGTCTTCAAAAACTGAGGAAGGTAAACGGACGATGCAGAAAAGTGCTTGATGAATTGATTGCACAACAGATACAGCGACGAGTAGAAATCTGTAACCAACTTCTGGCCAATCCACAGGATCTCCATTTTTATCGACAAATTGCAACGTGTGACGAAAAATTGATCTACCTTCGTAATTCAAACAAATCAAACCGGTGATTAACCTGTGGCCAATCTGCAGAACCTGTCAAGCGCAAAAAGTTTGAAAGAAGGGTGATAGGGGATAAGGGTACTACTTAATCCCTTCAGACAGTACATGTTTTCAAACTCCTCAAAATAAGCTTCTGTTTCAGTGATGACCTGAATTTTTCCCCACGAGCTACGTTTTCATATTGGGGAATAAAAAAAAGTCGCAGGGAGCTAGGTCGGGTGAGTAAGATGGATGGGGCACTAATTTATACCGCAATTCATACAATTTAACCGCCACAACTCCGGATGTATGAGTTGGTGTATTGTCGTGGTGGAACAAAATGCTTTCTTTGATAAATAGGGCCGTTTCTCCTCCAATTTGTCGTGCAATCGGTCCAATAATTCACTGTCTCCAAAAAATCAATGAGGATTATTCTCTTCAAACTCCAAAATCGTGGCCATGATCTTTTTGGCCGATGGGACCGTCTTCGCCTTCTTTGGAGTATATTCACCTTGAAGTTTCCCTTGTTTTGACTGTCTCGGACGTATAGCAACGGATCCAGGATTCATCAACGGTGACGATTCGACGCAAAAATTCTTTCGGATTTCGCTTGTAGAGATCCAAACACTACTTCGAAAGTGACAGTTGTATCCGTTTATTGTCCACTATTAGCAATCGCAGCACCTATCGGGCCGACAGCTTTCGAACGATCTGAATGTTCCTCATCAAAAACCGAAGTACGGCCACGTTTGAATTCGTTAAACCAATATCTAACGGTTGTCACAGATGATCCCCATAGACAGCATCCAACATTGCTTTAATTTCTTCGCATGTTTTTCCATCCAAAAACAGAAAGCGAATTACTGAACCATATTGATCCATTTCCATTTTATAAATACGTCTTATACAAATGGCTATTAAACCAAAACTAACCTATGAATCTGAAATCCGTGAAATTTTGTACGGCACCATTTAAAAGGTGGCAGTGCACTTTAGTAATGTCAAAATCCCTCAGTAACGCCACATATTTCCAAACACGGGTGGATCAGTAAATTTATACACTCTCGTATTTTGAATAATAACTATCTTTGTATTTTTTATATCTTTATGTTCGCAAAAAAACTTTTGCTCTCCCCTAATAATATCAAAATGATTCCCATCTCCTCTTCAAATTGTCTAGTCATGTAGTATTTTCCTTCTATCCCATTCTCGCGGTGATACATATCACTTCCATCTGGTGAAGGAAGTTTCAATGCGTTTCGGAAAAATCATGGTAGTGAAATGAAGCTTACTTTGGAGTGGTTAATGGAGGACTGATATATCGATGAAAGTGTTGGTGCGCCAATGAAAATATTGCATACGCGCGAAGTCATTTTCGCCATATGTAAATTAGGCGCCACAAAAAGCTTGTCCCAGATGACAGAAGGAATTAAATAACAAACTAACACATGGTAACAGAAAGACATTCCTGTACATACATATGTATGTATTATGCTGCTACATGTGTCTACATAGAAAAGTAGATGTATGCAGCAAGTTGTACCTTATTCTATGTATTTGTGAATGATATACATAGGAATGTCATTCCATTTGTAACGGCTGCACTTTTCTATTACTAAACAATATTTATGAATGAATTAGTAATGGATAGTTGAATAAAATATACTTGAACTGTACTATTAAGGAATGGATCGTAGGTTTCACCTATCCTTAAAACGGCCTACTGAAAGCCCTGACCACGTATTATTATTATCGACGAATAACTTGCGTAACTTCACATTTTTATCCCGTCTATACTGACGTATCTGTGTGTATAGACACTTACATACAGAGACATAAATACACACGTATTTACTACTTATATGCTCAATGCGCACATGTTAGCTTTTTTCCATTTCAAAAATCGGGACGCAACAATAAAGGCCGTATTTATTGGCGAGACAGGTCGATAAGTTTTGAAAACGTGATCTACACACGGTCGCATTGAATATCTTTGAGTGTGGCAATTTCGATGCTGCTTGTTATATGACGGAGATCTAATAAATTCGTTGATTTAAATGTCCGTTACTTTTCATGTGATGTAATAACGTGTCGGTTAATAGAAAATCGTGGGTAGTAATTTTTTTTCCGAAACCGCTTCAATGACGGTTCACAGAGATAGGTGTATTTATATTCTACTCCTAATGGATTAGAGCACTAGTCTATAACCTGTTCAATTGGTCGCTACTGAGGTATGTATGTTCGTTCTCAAACATGGATACATGGTTTATGCAAATCTGCAATTTATTCGCTGTACTCGTATTGATTTAATATCGTCATTAGTGGTATTTGCATATATATCTTGTAATCTAAATAATAAAGCTACTTTATAGTCAATGCATGTGCATATGCGCGCTGTTGAAACGTTTTATTTTTCAAAATTTACTGAATCTAAATGAATTATCTTCTAACGAAAATGGCAATTGGTACTGAAATATCGTAATAAGGAAGTTATTACGACATATCTCCATATTTCGAATTAAATAATTGAAAAACCAAAGCGCTTTGCACTGGTTATAATAATTTGTGTTCGTATATGCAAAAAATAGCAGTTTGCATCAAAAGATACTTCCAAGCACCTCAAACATCTACAGATCTGAAAATTGTAACAAGCCAAATCATTCCAAACTTTTATGGCAATTTATCTTTTTATTACTTATTAGTAGAGCCGTACCTGCCTAGTATACTAAAACAATAGTAAGAAAATAGATGAAAAATAACAGAACTAATACATAATTATAATATGAGAAAAGTAGTGAAACAGTCACCCTTTTAAGCAGCCTTGGCTACGGAACAATAAAACTAGAAGCACCATTATCAGTATTAACATCATATGGATAAGAGTGGCAAAAAGTTGACACCATTAGATGTGTTTCCACAGTTGTCTCTCGGTGAGCGATGTTCGCCGTGGTGAGAATTTTTTTTTTTTTTTATATTAGCACTTATACAAGTGACTATAACGTTACGGTCTGTTCACTATTTGAGCAATGAGTGACTTGCTTCTAATCTAAATTACTACGTGATCATAAATATTTTCTTAGGGTTAGAAAATCAAGAAAGTCGAAGACAGAAAGATGTTTCTTCCAGGTAAATCATTTAGTTATAAGTTAAGAAAATATTCATATTGAATGTAGGAATGAAAAGATGGTCCAGATCTCAAGTTCTATTGAGAAATTAGGCTTCAAAAAATACATCATCGGACCAGCTACAAGGATATCCGTTAAAAGAAAAATTACAATAATGAAAAAAAAGCCAGTTTTGGCCATAAAACCTTGTTGACACTTTTCCCTATCTCGTGGGCTCTCTATATATGTATGTATACTCTTTTGATAATACTGTTCCTTCTATACTGTACTCAAAGCGCTCTTATAAAACATTCCCACAATCGAAATCCAAAAACATCTAAAGCACCATTGATGTTGTTTTCTGTGGAGTTGTGAAGATATTGACTCTTTTGTTCGTACTAAATTTTGGACAATGTCCGTTACAAGTATGCAATAACAAGACTCTTCAAGTTCCAATATTTAGTAAGAATACATCTATAAAGCAAACCTTAAAATGCTAAGAGGTTAGTTCCTCGGAAGTTAAAACGTATACATTAATAGACCAAAAAAGTGCAAAAGCATGATCAAGAAAACAATGGAATGATAACATCAAAGCCTTGCACTTAACCTAGATTAAATTACAATAACTTCTTACATGAAACCAAAACGCGAGCAAGAATGTATATATCAGATTGAATGATAACTTTAACAATAGACTTACGATAATAATTTTTTTCCGCAAATTGAATTATTTCGCGGCAAATATACATGTATAAATTCAACGTAATTTTTATGTTTTCTAGCAAATAAAAATTTTTAGATTTGAAAGGTTTTCTGTTTTTAACTTGTTTATTATAAGTAGAGTTTGTTAAAAAGGTGGTACCGGCAGTGGCGCACCACATAAAAGTAGGTACGTAATATACAATATTAGCGAAAAATAATATTGTTACCTTCTCCTGTCATCTTGATGTCCACTGTGGCAATTGGCAACCGCTCTGGTTGATTGATTGATTGATTGATTTTCTACCAGAGCAGGGCTGGTCCTTACATCCCTAACACTGAAGCTTAGTAGCTTATTGTATTATTCCTGCTTCGGTTTTGTTTTACTTAAACAGGTTAGTTTCCCGCAATCAGGCTTAACAGCCTATGTAGTAATCTTTCTCCATTGGTAGTTCAATTGTGCTTCCCATAGCGAATCTGCGTTGAGCTAACGCTGCACATTCGAAAATAATGTGAGAGGCTGTTTCCTCCTCCTCATTGCAAAGTCTACATAAGGGCTCATCTTTGTAGATCCCCATCTTATGCAAGTGGCCTCTCAAACAGCCATGTCCTGTTAATAGACATGTTGCTGCTCTAAGCTGTATCTTGTTTAATTCAAGCAGGTCAGCAGTCAGATGTTGCGACGGTCTTCCCATCATCCGTTTGCTGTGCTTTTGTCCAGCTGCATGTTTCCAATTTAATTGGTGTTGTGTTATAATCCACTCATTAATTGCACCACGCACTGCACTCTTGGTAATACCTAGACCCGGTTCAGGGCCTATATAATTCATTTTTGAACCTTCCCTCGCTAGCTGGTCTGCAATTTCATTGCCCGCTATGCCCCTGTGCCCTGGCACCCACACCAGTGTGACCTTGTTGTGTTTAGACAGAGCCATTAGGGTTTGCAGGCACTCCATACTAGTTTGGAGGTTATGCGATAGGATGCTAGTGCCTTTAAGGCTGCCTGACTGTCAGAGAGAATGCACATCGTCTCACCCTGCGGTCGCCGACGCAGACTCTCCCACGCGCAGGTTTGTATAGCATATATTTCTGTTTGAAATACCGTGGTGTATCGCCCAAGTGATACACATACTTTGTATCCCTGGTTTTCCTCATATAACCCAACGCCAGATGTAGTGCCCGTTTTGGACCCATCTGTGTACCAGACTAGTGTTCTTGGTTTTCTCCCCTCTCCATCCCTCCATTCTTCCCAATTCAAGAAAACTTTGAAAGGTTTGTCATAGGAGATCCTAGAGATTGTTGTATCACTACCCATATCATAGATAGGGTTTGTTACTACCGCTTCTATTCTGGTGTGCCCAGATCCACTGTGGGATCTCCAGTTGCTTGTATTTTTCAGTCTGTATGCCCCCATTCTGGCTTCTCCCTTGATATAAATCTCAAGAGGAGGTAGGTTTAGTATGGTTTCCATAGCAGCTGTTGGAGTGCTTTTAATATCTCCTGTTATACATAGACATGTCAGTCTCCGAATTTTCGAGAGACTAGTTATCGCATGCTTCTGTGTGATCTTAGGCCACCAAACCAGGCAGTCATAAGTTATCATGGGTCTTACCACCATAATGTACAACCAGTACGTCATATGTGGTTTGGGTCCCCATGTTTTCCCAACTGTTCTACGGGTTGTCATTAACACCCTCTTACATTTGTCGGTCATTTTTTGTAAATGTGAGTTCCAGTTCAGTTTAGAGTCCAAGGTTACACCTAAGAACTTAGCCTCCTGACTGATCTGTACTACTTCGTTGCAAAGAATCGGCTCCCTTAAACCAACCGCTCTGGTAAGCTGCGTAGAATTGCAACATCAGCAACGCTTCCATTGTCGATTCATTCAGCCGTCGACGGTGTTGTGAATACGTTGTCGTATACTTCGAAAATGATCGTTGGACATCCAGTGAAGTAAAATTTGCAAATGTCAGATATTCCTTTTCCTCATCTGGGCACTCTTGATTTTCAGTTATAGACCGAACCTTTTGTAAATCAGAATTTTTCGTTAAAATTGCACCATATTCTTTAGCAACATCGACTCCTATAGTGTTCGTCAAGTTTTCTTGAGCGGCTTGTAAATTGTTTATGCAATTTAATGCGTCTCGTGCAGATAAGTGACTGTTTTCTAATTGCTCAATAGCTTGTGCAACTTCAGAATAGTTCATGGAAATTTCATCTATTTGTTGTTGAACGTCCGAATAGGAAAAAAGTTCAAACTGCTGCAGAATCATTTAAATCAAGTTTCAAGATGACATTTTTCACTTGTGAAAAATATTTCTGATAGTAAGATATTGCCTGGAGTCATGTTCCCCATCGCGTTATTACAGGCTGAGGTGGTGGTGGTAATTTCGGACACAATTGTTTGAATACACGGTTGTGTTTGGGAGATTTGATGAACACTTTTGGTAGATGCTATTAACTTATCCACCATCGGATACTTCTTTCGAATGGTTTCTGCTACGAGGTGACATGCGTGTATGAGGCATATTATGTGAAGAAGAGTCGGAAAGCATATTTTCAAATCCTACCAACTCTCAGCATTGTGGCGGCTCCGTCAGTAACGAACATTGTGACTTGGGTTCCTGTGATACAAAATTCTCTCAACGAATCTTTTATTATCTTGACAACGGTCTGCATTAGTTTTCTAAATCCTTTTACTGGATAACAACAATGAAGCTAGTGGACCATCACGTTTTAAAGGACGCGCTACAACATGAATGACGCTGTGTTTCTGGGCATCAGTTGTTTCATCCACACATAAGCAAATTCTCTTATTTCTCAACTCGTCTTTTATACATTCCTTTACTGTACCTTGCACACGTGGCAAATGGTACCGTAATTGCATTGATGTTGGCAGCTTCCATGAGCGAACGTACTTAGCCCAAAAAAGACGAAAGTATTCAATAGATACTAGATGTTGTGGGATGTTGCACACACTTAACATAAAAATAAAATCATATAAAAGTTGCCAGTATGGAATAATGTTTCTTAAATTCAATACATGACGTTTACTTTTACAATGTTTTCTACATTCAAACCTATCGCGACTTAGCAATCCGCTATTGCATATTGTGCAATAAATATGCGGACTTCTATACTCTAATCCAGGGAAATGCCTGAGATATTTATTCACATTGGAAGGGAACGTTGCACCCTTTGGGCCCATCTCCGCGTACTTATTTGGCGTGCAGCGTGCAACGTGCTGTCGCTTTGAACTTTCTCGCGATACTGTCGAGATCGACTACGAGTTGAAAATTACCCCTACCCACGCCGCTATCGCTACGCTACTGCCATCCGGTACCACGTTTTTAACAATTATAAGTTAAAATATTAACAAAAAATACGATGAACTTACTATACACGCATGTACCCACCTTGATTGGCTACTCCTACTACAATTACGTGCTACTGGCGATCTATAGAATATGCGCATTGCGATGAAATTCGAAATTTAAATACAAAAGACCTAAACAGGGGTGTCCCCGCAAACTGGTAGTAGGATAAACTACTGCCTAGTAAAACGGTTAAAAAGTTATCCAAAGTATTTCTAATGCTTTTCTTAGTTTGAAATATTAACGCAAACAATGAGTGGTTGTGTTGTTTTTAAGGTATTCTACACCTCGAAGACAGGCAATTGGGCCCCTAATAAGTTACTACTGTTCTTACACTAAATTGGTCTATAAACCCACAAAGTTTAATTTAAATCGGTTTTTTTTTTGTGAATAAATTAAGCATCGGGCAATATAAATGAGGAACCTTCTTAGGAGATTCTAAATATACAATCACAATTTGAAATCACCAAAAACTACGTTACTGCGTCTTTCTGTAGGTTGATTTTAATATGTGTCCACCTGAACGTGTTTAGAATTAAATTTGCATAAAAGAGGTTCTGATGTATAATGTTAAAGATAAGAATACAGATTGTATTTCTCTTTAAATCATAAATTGAAAAAACCGTATTTATAGGACGAGCTGATTTAAATTAACCTAGTAACCGTCAGATAAGGAAGTCATTAAAATTCTAAAATAAAGTAGCTTACGGTACTGTATATGATCTAATAATAATCATATCATTTATTATCCATTCCTACGTGTTCCATTTTCGATTATAGACTACATCACCTTTTAATGTTACCTGTCCCCAACGCACACGATGGCATTTCAGCTAAAATGTTTCCCCCAGGTACCTTTTTCAGCGACCATATCGCATAATATTCATTCATACCTACGCACAAATGACAATACGTGAGGCGCCAGACATGTCGTTTTGACGGATTTATTTACCTTTCACTATCTCAGGTGCAATGGAGGCCACTATTGCGGATAGACACGCGGTATACGTGTACCGAATGCCTATGTGTGTGTGTAAGTATACGCGGAAAAAGAATATCTATGGAACAGAATCGACCTGCACAAGCGAGATATCGCCCACTTAACAGAAATACGGCGCCGGTACTTTCGGTTTTAGGATTTTTCAAATGCGCAAAGTGGAACGTCGAATATCTTGCATTTCTAGCGTCCACGATAAATCATCAACGCTCTTGCCTTGTCATTGTCTGATTGCCTTCAAGAAGAAACCAACCCCTGAGGATATTACTCTAGGAAATGCAATGATGATTTACTATCGATTATACGATTGAAGCTAATAACACTTATTATAGATGATGCAATTTAGCAAACGAAAACGGAATAAATCACACGTATGTCTAATGGTACATCTGATCATGATTTCTTAAAAAGATGGGATCGATAACGTTGATAAAGTGCACAAACATTATTTTAGACAATACGAAATTATCCATAAATACTGCACGATATGCAAGGTGAACCGTTTAACTTGAAACAATAACATCTACAAAACAATACGAGTATTTTAAAAGAAAAATATGTCAAATAAAGATTTTTTCCTCTATGGGGGAAATAAAATTGTGATACTTTTAGTTGACACTGACCACGTTCTCAAGTTAATTTCTTAGTTTATTTGTATCTTCAGTTTTGTCAGAAACACTTTTATACGACTACAACATTACAGAATATAATCCTCTCGGATTTCTTTATTTCCATAATTTCAGAAAATCATTAACATAAAAGATATACATTTTTCCAATAGTTGGAAAAAGTATTTTCATAAAGTTCAAGCTGATGACTAGGAAATCCTAAATTCTTGTCAATTCTTTGTCATGACTTTCCATAAGAGTTTTCCAAGTAATATTCCTGCAACCATGTCTAATCCACTCTCTCATGTTTTGTTAGTACACTCTCAATTTATTTGAAGTAGTTAACGGCTTCGTGGCCCAGTGGTATGTAAGAGGGCCTCCTTCTGACTGGCAGAAGTAGACGCTGTGCATTTGAATATAACCAAGGGTGATCTTGAGGTGGTAGTAACAATGCCATGGAATACTTTACACACTAAAAGACTCCAGAAATTCTGACAAACTTGAAACCCGTTGGATTGTCAGCAGCCTTAAAAAAAATGTTATAATATTACAGTCACATAAAAATGTTAGGGTTAACCATTCGTAGTGTAAACTCAGCTTGCCTCATCTTCCAAATTTTGCATGAGTTAATAAGCAACCGTACTTTGCAATAAGAATAATTCTGTTTGTGTAATTCACTTTGGATATGTCCTTCATTATTACTTAAAAATGTAAAGTATACAAAGAATGGCTTTTAGCTAAATCTATCGTACTTAATAAACAGTGATATAGTAAACGCTTCAAAATATTGTAGGTTATGTAATATCTATCACCAAAGATTTTTGTTTAAAAACTTTTTCTCTAATTTACTTATGGAAGAAGTTATCTCTCATCGGCACACTGTACGAGGATGGTATGATAAATGCCTCTGTTAAGGAAAATCAACGCAATTGTTTTGTATTTAGTAAATTTTTTTCTCGACATATTCCCCTTGTAGCTTTATACACTTAGTCCAGGGATGTTTCAACTTTTTTAAGCCGTCCATATAAGAGGATTTATCGAACTCTGCAAAGTAGGCCTCTGTTTCGGTAATGATCCCTTCCTTAGACGTGAACCGTTTACCGCCAAGCCATTTTCCAAATCTGATGAATATGGTGAATGGAACACCAATGCGTACCGTAACTGGACTAGTTTTGCTGTCGCAATTTCCGATGGGGAGTCCGGGGCGTTATCGTGATGGTTGAGAATTTTTTTCTTCGCTAGATAGAGTCTTTTCCTCTTTAGTTAGTTCAGTGTTGAATCGTTCCAATAAATCAGCATGGTACTGTCCCGTAATTTTCCTTCTCTTCTCCAAATAATCAATTAAGATTATGCCTTGCGAATCCCAAAAAATCGTCGCCGTAACTTTTCCGGCTGGTGGAATCCTCTTCACCTTCTTTGGCGCACGTTTGTCGGGAAAACCCCATTTTGCCAACTGACCTTTGGTTTCTGGCGTGTAGTGATGTATCCGTGTCTCATCTACAGTCACATAACACCGCAGAAACTCACTCCTATTACGCTTAAACATGCCTAAACATTGCCCTTGAAGTTATCACGCGATTCCGTTTTTGATCAATCGTTCTTGATTTCTGCAGTTCTACGTTTTCCCATCCAAAAATAGAAATTGAATCATTGACCGGTATTGTTCTTTTTCCATGATTCCACAAATACATAAACTTGCTTACTTTTAACCACTCTCAATACAACACTACTTGATGAATCGCCCCCAAATTTTGACAGACGTCGACTAAAGAATGGTAGTCACAGTCGGTAACGCAGATTTTGACACAGACCGCCATCTGTCTCCGAACATGGGTACTTCTCATATCACCCTTGTATATTAGTATATTTTAAATTATGTACGGTTTTTGGACAAATTTGCTATTTCACTCGAATGAAATGTAAAATATAATATATTCTGAATAGACGTCTTCTGAAAAATTGCTCTAGATACTAAGTGTAAATGTGACTATATGCAAACGCAAAGTTAATAGAAATAGAGGGAACGTTTTGTTTACTTATTTTTATTACAAAGTGCTTTATATATTACTATTTGAATAGTAAAGGTAGTTTACTTTGAAAACAGTAGGACCTAGAGCACTGCACGGCCTATTTTTCACAGCCCGGCCCGCCCGTGGCCCGTTGCAACATGGAGTAGGCCCGCCCGTTGCGTTCATTACCTCGGCACAAGGCCCGCCCGGCCCGGCCCGTTAGGAAATTTAGGCCCGTTTGGCCCGTCTAAATTATTTTAGCCTGTTTAAGTAATTATATCTGCACCGTCTATTTCTAATCATTTTTTAATTACTACATTATAATGAGTAGAATGAAACATTCATTTTGTTTGTTCTTGTATACTATATTGTATGAAACCAAAAGAAAACGTAACATAACATTGCATACATTAAAATTGTTAATACAAAACGATAACGTACAAACTAAACAGCATTTACTGCATACTTTATATCTATTCGATGTAGTTAATAAAACATTCTCGGCCCGTCAGGCCCGTACAATTTTAGGCCCGGCCCGCAATGAAAAGAGATGAGGCCCGCCCGAGCCCGCCCGCGGGCCCGGGCGGGCCGAGCGAGCCGGGCTTTTCCTAGCCCGTACAGTGCTCTAGTAGGACCTACAGCGTGTCCCCGTATTAACGCATGGATAGGTAAGGCAGACAAAAAATTAATGAGTTGAAATTTCATCTTTTGGGGTTCAGCCATGCTTGAATAGTAAGTAATTTATGCCATAATTTTATTGCCGAAAAATGAAGTATATCTTGGAGATTTACAAAAAAGAAATTTTATCAATTATTAAAATTTATTTTCCACAGGAGATACGATAATAGGGTTATTAAAAAACAATGTTCAGATTAATAAATTACGCTAGTACTTAGTATGTAAGCATAGTTGAACCCCAAAAAGATGAAAATTCAACTCAATAATTTCCTGTCTGCCTTACCTATCCATGCGTTAATCCAGGGACACACTATATATGTATATACACTAGCCGCATTATAAAATCGAATCTGTTCTTGTAAGTTTGTAAGAAAAAAGTCTGTTGTCTCCTCGACACCACACAACTTTTAATTAGAATTTCTTTTTCTGAAAATGTTTTATGCAGCTGTCTCGCTCTCTATAAAGTTATACAGCTGTGTCACCCTGTATGAAAGAACATTTTAATGGGATTGAGCTAAATGTGTTTAATTATCACCTTTTATCAGTTTCAGAATTTCTTTATAATTGGATCTAGATGTCTTTTTAAGATTAAATAACAAGAAATACTATGTTGCTAAAATTTAAGATTTTCGCAATACCAGTAAAACCAGAAATGTATATTCTTCTTAAGAACTCCGTAATAAAATCAAAACAAAATCAATATTACTAAAATATATTCAGACAAAAGTATTACAGAGTACATAATTGTCGTATTATTGAAGTTAATCTTTAAAGAAATGCAGTGCCAATGTGTAATGGTACTGATATCTGGAGTATCTTGTTTAAAGAGATTTAAATCACATTTATTTCATTTATTAAACTAATATTGAATGATAGAGATCTTTAGTATCAACTTTTATTGCTGAAATTTTGCGTTTCTCTTATATTTCAATAACAGATGTTACGTAGGGAAATCCATGTTGGCTTCTATTTCAAATCACTTCTTCCCTTTGAGACCTTTTACGTAAGGCATTACCTTATACGGAATTTTTAATCTTACATTGTGCGTTGGTATAATTGTTTTTTCTCTATATTTAAATAACATGCAAGTGTAGCAACATGAAACGACCGTGCTATACATAAAAGGATAGTCTCCATATTGAAATGCACATATATTTACACCAAATAGCTGTTACAATTATAGGCGGTGAGTGGGAGTCCTGTAATACGTCAGGTTCTGTCGATTCGAAGCATGCGACTACCTGTGGTCTTCAGTTGCATCCAAGAAATTACGAACAACAAGCATCCTACGAAAGGAAGTTTTATGTCTAAACAGGTCTACCTTTTATGACATTTTAGGAAACGAAAATTGTAAACATCTCCGCAGCAAGTTTCCGCTCCATCTGGTAACTGTTGCGAACAAAGATGATAAAAAAGCGGTTCGCCTGGTCGTCGACAATGTTCCGTTTCAAGAAATCTGTTATTAGAGCCTACGTTATCTTGATGTAAAAGTTTCTGGTCGCCCATGATGATAAAGTACCATTAATGGCGCTGGCGTTTATAAACATCAACATACTCTTTTCCGTCTATTATTTTCAAAGGCTGCACTTCGATTTGGTATAATTAGCATAATTTATGTAAATTGAGGCGTAGGTTAAGTTATATTGAAACAGAACAAATGCGCGCTTTGAACTAACGTCCACAAACATCTGTATGCACGTAATGCTGTACACATGCATTTTAGGTCACTGAACTGATAATCTATACAAATAAATGTAAGAATTTTATAAATATACCTACTACAATGAGGTTGAAATCAACTTAATGCCTTTGACATTGTCTTCATGGGTGTTTCGTGTCGTTTTCGAATAAATTTATGCTTACTTTAAATTTACGGTGTATTCTGAGTCACACTTGAAGGAAGATGGATTTTTCTTTAATTTACTTAAAGGATGCACATTTTAAATTAAATAGTACATGTTAGTGTTAAAATTGTATATATGTTAGTGTTAAAACGTATACCAATTTACGATAATTAAATTGTAGAATAGTTTTGTTATTTGATACTTTAACCAGTTATTATATAGAACACCTAGTTACTCTATAAAGTAACGTAATTGCAAAACAAAAATATAAAATAAATAGATGGGAGGATAAGTAAAATAAAATAAAAGAAATCCTTTATAATAATTGTCATCAGTGACATCTAGTACGATAGCAAGTATAGACCTAGGATCTCCTTTTCCACGGTCTACGTGAGGAACTTATACGAACAGTTGAACCAATAGTTGCAGAGGGCTTTTCCTAATTGAAGTAATTTTCATCTTTTTCGCTTGTTGAAATAAACCTTCTTTAGCGTCATAACGTTCATTTATCGTCGATATGTTTCTGTGGCACAATATACATCGTGGATATTGAACCGTTTTTTAAGCAATCAGTGTGAAATCATCATCAAAGTGAAATCACACATTTTCTTCACGCTCTTTTCCATTCGCTTTATTTTCATTTTCGAGGTTTTCTTTATCGCTTTCTTCCATGTTTAGTTCTTCAGTTCCCTTTTGCATGTTTTGCAAAAGCTTGTTGAAATCTTCTTTATCCTGTAATGAACCTATTATTTCTTTTGGCAAAGAAGAACTTGTTAAACCAACTTTTGCATCCACACCAAACATTGCCTTATACGTCTTTTTATTTATGCCAGCACGATTTTTCCTTAACTGAACAAAATGCAGGCCTTTATTCCTTTTGTTTGTGCTATTTTGTTGCATCCAAGTGGTAAACACGTTTTCCAGATCCTGATTCTTTGGCTTTGGCTGTACATTGGGTTTCCGTGCCCAATTTTTTGCTACGGGCACGTAACTCTTAAACATTCTATCATGTTATTACAACATTCGCGACCATTGTCCGATTACAGAATGCTAGGAGAAATTATGTAAGGTGGCTCTGGTAAACCACGATAAATTTATAAATACCATCTGAGTGGGATTGGAAATCAAACAAATCCGCTTGACGGTTACTATTTAAATGCTGAGAAATTATTGGTTCCTTTCCTTTCACACTTCTTCTTCTACTGGCATGCTTCATAGTTTTCCAGAAAATTTTTAATCTCTTCCTGCGTTATACTCGTTAATTAGTTCTTTACCCATCTGATCTCGTCCTCCACATCCTATTGCAAGGTAAGTATCGTAAAGCACATCATAAAAGACCACTTCACAGTCTATTTCTTTCATCGGTAATTAATTTTTATTAATTATATCACAATCTTGGAATCTGATGGAACTTTCTTCTGATATTCCTTGTTGTGGAGTAGAATGTTGGTAACACTGGGAGATACAAGATGTCAGTAGTTTATGTATAAGTCGTTTTACCTGTTATGTATTAACCGATATTGTAATTGAGTATATTGATTAAAGTGCTTAACAGTACATGTGTTTTATTACAACAACTAAACAACAAGCAATATAACATGGTGACAGCGGTAATCGAATATTGACTAAAAAAGTAAGATAAAATAAAATGGAGGTTAAAAACGAGAATTCGGAATTACTGCAAACAGTACAATACATATATCAACCCACAGAACCACTAGATAAAATTAATTATGAAGGAAATGTAGTATTGAACTGGGAAAGATTTAAAAGAAAGTTTAATATTTATATGGAAGCCTTTTATGAAGGTAATATTACAGAAAATAAGAAAATAGCAATGTTCTTACATGCACTTGGTGACGAAGGTTATGAAATATATACTTCTTTTAACATGAGGGAAGAAGACACAAGGCAATTGACAGGTATTATTGAGAAGTTTGATGAACATTTCACACCAAAAGTAAATATTACGTATGAAAGATACATATTCTTTAATCGTAAACAAAAAGAAAGTGAAACGTATGAACAATATGTAACTGTACTGAAGAATTTAAGCAATAATTGCAAATTTAAAGATCTGAGAGATGAATTGGTGAAAGATATTTTTGTAGTGGTATCCGAGACAAAGATGCGAAGGAAATATTATTAAAAACGCAAAATTTAACATTGGAAAAAGCTCTAGATGTTTGTCGAGCAAGAAACATAGCATCAAAGCAAGCCAAAGAATTGAACAAAGAAGACGAGGTCAACGTACATTACTTAAAGAAAAAAGTCGAAAGTGGAAATAAGAAAGAAGAAAGAAACAAGTGCGGAAGATGTGGTACAACACATGGATATAGACAATGCATTGCATATGGAAAAAAATGTTCAAACTGCGGAGGACCAAACCACTTTGCAAGGATGTGTAGGGGAAAGAAAAAGAAGGAAGTAAAGAAGCAAAGAAGAACAAACATACCAATGAAGCATGACATATTAATGCCAAAAATTACTCTAATGGAAGATCGCGAAGAAATACAAAGAAATAAGATAAAGACTAAGGAAACTCATGATAAAAATGCAAAGGACGCAAGCACATTTAAGGAAAAGCAAAGTATCGTATTCAAAAAGAAACCAGAGGAGATTGGTGTGAAGGACAAATCGAGAAGAGAACTGAATGGCCAAGATCATACATAGTAAAGGACATGAATGGAACTCAATACAGACGGAATGAAACACACATTCGAGACACAGGACGCGATAATAAGAATAATAATGACTATGTGAATGGAAACAACAACAGGATAGTAGAACATAACGAAGAAGGCAACGAACGAAATAATAAAGAAGGTGACGGAAACCGTGAAACTAAATTTTTGACTAGATTAGACCAATACAAGACTAGATCAGGTAGAGTAGTAAAAGGAACGTTTTACAGAGAATAAACATAGCAGGCTGAAACATTTTGTAAGTTAAGTTAGGATTAAGTAAAAGTCAGGTTTGATTGTAAAGAAAATAAAAATACTAAATACATAAATAAAAAGGGAAGGTGTTGTGGAGTAGAATGTTGGTAACACTGGGAGATACAAGATGTCAGTAGTTTATGTATAAGTCGTTTTACCTGTTATGTATTAACCGATATTGTAATTGAGTATATTGATTAAAGTGCTTAACAGTACATGTGTTTTATTACAACAATAAAACAACAAGCAATATAACATTCCTTAACAAGTTTCTATTCGTTTTTGTTTGTTTTTTATTTATCAAGTCCGTAAACTTTTGGTTCGTTCTTCTTATCTCACTTCATTGGTAATATGACTAAGCAGGATTTTTTTCCACAGCGCCAGTTAAAACTCAAGTTGATACATTTTTGATAGAATGCAGTCGATATTCTACATAATAACTAGCTAAAGTATTAAATAACAAATTATTTATTTTTATGAAATGACAAGTTATTTCATGGAATATCAGATTTCACACTTTAATGGTGACATATGTACTTTGCCGCAAAACCATAGTTTTTTTTAGCTTTTAATTGCTTCATTCAATATTTACACATAAGTAACGATGTTTTGATTATGTTTTTAACATTTGTTAATAATCCGAAAAATATCTTAGCCTGAAAGGCACGCATTGGATTAGGGTTGCAACCTCTTCTTCTCGATTTTGGTGCCATATTTCTTGCAATCGCCCTAAGAGCTGTGCTAGTGTCCTTGAAGGATGTACATGTTCTCGAGGCTTCTTGCCCATATCATCAAATAAATGCTCAATAGGATTTAGGTCCGAACTTCGAGGTGGCCAGTTTCAAATTTTTATATTCGCAGCAATAAGCTCGTCTGTTACGATATTCGCTATGTGTGGACGATCGTTATCCTGCATTAAAATGAATTCTGGTCTGTGAAGAGCTGCCGAAGGTTCCACAGTAGAGATGATAACCTCATCTCTATATCTTAATAGTGAGCACAGAGCGTCGGTTTATCACTACAAGATTCGTACGTTCGGCCAAACTTATACCTCCCCATACCATAACAGACCCTCCACCAAATCTGTCGATTCTCCTCTGACAGCACATTTCGTAAATCGCTTCCCTGGCATTCTCCAATCTCTTTCCCGTTGATCATTGGTGAAGAGGCAAAACTTTGGCTCGTCTGTGAATAACACCATGTCTCCATTCCTCAATACCTCAATTAACAAGTTGTCGAGCAAATTTGAGTCCAGCTCTTTTATGAGCTGAGGTCAAAGTGGGCCTGTAGCAGGTCCATGAGACTTCAAATCTGCATTCTTTGGTCCTTTTTTTACCATATCCAGGTTTACGACGTTACCAGTAGCACGCTGAAGGTCTTGTTTTGATTCCCTCGCAGTGCAAAACCTTTTTCTATTAGTCAAAAAAGGTCTAATGGTAATTTATTCGTATTGTTAATTAAAATTAATGCATATATTTTCTGCTATTACAATAAAAAACAACAAAAGTTATTTCATTTATAAAAAAACTTCTTATTCATCGAAATGTTTAATTAAAAAAATATGATCCCTTAATTTTACGGCGAAATGTATATATGATATAGACAATAATGGAGTGAGAACAAAGCTAGTTTATTAACATTTCCTATAAGCTTTCATGTTTAGCGGCTCTGTAATTTACCATCATGAATCCTAAACCTTCTGCATGTTGCACTTATCGATACGATCAATACACCAGCCATGTGCCACATCTACAAAACTAATTGTGTAAGAGAACCAAACGTTTACACAACTCAGTCTTGATTTGTCTTGATAACGAATAGCAATAATTAAATATTGTTTTTAAGGGAATATACATGCCTTAAACTTAACCTCGTGATCAAATACAATCCCAAGATTGTTTTCTACATATTATGTATAATAGTTTATATAACTCCATTGGGCCGTCACTACACATTACTTACAGCTAAAATACTTTAATGTTGAAAATATTAAATGTTACTGACGATTATACCTGCTGTCTAATGCTATAAATTCCTATACTAGTATCATTATTTGAACTTTACTTGTTAGTTCACTATTTTATTTGTAGATTAAATTCAATTTTTTCTTTTCACAGTAGGCGGAATGTCGCGGCCCCCTAAGCCTGCGGCAACCGCGAAGAAAGTCGCCCCACCGGCTGTCCCACATGAATTCAGGCATTCGGGAAGTTCCTTCGGTTCAGCAGGGTATGCCTCCTCTGAAGATGCTGGTTTCTTGGCACCATCTGAACCCCCAGGAGTGCCTAGAGGTAAAGAAAAAATCCATTTCATTATTAAATTTTATACCGGAATGTAATTTTTATTGTGTAAACAAAAATGGCAATTTGCTTATAACAGCACCGCAATATTAAACAAATAAACATCTACATAAAATAACCTCATTTTAAGGAAGCATATACAAACGTACATTTTGCAAACCAGGGGACATGTTTTCAACAGCAATAAAAAATCCGGTTTAGTTTGTTAAAAACAGACACAGATGAAGGAAGGATCCAAAAGCGTACAATAATTGCACGCATAAACTTTAACACATAATAAAACGTGTGATTCAGATGTCTTCGAAAGACGATCGTTTGGAACACACGCACCATGTGCCGACAGCCTTCCATGACGTTGTCAAAGAGAGTAATAGCCCCGAAATAACTGTATACAATGTTCCCTTTTCGTTTTATTACAATAAATAATGTTTCTGGCTCTTTGTAAAATACTTAGTAAAATACATTGAAGTTATTGCAGAAAAATTATACAATTTTATTCAAGGGATTAGTTAATGGACCGAACGCGTAATTATTATTTTTAAGCAGAGTCGATTTCCAGTATTTTTAGATGGCTGATGAATTCTTGTGTTCCAGATTTTCTTTTGAAAATATTTTATGACTGTTTAGTTTGACGATTAACAGACATCAACACCATAATACTTCTGCCAACACTTTGATGCAATGCTGCACTAAAACGAAACTAACCCAATAGATGTTTATTATTCACAAATGCGCCGTATTATAGCGGCTTAAAAGCATTCTCCATGTATTCTCTAAAACTATAAGTGTTATAACTAGAGCCCGGTAACAGGGAGCCGTGCCATTGCCGTACCTGCGTAGTATACAAAAACAATAGTAAGAAAATAAAATTTTATTTGAAATTTTGTTCAATTTCACGAGAAAATTTACAGACATGCTATTTAACCAGGATCCTTAATTTCCTATTATGTGGTATTTTACCTAATCTATCATTACTTTTTCCACAGTAATT
This sequence comes from Dynastes maya, assembly GCA_029619315.2. Taxonomy (NCBI): domain Eukaryota; kingdom Metazoa; phylum Arthropoda; class Insecta; order Coleoptera; family Scarabaeidae; genus Dynastes; species Dynastes maya. The sequence goes on along the minus strand of JAROYE020000005.1, from coordinate 19,975,369 downwards.
TTTAAATACGATATTTGTCGAACAAGTTATTATAATTGTTGCAATACATTCACTGCTGTGAATGTGACATTTACAAATATCAGTATCCAAATGGGTACGTTCGATGATATACATTTATAAACATTTCCTCGTGTTGAGAAATAATTTTGTTAAATGTAACGTAAGAATATAAAACTATTTGAACAATAAAATCTTCACGTTTTTTGTCAAATACAACGGACAGTTAGGGAATTGTGTTGGAATAGCATCTTTTTTAAGCCTAGGATTTTTTAAACTTACAGTTATAGTTTCACCGGTCCTTGAATATATAGCTGTTGAAAAATAAATAATATCTTCTTTTACAAAGTGCAACTCACAAGCAAAACAGACAAAACGGCCGACGTCACCGTCCGAATCACGCTTTTAGGTTTCCCCGTTTTTATCGCTTCAGAAACGGTTTTATCGCTTATACAACACTAGAAAAACATTACAGGTATCACCAACTAAGTACGGAAATATCACTTCACAGTATTTTTTTAAATAAAACCAATATAATTTGGATAAAGCAATTCAAAACGCAGAAACGGTCTGAACGTGTAAACGCGTTTATGGCTGATCGTCCACCTAAGACAATATGCATCACAGCCTGCTGACGTCAGAGCGCCTAGGCCTTGTTATATAGCGGAGGTAACGGTACAACCGACCAATCGCAATGCTCGTGGTGGTAAACCTGCAACTGATAGCTACATTCATGTCATTTTATCAATTTCATGTCAATTTCTATGCAGCCTTTTGAGATATATTTAATTGTAAAACGAGGCTTTCCACAACCGGATACGATAGATCTATTAAATTAGGTTGTGCTATGAGTTATGGCATTCTACATTCGTTTTAAAGCAAGGAATAGGTATGTGTAGCTAACTGTACGTCATGCGTTAGTCTTGCAAATATTGGTTTGAATTGATCTGACCAGAGTATCAAATCGTTTATCGGTTCATATTGAACTTCTAGCCAGTAAACGTTGTTTAGAGGTTAAGTTTCTGACAGTCTAGTATATTTATAAAGATAATCACAGCAGAATAACAAAAAATGAGAAGGAGGTATTACTGTAATTAAATAAAATATTTATTGACTGAACAACATACACACATTTTGTTGGTTAGGATTAAGACACGACTATGTTAGGACGAAAATTCACGTTCGATTTGTAAAATGTAAAATCGATTCAAAGCAGCTAAAGCAAATCGTTGCTGTCAGTAGTAAAGCGAAATTAGTACAAAATTTTGCAATAATTTTGCACTAATTCTTACGCTAATTTCACACGCTAATTTCACACATGTGAATGTTACCTTAAACTATTTGCATTAGTCAAACGAACTATCAATTTAAATCGACTGATTTATATCTTCCTTCTTATTGCTAGCTGCATTGGATCGAAGTTCATCCTTTTGTTGGACTATTCTTGTGTAACTCAATTTGCTTTAAATGTAAAAAATAAAAATATCGAGTATTTTCCGATATACGCTTTTACAGTCGCGTAAAATTAAACTTTCTACTTTACAATTTTGCCAAAATTACTCACGGAATCGCGCCGTTTTTCATCGCAATACAGGTTCATTAAAGTATTAGTAAAAAAATTGAATCTTTTGATTAGCTGTTTATTTCTACCAACATAATAAACAGGCGAAAGCTGTTTAACGTGATGTAAAAGCAAGTAATACTATACTGATTACGAGAAAAATATTTTTTTAACATCAATTATTAGGTATTGTAGTAAAATGTTTATTGTCAAGGACAATAACTTATACATTGTTGCAGTTTGACAGAACAGCACTTGTTCAACATGTATTTGTTATTTCACTCCAATGTTGAAGTAGTTTAAGCCAACACAACAATACAAAAAATTATTAATTAAACCAATCATTTGCTGAATCAATGAATCCGCTTCTCTTAACGTAGATATGTAGGTATTCAAAGAATCCAATAGTAGGTATAATATAAAAAATGTCTTAAATTATGAACCTAAATAACCGTACACTCACTTATTTATATGTGCTGTATACGAAGAAGAAATACGTTTGATTCCGGTTAGTAGGCGAATTTATTCCGGGAATTCATTCTATATCTGAATAGTAATTAGGCTCGTTAATAATAATAAGAACGGATTCGAGTTTTCCTAGAAATTATTTCCAATTGTTTAATTATTCGAACGCGTAAATCGGCCAAACATACAAGGATTCGTAAGGAGACAGCGATGAATTGCCGCGCTTACAACGGGACTGAAATTCAATAAGATGTTGATTAAGCGGTATGAGGGTTGGCTGAGTGGGAAGCCTATATAAGAAGATTTCTAATGAATCAGAATTGTTCGCCAACAACCGTATGGGGGAGTGGAGGTTTTGCGAAATACGGAGAGGAAGTTTTGCTAAATAAATCAATTAAATTATGAAATCGTTAACGAGAAAACGTCTTTCGAAGCTCCAAGAAGACATTTAACAATAGCTGCTTAGGAATGAATTAATTTGAAACCTTCTAGGTAGCTGTAGTTATTAATTGTACATATGTATTTGCTAAACATGATATATAGAATTAATGCTATTGTGCTTACCAGTTATAATCAGTTTCCAGTTCTTTTCCTTATTATTTATTGTGTAGCATACCAACAGTTTGCAGTACGTTATTACGTATACAGTGCGCTCCTAAAGTGACAGAAGCTAGCGTTTTTAGAAAAAATAGGTCGATTTCTGTTTTTCGTGAACTAATTTTTGCCGTTATCGAGATTTAAATTCTGTTTTCGGTTTCATCGAAAGTGACGTCAACTTTTTTTAAATAGATCACCCTGTATATTTTTACATTTTTGGAAAGGTAATCGAAAGGCGAATCTAACGATATCACATACGTTGTACTTTAACTTAAGAAATATGACGATATGCAGCAATAAAGGTTTTGGTAACAATTAACAAAACGAGTTAAAATGAGAGAAAATAACGAGAACAAACAATGTATGTCAAATGCAGGATATAATAACAATAAACAACAAGAATAATTTACGCTTTTGGAATTGAGATTTGGCAGTTTGGCAATTGTTATAATTGCTTTGCTTAGCAACGAGCTCTTTAGATCAGTCTGGCGTCACAAGAAACAATTTGGCGCTCTTTCCTAGACAACTTTGCGTAACAACAAAAACAGATTACCGAAACCTTTATTGCTGCATATCGTCATATTTCTTAAGTTAAAGTATAACATGTGTGGTGTCGTTGGATTTGCTTTTCGACTGCCTTTCCAAAAACGTAAAAATATACATGGTGTTCTATTTAAAAAAAGAAAGTTAACGTCGCTTTCGGTGAAACCGGAAATACAATTGAAATGCCGATAACGACAAAAGTTAGTTCAAAAAAAAATAGAATTCGACCTTCTTTTCCTCAAAAACGCTAGATTCTGTCGTTCAAAAGTTAGCATGGGGAGACACTTTAGGACTTCACTGTATAATGTATATTTTAATGTTTTTACGAGGGCGTATTGAAAACTAATGCTTCCATGGCTATAACTTTATTAATAATAGATATATTGTTTACATATAAGTGTGAAATGGTGGTATAAACTGTCCTTTACCCATTGATGTAATCACTTTTCCACATAATCACCATTGACAGCAAAACATTTACGCCAACGTACTACGAGTTGCGCAAATCCGTCACGGAAAAAGTCTGAAGTCTTCGCACGGCACCATTTCCGCCCCTCCGCTATTACCTCTGCATCCGAAGAGAAACGCTTGCCCTTGAGATGTTCCTTAAGCTTCGGAAAGAGGAAGTCACAAGATTTGGGCTATACGGTGGATGAGGTAAAACGTCATGAAACCCAAACTTCTCTCTCCAGTGCTATACGCGCTCTCTGACTTGTGTGAGGCCGAGCGTTGTCATGATGCAGACTTGGTAGTTTGTCTAGACGAGCCCTACGCAGCCGTCGCTTCAGATTTGTTAGGGTACACGGCACTCAGTCTTCGATGGATATCAATGGGCGTTACACCCTGCGCAGTAAGAAATTCGATGACAGCTCGTTGCTTTAACCGCATGTGCATGCCGGTTGCCATTTTTAGAACTGTCGTGCGCAAACGCGATGTTGCTGAGAATCTCCACTAGGGAGACTTATGTACCAAGAGTTAAGGTAAATGGCAAACCACTTTTGACACTGTCTGGCCCATCATTATAAAAGTTATGACCATGGAGGCATTAGTTATCAATACGCCCTCGTAATTTTAAGAATCTTATATTAGAAACCAAGATTACAAATCATTCTCTAATTTCAGAAACTCTAGTCTTAAAGCTCGCGTAAGAAAGAGTGTTATTGACAAAAGCCTAAGAACAACGATTTTTCATTAGCACATTATCATCAAGTTAGTGAATTTGAAAAAGGGTGTACTGTAGACCTTCGCGTTATATTCATACAGAAAACCCCCCGATAGGCGGTTGTCACAATAATGCTGTGAAGGGAATATAGAACAATGGAACCAAAAAAGATTCTTGGGTTCTTCACCCCAATTGACGACTACCAACTAAGAGGATCATTATCTCTAGAGGCTCGCGATAGCGCATCTTAGCGCGAGATCACTTTTACATGTGCTAAATCCTCTACGCTGTAACCTTAATAAATCGAAGAAAATCCAACGATCAGTTTAACTTAAATGTGACGTAATAAACGTTGACTCATATTTATGGTTTCCTTACATTAGTTAAAATTTGAATTTCGCACATTATTTGCGCCCATTTGTATACTAGGTAGAAAGATAGTTTAACCTCATTTATGTATTCACGCTGGTTAAGTTTACACATATTCAAGATGTATCCTTTCACATCCCTTTCTTCACAAACAAGTAAACAACTGAGACATTCCTTTTACGGCAGATTTCCTGAATAGCTTTTGTTTACCAGGCACAAAGTTTACATTGCTGTTTTGTGGTACCTGCGCTTCCATATACTTGTAAATTTCTGCGCATGTACTTACAACAAAGAATCTTAAATGTAAGAAAAAAAGGATTAATGAACATTGGTAAAAGGAATGAAAGGAAAAAACAAAACTTGTACATATTAGAAATAACGCAACTACAGGAATTACTCCTTCTTGCAGTAGTTTTTAGACAAAATACCACCATACCTAAAAGGTCATGTATACTGAACTACGAGGGTATGCTGAAACATTTCCGGCTTAACACAGTATTCTTTTTGTCAAATTCAATTTTAAATCTTTGCCATTGCGCTCACTAAAGTGCGGACGGTGCGTTGTCTTGGTGGAACCTTCTTTTTCTTTAAATGCGGCCGTTTTTCCGCAATTTCTGTCTTCAGCTTGTCAAGTAATGATGCGTAGTATGTTCCCGTTATTGCTTTTCCTTTTGCAATATAGTCAATTAGCACAACTCCATGACTATCGCAAAAAACAGTCACTAACATTTTCCCGGCCGATGGAACAGTCTTCGTCTTTTTCGAAGCCGATTCACCCTTCGTAGTCCACTGTTTCGACTGTGCCTTGGCTTCAGGAGTGTACTGCTGTATTTAAGTTTCATCTACGTTATTAATCGACGCCAAAACTCCGACATGTATCACTTAAACTGCTTCAACAGGGCTTTAGAAATGTTGATTCGAATGCGTTTTTGGTTTGGAGTGAGTAAGCGCAGCACCCAATGCGCTGTTAGCTTTTTCATGCCCAAATCTTCAGTCAATATACGACAAACACGTTCTTTCGAGATGTTCAGAGCCTCTGCTAACTCTCTAACCTTATTTCGACGGTCGTCTTACACCATTTGAGGCACTTTTCCGATGTTGTCGGTAGTGATTGCAGTTTTTCGCCGTCCCGAACGTTCATCGTCAATCAAGCTAGTACGACCACGTTTAAATTTAACTGCCCAAAATTCTATTGTGGCAAATGATGGTGCAAGGTCCTCGTAGACAGCGTCCATCTTGGTTTTAATTTGCGTAGGCGAATTGCCTTTCAAATGCAAGAATTTGGTAACGGGTCGATATTCGATTTTTTCCAGTTTTATAAAAACACTAACATCGACTAACACAAACGACTACTCAACAACAACTGAACGTCCATTATTGCTGAAATTTTCAAAAGTATTTTTCGCATGTGAACATTTTTGACGAATAACACCATCTTCATGTTGACGCTTGAAACTTTTCTACCTTCGCATTATTTCTTACCGCTAGATTTGTAAATGTAGATCACTACCACTACTATTTTCACTACCTACCTTAAGCAACTAATAATTTTACAATGACAAGTTTAATTGACAAACCCAGATATTAATGAACAGATGATGACAAAGCAACAAATCATTCCAAATACTTTTCCTCCTTTAAATTCTTTTAATGGTTTATGTTTTATTAAATGTCTCTTTCGTTTAGTAGGATTTATTCGTTTTCTTGTATTACATCGCTACTTCACATACAGTAATAAACCCGTCAACATACAGAGACGACTATCTATAATAACCAAATTAACATAAAGAGTTGAAATGTTTTACTAACGAAGAAAACAGCTCAATTAGACATGTACGTTCCAACAGAGTGTAATATTCTGAGACTCGGATTTGGAGATGTGAATTTAAATTTTCTGATTAGTTCAATGTTAATTACCTTCCGACTTTTTAACTTCAATAGAGAACTTTCTATGTTAATTTGACTTGAAATGATGGCCATGAAGGTAACGTTGTTATATGAAAAGAAAAGAGGCAATCTCAATTTTCTTATATTTAGTCTTCATTTTGTTAGGTGCCGTTGAAATATATGTGAATATATGAGCCTTCATAATGATTAACAGAGTATCAATACTAATAATAAAAATAGCTCTGTCGATTTGTGCTGTGTAAATTTATTTAATTTAGGCTTTAAATGTTTTTGGAATCTTTGGTATTTCATAGCAAACATTCGATGTTTATAGCAATCATAAAACTCTTGACGCATGTTAACGGCCCAGTTGCAGACATACCGGCCGGTCGGGAACGACCCGAACGCTATAGTTGAATGTTGCACTGCGAGACTGCGATACGCATGACTTTTCTTATCTAAATGTGAGAGAGTCATCAAAAAGAAGGATTATTCAAACTAATGATTCATTGAATTAGAGTTTTTCTTAAATTCAAAAAGGCATTGTTAATTTTTGTATTTATAAGTTATTTATAAGGTTCGACAAACAAGTGCAACGTCAAAGGCGTATCGCGCAAAAGTAGGTACGTGAGATACAGTATCATTAAAAAATCATGTATTGTTACCTTTTATTGACGTCCTGATGTCCACTGCGAGAAAATACTACTGCCCCGATAAGCCGCGTAAAACTGCAACATAAGCAACGCTTCCACTCTCGATTCACTTAGCCTTCGACGTTTTATCTAAAAACGTTTTCGTGTATTTCGAAAATGATCGTTCTACATCTAGCGCAGTAGGATTTGCGTAATTCAGATATTCCTTTATCTCTTCTGCACTCTTTATTTTCAGTAATAGACTGAACCTTTTGTAAATCGGAATTTTTATTTAAAACTGCACGAAATTTTTGAGCGACATCTAGTCCTATAGGATCCGTCAAGCTTTCTTATTTCTCAACTCGTCTACTGTACAGTTTTTTACTGTACCCTGCAAATGTGGTAAATTGTATCGCAATTGTCTATTGGTTGGTAGTTTCCACGAGGGAACATATTTATTCCAAAAAAGACGAAAATGTTCATTGTCTACTAAGTGTTGTGGGATGTTGCACACACTTAGCATAAAAATAAAATCATACAGAAAGTCCCAGTATGGAATATTGTTGCTTAAATTCTGTACATGACGTTTGCATGTTGTTTGCATGACGTTTTCAAATGCAAGAATTTAGTGACGGGTCGATATTTGATTTTCTCCAGTTTTACAGAAACATTAACATCGACTGACCTGAACAATAGTTATGCAACAACTGAGCGTCCAACATGGCTCAAATTTTCAAAAGTATCTCTCAATGCATGCGCAATTATATTACCGGAATATTTTTGACGAGTAACGCCATCTTCGTGTTGAAGCCTGAATCTTTTCAGACTACCCTCGTACCTACAACCAATGATGATTTTCGGGAAAACGAGAACATAAATCTTCACTTAATGCTCTTTCTGTTCTTAATTTTCACATTTAAGTAACTTTTTCACTATACATATAAGTCCTAATATTTTCCAGCAGCGCAGCGATAAGACTTTCCGGTGACGCTAAACGACAAACCTTAAAAAATATCTACCTCATTCGCCTATATTCCAATTATAACACAACACTACATAAGCTATACAAATAAACCACCGATGTCAATTACTTTAAATTTCTAACATTTGTTTAGTGTTAAGAGCTAGCTTTGTATTCCTTGTTGTCCATTCTTTTGTTGGTCTCTTGTTATCTGTGGTCTATACACGTTGGTCCAAATACGAACAGACGATTGGCTTTGTGAATGGCAACAGCGCATTCGAGTCTCACTAAGAGACCCATTCCAGTCGCAGTATATCATAAAGCGAGCAGCGCTACGCACGCGTAATATAAACAGGCATATCCGCTCAATCACGTAATATTATAATTCAACGCCTTCTGACAAAATGTGTTAATACAGAATTACTGCGATTTTTTTCTGTATTCTCAAATTATATTAGAAAGTACAGTTTCTTATATTCATTTTGTTGCCGCTATGCGATATAGGAGAACGAAAAGTAGGAAAATAAACAACGATTCTTATAAAATTAAACTAAAGAAATATAACTTTGATTATTATACAAAATAAATTGAAATTATAACAACGTTACTTTTGTATTTGTTGCGTTTCAAAATACGTTTCACAGTACTTCTATTAACACCGATTTCGTCTGCAATTTACTGGCTAGAGCAAGGTTCGCCCATTTCAACCAACAAACCCTCACTTCTCTCTCCTCCCGCTCAGGAGGCATTTGACGAATTTCCGGCAAGGTACCATGTAATGATTTGTACCTTCTCTGCGGTTGTATGAACTAACATAATGTTTCCGAAATCCACGATTACTTGTTAGAACTTTGCGAGCGCATAGATAGACAAAGAGTGCGTCAGATAGGCCTCTCAGAACTACGGCAGTTGCGCACGGCGAGGCTAACCGGCGGGGATAAATGCAAGTATGCTAGATCGCGCTATGTACAATATATCTCGCACCCCGGTGTGACCTGAGCCAACGTGTATGTATGTAACGTTGTAAGCCATCACGAACGACCCCGTGGTGCGAAGTGTTTTCCCGTTCTTTTCCTTCGTGTTTGTGTAGTTTCATTTGTTGCGTTTTGTGGATCCAGTTGACTCTCTTGGCTAATGCCGGTCTATAAGGCCACAAACAAAAACAACAGCAATACTTTATATTTGTGTTAAAATATGTGTGCTTTCTACGCTGATTATATGTTCATACCAATATGTATAAAATTTTATTTACATGTGAGGAAAAATCGTAAAAAATCACTATAAATATTTATCTCATAGAAATTACGAAGCTTCTAATCGTAAAAAACAAGATTCATTTAAATGTAAATGATCTAGCGCATACAATATTTAATGGTTGCATAAAATCCCCCTATAATCTTCATCAAAGGCCTCTTGAAATTTGCTTCTATATACCAATGCACGACATCTCCAAGTGCACCAACTTAAAGAAAGCAACGCCAGAAGCAATCTCAATGCATCTCGCAAGATCAACAACGTCCTTGGCATAATATTACTGCTTAATTACGATAACTCGCCGCCGGTCAAATTCAACTAGATATGCATACATACACATCACACTCGCGCACACGTAATATACAGTCCCTCCTCCTTTTGAATGTTGCGCCAGATCCAAACGGGATCAACCACCTCTTCATCTTTCTCTATTTTGCCACACAGTACGAATAAGATAAAGCTTCTATCTCGGATAAATTATGGCCATGTTCATTATTTTTTGCTGATTGCCGCCCCAAGTCACAATTATAATGTGCAGTTACGGTAACGTTTAAAAAGCTTTGGCGTTGCAGCTTTATTGTTGTCTCAATCAAGAAAATAATTTCGTTTGATAATCGATACGATCGTAAAAATATTATTACCACTACGTAAATACTAATCAGGAACTAAAATGTTACTTCATAAAATATTGTTTTAATTGGCTTAATATTAACAATTTAATAGCATTGTAGTTGCAATAAAAAGAAAGTGTATAAAAGAAAATTTACTACATTTCTGTTTGCTTATTCTACCTTAAATTGTTAACGGATTCGTATTTCTTTTTGGTGCGTATTTTCAACGTAATTGACAATTATTGAAAGTACTGCGTTGTTGTATAAAGAACATCAATGTGTAAACACATTCTGCATTGCACAAATTAATTAAATTCCTCCGGACATGCGTTTCGCAGGTGTATCGATTTCCGTCCCCATCTCAGCTACATGTTACACGCAACAAAATCTGTAATCAGCTTCGTATGTCACTTCAATCCAATATAGGACCCGCTCCTCCGCCAAATGTATACTACGGAAAATCCTAGTTACTAGCAGCTGTAATTAGAAACTACATACATATAAAACTTTCCTAAAGTGTGTTTCTACTAGTTATTTCCCGTACAATCCGCACTAAGGAAGACTTATGCTGTATTTCCTGTATTAAATGTACTAAAGGTTACCGATATTAATCACCCCAGTTATTTAGTTTCTATAGTTTAGTTACTTTTGAGATTTATCATGTTTTAACCCTGTTTGAAATACTGATCTTTACAGTAGTAATTATTTTGTTTACATTTTTTTAACGTAGACGTTCGTGTCAAACTAATATTGTGAAGCTTACGGTAAATCTGAATATCTCAGAATTAAATTTTACAAAAGCATTATATTATTTTATTTTATCTGTTGCGATAGTGCAGATATTGTTAGTAAAATAAGTATGATTTGGTTGTAGACCAGCATAAAATGTTATTTTGTGAATTTTATTGCATCTTATACATTCGGTTATGTTCTCCAAAAGGTGAGTTGTCCAAATATAATATTTTAAGTTTGCTAGCATCTAAGACGAACACGAATCGAATATTTCTAAGTACTTGCTAACATTTTTTCATCGATGTAGAAAACCCATTTTGAACTGACCAATCTCTTTTGAAATCGAAGGTTTCTAGCCACACAAAAACAAATGAATCGAAAGCAAAATTATTACGAAGGTAATATACTGGAAGCATGTCTCAATAAAATTTCTAATAGATTTCGAAATCGTCGTACGGAGAAATATTGGCATTTTGAAAAAAGACTTAGAACGAAATGAATAAAAATAAAGCATGCTTGTTATATTCATACAGAAAAGTTGTCGGTTGGATGCAAGCTTTCCACTAGTGTTTTATTAACTAAGGTAAAGTCTAGAAGAACTAGAATTCTAATCAAATACATCATTGCCAGATTGAGTGATCATTGCCATAATGTTTTGATTCGATTATTTTAAAATTCTATATAGATCTCACAGAACTGCATCGATCGTTATATGAAAGACTATACATTGCAAAATTCTAAAAACTTGTCACTATATTAAAGCTTACATGTACTATTGAACCAAAATATTTTCAAAAATCTAAGACTTCCGGTTATGGAACAACTATGTTGCTATTTCTAACCATATTTAAAATATTTGCATTTTTAAAAAATTTTTACAGATGGACGAGTGTATGTGAATCTTTATGACTGAAAGTGTTGAAGGTGTAACTTGGAAAATTGAAATTTTTGCAGAGCTGTTGATCATACAGGGTAGGATTAGAAACCAAATGAAATCATTACGCATCTAGAATGCATACTTTTCAAGATATTTAGGAAAATATGTATTGTAATGCAATTTACTTCCAAAACAAAAAGTATCCACCAATGAGAATGTAGCTTCTGTATTTTTTTTTTAAATGCCATCCAACTTTGGAGACATCCAAGTTAGTTATGACCATTCTAATCCCAGCCTATCCGGTCAACATTTCTGCAAAATTTAAATTTTCCAAGTTAAACATCTTCGCAGTTTCAAAAGTTCAACAAATGTACATGTATCAAATATAGTTAGAAATAACAAGGTAGTTGTTTTATTAAGCAAACCATAAAATTGAATTAGGAATTCAAAAATGTAATGATATGCAGGATGTTCCATTTGAAATAAAGTTCACAGCTATTTCCGGTATAACCAGAAGTATCAGATAATTAAAAATATTTTAGTTCAATCGTATATGTCGGCTTTAGTGTACTGCAATGGTTTCAGAATTTTCTAACGTATACTCATTCAAATACTGATCGATGCAGTTCCTCATGAGACACTCTGTATTGGAGATATGGTGCATAATAAACGAAATGGTCGGTATATTTGGATTTTCACCAATGAATTAAAAAATATCTATAGAATATTTTATTCAACACAATATAATTGAAGCGTATAATGAAATTGTTCACAGTTCAGTGAAGATGATTCCACCGAACACACAATTCCCATCAAATTCGTGATTCGAGTTTACCATAAAATCTGTGGTGATTGATCAGATATTAAAATAAAATTGTCACGTCACATTAAATTCTATAATAATGATTAATTGTAGGAAAGACGTACTTATACACTTCTACCTTTATTGTTGAATTTATTGGGAAGGAAATGATATTTTTATTATCGAACATAGTACTGCTTGTTGTTGTGTCATGAATATTGATCAATATTCTTGCACGGGTCTAGACGATTACAATTTTAAACCACACGAAGCATTGAAATCGAGTATTGAGAGTCCAATGCTTAAATGAAGCGCCTCTGTGTAATGCTCACGTTTACCGCGTCTGATTTTAATATTTATGCAGACGTGGGCGTATAAAGACGACGTACATGTGTAGTAGAACGTATACTAACCATATTTTTACCGAGTGACAGTCATTTTTACAACTGAACGGTCATTAATCAAAATGGCAGACATCACTATAACCTGCGTAGTGTCATACAACGTATATAGAGGAAGTACATATGTCTTTGTTATTTTTATTAGTACGAAAGATGATGACCCTCAGTGACGTACCTAGAGCTTTTGCCACCTGGGGCGGTCCCCAATTTGCCGCCCTTTCTATATCAATCAAAATCAAGAGGGGTTACTAAGAATTACTGAACATAAATAAATAAATAGAAAATGTTACTTCCTTTGTTTAAACAGATTGTACACATAATGACAAAATGTAGTGTGTTTATAGATTTATTTTTATTGCTTTTTTATCATGTGTTAGTTGTTGTTCTATGGAAAGTGTCGCCAGATTTCGCAATCTTAAATCGCTCATTGTGGAACGAAGATAATTTTAATTAGTTTTAATTTGGAAGAGCGCCGTTCACAACGAGCGGCTATTGTTAAAATTTTTTTTTTAATATTACTATGTTGGGAACAGAGTTTTCCAACGTTTTGTTTGTTCTTGTAGAGCAGGTACATACATAAAACTCTAGATCCTTTCCCGTTCAATATGGAGCTGTTCTTCTTCAATGTCAACAAAGTTATTCACTTGACAGTCAAAATTTTCGTTTAAAAGGTTAGATGGTAATTTAGGTACGAATACTTCGCTGCAAGGATATGAAGTTGCTCAAAATGTACTGACAAACACATTGCTTTTTGTACTTGTTCTTCTAAAGATAACCCTACGTTTCGTGAATTTTCACCACTCATATTTTTTCTCTTGTAACGCGACGCTCAGTAGATATCTCCAAGTCTTCACAAATTTTCTTAACTGTTCTAACTACATTTTGCACTAGCGTGTCCCTTTTTCCAATGAAATACATTTGCAAAGAATTAAGTTTTAAATCACTTTGATAGATATTTAACACATTTGTTTGTTTGCCCGTCATTAATTCCCAAAAGAACGGATTCCTAAAAATTGAGGTAGCACAGAAAAGAAAGAGTTAGTAATATCCCGGTGTCTGATCTCGTTTTAATATTTTTTTCTTCAGATGATGGTGCCATTTGTAAAGTACTAATAACTGACAGGGCGCATGTATTTTTTTTTTCACTGATTAAGCATAAAAATTGTCGACGTCGAGTCGACCGCCGAAGTTAGCATGTACTTTTGTTAAGTTGCATGTTATAATCATTGATTCTGTTGATTACTACATTAGAACATTATATTATTTATGTTTATACAATTTAAAAATATAAAAAAATGTTCCCGGGGCGGAACGCCTCCCTTTAGGTACGCTACTAATGACGCTCTATTTTTGATTTTTCAGTTGTTTCTTTTTCATTCAGGTTAGTTTGGAAAAATATCCAATATTTATGCAAACTCAAGAATACTATTACAACTAATTTCATAAGTGATTAAAGAAGTTGATTTCGAAAATATACTGTAAAACCATTAAGTGAAGACGAAGGAAGTAGTGCTACGATTTTTGTTGTTTGTGCTTTTTAAATTTACCTCTAGTGCTGAATACTTGAAACCTTTCGATTGTTAGCTTGTTTGTTGCTTGCCTCAACTCAATAGTCAAAGGTTGATAGCATACGAGAAGTTTGTTAAAAAAATTGTTATTATTCATACATTCCAACATCGGAGAATGGTCTATTGTTGGTGCAGTTTAAATTGCAGAGAGTGTATTTGCAAAAAACCGCCTTGTTTGTACTTTTTCACTACAGTGCAACCAAATTTCCTGATTGTTAATGCAGTATATCTATGTGGTAACTATGTATAAATACACTTTTGGGTATGGCCGTTACCTCCGATGTATAACAAGGCCTTAAGCACTCTGGTGTCAGCAGGCTGTGACGTATATTGTGTTAGGTGAACGATCAGCCATAAACGTATTTACACATTCGGACGGTCTCTGCATTTTCAATTGGTTTATCCCAATTATATTGGTTTTACTTAAAAAAATTCTGTGTAGTGATATTTCCGTACTTTGTTGGTGATACCTGTAATATTTTTCTAGTGTTGTATAAGCGATAAAACCTTTCCTGATACGATAAAAACGGGATAACCTAAAAACTGTGGCGTCGGCTGTTTTATGTTTTGTTTGTTACAAGTTACACTTTGCAAAAGAAGATATTATTTATTTTTCAACAGCTAAAAAGATCCTAGGCTTAAAAAAGATGCTATTCCCTAACTGTCCGTTTTATTTGACAAAAAAACGTGAAGATGTTGTTCAAATAATTTAATATTCTTACGTTATATTTAACAAAATTATTTTTGAACACGAAGAGATGTTTTTAAATTTGTATCATAAACGTTCTGTTTTAATACAACATATTTTAAATTATATCACCGCACATAGCCATTTTGGATACTGATATATGTAAATGTCATATTCACAGCAGTGAACGTATTGCAACAATTATAATAACTTGTTCTACAAATACCCTACTTAAAAATTATTGTGGGAAAAATAATGATAGATTAGGTAAAACACCACATAATAGGAAATTAAAGACCCTGGTTAAATAGCATGTCTATACATTTTCTTGTGAAATTAAACAAAATTTCGAATAAAATTGCAATTACTGTATCATTTCAACCTCAGTTTCGCCCAAATACATGTACAATTACAAATAATAATAATTAGTCGTTTAAATTTGAACCACAAATGAAAACGGTGCTCGGTTACGTGTTTGGTTTTTGCTTTGAGACTTCGTTTTTCCAAAAGAACATCGAATGGGATGCGAAGAAAGGCTCAGTTGACGACTGGCATCCTCTTTAAACCGGAAGCCCTTCAAAACTAAAAAAAAAGGAAATGCAAAAAACGATTCCTTTAAAACTTAGGCAGATATCATGCATGGCCATACATCACCTAACCAGCGTGACGTCATCGAAGAGCGCTGAGGCCTTGTTATATCGGCGGTAACGGTTTGGCTGCTACTATTGTGAGATTGAAAGGGTAAAAGAAGTAGCAAGAGATAGGGAGAGTGAGGAGAAGACGGTGTAATGGCGGAAGTGATGTGTAAGACGTAAGATGTAAAACGTGTAGGACGATATAGTGAAGACGTATAATATGTAAAAGTCGTAGAGTGCAAGACGAATACCTTGAGCAGTAGGCGAGACTTTTTCTGTTTTATAGCATACTATACACGTCGGTCCAGATACGAACGGGATATTGCCTTTGTGAATGGCAACAAAGTATTCGAGTCTCACTGATAGATCGCATCCAATCGCAGTATATCATAAAGCTAGCAGCGGTACGCACGCTTGTCCGCTCAATCACGTAATATTATAATTCAACGCCTTTCGACAAAATGTACTAATACAGAATTGCGGTGTATTCTCAAATTATGTTATAAAGTACAGTTTCTCATATTCATTTTGTTGCTGCTATACGATGTAGGAGAGCGAAAAAATAATTCTAAGCAGGAAAATAAACAACGATTCTTATAAAATTAAACTAAAGAAAAATAAATTCGATAATTATACGAAATAAATTGAAATTCTAACAATGTTACTTTATTAAGGGGAAAAATCTCTTGGCAATATTGAACTTTGTAACTTTTGTATTTGTTGCGTTTCAAAATACGTTTCACGGTACTTCTACGAATACTGATTTCGTCTGAAATTTAGCGGCTAAAGCAAGGTTCGCTCATTTCAACTAACCAACATACCCTCACTTCTCTATCCTTCCGCTCGGGATGCGTTAGAAGGATTTGAGGCTGTTCGTCTATTTGTTGGCATTTACGGCAATTCCCAAAATACCATTTAATGATCTGTACCATCTTACAAAAAAGCATTATGGTAGTGTTTTATTATATATTAACAAAGAATATGTTGACAAGAGAATCAAAATGGAAATACATATAAAATAGAATAAGTGTTGGAAGTGCCCAGCTTCACATTCCATAAATGTCAAATTTGACGTATTTGTATTTTACTTTCTGTAATAATGCCAGTAGCTACTCGCCATGCTAAACGCCTATATATTCAATTATAAAAAAAAACGCGTCAGTGCATGGAAGGTAGATGTTCAATGACAAAAAAATGGTCGCTATATATTCATTTTAACCTTCCAACGCGTACTGCGAAATATATATGTATATATATGTAGCTCTTGTGTATACCGAAGTTTTACCGCTTTATTTTCCTCCTGCCCTTAATTAATGGTTATTAATCATGTGATACACCACTCGGTGGTGACAAAAATTCATGAGAACGTCAGTCCGCCAGTTCCACAAAGCCTCGCTGTAACGCCTCTCAAAAAGGCAGGAGCTCGCGATAAATCTTTTTTAATTAGAACATGTAATCAGTTACGCTTCAAATAAACACAGGGCACCGCAGAAAAAGGGAGGCTAGTTGCTGTCCAAAACAGAAGATTGATGCTTCCACGCATAAAAAAAACGAAAGCTTTATTGCCGGACTACGGCACTTTACAACCCTGTGGCTTATGGTAATTTGAAAAATTAAAAAGTAACATATTTTCATGCCGCAATGTTTTCGGCATTTGCACATTGCACAGCATAAAATCTAAAATTTGGTTGGAAATTGAAATTTTGCAGCGGGGTACCGACTTCATTCAAGGAACTGAATAAAGTCCATTAAAATAGACTATACCGACAAAAATATTTGTTAATATAGTAGAATATGTGGCAGCAACACTTTATGTTAAATCCAACTATAATTTTTGTTAGAGCAACTACATATTGGATTAAATAAATATGATGTATTTCTTAGTATAGATTGCTGTTATTTTAAGAGTACAATGGTTTGTTGTCTTGACATTTTTCTCGGTGTAGTATCAACACCACGTTTGTTTAATAGTAATAAGTAACGCTGGCCGCGAGCGGTACCGCGCATCGGCGTAGAATCAGTTCGGACCGAGAGGAACGGTAGTATTACTTCGTCTGCGGAGCAGTACGGACATTTTCGCTGCCGGTCATTTGCGCAATTGTTTATCTGTCCTAGAAAAATTATGATTTCGTCAGCAAAACGACCGCGGTCGGACAAAACTTCGAAAATTTATTGCAGAAATTCCAGACTTAATATATGAAGGTGCTAAAATTAAACGTGTAATCTGTAAAATCCCGTTAATGTATTGGTCCAGACAACATTGTCTACGACACGTAAATAGTGAAAAGCATGTCTCAAAAAGAAATTGCGCACGAGACAATGAAATATTTATATTTAATTTATGCGTTACGTTTATCGCATGTAATATACCGTTTAATTTACTAGACAAGGAACCATTTATCTGCTTTTGGAATAACTATTCGGAGTGCAAATTACCAAGTCGAACATCGTTACGAAGAATTGTGCCATCTGCGCGCGAACATATTGAACAAAAAATAAAATCAGAGTTGAAAGATCAAAAATTGTGGTTATGTGTCGACGAAACAACAGATCGGAAGAAACATTCTGTTCTTAATGTAATGGCACGCAAATTGGAACCTCATCAATCGGCACCTTCAATTCTATTAGTCTCCAAACGAATACAACAGTGTACTGCCGAAGTAATTTCAAAGTTAGTGTTAAATACATTGGACAAGTTTGAACTTTCAACAAACCAACTCTTGATGTTAGTGAGTGATGGTGCTGCAAACATGCTTTCTGTAGGCCGGTCTCTTAAAAAGCACTCTGCTAATTTGTTACACATTACGTGTAAAATTCATGCTCTCAATCTTGTGACGGATAGTATCAGAAAATGTTATCCTGAGGTAGACGCTTTAATAGCGCATACCAAAGCAGTATTTGTCAAATCACCGAAACGTATTCGCGAATTTCACAGACTGCGCCCCCGTATACCAGAGCCACCAGAACCTATTCTAACTCGTTGGGGAACATGGTTGCAGGCCGTGTTTTATTATCATAAATATTTTGACAATATTAAGAACGTGGTTTTACAATTCGATACAAAGGTAGCTGCCGCTATCCAGAAAAGCCAGTCGAAATTTCAAGATAGTTAGGTTAAAATGGATTTAAAAATCATTCACGACAATTACTTCGAGCTAGCAGATGCAATAGAAAAATTACAAAATACTGCGGTGCCGTTAGAAGAATCTCTACAAATAGTGCAACATGTTCACGCACAGCTATGCGCGATTGAAGACGCAAAAAATGTTTCTGTTCTAGAAAAATTTGAAAGTGTTTTTGAGAAAAATTCTGATTTTAGCACATTAAGACACATTTGTGAAGGTGCGTCAACAGAATCGTTAAGTCATTTGAAAGATTATTTTACTTACGCAAATATTACGTCACTAGATGTAGAACGTTCGTTCTCTGCATATAAACGCATTTTTTCCTCATGCCGTACTAGTTTTACCGAAACAACAGTTGAAACATATCTAATGTTGCAGATATTTAACAGACATTATTCACTTCGTGATTTCACGGAGGACTCTTAAAATGGTAAGTGTTTGAGCAATGTGTTATTTAATTTTTATTTAAAATATGAGCGAAATTATTTGCGGCAGCAAACATCTCTATTAGCAGAATAACTCTAGTGGAACGCGAGGCTTGGCCGACTCTACGCTACTGCGCGGTACCGCTCGTGGCCAGCTTTAGTAATAAGCATATTTATTTCAATACATGCTCCATACAGTGCTCATACACAGTACACAACATGAAAAAACAGATCAACAAAGAACACATTTATAAATTGGTTAATATAGTCGTTTTGCACGTTTCCCAAACAAATAAAATGAGTTAGTAGATGTGATACTTACTGGTGGCTTATTCCAAAGAAAGCAAGTTCTGTATATTCAAGGCTTCTCTGCAAGATTGACGTTGTCTAGGATGCCAGAATTATTTTCTTTTAAAGCACTTTTATGAGATTCCAACGGTTGTTGAACATAATACAAAATGCTGCTTGCATGAGAAATACACGATATATGTATGGCAAGCAACCCAAGCGAATTATACCATAACACAGTAAATATCAAATTAACGCGGAAAAACGTTTTCATGGTGTCCAGGTTAGACGACTTGCACATATATCTTAACACAAAGCAAACTTTACCCAATTTTCCACACAATTAGTTAACACGATCCTCTCATTTAAAATGAATTGCATTGACTGTTAGTGTTTTTCTAATATATCTTGTTGTACAACCACGCTAACGTCATTGGCCTAATTCACAAGCTGACAGTTAATGTGCTCAATTACATGTTCTACGTCTTTCATAAATCCTAGGAAGAGCATTGGTCAAAAAACGAGCCTTGAAGAACTCCAATGTTTGCATCAACTAAATGAGGAAAGACATTGTCGTAACGAGCTTCTTTATTGTCTTTTACATAATAACACACGAACCATTGCCTCGAATATCCATTTTCTCCCACATACACAAAGCGTAGCTGCGATTAGCACCTGGACAAATCAAGGAATAGCCAAGAAATAAATTCTTTAAGGCCTTATAAACATAGTACGTCTAGTTAATGTATATTGGCTTCCGTCGGTGAAATCACAAATAGTACGTCGAGGTTTAACCAAAAAATTCCAATCTTAATTGAGCTATAGTTGGCAAATGTACCGGGTTTTTCATTTTATTTTGACCACTATTTCTGTTACTATTACAGATACAAAAAAAAATTTTTCAAATAAAAGTTGTAGTGTTTTATCGTTATCGATTAAAAATATGATAACTATCAGAATTGCATGTAGGGGGCCCAGCATAATATATGTTTGCGTTTTTCAGCGAGACAGCCTGTATACTTTTTCAAAATCAGGAGATGATAAATATAAAAATATGCGGGGAGTTCCATTAAGAAAAGCAAAACTGTGTTTTGTTGGCCGCGCCCTCTGTGTGCAGTTTTGATAGTTATTAAATTTTTATTCAATAGAGGTAAAACAGTACAACTTTTATTTGGAACATTTATTGTATCTGTAATAGTAACGGAAATAAGTATTGGTCAAAATAAAATAAAAACCTCTAGTTTCATTTCGAATAGGTTTCAATCTAGTTCTGGTTACCTATGCATAATGTCTCAAAAAATGATAAACCAAACTTATAATGATATGCAAAACGAATGCAGGAGTCAACTGAAATGCTTAATATTGTCGTATGTACCGATATTCCTGTTTTTATTCAAATACGAATGCCCAAAGTTTAATGGTGGTCTAACATTTTGTATTCACGTTGATATTTGTAACCTCTCGTTTTGATGAAGGTTATTTACTTTCTAATTTTTCAAAGGCGATCCTCTCATTCATTATTCTATCCCCAAATATCCACCTATATTTCACTGATGTACTGGTTCTGTTTAGATAAATTACCTTGAACTTCATTCACTGGTATTGATTGATATAATCAACCTTTTTTGAGAGTTGTTTCGAAAAGGTAATTTACTATCGGCTGCTCTAACGGAATGTACGACTCGTGTATTTTTAGATAATGCTAAGGTCACAAGTAATTTTCTTTAAAATTATAAAGAAAAGCTTCCCAATATTTTTTTCGAAAAATGTACTTCATCCTAATCTTTAATTTTAAAGTGTATATTCTGGCGAAAAGTTATTTTCTCTCAATAGCTTTCACAAATGCAACTTTATTAATAACGCCTTAATAATATAATTCACGGTGACTTGAAGACTTTAAGACAGTTTAACTCCGAAGTAACGCAGGTTTGCGAAAAACATTCCAAATAAAAGTTCGTGATTTTATAATTAGTCTGGGCAAACAGCGGTAATAGTCAGTGTAGTAGATATGTACTGCGGAGTCGGCGATTATTTATTTCACGCGTTCACAGCGTCAGTACTAAATCGATGCTGTATGCGGTACTGTATGTGCCTGTGTATATTTCGTAGCTTGTCGTATTATTATGTAGAGTTAGGTACGTCGCGAAAACGACCAATGGCAGACACAATTAAAAACTTTATAGTGGACATGCCGGACATAATTTTTGGTGGCGCTAAAATTCAATGTCTAGTTTGTATAATCCCTTTAATGTGTTGGTCCAGAAGCCATTGTCAACGTCACATCGAAAGCAAACAGCATTCTTCTGCAAAAAGTGGCATACGAGACCAAGAAAAATTTACATTTGATTTATGTATTACTCTTATTTTATGTAACCTATCGTTTCGTTTACTAGACAAAGAAGCATTTGTCTCCTTCTGGAATAAATATGCGGACTGTAAATTGCCTAGTCGGACATCGATACGAAATGTTGTCCATTTGCTCGTGAACATATAGAAAAAAGAATGAAAACGGAACTGAAAGATAAAAAACTGTGGTTGTGTGTGGACGAAACAACAGATCGTCAAAAACATACTGTGGTTAATGTAATGGTACGTACAACGGAACCACATCTACCGTCATCCTCCTTCTTACTTGCTTCCAAAAGAGTTACAAATTGTACTGCCGATGAGATTTTAAAGGTGGTGTTGAACTCATTGAACATTAAGTTTATAGGACTTTTAATGAGTGATGGTGCCGCAAACATGCGTTCTTTGGGCCGATCTCTTAAAGAACACAGTGGTAACTTCTTACATGTAACGTGTAATATCCATACTCTAAATTTGTGGCACAAACGATTCCTACATGTTTTCCACTAATAAATGCATTGGTTGCTAGTACAAAGGCAGTGTTTCTAAAGTCCCCGAAACGTACCCGACTATTTCACAAACTGTGTCCTGATTTACCTGAACCACCATAGCCGATTGTTACACGTTGGGGAACATGGTTGCAGGCTGCGTTTTACTACAACAAATATTTTGATCAAGTAAAGAAGGTAGCTTTAAAATTCAATCCGACAGAAGCTGCAGCAATCAAGAAAAGCCAGGAAATATTTCAAGATAGTCAGGTTAAAAGAGATTTACAAACTATTCACAACAATTACTTCGGACTAAAATTACAAAATGTTTCGATGTCGCTAGTGGATTCTGTTCAAATTGTGAATGATGTTCACGCACAGTTATGCGCTGTAGAAGGTGAAACAAATTGGTGTGTAATACGAAAATTTGAAAGTGTTTTAGAGAAAGATTCCGACTTTTTTATATTAAGACAAATTTGTGAAGGTGGGTGGAAGATGCATTAAGTTGTTTCAATGATTATTTAAATATGCAAATATAACATCGCTAGATGTCGAACGGTCGTTTTCGGCATTAAAAAACATTTATTCCGCACGTCGTACTCACTTGACTGAAACAGCTGTGGAAACATATCTAATGATTCAAATATTTAACAGATGTTACCCAGTTTGTGATTTCACGGAAGACTTATAAAACGGTAAATGTTTCAGCATGTTTTGTAATTTATTTCTTACCTTCTATCTTATATGTAACTTTTATGCGCTTGCCACGCCTCTGGCTGTTACCGCATATTTGCCCAGATTATTTATAATTCTCTATCATCCCTAAGAGTCTGTCGGTTAGTTTTAGATGGCGCCTGTATACAGGGATAGTTGCAACGTCCTAAGCAAAAGTTAACTGTATATACAAAATATATTTTATGAGTATTTACAGTGTCTTAATGCTCAATTTTTGTAAAAAAATATGCCTTTAATCAATCTTCCGCTTTTATACATTTTATCAATTGCCAATAATATCGTTGAACAAGTTGATACATATTTTATTATGCATAACATCTGAATAATCCCCACGCATGACTTCTTCCTCACAGTAACCTTTATATTTATTGCCAAAATTATCCCAAAACAAATCATTCTGCAGTTGTTTATACGGCGCTAACATTCTTCAGGCATTCCAGTGATACTCGTTCTACGAAATACAAAAAAAATCCTACATACAAAAAGTCCATTGACTTTCTTAGATGCAATTTATCTGTTCATGCGGTACCCAAAATAAAAGATCCGCAAGAGGTTGCGGTAACCCTGCAAGTATACAGGGTAATTCTAATAAGAATTATAGTTTTATGAAAATGAACTAAGTAAATACTTAACATAGGTTCTAGACAGTTTCATTCGCACCACAAGTAAGTAGCAGAGTATAATTTAAGAACACACGCATCAGATTGGATATAACTTACACCCGGTTTACCATGTGCGGACAGGTTAATGTACTCTGCAACTCAAGAGCTACTTTGACCTCACTGGCTAATACGTGAGAAGTACTGAATTCCGTCAGTAAATTATTTCGTATACAATCTATTTAAAACTAAAAATTTTAAACTTTTATTTATGTACCTTTCAAGGTAGTTATAATTATAAAGCTTGTCATCGAAGTATGCGATAATAATAAACTTTCATTTGTTTTAATTTTTAATACTAATATTTCTTGTATGAGTGTTTATACTAACTTCTGATATTTCGTACATCTGCCCAGCTTCCCACAATCTATTCCAAATACAATAAGCCTCCAGCTAAAATGTTTGAAGTTTGTAACCCGATTCAGTCAAGTTCAAATAATTACGACTCGATATAAACAATGTAAATGGAAGTCAGTACATAAGACGTCTTTATGGAGTATTCATGCGTGAAATTGCTATGTGGGTAAGCTTGTTTCAATATAGTTTACTGCCGAAACGGAGAAATTAAGCTTTCGTTTCAATTACTAATTTTAATCTTGTTCATCTGGAAACTTCACATATTATTTTTCATCATAAACATTAGTTACCCAAGCTTATTTAAATAGTCACGTTTTAGACAAGGAGATGATGGCATGAATATTTAAATTACAGTACAATATAATTAACATTTAATTTCCATATGAGTAATTTAAAACATAAAAATAATTTAGCCACAATTAATAGATTCATTATATCTTTTAAAATAGAAACTACAATATTTCTGTTACCCTTTGCTTCATACTAATTTTTGGCAAGTAAAATCTTTCTTTATTACATATTTATCTTCAAAGAAAAATTGTTTTAGGAGTTTTCACTTTATTTGTTAGTTTGTTATTGCAATCGGTAACAATTTCCATTAATACAAATACAGTATTTGCTAAAATAAATATATGGTAGTGAATATCGATGCAATAGCATGATGTTGACCAAAGTAGCATAAATATTAATCTTTACAGTAATAGTTACACGTAGATTACGAGCGCGTTTGATCTGACATCGAAAAATATTGATGGAAATCGGTTCAATGTAGTGTGTTTACAAGTGACTCATCTTTTGAGGCAGAATATGTGGCTGGGAAGTATGATTCAAAAATAGAGAACGGGCCATTGAACATTTTATAAAGAAGTACTTTAACATTTTTGATTTTAAGATCTCATTCACTAAACTTAATATTCGTAATTTTGCGACATATCTTGATCCAAAATTTTTACTGGCATTATATGTTGAGAATGCAAATCCCGTATCTCTGATTAAATTAAAGCCGAGGGAGGCCAAAATTAAGCTTTTTCATCTTCAAGTACAAATGCTAGAATACAGTTTAAGCAGCTTTCTCAGGGAATAATGTTAAATTCGTGATTAAATTAGTGATTAAATGGATAATCATCATTCACTTATTAGTAGAGTAAGATCGTCGCGCCATAGGCGTGCGGTTTCTTCAATATTCATAATACCGAAAAAGAAGTAATAGCGCGAATAATAATAAAAAAACTAATCAAGAATTATAATATCTGTAAGGCTGTGAAACACTCACCCTCTTAGGCAGCGTAATCAAGTAGGCTGGCGAATTACATTGGAATTACTGAACACGAGAAGTAGAAGCACCATCATCAGTATTATTTATAACCCAGTGGATAAGAATCGTAAAAAATTGATAGCATTAGATATGTTTCAATAGTTGTCTAATGGAGCCGTGTTCGCAGTGGTGAAAAAATGTGTTTATATTTGGAGAAAGACCGTTCGACATCTACCGATGTAATACATGTATGATTAAAATAATCTTTGAACTCAATTAATGGATTAGTCGAAGTACCATTACAAATTTGTTGTAATGAGATAAAATTGGAATCTTTCTCTAACACACTCTCCAACTTTTTTAAAACGCGAATATTTTTTGCGTCATCTATAGTGCGACAACGCTTTATTTTGTAATTGTTCCAGTGCGTCATATAAGCATTTATAGTAGCTATGAATACTTTGTAAATCCGTTTCAACAGAAGTACCTTGAAATTTTGACTGGCTCTCCTTAATAGCTGCAGCTTCGGCAGGATTGAATTGTAGAATAACAGCTTTTACTTTTTTGAAATGTTCAGCATAATAAAAAGCTGCCTGCAACCAGGTTCCCCAACGTATAAGAATCGGCCGTGGTGGTTCACGAATACCGGGACACTGCGTGAAATGTTCGAAGACGTTTTCGAGATTTGAGAAACACTTTTTTTGTACTTCATATTAATGCATCTGCCTCGGGATAACATTGTCTAATAGTTTGTGCCACAAGATGTAAAGCATGCACTTTACAAGTTACATGTAAACAGTCGCAACCGTGTTCTAGAAGAGAACGACCTACCGCACGCATTGTCGCTGCACCATCGCTCATAAACATCAACACTTGACGTGTTGAGACTTGAAAGTTTTTTAACGTAGTAAGTATCACAGTCGTAATTACTGCACTAGTACACCCTTGTAATCTTTTGGTAGCTAGTAACAGTGGAAATGTCGGTTTATGTTGATCCAGTACACGAACTATAACATGTATAATAGATTTTTTTTTACAATCTGTTGTCGCGTCAACACACAACCAAAGCAACTGATTTTTTAATGTAGATATGATTTTATTTTCCATCTATTCGCATACAAATAAAACATGCTTACGAGCTGTTGCCCTAGTTGGCAACTTCAATTCCGAGTTGTATTTGTTCCAAAAGTTCTTAAACGACTTCTTATCCAGTATGTTAAGTGACAAATTACATGTTATCATCATGACAAGTAAATCGAAAATAGTAATTTCTATTTGACACGCCATTTTTTCTATTTCTGTGTTTTGCACTATTTACATGCTTCCTACAGTCGTTCTTTTGCCAGCACATCAAAGTTTTCTCGCACACTTTACAAACTATTTTAGCACCGTCGTACAACAAATCTGGAAACTCACAGATAAAGTTTCTTACTTTATCAGCAAAAGGTCGTTGTTTAGCCTTGCGCACACTGGACATTTTTGATTAAACATTTTCTTGAATAACTAGTATTCCGCTCGCCTGATTTAATTCACACGCACACGCTGCGCTAGCGATGACGAATTTGAACTGCTTTGCCACCCGGCAGATGTTTGCGCATCGCGTCAGACAGGCGCGCGCCGAGTCCCTTTGGCTGCTCCAGTTGTTACGGCTATGCTGGGACGACACGATTATCTTACCTTACTTATTAGTTTTAATCATAAAACGCTAATTAAATTTTTGCTTATTTTATTAAGATGAAATTCAAGTTTCCATTCATTACTCCGATAGATGAAAATCTGGAATAAAGCTGCATGTCTATACGAGGGTGTTTCAAAAAGTAAGATAACAAGAACTCTGAGAGAAAACGTCTATTCACAAAATCAAAGAGATAAACAGCATAATAAAACATTGGTACATATTACTGCTCCAAATAATCACCATTGTCGAAGCATTTGTTCCGTCGATACACCAAAGAATCGAAGCCGGCACAGAAGAAATCAGCGTCAAGGTCGTGGAGCCACGCTGGATCGGTTGCGTGAGGCAATTCGCCGGAAACGACCGGGACTGCTCTCAACAGGGGGTTATTCTGTAAGGATCGAGAGTGTTGCTTTTCACAGCGTTGTGTTGAAATGTCCAATTTTTAATAGTACTTTTCTTTCGACACGGCGCTATGAAAAGCAACACTCTCGATCTTTACAGAACAACTCCCGACCGCATATGGCCGCAGTTACGAATGATTTGATGCAGCGTTTTCGATGGAAACCATGGGAACACCCGCCCTACGACTCGAACCTCGTGGCATGTGATATTCATCTCTTCCGACCGTTGAAAAAGCACCTAGGAGGTCGGCATTTCAGAACCGATGCCGAAGTTCAGCAAGTCGTATTCACCTGACTCCACGACCTTGACGCTGATTTCTTCTATGTCGGTTTGGATTCGTTGGTGTACAAATGGAACAAATACTTCAACAACCATGGTGACTATGTAAAGAAGTGATATTTATCAGTTCCCTACTACGTTGTATAATTTCTCTGATTGAGAGAACCTGTTATTAACTTACTTTTTGAAACACCCTCGTATATTAATTTCTCTTGTTTTCATATTTGAAGGCCTCTTCTCTGAAATCTGGTGATGAATAACATGTGCGACTTCGGTGAATTAGTTATTATCAGTTATAACAGGAGCAGACGGCAGACAAAGTGAAGAACATCATTTGCTCTGTTTCGATTACTTTAAGTGGAAATCATTAACAACTAAACCTGTTCCACTCATCAAATTGTTTATTATAACTAAGACTAGAATCTGCTAGATTAACATTTTTTAAATGTCCAAAGATTGATAAAGTTTAACACTACCATAAGTTGGTGCAAAATCATTGTAACAAAGAAGGTACACTTATTGTATCTAATAAAATGTTAAAAAAGATATTAAGAGACAAATCTACATAATGTACCAGTTTTCATGACAAATATTTTCTAGGGATTCTATCAATAGCTACTCTGAGGCAGAATTAGAGGTATGCCTGCTTGCTATTGAGACACGTTAGTAACTGTTCAGTAGGTATTGCCTATATAATCTAAATCCAATGCAATAAAATAAAGGTGAGCGTTTTGAGATTTATTTAGGCCCGGCCGGGCCTGGCACGTTTATTAGCCCAGCCCGGCTCTGCCAGTCACATTTGCCAACCCGGTTCGCTCGTTGACCCGACAGCTTCGCCAGTTGTTTGCAAATTAAGTCCGTTCGACCCGACAAATCCGTTTTGTCTGACTTGAAAGAGTGCTTTCGCAGAGAAAATAAATTTCATTTATATTGCACTATTACCAGTATTAAAAAATTAACAACAATTTCAATGACTTATTCAATTTGAACTAGTGACATGAATATATTAAAACACGAAGAAATGTTTCCTTCTTTATGACACTTTAGCATAACACTAGCTTTATGAAGAAATTATCGATAATGAATTTATGATGCTTTTGTAAGCAGTGTTTTATTGCAAAATTTGAAAACTGTGGCAACTAATGCTAGCGAACTTAATAATAAAAGATAATAAAACAGAAAATGGAAAATACGCCTTAAATGTGAAATATTTGTTTGTCCTTCTAAGTGAGCATATGCCCAAGCAGAACTTAAGTTAGCAGTTCCAACAAATCAACTTAAATTCTCCACAAAATTTAAAACTTAAAACAAGTTACTAGAGCTTTGCAGGAATACACTTTTTTCTATCCGCATCCGAATCGTATTCGCATTTTCACTATCCGTATGCGATCCGTATCCTCGCCTCATATGATCCGTATCTGTATCGGTATCCGCATTTTATATTTTTGATTCATGTAATTATAAATAATAGTTATTTATGTCATAAGGGACGTAAGTGCAGTTTTGCGGTCGGGGATATTGTTTATCGGCCCAAAAGTTGGAAAAAATCAGCATTTTATGAAAATATACATCCAATAAACTCGATGTCTTCTTTCCTTCCTTCGAGTATAACTATATGCACAAAGTAAGGACTGGCAAAGGTATCTTTTTGGAAAACATCTTTATTATTTATTTAAAATCGATAAGTGCGCACTCATAAACTATTTAGTGTTTTGAAATCGTTTTCTTCATTCAGTTCGACTAAACTATCGATCGACTTTTTACAATAGTTTGCGATGTGTCTTACATAATTGTCAAAGTTGTCAATTTCTATTATGTATTGATAGTGACACCTATTGCCATATTAATGTATTATTACTTTACGTCCCTAGGGACATAAAATTCATTACATCCCACTGTCAAGGGCAACCAAGCTAAATAACCCGTAAATCGCACTTACATACATCCCGCCAATCAAGGTAGTAATTTCCTAGCCGATAGTAGGAAAAAATGGTTAAGTATAGATACGGATACACCGCATCTTATCCTCAGTCGCATACACAGTATACCCTCATCCGATCCATTTTCGCATGCACAATAATAAAAATTATCATACGCAAAAAATTTAGCCGATATCCGCTTATTATCCGCGGGTACCCACGGGTATGCAGGGCTCTACAAATTGTAAATGTGCCTACCTAACCTACACAATATTAAATTTAAAATCAAGTACTAAGGTATTTATACTTCCTACGTCTTCTCAAAAGAAAAGTTTGGGAACAATAAATTGAAATTTTAAAAAAGAATGTTCAAAATTAACAGCGAACGGGCTTGTTGGACCGAGTAAATAACTGAAAGCACTTCATGCCAGAGCTAAAGCAACAACATAGAGGATTCTTTTCTTACTCTTAGGATTGCAATAGAGATTTAATTATTTTAATTTAATAGAATCACGACTTTGTATTTATTATAAAATATCACTTTATTTCATGGATACCCGATATAATAATGTAAGCACTGCGGCCGTAGATACAACAGCAATATTTCAATTCCATGTTTAAACCTCTTTAAATCTGGACAACAACTATTAGTGCTTCAAATGTTCTAATATGAAATTCCAATCACATGTTTGTGTCTTCTTATATTATCATGCATGTAGAACATTGGATATTGAAATTAATTCAATAACCAACTGGTAACCATCGCTATTTCAAACTATAAACGGCGGTGAATAAATTCTGATTTCAAACAATCTACGGGTAGGCACATCGCGTTCGCAGACGATAAATAAACTATTGTAGAACTCAGAAAAACGTTAAGCCAGGTAAAGATACATCGACCTCCATAAATACTGGAGGAAAAAAAAACCTCATACCGACATTCCCGATACTACTGTCTTATGTACACGGCGCCGAGAAAGGCAATACTAAGCCCGTCTGGTCTTCTTGGCCATTTCTGGGATATGCGGTTGATGTTGACAACGCAACAGGACGAATTGGCGTTCTTTTTTTCTTTCGTTATTCATTTCCAATAGTTATTTACGACAGTTATGGTCGACTATATGTAGTTAATATAGTTTCCTGATTCTTCAGTATACACTGCTTGCTAGTTTAACGAATGCCTATTTTCTCGTAATGGCCTTAAGAGTTTTGAGGTCGTTTATAGAAATGTATGCGCACATTATTTCTACGTTTTCTGTAAAGATACAAGACCCAAAGTTGTGCAGTCTTGTAAAATAGTGTGGAAGAGAATAAAATAATGAGAATATACGAGTATAAGAAACATCCTCTAGTATTCATAGATACATCTATAGCGACTACCTTTAGATTTCATCTATGTTCCATGTAATAAAGGAAAATGTTGATATGTTTTGTACTTAAATGTCTTCAATAATAATAGGTGTAGCACCTTGCTTATTTATTTATCTATTAATTCTAGATGATCACTCAGATTACGGAAGTACGGTGAGTGGAAGTACAGGAAAATCACCTGGTCCAGTTTATCCAGCACCTACTTTTACATTTCCCTCACAGCCTGGAACCATGCTGACACATAAAGCTGCCGTATACTATCACCATCAGCTAAGTTTGCAAGAAGATCAAGGGATTGATATGACACAGGTATATTGGTTTATCTTGAAATATCTCAAAATATTGATTCTATTTTCAAATTACAGTCTCCTGGTCGTGATAGTCCTGGTTCTTCAAGTGGAAGCGCTGGCTCCGGCTCAAGGCATAGCACTGCTTCGTTGGATAGTGGGAGAGCTTCTTACCATCCTCTAAGTAATGCTGGTCGGAGTACTATCGGATCTTCAAGTAGTCCAAGATGTTCACTGAGTTCTTGCTCAATAGGTTCAGAACACGGTAGAATAGAAAGAATGATTCATCAAGGAATACCGGTATGATAATTTATAATATCAGGACTTTATAGGATGTAATTTTGTTTTAATCAGGATCAAGAAATAATACATGCATTTCTAATGGATCTACAATTTGAAGAATATTTTTCACTGTTCGTCTCAGCCGGTTACGATTTACCAACAATGGGGAGAATGACTCCGGAAGACCTAACTGCAATAGGAATCAAAAAACCTAATCATCGTAAACGTCTCAAAGCAGAAATTGCACAATTGAATTTACCAGATAATCTTCCAGACTACATACCGGTACGATTTAATTAATAGCTGTAAACACTTCATATAAAACATTCCCATCAATTTCTAATTTAGGGCTCGCTTGAAGAATGGCTGCAAATATTAAGATTAGAAGAATACCAACCAGCCTTTTTAGAACAGGGATACCACACAATAGATGATGTTACACAACTTACTTGGGAGGACTTAGAGGAATTTGGAATAGTAAAATTGGGTCACCAGAAGAAAATAATGCTTGCTATTAAACGAATTAAGGATATTCGTGCTGGGAAACGTTTTGACATCAACAGATCTTATACACAACAGGTATGTGATATATTTCCTTCGACCATATTTGTTTGTCTTCCCATTTGCTCGCATAAACTAGAATTTACAATGCA
Organism: Dynastes maya; assembly: GCA_029619315.2. Taxonomy (NCBI): domain Eukaryota; kingdom Metazoa; phylum Arthropoda; class Insecta; order Coleoptera; family Scarabaeidae; genus Dynastes; species Dynastes maya. Next base: position 19,943,078 of record JAROYE020000005.1, on the reverse strand, counting down.
TACATGGGTGTTATCATTTTCGTTACAAAGAGAATACTATAAGTCAGGTAAATTTAAATATTCAATAGGTGAGACTTAATTACCTTTAAATTATAATTTCAAGTCAGCAAATTACAACAGCGAATTGCCTGACGCTTAGTATTTTGATATTGTTTCTTGAAGCATGAAAAGGAATGTAAAAGCCTTAGTAGAACATTATTTTCCCTGTCGGAATGATTGTCTAACGATAATTGTCTCACTGTCATTGTTTCCATCTCCAGATATTTCACATAGTTTCATTTATGTTCTGAATATTGAAGATTTTAATTTACCTGCACTTTCATATCATTGCATACGTTAATGTATTTAATATTATAGTAGCTTACAGAGCACTATAGCGTACCAACTTTCAATTATTTTTTCATAAAATTTGTTACTAAAAGGTGCAATCATAGTAATTACCATTGCCGCGTCATCTAACGCATTAATTATGCGTGTAAATAGATCAATTTACAAAGTTTACATTTTTTTGAATTTCAGAAATTTAGGCAATTAGTAAGCATATTGACGCACTTTGTTCATATAGTTTTCACTATAAAGGACAATTTACTAGAAATAAATTGTGGTCTTCAAAGTCAATAGATACATTAAAGCCACTTTTTCAAATAACATTTATTATTACAAAAAATGTGAGATATCTACTTTGATCATATACCAAAAGTCTTTAAAAAAAGAACTTTTTGATATTATGTAAAGCTCAAAAAGCTCTATACCTCGCTTAAGCTGTGCATGTTTGTTGCGTAAGGATGTGGTGGTGCACGCCCCGCTGGGCCCACCATCACCTGGCGTCCCCACCGTCCACAGCACGTTTCGATCCTTCCATCAGCCCTGGGAAATCGACCAGACGAGACAATTGGCCGCCGGCACGCACTACATGCAGCCCATGTATTGCACTGACATTGTTCCTATAAAGGTACACAAAATATCCACATCTCTACATATGATTGTGTTTTGTTTCGTTCGTGCACACCTCGTGCGCGGCATCAGTGTTATGCAATTGCATGCCGTCACAGACTATTTAAGTCTACTGAATGTCCTGTTTGGATGCCGATTTATAATTTTAATTTAAAAATCTAGATTATAAGATAAGTGATGCGGGAAATTATATACAGAGGTGAACACAAAAAATAGGTCAATGTAGAATAACTACAAAATTATCGCGTCTCTAAACTAATTAGATAAATGGGCATTTTGCACTTAGCTTTATCATTAAAATAAAACGAGCTATTGTACGAAAACAAAATCTGCAATATTATAAAAAATGAAACGATGTGACTTTAACATGGATAAAACAAGTGATGTGGTGAATTATAATGTATTCTTAATTCAAAAATCAAGTATTGGTGTATTGAGTGGTGTTTCCTTTTTCAGTTTAGAATTTAGAACTACTGCTCCGCAGCATCTGCCTCTTTCCATTAGTATAGCGGTCCAACTTTTTTTGATAGCATTCGACAATTTTATTTTTTAAATACACAACGAATCCTTCATATGCACTCCGCGCAACATGAATAGGACCAAGCACGTACGTGGCATTTGTACTTATTATAAACATAGTAGCGCGCTGGAATTATTTTCGAAAATAAGCGGAAGATATAAAAAGATGTACCCAACATGGTAATTTTTGTAAAACTCAAGCACGGTATTATAAAGCGCCACTTGAATGCGACCAATCTACAAAAGCAATAACAAAATACTTTAACGATCAATAATGAGTACTTTTTCCATTGTTTCTTATAACCTCAAGTAGGTGGAATGGAAGTATAGTAGAAGTACTCAACGGGAAGTTCCGCCCAACTTCGTTTAAGCGCCTGCTGTAGTTCGTCAACACACCTGAATTGCTTAGTACTGGAATACAGTTTACGCAACAACCATTCCCAAACATTTTCTATAATGTTTTAGCTCGGGGGAGAGCGACGTTCAATCGAGAACCTCCATGTCTTGTTCTTGAAACCGGCGTCGAACAACGCGTGTGACGTGAATACTGGCATTTTCTTGTTGAATGCCTGACCTGCCATAACATTTGAGAATTTGTCTTTCACGTGCCTGGTCTTCACTATTACTAAATCAACAGGTCTGTTATAAGAAATGGCTCCCCATACCATAACTGAACCAGCATCGGCACGCCGTCGTGACAGAATCACTTCTTCTTTACGTAAATCATCATCATAATAGGAAAACCCATTCGGACCATCCAAATTCAAGTTTGCCACTGTCTTATCCACCCCATTTTTGCTTGAGCAAACTGAAGACGTGCAGTGCGCTGAAATTCCTTTAAAGCAGGCCGTCGTTGCATTTTTAGACGTTTTAACAGTGGGTAACTGTTCAGTAGCTTCTGTACAGTTCTCACCGATGCATTCATTCCTACACTATTCCCGATTTGTCTTGCCGTCAACCCCGAATTCGATGCTTCGCGTAATGTGGCTCGATGTTAGCTTTCAGTTGTATCGAATTTTGTGCGCCCTTTAAAACGTTTTCCATAATTTTCGGGATCCCTAATGAAACCGTCCACAACGTGATATGATCGATCCATCTTCTTTGCAATAGCCCTTGAGGAACAGCCTTCTTGATGGAGCGCTTTTATTTTTCCAATTTCTTCCGCCGTTACTTTTGCCGCCCCATCGTTGCGCGGTACCCTTAATTAGCGATGTTTTAATGGTTTAATATTGCACAATAATTAGTATTATTTGCCATATCATATCATTACAAATTTGCATTACAATTTTAATGAATTAATTGTTTTCGAATTTACCGAAAACTTGCAATAAATCCGTTGATCATATTCATGTGTCGCGCAGTGTATGTGCTTCTACATGTTTTCGATCGGGTTCATAGCAATTGCGCTAATCAGCTTAAAATCCATACCAGATTTTCTTTAAATCATTCAACACAAGATAACGGGCATATTGTCATTTGCATATAGCAACAGATCAAATGTATACGACCAACACCACTCCAAAAGAAGTACACCCACACTTGTCTTGTCTCCGTTAGACATTTTTGTGTATTTAAGCAACAACTCCTTTCTTACCAGCTAACGAACCTATGTTCAGTCATCTGATCCAAATAAACTGAACTTGGATTCGTTACTCCAAAGGATGTTTCTCAATTTTTCCACACTTTGTTGAAAGCCATGAAAGTTATTTTGCCGCCTAACTCTACGCGAACTAATAGTTGTATCAATTTGCTGTAAAGTTTCTGCAGGGGTATATAGCCCTCTTATTTTGCCAATTCTTATATGTAGCGAAGGGAGCATGTTCTACCAGTTGTAAACTTCCTTTATACGACTTTTGCTTATTCCCGCAACGTTCTTATCGTTTTCTGTACAGTGCAAATACTTCTTCGACTGCAGCATCTAGTGTAAAAAATGTCCATATATAAAAGATTCAAGATACTTTAATGGCTGGAATAAGTGTACGATAAGTATGTGGTACCCGGCATGACGGTCCTATAAACTCAAATAAATTGGCAAAAGGCAAAAATCACAATTTATTTGTTTTAATGGAATAATTTGTGTTTTTCAACATTTTAAAAGGTAGTTCAATTTTTGATGTAAAAACTTTTTAGACTGAATAGTAAAAAAGCTACAGTGATTTTGTTTCTATTACAGATTTAGAAAACAAATAGTTTATGTTTTTAAGCTGTCATAAAGGTTTGCATATAATTCTCACGCGTTCAATTGTTAAAAAGTACAGTAGAACCTCGATTATCCGGTGTAATGACCGGGACAGTGTTGCCGGAAAATCGAAATTCACACATTGTGCATAAAAACAGGAATAAAACAAACATGGTTTGTTAAGATTTTTTTTTATTTATACATAATAACATAAAAAGTGTCTTATTCTTTTTTTAAATCCGTTGTTTGTGTCTGTCTCTTTTCACTGTTATGCATTTTAAAACAAATATAGGTCCGAATTTTTCTTAAATTCTAGACATCAATATAGTCAATGTCATTTTGTTGACCAAAATAGTTTACCAAGCTATTTGCAAGGCTCCATGCATTTTGGGCAGATATTTTCTCTACAGAATCCATTTCACCATCATCGTCTGTCTTTTCCTTTGATGTCTGTTCCTGAACATTAGTAGTTTGCGAAGTTGATGCGATTTCTGTGTAATTTAAAACCTGGTTCATCCCTATCCGAATTTAACCATTCTTCTATGTCAGCTACTGTCACATTTTCGAATTCGACTACATTTTGTACAGCGTTTAAAAGTTCTGTAGACAACACCATATTCTGTTCAGTTTCGGAACAATTTAGGTGATCTTTTAGTTCAGGCCAAAGTTTAAACCAAGATCTTTGTAGAGTTATATTTTTTACGTCGTCCCAACTTTCTGCCGATGCGTAAATTGCATCCTTAATACTCCAAGTTTTCCAAAACTCTTAAACTACAATCTGCTTCTAAAAGTGACCGTAACATAATTTTTCTAAAACGCCGTTTAAAAGCTTCTATTACACCTTGGTCCATTGGCTGCACCAAGATAGATGTCACATTTAGTGGAAGGTACTTTACAAAAATCTGACCATCAGCAGTTTATAATAAATTTTCATCAGGATGCGAAGGTGCGTTGTTTAGTAAAAGCATTGCTTTCTGTGGTAATTTCTTATTTTTTAAATGTGCTTTCACTACGGGAACACATTCTTCAAAGAACCATTGGTTAAAAATGTGTTGATTCATCCATGCCTTAACCTGGTTATAATAACAAACAGGGCATTTCCGTTCCTTTAAATGATCTAGGGTTTTTTGATTTCCCAATGCATACAAGTTTTAATTTATGGGTTCCCGTAATATTGGAACAAGGCATTAAGGTTATCCTTTCTTTACTGGATTTGTGTCCAGAAGCAAACGTTTCCTTCTGCATTGCTGTTTTGGACAGTAACGATTTCCAAAATAAACCCGTCTCATCCGCATTGTACACTTGTTCAGGAGAAAGTTCAAACAATTCAATTAACCGTTTAAATTCGGTATGGTATAGTTTTGCAGCGTTTCTGTCCGCACTTAATTTTTCATCCTGTATATATAACTGTCGGATACTATGGCTTAATTTAAATCGATATAACCATCCAAGTGAGGCATTAAACCATTGTGCTTTCTCCAAAATTAATGGTCCTGATACTGGACTCTACACGCTTTTGTTTAAACCATTGATATACTGCGTTGTCTAATTCTTCAAATGTAGACGCTTTTGTTGTTTTACGAGACGTCGTTCCTTTAAGAGAATCGGAATGTGAAGCAAATTTCAAAAGTTGGTCTTTTTTGCGTAAAATATCATGAACTGTGTGGCGACATTAGCTCCTTTTTCATGTTCTTCAACTAATTTCAATTTTTTTGCATCCATTTTTAGTAAACGGTTAATTTCACAGGTTCAATGTCAACTAAAAATAAACAAATAAAATATAACTATTTTACAAGAATTTTTTAATTGCTTACCGAGTTCACTAATATTTACTACACTAACAATTTCGCACAAACTTCAGACACAGCAAACCTAAGTTTACGTTTATACAGAAAGACACGGATACCGGGACTTCCCCATGGCGAACTTCCCAACGTCACAACAAATACAGTGATGCCATCTCAACAACGTTCTAATTTATGGGAATTTGGGTACATACAGTGGGTGGCCAATATAATATTTTTATTCGCCAGTTACATATATGTATGTACATTATATCAGGGATAATCGAATTGAATTCGGCAGTTGAAACACGGATATGTGTGACGGCGCGCACGGATTACCGAGAAGAACGAATAATCGAAACACGGATAATCGGGGTTTTACTGTAATTGGTTTTATATTTATTGCGTTTTTTTGTTGGTTAAACTGGTTAACTTGTATTGTACGCCCTTAGACAGTCAATTATCCAGGTAAATACAAAGTCGATTTGTCATATAAATAATTTCAACTAGTTTTATGGCACCAAGATAGAAATAAAATTACAACACGCGCATTTTCATTGGCTACAGATACGGAAAATAAGATTACTACATTCAATTACTACAAGAATGACTACAAGAATGACTACGATGTACTTGGATACTTTTTATACATTTATAACAATCCATTTTCTTTCTAAAATATAAATAAGTACTAAACTCGATATAACACTCGGACTGATTAAAGTATCGGGAATTTCCTCGAGATATTTACAAAGACCGTAACCTAACCTTTTAAAATATCAACACCATTCAATAGAAAAGTGTAAAAAGCATCGCAATATGCTACATGGTTAGTTCGTACCTATCTTTTTGTCCGCCACTGTATATGAAATTATTTGAAAACAATGGATGATGACAGTGTTATTTAATTCTGATACTTTAATAATATTTTTTGTACTTAAAATAATATTAGACTATTTAAATAAAAAGGTTTTCAAATATAAAATTAATTAGCGACATGAATATTTGTTTATACTACTTATTAGTATTTCCTGAATACTAAGTGCAAATAAGATTGTATAATGTAATTGCTCGTGAGCTGATACCTTCTCGAGGAACATAATCTAATATGCTTAAAATATAATTTTCAGATACGAACAGGCAGAGGAAAATCGTTAGAATCTCTCGAAGATCCCAGTGAACGGACCCATCATACATTTAGCCAGGAAAACACTCAAACATTCTACTACCAGCAGGCAATGGCATGGAGACCAAGATCCTACGATGACGGTGATATCACACCTACGAATGAATCGGCAATTTTATATGAAGGCGGTGGAACATTACCTAGACCAAGAGGCGTTATCAGACCTAGACCTATTGCAAAGATTGCCGCAAAAGCCAGAGAAGCCTTTCAAGATTTCGAAAAGCCCCAGTTCAATCCTGAAAAATATACTACTCCGCAGTACAAAACCTTGCCACGGGAACTAATAGACACTACGAAATACCACTTACAATACGGCAGCCCGTTAATGGGTAAGAAAATGCCGCCTAGCCCGCCGAAACGAATGGATGCGTGCGAAGAACAAGAGCAAACCACTACGGTAGAAATACACCACGTGCAAACTTCAAGTCCTTTACCTCTACCCGCTTATCCCAGTTCAGATAGTCTCAGTATAACATTAGATAGCCAAGGCGATCTTCCATTACCACCGCCACCGGCTCCTGGAACGCCACCTGGTGCTTCACAACCGAAGCTCAACTCTTCAAGATCCTGGGGTGCTGAAGAACAAGAGCTGATCAACACGTTAGCGTTGCAGCATCGAAATGGATCTGACGCTAGTTTTAAGGTAAGGGGTATTCAATTGAAAATACCTTTTGAACATGTTTGGACAAGATCATTCTATATTTCGAGAAACTACATATCTACTACATATTATTTTATCATTTGCGAAACTTTTCGTTTGTGTCCCAACTTTAATTGGAGTTGTCTTATTTTGAGCGTAAAAAAGCTTCTGTGCCTTGAAACATTAGAATCGAATACTAAATTACCAAATTATACATTAATAGTTTTGTTTTTCTTCCACGGTTGAACCAATTCAGAACCGTTCAAGCCAGTCGCACTTGTAAGTACTACAGACTTTAATATCATATAGAGCTATACCATGATTTGCATTGGTAAACTATTTTGAACGGTTCAAGATCGGTTCAAATGTAGAAGAAAAACAAACCTAATGTGTCAAAATTTCGGCATCGAAGGTAGTTGTCATTAGCGCCTATTATCTATGCGTTCACCCAAGTGCGGTGCGAATACCTATGTCCGAGCGATCCATGCTTCTGACCCGTTTTAGCCCCGTTTGACCCCTTTAAGAAAGAACACTTGATTGAAATGTAGTTGAAATATTGTATATTCAAAATGTGTATTCTAATTGGTAGAGTTGGCGTTTTTTAACATTTCGCGGATGATTTAAATTACTAGTTCCGACAATAATAGACATATTCGTTTGTATTACGTTAAGAAATTGGCGAATATGTCCCTTATTCCCGGAAAAAGACAATCTTTCTGTTTAGTACAAATCACCGTTGTGTGAAGACGAATTTGGCAAAGTGCTTTATTTTCCAAGCGAAGCCAAGCATTGCAGTGTGCAAATTTTATTTCAGTACTAAAGTAAATTCAAGCTTTGATTATTCAAAAGTACGCGGGATTTCAGTGCGTAACGCGTTACCATAGAGAGTTCGCGTAATGTCAAAATTTGGGGTTAGTTTTTCTTCTATCAATCCAATTTTCGTAAAACCTTATTATTTGCTGCGGTCGTAGCTTTGGCAAAAACTATGACAACGATGCGGTTCCAACCGGAAAACCAAGAATAGAATATAGTGTTATCAACGACCGCGGAAGCCTACGTACCAGATTCTTTATTATTTTCTGTTTATTTTTATTTAAACTGCCGAAATGGTGTCTCCCTGACCTACCGACCATGAAAAATTAATTTACTTGTTTAGAAAACATTTTCTCGGAATTAATAACATTATAATATGCATTTTTAAACCTATAAAAAAATTTATGTTTTGTTTACAGTCAAGTTCAAGTACAGAATCTGATTCACTGCCATTTGCTAACGAAAACGCTGGTACTATAAGAACCCGCGCAGGTGGACGACCTGTAGAATATTCTCCTGCAAAACCTAGAACAGGATTGCCACCACATCCGTCCCCAACACCAAACAGACAACAAAGACCTCAAAGATCGGAACCAGTCGATGTACTAAATGATATCGGAAATATGTTGGCTAACTTAACTGATGAATTGGATGCAATGCTAGAAGAAGAGAAAAGGCTAGAACAGTAACCTCAATGTGTATAAGACTGATTAATAACCCTTCTTCAAAAACATCATGTTTACTTGCTTTTCAGTTTTAGATAATTCAATCTATGTAAATATAAAAAATTTTATTTGTAATACAAAATATATGTGTAAATATCTTTGGTTATGCTTAACGATGAATTTGTTTAAAAATGTTTGTACTTTTAGTATGTTGCAATGCGACATAATTTCTCTTTATCATTATATCTACTTATTCAAAGTATACACGTCATTTTTTTTCTATTTACATATTTTACATATTTTTATGTACATTTCATATTATTTTATTTTTGTAATTTATTATTTGTATAAGGCAATAATACATGTACTGATCTCTTGGTTTGAATGTACTTCTAAATGTTGAAACAAGTAAAGTAGCACATAATTTACACGAAGGATGAAAAATATACTTAAAAAAATAATATACTGAGAGATTCGAAAAACTCGTTCCAATCGTAATATCTACTTGGATACTTGTAGAAGAATTCTTTTATACGTTTTTTATCAAAAATATAAAAACATGTATATACTTTCGATAATATTTTTGCAATATCCACTGTTCCTTCTAGTGATAGTAATATTTTTTAATTTAATGTGAGAAATCAAACTATTTAAATAAAATAATCAAAAGATCTGGCTTATACTTAAATTTCGATATGGAGTCATTATATTCACCTCTAACATCAAAATGATACATCATCATAAATCAACCAGTCACTGTTAATTACTTTAGATTTGTTTAATTAGTCCTTGTAATTCTAGTACTCCTAAATGTTGCCTTTATGTACAATACATAATTTTAACTTTTTCTGGCGGAAATACTTAACACAAATTATAATTTCATGTGCATATTGATTCTACGTCAAAAATATACTAGAACACATCATACTTTCATCCTCTGTGTACTAGACAAATTTTAACGGCAAGCACAAAAAATGCCACGTGGTTTAGAAATTATTTAATTTATATTTGTATACCTTTAGGAATGATAATAGTCGTTATGTTATTAAAGAAAAATGTACATGTTTAATACAATTTAAATGTAATTTAGTCAGGGTAGCCAGCAATTTAGCACTAAATAGACCCTCGGAACTAAAGAATATTTAAAAGATTTATATGTTTGCAAAATAAGATAGGAACACGTGTATGTATATATAGTTTTTATGGATATGTATCTTCTTTGTTTTCATTATCTTATTATTGGAAACCATTCTGCGAAAAAAAGAAGTAATAACTATTAACTTAAGATTAGGGAGAAATAATTTTTGTACAAAGCCAAGTTTAGTATACGGTGCATAGCTGTTAGGTTAGTCAAACAGAACAATTAGTTGGTGTAAATCATCAATTTGCAATATTTAGTATCATTTGTATCGTCGAATGAAAGAGAAAAAAGAACAAATGAATACAAAAGACTGGTAAATGGATTTACTCAAATCCACAATTATTTTGCATGTATGCTTTTTCGTGCCATAATTGTGATTTTCCACGATTCTTCCACAAATATGAGCGCAATCATAAATGTAGTAAAATAAAAATATATATTATATATATATATAAGTATTCATTTATTTTCTTGTATCAAACCAGTTTATTTATTTAAAACCACCAATATGAACGTTTTCCACATTGCATACATGAAAAATGATGATTATTCCCTATTCCCTTATGATGTATTTAATCAATATTCGTGTTCACGAATTTCTGTTCCCAAGTGATGAAATAAAGGAGTTAGTCGTATTTTATGACTATTAAGTTTTGTAATATATTGTTTATCTTGTGCTACTTAAATAATTTTAATATGTTGTCCATTCAATATTTTGTTACATGCACTTGCATTCAAACAATAATTGTAGCCGTTATACTTCCATGCGTCCATGATATTCCTGTTTATTTTAATATATTATTGGTTAACTGTTAACAATGATTATAAATAGATAATAAATGAATTATACAAGACACGCGTTTTATTCAGTTACCAAAGGTGATTTAATTTTAAAAAAACAAGAAGAGACAATATATAAGAAATTAATTGTTTTATCCAACAGTAATATTTCAAAAATTAGCAGAAGAATAGAAGGTAACATCTGCAGTAAGGGCACCTGGGTAGTAACATGGTATTTCTCAAGAAATTTTAATGGAAGCTCAGTAACAATATACTAGCACTTCGATTAGGGCTACCTGTAAGTGGTGCGAATCCAGTTAGACCAATACATGTTCTTTTTTAATCTCGTTCTCATTTTACTGAGAAATTGTGTTACAAACCGTCACCATTAACTGTTCCCATTCTAGAATTTTCAAAAATGTCACCGAGTTTCACTTAGCGCATATTGGTTTGCAGTTCAAATAATCTACCAAGAGAATTGTATTGCCCTTAAAGAAACAAAAATTATCATCCTCGCTTTCAATTTTTAATTTCATGTTCAATATTGATTAATGATTAGTTTAGGACAGACCCGGCCAACCTATGGCTCGCGTGCTCTTAAATGCGGCCCCGCGACCACAAATCAAAAAATGTAAATGAAAGAAATTAGTCTTTTATTCTCAAGAAATCAAAAAAAAATGTTAAATATGGAAATGAGAAAAATAAACATATAGATGGTATAACCATCATTAAAAATAAAACAAAAGTGAACTAATGTGATGGCTGAGGCTGTTTGGCTTCTGCAAAATGATGAGTATCCGGAGTAAAAGGTGTAATTGATGTTCTTAAAAGCTTATGTAAATGACCATCAATCGAGGCTCGAAGATCTTTCTGAACTTTTGATCGCCTTCAACTGTTCTCAGAGATATGTAGGCCCATACACAGCAAAAACCCACTGCGCCAGTTTTCGAAGCTCGGCAACAATAGAATTACTTTGATACGTGTCTTGAGGGATACATGCATTCGGTTGCGCTTCAATAAGTTCCATTTGAAACGTTGCTGGTACGTCTTCGACGTATACTCTACATGAGTTACAAGATAGAATTTGTGATGAAGAACAAAAATATGTTGCAGGATACATAACGTATCAATTTAGAAATAATTATATGCTATACGAAGAAAAAATGGCGAATGTCGCAGAAAATTGTTTAAGCAAAGGAAAATTAGTGCATTCAAAACAAATATTGGGTTTAGCAAGGAAGATAGAAAAATGTTTTTTAAATGTTCATAGTGATGGTCTCTCCAGAGCCTTTTATTTTTGAAAAATTATGAATAACAAGCATAGATTTACCAAAAGAAGTAATAGCTCGTTCTGTACGCACAAAAACATATTAGAACAAGAGAACTAAATAACGGACAAAACCAAAAGAATAAGGAAAGATATATAGCCAGAAAAAACAGAAAATTAAGTAAGAAGATGTAATAGAAATAATTAGTATAATTAATACTATTTATTAAGATATATTGCACATATTATTTGTTAAGATTTTTTAAGTAATCTTTTGTTTTGAACGTTATCATTTTTATAAAATATTATTTTTTTTTGTAATGTATTGTATATGCTCCCGTATTTGCCTCGTATTTTAAATAAACAAAAAGTGCAAAATGTCATATATTTATTTATATTTTCATTTTTTAAGTTTTTAAAAAAGTGACCTGTTGCTAATAAGAATTCAATGGTAATCCAAGAATTTCTTAGACAAGCCAATCTGTAGAGTAACTGCAAATTACTACTACAATGTTGCTAACTTATTTATATCTGAAATAAAATTACTGTTGATTTGTATTCATAACTAGATTATTACAAAAGTAGTGCAGTTGAGTACAGTAGATAGTTATTTTTAATCATATGTTTTCTTACACTTTATAGGTTTGGAAAAAGTGTTTTATTAACTTTCACTTTCTTCAATCCCGGAGAAAAAAAAAAACAGATTTTCTAAGTTTTCATCAAAGATTGAATCATAAGAAAACAACTTTCAAGAACATTAGAATTTATAAATAAAACTAATCGACGAAATGACAATTTAACAAAAAGGAGGTTTATAATTATATTTTTGACATGTTCCTATTGCCAGAACAACATTTTATTGAAGAATATGTTTAAAAAAACATTTATTTTCATAATTTTTGTTGTGTGCATTATATGCCTAATAAATTTATGAATAATATTTGGCAGTTTGCGGTAACGCATTTTCCGTTACGTTTTACAACGATTTTTTTAAATTATAACGTAACATACCTGATTGTTAAAAACACGTTTGCGGAACGTCGGAAGTAAACGTCATATTTTACACATATGTTGTGAAACGAAAACAACATGCATTACCAAATGGTTACTACCTACTTCTTGTCACACAGCATCGTTGTCATTAACGAAAATATTATACGACTTTTCAAATTCGGGGCCAAATAATGCCACTTTCGTGAAATTTTGTCACGAATTCTCCATGTTTTGCATTCTAACCTCACACTGTGAAATGGATAAACGGCAGTCAGCTGTACGGAATTAGTTGTGCGCATGCGTAGTTATAAGAAATAAATTCTGAGTAGGTCCGTTATTTTTAGAAATAACGTAATTTAATTCGGTATACGGTATAAATCTTACCAAAATTTTACGTTATAAATCATAACGGCAATTTTTATAAGAAAAAATGGACTACCGCAAACTCTATATAGACATTTCCTAATAATTTGCCTATTACAATTTATAGTTAATATTAGGAAACATATTTTCTCAATTTTATTAATGAGTTCTCGTATGGCTTCATTGAAATGATCCAACTGCATATGTTCAGTCACACGACTTTATTGAAGTGATTGAAGATGCCCAAGTGACGTCACAACTAGGTACATAAAGAACATATGAGCCAAGTGAAATGATTTGCGAACAGCGTTGCTGGAAGCAGTGCTAAAGCACTGTATGTAGTACTTTTTTAGTGTTGCAGTACCAAAGTGCTACTTTTAGAAAACAAGTACTATTTTCATTCCACCATTTCATTAAAACTTTCGAGGTCAAAAGAAGTTGCATACCTATTATGTTCCTTTTTTCCAAGGTTGGTAAAATGTATGTATTCTAAAAGTTGTCTCAGTTCCTATCTTGCAATATTTGACCGAAAGTTTGGGGCAGTGGGGTGAAGGACGTATATTTTGACGTCATTGGTAGTAATATGTATACTTGCTCGTAGCAATGTTCGAATTGATGGATCTCATACATATAATATGTATGTCATTGCGTACGCTATTTTTAAACAGGCCATCTTTAGAGTAAATGTATTTTACCAACCTTACTTTTTTTCTACAATGTAAATTTTGCTTATTAAAATTTGTGAAAAATGTTTACATTTTCACCTTTTCTCATAATCACCATAATGTGCATTTATGTAATGAAAAAAATTACTTTAATATCGTTTTGAACAGAAAATAAAGAAAAAGGAAAAAAGATTAATTAAAGAATTAAGTGTATTATTAATTTGGCGTAATAAAATCCTAAAAAATAGGCGGTTAATTGGTTATTTGGAGAGGTCAAATGATGTCGTTTGGGTAAAATACATGATATAAATGGAATATGAAAGCAGCAGGTAGAATTAATATAATTTAGGGATTTTCAGTGCTTTTTGTCTTGCTAAAGTATTTTTATGTTGGTGCCCCTGGCAACGCTGTTTGTGAAGTTATAAACAGATGAATAAGCAAAAAGTTGTAGTCTGTAAAGATATCTAGTTGAAAATTATTTAAAATTTTCGTGATTAACAGCAACTAAGATGCATAATCTTAAAGAAGGTGATAGTGTACTGATAATTGCAAATGAGGCATCTACCACTGAAGACATTAAGCATAAAATTATCAAGAAGGTAAAAATAACCTCAACATCGATTTCGGGAATTCAAAACATAGGTAGCAATTTTTATTTTCCTTCGATTTATATAGGTAAAATTTTTAGATATTGTAAATTGTCTATTATATTTTAGAGACAAAATCATTTGATTTCGTCGTTTGCAAAGATCAATTAGAAGCTATTATCACTGGTACTGTATTAACTAAGGTACTGGCAGTATTGAAACCTGGTGGCATATTTGCCGTGGCTGATACAGTTAGTAATATTCCAAAAATAGAATTTGAATTAAAAGTTAATGGCTTTGTAAATATAAAACAAAATGATGGATTTTTATACTGTAGTAAACCTAATTACGAACTTGGTTCATCTACTAAATTAAATCTGAAAGCGAAACCGGCAAAGGCCGTATGGAAAATAGATGATACGATTGAAGATGATATGATTGACCCAGACAATTTATTAGATGATGATGATTTGATAAAGCCCGACTCTTCCTCGCTTAAGGGTATGTATTTCTAAAGGATTTTTTGCAAATAAACTTATGACTTCATTTTAGTATGTGCAACAACTGGCAAGCGGAAAGCTTGTAAAGACTGTAGTTGTGGCTTAGCTGAAGAATTAGCTGGTGAAACAAAAGCAAACACAGTAAACTCGGAAAATGCCAAATCATCATGTGGCAATGTGAGATGTTTAACAATATTTTGTTTGTTGTATATCTAAAAATTTATACATTCCAGTGTTACTTAGGGGATGCATTTAGATGTGCTACATGCCCATATGTTGGAATGCCCGCGTTCAAACCCGGAGAGAAAGTTCAATTGGCAGGGAATTTGTTAAAATCCGATATTTAAAGTAATATAGAACCTGTTAGTTATATTTTTATTATTCAATTCTTAGATGTAAATATAAAATAAAAGTACACACACAAATTTTGTTCAGTTTTCATCTTATAGAAGCTGATATTGAGAAGAAAGAAATCCAGTAGGCCACGAAAAGCAAAACATATACTGTTTTTTAAGGGAGGGCAACTCTCTATCTCTCTGTTGTTGCACCTTGCGCCGGCGGGCATCGATTACTTGCAGTCATTAGCCAACCTATAATTTTACTGAATCCAGAGGTATTCCAACTTCCAATAGAGATTTTTAACGTGCCAAATATCGTGTTGACATGGGGCCTCCGGTTTTCCTTCCTCATCCAAGAACAGAGCATATTCCGACTTTTATCTGTACTATCAATATCGCTTTCTGTATAGTAGACTGTGTACTTCTATTCTCGGACGCGTGGTATCTATACAGGTAGTAAGAATACAATAAAATAAACCTCTGTTTAAATTTCACGGTTCTGTGCTTGTCATTAGTTATCGTTTCAATTCAACGGCATTCACTTGTGTTTATCTACTATATAATGCATAATAAACTAGGAAGGTGGTAGGTAGGTGCTGCATAATAAACTTGTCAATTTCATTTGTCTGCAGAGTAACGAGTGAATGTGTTAAAGCTAATTTAATATTATACCTAAAGCTGCTTTTAGTTATCGTTACTCTCCATATAAAAGGTTCGTTCCAACCAAGGTTGGTAGAATACATTTACTCTAAAGCCGAGTTCACATCATAGCTGTGTCGCTGTACCGCGGCGTGCAAGCTATTGACTGATTCAAAGAAAGCTACACTTGGCGCCATAGGAAATTCTCAACGCTAAAGGTTGGTTCAACTTTAACTTTTAGCGGTGGCACAGCGCGTTTTTCTCAGTGTGTCCTTGTCCAACTTGTGGTTTATCCTTTTCTATTGAGAACTGAGTGGGAAACGTCTTTGACAAAACGTGGTCAATTGGGGTGAATTGTTCGAGTACAACTTATATGTAATATATAATATGAAAGGAAAAGATCATTTATATCGACAGTAATACCTATTATACTTTTTTAGCAAATACAACACTAAAAGTCGTCGTCAGACGACGACGACTGACAGACGTGGTGGTAGATACTTATTGTGTATTCATTATCACATTCTGTATCCATATTGTGAATACCGCAAAAATTTGAAAACTAATACACCTTTGTACTTCTAATACAAATACCATCAACAGCCGTTGCTCACCAAAACAAGATTTTAACATGACATATCGCACATGCTTGGTTTCCTTTCAAAATATGCGCTACTTTCTTTTAGCTGTGAAACAGTGATGTGAACGGCGGTTGGCATCGTCTTCAAATTTTTGGCGCACCGCAGTACAGCAACACAGCTCTGATGTGAACCCTCCTTAAAGGTGGTCTCAGTTTAAAAAATAGCGTGTGCAATGACGTCAGTGCTAATAGGATATAGAACATTTGAGATCCATTAATTTAAACGTTGTTACGAACAAATATCTAAAGCTTTGTTCGCTATACGCTTATATACAGTGGTTGGGCCTGCGTACAGCTGTACACAATCATATACCTACCTGCACTGACCACTCCAGTGTCGTCATTTCACACTACACCGAGTAAAAAGTGCAGCCCTAGCGAACAAACCTTAAATATTACTACCAATTACGTCAAAATATGCGTCCTTCACCCCTCCTTTACCATCTGGTACCTGCGCAAACGAAGTGTTTCAACTACATTATGTACCGCACCTGAAACGATAATAAGTGTTCCAATTTAACTTTGTATCGTACAAATAGCAGTTACTGTACGGTCATATCGGTACATCATATCAAACAAGAACTGTTTGTACTGACATGCGCAGTGTATATCTGTACTAATAGAAAACATTCATATTGCATGTATCTTCCTTGTGTATCATTTTCTTTCTCAATAGCGATACGCAACACTAATTTTACTATTTGTTTTTAACTGTTTTTCATTTTGGTGTTAACTTTATGTTGAGCTTTGTTGCATACCATTTCAAAGTATTTCATAATTCATAAGTGAAAAAATGGAATTAACTTGAGCCTTTTCAAATCATGATTTACTATGATTTCAAAAAAGGTTTAAACAAGAAAAGTTTAGATTCAATCTTCAATGAAAAAGCACCTTTGGCTACAAGTTACCGATTTGAACACGCCAGCAACAGAAAGGAGTAAAACGTCCTCGTACGATCGTCACCGAAAAAAATATTGCTGCTGTAAAGAAAATAATTGAAGAGGACATCAGCACTACGTATGCTGTACTAAAGCATCAGTTCAAGATTGACTCCTCAGCTATTAAGACAATGATACAGGATCACCTGCATTTAAAAAAATTGTCAGTCGTTTTATACCGCATCAGCTTTCTGACTTCTGCGCACACCAAATATTTTCTATAATTGTGATAGGTGACAAAGCGTATATTCCGTTTTTCGACGTACCTACCATCAAAAGAGTCGTGTATGGGTCCATAAAGACAAAGAAACTCCAACAACGAGTAGCGAGCTATGAAAAAAATTATGTATGCGGTGTTTTTTTTAGAAGTACGGGTCTGGTATGTGCAATTAAATTGGATGAACAAAGAACGGTTAGCTAAATGATACACCGAAAAATGTTTGCCTGAGGTGTTCAGTAAGCACCTGAGAAGGGTGTTATGTCCCATACCGTAGCTCTCACGATCCAATATTTGGCCGAAAAAAATACAAATAGAACATTCACCGTATTCACAATGTGCTTTTGGCTGTTTTATGAGCGAAAAAACCATTTGCCTGAGGTAGAAATTTGTACGGCCATCCATCAGAATTTTACAAGTATTCCAAAAGAAGATTGGCTGGAGGCCTTTAAGAGGTGAAAGGAGAAAATGATCCAATATATTACTGCTGAAGGGAATTACTTTGAACATATTTAAAATTAAATTCTAAAATATATATCTCTGAAATAATATATGGAAGACGCAGCATCTACAGACTGTATTGTCATGTTATTAACCTTCCAGTGAACAGGTGAACAAAAGTACAGTGCCTGTCAGGCCTCGCTTGTGCACTAGGTTAATTGTTTGAAGATGAAGCACAAGTGTGATAACATTTGAACAAATGCGTTTTTCAATAAGGAAATCAAATAGTAAAAGCATGCGACATACGAAAAAGAAAGTTATTTGTGAAACAGTTCACTAAAACCCTTACCACAACACTTAATTCGTACTAGACGCAACTGACTGAACTCAGTCTTGCTGCTGATGATGATAGCTTGGCTATCGAAACGTGCGTCCAGTACAAATTAAGTGTTGTGGTAAGGGTTTTAGTGAACTGTTTCAGTGTTCCAGTGCCACAGTTTTAGAGTACCCGTTTAAAGTTATTTGTACTCTATTGGGAACTTTTTATTATACCACAGAAAGTACTGACCAAATGTGTTAATTGGTACTACTCCATTGGGCAAACAGTATGAAATAAAAAATTCCAATGACTTATACATCTTTCGGCATATGTCATTGGAATTTTTTCCAAAGAATCGAATAGTATGCATTTTATCATAATACAAATATCTAGAAAAGATATCCAATATCCTGAACTGTGAACCTCTTAATATGTATGAAATGTAAGGTGCCAAAGAGGTGTGGTAATAGACAAATTTCTGTCTATGAAAAAGAAGTATTTTATTAAAACATTTCGAGCACTATGTTTTTTATTACAATGTACAGCTAAAACTATTAGTTTTAAAAAATTGCAAATACATTTTGGTTTAAAGGTTCAAACCTGCAAAGAATTTGTTGCAGTTTGATTGTGACGAACAATTTTTGCAATAGCTAAAAAAATATTGCTGTTGTAGCAATATATTTTTCAGAGAAGCATTTTGTTGCAGCAATATTTATGGTCGTTCACACTTAAACAACGTATTCATTTCAAAATAAATTGTCTTACATTCCTATTAGGTAACAAGAATTTATGTTCTATTTAATTAAATCTTATTTTCATAACAGATATTGGTTATTTAATAAATTTCACCGAGATGTAGGTATGATTCTAGCAAAATGTGCGACATTTATTTCTACTAATTAAAAATAAATTTAACAATAATTAATTGGAAAATGAAAATTGGAAGCAAGCAAACAAAAACATCTTACCGATATAACAGTGTAAGTTTCATCTAATACGAGCAAAGGAAAAGGTGTTTACGAACACCCTTTCTCATAAATACTAGGGACTTGTCAGATTATATTATAAAAATATAATGCAATAAATTTTCTCTACATTGTCCTTCAGTTTTCTAACTATATGAAATGGTTTGCGTTGTAATTATATCATGTTTCAGATAGAAATTTAAATGAGCATACCTGTATATGCGTAGACGTGGTTATTTCTTGTTGGAGTCTCATATTTGTTCGGAAAGAATAAATGAAATATTTGAGAAAATTTATTTAGAAGTAAACATGTATCATAACTATACTTCCACACAAAGTTAGTGAATTCTTACTAAACTATATGTATTTACGTTAGAATTATTAAGACGACTTTCGCACTAGTATAGTCTAACTAATTTTAAAATTCTAATGATGTGGATATATGACAAGTTAACTAAATCAAATTTTACAACTAAGCATTCTAAGTAAATGTCAAAAAGAGCTATGTGAAACTTAACTACGTTGATAACTTGGTTCATACAACGGGTCGATCTTCATAAATTATGCATATGGGTTACCTAAAACAAATGTTTATAATTTAGACGTTTATATCGATTAGAAGTACTTTTAATAAATTTTTCAATTGGTGCAAAAGAATTGCACATAGGAGACTAATCTAAATACCCCTTAAAGTGGGATAAATCACACAAAGATTTAAACAGGTTCTTCACTTGCAGAGCTTGTTGTCCACGCAGTTATCACCAATACGGTCAATACCTGGCATGTGGATCCGCGGAATCCAATTAATCATTCAGTGAAAATCATAATTTTCATTCCAGCTTCTTTTTTCACATTCTATCCATCATAATTTGTATTTAATTAATCTATAATTACTAATAAAACTGTGAATATATTATTCTTGCGTCTTTAAAATGTTCATAAGGGCTTTTTGAAATCCTTTAAACTGTTAAATAAAATCAATTGATATAAGGGTTGCGTTTTATCTATTGCAAAAATAAATATTTTTCTGCTGAAAACCTTTTGTTTTTCAAAATATTCTCCATAACAGTGGACATATTTTTCCAAACGCCATAACCAATTTTCACAGTATTTTTATCAAAGCGAATTAGGTATCTCCGAAGCATGGGTTTTGAACGCATCAACCGTTTCTTCGGGCGTCGAAAATCGTTGTCGACGCAGTTTGTTCTACACGTGTGGGAACAAAAAGTAATCGTTAGGGGCCAAATCAGGACTATACTGCGGATGATCCATCGATTCGACGTTTCGAGTGTTCAAAACGGCAGTTGCTTGCATCGGTGTGTGGGAGCTCGCATTGTCATGGTAGAGAATAATCCGACGTCGAGCGTTCGTTTTTTGTACTTCCCTGAAGACTTCTGGCAAACAAATTATTGTGTACCATACGAAATTTACTATTCTATGATGATCCCCTAAAATCACTGCTACCACATATCCAGTTTTTCCGAAAAAAAATAGGCAACCATTTGCTTTGAAGTGCTGCGAGCGTGAACGATTTTGGTTGGGTTTGGTTCATCATATATTTAAGATTTGTCACTTGTGACGATGTTGTAAACGGTTTTTGTAGCACCGCGTATTTCTTGATCATTTCTTTCGATCAATCGACACGAGCCTTTTGTTGAGCAATCGTTAACTTAAGCGGGATCCAATGGGCACATAACTTTTTCACGGCTAAAAGTTCATGAAATATCGAATGTATGCTAATGCGTAAGAAAGCCTGAATTTCACGATAAATCACATGACGACCTTGCTTTACCAATTCATGCACGGCATCACAACCAATTTTGGACGGCCTTTTTTAAATTTATCCACTAGCGAACTGAGACCACAATTAAATTCATTGAATCAACGATATCCTGCTCTGTGCGGGACTTCATCACCAAAAGTAGAAGTTGATCGTCGCGCCATTGTTTAGATAAACTACGTCTAAAGTCGTAAAAAGTCATCGCACGAAAACGTTCACGAGGTAATTCCATTTTGTGGCTGAGAGGAAATTTTTAACTAAATGAAAATAAAACAAATAGTGTCCGCAGGACAAAACGTTCCGAGGATGTACGCCGTCAAAACTGCCAAACTATATGAAGCAAACATCAGATCGCATCTAGCAAAAGCAGGGTTGCCTATTCGCAATAGATAACAGGCAATGTGTACAATAGAGCCTGGGTTTGAGTTGATTCGTTTTGCTATTACATCGTTACATAATAATTACCAAACGCTTTACTGTGTCGCCTTGTAAGCTTCCAATTGTGCTAGAGCGGTACTTGCTGTTCTGAGATTACAGGGAATTTCCATTTTACTTCCAGTAACTGCGTGTAAATGCTCCTAAGTTTATCGGCGTGGGCTTGAGTTTGAACATAAATTCAACTTTATATAATTTTTTTAAGTATACAATTTTTTAAGTATATATCCTTGGGCAATACATGTTTACACATATTGATACGTAAATAGGTATTTCTTCCGAGCAGGAAAGCGCCTCTTTTTTTAATATATTCTTATATTTTGTCTCCATTTGTGTCGTTTCAATCTACGTCACGTTTTACATAATGTTATTGGTCACAATCAGCAGGCGAATCTGCTCTTATCCGTCGGTAGCAGTGGCTAAGTCGATAGCACTTGAGCGAAATTCTGCGTATTAGTTCGTTTGCCATATTGCTTAACATGTTCCAGGTTAGTAGCGGATCGATGTAGTGGAAGGTAGCACAAACATCTAGCAGACGTTCCACAACAGTCGCGTCTGAATGCGACCATTGTTGTTTTGTTTGGCGAGGTGTCGGGTTGCAAAATACACTTTGCACTTCTAAACATAAATTACAAGGATCGTTAGCCGATCCTACTAGAATTGTGCCGAATCCAAGAGTGTGTCAACTTCCGGCAGGAAACTTTAATGAACCAAACATCGCATTGACACGGAGCCTATTACAGTTTTACTTTCTTGTTTAAGATGTATTCCGATTTTCATCCGTAGTTAAACACCATCCGTCTCGATCAGGGTTAGATCCGGCATCCTTTAGATTGAACGGTAAGTATGCTAACTGCGTGATCATCGCAACAAAATGTATCTGCAAATCAAAACGAGGTCCCAATGCACCGTATTTTACTCGCAAAAAAAAAAACTAGTAGATAGCGTCACTGTAGTAGCGAGTGCTGAAGAGTGTTATAGCGCGCAGAATTGTATCTGCGAGCTGCGTGTAAGATATAGAATGTGTTGACGATCTCTTTTATCCCAGCCCAATAACTGAATTTTGGTCTCAAAAACCTTACTCCACTTGATTGCCAATCTTCACTCCAATTCCAAATTCGATTGCGAGAACCTTTTTTATCCAAAGTTCACATTTGAACATCGTTTTCAACGAATGCAACGCATTTAACTGATCATCTTCCCGATCCGATAAACACGGAGTTGCAAGTTATTTCATCACTAGTAGCATATCAGATGTCCTGTGCAGCTGTGAACAAAAACTACCCAATTAAAAATACGACCATGGAAACTTGCGTGGATACTCGACAGCATTTCCATTTTGACAATAAGCGCTACTATAGATTTAGTACAACACCAAAAGGCGCAACTTCTGTGATGCATCCGCCAGAGTATCCCATAGTAAACTCTTAAATGAACTGGGGAATATAAAACAATATTATCAATTATTCCGCGAAGTAGAGTTTATATTTGGATAGGGTTCCTAAGTATTCAGATTTTTTAGTTATTAGCCAATCTTTTCTGTAGAAGACAGTAACAGAAAGGTCAATCTGGCCAGAGATAAGTAGCTTTTAAATTCTAAAGTACTGCCGACTACCACCAGTAATTAATACAGAAAAGAAAATCAAAATGTTATATTAGTTCAAATGTAACTACATTGATCCATACATCTAATTTTATTTGTAATTTGTTTTTAGTTGATAGTAATAACTAACCACGAATGTCTACAGACTCATGCTTTAAGTAAATAATATAACTTAGCGAAGAAAATTGAAGAAGGGTAACTGTATTAATGCAGACATACCATGCGAAAACGAACGTCTCGATATGGTACGTATGAACATTTGCTCTGCAGTTAAACCATCTCACCCACAAAACAAGAGAAACAATGTTAGCGCTAATCAACGCGTCTCATATACAATAAACAATCAACTCTTAATTTATACTAAATAAACAATGGCTCCCAGAAATGAGTAAAAACTCGATTTCAACTTCTTTTTGATGACTCTCCCACGTCTAGACAAACAAATGCTGCGGTACCAGTCGGTATATTTAAGAAATTATAGTCTTCCTCAAACAGGCACAGTCTATCCATGCGGAAACACTCCTATGGATGCTGGTTGTAAGATTCTAACAGTGATATAAGAGCAAAGTAGCCTAACACTAGGTAATCCTTGTTGAGTTACTATTCATTCAAAATGCAGCTGGATAAGCTCTTAATTTCTGCACTGAATACGGCGTCAAAACAAACATCTCCATAAATATAATCCACTTCTCAAATTAGGAATTATTTCCAAAATGTATTCATGAAATCACTAGTTGTCTTCGCCAATCAAACAAGATGATGTTAATTGGATATCAGTTGTGAATTTCTTTTTATTAATTTTTATTCTTGCAATTGTACTTACATCTTTTTAGACGGAATCATGAGAATATGTAGTGAGGTTTCAACCAAAACTGATACTGGCATGGTACATCCATCATAATTAATTTATTAATCAAAAACTGCCCGTAGAATGACGGCAAAAAACGCCAGTGGAAACCGACACATTTCTTCAATCTCTGTATACATTTTATGGCATTGGAACTCATTTTAATTCTCTTATAAATAGACGCAAAGAATGTGAAATCTTCTCTTCCAGATATACTAAAGCATTGAATACAACGCAATTTTTACTCTTCCTTATCTGCAGATCTTCGCTATCCAACGCGAAACTCCTTTAAGGGACATACTATTTAAACTGCAAAAAAGTCAGTGACTGCAATTGGCACGTTTTTCTGAAACGGTTCCATCCTATGCATTGATGTAATTTTACTTCATTACTTTGTAGTCGAAGATGGTCAAAAACAGGTTCTGCACAGTTTAGTTACATTTCTATTCAGAATGCTAATAAAGCTTTCTGAATAGAAATAACAAATATTGTTCTGGAAATAACTTTTCAAATCATTTTGTTTCTAAGAGATCTGTGATGATTTTTTATTAAAATATATAGCAATCGAAAATGTTTAATTAGGGTGGTGGATTAAGGATAGATGCCGGAAATTGAACTGCGTTAAATAAAGAGAAACATATTACTACTACGATGTCACTTGTATTATGGATCAACAGTTGTATGTGAGTTGTGTTTTTTAAGAAATTCTTCCATTTCTGGCAAAAAAGTTATTATTTGGATTTTGTTATGTAAATTTAGTATTTTTGTGTCATTTTTGACATAAGTCTCATGACAACTGCGCATATTGCGATTGCTCAGACCCTAATTAAATTATTTCGATTGCGGTATAATATTTATCTAAAAAACTGCTAAAACTCACAGTATGGCATGGTACACTTCTTTACAAAAGAATACTAACCAAAAATGTTAAATCTATGCAATAATTGTTTCCATTTTCGATGGAAATTACTAATAGTGTACTTAACAAAATTATTATATTCAATCATTGATAGAAACAACGTTGTCAAATACCAAATATTTTTTAGAAATAAAAAAAATATAATATACAATCTGTAAACCTATGGGCCACCTGACACAGCAACATTTTTTATGACAATTTTTTTATAAAATGAGAGAGAACCATCACGAAATCCAATAAACACTCAGGATCGTAGTCTGTCCGTGTCAGTTTGCAGCACATTTAATAAAAAAAATTGTCATAGTATCAGGTGGCCCTATCTTTAAAAATTTCAATTTCTTGATTTAAGGTTTCAGAAAAACAAATTGCATCATCTATAACAGTAGCTATAATGTTTAAAAACAGTAAAATTTTTATTTGTTCTGAGAGTTTTAAAACTACATTAATAAGATGAATAACTAGGTCACTGTATGTTATCTGCTGTTATTGCAGGTGGATACTAAAATTTTGCAATACACATAATTAACAAATTTTATTTTATATTCATTATTTGTCAGTTGTTCTTATTTTTGTTTGTCCTTTTTGAAAGGATTTACAAACATTGTATTAACACATCTAACTTAGTGTTAGAAGTCCAACAATTAATAAAACTCTTACATTTTCCAGAACTACATCCTAAATGCCTCTATCAACTTTTTACCGGCATATAATTAAACTACGTTTCTTATGATGTTCTGCTCTTCACTTATTATCCGACGGAACACAATAAAATTCTTGCTACAATATAAATAATGATATTCTAAGATTCTTACAAAGATTTCTTCTGTACCTCCAGCAGCTCTTGTTGAAATTAGTATCTCCTTGGATGTTATACACTTGATTTTATTAGTTTGTTATTGATGTCCTTGCTACTCTCTCTAGAAATGCTATTTCTTTGAATTATTTACAACCACACAAAGAGTAATTTGTACTCTTTTAGAAAATAAGAAGGAACATTTAAGTTTTGCCACATAAATAAATTGGAAATACGACTTCACACCAGCTTTTCTTGTACTTCAAATGTACTTACAAATAAATGAGGGTATTCCGGTATAAATGATCCTAGTTATTTCGTACGAAATTCTATTCTTGTTAAAATGTGAAGCTTTTAAAGTTGTCCATGCGATCACCCCTGCTTCTTTTCTAGAAGATATTATATTTTTAAGTACCACTTAACAGCACTTAGAATAACATTTTTAATTTAAGTTAGTAATATTATCCACCCACAAATTTCAGTGGATAAACAAGTTTATGACATTACAGGGTGAAGCCATTTTTTTACTGCTGATAGTTCACAGACAGTTGGTAGAAGTAATAAAAATCCATCTGTAACATTAAAAATACATAATAAATGCTTCCATAACTTACCATAGAATTGATTCAAAAACATTGGCTCTTTGTACAAACGCCCTGGTGGAGAACGTCTTGGTGATCTGGTGATGCGATCTGGGCTACCTCGATGTAATATAAATTCGTGATCATGACTTCTTCGAAGAGGCGTTCCACTTCTCAGCTCAATAGTAGAGCGATCTCTGTCTGGTCTTTCTTCAAAACTTTCTTCTGAAGTAAAGAAAACTACATTCCTGTTTACTGTATGAGGGCACTTCAATGCTGTTCTTCCTAAAAGGACTGGAGTTTCTTGAATGCTGTCTCTGACAACATAAAACGTCATTTCGGTAAACAAATTATCTACTCGCACCATAACTTGGGTTTGTCCCAATGTTGGAATACTGCTCCTGTCATAACCATTTATTGCAGCTATTTGACGACGATACCGTAACTTCAAAAAATCAATATCCGATTCCCGAATGGTATTGTGAGGAAAATCTTCATCACAAAGACATTTCAATTTGCTACCTGATACATAGATATCCTTGTAACATTTAATCAGAACCACTCCCTTGCTTTTCGAATTTTCTCCTTGTAATGATAATTTTCCTTCGCTCTTATGACAATCGCAATGTCCACGTTTGCCACAAGTATTGCATTTACGGCTATTACTTTGACTTTCCTGCTCATCTATGTTTTCGTCCATTAGAAACTTGTATAACTCTTCTGGTGTTGCAAAATTTTTATCCAAAGCATTAGTTTTTGATTTACTTGCAGTATCCGGTAGACCTCCAATAAGACATGAAACTGCTTTCCTTCCGGTGATGTTGCAATTTCTCAACAACACTATTTTGTAATTAAAGTATGAACTTAATTCTTCATCTGGTCCTTTTGTTCTTTCTAACATAATGGTTAAATTTGTATGGTAATCCATATCATCGGGGAAATTCGATCGAAATTGTTTTTTTATGCTTGACCAAGAATCTAAGAATTTATTACCATTTACAAACCAATCTTTAGCACTTCCTTTCAATTTCATAGAAAATTGGAATTTTCTATCATGACTTGACCAATCTTTCTCTTGCCCAATTTTATCAATAAGTCTAAGGAAAGCGTTGACACTCATATCGGATGATTCAGGATTGAATTCTGGAATAAGACTGCTTCCCTTTTCTTGTCCAAACGTAGGTTGTAACTGAGATGTTGATGATGATGGTGCATTACTCCAAGGATCTGGTTTATCATTATTTTCGTCCTTTTGAAGCGATGTAAAATTGGATGTGTTTTCTATTGGTCTTACAACAGGTTCAACATTGTCTGTGGGAGGCGCTTCAAAGAATCTTCCATCCCCAGGAAACTTGGCATAATCAGATGGGCACTCAAAATTCAAATTTCGTTCCACACATACTGGTTCGTTAACTTCAGTACGCTCTTCAAAATTAGATGATGAAGGTATATACCTTTCATTTTCAAAAGGCCGATTCATATCTTCTCTAGGAGGGGCCTCAAATATTCCAGGTTCATCGATTATTTTGTGGGGAGGATCAAAACGTTCAGATGAAATACGTTCAAATCTTGATTCTAGTCTATCCCTAGATCTTCTTTGAAACCTTTCATGAGAATGATCTCTTTCAAACCTTGGACGACTGCGATCCCTGGAAATCCTGATTGGACTACGATGCCTAGGTGGTGACTTTCCTCGAGAATGTCTACCTCTCGTAGGGTGAGTATTACCACGACCAAATTTTCTGCGATTTCTTTCATACATATTCACCTTTATTTATATTTATATATGATTCAATTTAAAATTTCTGAAATAATAGCATATTGCAGTAAATGCCGAGGTACACCTCAAAAACAAAAATTTTACACTAAATATAGATGTGATGTATTGCTTCCAATATTAGTAAAAATACAATACATTGTACACCTACATTCAAAATATAAAAATGTTTAATAGCAAGCAATTTAGTGTAATATTAATGAATAATGCAATATCTTACCCTAAAATAGATTCTGAAATCTTGTATGTAAATTATCGATCGGTAAATGTATGTAGCATTCAGGACACTTGGTCTGATTTGGTTGAGACTAAAATTAGCCAAACATGCACCTGGTCACAATATTTTTAAGTACTCCTCACACATCTAGAAGAATACAATGCTTGATTTAGAAGCCAAAATTTGTTATATCCAACTCACAAACTTATAAACTCTTTATCTTCTCAATTAGAATAGGCAAATGGCGTAGAAGTCGGAAATTGTGATACCAACCACAACCTCAAATATTTGATTCTTCAATGCACTTTGATTACAGACAATTTGAAGTTAACCCACTAAAAAACGACACCAATTAAATAGATATGAATATATTGGAATATGTATTTAATATGAGGATAACGCATTTCCACTTTCAATTCGAAAATTTACATATTAGGAAGGTTGTAGCTCTGGAAATGATACCACAGAGTAATCGGCGACCGTTTAATGCGTTATTGAGTTTCAGGGACATCACAATGATCTGGATCATATTGAAAAACAGCCTTGATTAAGGATGGCGTCGATTAGAGATTTTGTATCACTATACAGAACTTGAGATAGGAATAAATTTAATTTATTTTGAAATGTATCTCGAATTTTCTACAAGGGACGTTCAGTAATTAACAAGACAAACTGCATTAGCGGGAAAACAACTGAGTATTAGGTTTGTTTCTGCAACGATTTAAAATCATTTGAAATCATCGGGGCATGCGCATTACAAAAATAGTGTTCGTGCAGTTAAAACCCCAAACTCTGACTATTAGTTTGACGTAATTTGGCGTTCGTGCAGATCTCCAAATTAATTTCTAACCGTTTGCTGATAGTTGCTCCAGTTTGAAGATTGTCCAGTGATTCATCAGACGCATGCGCATCGTTATATTGTGAAGTGAAAGTTGTATTATAAGCATTTTGTATACATTCACACTTCACGCGTGTTTTATTCATTTATGTGGTTTTGTTAGGAATTAACAGTTCCCTTAAAGGTTGTAATTCTATCTAAACATTTCGCGTTTATTCCTGTTTTCGCGTACCTCTTATTGTAATATTTGAATGTAAGATAAATCTATTGTTTTCATCCGCATATTTGAGTGTATTTTCTCTCTTAGTCTATTAAATACGCTTATAACTTACACATCGCCTGATAAATGTAATGAAAGCGTTCGTGGAATGAAATTGTTAAATCAGTTGTAGTTCGTGCATGCGTAGATTAATCCAAATTAACCTCTGATCAAACCATCACAAATCGGCTGCAGAAACAAACCTAATATTTGAATGTAAGATAAATCTATTGTTTTCATCTGCGTATTTGAGTATACTTTATCTCTTAAGTCTATTAAATACGCTTGCAACTTATACATCGCCTGATAAATGTAAAGAAAGCGTTCGTGCAAGTTAATCCAAAAATTTGCTTGGATTACTTTTTGAAAAGTTGTGTTTGCTGTGGACTTATCTACATCAATTACATCTCCAAAAATATCCAGATGAAAGGAAACGTAAAGTAAGAAGTACCATCTCAGCAGATGTTAATGCATGATTTCTACAAATGTATATGTCATTATTTTAAGGTTGCATTGGCTAAGCAGTATTTAGTTACATACTTTGCCTATTACTTTCGAAACGAATTTCATCTTAAATTTGAAATATCACATTCCACAACTGGCTTGAATAACCTAAATCTGTCCCTAAATTCTTTATCACCCCAGATTTTGGATTGATTAGGCATATTTCTAGTTTCTAAGTTTTTGGCTGCCTGGGGTGCATTACGACATTAGATTTAAAAAATCTTCACCATGGGATAATTCCCCCAAAATTAATTTTCACGCGAATCGCGTTAATAGAAAAAGAGATGCTTATATTTCAAGTGAAATGTTTATAGGTTATATTTTATGTCGAAATCTACTTGAACTAGGCTTGAACGGCCGATCTTGGGCGTTCAGTTGACTGGGATATTGACTCTCAGATCAAGCTTGAACTTAGTTGGTACAACGGCGTTCTCTTGTTGAACCAGAGTTCACGTTGACCAACCGGTGAACTTGGCTGGTACAACTGGCCCTAAAAATAGCCTGCGCAATGACGTCAGTGGTGGTGGAATATAAAACATTAAGGGTCAACATCGCAACTGAAAATAAAGGTAGCGTTATTGATGAGCTTCTAAGGGTAGAAAGAGATACACTGTTGCTATTAAATCCCATACTACAAACGGAGGATGAGTCGGCCTATAGTTACCATATATTAACATCAAAATATGCGTCCTTCACCCCTCCGCCCACAAACTTTCGGTCAAGTATTGCAAGATAGGAACTATGACAACCTTTAGAGTAAATGCATTCTACCAACCTTGGCTTGAACGAAATAAAAGCAAACATGACCTCTTTTGTTCATTTCAAAATGTCGGCTCCTATCGAAACGTGTACGGTGGAAGAGCAACGTTGAGTGATAAGATTTTTGTTATCCGTAGTTGTGGATTCAGGTTCATAGTGGTCTACCCATGTTTCATTACAGGTTCCGTTAAAAACCGTCGTTTGAGTTCAGAACAAATGCGAACACGGGTGTCTTTATGGACTTGAGTCAACTGTCTTGGAACCCATCTCGAACACATTTTGCGATAATTCAGCTTGTGATGAATGATTGAATACACAGTTCCAACAATAATTACACAAATCAGCTGTTGTCACGATTTTTATACGCGTCGTCGAGAATAAGGTCATTTATGAGATTTTGTAGCGCGTCGGTCGACACTTCAACCGGTCGTCCGGAGCGATGAATATCGGTGACACTTGTTCTGCCTGATTTAAACTGTTCAATCCACTTATACACATTTCCGCGGCTTAAACACTTTTCACCATGCTGTTTCAATATTCTCGAGTAAATTTTGGACGGCTTCACACCTACGGATAACAAAAATCTTATCACTGAACGCTGTACATGTTTCAAGAGGAGCCGACATTTTGAAATGAACAAAAGTGGTTATGTTTGCTTTTATTTCTTTCAAACAGCCGACTTAATTTTTCCCCTAGGGTTGCCAACTTGAAGTACAGAAAGTTTCAACTAATAATATTCAGTAGTTTTCCCGCTAATGCAGTTTGTACACACAATGTACTAAGGATAAGTGTTAAATTTAATTTAAATGATGTAGTAATCAATTTTGTCTATAAATTCAGAGATAAATTTCTTCAGAATTGACAAGTTATAAATATTTTTATACATCTTTTCTTTCAAAAACTATTTAGGAAGCTGTTTTATTTAACTTTAACTAGTTATGTCTGCAACGCAAAAATGCGAAGAGGAAATGAAAGAAGAGAAAATAAAAGTGTGGTACCTACATATCCAAAAGGAGTTAATTGGTAGTGCAAAAATGAATGTTGATTTGGGACTTCCATATTTCCAACCATTTAAACGTCTAACTAAACATTCTAATGCATCTATATAAAAGGCAATTCTAATTCTGTAATGTGTAGATTAAAAAAATAATGTTTTGGAAAATTTATGACGGGTGGGTTAGAAATTAGTGGCGTAGCTATCGCTATAAGCAGCCTATGCGACGCATAGGGGCCCGGGAATTTTACGCCTAGCAGTGGCCGATTTATTTTGGAAACTTTTTATACGAATACGAATTTGCATGATAACTAAATCAAATAATATTTTCTGAACATTTTTTAATTGTTTTCAACTTTAACGTAATTTGTAATAAATTACCGCAAAATTCTTCAAAAACTAGAAAGAAGTTCGCGTCGACTGGCGAAGGCCCATTGGCTGAACGGCTCATTGAACTGCTTTAGTCTATATTTTGTGATGTTTTTAATTTTACGTTCCCTATAATCAGTGATTTTTGTTTTTTTTTTAAGAATTATATGTTTATTTTATTTTGTTATTTAACAATATTCCATTAAATCAACTACAGCATTTATGGTGGCAACGAGAGGGCGCACCGGCTCATGCTTTTTTTCTGGACTGATTTTTCCGCCTTGTTTATTTTCACATTAAATACTGAAAATAGAAACGATATCTGAAGTAGCCTTTCACTTAACTCTATTCTTTAAAGCCCAATGTAAATTTGAAGCAACATACCCCCAAAAATGAAACAAAATGGTAAAATTAAATATCTCCATGGAATCAATGTAGGTACTTTAGTCACAAAAACTGTATTTTTGAATAAAAAAAATTTTTCAAACAGGATTGAAAGGTCGGGTTATACAGGGTTAAGTCAAGAGTTTCCAAACCATTGATTTGGAAATAGCAGAGTTGTAGAACGGCTGGATTATTTTTATGGGGAGTTGTTAAATATAATATTTATAAAGTTATATAATATGGACTCTTCTAACTAATATTGCATGTTTACATTACTATATAAAGATTACTGTTGTCTCCATCTCGTACTCTCCATCCCCGTCGGATAAATAAGAATAGATGGGGAAAAACTTCCAAAGGTATCTTTGATTACGGGGTACATTTTACGATTACGGGACCGGTAGGGGATCTTCTATAATAAAAACTGCAATACTTTATTTCTGCATAGCAATATATTTATAATACGTAAAAAATATATAAAGGAAGCATAAATATATAATAGTTCTTAGCAAAATTATTCAGTGGATTACAAACTTTTTCTTGAGTTTATGCAACCAAGTCTTTCTTCGACTAGAGAATCAAGCTTTCCCAATCCTTTGCTGCTCACTTCATTATAGTAAGGCAATTTTTTGCACTTAGCAAACCATTGGAATAGTTTTGGGTACTTCTCTGAAGACAAAGGTATTATAATGGCTGCCGAACTAATAGATGCAACACAGCAAAGATCAGCTATTGTCAAGGTATCACCAGTTAAATATTCAGTCTTTTCTAAAATCTTCTCCAGATAATTATATGTCTCTTGCAGGGAACGAATGTTGTCGATTGAAATTTCTTTTTCGTCCTTTACTAAAATGGAATTCTGAAAAAACGGAAATAAATAATAAAATGAATTTAGTTAAAAAGTGTTTTATAAGGTCCAAGATTTAATACGTTCATGGATTTGTACGAAATTTGGCAAATTGTTCTATCAGAATGTTAAAAGTATGAATAATAAAAAGAGTAGCAGCATTTCCTATAGTTAAAGCTGAATTCACAGTAATAGCAATCCTATAACATAATATGCGAATACATAAGTTAATAGTTTTTATAGAAGTCATAAACGAATATTTCATGTAACAACATACTACTGTTCATTATCCTTATCGCTTTTACAGTCACGTAGTCAATTTTGTTGTGTTATAGATATGCTTTATAAATCCATGCATACTTTTCAGCGAAAAAAAAAAACAAATCATAAGGGAACTAATTTCATATACATTATTAACTGGCGTTGAAAGTAGATTCCTAATATTTATATTTTGCAAATCACATTCCATAGCGACATTCAACATAGCACATGCTTAGATGCGCCGAGTTCGTGTAAAATCGGGTGACCATAGGACGGTTGCTCTTGTTGTATACTCCTAATATTTAACTATGAAACTTAAAAAGTTTATTATCCAAAAATACAACCCTGTTTGAGTAGCTGATAAGTAACAATGCACGCAACTGTGTTCTTTGTTATTTTAATTGGAATACTCTGTATATTATTACGTTTTCGTTTCTCCACCTAGAAGTAGAGCCACTGTTAATGATGAAATTATCTCTTTTTGTGTGAAACACGTCTTTGCAAATATAGGTAACCTCGCATGTTTCTTCATCATCATTGACTTGATGGGATTTAGTATCCTGAACATTCTGAACTTCTAATAATCTACGTCGTAAACAGGCAAACAAAATAGAATCCCCATTTTCATCATTTCTTTTGAGTAGTTCATCCACATTGGGTCACAGTTTTTTCCACGACTGTTTAATACGTCGTGATGATATCGCTGATAGCAAATCAAAATTCTTAAAAAAGGACGGTATATCTTGGACATCTTCAGATGTGATAGGTATCAGTAGAGATTTGCGATAATGCAGTTTCATCTTTTGAATTACATGTTGATCCATTGGCTGAATAAAGGGGGTGCAATTTGGTGGTAGAAACCTTGCATGAGTCCTTTTGTCTTCAGTAGATAGTTCTTCTACATCAGGATGTCTAGGAGTATTATGCAAAATAAGCAAAGCTTTCGGAAGTAAATTCAAATCCCTCATTTTTCTTTTAACTTCAGGCACATCTTTTATTTTGGGTCATATACGCAACGGTGAGATTTGGAGTACTTTCAAATGCCCCGGGTTTATTTGCCTTTCTAACAGCTAGCAATTCTAACTTACGAGTACCGAAGGCATTGGCACAAAGCATGAAAGTAAACGTGTCCTTACTCATCTACGACGTGGAGCTGTTTTCTCGTTTCGGTGTACGAGAGTTTTGTTTGGAAGGGCTCTCCAAAACAGTCCATTCTCATCAGTATTGTAGACCTGATGGAATATTAAATCATTTCTGCAACATTCATTAAAAATATTTGACAATTGTCGAATACCCTTACGTTTTTTGAGTTTGCCTCCCAGCCAGCCATCCAGAATTTGTTTCAAAATCGTCTCTTTCAGTTATTTATTAATAAAACAATTTAGGTTTTTCGTATAATAGGTATCAGCAGATATGGGAATCTGGTACGCCCTTTGTTGTAAAAACCATGTAAAAAATATGATTTCGGATTTTGGTTCTGGATTTTGACGCCATTTGAGAGCTTTTCTTTGCCAGGGATTGTTAACTATTGATGAGACGTAGGCAGCAGTTTCATCCTTTTTCATTTTAATATCACTTAATGTGGATTTTCCGACATCTTAGGCTTTAGCAATTCCTGTTTTACTACAACTGAATTAAAGGATATGCACTATGCACGCTACATCTGTCGAAACACTCGAAATTGCAATTAATGCTGACTACCATATATGAAAAGACATAACAAACCTCGTATTTATACAGAAATTCTAGATTGATCTAGTATATAATTTTCCCTAGAAAATTAAATCGTCGTTTGATAGAAAAACCAAAAAAGCAGGTGGTCCATACATACACCGTACATCTGCTTCTATGTATTAGGTGACGCAGGTGTTCATTTTATTTCCCATAAATGATTTATTTTTCAATTAGTACTGTTCGCACTATGGAAATTTTTGTCGAATTAATGGAATGGAAAAGTTAACTGACGTTCTTTCAGATTATTGATTGTTTGGATTATAAAAGTTGCACTGTATAGTACTAATTAAAAAATGTCGTTTTCGGTGTTTGAATTAGACAGAATTTGTTCCATGCTGCATAAAATGTATTTGCATTTGGGAGTTTTTGAAGGAAATAAATACGAGGTAGGCGCCATAAATTCTCGGTTTTATACAGAAAAAATATAACAATCTTTATTTTTCAGTACCATAATCTCCCATAACTTGTAAAAATAATCTAAAGTTTTTCCCTCAAAATGATGTATTACAGCTGCTTGCAACACTATCGTTCTTAAAACGATTCCTTGTTGGATAGAGGATCATAATACAGAATCATCTCCTGTGGCAATGTACTCTAAAATCGGTCTTGGGTCGTCCCCACACATGTTTAAAAACGAATGCGCACATTCGACCCGACGTTCACGTTGGAAAGCAGAAAGAAGATGCAGTACCCATTTTCTAGCAATCTTATTCATACCCAAATGGTTATGGAGAATTCGGATACTTGTTTCAGAAATGTTAGACGTCACTGCTAATACCTTCACTTTCAAACGACGATCTGCTAATACCATTTCTTCAATAATTGAATTGTTTTGAGGCGTTATCAGTTCAATTGATCGATCGGGGCGCTCATCATCAAGAGATTCTTGCCCTAAACGGAATCATTTCTTTGCCCACTTTTTTACAGTGGAATATGAAGGAGATAAATCACCATAAACACCATAAATATCACGGTGGTTAGATGCTAATCGCTTAATACTTAATTCACAAAAAACAAAATGCATCCTTTTTTGCAATAATTCCAAATTTAGAGCTCCCGGTGTGAATTTAAATAATATGT
Source organism: Dynastes maya (assembly GCA_029619315.2). Classification (NCBI taxonomy): domain Eukaryota; kingdom Metazoa; phylum Arthropoda; class Insecta; order Coleoptera; family Scarabaeidae; genus Dynastes; species Dynastes maya. Next base: position 19,906,564 of record JAROYE020000005.1, on the reverse strand, counting down.
TAGTAGAATTTTCAACTTCTAATAAAATTTTAGGTATTGTATTTGATGAAAATGTCAAATGGTCACCTCATATAGATTTGTTATGTCGGAATTTATCAAATTTATGTTTTGCTTTATTCAATCTTAGAATGTCCTGTAGTTTTGTAGTTCTTCTAACATTTTACCATTCCACTTTTATTTCTAAAATTAGGTACGGATTCATTCACTGGGGTCACTGCAGTGATATTGAAAGAGTGTTCGTATTACAAAAAAGAGCAGTAAGAACCATTATTATTATAAAACCTTATATTCATGGGGTGTAAACTTTTTATTAACCTTCCGCAGGAGGTAAGAGCAATCGGTGCTTATACTACTTTTAGGTTCATGGTAAAAGAAATATTTCTAAGTTATAATTGTTATAATGTGAAAGAATTTCTGGATCATTGAGTTTTCGTTTGTTCTTTTTCTTTTCGGTTGACTTGCTTTGTTTCACACTCTGTACTTTTTTCTGTATATTTTTGTGTGTTTCAAACATATAAATAAATAAATAAATAAATACATAAATAACTATGTAGAAATATAATTTCTGTAAATGTAAATGCTTCCTATAAAATAAATGATGTTCTACATATGATGATCGGCTCATTCAGTTGTAATAGTTTTTGATTTTTTACTAAAAAAGTAATCCTCACATATTGTGTTGATGCATAATTGATCAATACGTTAATACAAAAAATAAGCACTTTTCAATATCCGAGTGTTGTTTAAAAAATGTCGAAGAACAACTCAAACAATTTGTCAGGTATTATAAATAAGGCCCTCATATAGATTTTTTGTGTTTACAATTGATTTTGACTATAAGCTAATTCCTTTTTTTGTTCAATTCTAACTTTACATTACTTTTTTCTAATATTAGGTAGGAATTTGGGTAAATCAAGTGATAAAAATTATGTATTACAAAAAACAAAAACTTTTATTTCAGGTCGTTTTCTGTGTAAACACGTTTAAAATAAAAGTGTGACTTAACGACTTAGTCATTTTCCAGATTATTTTTTTTTTTGAAAGCATTCGACAATCGGTGTTAGCAAATACCATGATACAATAAAAGCGCAATTATTTACCTTCTACATACTAATCAACCTTGTTTTCCGAAAAACTTATATTCAGGGATTACTTTTTTTAACCTTCGGAGAGTAGGAATGTGCTTACTACTTTGATATGTAAAGAAATCATTTTTAAAGTATAATGTTAATGGAAAGAATTGTATGGATTCATGTTTTGTTGTTTTTTACTATTCGGTACTGTTTTTCTCTGTAATTTTTCTGTAATTTTGGGTTCACACGTTAAATAAATAAAATAAACGCATAATAACTGTGTTAATTTCGTATGTAACTGCTTCCTATAAAAATAATCGATGTTCTCAATTGTACTGATACATTTTCATGTACTAGTGTTATTGTGTACTAAAAAACTATTGCTTCTAATAATTGTTATATCATAATGTGCAAAGCGTCAGTAGAAAATGTAAGGACTATACATATACGATTTTTATTATCGTAACCAATCAATGTTTAGGATATAAATAGACCTCAAATCTATTAGAAACTTTTATTACAATGCAAAATGTAATAATGTACAGGTGTTCCACTTAAGGTAACAAGGTAGGTTTCTGGATTGTGTCTATTATGTTAGAAATTGTTAACTTCCTACTAAAGCTGTGACCCGGATCAGGGTAATTTTGAATGCAGATAATTTATTATCCAGATATCCGGATCTTGGTGCTATCCGTATCAGATATCTGAAACTCCGAATTTAATTCCGTTATCCGAAACCTCGGATCCGGATACGTTATCCGAAAAAAGTCGGATCCGGATCCGCTATCGAAAGTCTTGAATTCGAATTCTTTATCCGATCGAATCCATTATCCGATAACGTGGATCTGATAACTTTTTCGATCAAATAGTAAGTAAAGTTTCGTAGTAAATTGTGAAAACCTGCAATAGTTCGAGTAATTATCAAACAATATAGCTGTAATAATCACCAAATTTATTGAATACCTATATAAAACAAAGTAACTTTGAATTGTGCGCATGGAAATTCAATAATATTCTGAGTGCACGGATTTTAAAAACTATTATACTTTTTTCTCCATATAACATAAATTCGATGTTTTCTTTATTAAACATTTTGTATATGGCAAAATAATAACGGATTCGGATCTGGCTACCGAATCCAGATTCGAGAATCGGATAGTGGATTCGGATCGTAGAATCCGAATAGCGGATCCGGATCCGTGAATCGGATAGTGGATCACTTCCCACCATTTACGCAATAGGCACAATTCTACATTTCCAGTAGGACACCTATGTAACCTCTTTTATCTATTACGGTTGTTTTAAATACAACAAACAGCACTCGATATTCATAAAAGAGATAATTCCAATGCCACAATACTCCAAATAAAAGTCTATAGAGCAATTAAAGAAAAGTACATTAAAAAAGCTTCAAGTCACGCGGGCATATAGGTCAAGCAAAACGAATCTAATAGATCAGTAGATAAATGACTAGAAAGTTATATGACAAAGTTTTAAGTATAAATACACATTTTTACGTTGCGAAGTAATTCTAATTGTATACTTTTACACTTACAAATATGTTGTTAATTCTAGTCAACAGGACACTGGAGTCAAAATACATCATTTCATCAATTAAACTTCTTTTTTTTGGTTCATTTGGATATAAAGGATCGTTACTTCTATATTGATTTATTAAGTACGCTATGATGGCATGGTTTTCCCAGATGATTAGGTCGTCATCTTTCAGTACGGGGATAGAATTGTGAGGAATTGCCTGTAAAGAAGAACAATATACATTAGTATTTTATTATTTATTAATAAATTGAAGTAAAAGAAAAACGATTGAATCACGTGTTTTTATACAAACTCAAAATTTACTATATTTTTAAGTATATTTTTCGAAATTTGCAAAAATATTTCCATTTCTGATATTGGACGATCCACAATGATTGACTGTGTCGCTATCATAGGAAAACTGTGACCTTCAAAAATGCCACTCTAATGAAATTGTTTTCAGTGGCGTGTGTTGTCTATGGAAGGAGTAGGCGACATAATGTTTGAATTACAAAAAAATGCATAGACAATCATTCTACTGAATTTGCAAATGGAAATAAGTGCAAGTTAAATTAATTTCCTTAAAAATTGCAAGATAAAGCGTTTTGAGAATAATTTATAGCTGCTAACTTCACACATACAAACGGAAGTAAATATTGAACTATCGCTTTGGGGAAGTCAATATTTCTCATGCCTTTTTGGATCGTGCGATATTACACCTTTATAAATTGTTGTTTTGAAATGAACAGTACGTAACTTGCAGTGGTTTTTAATCGCCATTACAGATACACGTTGGTGGTCTACGTCCTTATGGCGTAAGTACATAGGCTAAATTTATCCCGCATTTGATTATTAAATGTTTTGACATTTAGGCGTAAGGTATTTAGTTTTGTATATAGCTACAACAATATAACAAGTAGCGGAGCTAGAGAGACGATTAAATAGGGAAAGTATTGCAGTTTTACGAGCTCAACTGAATTAGCCTTTTGTTTTTTGAAAAAATGCACGGCTAAGTAGACATCTCGAAAAAACTGTTTTTTAGTTATTTTGTTCGGTGCCTATAGCTCTGTTATTATCTTCAAAAGAACAATGTAAAGGAGCAACTTGCAGGTAATTATGTGCTTACCAAGAGACTCTAACTGAACTTTTTATCGAAGCTATAATTTTTGAGGTATTGTGTTTTTTTATGGGAACCATAGTCGGCCATGACTTCTTAAAAAAAAGGCATTTCTTAACGATTCCAAGGATATAACACTGACATAGTTATTTTTACAAATAAATAAATTACGGCCATTTTCTCCAGTTCAATTCCGAACTGTTCACGTAGTAAGCTATGAAAACAATTGGAGGGACAAGTGGATGAAGGAGTTATGTTACAGAAAACTGTTTCTGAATAAATTAGGTTTTAATAGCGCTAGTTCCTATCTTTTATTTAATGATTATTTTCAAATGCAGTTTGTTTAGTTAGTAAGAAAGGGTTGTAGATTAATAATAAAGCGTGATTCGTTACGGATTTCCACATAGTAGCCTCTGATATTTTTGAAACGTTAATGACAATTACATCTGTCAAGTGATGTTTACAAACTAGAAACGTGTACAAAAGTAGTTATGGAGCGGTACACAATCCAGCAACGGGCTAAGATGGTTAGGGCTTATTATGAAAATCGGTGTTCGCGAAAAAATGCATTTCGTACATTACGTGAATATTTTGGTGTACGCAATCGACCTTCGAAACGCACAATTTGGAATGTGGTTTAGAAATTTGAGCAAACTGGGGCTGTAAGCATAGTTAAAGCACCTCATCGTGTTCGTCGAAAGCGTTCGGCGGGAAACATGGTTCTCGTTTGTGAAAGTGTGGCCGAAGAAGCAGGTACATCGATTCGGCGTCGATCCCAACAACTGGGACTCTCCTATTCCGCTACACAACGAATCTTGACCAACGATTTGCATTTGCATCCTTACAAAATGCAATTGACACAAAATTTGTAACCGAGAGATCACCAATAGCGTCGTGTCTTCGCAGAATGGATGCTTGAACAAGATGATTTTTCAATCTTTACTGACGAAGCCCATTTCCACGTTAATGGTTTCGTCAACAAACAAAATTGTCGCATTTGGGGATCAGAAAATCCAAGAGCGATTATCGAAGAAATGCATCCCCAAAAAGTGACTGTATGGTGTGGCATTTGGTATGGACGCATCATTGGCTCGTATTTCTTCGAAGACGATGCTGAAAATGCGATTACAGTTAATGCCGTTCGCTATCAGAGCATGTTAACCGACTTTTTATGGGACCACTTGGAAGATTTGGGCGCTGATGACCTCTGGTTTCAACAAGACGGTACCACCAGCCATACAGCCAGAGAAGCAGTCACCTTACTTTAGACTCGCTTCCCAGAACGCGTAATCTCAAAAAAACGGCGGTATCAATTGGCCTCCTCGTTCGTGTGATTTAACTCCAGCAGACTTTTTCCTTTGGGGTTATCTGAAGAGTAGAGCCTACAGAAATAAGCCTAGAACAATTGCAGAGCTGAAGGACGAGATACGTCGCGAAATCAGCAGCATAGACCTTGACATGTGCCACAATGTTATTAGTAATTATGACAAACGCTTTAGAGCATACCATATGAGCCGTGGCGGTCATTTGCAGGGTATAATCTTCCATACATAATTGTAATTCATTAAACTACATTATCTCAAAAAATATATATTAATATTCAACATTTCTGTGTTTTTTCAACCTTATATGTGGAAATATTTAACGAATCACCCATTATATGGTTAAACATTTGAGTTGAACATGAAACTTAGTCATTACAACAAAAAGTACATTTTTAAAAAAATGTGACTTAACCCCTTCAACCACTTGCCCCTTCAATTGATAGGTGCACATCGCGTTTGGTAACAAAATTCAAGATAGTAGATTTTTTTAATAACTATCTTGATTAATGCACAACCTTTTTAAAACTGAATTTGTTACTTTTGTATAACGAAAAGGCCACCAATATTAGCAAAAGCTTCTAGTACAGCTTCATTTCCTAATTTCCTGTTTCCTAATTATAGTTTAAAATGAAAATAAAAGAAACTCTAGTAAAAATTAAAGTTAAGCAAAGTAAGAAAAATATTAACTTTCTTGAAGGATATGAAATGTGTATATTGTGCGTTACACAAATTATATTTGAGTGTTATTTAATAATGGTTAGATACACTCAGTTCATAAGAATAAATATAATTGTAAAAAAGACATGATTCACATAGTTTTTCCTGAAAATTAAAATTATTTCATTATTGATAATATTGAAAGCATATATGCGTATAGAAAATTAATTTTGTTTTTGCAAGATTAAAAATTAGTGTTTTTTAAGAGTTTAATGTAATAAGCGCACTGTCAAGGAACGAAGTTACAATTACTACGTCTATTCGATGGAGAAAGTCATGAATTTCTTACGACAGTATAGCTAATCCATCAACTCCTTATTCTCAAAAGTAAAGTGTGTTAAAACTCAATTCGTGAAGGGTACATCTCATGGGCCGATTACGCAGGAGTTACAAATATTGTCGATTTTCGTACTATATTACGTCTCAATTATTTTTCTATTACACTGGACAACAGCGAAAATGTATCTAAAATAAAATCGACTAAATCTTACTATTTTTTGGTGTGCTAAAACCGAAAATAAACTTATCTTTTTAATATCAGTTCAAGTTTTAGAGATACGTGATGTCATGTGGCCCTATATATTAACACTGTAACCGCAAGTCCGCCTTGTACTGCCTCTGTATACAAGCAAATGACAAACGCCACTATCGAGAATATTATGGAATTGAATAGAATCTTCTCGAATATTCTCTAAAAATCTAGAAGCCGTACTTGGGTATATAAGCAGCTACAAAGCGGAGAGGTTAGTCAGTCGAAGTTAGTGAGTTTGATCGAATACTTGACATTGTAAGATGTTTCGAAAGTGTGTAAACAATCCAGATCACTTCTGTTATGTTTGTGGTGAGGTGACTTTTGCGTCTCAGAAGCGGTCTATTACTCCATTGATAAAACAATCATATCGGCTTTATTTCGGTTGCAAAATAGGGGATCAAGACAAACATTGGGCGCCACATATCTGCTGTAATACATGCGCTTCAAGTCTGAGAAACTGGATAAATCATAAAAAACGATCTATGCGGTTTGCTGTCCCAATGGTCTGGAGAGAGTCTACAAATCATGTTAATGATTGCTATTTCTGCATAATACCTCGTGTTGGGCAAGGCACAGGTATATCCAAGAAGAAAAAATCGGTTATCAACTATCCAAATATACCATCTGCCATGAGACCTGTGCCCCATAGTGACGAATTTCCTATTCCAGAACCCCCAGGAACATTCACTTACGAATCAGATAATAGCGATACAGCGATTTGTCATGAAGAAGATATGCCATCAACATCAAGAGATCCTGATTCCACACCAACCACGTCAAACTGCCAATCGCACAAAATAACCCAGTCAGAATTAAACGATCTCGCGAGAGATCTAAAACTTCCAAAAAGTGAGGCAGAGTTACTAGGATCAAGACTGCAGCAGTGGAACCTATTAGAAAACGATGTTTCGGTGTGTTTTTCGTAATCGCCATAAAGGCCTAGTACCATTTTTTGACACGGAAAATAACTTGGTTTTCTGCAATAACATTAGCGGTTTATTGGTGGCTTTAAATATAAACTACAAGCCAGAGGAATGGAGATTGTTTATAGACTGTTCAACATTCAGTTTAAAGGCAATACTATTGCATATAGGAAATATTCTACCGTCTATTCCTGTTGGATATGCCGACAAGCATAAAATACGATGAGCACCAATGGCAGATCTGTGGCGACTTAAAGATTGTTGCACTTTTACTTAGGTTGCAGCTAGGCTATACCAAGTTTTGCTGTTTTTTGTGTGAATAGGACAGTCGGGCAAAGGCACTTCATTACAAAAGGCAAGACTGGCCTGTTCGACAATCATTAGAGCCAGGTCAAAAGAATGTACAACATATGCCATTGGTAGACTCCAAAAAAGATTTTGTTTCCACCACTGCACATCAAATTGGGCCTAATGAAAAACTTTGTTAAGGCACTGAATAGAGATGGGCCAGCTTTTCAGTACCTGCGTCAGAAATTCCCAAGGCTAAGTGAAGCAAAAATTAAAGAAGGTATTTGTGTTGGGCCACAGATTCGAAATATTCTGAAAGACGAACATTTTGACAGCACTCTTCAGATATTGAAAAAAATGCTTGGAATCACTTTCGCCTCGTGCTCACTTATTTCTTGGGAAGTAAAAAAGCTGACAATTACGTTACTCCTATTGAAAATATGCTGTCATCGTATCAAAAAATGGGTTGCAATATGTCTCTAAAGATCCATTTCCTACACTCACACCTGGACTTTTTTCCTGGAAACTGGGGAGCTGTAAGTGATGAGCACGGCCAACGCTTCCATTATGATATATCAACAATGGGGAAAAGGTACCAGGGAAATTGGAATGCCTCCATGCTTAGCGACTACTGTTGGACTCTTCTTAGAGATGCTCCAGAAACAATTCACAAAAGGATAGCAAAAAGACGGCGCATTTAGTGACTCTGAAAGTGTAAAAGTATCTGTTTTTTATTTATTTATTTGTTTTTTTATTTTTTTTATTATTTATTATTATTATTTATTTATTTTTTTGTTTATTTATTTTATTTTGTTAAAAATAAAATAAAAAAAAATTGTTCTTGAAAACTCCAACAAAGTTTTTAATTTCATTGTCATTTTTGCATTCAGCGCCCCAAAATTAACAAAAAAAATGCACTTTTCAAACAAGATACAACAAATTAACTAAAACTTGTTGTCCAGTGTTATTGCAGGTGAAACAATACATTGCCATTTAGGTTAGAAAAATTAATTTATTATTCTGATTTTTAAAACGATCTTAAATATGGTATTTTTTTTAGTCATTTTCAAGTTTAATATGTAAGACCGATAATGTTTCGTTTTTGCAATTGCATACATGAAACAATATTCAATATTCAACTTAACAATATACTTCAAAATATTTCATATATTTGTGACATATATATAGTTTCAGTATCCGCCTACGTGATGTTCCACGACAGGCACTCTGACATTAAAAATGAGATAAAAATAAAATTGCGTAGAAGATGTGTGTATAAATATTTTGCTAATAAGTAGTAAATGCACGCTGCAAAGTCAATACTTGGGATAAATAATTTGATTTTTGAAAGACGAATATCTAAATTTAAAATCTAGCGTTTTCTTGCATAAAAGAAAGATAATTTAGTGAAAGAATTTACAGTTGAAGATTCCCTAAGTATAGAAATAGGAATAAAAACTGAGGTATAAATAGAAGGAAAAAAATTTGAAGATTTAAAGATTTATTTTCGAAAAAGAAGCAACAAAATACTTCGACTGTTGAAAGCTGTTGTCTTTTATTTGCCTGTAACTGAAATTCAGTAAAATGGTTTTAAATTCGAATAAAGGATACGGTTGAGAACACGAACAATTTGAACTTGAAGTTTGATGCAGAGCCAATATCTAATTTGAATAAATTTTCTGGGCACTTAAATGCACTAACTACATCAGTATTAGTTGTTTTCGGATATACACTTATACATCTGATTAGTGCCTGTCGTAATAATTCTTTAGCACTGTTGAGTTCATCACACATAATTTTTATTTGATATTTTAAAAGTTTGTGTAAAAGATCCCCTTTTGACGCTTGAGATTATTTTATTTAATATATTTATAAGTACTTCTGTTTGATTATTATCAGAATGAGACTGACTATAATGCTGATTGAATTCGTGTGTATAAAATATGTGAAAAGCAACAGGAAAGACTGTATATAGTGTGATTCCGCTTACATTTGTGCTATGACTGAAATAACATTTTAAGTAAATTTACAAAAAAGATTTCTGGAATGTATCAATGGACGTACTTAATAAATTTAGTGAACATATTTCTGTGCCATACGCCTATGTATCAATGGACGTACTCAATAAATTTAGTGAACACATTTCTGTGCCATTCGCCCATGCATCAACCTTGGGGTATAGTAAACATATGAATAATTTAATTCCTCGAAACTTAGTTATGTCATATTCATTGTCAAATAGCACGTGTCCGTACTATTAAAATCGCTGTTATACGAGTGAAGTATTAATGTGAAATAAATAAAATAATTATAATTATTGGAATTTGAACTTACTCTTGCGATTTCTCCGCAAATTTCTCCTCCGTAGATGTCAACTTCTTGCAGCACGAGGTCGATGTTTAAAGCCTTGCAAACGAGAAGGACGGCTCTGGACTCGGAATTTACGTCATTGTGGTACAATGTTAAGGACATTTCGATGAATGTGCCTTTCATAGAGAAACCGCACACTATAAATAATTTCACACTTTACTTCATCAAATCGCTATTTTCGAACGACGCCGACAACGGAAAGGTGACAATCTACCGCTTTACATGTTATTTAAAAAAAGATGTAATTTAAATTTAAACGCGCACAGTATAATGTTAGCAGGCGCGTTGTCATGCATTACAATTTAATTAGTTAATTGTTTTTGCGTGGTGGTAAGGACGTCGACGATATATCGGCTGAATGCATTCGTCGCTCTTCGCGTTATTCTAGGTACTAGGGTTACGGTAGCCTTTATTAGCGTTATACGTATATTACTGGTGCGAATATGCTCCAGACACGCGTTTTCTGCGATACAGTTTTTATTATTGTTGAATGAATACTAAAAAGTAATGTTGCGAGGTGTTGTGGCAAGTATTGTGGTGCGGCGATCAATGAAACGACAAGCATGAATGATTCCTACTGTTGCTGGTGGTGTTGGACAGCTTCTGGTGGTCGGGTACTCTACAATGTTATACCGTTATTATTATTTCGTTGTACTCGACTTTTTTCTGCTTGTAATATGCCGACGGAGAATAGAACGAAATTGTTGCAAGTCAAGGACTTGTGTCGCTGTAATAATGTTTAATATAAATCTAATGACCAGAGCAGACTTGCGGATGAATGCGGTTCAGGGTGATGCGATGCAACGCTATTACACGGTTTTGCGAGCCGTGTCCTCTTCGCCGGCGAAGATATAGATATATTTTTACTCATAGAAATAAAGTAAAAAAGATGTACTTGAATTTTATACTCAGGAATTCACATTAAGTCTGCGTCTTTTATCAACTGAAAATAGATCGTTTTAAATATATCTTACTGTCGGAATTTAGATGTTAGTTTTGTGCGTTCAGTCGCAAAAGAATTCAACATATTTCAGAACCAAACCAACATATCTCTCTGATTCAAATTCCTATTCTTAGTATGTCAAGTATTAGGAATTATTCTTTTATAGAGATTAATGAAGGGAAATAAAAAGCAGGTCCAATTTTCTCACAAATTCTATTAACTATCAGGCGACCGGATAGTTAATAGAATTTGTGAGAAAATCGGATTTGCTCTTTATTTCCCTTCATTAACTAAATACTCACACTTGAGTCACGATGGAATATTTTATAGAGATTTCGTGATAAAGTTTTTATTAGTGTTGGGCGATTATGAATGATATAATCGAGATATATCGATTATACCCGAATAATCGATCATTCGATTATGGTTCAGAAATCATTCATTATTCGTTTCGACTGCGCAGGAGCACACAAACGGATTACAATTCGAGATCTGTATTCGAAACTTCGAGGTTTCGAGTTTCGAAATAATTCACTCGTCATTTGGATAGAAAATAATCGAAATCGTTAGTAAATTTCGAATGATGATTTCGAATGATCATTCGATTATTTTAAACGATTATTTCGATTCATTCGATTATTTTAAACGATTATTTCGATTCATTCGATTATTGAAATATATCGATTATGCCCAACACTAGTTTTTATCAATATATCGAAAGGCTCCTTATTTCATTGGTTGTATTTTATGATAGTTTACCATCCAAAATAAACAAAATCAACAACTTTAACTTATTTGAAAGAATCTAAAGTGTTATTTGCTAGAGATAAATTGTTACAGTATAAACAACTTGCTGTCAAACAGTAAGTTAATCTTAGCGGGCTCGGAGGATTGTCCCTTCATGAATAGTGATTTTTCAAGACGGTTTTTTTCTTTTTATTATGAGGTCCGATTGTGGGCATGGTTTAGAATGATATTGAAACCTACAAGTGCCTCATAAGTTCGTAACTACCTAAAATTGCATTTTTTTGAATGGAACATGCTACATATAACAAATATATACAGGTGTCTACCTAGTGCGTGGACGGAAGGTAATTCTCTTCCTGAGCAATTTAGAGAAAATGTTTTCAAATAGAAAATATTCGGAGGCAAATGCTGCATAACATAAAATTATACTTAAGTATACAGGCTGTTCACTTTCCGCAGTGCACGATACAAGTTTGGTTTTTTAAACGGAATACCTTGTATATTATTACGAATCTAGATGCTTCTCTTTAATCCATGTCAGCTTTTATCATTACTCCCTACCTATCTTAGTTTTTGAGATAATTGACATAATTTGAGATTTTTGCGAAATGCTGTTGTTTCTTTAATGGTCGATATCTTAAACGCTTTAAGTCTGTTTTACACGCCGCAATTTACTGGCCAATTAATTGAACAAAAGTTGTTCTTCGATTTTATCGTACCGTGTAAAACAGCTAAAATCGGAACGATTTCTTGAACAATTTATGGTACAATTAATTGAATTAAATGGAAGATGCTCTATTTTTGCCACGATTTTCCGACGATTTTTCACTAACTTTGCTGTTTTAATATAAACCCAATAACAGAAAAGTACCTACGAATTCTGTATAGTGTTTTTAAAGTAAAGTGAGGATAAATTTCGAAAAATTTACGACGATTATAATCTAATTGATAATTTGAATTTACTAACCGAAGCCGAAGTAACCTAACTTATATCTGTACCTATATCAAAACTGCCAAAGCATTCGACGAAAGCAGTATTTACGATTGTTAAAAAATTGTCGAAGTTATTGTAACATGTAAAAGAGCTAATTTCTACCGATTTCTTGCTCAAGAACTTGTTCAATTAATTGGTCAATAAATCGCGGCGTGTAAAACAGGTTTTACACGCTAGGGTGGTGATTCAGATTTCATTGGATTGAGTATTTCTTGGAGTTTTTGGCAAGACATCGAAAAGTTCTTTATATCAATTACAGTTTACAAGATGACCATCGAAATCGTTGCCATGTTTGAATCATGCTCATTCCATTTTTTTAAATGGAACAGCCTGTATATTTTTCGACGATCTGATAGACAAGCTGTCACAGATCTTTTCTTGTAAACATTTCCCTATACCTAAGACGTATCGTTCTTTGGTAAATTAGGTATGAAGCTATGCCGATAAATTATTTGCACAGGATGCTGCGACGAAATACTATAAATTTTTGTTTTTCTAAAGATATTCATTAAAAAACCAACTGTAAAATTTAATTTACGCATACAATTTCAACATCTATTCGAATATTCCAACATACAAACTCTAATACGATTCCTTATATTTAATTGAGCATTTATTAACATCTCCGGAGTATTATTTCGTGTAATGTCCACGTTATGCATTGCCTTAAAAAATGAATCCAGGAAGTTTTTTCATAAACGTTTCTACTTGGCTAAATTGCGAATTTTTCAGTACGTTCTTATTATATTTGTGACTGCTGAAAGAACTTAGTGTGTAATGTTTTAGATAAATCTATTGCTTTTATGTTGAATTCTAATCTACATAATACGTGGGTATTTTGATAAATTCTTAGCCTACCATAGAATAAAAAACAATTTTAAAATGAAAATATTTTCTTATTCGATGTATTTTCCTTTCAAAGTTATACATTTATTAGAGCGATTCTGCAACTTTTGTAAACTCCTTAAATAAAATATTTCTTCTTGCTCCGCAAACCAACTCTCGACAGCTTCTATTATTTCTTTGTTCGAAAGAAAATTTCTTCGTTTGAAAGAAAATTTCTTCGTTCGAAAGAAAATTTCTTCGTTCGAAAGAAAATTTACGTCCTTTCAAACATTTTTTCATTTGAGGAAACAAATAATGGTCGAACGGAGACAGGTCCGGCGAATAATTAGGATGCTCAAGAATTTCGAACTCCAAATTGTGGATTGTGTTCATCACAATGCGCGATTTGTGTGCAGGCGCATTGTTCTGGAAAAATAGAACACCTTTGGACAATTTATCAGGTTTTTTTTTCAATGATTTTTCTCGCAGAGTTGTTAATAATGCAGAGTAGTATTCTCCAGTTACGGATTTGCCTTTTTCTAAATAATCAACCATAATGACTCCACGAAAATCCCAAAAAACTGAAGCAAGAACTTTTCGAACGGATTTCTGCACCCGAAACTTCTTAGGCCTTGGCGAAGCAGAATGCCTCCATTCCATCGACTGTTGTTTTGTTTCTGGGTCATAAAAATAGAGCCAGGTTTCATCCATGGTAATAAGACGATTTACAAGATCAAGGTCGTTGTCAAACCGGGCGCATAAAGAGCGCGACGCTTCCACTCTTGCTCGCTTCTGATCAGCATTCAAGCATTTAGGAATCCATTTTGCCGAAATTTTTTTCATGTCTAAATCGAAGTGAATTATATGATGTACACGCTCACATGAAATCTTCAATGTCTCAGATATATGTTTTATCCCAATTCGACGATCTGACAAAATCATGTGAATTGCATCGATATTTTCGCGGGTGGACACAGAAATCGGTCTTCCAGGTCTTTCGTCATCTTCAACCGAAAATTTACCCCTCTTGAATGAGGCAACCCAATTTTTGACGGTCGCGTAGGAAGGGCAAAGATGACCAAGTGTTTTAAACATATCTTCGTAAATCTCCTTACCCTTTAACCCTTTTAAAAACAGGTATTTAATGATTGGTCGATATTCCATTTTATCGATTTTCACAATGTCGGTGGACATGGCTTTTTTGAAATTTTATCGCACAGCAATACGTTTACTTTTCTTACTCAAATTTTACAGTGACATTTCAACTAAATTGTTGTTTGTTGCTATGGTAACGAAAATTCGTTTTGGCAATTTTAAACTATCTAGGCTAACTATTTATAAAAATATCCTCGTATGTCTAATCATTTTCGTTGTTTATTATTTATACGTGCTTATTTTATTTATTATTTATACGTGCTTACTTCTAGTAGATGATGGAATTGTACCAAAAAAGATAACGTTTACACATTTGCTTTAATGAAAATCTTTAGCGAAACAAAATTTTATAGTATTTCGTCACAGCACTCTAGGTTTTTAATCGAAAAACTTATTTGCATAGCTTCGCATTTAATTTACTAAAGAAGGACGCATTTTAGGTATAGGAAAATGTTTACAAAAAAGATTCTAGAAGAGCTGCTCTATTAGATTTTGTAAAAATATACAGAGTGTTCCATTCAATACAACATAACATAAATCAAACTTGGCAATGATATCGATGGCCTTCCTATAGAATCTGGTTGATGTGAAAAAATCTTCTATGTCTTGCCGAAAACTTCAAGAAATACTCAATCGAATAAAATTTGAATCACTGTTCTAGCACGTAAGGCGTTTAAGATATCGGTCGTAAAATAACTCTCATTTCGCACAAATCTTAAATTATGTCTGTTATCTTAAACACTAAGATAGATGGGTATACGGAATATTGAAGAAACTTGCCATGAATTGAACAGGAATATCCAAAAACGTAGTAATATACAGAATGTTCCATTTAAAAAATTAAACTTAGTTTGTAACGTGCGTAGCGGAAACTGAATACCCTGTATACTTGAATACAATTTTATGTTAAGTAGCATTTGTCTTAGAATATTTTTTGTTTGAAAGCTTTTTCTCTAAATTGCCCAGGAAAGAAATTGTCTTCCGATCACGCACTTAATGGACACGGTATATATTAAATTCTGGGGCAAAATGTAATAAGATGCTATTGTCTTAAAACTAAGAGTTTGAAAGTTATTAGTGTTTCCTTGAAAAACTGATATTTATAGAAACCGTTATTTCTTCGGAAGTCAGCATTAGGCAGATGTGATGTTTGGTACTTAGATTAGGCATAAGAGGACCCGATACACATGGGCTTCTGAAATGCTGTGGTTCTGAAATGCTAATGAGATGCGCCTAATATTGCGTTAAGTTGGCATGATATGTTTTCGTTAAAAAGTATTTTTCTTTAAATAGAACAGCCTGAACATTATTTTAGTTTAGTTAGAAAAATTCTGAACAAAAATTACTACATAATATGTTCTAAAGTATTATAAAATCAGCCATTTTCCCGTTATAGCGATTTTTGGAACTGAACTACTGTCAATATTTATTTTATCAGCGTGCCATAATAATATAATAATAATAATTCATGCTTTCACATTCCCCACCAGCTTTCACCAATTACAGGGGCCACGAGTTATTAGTATGCCTGCGCTCGTAGAGTGTCTTAAGATGTTTATCCTCATCTGCCAAATTTCGAGTAAGGAAAACTACGGAAAACTTTTATTAGTATTTGCTAATATGTGTACAAACAGGAGCCGCTCTAGCGTTTACGTCGTCCCGGACAAAAAAAAAACAAATTCCCGCCCCTTAAACATATGTATACCTACTTTTTTAAAATATATATCTTTTATTTAAAATAAAAATCAAATGATTTTAAATGATAATAAAAAAGTAAAAAAAGTATATTTAAAAAGAAACATATAACATAAAATTTACAGTCAAGTAGTACAAAACAGTAAAAATTAAAAAGTACCTGTACCTGGTTACAAATTGTTAACCATGTGCATTTTCAAACAAAACTTATATCCTATAAAAACTAAACAATAGTAATATCACTAATATCAACTAAGCTAAAAATCACAAGAATAAGAAAAAATCACAAGAATAAGAAACCTTTGTTTTATTGCGCAAACAAATAAAAAAAACATATCCTATAAAAACCAAACAAAAGTAACATCAACTACGCAAAAATCACAAGAAACTTTTTTTCTCACTTACAGCTCTGCAAACTTTTTTATTGCCTCATCTAAGTTTATTTGATCAGCAATTTCATGCTCAATGGCCAAAATGGCCAAACCATTAAGACGATTTTGCGTGGTAGTGGAACGTAAAAAGTTCTTAAGTAATTTTAATTTGGAGAAACTCCCTTCCCCACTTGCTGCAGTTATTGATATAGTCAGCAATATTCTTAACGGAACATTAAGGTTTGGGGCAAAATTTAACATTGTTATTAATGTTAGTACATTACTTAGGCTTTCTTTTTTGCCCAAAGGCGCAGATATCGCAGAAATTTCCTCTGTTAATTCTACCTCATTTATGTCAACAGAATCACCATCAGTTAAAATACCTTCCAAAGCCTTGCAGTGTTTTAATAGCGTTTCTTTAGACATGGCTTTTAAATCATATATATTATATAAAAATTGAAAATAGCTACTATAGTGTCTAAGTTGTTTATAGCATCTAGTGCATTTAGTCCTTGATCAATTGTAAAATAAAAAAAATCTATTTTATATTTTTCTTTGGAATCTTTGATCCGTTCATCTCGTGCTTCATATGAGAAGTTGGTTTTATTTCTTCTTACGCGGTGTCGTGGTATTGTCGATTCAAAATACCACGATACAAACAATAGTTTCATTGAAGGACTTATCCGATCGAAAGTCCTTAAAGAATTTTTTGCAGTTTTTTACAAGATCAAGTGCAGATGCTAGATCGAAATCTTTTGTTTGCATTAGCTTACTTATGGAATTAATATAATTTAATATTTTGTACCAAATAACTATTCAACACAAAAACTTAAACTGTTTAATATAATTTAATGAACCCGAGGCATCGACTCTTATTAAATTTTCAATTTCTTGGTTTTCATAAATGCTTAGTAAAGCGTCGTATACATCTCCCATATGAAATCTTCATAGCTGTAAGGCCGCTATCCTACTCTCCCATCTAGTGTCACTCAATGGTTTCAAACTTAATCCCGGGACATGTTTTAAAAGGATTGCCCATCGAAAAGTGGATGCTGAAAAAAATTAATTTTTGGACCATATTGAAAAAATTAGCGGCTTCCATGGATGCTTTTACCATATCATTAACCACTAGATTGAGAGAGTGACTACTACATGGAACGTAGAATGTTCGCGAACTAAAATTTTTAATTTTAGATTGCACTCCTGCTCCATCGCCTCTCATATTGGACCCGTTGTCATGTCCCTGCCCTCTAATATAATCCTGAAAATTTAAACCTAAATCATTAAGTTCTCCAATTATAATTTCAGACATTTGTTTCCCTGTGGAGCTTTCAACTGGAAGGAAGCCCAAAAAGCTTTCATTAATTTTAATTTTAACCTCATTGGAATCAGATTTGTTGATTGAAACATATCTGATTACCAGAGTCATTTGCTCCACCTTACTAAAGTCAGGAGTGCAATCTAAAGTTATGGAATAGTATTTGGCTTTTTTTATTTCATTAACCATATAAGGATTTCACACTTTGATGCAGCAGGTCTATTATCTCGTTTTGAATGTTTTTCCCGAGATAGTGAGATCAAATTTAGATAGCAGCTCAACTATTTTCAAAAAGTTACCGTTACTATGCCCAAACAGCTTGTCGCTTGTACCTTGAAAAGCCAACTTTTACCAAGCATTTTAGTGATTTAGTTACGATTCTTAGAACCACCTCGTACCAATGGTTTGTTTCAGCATTAATAATTCTTTCAGCAGCCGCATCTATAGTTTTACAACATTTTAACCTTTGACTCAGTTCTAGCCATGATTGTTGGGCCTGAATATAATTTTTAGAAATTTCATGGTCTTTTAAAGTTTCAACGAGGTGCTTCCAATGTTTAAAACCCCCTTTTGAAAGAGAACTGATTACACAGCCGAAAATTTTGCAGCAAAAGCAGTTTTTTGAAATGGAGTACACTAGCCAGTCTCTTACAACTTGCTCTCCTTTGCTTAAAATTCGGGTATAATAATTTGTGCTAAATTTTCGACCAGTGTCATCGGAAGGAAATTTGTAATTATAGTTAGTGCCAATTTTTATTAGTGCTTTGGTCGCGGAGTGGAGCCAGTTCCATTGGTTTAGAAATATCGTTCATTTGTTGGTCATCATCACTCTCTGACGATTCCGTGTTTCCATTTATAACCGGATTTGATGATCCTCTGAGTCGTCATTTGTTTTGGTACTACCAAACGTACTCTGTAAATAATTCTTTAAAGCACCAGCTTGTTTTTGTCTTTAGGCTTCCTTGTTCAGCCTTTGTCTTTTGTACTAGTAACCACACAATTTTCTTTGTCCGTCAGACATTCTGAAACAGACATATCTCAAATTAAACAATGCTAAATATAAAATTAATAATAATAAAAATTCAAAATGAAGATTTAGCCTCCCTAAAAAAGTTAAAACCGTAAGTATAACACAATATAGGAAATGTTTGATTTGATACCACAAAACGTTAACAAAATAAAGAAATACATAATTTATAGAAGCGGTACTATTGAGACATAAAACCATCCCTCAATTAACAAAGAGCGGACATTAATTTTATTTGACATCATTTAAGAAAAAAGTTATTTTCTAATTCCTAAAATCACGTCACTTTTTCGACGAGTAGCTCTGTCGTAGACTACTTGGTAAAAAAAAATTTTGACCTGTTGTATAAATTCCTATCGCTTAAAAAGGTAGTGATTTTACCAAAATAATTTATAATTAAATTAAATATTAATTAAATTAATTAATAAATTTATAATAATTAAAAAAAAATGTACCTACCAAATTTATGTAACAGCTTAATATACCGATTGGGAAAATGAGAAATTGGTATCCCCTCCTCGCTCTCTCACCATACATGCGAGAGAGCGTGGAAGGGACTGAGTGAACTCCGAGCAATTTGATGCGGGACGTGCTAATACACTTCGAACAATATCGGGATGTAGACCTACTGTGCGAAAAGCGCACGTAATAATTTGAAGACAAGGTCGCCTGGAAATGAGAGTTTCGTATATTTATTTTGTTGTTGCTACGAAGTTTAGACGAAATTAATAAGAAATTTCAAAGACGAAAATAAAAACAGATTCTGATGAAATGAAAGAAAAGAAAAATAGATACTCCAGAAATTCTTACTAAGATCGTCCGCATATCTACCTCGTAACTCACATCGGTAACCTTGAGTCATCTACTGCCGGTAACTCCTCCGCTTGAGAGCGAGGAGGGGATAGCGATATGGCTAATTTCGCATTTTTCCAATCGGTATTTATAGATGTACTTACCTCTAACAACTAACAAATCACACGCAACTATAAAATTGCCAAATATTTTTCTATAAACTCAAACAGCTTCTACAGTCTGGATACAAGGGCGAATAGTTTATTCACAAATTGTCAAACGTGACTGTGTAGCGATACACATAGCGGGTGCGGAGCGGGTAGAGAGGGCGCAAGTTTCGCGAACAGGCGTATTCAAATAGGATGCGGTACACATAGCGAGTGAAGAGCGGGGCGTTTTTATCGCCTACTAGCCCGTTACGCCCCCTACGAGTCTGCTAGAGGGTACAACCTGTCGCGGGAAAACACTATGCAGAGCGGGTCATTGTGGTGGAAACACATATGCAAACAAATATAACCTGACATACACAGCGGATTTTCGGCTGCGTTTTAACCAGCAAGTAGACGTTTTTAATTTTTTTTATGCAAAATGGATGCAGATTTATGGATATTTGAGGTGGAAAAGTAGCCCTGCTTATGGGACAAAGCGACCCATGATTACGAAAACAATATAAAAAAGAATGCCTGCTGGAAAGAGATAGATGCAGTAGACACTTGTTTCTGCTTCGAGAGCCACCACCTCAGCCAACTGCATGAAAGGAAACATGATTCGACACTGCAAAAAATAGGTACCAGGGTTTTTTGTTTCGCGATACACCCGCTACGTGTGTCAATGAAGTTAAAATAGTGAAAACGGCTGTAAACTACTAAGTTGCAGATAACTAAACAGAGCGGCCTCTCTGACGATTTTATACAACGCAGGCCTAATAAAAACATTGCCGACACCCCGGTAAGGGTGGTTTAGGTACTTTTCTACTAAAGTGTAAACATGTATTGTACCTATGATATCCTGAATATTACAACATGGCGGCGAACAGACCCGGCAACGAAACGTCCCTTGCGGCGAACCGGCCGTAGCGAACCGCCCGCCGCGAATCGACAGCGCTAAAGAAAAAATCGACAAGTATAAATTTCGATTAATTGGGTATTTAACTTATCAATATTTTGTCACATTCACAGCTAAAATGCCACCCTTTAGATTTGCCGCCTTAGACAAATATCCAGGTTGTCCGCCCCTAAAGCGAGCCCTGTGTACAAAGCTTGGTTTCGTTGTATGAACCCAGTTTCTATTGTCCAAGGTATTATAAAACGAAATTATGTGTTTTCAGTTTAATTCCCATGCTAGCTATAAAAAGGATAGCTAGACACTTTGCAGATCGTTCGCTATACTGCAAAAAGTAATTCATAAATTTCCATTTAAAAACAATGATTTCTTAATAAAAATATGTAATAACAGAATATTACGCGCACCTCTAGGAATTCAGAACCATGTAAGTGTATACGTATTTGGTCTTTTTTATGTCTAATCTAGGTATCAAAATCTGTCGACTTTTTCAAAAAAATCCTAATAACTCTGAAACCCTTAGGCTTAGGATAGTATCAGATTTTCCCTCAAAATTTAACAAAAATTTTCAAAAATGCAAAGAGATACAGCATGTTCAATTTAAGAAAGTACAACTTTGGGTAGCTACGAACTTATGAGACAGCTTGTAGGTTTCAATATAATTTTAAAACGTACCCATAATCTGACATCATAACAATAAAACTAATTTGAAAAATCTCCATTCGCAAAGGCAAAATTTACTTAAATGTGTATGTTGTATGAAATAAAGGGGTTTATTATTATAATAAATCATTAGGTTGCAATTTGTGAAAATGATTAAACAACGATACATTCTGTACGTAGCCAATAAGATTCGCGCACGTTTCTATAAAATAGGTATAAACAAAGCAAAGCCTACTTTGTCAATCCATTAATTTTATGTTAGTAAACATGAGAAATAGAATACGTTTTACGAATATTTGCTACTTAAGAACAAATAGAATTTTTTTTTAGTTGAATGCTTGAACTGGATTTTTTAAATATCCTGCTTAACATTTTTGACATACATTCATGTATTCATGAACTAGTTTACATACACACGTTAACGCTGTTGGGAAAAAATGTTATCCTTCAAATCGGTATTATAGGAATACAATGGTATAATTGTGTATTAAAATGTAAAGTAATTTACACCCAGCAAGAGAGAAGTTCAACTTTTTGTAATGATAGCAAGGACTGTGGGATAGTATGGCAAACAACACACTCCGAGTACTGATCGGTACGCAGCTGAAGATGAGGACCCACGTGTCTTCGAAACGGCTTTTCCGAGTTAATTAATAATTTGTGTGGTGCGGGGTGTGCCGAGAATATTGTTGTTTGTCAACTTTTTATACCGCAAAAAGTTATCCAAACTTAACTAAATTTAATAAGCAGGTAATGATAACCTATACCACCTAGTAAATATTTTCACTGCGCTATAAAAAAAATTATCAACGAATTTTACCCAAAAAGGAAGTGTTTATCTTATACAGCTACTGCATTGCATCGTATACGATTAGCGACAATAGAGGACAGTTGCACATATTTCGTACAATATTTTGCGAATTAGCAGCAGATATATGAAAACTGTTCCCCAATGTTTATTTACAACAAAAAAGATAATACACTCGTTAAAAATGGTTAGAATTAACCCCAGATTTTGATGTGTGTAGTTAATATTGAATAGAAAATGTTAATGTCTAAATTAAAAATTACATTTGCCAAAATTTTTGGAGAAAAATAATTTCCCAAAACAGTCTCATAATACCCACAATATTCAATATCTTCAATTTAAGATGAGAAAGTCTGTGTTTGTTCCCAGTTTAATGAAGAGTGTCAGGCCATTTTTTTCAATTGGCTACTTATATTCTTCAAAAAATTAGAGTAGAAAATGCAAATATGGAATACCATTTTGTTTTATGAGTGCATCTTCATTGTAATCGAGTTATTTAAAGTTCAATTTCACTGGAATATACTCAAAACAGTTACGGACCAAGACCTTTACTTAGATTTCTTGTGGTCCTACACATTCTAGAAAAAAATTCTTGAATAAAATGCCAAAATTATTACTTGAAGAATTAGGGTGCAAATATGGAATACACTAGAAATTTGCATTTATTCGTTATAATTATATAATTACTTGCACCAGTCACATCCTTTTTTCTCTGACTGCTGTAATTGTTAGACTCATTTCTTCTTCACTGTACTGCTTTTTTTTACAAACTCGACGTTGACTTCTTCTTGGTATTCTAAGGGCCAGTTGTACCAGCCAAGTTCACCGGTTGGTCAACGTGAACTTCGGTTCAATAAGAGAACGCCGTTGTACCAACCAAGTTCAAGCTTGATCTGAGAGTCAATATCCCAGTCAACTGAACGCCCAAAATCGGCCGTTCAAGCTTAGTTCAAGAAGATTTCGACAAAAAATATAACCTATAAACCGTGTTGTGACATTTCACTTGAAATATAATTATCTCTTTTTCTATTAACGCCATTCGCGTGAAAATAAATGGTAGGGGAATTATCCGATGGTGAAGATTTTTTAAATCTAATGTAATGCACCGCAGGCAGCCAAAAACTTAGAAACTAGAAATATGCCCAATCAATGCCCTAATCAAAATCTGGGGTGATAAAGAATTTAGGGACAGATTTAGATTATTCAAGCATGTTGTGGAATGTGATATTTCAAGTTTCAGATGAAGTTCGTTTCGAAAGTAATAGGCAAAGTGTATAACTAAATACTACTTAGCCAATGCAACCTTAAAATAATGAAATATACATTTGTAGAAATCATGCATTAACATCTACTGAGATGGTACTTCTTACTTTACGTTTCCTTTCATCTGGATCATTCCTGGAGATATAATTGATGTTAATAAGTCGACAGCAAGCAGAACTTTTCAAAAAGTGGTTCAGGCAATTGTTGAATTAACTCCAAATTTTATAAAAATTTCTAGAAGAAATAAATGAAACAAAACAACAGTTTCATGGTACAAGTAGAGGTGATTTTGTGGAAAATTATAGAAATCGAAGAGGATTCTTGGTAATCCTGCACTTTACGGCTCCCATCCTTTTCAATTAATACCCAAGTTATAATAATAATAATGGCATTGTGCTAATTAATGAATATTTTCAACAATTAATAAATATGAATGGATTTTAAGGATTCAACAATGTGCACAACATTATTTCGAAGAACACACATAAAATATATACAATTTTCAAATCATTTTTTAAAATAACAAAACAAAACAGTATTCTTTAGGTGTTTTATTTCCTCCCTAAAATGTTCATTTTTATTTGCTGCTCCTCTTCCATCATCATTTGTAGATTACTTTCTTTTTGGAGAATTTCTAATTTTATTTTGTTTTTTCAAGAGCAGTAATTTTATTTTAAATTTTTAATTGTGCTCTTCTAAAAAATATTTTTTGTAACTCTCCCAATTCCTTTTTTGTCTGCTAATACTAAAAAAAATCGGCACATCACATGTTGAGATACCAAAAACACAAATTAGGTCAATTATAAACATGCTTCTTTTTCTATTGAATACCATTACTTATCTAGCAAATACAACATTTCCATGATACCAATCGCTATAGAGAAGGGATCAGTTGACTAAGGTTTCATTTCTGCTTGTACAACGCATGCCTCACTGAACTAGCGTCATCTATGATCTACAGATCACTTGAACCGAGAGTTAACTAGAATTGGTACAATCGGCACTAACACAGAAATAGGAGCTTTCATGTAAAGAAACGGGTGTGCAAACATAAAATAGTGGTATTTCATACTCCCAACAACCCACATTGTAAGCATTTTAGATTTCGTTACGTATTAAAAAATAATAAGTGGCAGTAGTATCTTTATAAAACCCATTTCATGTACTAGTCAATAGTAGCAGACACTTAAATAATAACAAGCTACGAAAATAAATAATCACTCATACATACTTACCTGCTCAAATTTTGAAAACACGCAATTTAAAATATCGCTTCTGTTAAACGGTGGAAATGCGAAATTGTTCATGGGTCACTGTAACCACTGTAACCTTAAAACCCCATTTAATAGATGTAACGATATTTATTATTGAGAAACCTTGGTATTCCATATTACCAACATATTGCATATTTGCATCTTTTACTTTAAAGGTATTTTACTTTCTTCGAACTGTAGGTTAAAACTAGATTTTGTTTTTGCAATTTCTATATTAATTGCACGTTGCAGAAATAACTGAAGCTCCATATTTTAAGATCTTTTAAAACAGCTTAAAGTTTTAAACTACGCCGTTGCAAAAGTTTCATTTAAAAAATGTTATATCTTAACTCTCGTTAAAATAAAAGGTTATGGTTAACTTTAGAAGATGTTTTTTCATCAACGGAAAACAGTTCGTAAAGTTTGTGGAGGAGTAAAATTAATGTTTTCCGAACATAATTGCATCGTGACGGATCATCCGAGAACTTATATTAGATAAATGCGATACATTATTGTATATTTCCACTAAACCACAAATAAAGGAGAAATAAAGGTCAAAGAAAATTGTGTTTACTTACATCAAAGCACAAATGGAAATAAACATACAAAACATGCTGCAAAAAATTGATAGGTATAACCGCTGACAAGGGATATAAAGTAGATTCGAGCGTAGTGTAATTGGCAGGTATACTATGTAAATATTAGGAAAGAACAGGGGTAGAATAACAAGAGATATCATATAGTTAGAATAACTTACAACAAGGAATTTCTGGTTTTCATCAATTCTTCTTTTTGTATTATGCAATACCACAAACAGAACCCGTACATATGGATACGAAGTTTGATAAAGTGTACATCTACAAGTTTGCGCAGATTACACTAGAAGAGTATATTAAAATCGAGGCTATAATAATATAGAAGTTATACGAGAGTAGTCTGAAAAGTTTCCAGCTTAACACAGAGACAGTTTTTTTTTTCAAATTCAGTTTTACTTCTCAATATAATCTCCTTGTAAGTCTATACACCTTTCCCAGCGATGCTCCCATCTCTTTAATCCAAATAGCAGTTGGCATTTTGTTCTGGAAATTAGTTTGCGAATATGATGACCTCCTCATTCGACAAAAATCTCTGTCCTCTGAGCGAAAAAGGGCACTGAGGACCAGATCTGGTGAATAGGATGTGTAATCTATCAATTCGAAACCCAATTCGTGAATTTTTGCTGTGGCAACCACTGAAGTATGAGACGATATGTTGTCTTGGTGGAACAAAACTTCTGTTTGCCCCTCTTATTGTTTTTCCATTTTCAAGATTGTCGATTAACACAACTAGATGATTATCCCAAAAAACAGTCGTCATCACTTTCCCGGTCGATGAAACAGTCCTCGTCTTTTTTGGAGCGGATTCATTTTTCGCAATCCACTGCTTCGGCTGTGGCTTGGCTTCAGGAATGTACCGGTGTATCCAAGTTTCATTTACAGTTATTAATTGATGCTCTAAAATTCCGACTTATTTCGCTTAAACTGCTTCAAAAGGGCTTTGGAAATGTCAATTCGAATGGGTTTTTAGTTCTGAGTGAGCAAGTGCGATACCCAATGCGCGGTTAGCCTTTTCATGCCCAAATCTTCAGTCAATATATGACAAACACGTTCTTTCGAGATGCCTACAGCCTCTCTAACCTTAATTTGACTGTCGTCTAGCACCATTTGGTAAACTTTTCCGATTTTGTCGGTAATAGTTACAATTTTTGGTCGCCCCGAACGTTCATTGTCAACCAAGCTGGTACGACGACGTTTAAATTCAGCTGCTCAAAATTTCATTGTGGCAAATGGTGGTCCCCGTAAACACCGTCTATCTTGGCTTTAATTTGTGTTGGTGTATTGCCTTTCAAATACAAGTGTGTAATATCGGCTTGATATTCGATTTTTTCCATTTTTACAGAAACACTAACATCGACTAACACAAATGACTGTTAAACAACAACTGAGCGTTCAACATGCGTTCAGACTACTCTCGTATGCGTTAAAAGCCACTTACTGTTTTACACTTTATAATTTTAGTAGTTAACGCCGAACCCAATATTAGTAACAATAAAAGAGAACACGGCTTGCATATAGAAAGAAAATACTTTTAGGAAAAGACAGCAATATTTCATGAAGCTATTGTACTAATACATAAGCAACGTCTTCAACTTTATATCAAATATTTTCGTTTGGATGATTAGGTCTGCTTGGATTTAGAAAGAAAGCTGGCACAATCTCGTTCCTCAATAAATTGAAATAGCTGTTACCATTTAAATTTCCTCTTATGAAAAATGTTCCTGTTATGTTGTTTCCAACGAGACTAGTCCACACGCTCACTTTTTGAGGATGCTGTATACGGACTTCCTCCATCCAATAGGGGTTTTTAATCAGCCAGTAACGACAATTGTGCCTGTTAAGAGTAACATTAAAACAAAACGCTCTTTCATCAGAAAAAACTATCTGATTCACCAAATTAGTTTTCTGATAAATTTTGTAATTAATTCGCAAAAGTGTAGTCTGCAATCTGGATCATTTTCAGTCAACTCACGAACAATATGCATTTGAAAGAGTTTCAGTTTTGCAGACTTTAGAATTTTGAGGGCAGATTTTTGGGAGATCGCATGATTTCGTCCCAATTATGTTGTGATTATTTTCTTGAATTGTTAGTAAAACATTCACACTGGTGTCTTCATCGGTTACTGCTCTTGGACGTCTACTTCTTGGTCAATCTGGTGCTTGACGAAGCGCTCCGTACTTTTGAATTGTCCGATAGATCATTTGGCGATCTGGATAAACAGTCAAGATGTCAATTGGCTCAGATTGAGTAAGTTTTACTGCCATGGTAATAAATCAACAAACCAAAAGATAGTGGCACCAATAACTTATGACAGCAATCTGAAGAGTTATAGCAAATACCAGTGTTTTCAAAGATACCTTCGTTTTACCTTACTAGGTAGTTTTTTTATTTCTTGTCTTGTAACACCAAATGTAACAATATACTGGGTTTCCCATAAAACAAAAATAAGTGGGAAGCATTTCCTGTCAAACCAAAAGTGGAAAAATGTGAAAATGTTAAATGTTAAATATATAATAAATTCGTTATTTTTAACAATGTGGCCACCCTAAATTAAACAAAAAAATACAACAAAGTTATTCGACCGTTCGGGAACTTCGTAGTAACACTGCATGTATAATAAAGGAAACGCCAGGATAAAAATCAAATGTATCGGGAAACTATCGAGCATACCGAGGAGCATAAGAGGATTCCACGAGATATTAATAGGAACAGATAAAATCTAAATTACATTCCGTCATTTAAGGATGATCGATACAAATGATATTGGACAGAAATGATTGATATTATTCTAAGGAAGGAGTTACATGAAATTGTATTTACATAGAAGTTGTATCTAAGAATAGAGATAAACGATTTTCAACAAATTTTTATCAAAATTTTATTATTTTAGGTGAAAAAAGGTTTTGAAAATGTCTAGAATTCAACCACGTGTTTTTAAAAGCCTCAGCGATTGGCCTGGCGTCATTCGGTCGCCAGCAAGCTGCTTGCTTTTTGCCACAATTCACATTACTACGTCCTTCTTACCAAATTTTAATTGCAACAAGTTCGAATGTGGACTGGAATACTTTTTAAATATCTTATTACAAGAAACTCTTCACACTACAATACTTCTAAACCTTCAAATAGTTTCGCTTTTGTGAATTCACGTATCTAATTACAAAAGTAAGTTGATCAACATGTTGCAAATCAGGTGTAGAATCAACTGTTATTCCAAAATATTTTGATTCTTTTACTTCTTGTAAAATTAAATTAGTAACATGATCGCCTAATAATAGATATTTTGGCTCGTCCAATATTTTTAGTTTTTTCAATATGATCTGCTAGAAACCCGTCATATTTTGCTAGTAGTTCCAATATGACCAAATAAATCCCATTGTGTACTGATCCAATAATATCATCTTTGCCTCTTAATGGAAGTCCACGTTGACACAAACAAATTATAACATCAATAATTCTTTGCAAAACCTTTTGCCAGTACTCGCATTCAGTTTTGATATGCTTTTGAGAAATCTGTTTCCGAACCCTGTTTTTCTGATCTAGCCATCTAGTTGAAACACGCCTTGGTATGAGAAGCACTATTTCCATGAGATACGACTCTCGCTGTGGCATTTTTCCAGTCATTGAAACCTGTAGTCAATTGGTCCTGATTTTCTTCAAGCAAAAATAACTTTCAGGGTCAGTAGTAAACTTTATTTGTTTTCGGCGAAAATATTGGCCAAAAATGATCTACTTCTTCACTATTTAACATTTTGCGCTTAAACATTGATTTTGAAATAAATCTTTGCGTCGATTGGCTAACTTGTGAAGTAGTTTTAATCATTATCTTATCTTCAAAATCAATGTTTTGTTCAAAATTACCTTTTTCGATCAAATATCGCAAAACTTCTTCAGACTTACTCCATTCAGCAGGATCATTACTAAATATTTCGTATTTACTGTAGGATGTTGTCGGTTCTTGTTTATCGCTGCTAGAATCATAGATATGGGTATATCACTGTCGTGTGTAAACTGAGCGGAGAGCAGCGCGTCGTGCTTAAATATACGCGGACAAAATCGATCGAGACGACACTGGAACTTTCCACACTGTTCCACGCTATTCGAGATACTGCGCTCGACTTCCAGACTTCTCTGGCACAAAATTTTTGAAATTGTTTGCTTTTCGATTATGAAATAATAAAATTTTTATAACTATTTGGAATAGTGAATACTATAATTAGAATTATTTATAGTTTATAACTATTTGGAATAAACTTTTTACTATTGAATACAAAATAAGTTAATAATGAGCCAGAAATTCGTTAACTACTTTTTCTTAAAACAAAGTTTAAGAGCAGTTAGAATTTTAAAAATTAACTGATAAAATACGCTTATTTTCAAAAATACAGGAGGGGGGCCTAAGGAAATTATTAGACTTTTGAAATTTGTACTTACCTAAATAATATTATTGTAAAATATATTTTATTGTAAAAATAAATCTATATTAGGTATATAACCTTAAATGAGCCGGGGGCCCCCCGAGGTTCGGGGTCGCTAGGCACGTGCCTAGTTTGCCTTACGGGTAATCCGCCTCTGATTACGACACCTATCCATATCTACAGTTATCTGTTAAACAAGAAAACTGTAATACTTAACACAAATGTGTTAGCGTAAGCCAATAAGGGGTATGTAACATATGCTTCCATTCAAATGATGCTCGAAACAATAACCGCCAGTTTGACTACTCGAATAACGTTCTCGTTTATTAAATTATACCACAGCTCTCTGACCTTCTCGTGCCTTGAGACAGAGAAAACTTTATACGTTGTCGATACGGCGATATTGCTGCACATGGGGCCACCACAATATTTGTAACATTCTATCTTATATTCATCAATCGCTAAATTAACGTAATATCATTAAGTACCACGTAATCTTCTTCAGCATAAAAGCACGTTAAATTCGTTTTTAATGCCAAAAGTGACAATATAAACACACTGTTGCCAACGTTAAATGAAGCGATTGATTATTTCGGTCGGATGACGTCGTAAAAAGATTGATTAAAAGTGCCCGCGTTTCACATAAGCTTGAAAAGAGAGAGATATGTTTTTCAATTTTTGTGATGGATGTTGTAAGTTAATATGAGTTTGTCATATATCAAGATCCTTCGTTTTTATGTACTTTGTTACTGTCATGATTACTGAAAACGTGCAAATAACGTATTTGAAAGGGAGAAAATGCTACTAAATACTGCAGCTTTTGAAGCTAGAGTTTTTGGAAAAAATATGTAGATTCAGATCTTCAGAATTGTGAATTAACTTTTGGCGTTATCGGCAGTTCAATTACATTTCTTGTGTCACCGGAAGTGACGCCAACTTTCTTATTTTAAATAGGATTTGATGTATATTTTTATGTTCTTAGAAAGGTAATCGAAGGACGAATCCAATGGTAACACATATTTATACTTAGTTTAAGAAACATTAGGATATGCAGCAATAAAGGCTTTAGTAGTATTTCTGTTGTGCAAAGTAAGGCCAGGAAAGGCAGCAATTATCATCTTATTTGCTGTGATTGTACAACAAATTGTCCAATACTTTAAATCTTATTATCTTCTGTCAAAGCAGTTCGCTCTGTTGATTTGACCCTATTTATGCTTGCCTTCCTTAGGGCAACGAGATGGGGGCTATCTGTCAACGCTGGGAAGAGCGTGGCCGTCAGGTTCACGAGGAGCAGGAGAATACCCTCCGGGAATGTTGAGATCGACGGGGTGGAGGTTCCCTGGAGTACGAACGCCAGATATCTGGGCTTAATATTAGACCAGCGGTTGACGTGGAGACTACATGTGAACCACGTGATAGAAAAGTTCTTTCGAGCGCGAAATTCGCTGATGGCCCTGTTGGCTAAAGACTCCTCGCTTGACATGGCGATGAAGCGCCTCCTGTATATTACCTGTCTGAGGCCAATATTGACTTGCGGAGCCCTGTCATGGGTGATAGCCGCGTCTACCCATCTGCAGAAGCTAGAGGCGCCGCAAAGCAAGACTCTGAGGATCATCGCGGGAGCACCTTGGTTCGGAACATTTACGCGAGCTGTCCAGGACGACGCTGGAGAGAGCGAGGAGTTCGACCAACCATCTGCTCCAGCAGATACTCGTGGAGCCCACGGACCGCCCCCCACCCAGGAGTAGAGTGATTCGTATTGAGGATAGAATCGCTGACCAACCCCGCCGGTAAGACACTGAAAAAATAATCGTACCCTAGGAGTATGGGGCTTTGCTGCCCCAAAGTGTTGAGAGAGCTTAAGGGCCTAGGCCTGGCTCTGGAAATGAGGTGCAGATCACGGGGTAAAGTGCAAATGTTTCCGGGTTCATTATGTTCTACTTCGTGGTAATTTTTCAGTCAGTTGACGGTGTTACTTTTCAATAATGTTTATCTTACATGGTCCATGCATAGGCCATTTTAAAATCAACAGCATAAAAAACTGAAAAGTAAGCACATTGTCTATCAAAAACTGAGAAATTCAAACGAACTTACCTTAATTCATTAATTGCAATAAAGTTCGACGAAGTAAAGAAATAACTATTAACAAAATAAGAATAATTTACGCTTTTGGATTTGAGATTTGATGGTTTGGCAATTGTTATTATTACGTTGCTTAGCAACGAGCTCTTTGGATCGACCTGGCGTCGCAGGAAAAAAATTGGTGCTGTTTCCTAGCCAACTTTGCATAACAACAGAAATAGATTACCAAATTATTGTTTCATATTGCACTATTTCTTATGCTAAAATATAACTTTGCTTAGTACCGTTGGATTCACCCATCATTTGCCGTTCCAAAAACGTAAAACTATATAAGACGCTCTATTTACAATAAGAAGGTTGGCGTCATTTCCAGTGATGTCAAAAGTAGGTTAACCAAAAATAGAAATAGACCAATTTTTTGTAATAACACTAGTTTCTGTCGTTCAAAAGTAAGTATGGGAGGGGGGGATACTTTAGGACCTCGCTGTATATGAAAATATTCAAATAGCAGTGATATTAGAAACTATCATTAGCAAATTAATGAAGCAATAAAAAAAGAATACGGTGTACGTCATATGTACAAAGACAAATTATGTTATAAATAAAATAATTTTGGAGATATTTTGTACACTCAAAAATGTCAGTAACAACGAAAATTAATCGCTTATTTTGATCTACAACACACACATTTCCTTCTTTCACCATTATTGAACAATACAAGTAGCAGAATAAGGCTTCAAATATAATAAAGTAATTCAATTTAAGAGAAAACACGCATATTGAAAATGTCTATAATTAAATTACGTCAACTTTCCTAGCTAGCGTACATAAAACACACATGACAAAAAATCATTAGGGAATAATATCATGAGAACTTTGTAATATGTTTGCTACATATATCATATAAATGATATATAAAGGTGAAAGTAAGGCAATGTATACAATGTGAAATTCCAGTGTTACTGTAATAGGAGATGTCTCTTGAGGCTAGAATGTTGGATTAAATAATACCCAAACTCTTAACGCTTTAATTGTGTTTTCGTATAAACCATTCCACATACCATAAGAGGATGCCCCATTTTTCATTTAATTCGTTTTCTACTTATTTTAAAACTTGATCTTGCTTGATTTACCCTACATTTGAAGTCATGTGTGTACTACATACCTCTCATACGAATTAAGATTAAGGAAAAGTTGTAACTTTAAGTTGTCATGCACTTTTTTAGCTTCTTATAGAAACTTGTAGAATTGAATATACGCTGGTACATGCGTTGTAAAAGTTATTCGACCAGGTTCAATATAACATTCATACTTTCCTTTATCAATAAATCTAGTGCATATATGTACATGTAGGAACCTACAGTCAGGTTTTACTTAAAACACTGTATTTAGTGAAAGTAAAATATGGTACATTAAGGTGTAAGAGGCACTTGAAAAATTTAAATGAGTTCTGCATGAGAAAAAAAATACAGATGATTTGTATCTACTAGAGTGGCATTTACGAAAGCTTATAGTGGGAATACATGTAAAATTGTTTGTCAGAGAAATAAATAATTTTAAAAAATCTGGATAGATATTTGGGAAATAATTCATGTCTTCTAATTTTGAGGGAATATATCAAAACGACTGCAAATACCATATACCACGGCTTGGAAAATTTTACGCGAGATTCTAAAAATGGATCCTTACAGGCTGCAATGTCTGTTTGATTTGAAGGAGGCATACTTGGCCAATTAGGTACGATTTTTCTTTGCTAGTAATGACAGATTGAAATTGTACCCGAATGGTTATCCCGTAATTTATAGACAGATGAGGCCCATTTTTCTATTAATGGTGGAGTTAATATTCAAAACTGTCGAATATGGATCACTCAGGAAGGTTTTCATGATAAGAAAGTCACTGTTTCGTGCGGTTTCACATCTAATTTCATCATCGGTCCGTATTTTTTCGAGAAAACACTAAATGACGAGGTCGTAACTGTAACTGTCCCTGATAAACGATACCTGCAAATGTTAAGAGATTGTGCAATTCCACAGTTGCAAAACGAAGACGCAATTGAAAACATAATTTTAATGCAGATTGCAGTAGCCCTGCACGTTTACCAACCAGTTGAAGATTTGTTAACTGCTGTTTAGATTAGAACGTAGATATTTTGAAAATTCATGGTCACCAAGATTGCTTGTTCAGATCAAGCAACCTTATTCAACCTTTCCCCCAAGCCAAAAATATGCACATTTTTGGCTTTGGGGTTATTAAAAAAAAATGTGTTTAGAATATGACCAAAGGCGCTGGAAGAATTAAAGGATTGTGTTAGAGAGCAAATTGCTGCAATTTGACCAGAAATGTTGTATAATGCGGTGTATAACTTGGAAGAAAGGTTGAATAAGGGTGCTAATGGCGCTGGAAGAATTAAACGTATGGCGCTGGAAGAATTAAAGGATTGTATTAGAGAGCAAATTGCTCCAATTTGACCAGAAATGTTGTATAATGCGGTGTATAACTTGGAAGAAAGGTTGAATAAGTTGAAATACAATCCCTTACTTTATGATAACCTTGTATTACTGCATTTTTGGAATTCTGGTTAAATTCTAGGGCAAAGTATAATAAGTGGAGTTAACACTTTCGGACGGCGCCCCAGCATCGTAGTAAGTATATACGTACTAACAGACAGCGAGCTGACTGTGCGAAGCGAATATTAACGTCGACCACGTACACCGCGTTAGTTTAGTAGTAAAGTGAACCGCTAAAATATATGGACACTGTTGCAACGTTTGCTCGCTATGAAAGTACAAGGGCGGGAAGTAGTGTGACGGGAATAAATCAGACTGAGTTAGGATTCAACCATTGTGAGCAGAGCATCGCGCTAGACTCTAACCATGCATTATACCCGTAGTTTATTTCTTTAATTGATCATAATTGTGTCTCGAAATATATATAATAATAGGTTGAACTGAATTTTTCCACATACAAAAACGATTCAGTTTGACATAAAATTCCATTAATTAGATTTAATTGAATATTTAATCTATTGGATATTTGGATATAAAAAAATGTAATTTAGTTATTTTACAATGAGAGATTCTATTTATTTTTGAAATTCATTTTTCCTTTTAAATTAAGGACGTTTTCTTTGCTTCATATACGATAATAGTATTTATTTGGAAATAATCAACGATTAATCAATAGGATAAAAATAAAAGATAAATGGTAAGATATATTATGTATTTCCTAAAATCTGTGTAGGGCTGATACCTCGATTACGTATGCTAGGTGAGTGACTTGCCAGTGTGTGCGGTTGTCTTGGGAAACAGAGGACTGGAGAGGGCGTTCCTAGCACAGGCGAAAACATAATTCGCTATGCATATAAGGAAAGAAAATGTATAGCTATACGAAAAAGCGTAATGCGACAACGATAAACGCGAATGGGTAATTCACCACAAGCGGAAGGGTTAGCGGCTCACGACGGTTACCGATGTGGTTAGAATTTCTTATTACTTTCGTCTAAGTTTCATAACAACAAAATAAATATGCGATACTCTCATTTCCAGGCGACCATGACTTCAAATTATTACTGTGTGCGTATTGCACACAGTAGGCCTACATGCCGACGTTGTTACAAGCGTACCAACAACCCGATCGAATCGATCTTATTCCACTCAATCCCCTCCTCGTTCTCTCGCCGTTCATATATAGTTATAGCTAATTTCACACTTTCCCAATGTGTATGTATGGGACTGGTTAAGCGTTTCTCGACATTTACAGAATTTATAGTTATTTTTATTTTTTCGGAAGTGCGTATTAGACAGATGAGATTATTTGATACCTAGATTAAGTACAAAAGGACCTAGTACACACGCGTTTATGTGATTCCGAAGTACAGGAGATGCCCATAATATTGCGTTAAGTTGGTAAGCATATTTTGTTAAAGTAATTTTTTTACTGGAACACCTATATATTATTTTAGTTTCGAATTAATGGTGAAACTCTAGATAAAAATTACTAACATGATAGTACTCTAAAGTCATACTAAACCATCAAAAGGTCAAATATTTAAATATGGAAGTCTTTGGATTGGTATCTATGTGGAGGCGGATAAACAAACAAACAGAAAATAGCAATTTGACAGATAAATAATTTAGAAATGAAGAATAAAGCAAATTTTAAAGGCGTAAAAGTTATGAAACAATATTAAAATAACATGGAAACATTTGGAAAATAAAGAAAATGCTAAATTGAAGATAAGTACATTTAAAGAGGGACCGGAAAGAACATTAGAGAATATCAGGATGAACCAAGCAGGATATGGAATATACAATTTCATAATAGACACACACACACATTACATACAAATGGCATGAACTGGAAGTAAATTCATCAAAATTTCTGTATAAATTCTTGAAAATAACTTGTGACTTTCATTCATTAGAATAAAAAATGTATAACATAAATCATTAAAATGCCAGAATTCGGCCATTCGCGGCCGCGGATTTATTCGCGCTTTTAATCCGCGGCTAATTTCGCGGAATCGAAGCCAAAGGCACTTTTGATCAGCGGCTCGCGCTTTTAATTCGCGGGTAATTTCACGGAATCGGAGTTTGATTAGCGGCTCACGCTCTTAATTCGGGGGTAATTTTGCGGAATCGAATTTCATCCGCGGAAAATTTCGCGATCACGCGGTTCTCGGAATTTTTCTAGCGTCATAGCTGATGATGCAGTCTGTTACAACGGCCCCTTACAACAGATTCCTGTTGCAAAGGGCCGTTGTGAAAGACTTCTGAACGGCTTTTGAACGGCTTCTGAACGGCTACTGAACCGCTTCTAAACGGCTACGGAACAGCTTCTGAACGGCTTTTGAACGGCTTTTGAACGGCTTCTAAACAGCTTCTGAACGGCTACTGAACAGCTTCTGAACGGCTTTTGAACGGCTCCTGAACGGCTTTTGAACGGCTTCCGCTAATCAAAAAGTGCCTTTGGCATCGATTCCGCGAAATTACACGCGGATTAAAGGCGCGAGCCGCTATTCAAACTTCGATTCCGCGAAATTACCCGCGGATTAAAAGCGCGAGCCGCTAATCATAAGTGACTTTGATTTCGATTCCGCGAAATTAGCCGCGGATTAAAAGCGCGAATAAATCCGCGGCCGCGAATGGCCTTGAAAGTGCGCCCGTACGCCTGTTGTTTACCTACTAACTATAATCAGCTGTTTTTATTTTATACTACAACAGAAAAATGTTTTCTCGTTTAATTTTGATATAAACATGCTATGCATTCTTTGCATTTCTAATTAAATCAAATAAATAAGTTTTACACGCTTCCATCAAGAGCTTAAATTACGGAAATACTTCTACTGTTGACGAAGGCCACTGGTGTTTTATCTTACGTAAAGGGAAAAGTCATTTTCTACTATGTGGGGATAATTTATATAAATATTGAGTAACTGTACACTAACAACCAGAGAAGAAGCCATTATCAGAAAATATAACGTGTTTCAAGAGTACACTTTACCTCTTGAAATATGTTTCCACTATAAGCACAAATGGTATCTGTAAGGTCATATACACACCATATTTAATAAAAATTCAGATTGGGAGAAGTATTTCCCTGTTAGGGAACCTGCAGGTTACCCGTTTGCGCAAATTTTCCTTCATTTTATATAAAACTTGTAATTACCATCCATTTACTGAAATGTTTTAAAAGTGGCAAATTGTTGAAAAAATTAAATTTTCGAAAATTAATTGATTGATTATATGAACTGAGGCTTCGAAAGTGTTCTAAGACACTTTTTCGGCAATTTAAACGAATTTTAAAACTGAAAATTAAAACTAACCTGGATTTCATGACGATATCAATATACACTCTATGTTTATATTATATTTACAGGAAACCTGCCTATTCTTAACCACCAACCTTCACTTCTAACTTGAATTTATAATACGAATTGAAATATTAGCATTTGAAACTGGGAGCGCAAAATACGAGTTACCTCGATGAAAATTTGACTCAGTGAGAAAATCAATTGGCGTCCTTCTTCAGCTTTATTTTAATCGCGATGGCGATTGTTTTATTCACAGTAAATTTTGATAACTCCTTTCCATATACAAATTGACGATGAATTTTCGATGAATAAAGTTATTGTTAAAAATAGCATGAAGAAATGAGTGTAGTGACGCAACTAGATGACAAAATATACTATTCTATGACCACTGACAACTTCACTAATAATAATACTTACTGACGTTCTAGACAGAAACTTTACGATAGATATTTAATTTACGAAATTATGCTAGAAATACCTCCGAATTTACACTGTTACTGTTATAGGATGATATACCAACGATTTTGAAGAGTTACGAAAATAAGAATATGAAGTTAAGAGGAGTTTCTTTCCCGTTACCCCACATTTGTCGTTGGCTAGACTTATAATAAGTCCCTAGTACCCTCACTCTAGAGCACGTAGGTCTGGGGAAGAGTAGAGCCTACTGAAAAAGACCTAATAGCCACCAGACGGAATTTCACATTCA
Source organism: Dynastes maya (assembly GCA_029619315.2). Taxonomy (NCBI): domain Eukaryota; kingdom Metazoa; phylum Arthropoda; class Insecta; order Coleoptera; family Scarabaeidae; genus Dynastes; species Dynastes maya. The sequence goes on along the minus strand of JAROYE020000005.1, from coordinate 19,868,152 downwards.
ACGGGTGGCCGTACTGAATACACTATAAGTGCTGGAATGACAGCTACGTTCGACGATGTAAAATTTACAACAGTTCAATACATATATGTAGTTTTTATATCTGAATTCGGATCTATCAAATGTGCTCAAAGTTCTAAAATATACATTGTATCTACGATGAAAGGAATCAATTCAATAAAATTCTAGCAACCTTTAATGATTAAAAATACTCTGACACGTTCATTTATAATTTTGGTTTGTCGCCTTTTCACCTACACTACAACTTGACATCACTTCCGGTTTGAGCGGAAATGAAAACAAGTCCATTATTTTAAATAGGACACTATATACTGTTACGGATTTGGATAGAAGACTAAATAAGGTTTTCAGTAAACCCTCCACATGCAGGTTTAATATGAATGGCTTTTGAACTATGCTAGCAAATACATAAATTAAATTAAACAGATGAAAACCAATAATAACTTGAATTGGGAAATAAACTGAAATATTTCTTGAAGCAAGTGCTGCTCAAATCGTCGCTCATCTACTTTATAATAATTTCTAAGCCGTGAAATTATTGCTTCTTGGACACTTTTCAACATTGCTGGATCTCCGATGTTAATCATCAGAAAAACTTTTTCTCTTTTTCATTTTGCATCTAACTCGATATACGAACTAATTAATATACAATGCGGTTCTAAAGTGCTCCCCCCATGCAAACTTTTGAACGACAGAAGCTAGCGTTTTTAGAAAAAAATAGGTCGATTTCTATTTTTTGTGAACTAACTTCTGCCGTTATCGGCAGTTCAATGGTATTTCCGGTGTCACCGGAAGTGCCGTCAACTTTCTTATTTTAAATAGAACACCCTATATATTTTTACGTTTTTGGATAGGTAATCGAAAGGCGAATCCATCGATATCACATATATTATACTTTAACTTAACAAATATGACGATATGCAACAATAAAGGTTTTTGTTATCTGATTTTTATGTTACGCAAAGTTGGCTAGGAAAGAGCGCCAAATTGTTTCTTGTGACGCCAGATTGATCTAAAGAGCTCGTTGTTAAGCAAAGTAATTATAACAACTGCCAAGCTGTCAAATCTTAATTCCAAAAGCTTGTTATTTATTGTTATTATAACCTCAAATGTATAGGGTGCTCTATTTAAAATAGGGAAGTTGACGTCACTTCCGGTGACACCGTGAATACAATTGAACTGCGGATAACGGCAAAAGTTAGTTCACAAAAAATAGAAATCGACCTATTTTTTTAAAAACGCTAGCTTGTCGTTAGCATGTATACTTGTAAACACTTAACTAAATTGTTGAATTTATTTGTCGTATCAGACGTTATTTTTGTGTTCATTTAATTTTTGCGATATCTCACAAACTACGTATTTACAATAAACCTGCATATGGAAAGTTTACTGTAAAACTTATTTTCTCGTCTACCTAAATCTGCAAAAATGTACAGGTGTATTTTAAATAACAAAGTAACTATTACTCCTGCCCAAACCGGAAGTGACATTAAATTGTGGTATAAGTAACAAAAACACAAATCAAAAATGTTCAAGCATTTTTGCCAAAAAAAGGTTTCTACAATTTTATCGAATTTATTCCCTTCATAGTGAAACACAGTATATACTGAAATTACTTGTGAACCATATAAATTGTAAAAAAAAACGTTGAGTTTATTATACAGACAATGTATTGAAAGTGTGACATTTCCTTTTTTGCGAAAAAACGCTAAATATGATCTACTGGTAAGTATGCACTACGCGCTAGTATTTTATAGGTAGCCTTATCAAACCATGTGCAGACTTAGGAAATCAATATCGACGTTGAGGTTTAGTAAATATAGCTTCGCTTCTGCACTACTTATCAAATAACACAGCAAGTGATAATATAATATTCCTTCAACACCCTTGCTGAATTAAAGCCATTAGTTTATCAATTCATTATTTAAGCGCATTAACTTTAACATGCTTTCTTACTTAAATTGAGTACACACGCTCATGGCTTCCTTAAATTCCAACTGTGAAATTGCGAGCAATGAAAACGTTGTTGACTCGGGGATAAAAGCAAAAATAAACAAACCAGGCAATACCGAAGAACTTAATAAAATATGATTGACTTGGGAGTAATATGTTGAGAGAAACCGTATATTACGAGAGATGGATTTTTCCGTTATTAGTTTTATTACTTTGTTTTACATCCACATAATTTTAAAAAGGTGAATTTCAAATATATTTTTGTCTTTTTGGTAGGTTTAATATGTTTTAATTTTAAGTAAATAACAGAAAGTCATTGTTTGTACCATTTTAATTTATTATTTATTAATAATTTAAATACATTGTCTTTAAAATGAGAGTGTGCAAGTTGCTATATAATTTCGTCATGGCAAAATAATTGGAACACTAAAGTCATGTTCCATGGTGCAGTTATATCACTTATTGGATTTAGAAACAAAAAAATAATAATTATACTAATTATTATTCCTATAGAACGTAGAACATAGAAAGATAACCTATGATTGACTTGCCACTGTCTTTGATTGAGGTAGTTATTATCATGTTAGATATCAAAAATATTTGCTGAAAACTTTGGAAAATGGTATGAAATTAGGCCTATTTCCTTATTTACAATTACAGATATCCATTTTACAATAATTCTCGCAATGCATTTTAGTATTTGGGAAAATAAACTACGCAGCTGTCAGATTCATCTACTGCCTTCTACTTATCTTGTTGGTAGTTATTTACTGAACCAAGAACAACAAGTGGTGAATTTTTCACGTTCTTGAAAGGATCTTCAGCCTTTGTCTTGGTGGTTTAATGAGTTTAATATTTGAGTGTTGTTCGTAATAAATCTCCTTGCAGTTACTTTAATTCTCATTTTACTTCCTTATTGCGGATGACAAATTCTGCGTCAATGTTTATCTTACGGAAGTCAACATATTTGCTGAACTTTGAGGTTTGACCTTTAGACGCAATCTGTGTTCTATTAAATGGAACTTTCTGTGTTTACCTATTCAGTTTAATATAGAATTAACGTTTGATTCTACATATTTACAATATGACAATTAGTCTAATTTTTTAAATGCTTGACATTCAAATGCACAATTACAATTTTTGCTTCGGTCTTAGATAAGTGCCACAATTCAGTTTCCAGTAGCACTTATGAAGATTTGGATGATTACGAGGAAGGTTCACAAAGCCGACGCCAGACCACGGGCGTGTAGGGAGGTGATATTTCGGTAATACTCTGCATCGTATGAATAAAAACATTTGAAGGGGCAAGTGGATGAAGGAGTTATCTTATAAACTGTTTCTGAATAAACTGTTAGTTGATATCTTTTATTGAACAATTATTTTCAAATGCAGTTTATTTGATTAGTAAGAAGGGGTTGTGGATTAATAATATATGGTCAAACAAAAAAAAATGTGATTTAATTTCTTCATCCACTTGTCCCTTCATTTTTGAAGTAATACCTAAGAGGGGAGAAACTTAACAATCGCGTAAAGAATATCAGTCTGTAGATATCATTTCGGTTTGTTCGACGTTATTGTGTTTTAGTAACGAATATGAAATTTCAAGACTATCAGGTAAACATTGAATTATAAACTAATAACGAGTACCATCATAGCATTATAAAGGTCTTCATTACCGTTAATTGATTGATTGATTGATTTTCCTACTAAAGCAGGGCTCCTTACATCCCTAATACTGAAGCTTAATAGCCTATTGTATTATTCCTGCTTCGGTTTTGTTTTACTTGAACAGGTTAGTTCCCGCAATCAGGTTTAAGAGCCTATGTAGTAAATCTTTTTCCATTGGTAGTGCAATTGTGCTTCGCATAGCGAATCTGCGTTAGTCGAATCCTTGCAAATAGTAGATAACAAACAAAGAGGACTAGAAACGGGAAACAACACGAAATATCGACACACTCCTCACCACACAAAATATTAATTAATTTAATTCGGAATAGCTGTTCAAGGGCTCCTGGGCAACTTCACTATCAACCGAATGACCAAATAAAAACAGAATAAATCTGAGCGAGAAACAAAACAACTCTAATATAAATCTAATTCTATCATACTTGTTTATCCTTCTCCCTTGAAATAAATTGATATGTATTTACAAGTACCTACTATTTGCCGTTTAACAGTAAACACATGCGAAGTATATACGGAACGAAAAAGGTCTGACCCCGTGTCCATTCCACCCTCATAAAATAGAGCAAGTCACCAATACGTTCCCTCTCGTCAAATGTGTTTTTCTTCCGTCTATACGCTTTTAATTCCAATAAAGTATTTTGTCAATGTAGGACGTAATATAAAAACATATTACTCTAGTAAATCAAAAAGACAGGAGTAATGAAGAGGTGGAAGGTCTCTGTTCAGTAGGTTTCGATCCCTTTTTGTATATATAATTTCAAATGCGTCTAGCTCACGAGGCGAGGTTACATTCTTAATCAATTTCAGGGTCGGACCTTTTTCGTTCCGTATATACTTCGCATGTGTTTAGTGTTAAACGGCAAATAGTAGGTACTTGCAAATATATATATCTTATGTAAATACATATATCCTTTCCCGAGAGAGGGATAAACAAGTATGATAGAATTAGATAATAAAAATAGAATTAGATTTATATTCTCGCTCAGATTTATTCGGTCATTCCGTTGATAATGAGGTTGCCCAGTAGCCCTCGAAACAGCTGTTCCGAATTAATTTAATTAATATTTTGTGTGGCGAGGAGTGTGCCGATACTTCGTGTTGTTTGCCATACTACCCCACAGTCCTTGATATAATTATTTAAGACTAGAAGCCTTAAGTGACAAGGAACGTGTCTGTGTTAGAGTAAAATTTAATAGTATACTACAAAAGAATATAGGTTTGGCTAAATTAAGAAAGATCTATAATAACAGTGTTCCTACTGATACGCTTGCCTGTTTCAAAGACCATTACCATTTTGCAAACATTACTTCATTAACATGTCGAACAGTCGTTTTTGTTATATAAAAATATTTTTTCACCGCTGCGAAGAAGGCTGAACTGAAACGACAGTGGGAACGTACGCCATGATTCGGTTGTTTAGTCGAACATATTTAGAATTTTAATGTTTACTAGGTAAGTGTTTCTCGATATGTATTATGTTAATTATAAATTACAACTTATAAATCCTTACTTAAACAATGTTAGGCATTTCCCAGTCGGACGCCTATGATCAGGAACCTTGATTTGCGAACCTTACTAATAAGTAGAGTAACCAAAACTTGCGGACTCGGATAGGCGTCGGTACTTACTTGCTAATTATTCAACAAATTAGAGGCATCAGGATGTGAACTACTGTAAACTTGCATCATTGTATATATTTCTATAGTTACTTCTTTAAACCTTGTGCGTCGACAAGAAAAAATATTCTTATACATAGAAAACGATCTCTCCACATCTAAGGAAGTTACATTTGCATGTAGAAACTGTTTTTCAAAATCACTTAAAAGTTCACTATTCTTACACTTATTATAAACGGCCTCTAAAGTATTAAAATCGGGATTTCTCCTTAAAACATCTGCCAACTTTTGACTAGCGCATAATCCTGGCGTATCATTTAATGTATGTAATTTATTTTTTACACTCTCCACTATGTCTAATGATTCCTGCAATGACAATTCAGTACATTGTAGTTTTCTGATGGCATCTAGTAATACTGTATAATTGGTACATATTGTTGTTAATCTTCTAAAAGTTGAGGAATTTGAAATTCTCTTTGACTTTCTCTAATTGCTTTGGATTCATTCCGATTAAATCGCATTATAACTGATTGAATTTGTTGAAAATCAAATAGTAAGAAGCTCCTGTTAGCCAAGTACCCCATCGCGTTAAAATTGGTTCAGGAGGTTCTGGAATACTTGGACAAAATTTACGAAATTCTTTTAAACGTTTAGGAGATTTACGAAACACTGCTTTAGTACTTCCAATCATCCGATCAACGTTTCCGTAATGTTGTCGAACAACTTCACCAACTAAATGCAAAGCATACAGCACGCAGGTTATATGTATTAAGTTAGGAAATATATGTTTTAAGGATCACCCAACACTTAATATCGTTGCTGCACTATCTGTCACAATCATCACAACTTTATCTTGGGCAATTTTAAATTTTTTCAAAGCGTTCATTATCACTTTTTGAATATTTTCCGCGGTACATTGTTGAACACGTTTGCAAGCTAACAAACATCGAGATACTGTGTTCTCGCTAGATAAAACGCGAGCTATTACATTCACAATACTGTTTTTCTTTATATCGGTCGTCTCATCCACGGTAATCCATGTTTTTTTGGAACACAAATCACGTTTACACACATTGTCTAGCATCTCTTTCATTCGCGGCAAATGATTCTGTAATTGTGTTTGTGAGAGTAATGGGTACTTTGGAACGTATTGTCGCCAAAACGTTTTAAAAGCTGTTTTTCTCACCAACGACAACGGAAAATTACAAGAGGTAGACATAATTAATAAATGTATGAGGAATAGTGTATAAGGTATTTCAGTTCTTGCGTTTCTCATATGCTTAATACCATTGACATGCCTCTGGCAATCAGTTCTGTCCAATGCAGCCAAACGAACATTGCATATTAAGCAAAAAACTGCACTACCGTCATATTTTAAATGGGGAAAAAGTGACACATACTTATGTACATTAGTAGCAAATCTATTACGAGGGATTGTTTTCTTAGGTATGTAAATATTAGTTCTATATGAAACGATACACTAATTATGTACTTGGTATAATACTACAACACACAAAAAACACCAGCTATATTTTCAAAAGCGACACGTAAGTACATAACCTTGACCGTTCGACCAATCTCTGCAACAGCTCAACCGGTACTAAAACGAAATCTCTCTCACCGCGGTTTAACATGATTTATATTCAAGGTCGACACTACATGCCTGCTTCTCTACCGGTTTAGTTTATTTATGAATTTTTCGTATTCGACTGGAATTATGTATAGTCACGAGGGCATATTTTTTAATTTATAATTTTCTGGAATTGTGTTTAATTATTTTATTTTCTTTTGTCGCTTTATTAGTACATTTGTTTAATTTACGTATCTATTTTTGTCCGCATCTTGCACTTGACACCTTGTGCTTTTGTTTGTTTTGCGTCTTTTATAGTTAGATAAACAAATAATCATTCGTTGAGTTTGGAACAAACAAATGATTGGTTTCTATTGGTAAATTTTTTAAGGGATACTAATTAATTCTCTAAACTTTTCATACTTTATACACTAACAATTATATTTGACAAAAAGAAACATTTGTATTTGAGTAATAACCTACCACAAATTAAAACAATATGCGAAATATTATGAAAATGATAGCTGGAGGGGAAAATCCTATAGCTAATTAAAGAAATAAACTTTTAGAAACTGCTGAAACAGCTTAAAGGTATATATTTGAAGAGGAAGGCAATTGAATTGAAATTTAATTGCAATTTTTTAACGCTTAATTACCGCTAGTCAGGTCAATATGTCGAAAAGGCAAAATATCTCAAAAACAATTTCCTTCAGGTATAAGGAATTTCTTTTTAGTGTGGTGACGCCCCAACGGAGTGTATAACCTTTCTAAAGCTTGTCATAACCTCAAGAGCCTTTAGTGTGTAAATTGTGTGTGTAAAGTGTTCCATGCTTTGTTACTATTACCCTCTCGCCGTGAAGGGTGAAGCGCAGTTAATTGTACTCCAACTGCGAATGATGATTCGGAAGTGTACCGGATCCACTAGCAAAATTTGATCCTAGAGGGACTCGAATGCACAGCCACCTAACTCTGCTTAGTCAGGCACAAGCCCTCGTACCACTGGACCACCGACCCATTTAATTTTTTGCGTAATTAACGCAAATTTTCACCAGAAATTCAAAATTTTAAAAATATATAGTTTAAAAAATACTATTATATGCAACAATCAAGCAAACACAATTTTAAGAAGAAATCAAGGGAAATTTCATCGAGAAGACGATCAAAGGGATTTTAGAAGAGGATAGTGGATATTGATACTGTCGGAAAAAGAAAACTAGGACTCATTAGAAGAAGGGACACACAAACACATATAACACACCCACACATTAATTGTAAGTAATAAATTTCTCTGTAAGTGAAAAACTTAAAATAAAAGGAACGCAGATTATCTCCCTATTCAACATTTTTAATCATCATTTGAAACATCACAATATATACATATATGTATATATATAGAGGACGTGGCGTTTAAACCGTCGGTTAGCCGAATACTAGAATTTATTACTAGCTGAATGTTGAAAATTTGTATTCGGGGACTTTTGATACTGGTATTTCAAATAAAAATATTGGCAATACTGAATTATTTCCGGTTATGCCGGAAACAAATGCCAACTTGCTTTTTTTAAATAGAACACCCTGTATATTTTTTCGTTTTCTGATAGCACATATCATTCTACATAAGTTCTGTTAAGATTTCCCTATACCTATCTCTGACCGTTTTTGAGAAAAACGGATTTCAATGAATTTAGACAGTTTATTGACAGCGTCATGAAAAGTTAATAACTGAGAAAGTGTTTAAGTTACAAGGTTGACATTTTTTGGTTTCATAGTCTGTACGTTGTACTACTGTACAAAATTAAAAAGTTGCAAAATGAATAATACAGGGCGATACAAAAGGTTATTGGCTTGTATTAACCAATAAGGCGCAATAACTCACTTATTTTAAATGGAACACCATGTATATTTTCAGCGCATATGATTTGTGTAACTATTGTCTACAAGAGTTAATTAACACTCTCTATATCTATCTCTATTAGTTTATGAGTTATTTGAATTTTTTCGTGTTAAGACTACATTCCGATAATTTTAGATACAATAATTAAACAATTTAATAAATAAGGAAACTAAAACAATTTGAAATACGAACTTAACAAGAAATCAAAGTGAAATTAAACAATAACATCTGATAAAAGTTTATAATTAATAAAAATTTCCACCACGTAATTCTAAACATTCGTAAATTCCTTTTAAAATTCCAAGATTTTTTCATTCGAAATTGTGACATTTAATTGAATATTTCAAAAAAATCACGATAGAAGTGTTGATTGAAATTAAATTTATCTAGTTCACAAGGTATAATTGCCTTTCCGTTAGAATTTATTTTTATCAGTTTGTTGATTTTCTTGAGGAACGATTTGACATTTCTCGATAGAAGCGTTAGATTTCAAGTTGTTAAATACAAGAGCGTGAAAATGGAGAATTTAGAATTTTCTGACGAAGATTTATTAAATCTAATTATTATTTACGGCGAACGCAACAAGATTATCGATAGAGCGTATCGTTTATTTGAACAAAGATACCCCGAAAGACCTAAACCTAATCATTAAAGCTGGCCACGAGCGGTACCGCGCAGTAGCGTAGAGTCGACCAGGCCTCGCGTTCCACTAGAGTTATTCTGCTAATAGAGATGTTTGCTGCCGCAAATAATTTCGCTCATCTTTTAAATAAAAATTAAATAACACGTGCTCAAACACTTACCATTTTAAGAGTCCTCCGTGAAATCACAAAGTGAATAATGTCTGCAACATTAGATATGTTTCAACTATTGTTTCGGCAAAACTAGTACGGCATGAGAAAAAAATGCGTTTATATGCAGAGAACGAACGTTCTACATCTAGTGACGTAATATTTGCGTAAGTAAAATAATCTTTCAAATAACTTAACGATTCTGTTGACGCACCTTCACAAATGCGTCTTAATGTGCCAAAATCAGAATTTTTCTCAAAAACACTCGCGCATAGCTGTGCGTGAACATGTTGCACTATTTGTAGAGATTCTTCTAACGGCACCGCAGGATTTTGTAATTTTTCTATTGCATTTGCTAGCCTGAAGTAATTGTCGTGAATGATTTTTAAATCCATTTTAACCTGACTATCTTGAAATTTCGACTGGCTTTTCTGGATAGCGGCAGCTTCCTTTGTATCGAATTGTAAAACCACGTTCTTAATATTTTCAAAATATTTATGATAATAAAACGCGGCCTGCAACCATGTTCCCCAACGAGTTAGAATAGGTTCTGGTGGCTCTGGTATACGGGGGCACAGTCTGTGAAATTCGCGAATACGTTTCGGTGATTTGACAAATAACTGCTTTGGTATGCGCTATTAAAGCGTCTACCTCAGGATAACATTTTCTGATACTATCCGCCACACGTGCGCACCAGCCACACGTCATTCACGACAATTACTTCAGGCTAGCAGATGCAATAGAAAAATTAGAAAATCCTGCGGTGCCGTTAGAAGAATATCTACAAATAGTGCAACATGTTCACACACAGCTATGCGCGATTGAAGACGCAAAAAATGTTTATGTTCTAGAAAAATTTGAAAGTGTTTTTGAGAAAAATTCTGATTTTGGCATATTAAGACACATTTGTGAAGGTGCGTCAACAGAATCGTTAAGTTATTTGAAAGATTATTTTACTTACGCAAATATTACGTCAGTAGATGTAGAACGTTCGTTCTCTGCATATAAACGCATTTTTTCCTCATGCCGTACTAGTTTTGCCGAAACAACAGTTGAAACATATCTAATGTTGCAGATATTTAACAGACATTATTCACTTTGTGATTTCACGGAGGACTCTTAAAATGGTAAGTGTTATTTAATTTTTATTTAAAAGATGAGCGAAATTATTTGCGGCAGCAAACATCTCTATTAGCAGAATAACTCTAGTGGAACGCGAGGCCTGGTCGCCTCTACGCTACTGCGCGGTACCGCTCGTGGCCAGCTTTAGTGATAATGGTCCATTCCACCGGCCCATACAGTGCCCGGGCTTGACGCCTTTAGATTATTACATCTGGGGATATGTAAAGAACAAGGTATATGGATGACTAAGGACAACGTGATTGGAAGGGTATTGGAAGCCTTTCAATCATTAGAATCCTTGCAAATCAGCCGAGCGATAAATCATAGCATTTTAAAAAGAATTTACAAATGTTTAGAAGCGGGCGGTTGAAATTTTGAACAAATTTTATAAAATGTTATTGTTCATTTTCAGGTTGCTCAGCTGTAATGTTCTTATTTAATATATTTTTCTCTATATTGCTCAATTTTCTATCTGAATTTATTCCTAACACAAAAATTCAAATAACTTATAAGCTATTATAATAGGAAGTGTAATTTAACTTTATAGGGAATAATAGAAAAATTTACAGGTGGAAATACAGAATTTTTCTTTTTAAAAAATAAGTGATTTATGCGCCTTATGGTTTAATATAACAATAACCGTTGAATAGCTCGTATATAAATTTTTTATTTTTTTAATTTTGTACAGTAGTAAATCAGGGAGAACCCACGAACTTAAACTTTTTCGGAGTTTTTGTTTTTTCGTTACGCGTAAAAAAATGGTCTAAATTCATTAAAATCTTTTTTCTCAAAAACGGCCCGATAGGTATAGGGAAATCTTAGCAGAACTTATTTTAAAATGATGGTGCTATCAAAAAATAAAAAATATACAGGATTTTCTATTTAAAATAAGCAAGTTGGCATTTGTTTTGGAAACGAAAATACTTAGTTGCCAAATTTTTTCTGAAAACCAGAAAAAAAACCCCCAAAACAAATTTTCGCATTCATAGTAAAAAATCCCGATTTGCAAACCCCCGGTTAAAAAGCCACACCCTGTAATTATAAAACCCTAGACTTTTTTGTTTTGGTTATACGATTATTAATTTTTTTTTTTATATAAGATTTCTTTTTTTTCATGGGGAAAAGAGCTCCTAGTTCAAAAATTCTTTTAATTATTGTTATTTTAAACGAGAAAATTTTTTTGGTAAAAGTTTCTCTTTTATTTTCAATTTTTGTAGTAGTTACTTGTGTTTTTAATGGAAGGATATAAATTATAATAAGGGATTCACTAAACAAAACCGAAAATCATAGGGTTTTTCCACTATAGATGATACTACCTATTTCATATAAGTTAAGCAACAAGTGGTTCATTCAGCTTTTCGATAGCCACTAGATATTACACCTTTTAAATAGCCTTTCTATTAATTTTGTTTTTCTTAGCAATTTCCATATAATCATTGCTAATTTATTAGAATCGCTATTCCTAATTTAAAATGAAATAAATGAATTAATTAGTAAACAGGGCATCCCAAACATGTAGGCAGAATCTTGTATTATTAAATCATATTGCAAAAGTTGTTTAATTAGCAGCAGGTGATGTATCTTACATGTATATACTTTGGGATTTTTTTCACAGTGTTAGGCATTGTTCCCATACATACACATTTATTTAAAGAAGCCCTTGACAATAATGAAACTTTAGTGGAGTAATAGATTAACCCAATAATCTGTTAAGTTTAATTGATATTGTCTTAGTGTATACTGAAACAAAAGCTTGAAGAGCTTTCATTAAATTAGCTCTGCAACCTAGTGGCTATTTTTAAAAATTGTAAGTTCATGTTTACGCGGCACACCCAAGCTTTAAACCCACAAAAGTTACCCCCCTTAAATTTTAGAATTACAAATATTACACAAAAGTTAAATATTACACCAAAACCCGAAATTTTGTTAAATTATTTAATTAAACTAATACTTTCTCTTAAAATTTTAAATTGCATTTTTAAAATGTGAAGGCGAAAAAAATATAATATCCCTACGAAAATCCGAAGTTTTAAAATAAATAGGAACCAATTTATTTCGCGAAAACTTATTTGTAGCAAAGATCAACAAAAACCCTTTTCCTTCATTTTAAGCGTACGCACACTCACAATAAAATTAAAATCGTTCGTCACGTTTAATTTGTGCAAAATCGCACAAATTTTTCGTATATGCGATGCAATGCAACTCCCTCGACTCTGAGGTGCAACGTAAGGCGCTGACTCAACTTTTTCCTAACAAGCTTTCCACCCACAAAACCGTCCGATCCGCAGACGCAGACACTCCTACACATGTTAGTCAAAAAGGAACATTTTCCCCGCGGAATAGATTTTTCCATAGTGATATTATAGTAGCCGGCATAAAATCTTATTGTCTTCGGCGGAATACCATAAGAAGCAAATCCTGTGACCATTTCGGCAATGAAATTTTATTGAATTACGGCGATTTCGACAGCAGTATCCTATAAAGTTGTGCTAATTAGCTTATTGAAATCGCAATTGATTGTGAAAGAAAAAGATCAATGTGGGTGATATTTAAAACTCTATTCTGACTCTAAAATGCTATAAAATACTTTAACATCATGCCGCGAACATAGAGCTTTCCTGAATGCCTCGAATTTGGAATTGTTTTCTTCCTTTATTATCCACGCTTTATTTCTTTGACTCTCATTTGTTTTTAGTTTGTGACCATCTATTCGGAATATACAGGCTTATTACGCAAACAAATAGTGTTCTTAATCTTGATTAAGATGCCATTAATAAAACAAAACAATTATATAGAGCATGAAGAAAATTTTCAAATTGTGTGTTTTAAATGAACCATCCTCTATAGTTTAAAACATTTTGAAAGACAATTTAATTTGGGATAGAAACATTTTAACAAAGTGTAGTTTTACTCCGGATTTTCGTAATATTTGTAACTTTGTGAGAAGCATTAATAGATCCTATAGACACAGACAGATACATCTAACTAAAGTAGTGGTCATAAATAACGCTGGCCACGAGCGGTACCGCGAATCGGCGTAGAATCAGTTCGGACCGAGAGGAACGGTAGTATTACTTCGTCTGCGGAGCAGTACGAACATTTTTGCTGCCGGTCATTTGCGCAATGTTTATCTGTCCTAGAAAAAATTATGATTTCGTCAGCAAAACGACCGCGGTCGGACAAATTTCGAAAATTTATTGCAGAAATTCCAGACTTAAATATGTGAAGGTACTAAAAGTTAAATGTGTAATCTGTAAAATCCCGTTAATGGTTGGTCCAGACAACATTGTCTACGACATGTAAAATAGTGAAAAGCATGTCTCAAAAAGAAATTGCGCAGGAGACAATGACAAATTTATATTTAATTTATGCGTTACGTTTATCGCATGTAATACACCGTTTAATTTACTAGACAAGGAACCATTTATCTGCTTTCGGAATAAGTATTCGGAGTGGAAATTACCAAGTCGAACATCGTTACGAAGAATTGTGCCATCTGCGCGCGAACATATTGAACAAAAAATAAAATCGGAGTTGAAAGATCAAAAATTGTGGTTATGTGTCGACGAAACAACAGATCGGAAGAAACATGCTGTTCTTAATGTAATGGCACGCAAATTGGAACCTCATCAATCGGCACCTTCAATTCTATTAGTCTCCAAACGAATACAACAGTGTACTGCCGAAATAATTTCAAAGGTAGTGTTAAATACATTGGACAAGTTTGAACTTTCAACAAACCAACTCTTGATGTTAGTGAGTGATGGTGCTGCAAACATGATTTCTGTAGGGCGGTCTCTTAAAAAGCATTCTGCTAATTTGTTACACATTACGTGTAAAATTCATGCTCTCAATCTTGTGGCGGATAGTATCAAAAAATGTTATCCTGAGGTAGACGCTTTAGTAGCGCATACCAAAGCAGTATTGGGCAAATCACCGAAACATATCGCGAATTTCACAGACTGTGCCCCGTATACCAGAGCCACCAGAACCTATTCTAACTCGTTGGGGAACATGCTTGCAGGCCGCGTTTTATTATCATAAATATTTTGACAATATTAAGAACGTGGTTTTACAATTCGATACAAAGGAAGCTGCCGCTATCCAGAAAAGCCAGTCGAAATTTCAAGATACTCAGGTTAAAATGGATTTAAAAATCATTCATGACAATTACTTCGGGCTAGCAGATGCAATAGAAAAATTACAAAATCCTGCGGTGCCGTTAGAAGAATCTCTACAAATAGTGCAACATGTTCACGCACAGCTATGCGCGATTGAAGACGCAAAAAATGTTTCTGTTCTAGAAAAATTTGAAAGGTTTTTGAGAAAAATTCTGATTTTGGCACATTAAGGGCACATTTGTGAAGGTGCGTCAACAGAATCGTTAAGTTATTTGAAAGATTATTTACTTACGCAAATATTACGTACTAGATGTAGAAAAGTTCGTTTTTCTGCATATAAACGCATTTTTTCCTCATGCCGTACTAGTTTTGCCGAAACAACAGTTGAAAACTATCTCATGTTGCAGATATTTAACAGACATTATTCACTTTGTGATTTCACGGAGGACGCTTAAAATGGTAAGTGTTTGAGCACGTGTTATTTAATTTTATTTAAAAGATGAGCGAAATTATTTGCGGCAGCAAACATCTCTATAGCAGAATAACTCTAGTGGAACGCGAGGCCTAGGTCGACTCTACGCTACTGCGCGGTACCGCTCGTGGCCAGCTTTAGTCATAAAGATAGCAACCAAAATATTTATCGAATAATTTTTTGCCAATTCATAAAGAGGAATAAAAAGCAATCCATCTACGTTTACAAAATGTTTAAATCAGATACAATATAGATAAATTAAAAATAACAGTAATTACAAAAAATTCACCTGGACATAAAGATACCGACTAAAAGAAATTAATCAATTTTTTTAAAAATTATCTCTAAAATTTAATATTAAATAATTAATCAAGTTAGCAATATACTCTTGTTTAATACTTCTCCCAGCCTGCTGGATTCCAACATAAAGTTGATCCAAATTGCTGTAATTGTGGCCGTTAATTACATTATCAACGTGACCCACATGTTTTCTATTGTATTTAAATACATTGCGGTCATTGCGAAAACTCATGCATAACATCTTGTTCACGAATAAGTTGAATAAGTTTAGAAGAATGCTTTGGATCATTGTCTTGTTGAAACTTACGACGCAAAGACATTACTTTGTCAAGATATGGCACCAAATTGTCTTGCAAATTGCCGTTATACTGAAATTGTCAATTTGTCTTGTATTCGACACACTGATCCGATACAGAGTGACGAAAATCAGCCCCAAACCATAATAGATCCACCCCATCTTTAATTGTGGGACAGGTGTATTTTTTATGAAATCTCTTGGCCGAACACAAATTGAACGTAGATTCATCGCTAAAAACTATTCTTTTCCATTCTTCTGAATATGACTACTGGCAGTCTGAAGTCGAGCCTGGATAACAGCGGTTTTTTAGCGGCACGGCGAGCAAATTATTCTGCCTCCAGTAATCTTCCCCTAATTGTTGCTGCATTTATTCCTTTCAAATTTCCAAGAATTTTAGCTGACAATGGAAATGGCTATTGTTTTGACATGCTAATAATTCGCAGGTCTAAACATGCCGTCATTTTAGAGTCTTCCCGGACTCCTTTTAGCTGTTGCATTGCCAGCCAATCCAAATCTTTTAATAATTTGCAATAGTGCAGATATACTAAACCTCAAATTTCTAACAATCTGTAATTGTTGTTCTCCGTCTCTAAATCGTTGGACAACTAAATTTTTAGTGGCGTCAGACAGTGTTTTACAGCGGCCCATCACGAATAATCATAATGAAAATCTACGCACTAGAAAAGTGAATTTTATACAGATAACTCTAATGCAGATCAGCAAGCTACTAACTTTTTGTTCGCAACAAAAATTATAAGATAAAGTTTTTTATACCAAATAAGAAAAACTGTATACAGTAGTAAAATTATACTACACGCGTACATTTTCAACAAATGACATTTCTCCAAATTTGAGAATTTCTTCGTAGAATATTACTTAATATCTCAAAAATATTGAATAAAACCAAATTATGAATTAAAGTGATACCGAGGTAGGTCTATATTTTAGCATCGATAATAACTGAAATGGTTGTAGGGTGAACTTTATTTGAATCAGTCTGTATTGAAGTGGTGTAACTTTACTTCGTCGAACGCAGCTGTGGTTCGAGCACGTATAGTGTATTCAGTATGGCTACTCGGTTAATGTGAAATTCCCGCTGGCGGATATTAGTTCTTTTTCGGAAGCTCCTATTTCCCCCCGAGCCTCCAATCTTCGGAGTGTGGGTACTAAATATTTTTTTAACTCCAGTCAACGACAATTTTGCTGAAAAGAAGAAGAAACTCTTCTGTTCAATTCCCTCATTTCGTAAATCGTTAAATTTAATGTAAAACGTTCCTACAATAAGCAACAGCGTAAATTCAAAGGTATTTCGAGCATAATTTCGTAAATTAAATATCTTAATGTTTCTGTTTAGGACGTCAGTGAAATTTATTATTGGACAGATGTCATTAAAATTTTAGGTTATAGAATAGCATATTTCAGTCGTCCAGTCGCGTCACTACATCCATCTGATTACGTTACATTTAAAAGTTTATATTGACGTCACCATAAAATTCAGGCAAGTTTCAAATTTTAGTTTTCATTTCCCGTAAAATCTCATTTGTAGATCTTAAGAATTCGTTTAAATTGCTGAAAAATTTTTAAGAACACTTTGAAAATTAACATTTTTCAACAATTTACTATTTTTAAAGCATTACAGTATACAGGTCTTGTAAAGCGAATGCATACAGCAAAAAAGTGTGGGCGTTAGTGAGCAAGCAAGAGCGTACATACTTACGCGTGAGCAGAAGAGGGCGCGACGGCGTTATTAACTTGTGATCTCCAATCGCTGAGTGTGAGCGGGTGACACTATTTTTTGCTGTACGCATTCGCTTTACAAGACCTGTATGGGTTCATTCGCAACAAAAACCAGATATACATATGTATTTCTGAAAGTAATGGAAACATCGTTTTGAAGTTGTGCTTATAAGTGATATTATGGAAAAATATTTTCAATTTTTGTTGAAACCATAAAGTCCTTTCTGATTTCAAATAAAATATCCTGTATATTGGGAATTCAGTGAATAGTTTTCTTGAAGACAAGCTAAAAATTATTACTGATATCGCTTGTAAATGTCGAATATCTCTGATAAGTAGAGTTGCTCAATTTGCGCCAACGGCCAGTGGCGGGCGCATAAAAGTTTACACAAAATAAATGGTTAGAAATAAAATATAATACGTGTTCAAAAACTTACCGTCTTAAGTGCCTTCCGTGAAATCACAAAGTGAATAATGTCTGTTAAATATCTGCAACATTAGATATGTTTCCACAGTTGTTTCGGCAAGCCGAGTGCGACGTGAGGAAAAAGTGTGTTTATATGCAGAAAACGAACGTTCTACATCTAATGACGTTATATTTGCGTAATTAAAATAATCTTTGGAACAACTTAACGGTTCTGTTGACTCGCCTTCACAAATTTGTCTTAATGTGCCAAAATCAGAATCTTTCTCTAAAACACTTTCAAACCTTTCTAGAACACAAACATTTTTTGCGTCTTCTACCGCGCATAGCTGTGCGTGAACCTGTTGCACTATTTGCAGAGATTCCACTAACGACACCGAAGGATTTTGTAATTTTTCTATTGCCTCCACTAGTCCGAAGTAATTGTTCTGAATAGTTTTTTAATCCGTTTTAACCTGACTATCTTGAAATTTCGACTGGCTTTTCTGGATAGCGGCAGCTTCCCTTGGATGGAATTGTAAAACCACGTTCTTAGTATTCTCAAAATATTTATGGTAATAAAACGCGGCACGTTCCCCAACATGTAAGAATAGGTTCTGATGGCTCAGGCATATGGAGGCACAGTCTATCAAATTTGGGAATACGTTTTGGATATTTGACAAACACTGCTTTTGTATGCGCTCTTAAAGCATCTACCTCAGGATAACATTTTCTAATACTATCTGCCACATGACTGAAAGCATGAATTTTACACGTAATATGTAACAAATTAGCATAATCTTTTTTATGAGACCGCGCTACAGAAAGCATGTTTGCAGCACCATCACTCATAAATATTAACAGTTGGTTTGTTGAAAGTTTAAACTTTTCCAATGTATTTAACACTAACTTTGAAATTACTTCGGCAGTACATTGTTGTATTCGTCTGGAAGCTAATAGAATTGAAGGTAGCGATTGATGGGGCTCCATTGTACGTATCATTACATTAACCACAGAATATTTTTTACGATCTGTTGTTTCGTCCATACATAGCCACAGTTTTTTATCTTTCAACTCCGATTTAATTCATTTTTCAACATGTTCACGAGCAGTTGGCACAATTCTTTGTAACAATGCCCGACTTGGTAATTTGCAGTCCGAATATTTATTCCAAAAGACGACATATGCTTCCTTGTCTAGTAAATTAAACGGTAGATTACATGCAGTAAAGGTAACACATAAATTAAATTAAAATTTGTCATAGTGTCGTGTGCAATTTTTTTTGGAAGAATGCTGTTTACTATTTACGTGACGTAGACAATCCCTTTTGGACCAACACATTAAAGGGATATTAAAAACTACACATTGAATTTTAACGCCATCGTAATTTAGGTCAGGCATTTCTGCTATAAATTTTGTAACTTTGTCCAACATTGGTCGTTCTCGCGACGTATGCAACATTTTTAAAACAAACGTAGAACTACGAAATAGTATCTACGGCAGCGTACATGTATATACAACAGATCTGGTTGAGACTCGCAGTTATACTGAGGGTTGTATCGAACCTCCGCCACTGCCCGTTGGCGCTAGTGGGAAACTCTACTGATAAGTTTAGTTTAATTAAAAATCAAGGATGATATTGCCTATTACATTTTCAGATTCTTTGGATCGTGCGTCCATTTTTTGGCCGTTTTGGGTACAATTTTAAAAGCAAGTTAGGTGAATAATGGTTCATCAGACAAACATATTGAAAAACTCTTGCATTAAATTTACAAAAATATACAAGACTGCTGCAAGAGTAGCATATTTATCACCATTTGATCTTTATTTTTTAAATTTACACAATTAGCATTGACGGTAATCCATACTTCTAGATCTAAGACGAAATTGGATTACCTAATTGAATCTGAGCTTAGATCGCACGCTCTGATTTTCCTCAGTCATCAATCAGAATAAGCAGAGGTCAATGCATTCGTTACTGGATTAAGACTAAATTAATACAAATGTTTTAGTTTGATCATTATAAAACCGTAAAATTGCACAAAGTTAGATTTCGAGTGTACATATACTCTACACATCTGCTGTATTTTTTTATCGATCTTTTAACCATTTCAATACATAACCAATAAGCGCATCAGTTATAAAACAAAAATAAAAGCGAATACAAACCTGAAAGATTTATGCAAGATATACATAATAGGCGCCATGTTTATATAGAAGTCATTTCAGATAAACTTCTCGAGTATCAAAACTGCTTTTTTTATTTCAGAACATATGTTTAAGATACGGTAGGTATATCTCTTTTCATATGTATGAACATACCTGCGCTAAACAATTGTAAGCTTTTTGATTCCCTGTTAATTGCTTTTCCAGTGCTGATCGATGCATCGTTAAGAAGCCCAAAACTATTGTAATATTATAACGTTTCAAGATATTTAGATTATCAGTAAAGTTCTAAGTTGAAATTTGTTAAATGGAATATTTTTCTACAAGTACAAAATAGTGTAGATATAATGCACTTGTTGTATATATTTCCTGGATTTTTTAATAGCTTCTTTATTATTTGTCCAAGTAAGTAAAAAATTAGCTCCTACAGAAATAGTACGTAGTGTGTAATTTCACTGTATTAAATCTATCAAAACATTTAGGAAAAAGAAAATGTAATGAGTATATTGTTGTAGTGCTCACAACCCATGAGTTATTTCAGTCATTAAAAAGAGGCAGTTCTGAGACCAGGTCAGCTTTAATTGTGTACATTTTAAAGTTTACAATAAGATTATTCTAACACAATAGTTAGAATTAATGGAATTAATATAGAAGTAATGTAGAATACAATTCTAATTCGTAGGTTAACGGGCAGAATCACCTCTTACGCATGCGAATCTAAATTATTATTATTCTGAGGAATACGGACGCGTACCTTCTTTATAGTATTTAAAAGTGACGACTAAGATTTCTGTCTTACTTATACGAATACTTAAGGGCTACAATCATCTTATGTTGTACATTCATTACCGCAAATAGAATTTCAGTGCTCGTAATTACGATAAAAGCGCTTATTCACTTTATATGCCGGCACGTACAATAAATTTTTAAAAATAGATTACGGTTGTACTTCATAGTGATTACTATTTTTGGGTATATCTGGATTAGTATTTGATTAAATACATTTTATATCTTCAATTGAAATGTAAACGCACTGTGAACATGGTATTGTTTAATAATAAACAAGCGAAATCTTATCTGTTTGGCGATTTGAGAACTTTTTGAATGATAAAATCTATAAGCGTATTTTTTTCTAATAACGTATCTTCACTTCAATTGTGCAGCTATTTTTACTGACAAATTTATGACAGTAGGCAGAGGTCGTCTATTTCCGAGAAACCGTTTATTTAAATATTATTGAGCAAAACTTCTTCAGCTTTGATAAATCAACGTTGAACGATAGTACGTGAATAATTTGAATTAAAATTTATCTCAATCTTTCCAGGTATGTCATGCAATCGGCGCTACACGCTCAAAGACCAATTTTGTGTTTATTTCATAATTCACTTAAATTCTAGAACAAAATAGAATATGGTGTATTTAACAAAGATACACTGTCTGTATACACTTCTATATCATAGAAACCTGTATGTACACAAGTCAAGTTTGAATCATGATCATAGATTATTATTATATTTCTGGTAATTCTTCATTAAATTGTTTAGTAAGAATGCTGTTCTAACTTAACCAGGAAGAGAGAAGAAGGATAGGAAAGCTTAACCAAAAAAATAGATAATAAGAATTGATAAGCGCAAATTTAACTAGCATATAAAAAGATCTATCTAAAGTACGAGGGTGTATCAAATATAAACGGGACTCGTTTTTTAAAAAATTCTAACTTTATTTAACTAAGCTTACAAATATATATTATTTTTCTACATACCCTCTCGTCCTAGAAATACATTTTTCCCATCGGATTGGGAGCTTTTTTATTCCATCATCGTAAAAACCCTTCGGACGTTCGTGTAGCCATTGGAGCACAAACGCTTCCACCGCTTCGTTGTCGTCGAAACGCTGGCCTCCAAGCGTTTCCTTGAAGGGTTCAAAAAGATGGAAGTCACAAGGTGACAAGTCTGGACTATAGGATGGATGTTCCAGCGTTTCCCATCCTAATGCAACCACTTTTTGCATCGTGGCGTTAGCCACATGAGGCCTGGCGTTGTCATGTAGAAGAATGACACTTCTAGTCGATTGCTTCTTCCTTTTCCTTCGAAATTACAATTTCGCAACATCCAGTACTTCACAATAATATTGCGCATTCATTGTGCGTCGATTCTGGAGAAAATCAACGTGAAAAGCACCTTGCCGATCAAAAAAAACTGGCCTCGGTCACACTTGTCCTTGGGCGGCGATCATGGGTCTTGTTCTCGACTTTTTCACGTCCTGTGTCTGTAATCTCCGCAAAATTTCGGTTGGATTCACCCCCTCCTTGGCCAAAAACGTGATGATAATCTGCTGCTCCACGGAGACATGCACTTCTTTCTCGCTTATGGTTTCTTTTGATACTAAAGGGACTCGAGAGAGTTGCGGTCAGTTCTCCCTTCTCCCCAACGGTACAGGCTACCTGCGCATCAGCCCCTTCCAGGTCTAAGAGCCCTCCGGAATTTTTAAGGAAATCAGTCCCGTTTATATTTGATACACCCTCGTATAAAAAAGAGTACAAGAAAAGAGACTACACAACATTGCCAGTACATGAAATGAAAGGAAATAGTTAAGACAATTGCAGTAAGTGCTTGCGTAAAGAAAATTTAAACAATTGAGGGGATAGAGGCTTTAGATTAGGAGGAATAGAATTATATATTTCTCTCTCTTAAAAAGTGTTAGTTTGTGAATAGGCGGCGATAGCAAACCTCTAAACTTCAAATTAAGGTGGTGAACATCAGTACGAAAAATAATTCTATTATAAAGATAAGTTGGAGTGTTGGATGAAATTATTTTAAGAAACAAATAAACGCTAAGCAAAAATCTACGCCGCTCCATATTTCCTAACACCGAAGATATGTCGAAGAAAAGAGTTTTGTAATCTTTGAATTCGATTCTTTGTAACTACATTAATACACGGACCGTAAACGACATCATAAAAATAAAGCTGCGACAAAACAAGAGAATCACATAAATGTGTCATAAACCTGGGATTAAGAACATGTCGATGGGGATAAATAATTTTTAAAGCAGTGTGGGCACACTGCAAGCTCCCAGAAATGTGGTTTTTAAAGCGAAAAGGGTTGTCTATGCATAATCCCAAGTTCCTGATAATCTCGACAACCGGATTGCGAATATTATTTATCTGAATAGGCAAATTTTCTAGCCTAATATCAGTTCCGCCGACTTCTGTGGATTCAAAACAAGAGAATGTTGTTTAGAGTACTCTCAAGCCTTTTAAGATTTTGATCAAGCAAATCGATAGTTGAAACAAGTCTATCTGGAGTACAAGAAATGTAAATTTGTATCATCAGGGTAACAATGGCAATGACAATGCAAAAGACAAGTAGACGATGCTGAGGTGTTCACTGTATGCAGAAGAGGATCCAAAATAGAACTCTGAAGGACACTGGAAATAACATTCCTGAATTTCGAGATATTTTGAACTAATTTAACAGCCTGAGATCGACCGGAAATGTAACTGGGAAAAAGCTCAACAGCAGTATCTGACAAGCCAACATAATGAAGAATGGAAAGCAATAAGTCGTGATTAACAGTGTCAAACGCTCTGTTGAAATCTAACAAAACGAAGATGGTGACCATACCCTTATCCAGAGAACTGATAGCAACGTCTGTGACACTTAACAAAGCAGTAGCACAAGTATGAATCCAAACCGCCAATTGAGAAGAACGTTGTTATTTAAAAGAAAATATCTTAATTAGAGAAGAATGCTGACTGGGTGGACATCTTTAGGAGTAGCAGTTGTAGTAACTTTGGGCACAGGAATAATAACAGCCTTCTTCCAGGCAGTCGGAAACATGGAATTACTCAAGCAATGCTTTATAACGAGAGTTAAAGAAGGAAGAATATGCGGAACACATAATTTCAAAGCAGCAATTCCTATATAATCCGCACTCTCACATCTAGATCGAATATTATGTAAAACTTGATGGTGTTCATGCTCTACAATCAAAGTGAAAAGATAATGTTCATATTACCATGAGTTGAAATAGGTAAATTGAGGAAAAAGTTGTTTAACATGGTGCTGTCAGACAAATGCGGATGTTGGATCTTGACTCTACTACTTGGAAGCCGTGCAAGAGCAGCATAAGCGGCCTTTTCATTGCAAATAGAGGAAGTGATAAAATTACTTACGATTTTTTAAACTTCTCTAGTGCCTTATTCCTCAATTTTATTAAGTACTCGACACAGTTAGTTAACCAAGGCAGAGTGAGTTTAGAACAACGCCAAGTAATTAGAGGAGCGAAAATATCTAGTAAAGATAGAAATAGATTGATCGATAAAGGTAACTTTATCGTCTATGAAACTATAATCATAAACAACTTGCCAGGGAACAGCCCTTAAGCATGATAAGAAAGCATCATAACTTGTTTTTTAAATCTCTGAACGACTTGAAACCAGATCCCGCAGAGGGTACAGCAACCATTAACTGACATTCAATTAATTAGGCTTACATGAGTTACGTAAGTTGTATAAGGTCTATACTTTAATAGTCTTACTGAATTTAGAACAAAAGCACGTACTCATTTACGCTTTTACCGATTTAGTATCTAATTAAAAATTAAAGCTCAAAACAGCAAAATGTATAAAATTAAGTTGCATATTTTAATAAATTGTACCAGGAAGATATACCAATTGTCAAGTAAATTTGATTTAATGGCTGCATACGTATCTAACAGAGAAGAGAATATGGGTATTCAACACATGGCTCCTAATATTAAATCAATTTTGGTTAACAACCGTATCCAAGCGTAGGATAGTATACGCTTAGATACATTCTTTTATTTGCTAAGATTAGTTCGTCAAATATATTTTCCATAGATCACATTTTAGCTTCACAATACAAAATAAATTGAAACAAAAGACTTGTAATATATCACTATTAAAAAAAGAATAAGATACCTCTCTATAATGAAGGGAGTATTAGGAAAATTATTTATTATCTACTGGTTTCAGAACGTGATTTTTTAAATTTCCAAAAAACAAAAGACAAAACAAACTGCCTATTATTTAATTATTACACATCTCATTTTTCGCAAAATTAATTAGAATTTGTATACAGTAGAGACTCGATAATCCGGATCACGGTAGTACGTACCTATGTATTTCAGTAATCTGAATTTACGTTTTAACAGGTCTCTTGCAATTTCAAGCTTCGTAATAGGTACGGCATTTAGACTAGTATTTAGTCTTCACGATGGCTTCTAAACGTAAACACATATTAAGAAAAAATAAGGGTAAAATTGAAAGGTAACTTTTAGATTTATGCGGAAACGATTTCTTTAAGACATTTTAATAATTTTCAGCTTTGCCAGAAAATGTTATTATATTGTATGAATGGTTTCTCCAACAACGCGATTGACATATATCGCATTACATTCGCTGGATCCTTAACATCAAATCCCGAATAGTCTTCGATATCTGAAAATGTACGGAAAAAAAACCCTCTAAAACGAAAACGCAGCTAAACCTTTTTTGAAGAGAAGAGTTTTCAAGAATAGTGAAAGAAAAGAACTTATTGCCAAGTCAACTTCACAGTGCAGATGGTCGGGTTTGTTTTGGAAAATGCTATCTAAATGAACGCTGGTTTATTCTAACGATGTTAGAACTTCTGGTAGAAGAACAAGCAAAGAACGATTTACATTTAGCGTATACGAGCCCTAACAACTATAGTTTTTTTTTTTATTATTTTTTATTAATTATAATAATGGTGAATAAGCAATGGTTTAAATGTCTATTAATCATAAAACATACTTATTGTCTTTGAATAACAAACCTCATAACATGAGTGACAACTGAATATTGGGACAGTATCAAGTAATTGTCAAAAATGAAACAAGATAAGACAAATGAGGCGCGAAAACAACGCGGAATGAAACGTCAGATTAGTCGGCAGTTGCTTTCTTATAGTATTGAGTGAATCGCTGCGTTTATTGAACAAAATGGTGCGTGGTATCTCTACAAATTCAAAAATTCGTGAGTTAGTGTTTGAAAATTATTGCCACAATGAAATAATGTAATACAATACGTGAAGTGGTGGATGAACTTATAATTCCTAAAACTGCAGTGTGGAATATAATTAAGCATTATGGAGAAATTGCAAATATTCTCGATAAAAAACGCAAAAGTCCGGATCGTCCAAAATTAGTTTCTAATAGGGATAAAAGAATATTAGTAAAACTATGCAAAAAAGGCCCAAGAAATACTTTAAGGCAAATTACGGGCGAATGGAATCACGAAACTTCTGTCAAGGGAATGCTGTCGCCAGTGGATTCATAAATGTGGCTTAAAGTTTTTGAAGGTTGAATTACAATTAAAAAGAGTGTTAAAAATGTTTTCTTATAGGCATAGGAAAAGCCAATGTTAACGGAAAAATAAGAAAGCTAGGCTCACATGGGCAAAATCTAAACTATTTTGGTCGGTAGAAGATTGGTTAAGAGTAATTTTTAGTGGCGAATCGAAATTCGACGTATGTGTTGGTGATTACGGTAAACGCGTGCTTCGCACTAAACATGAGGCTTTCCATAGTGATTGCCTAAAACGTACTGTAACATTTCCTAAAGGGGTAATGATTTGGGGCTGCATGACAGTTTTAGAGTTAGGATGCTTTGAATTTATGGATGGTACTGTGAATGGTGAGAAATATCAACAAATACTGCAAAACGGTCTGCTACCAAGTATCGCGAAGTTAAATGTTGACGAAAATTACATTTTTCAGCAGGATGGGGCAGCCTGTCATACGGCCAAAACCACAAAAAAGTGATTTAGCGACCACAACGTGATTGTTCTTTCTTGGTATTCCAACAGTGCTGACCTTAATATCATTGAAACAGTGTGGCATAAAATGAAACAAACATTGTGGAACAACCCACAACGGATACTACCAGAACTTAGAGCCAAAATAGAGCAAATTTGGAATGGATTTGCTCCTGAAATGTGCAGATCCTTAGTTAATTCAATGCCCAACCGAATTCGAGCGGTCATAAAGTATAAGGGCGATGTTACTTCATTTAAAAAATAAAAATTCGTGCCATGTCCCAATACTTAGCTGCCACACAAAATGAGCATTTTTATTGTTAATCAGAGATGATAGAATAAGTACTTTTGTTTTTTGTGTTGCTGATTGGCTCCAATTGTTGTTAATTAAGTAATTACATAGTATTAAATTAAAAAATATTAGAAAAAAAGTAAATTGTCAAATACCTGAATTACATATGTATTTTATTTTGTCCCAATATATAGTTGTTAGGGCTCGTATATTAGTGCAAGCTAGGAAGGTTAACCAGGTTTCCATTAGAAAATGGTATGCATAAGCTAAAACTTCCAGTAGTTGGAAAATCAAAACATCCAAGGGCTTTCAGGAACAAAATTATTCCGGTGAATTATACATACATCAAGTAAAAAAGCATTGATAACTGCTTCTTTATTTAAAAGTCTGTATTGTTCCTAACTTAATGGAAAGCGTTAATAGTAATTACAAACCTGAAAATTTCATTTACTTACGTGTGTTGCGCACGCAATTACAAGAAATAACAGAGATATACTACAATGTTTTAAACATGTTAGAAAGGATTTCTAATGAACATTCATTTACGGCGGAAGATATATGCCAATGTCTCGGTAAACTAAATGTTTTAGATCAATTGTTGCATGTATATGAAAGTAGAATTTCATTTTTCGAATTGAAAATCATTTCATCTTTAATTAATTTGGGAAATGGTGTCATTATCTGATAATGCAAGCAATTTACCTACTTATCATATAATTAGCACTTATATTTGTCAGTAATAGTGAAATCTATGTGATTTTGTTCCTTGATTACTACTCTCTCTAATTTTCTGTTTGAATTGAGTTCTAGAGTATCTCAAGGGACTCCGCGATATTACTTGATAAATATCCAGTAAAATTAATTAAGTTCACGTAAATAATAGTATCTCCAGCAAATATCGATTTTCACGTTATTCCTGGTATGTGTGTAAATAACTTTAAGTGAGAAATATGTCTATTCATACTGCATGATGTGCCGATTCTGCGCAACTTTTATAGGTAACGTAGTTACATTAATACCTAGAATACATAAAACTGCAGTAAACTTTGAACAAGTTAATTGCTCAACAAAATGCGGACCGTTTTATTATCGCGAAAGCAACGAGGTTCCATTATCATTCGATGGGAGCTGTTTGACCTTTGTCAAAATTATCAAATAATTCTTTTATTCTGGTGTAATTATTACATATGTACAAGCTAGTTCTTTGAATACAAGAAAATTTGTTTTTATTAGAAGATTAGATACTAAAAGTAACAATTAATTTAAAGTAACTTTTTCATTTGTGATATTTATAATGTTACTAAAGAACATTACCAAAAGGTATTCAATCAATTGGTTTAGATGCGTTAATACATATTTTGGAAATAAAATTATTCAATTCTTGCAGTGTCAATATCTTTGATGGTGACGTATCTTTGATGGTGACGAGGTCAATTACAATGCTTCGATTTACTCAGATATTTCCGTTGCATAGCACAATGAACACGATATGCAACGAAAATACACGGGGGAATTGAATCGTTGTAATGCAGCTCCCCAGCTACAGTGCACCAGCCGCGGTGCATGGTGGTACGAGGTAGGCGCCATAAATTCTCCGCCTGATATGGAAAAAAATAAACTTGGTAAAATATAACAATTTTTATTTTTCAATGTAATCTCCCCCAACTTCAATAAATATATTTATTACAACGATCAATTAATGATTCTATTTAAAAATAATCTAAAGTTTTTCCCTCAAAATGTTGTACTACAGTTGCTTGCAACTCACTATCGTCTTTAAAATGATTTCTTCTTGGATAGAGGATCATAATACAGAACAATTGTTTCATCTCCTGTGACAGTGGACTCCAAAATCGGTTTTAGGTAGTCTCCGCATATGTTTAAAAACGAGCGCGTACATTCGACCCGACGTTGGAGAGCAGAAAGAAGATGCGGTACCCATCTTGCACTATACTTGCTTCAGAAACGTTACACATCACTGCTAATTCCTTAACTTTCAAACGATGATTTGCTACCATTTCAGTTCATCAGTTATCAGTTCAATTGGCCAAGCGGGGGGCGCTCATCATCATCAAGGGATTCTTGCCCCAAACGGAAACTTTTTGCCCACTTTTTTACAGTGAAATATCAAGGAGATAAATCACCATAAACGCCGCCTAAACGTTGTTTAATGTGATTAGGCTTATGCGGCTCTTTTGTTAAAAATTTAATGACCGCGCGGTATTCAATTTTTGTTACCTGAGACATTTTCACGTTGTCTGGTTGGATACTAAAAACTACTACTCTTCGAGCTCTAATATATATAGTGTAGGCCTCGCACATGTGCAACTATGACGCAACGGAGTTTGAACACGCTAGAAACTGTATAAGCCTGTCAAACCGAGAATTTATGGCGCCTACCTCGTATAATTGTTAGAAATCAAAAAAAACAAAGTGATATTTATTAGATGCTCTTTAAAATTGCTAATCCTTTGGAAGACTCAAGGAATAACCTATTGTTTCTTTCTAAGAGTTAGGTTGTAAGAATGTGTATTACTTCTACAATGATCTTTGGTAATGTCTCTTTTTTCTTATTTAATTTTGAGGTCGTTGTCCTTATATGATATTTATGGATAATATTGTGAATTTAGGCAACTAACGTCAATATAAATCCTTCTCTAAACTTACATGTCTTGAAAGAGATTCCTAAAAAAATAAGGCACAAAAATATTTATAATCAGCTTGTGTAGACAGTTGCGAGTCCACGAGATATGATGAGAAAAACTTAAGGAAGCTACTTCATTACATTTTCTGTTGATAGCGACTATCTGATAATATCAGTAGCTTTTG
The DNA here is from genome assembly GCA_029619315.2 of Dynastes maya. Classification (NCBI taxonomy): domain Eukaryota; kingdom Metazoa; phylum Arthropoda; class Insecta; order Coleoptera; family Scarabaeidae; genus Dynastes; species Dynastes maya. The sequence continues at coordinate 19,838,085 of JAROYE020000005.1, read as the reverse complement.
AGAATTTTATACACTTATATATATAACACCTACTTAACCTTTGTTATCTAAGACCTTCAATGCGCAATGAAATCACATCAAATAATGCGAGACACTTTTTGCTTTTATAGTACATCACATATGCGATTGCATAAAACTTTTTTTGTAGTAGTTATATAGTTGAGGTAGGTTAACTTTCGCACTATTACTTGTGCTTATAAATTTGTCTATTTGCTGTAATATGCCTTTAAAGTTAGTCACGATAAAAATAATTTGATATATGTGCGTGGAACCAAGTAAATACATATCCCCGGAGTTTCTAGAAATAACGAAATTAGATTTTGTAGGTAGATATTATAATATATATTTACTTTGACTAGGTGTTTCTAATGAAACACCTTGCATATTACTTTAGTTTTGAATTAGAACCTATAATTACGAGTACAAAAATATAGAATTCGATATCTCTTATTGCACATCAAACCATGATACTAACAAAACTCATTTTTGAGGTAAAGGCTAATGGGATCTAGTCGACGAAGTTTACTGTAGCAGTGATAGTAGTTGTCAACTTTAACGCAAAAAATGCCTAAATTAAGTGAAAGACAAAGAATAGAAATAATACTGATGATTTGGTTTGGAGTTGCGATGTTTTTAACAATATTCATTGGAACCGATAAATATCATGTTCACTCGCTGTAATGGCTGCAAAGGTAGAACAGAATTTACCAAAATTGAAGAAGGAGATGCTATGCGTTTAGAGGAAAGAAGTCATTTATTTACTATTTAACTCGTCAATATGCACGAAATTAATCGTCCGCCGTTCGGTATGAAGGATATTAAAGCGAGAAAATATTATCCATACAAAATTCGCCTTGTTTGAGAACTCTCTGACGATGTGATTGAATAATAGGTAATTGTAACTGTGATAATCATTTTGTACGAAATGTGGTGCTTTCTGGCAGGGTAGCGTTTTGTTTGAACAATATAGTTAATCGATACAACTGGCTATTTTGCGATCAGTAGCGATACTGATCGCAAAATATGTGCAATATGTGCAAGAGGTTCTTCCGCAAATCCTCAAAAATTGAACGTTTGGGCTGGTATTTACAAAAACGGAATTATTGGGCTTTTCTTTTTAGAAGAAACTTTAAACGGACACAGTTATTTAGAACTTTTAGGGTCACAAGTAATTCCGGCGCTGCGCTGAAGGAAACTATGCAACTGCCAAATAATGTCGGGTTTCAGCAGGAGTGAGCAACACCCTATTACACTCGCATTATACGAAATCGCCTAAATAGGACGTTTCATCATGGATGGATTGGAAGAAGCGGTACTATAGAATGGCCTGCGCGATCTTCCGACCTTACATCTTAGGCTACTTGCACACAACCGGTGAAACCCACCGTCGCGTCGGGTGGAAATTTGTAATACATGTAAGTTTACGATTTATGATGCTCCGCAAATCCGTTCGCCGCGAATTTCTACGGAGTTATGAAGTACAAAGTTTATTTTAACTGATCAAATAATTGACAAGAACTATAGCGGAGAGAATATCCGAGGAGATTCAAACAATTTCATCAGAAATACTAGCTAATGCTGCAAGAGAATTTACAAATAGAGTAGCTGGCTGATAAGAAGTAAACAGTGTTCAGTTTGAACATTTAATAGATTAGCTTTATTTTAACTTTTACAAGAATTCATTAATTATACGTATTAGTTCGATGGTATAATTATACGTATACTGAGTATTGGATTAAGTAAGATTTTTGGAGTATTACCACTAAGTCACACGTCGTTTAGTTCTGATCGCCCAGTTGCAAAGTTTCGTGCGTTTACTTCAAAATACGAGGGTAAGTCAAAAATTACTTACACTTTTAGTTCTACAACTGTATTACACAAAGATAGGTTCACAACAGATACATTATTTTTCGATATAGTCTCCACCTTTAGCAATGCACTTGGTCCAGCGAGCCACAAGCTTCCGTATACCTTCCTGGTAGAAGGTTTTCGGTTGGTCGTGAAGCCACTTTTACACCGCATCCCGAACATCTGTGTCCGAGGCAAATCGACGACCTCTCAAAGCTTCCTTGAGCGGTCCAAAGAGATGACAGTCTGAGGGAGCGGGATCAGGGCTGTAGGGAGGGTGTTCCAAGGTCTCAAAGCCCAACCTGTTGATAGCTTCTATGGTGTTATAGGCCGTGTGCGGACGGGCGTTGTCTTGCAACAACAAAACTTCCTTTGAGAGTAGACCACGGCGTTTGTTTCGAATTGCTGGTTTCAGCTTATTCGCCAACAAATCACTGTACCTCGCACTATTTAGGGTAGTCCCCCTGTCCAAGTAGTCGTCCAGTATAAGGCCCTTTTCGTCCCAAAACACGGTTAGCATCACCTTCCCAGCCGATGGCGAGGTCTTGAATTTTTTCGTGCTAGGGGACCCTGGGTGTTTCCATTCCATACTCTGGCGTTTCGATTCGGGCTCGTAGTGACGAACCCACGTTTCATCAACGGTCACTATTCTGCTTAAAAATCCGTCGCCTTCCCCGTTGAAGCGATCCAGTAAGCGTTGGCAGATGTCCAAATGTTTGATTTTGTTTTCTGTGGTAAGCATTCGTGGTACCCATCGCGCACACACTTTACGAAATTTGAGTTCATCGTGGATAATTTGATAGGCAGAACTGTGACTGGTGTTTAAAGAAGATGCAACCTCACCTATGGTAACTCGCCTATTTGCTGTAACCATCTTTCGAGCTTGCTGAATGTTGTCGTCGGTGGTCGAGGTTGACGGCCGTCCAGCTCTCTCTTTTTGTGTTACGCTCGTGCGGCCACTTTGAAACATTTCGATCCACAAAAAAACGCTTTTACGAGCGTCCCCGTATTGTGACAAAAGCCTCCGGTGAATTTCAGCACCTTTCACACCCTCTGACCACAAAAATCGGATCACTGCTCATTGTTCCTCTTTGGTGCAAACTAATAGCGGGCTGACATGCTTATGCTGTTGTAGCTAGTAGACAAATGATGCGATCGTGATTAAATTCCGCACACATGACCACAGAGGCGCCAACTCAACGCATGCGCAAGCGGCCGCCACTACGATAACTTTCAAAGCTTATTGTGGCGAAAGTGTAGATAATATTTGACTTACCCTCGTATGTCCTATAAAGCAACGTTATAGGAGAAAAATTGATCCCAAAATAATGAAACAATTGATTCCTTTAGTTTTCAATAATTATAATATTCAATTCTAATAATGCACTGATTTAAATTTCGAAATTTTATAATAGTTTATTAATTACTTCCTTCAACTATGTATATAACTCTAAAATTACTTCAAAATCAAATTCCATCACCTTAAAAACCCAACAAATATATTTTTCAAAGTAGACGGTGAAATTACAAAAGTGTGACTTTCGATCGTATTTTTTCGTTTCTGGACGATTGTGCAACATACCAAATCGCGCCCAAAAGCGGTCAAAAAACGCGACGGGTGTTTTATCTTAACGATAGAAAGGAACGAATCTATGATGAGCTCAAAAGGTGGTTAAATATTTTGCAGCAAAGTTGGGGATGAGTGAAGGAGATTAACTTGCATAGTAAAAGTGCTGGAGGTCAACCAAGAACGTATTTATGTTATAGCATTCACAATGAGCAACATATTTGATAGCCGATGTCCGCCTCTGGCCAGCTTTCACACCATTTCTTGGGGGGTCTCCCTGGTGGTCTTTTCGTGTTAGGTTTTTTTGTTTGTTCCCATTTTGCTATTCTTCCTGGGTCCATTCTGTCGACGTGATCTCTCCACTTACGATGCGGTGCACGCGTCCAACTCACCACATCCTGAACTCCCGTTTCTCTTAGTGTATCCTCGTTCCTTATTCTGTCTCTGAGTAAGATTCCTCTAATAGTTCTTGGCACCTTCATTTTTGTTGTTCTCATCAATCTTTTCGTCTGTGTAGTCTCAGTTCTGGTTTCGGCTGCGTAGGTTAGTATTGGCCTTATGCATGCTTTATATATTCAGATTTTACTCTCTATGCTCATGTATTTGTTCGTACAATACAATTTCTTACAATTAACAATCAGCTCTGTATTTAGGTCAATGCTAATTAAAATCGATGAAACTGCGAGAAAAACTCGTATTGTAAGTAATTTCACTGACAAATTGCTAATTCTAAATTTTGAGTAATAATTGTACCCACTAAACGGAACATTTTTTGCAGTCTTTTTAATAATTTAAAAGAAGACATACGAATTTCATCACAACAGCATCGATTCCGTGCGATTACAAGTTATGCTCCACTTTTAAATTTGTGCTAAGTAGGACTGGCACTCTATAATGGTATTTCCAACAGTTACAAAACCAACAAAATCAACAATGTATCTAATAGAAGCAATTCGTTTAAATTGGCCAGCTTTAACCATAGACAACTTAAAAGTAATGGAATATGATATGCACGCGCAATAATTTTAGCCTGATGCTCGATACGTTGAGAGAAACAGAAAGTGTAATCAAAATACATTCTACTAAAAATGTTTGATGTTATTTTAAATGACATATTTAAATACTAATACACAATTCAATTTCGAAAATCAGTTTGAAAACATAATCAACAGATTAACTTAAAGAATATCAATAGTTTTCACTGAAGTATTAATACTTGTTTGTGAAAACAATTTAACCCTTAATATATATATGTATATATATCTATATTGCCCGAGCAGGTGGTGTAGATATAGCATCCTGTGCGTATGTGTTTATTCTGCTAATCCTAAAAAGGGATTTTATCTCGCATCATACATTAAAACCATTAGATCCTTCAAAGCGTCAGGCTTTATGTAATATTTACAAAAAAGTAGCAATAATACATTTTTATTTGTATTGCTATATCAATGTTTATGTTTGCCTGGTATGAACGTGTTATGGGTATGCAACCTAATTAATAAATAAAAAAGGATGACAGAATTGATCTTCATGTTTGTTTAAGTATCGTTTACAGTGTTTACAAGTAGTAATAACCAGCGCATTGACTAATTAAGTGGATAAAAATAGATAGTGGTTTCGGATCTGGCGGTAATTTTGATGAGTAATAGATGTTCGATTTTGCTTTTATGACGGAAATATTTACTTTGTTTTGAATTGTTTAAAACGTTAAGGCGCTAAGTTGATACTTGTTTAATGAGCAATTAAGTGTATCTAGGTGATTACGTTATCAGAATGATATTGCGTTAGGTATAGAGAGTTTTGATCTTTTTATCAAGCTATCCGTTACTTAGCCGAATTTGATCAACTAAAAGTTATTACCTTTCTCAATAATTTTTCAATGTTGGAATAACTTGCTGCATAAATACTTGCCACTACTTACTAACATTCATCACAGGAAGAACATTTTACATATTTCAAAGAGAAGGAAACCAAGGATGATAATTAACGCTGGCCACGAGCGGTACCGCGCATCGGCGTAGAATCAGTTCGGACCGAGAGGAACGGTAGCATTACTTCGTCTGCGGAGCAGTACGGACATTTTCGCTGCCGGTCATTCGCGCAATTGTTTATCTGTCCTAGAAAAATTATGATTTCGTCAGCAAAACGACCGCGGTCGGACAAACTTCGAAAATTTATTGCAGAAATTCCAGATTTAATATATGAAGGTGCTAAAATTAAATGTGTAATCTGTAAAATCCCGTTAATGTGTTGGTCCAGACAACATTGTCTACGACATGTAAATAGTGAAAAGCATGTCTCAAAAAGAAATTGCGCAGGAGACAATGACAAATTTATATTTAATTTATGCGTTACGTTTATCGCATGTAATACACCGTTTAATTTACTAGACAAGGAACCATTTATCTGCTTTTGGAATAAGTATTCGGAGTGGAAATTACCAAGTCGAACATCGTTACGAAGAATTGTGCCATCTGCGCGCGAACATATTGAACAAAAAATAAAATCGGAGTTGAAAGATCAAAAATTGTGGTTATGTGTCGACGAAACAACAGATCGGAAGAAACATGCTGTTCTTAATGTAATGGCACGCAAATTGGAACCTCATCAATCGGCACCTTCAATTCTATTAGTCTCCAAACGAATACAACAGTGTACCGCCGAAGTAATTTCAAAGTTAGTGTTAAATACATTGGACAAGTTTGAACTTTCAACAAACCAACTCTTGATGTTAGTGAGTGATGGTGCTACAAACATGCTTTCTGTAGGCCGGTCTCTTAAAAAGCATTCTGCTAATTTTTTACACATTACGTGTAAAATTCATGCTCTCAATCTTGTGGCGGGTAGTATTAGAAAATGTTATGCTGAGGTAGACGCTTTAATAGCGCATACCAAAGCAGTATTTGTCAAATCACCGAAACGTATTCGCGAATTTCGCAGACTGTGCCCCCGTATACCAGAGCCACCAGAACCTATTCTAACTCATTGGGGAACATGGTTGCAGGCCGCGTTTTATTATCATAAATATTTTGACAATATTAAGAACGTGGTTTTACAATTCGATACAAAGGAAGCTGCCGCTATCCAGAAAAGCCAGTCGAAATTTCAAGATAGTCAGGTTAAAATGGATTTAAAAATCATTCACGACAATTACTTCGGGCTAGCAAATGCAATAGAAAAATTACAAAATCCTGCGGTGCCGTTAAAAGAATCTCTACAAATAGTGCAACATGTTCACGCACAGCTATGCGCGATTGAAGACGCATAAAATGTTTCTGTTCTAGAAAAATTTGAAAGTGTTTTTGAGAAAAATTCTGATTTTGGCACATTAAAACACATTTGTGAAGGTGCGTCAACAGAATCGTTAAGTTATTTGAAAGATTATTTTACTTACGCAAATATTACGTCACTAGATGTAGAACGTTCGTTCTCTGCATATAAACGCATTTTTTCCTCATGCCGTACTAGTTTTGCCGAAACAACAGTTGAAACATATCTAATGTTGCAGATATTTAACAGACATTATTCACTTTGTGATTTCACGGAGGACTCTTAAAATGGTAAGTGTTTGAGCACGTGTTATTTAATTTTTATTTTAAAAATGAGCGAAATTATTTGCGGCAGCAAACATCCCTATTAGCAGAATAACTCTAGTGGAACGCGAGGCCTGGTCGACTCTACGCTACTGCGCGGTACCGCTCGAGGCCAGCTTTAATGATAGTTTTGCATTAGCAACAAAAATATGTAGTATATTCGAGCAGTGATTGTATAGCCTGGGCCAATAAAACTTTATTGAAATATAAGTACTTACAGCGGTGACTGCATCATAAAATTCTACGTTTAAATTAATTTAGTGTATGACCCCCACTGGCTTAATAACTGCCTGTATAGGTTTAGACATTGTACCTGCCAATTTTTCGCAATGTTTTGGCCTCAAGTAGCGTTTGTGACTTTTTCATTGAATTTTCGCAAAGTGTTACAAATGCTCAATTGGATTTAGGTCTGAAGATTGGTTAGGCCAATCCAGAAGATGAAATACATTTTCGTGTATTCAATCTTTAGTTTTTCATCCGCTTCCTGGTTAATTTTTGTGAAATCCAAGAGTCTTATACCTATTTGTGGCTAACTGAGCAGTACGACGTGAACTTTTGAACAATTTTAGTTTACAAGACTCCTGAAAATCAAAATTTGTGCCTCCTTAGTTTTACTTCTCTGTCGCTTTTTTGCCATAATTATTGTAAATATTTACAGCAAAACACTTACTCTTTGCTACTGTCTGATTTAACAATCTATACCCAACTGAAATGCGACTACCACTAAACATTGAAATAACACGTTTGGATAACCGATTTTGATTCTTAAAATTCGTTGTCTCGACTTTATCTAATTTCTCAAAGAAACACGTGCATGCCATTTTAGAGAAACTCGCAGAATAACATCTCATTATTTTTTCGCTAATGTTAAAACAAGAGTAAACAACGAGTACTTTTTATACATTTGCGAAAATCTATAGGTGTTCTGATTTATTGGCCAAGGTTGTGTACGCGTTTAAAAAATGTATGATATTTGAACTGATAGCAATTCTGAAGATGAGGATTTCTTTGGCGATAGAAATAATAAACTGAAGTTAAGTTTTTTTTTGTTTTCCCTTTATTTTATAAATGTTAAAGTATATGATACACATACGTAAATTATGTAGGTAAATATTCAGGTGCAAATTATTAATAAATACGAAAGCTTTGTGTACGCATAAGTGAAAGTTCCATAGCACAGCGTTAACTTACTACAATTAATAAAATAAAAACACTTATCCTAATTTAGTCTTCATCCACGTCGTAAATTTCTCCAAACCCGCTTGGTTAGCCTCTTCATAGTATGGTAATGCCTTCAATTTTTCTATCCACTTGGATATATGAGGAAATCTGTTCTCTGCAACCGGTACGAGCACATTTGCTGACGTAACTGTTGCCACTATGGCGAAGTCTGCGATAGATAATTCAGGTCCGGCGACGTAGGACGATGTTTCTAAAAGGATTTCGAGAATGTTGTAGACGTTGTTTAAAGCGTGGGCCTTTTCTCTTGTAACGAGTTTCGCACCATCTCTGATTATCGACTCCTAATTGTGAACGAATAAGGTATAGTATAATTGCATGTAGGCACTTTGAAATTTTATACGGTTAAACTTAGAAACTGCTTATTTTTTTATTGAGATGTCATAAAAGTGTTTTATGTCGTAAAGCAATAAATTGCAAATAGATTGTAAAAATAGCTATCTATTAATATTGCATGTACGATAAACAATCAATCGATGTTATCGCAATTTTTTGCAGATTCAAAATCTATGAAAGTTACTTACGGTTATGGCTGCAAATTTTGGGAAGAGAATACCGGAGTGGAAATGTAACCGTTGGTCAATGGTAGCTCGTTTTCTGGGATCAGTAGGATAAAGAGATTTATCACCAGCGTAAGCGTTGACTAAGTATGCATTGATGGCATGACTGTCCCAAACTACGAATCCATTATCGACAAGAGTAGGTACTGTATGTTGCGGATTAATCTAGAAACAATAAAGATAACATTGACATATATTCCAATAATTTATATACAGTGGACATTGCTTATTGTTATCGTTTTAATCAAGTAAGGGCGGACTCTATATTAAGATATCCAACTATTTTTAGTTTTTATGGTCTCCAAGTTCAGATTAAATTGATGTTAAGGAGACTTCTTGCTATTAAATATAAACTTAAACCTTTTATAGAGAAAAAAAAAGTTTCATAAGAAATGGAAAACTTATTCCAACGAATTGGATTATTTAAGCTTTAGTGTTTTGGGAGGTCGTGTCAAATACGAGGGTAAGTCAAATATTATCTACACTTTCGCCATAACAAGCTTTGAAGGTTATCGTAGTGGCGGCCGCTTGCGCATGCGTCGAGTTGGCGCCTCTGCGGTCATGTGTGCGGAATTTAAACAATGTTTAAAGAAGATGCAACCTCACCTATGGCAACTTGCCTATTTGCTGTAACCATCTCTCGAGCTTGCTGAATGTTGTCGTCGGTGGTCGAGGTTGACGGCCGTCCAGCTCCCTCTTGTTGTGTTACGATCGTTCGGCCACTTTGGAACATTTCGAGCCACAAAAAACGCTTTTACGAGATAAAGCACTGTCCCCGTATTGTGACAAAAGTCTCCGGTGAATTTCAGCACCTTTCACACCCTCGGACCACAAAAATCGGATCACTGCTCATTGTTCCTCTTTGGTGCAAACTAATAGCGGAGCTGACATGCTTATGCTGTTGTAACTAGCAGACAAATGACGCGATCGTGTTTAAATTCCGCACATATGACCACAGAGGCGCCAACTCAACGCATGCGCAAGCGGCCGCCACTACGATAACCTTCAAAGCTTGTTATGGCGAAAGTGTAGATAATATTTGACTTACCCTCGTACTTAATTAAACAGGATTTTAATAATTATATTAGAACTATTGAGAGTAATTTAACATGTCATCCTAATCAGTTTTGATCTTTTGTTAGGTCTCGTCGTGGGTGTTCCTAAAAGTATGCATATGGGTGACATAACTGCTGGTGACGGACAGTCAATATGTAACCTTTTTAATGACTACTTCTCTTCTCTTTTTATAAACGGTCGAATTAACAATGCTGTAGTTTCTACTTTCAGTCATTACGTCGTTATACCGTATCACTTAATTCGCATAAAGTTGAGTGGGTTGCACGTGCAGAAGGGCGCTGGTCCCGATGGGATTCCTGCGTGTATTTTACGCACCTGCTGTGATTATTTAGCGCAGCCACTTTTCATTATCTTCAATAGGTCGTTGCACGCAGGCCGTTTTCCATCCCTTTGGAAGAGTGCTGGTGTACCGATTTTTAAGAGTGGTGATAAGGCTTCGGTTGAAAATTACCGTCCTATTTCAAGCACTTCGGCTAAAGTCTTTGAATCGATTATTTATAACATACTGTTTGATGAACTTAAACAACTCACTGGTCTAGAACAACATGGTTTTTATCCAGGCAGGTCACAATGACGAATCTCCTCACGTTCAACCACTATATTTTGGATAATCTTGATAATACAATACAGGTGGATGCAATTTATACAGATTTTTCTAAAGCTTTTGACAGAATAGATCATCAAATTCTTATTAATAAGTTGCTGAGATTGGGTTTGCGTGGGGACATTCTTCGGTGGCTGCAGTCTTACATATATATCTAACAGGTCACAATTTGTTAAATTGGACGGTTACACATCTAGGACGGTGGCTATTACATCGGGTGTCCCACAGGGATTGCATCTGGGACCATTACTTTCCATTCTTTGTATTAGTGACATATCCACTTGCTTCTAAAATTCCCTTTTTCTTCAATATGCTAATGATTTAAAAATATTTAAACCTATTACGTCGATCATGGATTGTGCAGGGCTGCAACAGGACCTGGTCAGGTTATGTGAGTACTGCCTCGAAAATAAATTCTTTTTAAATTTCAATAAATGTAACTATATTCCGTACAGTAGAAATTTGTTCAAATTTCAATTTTCGTACGTTTTGGATGGTAATATCTTAACCGAAGTTTCTAAGATCAGGAATCTGAGTGTCATGCTTGATACTAAATTAGCATACAGCGATCACATTGAGTATATTGTTAGTAAGTGTACGAAATTGCTTGGCTTTATTATAAGAACATCCAAAAATGTTTCTTCTTCTGCGTGCCTCAGATCTCTATATTTTGCTTATATAAACTCGATTATATCTTACGCTTCTGTTGTATGGTGCCCTCAGTATGCCGTCTATATTAATAGGTTAGAATCCGTTCAACGAAAGTTCATCAGATACCTTTGTCTAAAGTCAGGCCAACCCTTTGATAATTATTTCATTTCATGCAAGCATTTTCGCATTCTAGCTTTATGTAAACGCAGACTACTGTCGGACTTGGTATTCCTGCATAAATTGCTTAATAATAGCATTGACTGTCTAAACCTTGTTTCCTCGATTTCTTTTCGCGTTCCTTCCCGTCATAAGGTCTCCTCAGACCTGCGATGACAACGCGGCAACTGTAGCAGCGCCTGACCGCAACAGACCGGATTGCATATTCACATTGCGCGTCATACAAATTTTAAAAATAGATATTATATAGCAGCCGTTCTCAAACGTTTCATCGGTACTTAATCATGTTTAGTTCATCATCTAATGACGATGGAGACGCTCTTCATGCAATACTGGTTGACAAAAATTCTAAAAATCGCAGAAAAAAGAATGCCGAAACCAAAAGATGATCACAAATTTTATGAATATTATCGTATAAGCAGCCATAAATTTAATGAATTACTAAATTTAGTTGAGCCCTATTTGAAAAGACCTATTAGCGTAAAAGAAAGGTTATATATCACAATAACGTAAGCTTTGCTTCTTGTATATTTATTAATAAATATATTATGTCATAGGCATATTTTGTTATAAACATATTCCACAGATTAATACAGCCAAAAGTAAAATTTTCTGATTGGTATTCATAGTGAGTGCTATTTTTTTCTGAATTTGATGTAGGAGCCTGTGAATTTAAATCAGTTTCAGAAACTAATTTAAATATTTCCATTTTTGTTTTAGTTTTGTAATACGGTGGAAATGTTTTATTTGTGTTGTACATAGAATTACAGAAATCTTTTAGAGCTCCATCTTCTGACCTAGATGTTTCTAATTTCCGTTCTTCCTTTTGTTTCAAGTATTTTATGAAATGATTAGCTTAATTCAAAATTATTATTAAATTTACCCGAACAAAGAGAAATCAGACAATAGTATTCCTTTCCTGGATATGTTAATAATCAGAAACAGAAATAAGAAATAGACGTGTACAGAAAAGTTACTAGTTTCGGTTTTGCTACATTGTTTGGTTAGTTTCCTTTTACCTAAAGACAGCTGTCACAACGAACTCAAAGAAATCATCAAAATTGCAAACTTTAATAGATTATTAAAAAATTTAATCTATAATACCATCAGATACGAATAGAGTAGGAATTAGAAATGTAACCGCACAAGAAAGTATCGACAATAGTAATAAGAAATATGTCAAATTACTCTTATATAATAACATTAATAAAATTGTGGTTTCATCAAATAATAACCCGCAAAATACTTTAGGAAACGCTAAAGGCCAAGGAGGTAACATGGATGGATCAGGAATTTTTGAAATGTAATGTCAAGAATGTGATGAATGATATTGTAGTGGGATATTAGCGTGAAGTGCGTTGCCCCCAATGTTATTCTTTTACATAATTATAATTTGAATTTTCAATTTATATCAAAATTTGACATTTTCAGAATTTGAATAAACTCTTGTTATTTGAATTCTGGCATTTTGATGATTTATATTATTAATTCTTTGTAAAAAAAGACTCTATTAAAATCAACTTACAGGGAATAATAAATAAATCACCATTTATTTTTAAGAATTTACTTTTTAATAACAATTTTTGTCAAAAGCACACAAAATCATGCAAAACATCATGTATATTGGAATCTAGTCATCAAAATTCATAATGTCATTTGTAACAGCACATAGGATCATCAAAAGGCCAAGCACACAGACACAATATGTATTTTTGACAGAAGACAACTTTAAAAAAAAAAGTGTTTAGAAATTAGTTTAAAAACAAATATCAAAAGTACTTAAATTATTAAGCAATATCCAGTGAACCTAAAAACCATTTGAAAATAAAGAAAATGATAACAATAATAATAGAAACATGAAAATTGAATCGAAAAGCATGTCTAAAGATTGATCGAAAAGGACATGGAACATTCATAGAGGGAAAGAAGAGGATTTTATTAAGGATTTTACAGACACATATACAAAACACACAACAGCTGTAGGTAAATTTTGCAAAATGTCAGTAGATTCTCGAAAAATAAAACGACTTGTGATTTTGTTAATTCTCTATTTTTATTGAAATTTGTAACATCTCAATATATTGGGCAAACAAAAAGAAGATGAAGGCATGAAAATTTGCAAAAACAAACACATTTTAATGATTTTTTAGATTTAGGAATACTAAATTCCAACCTTTATTCTTTGTTGCACAAGCATTACCATAGTCAGTCTATCGTAATTTTAGAAGTATAAAAATAGGTTAGTTTTAGCTTAGGTTGTCAGTTCAGTTTTACCACTTAGCTATCAAAACATGCGTCCAGTGGTAGTGAATTGTTGGGGTAAGGGTTAGGGAAGTGTTTCAGCGTTCTGATGCCGCAGTGTTCGAGGACGTTTATTTACACCTTAAAGAACTTATTATTTAATTCTGTAGAGTGCCGTTATAATAAAAAGAAACAAAAAATCGGCTGTTATTCTCACTACTGTTATCTTTAGGTTCTAAAGTGATTACATTCACTGTATAAAATCTAATATTTACTTCAAGAAGAAACTGTATGAATGTATATGTATGTTGTATATAAATGAATTGTACTTACACAGTACATTCTTGAATAAACGAAATATAAAATAAATTATTTGTTTCGTTATTGTTCCTAATCTTTACCTTAAAAAAACCCAGTAATTTTCATTTATCGCTGGAATATGCTGGGAAAATATTTGATAACGAATCCAAGAATCAATAATTCAAACAGAAGATTAAAAGTTCATTGGTATATGATAAAAATCTATTTAATATTGTTATTTGCAAAGTAATTGAAATGATTTATGCTTGGTGATTTATGCGAGGTCTTGAAGCATATGCCCTAATTTTCTTAAAGTTCTTGTCTCAGAAATTTAGGACGTAATTGGATTACATCCTAAACCATAGGTTGTCAGTTCAATTTTACCGCTCAGCTACCAAAATGTGCGTCCAATGTTAGTGACTTGTAGCGGCTAGTGAAGTGTTTCAGTGTTCTGATACCGCAGTGTTCCAGTACGAGATTTATTTACACCTTAAAGAACTTATTATTTAGTTCTATAGAGTGCCGTTATAATAGAAAACAAAAACTCGGTTGTTATTGTTACTACCGGTTATCTTTGGGTCCTAAAGTGACTCACTGTATAAAATCTAATATTTACCCAAGAAGAAACTCTATGAATGTATATGTATGTCTATATGTTGTATATAAATCAATTGTACTTAGATAGTACATTCGTGAACAGACGAAATATAAAATAAATTATTTGTTACCTTAAAAAAACCAGTAATTTTCATTTATCGCAGGAATATGCTGAGAAAATAGTTGATAACGAATCCAAGAATCAATAATTCAAGCAGAAGATTAAAAGTTCATTGATATATGATAAAGATCTATTGAATATTGTTATTTGCAAAGCAATTGAAATGATTTATGGATGGTGGTTTGTTAAAGTTCTTGTCTCAGAGATTTAGGATGTAATCCAATCATACGGTGAACAATAATCGACAAAATTTAAACTGTCGACTGTAATTGAATTATTGTAGACGGCATGACTTATCTTCTAGGCATATGATCGAAGTATACTAAATGCTTTATTAACATTTATATGAAATATGCAATGCTATATAAGCTATCTGTTTTTTATTTGATAAATGCAAAAATAGGGTTTTAGTAAGTTGCCATAAAAAATTATCAAAACCTAACGATGTTTAAATAAAGCAAGAAGCGGCACTACATCTTCGAAAAAATGTAATTTGTTTATTTATAATACAATTTAAGTAAATCAAATTGCGCTAATAAACTATAGGTCAGGGATAATAGAACACGTAAGGCAATTTAAATTGTAAAATTATACGCACCCGCAAGAAATGTGGAGTCATATGTTCACCACTAGCTAAGTCCATGGGTTGTAGTTCTAATTCGATATCTAGAGCTTTAGACAACAAAAGCACACTTCTGACAGCTGGACTGGCGTCGTCCACGTAGAGAATGGGTGCCATTTTTTTCTCTGAAAATTTCATTCGAAAATCAAGATTTGTAACAGCACTTTCCGAGCACAACTTGAAACTATGATTAGAGTTTGAGTTGGCTATGTTTTGTTTACCTGTTATCTTTTATCGTGTTTGCGATCGATGAATTAAACGTTGTATCGGGGATGCCGATAAAACCTAAAACATGCACTTACAATAAAAAATTTCCGATATTATGTTTTATTGAATAACTGACACAGATAACGAAAACTACATTACTCAGAAATCCTCTACATGGAACGATGCCTACAATAGTTGACATAATATAAGTAAAATTGATTATCTTCATAGATAGTGTCACATAGTTCACGTGATTATAGTGAAATAATACAAAGATGAAGTTCGATGAAAAGTAGGAAACTACTTGAAATTAGTACTTCAACGTTGTTTAAAAATTAATAGAACTAGATGACAGAGCTAAGATAGAATGCAATTAGTCTACAAATGCACATAATTAATATTAATAAGGAATATATTGACACTATTCGGAATATATGTGTATGAATGTGTTATCTTTAATTTCAAAAATAAAATAAATTTCAGAGAGAATGAAAAAGTGCATAAATACGGTACTAGGTTCAAAGCTATTTAATTCAAAACAGTTGACAATTACAAAGTTGTGCAATACATAGCACAAATAAACATACATAGCATAATGCTCTTTAACAAATGCGAAATAAAAATCTGAGACGAATTTAGAAAATTTAAAAGGAGACACATCATATTATGTGATGTTGAACCATATTCGTTGAAATATATTATCTAAATTTATCTTTTTATGAATTGATGTAAATATCTACTAACGATTCTGTTGACGCCGATTACTGTGTGCTTTTGGCGACTCTGTGTGAGTTGTTCATAATAAGGGTTGATATAAAAGATGGTCTTGATTCACAAAATTCTATTTATATTTAATCAATGTGATCGGTATAAAAAAACTTTAATTTTACAACATTTATTGTATTAACGTGTTGTGTTTAGTCCCTCTTTACAAATTTTTTAACAATAGTTTTTAAATGTTTGATATATGTACTTAGTTTGGATCGTAACTAGTGGAGAAATTTTCAACAGAGGTATAATTTCATTCACTGACAAATTTTTTATTGCTTTACTAAATCCTCGCCTGAGGATGTGCGCATCACATGAAACAGCTCGCACTGATTAAATTTAAACAGAATTTTGTGGATTAAGACCATCTTTTATTTTAACCCTTATTAATATAAAATGTAGATCCAAGCGGTCTAGATGTGCTTACGAGGTTGGTTTTCGAAGAAACAACATTGTTGGATCCTCATTATAAACCCCAGTATCTCTCGTGAAACAGCCTGTATATGAATTAATTGAAACGTAAAGCCATCACCTATCCACCATCCACGGACGCGCGTTTCGATGTTATACATCTCGTCAGCATGGCTTTGTGAAAGGTATTGGCATTTCAATATTTTTAATCGTATACGAAGTAGATGTTTACATGTAATTTACTCGACAAAAATGTACAAATGAGGATATCTAATTAGATTTCCTCATGCGTACATGTAAACATTCTTCATATGGTTCATTATTCTGATCGGATGAATTAAGCTAATTATCGAAAAAAAAAAAACAAATAAAAAGGAAGTTATTTTATCATTTATAAGTTTTACCAGATCAAATTCAAAGTGCGTGCATATTTTCTGAGGTTTTTCTTGTAATATAATTTTGGTACTTTCTTGGTCACAATTGTTTTAGACAATAAAATATTGCCATATTTAAGAATTATGTTGTTACCACGATTAAAAGAAGCAGTGCCAGTAAACTCTATTTTTGATCAATACGTATATATGTGCCTTGTGGCTAGCCTACGCTCATGCTCTTACTAAAGTAACATTATCGGGGTACTAATTGTTTAATTAAATTTAAACATAAATAATTTTGAGAAGAGTGTCTTTCTGGGGCAATTAAAAAGTAATGCAGTAAACTAAAAGTATGCTACATGTACAGCAGGCGATTTACAATCGTGTTATATTTTTTACGTGATAAACTCATCGATTATTCATGAGTAATATGTAATGCAATAATAATGCTAATCACTTTTTGTTTTTGTTGTTCGAAGCAGTAATTAAAATTTTGACATTTTATGAATATTTCTGAAGCAAGTTAATCAAATTTTTATTGATTATATTTAACATGAGCAATGTGCTCTATTGACACCCATTTTAAAATGTTTTGGTTCGCTTTAGGTACTTAATATTCATTTGTAAATATCTATGAATGTATACCGGGTGGTGACTTGGCCGACGCAGCATAGCAATTATAATGGTAGATCTGGAATGTCCAATTATTTGCTTCCATAATTATTTTACAGGAAAAGTGTATTTAGGATTTTTGTAGAGAAAAAAATTCTACATCCATACATACCATTGCTTTTTGGTTTTTAGAATTCTGAAACCGAAAAATCCGGAAAATGTAAATGCCAATTTTAGAAAAATCATTGATGCCATGGAATTATGAAATCAAACAAACGTGCTTGCATTTGTCATTCCTGTTTGACGTTTTTAATTTACGATAAGCAATATCGCTTTTTCATATTGCTTTTTAATGTTTAGAATTTTGAGATCGGAAAAACTGGAAAATTAAGAATGTCACTCCTAGAAAAATCAGTGATACCTTGGGCATTATAAAATCAAACAAGCGCGTTATGATTTTCTGCCACCTCCGTCATTAAATTCGACTTATAATAAAACCATGAACAATATAACTAAAACGGTAATTTTATTTATTTTAGCAATAGGAACACATAATATTACAACAAAACAAAAAACACAGATTACAACAAATGTTTGAACAAGTCACCATTAACTACTAGATAATGGGCTAGCCTGTGATAAAACTGTCGTCTAACATTTGCCAGTTGACACCTAGATATTTTGTCACATTCGGCTTGAATTCGATTTTTTAATTGTTCCAAATTCTGAAATGTTTGTCCACAATAAATTTTTGATTTTAAATGTCCCCAAAGAAAAAAGTCGTTAGGTGAAAGATCGGCGGACCTGGCAGGCCAGTTAATTGCATAATTTGGACTAATAATGTTATGGAAAAAACTGTCATTTAAAAACTCACGCACATCACGGCTGTTGTGTGCAGGACAACCATCCATCTGAAACCAAATCTCTTGGCCTTCCCTAGTAACTTCAGTCACTGCCGGAGCTATTTCTTCTTGCAAGAGCTGTAAGAAGCGTTCTCCTGTTAAATTTTCTTGCAAGAAAAACGGTCCTATAATGTGATGACCTAATAAGCCCACCCAAACATTAATCTTTTGGGGATATTGGGTTCTGGTTTGTAGAGCGTTGCGTGCCCATATTCTGCAATTTTGCATATTTGGCTCATTATTCAGGGTGAACGTCGCTTCATCCGTAAAAGGAATGTTTTCTATAAACTCCCTGTCTTCGTTGCATTTTTCCATCATTTGGAAGCAGAATGCACTCCTCCTCTCCGCATCACCTTCACGCAACTCTTGGTGAAACTAGTATTTATAAGAGTGGAACTTATGCTTTCTTAAAATTTTCAGGACTCGTGAGTGATGCAAGCCGACGTTGTTTGCGATTTGCCGTAAACTTACGTTGGGATTTTCAGCCACTGCCGCCAAAACATACAAAGTGTTTTCATTTTCTTCATTTTCATGTAAGTTTGGAACGTTATTAGTACACTTACAATTATTTAACACTGTGCCTGTAGCTTCAAATTTGTGTACTATTCTCTCAATCGCCGTACTGCTTGAGATTGGCCGATAGGGATATTGTACGCTAAACAACTTACTTGACGCGCACTATTGCCCATTTTACCATTTCAACCTTTTCTGCCGTTGAATACATGTGGCAAAGAACAGAATTTAATATTGACTATGGTAAATTACAAACGTCAAACAGGAATGACAAATGCATGACGTTTGTTTGATTTCATAATTCCGGATTTTTCGGTTTCAGAATTCTAAAAACTAAAAAGCAATGGTATGTATGGATGTAGAATTTTTAAATACACTTTTCCTGTAAAATAATTAGGGAAGCAAATAATTGGACATTCTAGATCTACCATTATAATTGCTATGCTGCGTCGGCCAAGTCACCACCCGGTATGTGTATATGTAGGTAGAACTTACATATGTGCGTTTATTTAAAAAATACGAATATTTTATTATTTTAATTATTTACTGTTGTCAGCCGTAAGTAGGATTATCCTCTTTTGTTTATAATTATAACAGTGAGCCTTTATCCCTATGTTTTATATTGTCAAATAAGAACTTGTAATGCAGAAAGTCCATCAGGTAGGATGATTTATGGATTTATGGAATATTATAATACCACATCGTAAATTTTAATTCAAATTTAGTATATAAAAGATTATAGATGATAGGTTGAATTTGTTTTTATGATCATTTAACTCCATGTTATATTTCGAAAGGCTGATGAATGCGAATTAATGTTTGTAAAAGACCGAACGGTAGCCACAACACAATGCACGACCATATATCAAAATTCAAGTGAAAATACAATAATTGGAATCATTAAATTATTTAATTTTTTAAATAAATTATTAAGGAATTCAAGATTTTTATCTACTGTGTATGTTACATTATAGATCGGTTTTACTGCCTGATCTATGGAAGTTTTCGTAAACTTAGTTGAATGTATATAAAGGCCTATCGGATACGCCGGATTTAATTTTACAATGAAACATAGTGAATAATTATTTAATTGGGCAATTTTTATTGATTTATAAAGTAGACATGTTGAGATTAATTATGGAATATGATGTCGGCCAAATGGCCGCCGCGGCTGTGCTGGCATACTCTGACCCTATTGATCAAATTTTTGAAGACTTTTTCCAAGTCAGTTGGTTCAATTTCAGCAATAACGCGTCGGATTTCTGTTTTCAGTTCCGGAATTGTTTGTGGTTTGTTAGCATAGACTTCGGATTTTACAAAACCCCAGAGGAATACCCTTATGTCTTCGCATTTAGATATTCTTAAGTATTTCCACCCTAGTTTTCGTAATCACCGTAATCGTGAAATAATATTGGTATACTCATTCAATATAGTCTCACACAGAACTCTAAAAACGAAATGTTACTCGCATATTACTTCTGCATAATATATTTTTTCGTAATTTTTGCTCAATTCTGAGCGGAACAAAAAACAATATATTTTATAGAGACCGTTTTTGACTCCTAAATAGAGCAACGCAAACTGCGCTGAAAGTTACACAATTACACGCCCGGGACAATTCGGTGTAAGCGTCAGTATAACTGCGACTCGAAAGCCGATCTGTTGTGTACGCATCTACGCTGTCGTATACTATATCGTAGTTCTACGTTTGTTTTGAAAATGTTTCCTACGTCGCGAAAACGACCAAAGTTGGACGCAATAAGAGAATTTATTGCAGAAATGCCTGATTTAAAGTGTGATAGCGCTAAAATTCAATGTGTAGTGTGTAAAATAGATTTAATGTGTTGGTCGAAAAGTGATTGTCTACGGCACGTAAATAGGAAAGCATACATAAGTGGTGTATGAACAATGGTCTATTACTAAACGTAAACAAATGTGCTGTTGTATCATACTCTAAGGTACGGAATCCTATACACAAAAATTACTACATAGGCAACAATCTGGTTTCACGCAAATTAACAATGAAGGACCTTGGAGTAATATTTGATGATCAACTTCTCTCTTCGGAACACATTTTCGCAGTATGCAACGCAGCGTCTAAAACCCTAGGGTTTTTGTTGAGATCTTGTCGTTCGTTTACTACCACAGCTCCGCTAAAAACATTGTTCAATGCATTAATAACGAAGTAACTGAATATTACATCGGCTTTTGTGGATATCCTCATTTGCACGTACTGCTTAGATGCCCATAGAATATGTACCAACAACTTTTGACGCGCACATATGCTGTTTAAATTAGATGGCCGTTACTGGCAAACGAAAACTATGAAATTACAAACCAAAAGGATTACAAATGCATCACTGTTACATCGATTTTCGTTCAGTTTCTAAAACTAAAAGTAGCAATGATGTATGATTATAATTTTTAAATAACCCAAATAATTAGAATGCATATATTGGCTTATAGTCACATATAATTGTAGCTGCTCGGCAATCACCACCCGTATTTAATGTAGTAGACTTCTACGTTTCCTATTAAGAATCGAATATTTTAATTTACTCTAACTGCTCAGCCGTAATATAATTATCCTTTTTTTTACCTATTTACACGTGAGCCTTTACTCCATGTATTTATTTTGTCAAATAGAACTTGTATTGCAAAAGTTCGTAATGATTAATTATTATATTTGTCCCTGTAATTGTTTTTAATGTTGTAATATAAGATTTGATTATTAATTTGTTTTATGATATTTAATCCATGTTATATTTAAATGTGAAGGCGATAATGTTTTCAATAAAAAAATTGCACACATACAAATTAATGAAAATAAATATTGGAATTTATGTGTTAATTTTTTAATAATTATTAGGAATTCAATTTTCATCTCTATCTATGGATGTACATATAGATCGTTTTACTGCTGATCTGGAATTTTCGAACTTAGTTGATGATAAAAGCATTACGAGGATTTACGTTTTCGATGAACATGTCGAGATAAAATTTTAATTGGGATTTAAGATAAAATAACTGTGAGATTATAGGGTGATGGGCCAATCGCCGCCTGTGTGTCATGCTAATGACCCATGGACAAATCTGACGACCCTCAGTTGGTCACTTTCAGACAATAACTGCAGCGAGCATTTCTATGTTGTTTCATTGGAATTGTTTGGATTTTCACAAATCACTGGATGTTCAAATCCCAAAATACCATGCTTGCTGTAGTCTAGA
Source organism: Dynastes maya (assembly GCA_029619315.2). Taxonomy (NCBI): domain Eukaryota; kingdom Metazoa; phylum Arthropoda; class Insecta; order Coleoptera; family Scarabaeidae; genus Dynastes; species Dynastes maya. Next base: position 19,815,873 of record JAROYE020000005.1, on the reverse strand, counting down.
ATCTCTTAAAACATTGTCCTAACTTGTTTCGTAATCACGTAATCGTAAAATTTGTATACTTTCAATTAGTCTCACAGAACTCTATAACGAAATGTTACTCGATATACTTCTGCATAATATATTTTTCGTAATTTTTGCTAAATTTCTGAGCGACAAAAACATTATTTTATAGATAGCCCGGTTTTTGACTCACCACAACCCTATTACTTACCGGCGGGACATTGTGTTAGTATGGCTGGCCATCTGTTGTATTCATCTAACTATGTAATATATTAAGTCACGTGTTTTTAGAAATTCAGTCGAACGACCAAATGGACAGTTTGCGATGCCAAGTGTAAGCGCTGAAATTCAGATGTCAAGTGTTAAAAAGATTTAAATGTATTCGAAAATTACCGGCACGAAATAGCGGATGCTTCAAAAAAAAATTCCCAGTCGTTATGACAATCTTGAAATTTCAATTATGTGTCACCTTATGCTGTAATTACCGTCCGAGAAATGTTTGTGTTTTAGATAAAAACTCTAATTTTGGCACATTAAGACAAATTTGTGAAGGTGCGTCAACAGAACCGTTAAGTTATTTGAAATATTATTTTACTTACGCAAATATAAGGTCACTAGATGTAGAACGTTCGTTTTCGGCATACAAAAACACTTTTTCTTCACGACGCACTCACTTTGCCGAAACATCTTTGGAAACATATCTAATGTTACAAATATCAAACAGACATTATCCACTTTGTGATTTCACGGAGGACTCTTAAAACGGTAAGTATTTGAGCACGTATCACATTTAATTTATTTTGTGTAAACTTTTATGCGTCCGCCACTGGCTTTCAGCGCAGTTGCTCTACTCCTAAAATGACAACCTCCGAAAAAAAAACACCAATAATAACAATAATAGATTGATTTGGTGGAACAGGGTTAAAAACCTAAAAATTGATGTAATTCATATAAAGATCTGTGTTTTAGTGAAGCGAATAACTTACATAATGTTGATAATTTATTGAAGTGATATGGCTTATAGTACAATATTAAAGTTAAACTATCATAACTACGTCTTTCAATTGTAGTAGTTATATCACGATTGGAAGGCGTAGTGATGATAATTTAACTTTAGTAAAAAAAGTTTTTTTTTTAATGGAATACCTGTAGATTATTTTAGTTTTGAATTTTTACAAAAAAATACTAACATGTTGGTAGCTTAAAACCATCCATTTTCTCGTTATAGCTTCCTATTTTGAAACAGAACTATTGTTAACGTTTATTTTGAAAATTTTCCACCCTATGTACTGGTTCATTTTGTTCCACTTATTGTGATTCACCTTCTATAATGAGAAATAGAAAGATGGCAGTTTAGAAACCAAGTCATTTGCAGTTTCCCAATTTAGATTTTTCAACATAATTTAGTACAATTTTGGTAAATGGATTTATCACAAGTAAAAACTAAATTGTCTTCTATCTAACTTTGTTATTATTGTAACTACGATGTTGGTTTAATTAACAAAAGATGTAGTAATTTTTCCACTGATCACGATGGTGTTGAAAAAAAAAACATTGCACATCGCATTTCAGCGCTAGCTTGAATTGTTTATATTTTTATATTGAACACCCTGTCTATCTTTCAATTATTCGATGGGAAATGAAACTTTCCGTAAAATATCTTTATAGTACTATACCAAACTGATAAACAAAAGAGATACGATGAACTCTACATTGGACAGTTGAAACTATAATAATTTCGGTATTAGAGCAGTGATATGGTGCAATCCAAAACAAGTTATCCGCCGTTCTAAGTCCGTTGGTGAGAGCATTTGCAATGGTTTATATTTAAAAGATACATACGACGTATGGCAATTAAACAATGAGAAATTGTTTCGAACGCTCGAACTGACAACACTGGGGGTATTCAACGGCGTAGGCATAAACCTCCACAGTTTTACTAAATGCGTAATAAGTTTCAACTCGGTCGAGTGCTTTGTGTGTGAAGTAGTAGGTTTGAAAGGTGGGTGTTGAAGCGTTGTATGTCGAAAAAATGTGCGATAAAAAACTCGAACAGAGAATTGTGATCAAATTTGATGAAAGCTGGGTCTTCCAGTATGACCCTGAGACTCGTCGGCAAAGTAAACAGTGGGTTGAGATTGGAGGAGAACGTCCTCAAAAAATGAAAGAAAAATGAAGACAATGCTCATGTTTTTTCTGCAACATCAATGGCATTGTCCACAAAGAATTCATTCCGCAAGGCCAAACTGTTAATTCGGCCTTCTATGTTGAAGTTTTGAAGCGACTGTGTGCCAGGGTTGCGCGGGTAAGGCCTGAACTGAAAAAATCTGGATAGATCCTTCGTCACGATAACGCGCCCGTCCATTCGTCGCTTCTTGTTAGACAGTTTTTTTGCGAAAAAAATAATTCCAACGCTGCCTCACCCCCCAGATCTGGCACCACTGGACTTCTGGCTGTTCCCAAAAGTCCCATGAAAGGACAACGGTTCGAGTCCATAGAAAATATCCAGAGGGGGCGACGACGGTTTTGCAAGATCTAACTTCGGGCGACTTTCAGAGGTGTTTCCAGAAGTGGAAAAAGAGATAGAATAAGTGCGTGGCACTCTAGGGGGGTTACTGTGAAGGAATGAATGCGTGATTATCTTAAGTTTTTTATAATAAAGCTTTAATAAACAAATTCTCGTTATTTAATTGCCACACCTCGTATTTGTGTTTTTTCGAAATTGCGTGGATAGTCCCTATACTATGGGTCAGTTCACGAATGCGTCAGTTTACGAATGGGACTATTGGATTAGCTTCAAAGTAAGCTAGAACGTTTACCTCAGCTTAGCTTTAAAGGTATTATCGTTCTCCCGAAATTTTCGGAAGAACCGTAGAAAGTATATTCTACTAGGCAACACCCTTTCAGCAAATGCTTCGCTGTGACTCTGCAGGGTTCTTTCGCAGTTCTTATTGCATGCGAAATATGTCCCAAGCATGTTACACTTAGTAACAATAAATAATAAAATCAACGCAAAAGTAATAGAAATTCAAAAAAAACCGAGGCAAAATTATTCTGACTAATAAATTCTCTAATTGATCGCAATGCCAAATAAGATTTACAAAGGTTCAAAAAAGGCAACGCTTGCTTGCTTTAATTCACATTAAAAATTTTTCGTCTTAAAATTTATCAAACCTCTTTTTTCTTTCATTTTGGGGCGTTAGCGTTATAAGAGTAATTTATTTGAAAAGTCACTCTCTATCTATTTGACAAAAAATATACTGGGTGATTAATAAAAAACCGCTGAAATACGATGCGCATTTTTTTTACCACACCATTTCATTGGGCGGTATAAACTACATATTTTTCAGGTTTCGACTATCCCAATAGCTGCTCTAATAACGAAGTTCTTACAGTATCAATTATCCAATGTAAACTTCATCCTAGCTCTTTTGTTTTAATTTTAGTGCTATAGTACTACAACGATATTTTACACAACGTTTCATTTCCTATTGAATAATTGAAAAATATACTGGATGTTCAATTCGAAAATATGAACAATTCAAGTTAACGCTGAAATGCAATCTGCAATTGTTCTTTTTTCAACGCCATTATAATCAGCGGAAAAATTGCTACATCTTTGGTAATCTAATCAACATCGTAACTACAATAATAACAAAGTTAGTAATAGTGGCCCGATAATTTTGAAGAACCTGTATAAGGGGTTTTTTAGATTTAAAGAAAATAATAGAAATGAAAAGTCGCAAACCAGAAAAAAAATTGCAATTCTGTACTACTACTATCGAAATTGTTGTTGGTGATAATTTTGTGGCCGGTATGCCATAAAATTTCATTAAAATCAGTTTTAAACAAGATATGTAAAACAATAAGCTCGTATGCATTTAAAATATACAAGTTACATTCCAGTATGGGTTGAAGTCAATAATAGAAATAAATTTAAATAAATAACCTGCATGTTCTATCTTTACCAAGAAAATTCGCTTTCTAAACCTAAATGGACGTTTGAGTTCATATTTGCTATTTCAGAGTTATCCTCGATATAAGGCCTTTATTCTCAGCAACTTAGCACAAATTTGCTAAAATAAAGCTTTCCTCTTTTACTAGCTCTATACAGTAAATATATTTCCGAAAAATCGGAAACGAACGATTGAATTACTGATTACTAGAGTAACCTAAACTTGCGGACTCGCATAGGCGTCGGTATTACGGGTTAATATAAGAATACGAAAAATTCATAAATAAACTAAACCGGTAGAGAAGCAGGCATGTAGTGTCGACCTTGAATATAAATCATGTTAAACCGCGCTGAGAGAGATTTCGTTTTAGTACCGGTTGAGCTGTTGCAGAGATTAGTCGAACGGTCAAGGTTATGTACTTACGTGTCGCTTTTGAAAATATAGCTGGTGTTTTTTGTGTGTTGTAGTATTATACCAAGTACATAATTAGTGTATCGTTTCATATAGAACTAATATTTACATACCTAAGAAAACAATGCCTCGCAATAGATTTGTTACTAATGTACATAAGTATGTGTCACTTTTTCCCCATTTAAAATATGACGGTAGTGCAGTTTTTTGCTTAATATGCAATGTTCGTTTGGCTGCATTGGACAGAACTGATTGCCAGAGGCATGTCAATGGTATTAAGCATATGAGAAACGCAAGAACTGAAATACCTTATACACTATTCCTCATACATTTATTAATTATGTTTACCTCTTGTAATCTTCCGTTGTCGTTGGTGAGAAAAGCAGCTTTTAAAACGTTTTGGCGACAATACGTTCCAAAGTACCCATTACCCTCACAAACACAATTACAGAATCATTTGCCGCGAATGAAAGAGATGCTAGAAAATGTGTGTAAACGTGATTTGTGTTCCAAAAAATATGGATTACCGTGGATGAGACGACCGATATAAAGAAAAACAGTATTGTGAATGTAATAGCCCGCGTTTTATCTAGCGAGAACACAGCATCTCGATATTTGTTTGCTTGCAAACGTGTTCAAGAATGTACCGCGGAAAATATTCAAAAAGTGATAATGAACGCTTTGAAAAAATGTAAAATTGCCATGATCAAGTTGTGATGATTGTGACAGATAGTGCAGCAACGATGTTAAGTGTTGGGCGATCCTTAAAACATATATTTCCTAACTTAATACATATAACCTGCGTGCTGCATGCTTTGCATTTAGTTGGTGAAGTTGTTCGACAACATTACGGAAACGTTGATCGGATGATTGGAAGTACTAAAGCAGTGTTTCGTAAATCTCCTAAACGTTTAAAAGAATTTCGTAAATTTTGTCCAGATATTCCAGAACCTCCTGAACCAATTTTAACGCGATGGGGTACTTGGCTAACAGCAGCTTCTTACTATTTGATCCATTTTCAACAAATTCAATCAGTTATAATGCGATTTAATCGGAATTAATCTAAAACAATTAGAGAAAGTCAACGAGAATTTCAAATTCCTCAACTTTTAGAAGATTTAACAACAATATATACCAATTATACAGTATTACTAGATGCCATCAGAAAACTACAATGTACTGAATTGTCATTGCAGGAATCATTAGACATAGTGGAGAGTGTAAAAAATAAATTACACACATTAAATGATACGCCAGGATTATGCGCTAGTCAAAAGTTGGCAGATATTTTAAGGAAAAATCCCGATTTTAATACTTTAGGGGCCGTTTATAATAAGTGTAAGAATAGTGAACTTTTAAGTGATTTTGAAAAACAGTTTCTACATGCAAATGTAACTTCCTTAGATGTGGAGAGATCGTTTTCTATGTATAAGAATATTTTTTCTTGTCGACGCACAAGGTTTAAAGAAGTAACTGTGCAAGTTTACAGTAGTTCACATCCTGATGCCTCTAATTTGTTGAATAATTAGCAAGTAAGTTTATTTATGAATTTTTCGTATTCTTATATTAACCCATAATACCGACGCCTATGCGAGTCCGCAAGTTTTGGTTACTCTACTGATTACAATCGGGGATTTTACAAACTTAATAAACCGCATTTCTCCCAGTATAAGGATCTATAAGGCTAAAAAGGCTACATTGTAATTGAAACGAAAGTTTGAAGATAAATATTTTAAAAGCACACGGTGAGTGTTTATAGTGAGGATGTATAAAAATTATCTTGAATACATAAAAATAATATGAATTTACGACTGCAGTAAACATCATATATATCTTTTGATTTGCCGCAATTTTATGATTATATCTAAAATTTATTTTATCCCCAGAATTATATCAATTAATTGCTGCAAGATCTACTTTAATTAGCAATTTGAAATAATTTCGTATATCGCGGAAAGTTTTTTATAGCACAGCTGCATTTATACCTCATAGTATGATCTTAAGGTGTGTTTACACAAATAATAATTTATTATATATGGCATTGTAAATAAGTATAGATAATTTTAAAAGTTTCCAAAATTATATATAGATCTATATCCATTTTTCGACATTTAAATTTTCAAGTGACATGATTAATTTTATCTATTGAAATTGTTCATAAAATGCTGAAATATGAACTCAGGAAAAACATCAAAATGAAAGAAAATATAGGTTTCATACTGGGCGTTCATAAGGCGTTCATCTTCATACCAAGAATATCTGAAGGCATATTATAACAATACAGTCCCTGGCCATATTACTTGAAACATGTCATAAATCAACCCTTTTACCTGGAAATTCCCATCCTATTATAGTGATATTCTTTTGCTTTGAATCCGATCGTTTATAGAGCGACTAGATTATTGTATCAATAAATAAAAATACCAGAGAAACGATATTTAGAAGAGTAAAGTACGCATATATAAATATTTCAGTTATCAACTTACATTTAGTGAGTTCACAGTTTAGAGAATGCATCGATATTTTTTAAAATATTATAATATCATAACCGTATAGAAGCTAAGTTGTGGAGTATCGTTAAGTGTTTTGTGTTGATATATTGTTATTGCAAAGGTAAAATTGTTATTCTATCTCTCTCTTAATAATTAATTATTTAGAATTTGAAAAAAATTGAAATATTTGGGGTTTTTTGTAGAAAATGCCCGGGAAAGATTTAACAAGTGAACAAAAAGCCGCTATACAAGCTCTTCTACAATCAAACAAACATTCACAACGAGAAATTGCAAAATTACACAAAAATTTTTCCTTCTTCTGTATCGCGTTTAGCTAGAAACTTAAACGAAGGAGCTAGCACATTGACACAAAGACGGGCAAAGTGCGGTCGGAAAAGAAAACCTTCGAAGAGATCTGATCGTGAAATTGTTCATCAGGCTTTGAGCAATAGATTTGCTACAATTAAAATAATTCAAAAAAATTTACAAGAGAGAGGAATAGAGATTTCGAGCAGAACTGTCAGGCGCCGATTGCGCGAAAATCGCCTAATGGGCCGAAGACCTGTAAAAAAGTCGCGTTTAACAGAAAAAATGAAATCTGCTCGTCTCAGCTTTGCAAGAGAATATCGAAACTTCACAGACGAGAATTGGAAAAAGGTGAATAAGTTAACAACATGATTTTTACTGAATTAATGTTTGCATTATTTAATAGGTTTTCTTTAGTGACGAGTGCTCGCTCTGTGTGTTAGTGCAGCGAGCACAATTTGTTCGTAGACGACCTGGCGAACGTCTCACAGAGTCCACGGTTCTTCGAACTGTAAAACACCATCTGCAGGTAATGATTTGGGGAGTGATTAGTAGAGACGGACCCGACCCTTTGTATTTTGTAGAAGGTACAATGCGTCAAGAGCAGTACATAAATGTGTTAAAAAAAACGTTATTACCGTATTTGAAGCCAGGACGTCGCATACCGACAGAGCGTATATTTATGCAAGATAATGCTCCTTGCCATGTGGCAAAAAAGGTTAAGAAATTCTTTGAAGACAATCACATACCTCTTTTACGTTGGCCCGGAAATTCGTCGGACCTCAATCCCATCGAGAACGTATGGAATCGGCCAAAAAGTAAGGTATATGAAAGAGAAAACCCTACAAAGGAAATATTAATGAAGAATATAAATGATGTATGGGAGAACGATGAAGATATAAAAGAGACAATCATATCTTGCATTGAAAGTATGCCCCGAAGAATTAAGGGTGTTATTAAAAATCATGGGTTATGGACTAAATATTAATTACTTATTTAATATTTACATATGTTACATATTTTTACAATATATTTTATAAATAAAAAATATAATACATATATAGTTTATATTTTATTATGAAGAAACTACAAAATATTGAGTGTTTCAAGTAATTTGGCCAGGGACTGTAGTAACAGTAAGATTGTTCAGAATTTTAAGAAAAAATATTTTACCAAGAATGAACATACGAAGCAGATATAAAAATGCTTGCCAAAAAAGAAACAGTTTAAATTCAAGTATAAATGTATAAAACCGTTGCGGCACATTCTCACCATGGATGGCACATTTCCACCCTCGTTTACGGTAGTAGAAAAATATTTTGAAATTTCTCGTACGCTATCGTTTTGTGGTTGTTTTGTGTCGTTTTGGCAACAAAAGAAAATTTTGTGCTTTAATATTAACGGAGTTATAACGTTTCTTTTTGGTGGGGCTGTCGACATGCAACACCCGCCTTCCCGGCATTTTGCAATTTCGTATACGCTATTATTTTGTACTCATTCCATGTTATTTTGAGGCGCAAACAGAAAATCTTATGCTTCATTATTAACCGAGTTATAATGCTTTTCTTTTGGGCGGCTTGGGGACACGTCTCTGGAAATACACCCAGCATTTCAAAATTTTTGCTTGTTTTGTTCCGCCAAAAAAAATTTGTTATGCTTCAACATTAGCTGGTAACAGCGGTTTAAATTCCGAAATTGACATGTTCCCAGCTATGCCATCACTGGATTTCTTAACGCTCTCTCTTCGGTGAGACTGGGAATATGCTTGTGGTAATACAACATTTTATAAAGTATAGATTATGGTTTGAGGTATGCCACGTTGTTTTTGTAAAATTGTAAGGTTACTTTTCGAAATCATCGAATATTTACCAACTAATTGCTTGCCTACAATAGGCGAAAAATGTTTGCAAGGGGGTGCTGCCATGATACTCCTATAAATTAAATATAAAATTATACCAGGAAGATGATATATTTGATTATTAATATGCAATATCTCAGAAAACAAATGGAGATCTGTAGTTCGAAATAAGTTGCTTCATATTCACCACATCTTTTTGGTGCCAAGATCAACAAAATGCTGAATTATATTCACCAATCAACACAAAACGGTTTATTTTATTTTTTTACTGCAACGTGCTAATCTACTTGGAGGTGGTGTAATGATTTTTTCGATACTAAAAATGTGCTCCAGCACTGGCCAAGAGAAAACACTTTTATTTGAAAAGATAAAAAGACGGAACAAAAACAGAATTAAACTGTAGCCAATCTTACACAAAATCCAGCATTTGGAAACACATGGGGTAAGTTCATTTTCAACAACCCCTTAACGTTTGACTTATATAGGATATCTGTTAGTGCGAAATACGCCTACTGCGTGCGATTCTTACTTTTAAATAACACCCCATTTAGAGGTATTCTTATGTTTCCCAAAGTGACAGGCAATGTTTTCGACAAAGCATCACAGTGAGAAATTAGATGGTGATAGGAGCGGCATATCTACAAGCATTTTGCGACGCTAGATGGCAGAAAACGATCACAAAATGATAGCGCTTGCGAAATTTCAGAACCCAATGATTGGGTAACATGCCAAGCTTGGAATTCAAAGTGTTACAGGTGATAATATTTTGTTTGTGGCACAAAACGTCATAAAATGAGCACGAAATGGTAATGTATCGAAAATTCCGAATTTTTGACATGTTGGATCTATTTCTAGAACCGTACCCGCAGCCTTGTCAAAAAGGAGGCCTTGTAACATAATTAATATTTCAATAAGCACATAATTTTCTTTTTGCGGCACAAAACGAGTATAATGATAACGTATAGACAATTTCAAAATGTTGAAATGTTTGGTGTATTTCTAGGGGCATCCCTCAGGCCCGCCAACAGGAAAACGTTATCACACAGTTAATATTAAAGCACGAAATTTTCTCTTTACGGCACAAGAGTGTAAAATTATAGCGTATGGGGAATTTCGAAATTTGGAGCTAGCGGGGTTTGGGGACGTGCACCCAATTGTTCACTTATTTAGAAAATGCTTAGAGTTATAAGGTAGGAACTTTTACTTTTGACGTTAAATAAACATATCCAAGAAAATAGGTGACTATTATTTCAAATTTTCGAACTTATGAGCATGTTTGTATTACAAAAATATATAGTTAGCATAGTAACACATTGTAACCTATATTATAAAATTCCAAAAACATTAAAAAATATTAGCGTTTGTGAGAAAGAATCTGAGTTGCATATACCTTGCATAGTAAATAGTTTCTTAATAGTATTTTGCTAATTTTGAAAGTAGGCCAGTGATCCGAAAATTGATTAAGTTAAAAAGTATACGCGAAAAATTACCAAATTAGAATAATTTTGTTTAACATTTGCGGTTGTTTTCGCATATAAATAAAAACTCTAGTGTTTTCATATTACCATTATGATGTATTTTAGATTTCTAAGAGAGATTATTATTTATATTAACGCAATGTATTGTATTACTAATACATTTAGTCTAATCTAAAATTAGTAAACGACGGAAAGGTACTGCAACCAACATTACAAATGGTCATGAAAAATTGCCTAGTAACAAAACCGAAAAGCAATGCTAATGGTAATGTAACTCATGGTATTGGTGGAATCATTCCCGGCAAAAACAATGCAGGCAGAGAAAAGAAATGAGCTGCTCGATAAGTGGTGGGCATCTGTACTTTGGTGTGTGTCGCTACGATCTAGGACGGCATGACTGTGCTTCTTGGCGCTAGGGGGCGCCGGGCGATATTTTCAGTGCTGTTGTGGACGTTGGGGGCATAAACTGAGAGGTAGAGACAATGCAGGCAGCAAAGTGAGAGTACTCAGAGGCGCGCTGATGACACTGGGGGAGATACAAAAAGCTCACCTTTGGTTCGCACCTGACAGATCTTCGCTCCCGTTTTTCGACGCCCGCAACATGCTACTCCCCCTTCTGGGTCGAAAGACTCCCATTCACTTAGGCAGCAAGTTGCTTCTCTACAAGATGACTCTTCGGCCGCTGCTGACCTACGGCTCCGACGCTCCTCAAGAGCCTGGAAGCTCTTCAGAACAGGACTCTACGCATCATCGTGGACGCCCCTTGGTTCGTTAGGAATGAACAGATTCGTCGAGATCTGGGCATTCGGTCGATTCGAGAGCATCTTGAGAAGATCCTCAGCTCGGCGTGGGCAAGGGCCCGCGACAGCGAGAATCCCTGCGTGCAGATGGTCGTCGTCCCCCAGGATTGTCCCCCTCCTCTAGTGAAGATTCGTCGCCCAGCGGATTTCTTCAATTCCGGCTGCGCAACGCCCGCAGACGACCATCCTTGACTCCTCAAGACATAACCCTATTTGTTACCCAATAAAGTCATAACCCATCCGAGCCCAAAATTCTTCTACTTTAAATCCCAAGCTGCGCGAACCGAGCCAGCTCCATCATAAGATGATCAAGGGGTTCAAGGCAATTCAGTCCGACCCTAGTCCCGAAAGCAGTTCCCAGTGCAGGCAGCAGAAAGGGGAGTGCTTATAACCACGCTGATGACGTCGGGTGGATAGAAACATTTCCGTGTGTTAGTACTTTTTTTTCTCTGTTCGCGTTGTTTTTGCCGGAAATGATTCCACCAATGATATGAGTTATATTAGCATTATTTTTTTACCGCACGAGTAATGTATTTCATTTTTGGTTAAAAAGAAATGTATAAATAGAAAATCGAAGAAAGCACTAACATTGCAAAAATGATGTGGTACCATCAACTAGGGTGAAGTCGATCAAAAAATTACAATTTCTTCAGAAAAATGAAAAACAAATAATTATATTTTAATGCAATTAAAAATATAACTTCGTTAATGTTTAGGCTATTGATTGGTGAATAGATCGGGGCCGTAGAGTGAGTACTTCTTTCTAATTTTTAGTTAAAAGGTGATCGATTTCAGTCCGAGTTCCGAGTGAAGTTAATCGCCGATATTAAAATTCATAATTCTCGCTTTTGAACGGTTTAAGGTGAAGCCAATCAATCAAAAATAATATATGTACATGTATTCGATAATTACAGCAACATTTGCGGCAACATTTTTCAAGAAAACTTATATTAACAAAAAAAACCTTTATTCTTTGAGCGCGCTTTAAACAGTCTGATTTTTCTTTTTAGAAAAGTTTCCAAATTGAAACCGTGTTAAGAGTGCGTGAGTATACTGACGTTTCGCTCTCTATCGTACGAAGCTTCTACTGGGCTGGGATCCGTGGCATTGTAGCAATACGTTTCTTAGCGCAGTTCAGTTTGTGGCATCTATCCTTTCTCAAGCATTCTAATTTAAATTTTTCGATCGCTGTATATAATTTCCTATTACCTAGAGTGGTTAGGATCGGCCTAGCTTCCACAGATTTAGCTGTGCAAACTTTTGATTTCACATACTGTATACAAATTAAAAATATGCTTTTTTAATAATTTATGGAAATATACTGTTCACATCTAACTCGCACCTCAGGGATCACGGTTGTTCGTCAGACGGCTATGTTGTTGTAAATAGAAAACAGCTAATTGTTTATGCGTTGTTGCCATGCGCATTGAAAAATGTGATAAACCCGGGTTGATCAACTTCACTTCGACCGATCGACTTCACCTCGGTTGGTGATAATTGCATTAAAAAACTCAAAGAAAATATTTACCTCTTTAACAAGTTCTCCATAATTTTTGGAATATCTACAATCGATGCTTATGACTATAACATCTTTGGTAAATACTGAGGCATTTGCTAAAGATGTTAATATTATAATTTTTAAAAAGTGCAAGGTAATAGATATATATGTATGTAGTACTATTTATCCAGTATTACATAAACCGATATTCTAGCTTTTTGATGCTGTACTACTCTTTTTGGATAGTTATTTACTACAACGAAATATCATTCTAACACCGTTTTATGTTTAACCTGTTTTAGTTTACTGCAAAGCATTTATTTGTATTTTATTTTACCAGAAAGCATGGCCATTAGATTACAGGACGTTTTCAAGATATTCGAACATCTTACGTTTGCTTTAATTACTAACTGTGGTAAACCGGTATCATGTTCCAGAAAGCAATTAGCAGTAAATGCAAATATGATATTGCTTTCAAAGGATTTTGATTTTATGAGAGTTCACTTTTTATTGAGAAAGAATATGGGATTCTAGCGGTTATTTAGGTGTTATAAGTCACATTTTCTTTGTTTTTTAATTGCTTAGCTCTCAAATTCATGCTCAAAAATTAAGAACACAAATTACCTAACAATATGTCCGATTTAGTTTACTGTTTCTTTGTAGTTATTCTTCCGTGATGTCTTTAGTAATGTCTCTTATTTATATTTCCTTTTGCGCTTTTTATATTGAATGAGTTTAATAATTCAAAATTTACAATAGAATTTTCATATACAGTTATACATTTAATGATACAACGCTTTGTCCTTCCGGAGGACACTTCCAGACGGACAATTGTATACAAGGTTTGGTTCTGCTGGAAGGATTATGGTACGATACTTCCACTCTATGCTCGCCTCACAACAAACATGAGCACAACTTGCCCATGTTTGTTTTCGCGATTTTATTGTCATGTCTCAAAATACATTTACAACATTTTGTTAAATACATTTTTTCACTATTCCTCAACACGCAGCGTTTTAATAATCATCCCCAAACAAGGATTTGCTGTAGGAATGATATATTCTTGGAAGATGGAATTCTATTGCAAAAATTACGATACGCGAATTGAGAAGCTCCGCCAAAACTTAATGAAATGCAGCCACTCGGTTGTTTTCAGCAGGGCTAATAAACAAAAGTGCGATCTTTCGTTTCGTGTATAATTGGGTCTGCCGGCGGGACTAGAAGTGCTTTAAAATTGAAGGCCAAGGTGGTAGGACCGCGGGTACAATCTGTTCTTCCAGTAGGACCCTGTACAATCTATCATCAAGGATGTCCTCTTTAGCACTTTCAATTGTATAGTTTATTTAAAATTATAAGAATATAACTTTGAACGGCTTAAATGCTGTTATTGCACCACCTGCGGTAATAACTACCTGGATACGCAAACAAACTGCTGAGGACCGTAATGACAAAATTTAAGTGAATTGAATAGAAATGGAATTATGATTTGCGATATGCGAAACTACCTGTTTGTACATTTCAATCTCATTTAATATGTAAATTCTTTAATTACTTGTAACATCGAATTGCTTACTATGTAAATTTATACTGTTTGTAAAATATATATACATAAACATATAATTATCTTATAGGGCCGTAATTTATAGTCAATACGGCCCCTAGATTCAATATGCATTGCCAGGATATTATCGTCACAGAAGGTGCAATAAAAGTATTAAAGGCCTTGTAAGTCTACAGTTATATTCTTATAATTTGAAATAAACTATACTTCGTATTCACATCTTCATTTTCTATAAATAGTTGTCATAATTCATCAAAATAATATGGAAACCTGGATTATATTAAAATATGTGTTTATTAACAAATTTCTATGAAACCACAGAGATATCACCTTATATTTATTTTGCAAATTCAAATTCATTAGTGTGTTTATATTAACATTTTTCATTCAACTATTTTTATTATGATTCCTTTGAAAGAGATAATTTTGTCTTCATCGAATAAGCAGCGTCGTTAAACTCAGACTATTTACATAATCTATGAAATATTTAATGTTCTACGCCTTAATAATTTGCTCGAAGTCGATGAGATTTCTGTAATTTTATGAAAAAAGTAAACAGGGCTAAATTATTTCCCACGGGTGCCATGGCACAAGGGTATAGCGGGCAGTGAAAATTTAGACTAACTACCGAAAAGAAATTAAAATGGTCTTTGCATGTCCCGAACCATATCTATGTATAATTAAAATTACGGTGCGTGATTAGTAGAGCAACGCAAACTGCGCTGAAAGCCTGTGGCGGACACATAAAAGTTTACACAAAACACGGCCGGGACAATTCCGTATAAGCGTCAGTTTAACTGCGACTCGAAAGCCGATCTGTTGTGTATGCATCTACGCTGTCGTATACTATATCGTAGTTCTACGTTTGTTTTGAAAATGTTTCCTACGTTGCGAAAACGACCAAAGTTGGACACAATAAGAGAATTTATTGCAGAAATGCCTGATTTAAAGTGTGATGGCGCTAAAATTCAATGTGTAGTGTGTAAAATAGATTTAATGTGTTGGTCGAAAAGTGATTGTCTACGGCACGTAAATAGTGCAGGGCATGTTTCAAAAAAAAAATTCCACACGAGATTATGACAAATTTAAATTTAATTTATGTGTTACCTTTATTGCATGTAATTTACCATTTCATTTACTAAGGAAGAAAGCATACGTCTCGTTTTGGAATGAATATTCGGACTTTAAGTTACCAAGTGAGAGAACATTACAGAGAGTTGTGCCATCTGCTCGTGAGCATGTCGAGAAAAGAATTAAATCGGAGTTGCAAGATAAAAAACTGTGGTTATGTGTGGACGAAAGAACAGATCGTAAAAAACATTCTGTGGTTAATGTAATGGTACGCACAATGGAGCCACATCGACCGTCACCCTCAATTTTACGAGCTTCCAGACGAATACAACAATGCACTGCCGAAGTAATTTCAATGTTGGTGTTAAATACATTGGAAAAGTTTGAACTTTCAATAAATCAACTGTTGATGGTTATGAGTGATGATGCCGCAAACATGCTTGCTGTAGGTCGATCTCTTAAAAAACATTGTGCTAACTTGTTGCATATTACATGTAAAATTATATAATAAATACTCTCAGTCTCGTAGCAGATAGTATGAGAAAATGTTATCCCAAGATAGACGCTCTAATAGCACATACAAAAGCTGTGTTTGTAAAATCTCCAAAACGTATTCGGGAATTTCATAGACTATGCCTCGGTATTCCTGAACCACCACAACCTATTCTTACTCATGGGGGAACATGGTTAAAGGCTGCATTTTATTATCTTAAATATTTTGAGAATATAAAGAACGTGATTTTAGAATTCGACCCAAAGGAAGCTGCGGCGGTCAAGGTAAGCCGCTTGAAATTTCAGGATAGTCAAGTTAAAACAGATTTGGAAATTATTCAGAACAATTACGTGGGACTAGCGGATGCGATAGAAAAACTACAAAATTCTTCGGTGTCGTTAGTGGAATCTTTGCAAATAGTGCAACATGTTCACGCACAGCTATGCGCGATAGAAGATGCAAGAAATGTTTGTGTTTTAGAAAGGTTTGAAAGTGTTTTAGATAAAGACTCTGATTTTGGCACATTAAGACAAATTTGTGAAGGTGCGTCAACAGAACCGTTAAGTTATTTGAAAGATTATTTTACTTACGCAAATATAAGGTCACTAGATGTAGAACGTTCGTTTTCCGAAACAACAGTTGAAACGTATCTAATGTTGCAGATATTTAACAGACATTATCCACTTTGTGATTTCACGGAGGACTCTTAAAACGGTAAGTGTTTGAGCACGTATCACATTTAATTTATTTTGTGTAAACTTTTATGCGTCCGCCACTGGCTATCAGCGCAGTTGCGTTGCTCTAGTGACTAGCAAGGGAACCGCAAAACAATATCTACTTTCTTGGAACCATGCATTTGAACAAAGAACGAAGCAGTTAAAGTAGCTAGAAAATCATCCCAATATTTAACTGACATACTTGTATTAAAAAGAACGCAACTTAAGACTGCGACATGTCTACTGACGGCACATGGCTGTCTGAGTACAGGTTTCACAATTTGACCTTGAAATGAAAGGAAGGATTTAGTTAATTATATTATTTCCGAATGCTCGGTGCCAGGTTAGCACAGACATATTCTGCTAAGGACCAATCTATTCACCTTTTGTAAAGTTCCAAGTAAGCTTACTTGAGAGAATAGTGCAGAAAACTGTATATTCACATTCTGGTAAAAGTGACAAGTAACTGCACTTACTGGCTAGTAAATTTATATGTAGGTTAGTCCTATATGTAACTCATTAACGACAGGATTATAACCACACCTTATTGTTTATATCGCAGGCTGAGTGTAATGTTTGTGAATAAAATTACCTTCTCCGACTACCGGCTACGTAGGCCAATCATTACTGTCCTCACTGGAGGGACTTAAGTGCGATTTATGAATTATTGTACTTTGGTTGTTTTTTATATAGGATATAATGGAATTTTACGTTCCTAGGGACGTAAAGTAAGAATACATTCATTAATATAGAAATAGATGTCAATACATAACAGAAATTGACAACTTTGACAATAATATAAGTATATAAACAAATGTCAAATATTGTATACCACTCGAACCGTAAGGGCGTTTGAGGTCTCGGATGTATTGCAGACCTTGGTTTCGTCTCGGTCTGTGACATAAATAATTATAAGCGTCTTCTTTTTGCCTTAATAACTGAATGTTGATTGATTAAATATCACCAAATAATCACTTTGATGCTGATAGCGTTCTATTTACAAATATTCGGTTTCAGTGCAATTGCTAAGATACTGAACAAGTTAAAATCGTAATAATTTATTTCGTTAATTACATTGTGGTTACGTAAATTGAAATATGTGTTATTTTTCTTAACATCTAATCGCTTCATTTTCAGTTGAATTGGTTCACTTTCTAATCACTTGCAAATTATTTCAATTTATAAATACTTAATTATTTTGTAAAAGCCTCTTGTGACAATCGTTGTTTGAAAAGATTGATATAATTGATTATATTATTATTTTTTATGAAATACAAATAGTGAATGTAATACGACGCCCGTATAATGCAGAAAATAGATTTCAATACAAACATGGTTTTAATAAATGGAATGGTAATACGAGGGCGTATTGATAACTAATGCCTCCATGGTCATAACTTTTATAATGATGGGCCAGACAGTATTAAAAGTGGTTTCCCATTTACCTTAACTCTTAGTACATAAGTCTTCCTAGTGCAGATTCTCAACAACATCGCGCACGACATTTCTAAAAATAGCGACCGGCATGGACGTGCGGTTAAAGCAACAAGCTGTCATCGAATTTCTTACTGCGGAGGGTGTAGCGCCCATCGACATCCATCGAAGGCTGAATGCCGTGTACCGTGATGCGTGTGTTGATGTGAGTACTGTTAGGAGGTGGGTAATTTGCGAACAAGTCTTGTCTCGATATGAGGCAGAAGGTTTTCTCCACAAAATTGTAACCGGCGACGAGTCGTGGGCACATCATTACGACCCTGAAATGAAACGTGAGTCCATGGAGTACAGACATAAGGGTTCGCCACAACCGAAAAAATTCAAAGCAGTTCCATCTGCCGGGAAAGTCATGATTACCGTTTTCTGGGATTGCGATGACATCGTTCATATTGAATTTTTGGAACGTGGTTGTACTGTCAACTCCGAAGGATATGTTAACACCCTAACAAATCTGGAGCGACGGTTGCGTAGCGTTCGCCCAGACAAAGTGCCAATTCTACATCATGACAACGCTCGGCCTAACACAAGTCAGAGAACGCGTATAGCACTAGAGAAGCTTGAGTTTCATGACGTTTTAGCTCATCCACCTTATAGCCCAGATCTTGCCCCTTGTGACTTTTTCCTCTTTCCGAAGCTTAAGGAACATTCCAAGGGCAAGCGTTTCTCTGCAGAGGTGATAATGGAGGTGCGGAGATGGTGCCGTGCGAAGGCTTCAGACTTTTTCCGTGACGGATTTGCGCAACTCGTAGTACGTTGGCGTAAATGTATTGCTGTCGTTGGCGATTATGTGGAAAAGTGATTATATCAGTGGGTAGAGGACAGTTTATCCTATCATTTCGGACTTATATGTAAACAATATATCTATTACTAATAAAGTTGTAGCCATGGAGGCATTAGTTTTCAATACGCCCTCGTAATAATCGTCGTCCTGTGGTCTGTGAGACCTGGGCAAATATTAAATCGTACGTAACAAAAATCAGACAAGGGTAATTAGGGGTTAGGACGGTTTAGATTGTTCATACCATCAGTACTGGCACTACTACAATTGTTTAACAAACACCATACAAACGCCTTTTATTTTTGTTTAACAGATTATTGTGTTGGTTTTGCATCTCTCTTCCACAAACTATTACCAGCGTGAAAACATCGACAGTTCCACATAATAAACTGTAAGATAAAATATGATGAATAGACTCAAATCATTTTATGTACTTGTCACTGTACTTACACATGAATAGACCGGTCCTAAGTGCAATTGATTTACAGTCCATTTTACATGAAAAACATTTACTGCATAGGCTACTGAATCTCATTAAAAACTAATCTTGTTCGAGTATTAAGTCTGAAATTAAGATACAGGATTTCCGTCCGGGTGGATAGGAAAGTATACCGTACAAGCGAGTGTACGATGATATATGTGACTAATGATTTTCACTCGAGGCCAATAATAATAATAATAACAATAATAAGATGGAGGATTAATACAACAGGTCGTTTGGGCCGCAATGTTGGAGATTCACAAGAGTTTGCCCTGCATATGGAACAAATTAAGCAATCAATTGGTGGTCTCCATTAAATTGCACAATTCAACAAAATTAAACGTTTTTTGTAGCCACCTGAATGAAACATATCATTTCTTGTACATTCTTTGAGGTTGATTCCAAATCCAGCCACAGAATTGCTCTAGCACGTCAGGATTTCGAGATATACTCAGTGTGCCAACAAGACGGTTTTCGGTGATATTTAAGGTTATGTTATAAGAACAGGAAATTTTTTTGTTCATTTCTGCCTTTAGTACTATTCTTCCTCTTCAAAATCCATTTTCCTTTGTTTCGATCCGACTTTCTTTTCTCGAGAAATACCAATTTCAATCTACAGTGCTTCGTAAGCATTACTATTTTATTCTTAACTGATTTTCTTGTATCTTCTTCGTTAGTGGTCCAATCTTTATATCATATTTTTATTCTTTCGCTCTAAGAAGGATGTACCAACCCTTTTGCATATTTCTGTTTTTGTATTGAGATGTTACAAGTTTGAATGAACTTTTTAAAAATATATTACAATAAATTTAGAAACATTTTACTTATAGCTGTAAGTTCCCCGTGTATGTGTTTTATACATATAAAATTCTTGTTAGAATCCTCTTCTTTCCCTCTATGAACGTAAATCCGTTTTACTCAACCCTCTAATGTAAAATCCTTTTTAAATCCGCTTTGACTGGTCTTCGGTTCTATACTTTTCTTTTTCTTTGCTTCTAAATGGTTTTAAACTTCTTTTGATATTGTTTAATGATTGAAATATTCTTTATATTTGTTTTTAAAATAATTTCTAGATAGTTTAATCTAAAACTGCCTTCTGTCATAACAATGCGGACTTCCATATTCTAATGGTTGACCTGTCGATGATCGTATGGATGTTACAGACGACATTAAGGATTTTGATAACTGGGTTCGAATGACGATAGTGTTTTGCATGATTTTTGTGTGCGACAAAAAATATTATTATTAAGGGGTAAATTCTTGACAATTATTTGATTTCAATTATTCTCTATAAGCTAATTTTAATTTTATTATTTAAATGCCAGAATTTGAATAATAAAAGGGTATCCAAATTCTAAAAATATAAAGTGTAATTCTGATATTAATTGAAAATTCTAATCATAACTATGTAAATTAATAATAGGCGCAAGTACACGCACTTCACCTCAATATCCTATTATAATATGTTCGGATATCTCTAGTTTTTCGTAAAAGGTTCTTCCCAACGCCATTAATGGTTTCCATGATGGATTTGTTCAATGATGGATTCATTTCGGCCTTGTTGATAATTTAAATTTCCTAAATATCTATATTTTTCCACCTGCTTTATAGTTTTATTCTTTCTATACTTACTCCTCATGTCTTTATTTTTCTTTAAAAATAATAACTGCTTTCGCTTCCTCTGTACTGTTCCTATTTTGCTGCACCGACATTTAAATAATAATGATTTGCAAATATTATTTCAACTATTTCGAAGTTTCTCTGTCTTCAAATTAATCAAATCCAATTTACTTAATAAAATAAATTACATCATTTATAAGTACATAAAGTGAATAGTAGACGATTAAGAATATATCCTAGGTTTACCTTTCTATACCAGTTATGAGACTTCTTTGTTAGTTTATGTCTTATTTCGGCTTGATTACTACTATCCTGATATAGATTTGCACTGTTACAAGTGCTTAATGCTTTCCTCTTCTCTTTCATTTCCTTTAATTCCCTCAAAATTCTTTTCAAGATGCATGTACACATGTGTCCGTTGTTGTTTCCTAAAACCATATTGTGCTTCGTATCTGTTTTTAACTTTACTAATTTACAAGCTATTTTATTATTTATTATCCTAGCATTTTATTTATTTATTAAATCTTCGTTAGAGTTCTCTCCACTCCTTTTTGTAATTCTTGGAAATGTTGTGGCAATATCGGTTTAATATTCTCTACATGTCAACAATTCTCTGTATTTGTCCTTAATTTGATAAAGATGTAGATTCATTTTTGCATAATTTCCTTATCTTACTTCCAAGGTTTTGTTATATCTTTCCTTTCTCTTTTTTATACCATTTTTCATTTTGTTAATGACTATTGTGTAACTTTGTACTTTGTTACACTGTTCTGATCATCTTTGTCAGTAAACAATGTTTACAAAAAAAATGTGGCGAATAATCGGGTTAGTGAAATATCGTTTGAACAAATTGATTTGGTTGTACCGAAGTATTTGAGTCTATTGCTAATTGTATGTTGTATGCAAAAATTACAATATTTAAGTATTTACTGTAGCATTTAGCATATATTTTTTAGTATTATGTGGTTGTTAACAAAATAGCACTTCTAGGAGAATTCATTGCGTCATGCGCAGCAAATAAAGAACAACTTTTTAGCAAATACAAGCTTGACGTTTATATTTACGATTGTATAAAATTAATGTACATAGATAAACTCTAGTAACATAGAGTTGATGTGCCAGTGTTAAGCATTGATTTGTGTGTAAAGGTTCTTCAGACAAAACCAACTCGCTTCAAAAATATTACGGGTATGTACACGCATTCTAACTATTGAACCCAAAATTTCTTATTTATTTCTGAATGATAGTTAAGGACTTAAATAATGCCTTTTTATGTTGGTTTCATGAATTGTATACAATAATTTATTATCTATCGTCTTTCACGCTATTATAACAGCCTCCATGGACAACAGCAAAGATGGTACGGTTTACTTGCTCACAGCGCTCTGTTTACGAATGTAATCTTTTTAGAATGAAATGGTAATCGAAGCTTCACAAATCTTCGATTATTTGTGCGACCCAAGCTACACATAGGAGAGACTGGTGTCAATTGTAACAAAATTTAAACTTTTATTTTTTCCTACTAATCCATCCATAGTTTTCTCTTGCTCTGCAAGAACTGATGGTATGTGTTACAACTTATTCAATTTTTATAATTTACTTGAAGGCGACCATTTTGAAGTGCCGTGCATATAAACAATGTCGTGATACACGTTACTACCGACACCTTTTTGGTGTCAATTGTAACGGGGCCGGTGTCGATTGTAACAGACATAATAGTTACATAAGTATATTAAATAAGTAACAACTTTATTATCAACATAATGTAAATACAAGGCAACACATATAAAATCCAAAACATTAGACAGTGTAACATAAAATTCTAAATACAAATCAAATGAAACAAAATATTCTGTAGAAAAGCAAAATAATAAACAAAACTTAGTCGGACGGACAATTCAAACACGAAAAGAAAGGACTTCTATCAGTGCAACTAATATGAGCCCACTGCTGACAGCTCCAGCATTGAAGCCAGTCCTCCTTGCTGCTGGAATAAGGACCGCAACATACTAAACAGCAAGTTTCCTCTTCCTCTTCAGAACTGCTGCTAGGCATGGCTTTCTTATTTTTCATCGTTCTCTGCTTCTTTATCATGCTTTTCCATTTTAGATTCAAACCGATCTTCTTTTTATTCTGCGCTGCTAATATCTCCAGTTTCTCAGGTGTGTCTGTCATAATAGCTATTTTTCCTCTAGTTCTTCGCCCTCTCGGAGATCTTTGCAATTCTGTCTTGGGCAGTGGTCTTATAACTTCTGGTGTTAAATATTGCGAAGTTGAAGTTGATGGTACTTGGAATTTTTCATATGCTGTGCTAGTGCTTTGGTCCATGTTTG
This sequence comes from Dynastes maya, assembly GCA_029619315.2. Classification (NCBI taxonomy): domain Eukaryota; kingdom Metazoa; phylum Arthropoda; class Insecta; order Coleoptera; family Scarabaeidae; genus Dynastes; species Dynastes maya. The sequence goes on along the minus strand of JAROYE020000005.1, from coordinate 19,792,527 downwards.
TAGTTGACGTGTGTTCATTTTCCGCTACGCCATGCGTGTCAGGCAAGTCTTCTCTTTCGTTTGTATTCAATGGTTTATCGATAACAGTGGATGGTGCGAAATCAGCGTCGCTGAATATTTCTTTGTTGAATGGCCAAATACCAGTGCGATGAAATCCAGCCAGGATATTTCAAGGTGTAGATGCCAGAGGCAGTGCTGCTTGATTATAGACGGTCATATATTGTGAGACGTTTTCCCGGATGGATTTTTATCCATTGATCGGCGAAGTCATTAAAATATTGCTTGAATGGTCCAAAAACTCCCCTATTTAAGGGTTGGAGCTTATGCGACGTATGAGGGGGAAACGTCAAAAGTGTTATATAGTTATCTTTGCAAAACTCTATCACTGGTATTGAAATATGGGAGGAATGATTATCCAAAATGAGAAGGACCTTGTTGTTTTTGCTTGGATTGGTGTATTTGGCAAAGTGCTTGACAAAGAGTAGAAAGCCAGGTTCTTGCATCCTCCCAGACTTGTTGCCACTTCCTATACATCCATCCGGGCCATTTCTTACAAAAAAATCCTGGAATTTTAACCGAGGAAAGACAAACATCGGTGGTATTGTATTGCCAAGGGCATTTACAGGGAGATACATAGTAACTAGTGTCCCTTTTTTCTGGGATGTGATGGACCCTACTTGTTTGGTGCCTTTCTGAGCAATAACTTTGACTGGCTTTTGCACTGTATTTATTCCTTTTTCATTAGCATTGTATATATTTTGAGGTTCAAGATGAAATTGTTCAAAGACGGTAACTAAATTGTTGAAGAATTTATCAACATTATTTCTGTTGAAATTGATCGCTCGATTAAGATTGTAGCCTGAGGTGCCCGTAAAGCAAGATTTGGATTTCTTCTCATGAATGCTATAAGTCAGTCTGCACTAGCAAACTCAGTTTCTTTCCATTTGTGTGGATATTTTAAATTATTGACGTAGGCAAATTGGAATGCAAGTTTTCTTAAATCTTTCGCGCTTAAACTGAAATATAGGTTGACTGAAGTTTTGAAATACTCTACTAATTGTCTTTCCTACTCTTCGTTAAATACTTGATTGTGTAGATTGTATCCCGCCTTTTAGGTTTTACTTTCAGTCGAGGCTTTTATTTGACGGTACAAAGTAACATGGCACATGCCATAGTCCCTCGCAACTTTTCTAATTGGCTGTTTTTCATCAGCGACTTTGTTTGCAGCTTCTTCATATATTGATTGGAGGATTAACCCCCTTTCGGTTTTTCTGGGTCGTAGTGAGACCATGGTTTACTAGAACGTTAAGTGAGCGTTAAATACCCGATTTGTGGATTCGTATTTAATTTGAAAAAGATGCACAAACGTAAATACTAAGTATCGCATTCCGTGCTGGAGTTGTATTGCAAATCATTTTCTCTCCGACTTGTAAATTAAGTAGAGACCTTGTCTCATGTCCGCATATTCAGTTTCCTTTTCGACAAGACGATCAATGGAATCTTTCCATTTTCCGGAGTTATGCCTTCTATGGTATTTTCAATGTTTACTATGGCATCTCCGCTGAATTTGAGAGTTTGATTTGTTCGCCTTATGATATCGTTTAGTTGGGCCCACATCAGCTCTATTGGGTTGAAGATGCAATAGTATGTTGGTAAACGTAACACTACATCCACATAATATTCCTTGACATAACCCTTCGTCCTCATTACTCCTAATAATTGTTTTCTTCGCGCAATGGTCCTCATAATACAAATCATTTGCTTTTACAAATTCTATAATACCTTTCTTGTTATTATTACTTTCTAACTTGGAGTATACTGTAACAACGTATATTATTCTGTTATGCGTTTTATAATAAATGCTAATTAGATGTTTTATGTTAATGCAGATACAATACATTCAATATATGTATGTTACAAACGTCATGCATACATGAGTATACAGGGTAGCAGTCTTCTGGAATTGTAGAATGCACTTACTGTGTAAATGTTAGGGTCAAAATATTCACATAATTTAATAGACACCATAGGCCATCTTTCAAAGATATTTCTGGATATACAAAGTGATCGATAAGTAGCGAACCAAGGGACCTACTTTGTTATTTTAAACAAAACTTTTAATACATTTTCAGTTTCTCCATTTTGAAATGATCCAACATAGTATGGGTTTCATATGTCTATTTCTGGCAGATTTTGAGATATTTATAATTTTGTTTTCAATCACCTAAATGTAGATATATTTATTATATTTTAAAAAATCCGAAAAGTAAATACATTTTAGCGTAAATGTTTACGAGATCAAATTACGTAGTTGGTTCCATCTCATCGTATTAAAACGCCTTCGAAGTATACACGATATTCAGTATCGAACACCAAACTTTGCCAAATTCAAACACCAATCATTTACAACGGCACCAGACATTTTTTCTGTAAACATCGTATAGAAAATTTTGTATAGTGATACATATTTCTAATATTGGAAGTAAAAGAGATATTTACGCTTAAACACCTCCTGTATTTGGACGTTGCATCCAAGTGGTTTCTGGTGTTTGTAGTACTGTTTGGTTACCATAACAATCGTAAACAAAACATACCGACGGCAATCTGCTGATTCAAAATGTTAAGCCTAAGTAGCTACATGAACCATGAATTACATAAAAAAAGTATTAATTCATATGATTTATGTATGAAGTTATGGATAACGCAACGTATTCCAGAGTGCAACAGCTAATGTGCTACGAAAAATGCCAAACAACTTTTACAAACAATTGCGCAAATGTATCGAGGTGGAAGGAAGGAATTTCGAGCATTCACTGTAGATTGATAAGTTGATAGCTACTAATTATTGCAATAAAATAATTCTAGTAGCATCAAATCTTAGTTTTAATTTGACTAATGATCTCGGTTATGGACATCATTGCTGGATAAAATACACAATTTCTGTCACTTTTTTTCCAATACATTAGTTATACCTATTACTCAACCCTTCATTACTAATGGCCAACCTCATGGAGATAACTTATTTTTTAACTTAATTAATTAACACTTAAATTACAGAAAAACATGCGCCATATGTAAAATGTACTTGCTTATGTGATACTTAGTGCTTTAAGAATAAGGTACTTATGATTTAAGACGTGTCGGTGAAATTGGCTATTAGGTTCGAAATTTTGAATCAACTGTCTAAGATCATCAATGTCTAGTGTATGTTTTGTTTACTGTTGTCATGGTAACCAAACTATGTTAACATAAGAAACCATTTAGATGTCATTTCCAAATGCAAAACTCATCTCTGACTGCAAGTAGCCACTTGGGCTCCACATTTTGAAGCAATAGTTTAAAAACGTCAACGTCAGTCTCTTTTGTTAACTGCTGTCATGGTAACCAAATATTACTAACACCAGAAATTACCAGGATGCAATATTCATATGTAAGATTCGCGTTTAATTGTAAATATCTGTTTTACTATCAATATACGACATAACCATTATATATAAAAACGTTAAAGATGTAAATTTCCTATACGATGGATATAGACAAAATACATGTTGCGAAAAAATAACTTTCTGGTGTTTGGATTTGGCAAAGTTTGGAGTTCAGCACTGAACACCCTGCATGTTTCAAAGGCGTTTTAATACCATATCCACATAAAGCCAAGTATGTAATTTAATCTTGTAAAAATTTACGCTAAAATGTACTTGCATTTCGGGCATTTTGAAGAAAATAGATATATCTAAATATAGGCGATTGAGGACAAAATCATAAATATCTCGAAATCTATTAGAAAGTGGCATATGCAACCCACATTATATTGGCTTATTTCTAGACGGAGAAACCAAAAGCGGAATAATACACGGGGCATCCCATTTAAAATAATAAAGTAGATGCATGGTTCTCTACTTATTGATCCATACAAATATTTTTGAAGGATACTATCTGACGTCTATTATGTTATTAGAAAATGTTAGCTTCGCACTATTTACATAAGTGCAATTTCACCGTTTCAGAAGATTGGGACACCTTGTACAAGAAAACTTTTGCAATTTTTTTAATTGACTATATATTATCTAGTATTTAATTTTAGGAGACGAAATTACGTCCGAGTATAACGCAGTTACTTTTTATACAAAATAACTGAATACATCGTGGAGAAATGGCACTAACTTTGCATTCTATAGAAATAAGTCCACCCTGCAGAGCTGTTCTTATGACAAGTAAAGCATTGGGATTGACTTTGAATGTGAAGGAATATAATGTATTGAAAGGCGAACACCTTACACCCGAATTCTTGAAGGTATATGAATAAAGATAAATATAGATATTGTAATGCAGTTAAATCCTCGTAATAACACAATTTATTTTAATTAAGTATATGTAATATGACAAAGTTTTGATTTTTCAGGCATCCTGTACTAAATTGTGTACTAATAATTTATATTGATATTTATATTTCAGCTAAATCCACAGCACACGTTACCGACATTGGAAGATGGCGAAGTAGTAGTTATAAATAGCCACGCTATCAATATGTATCTAGTAGAGAAGTATGGACAAGATGATACCTTATATCCTAAAGATATTGCAACGAGAGCACTCGTAAATCACCGTTTATTTTTCGATGAAGGGACGGTATTTAGTGTCTTATATGATACAATGGTAGGTAGAGTAAATTGGATATTACAAAAAAATAGCAGAAATGTTTATATATCTTTTCAGAAATACACAGTGGCGCGAAACTTGGGTGAAGAAAAGCACAGAATACCTGAGTTAAATAAAGATAGAGCAAAACTAGCATACGAGTACCTCGAAGCTTTCCTGGAGGGCAACACATGGGTGGCCGGAGGTACTGCTCCCACTATAGCCGATCTGCATTTGGCTACTACCGTAACAACTCTTGATGTTGTTATTCCTTTTGAGCAAAATAAACATCCAAACGTATTGCGTTGGCTCGAAAAATGTCGAGGTTTGCCATATTATAGCGAAAGCGGTTTAGAGGCCTACAAGAAAATAATCTTACCGCTTTTAGTAGATGCATGATTTTACTTAGTGTCTATGTTTTAATCCACAGAGTAATAAAGTAATTTAAAATGTTTTTGATGATTATGTTTCGTAATATCACGATGAAGAGCAAAACAGTGCAATACTGGGAGCGAATTATGCATGCCATAAATATCAAGATATGATGTTTTGCCAACATTTTTTCCAATGTTTTCAAAATTCCAATAACTAATGTAATTGGCATATTAATTTTAGTATTTTATTTGTTTGAAATTGTTAAGTTAATAAAGATTACGTTAAGATTTCAACAATTTAAAGAGATTGTTGATATTTATCTTAAAAAAGAAGTAACACTAAGCTTTTTTAATTAATCAATTGGTTAAAACAAAATATCATAATTCAAAACGGAAAGATATGCATTCGAAATAGAAGCTGAAGCTGAAAATCTATAACTTTTCTTGGAATTTCCGACCTAATTAATTGATGAAAAATTGTCCACAGCCAGGAATCGAATCTCCCGCTTTCCGGATGGGCATGCTAACCATTGCACTACGAGGGCCTATGCGGGGAACGTTCTCTCTTTAATACCTAGTTGTTATTTTATTTGTAAATATATCACAATATTTCGACAGACAATTTATTAATTAATTACGTCGGAAATTCCAATGAAAATTATAGATTTTCATAAGTTACCGACAGAAGCTGCGTGTGCGCAATATAGTAGACTGTATGAAACAAAAATTTTGATATTTATTTACTTCTGTTCAATTCACCGCATGAAGTCGAGTTGCGATGAAAGGGCCCTCTTTCTCGTGTGTATCTTGCCAAAAACTCGTAAACCGGAACGCCAATAACAACGTCATCCCACGAGATCCTCAACTCAACTCAATTGAACTGCGCGTTGCGCGTCGAGTCCACAGAAGTTTAAATTTTACTATTAAAACCGAACATTCCGGCTCACCGAAAAGGCTACGCCTTTTCCAAAGGCAACGGACACAATTTATTTAATGGTCGCTTAAGAACTTCGCCAGTTGTACGAACCTCGGTGACACGTGCAATTCCATCAGACCCGGGAAAAAGGGATACAATTCGGCCCAGGCGTCAATCAAGAGGGGGAAGCAAATTATCTTTAATTAACACTAATGTACCTAATTCAGGATTTGTATCCGATTTCAACCACTTACTTTGCTGTTGTATGCAAATATTCCTGAGACCAACGTATCCAGAAATCTTGATGGATTCTCTGAAGGAGTTGCCACCGATTTAAAAGATTCATATTTAAAGGTCGCAAATCACTATCAGGTATGGCAGATAAAGGCTCTAGAGTTAAAAAATGACTGGTGTCAATACGGACAAATCATTAGGATCAGAACTACATGGCGCTAAAGGACGTGAATTCAACACACTTTCTATTTGACATAGAACAGTATAAAACTCTTCGTATGTCAGTAACTGCTTGTCAGTAATGCGAACTAAATGAATTTTGACTGATTTAATGCCTGCCTCCCATATGCCACCGAAATGGGGTACAGAAGGCGGTATGAAGCGCCATTGAATAGATTCCGAGAAAGCAGCGGTTTTATATAACGAAAAAAGTTCCTTATTAGCGCTCACAAAATTAGTAGCATTATCGCTATACAAGTGACTAACGCGACCGCGTCGCGCAACAAAGCGCCTTAAAGCGACAATAAAAGCATCCGCCGTTAGACTGGATACAAGTTCCAAATGAATAGTCTTAATTGCCAAACAAACAAATAAACATATGTAAGCTTTGAATGTTTTGGTACCTCTTGTTTACCAAGGGTAATAAAAAACAGACGAGCAAAATTTAAATCACTATGTGAAAATGGTTTAACTTGCGACACGCGAGAAATGGGTAAATTGCCCATAAAAGGATGAAAAGAACGGGCCTGAACACGAAAAACATTTAATACACTGAGATAAAACATGGCGAATTGCACATTTCGATGATAAAATCCAAAAATTTTGTTGTAGCAAAAATTGCACAGTTTGCAAACCAGCATGGAGATACTTTAAATGCAACTCATGAATAATTAAGTATGTCAAGCGAGAAGCACGAGGTAATAAAAGCGGATATTTTTATCGTACGAAAGTAAAGAATGGTGGAGTCTACTACCAACCCGAATAAGACCTTGATCATCAAGAAAGATATTCAATTTTTGAAGTGGTTTAGGAAGGTTCCGATGGGTCTGAAGTTGAGCAATTTCCTGTTTAAAGTACCTATATTGTTCAAATTTAACTAACACTAATAACGCGGATTGTATTCTTGGTATGAAAAGTTGCGATTTACAATTATTTATAAATCGCAAAATACAAATGAGGATGCTTTGGATTTGTTTAAGAGAGGAATGGTCATCCAATAACGATTTTATCAGATTAGGTTATTCTGTATTTGTAACGAATGCGTTCAATTTTTGTTCTACAAAAGCTTCAGAAGAGACACTTCTTTCAATAAAAGGAGAATTTTCAAAATTTCTTCGAAGAAAGTTGGGACCGGCCCACCATAAGGAATCATTAACAAGGTCAGAAGGAAAAGACAACATCTGCAGGATTTTCCGTGGACAAAACATGATACCAACAGGAAGGTTCTATTTTTTTCTGAATCATAGTGACACGGTTACTTATGAAAGTTTTCCAGCGACTGGGATGCGACTTTATCCAATACAAAACTATACGAGAATCTGACCAAGCGCAAACTTTGCGAATAGTAACTACATTCTTTAATGAACCAAGAATAAACGCAATTAATTCTGATAAAAGTACAGCAGCACATAATTCCAAACGAGGAACAGTAACTGTTTTCAAAGGAGCTACGCGGGATTTAGCACAAATAAGATATGTAGTATTCAAGACTAGCATCACAAAAACCATGAAGTTCAACATCTAACTTGCAACCTAGATCAATAAAACGAGGAACATGTAAATTAGAGAGCGAATACAATTCCATTCCAATCCATTGCGAAGACAATTCAACAGGCGGCTCATCATCCCAACCAATGCCTAATAACAAAAACGTTGGATTAGGAACTTCACCAAAAATATAACAGGAGTCAAAAAACCAATAGGATCGAAAATACGGGCCAGCTCAGAAAGAATATGACGTTTAGTACATGGTTGTCTTGAAGATCTACTTTGTAGGTAAAAGTAAGTCCAAAATCTTTGTTATCCCATTCACGTCAAGGGAAAGAGATGGCGGATCAACAATATTAATAGGCAATTCACTCAGCACTTCTGAGCAAATTAGCAAGCTCAGATTGCAAAGATATCGCATCCGAAACTGTAGAACTACCAGTGACAATATCATCGACATACGTGTCAGACAACAAAACTTACGCGGCTCTAAGAAAATTAGACACCTCTCGCTGCGTTAATTCCTGCAAGATGCGAAGAGTAAGATAAGGAGCGGAGAACACACCATATGTGACGAAATATGTAAACGAAATTCTGATATTGGCGAAGAAGTTGAAAACCTCCATAAAATACGTTAGTAATCTTGAGGGTTTGATGTAACTAAAATTTGCCGATACATTTTCTTAATATCAGCGATAAGTGCAATTTTATGTAAACGAAAATGTAATAAAATTTGGACAATATCCTTTTGCAATTTAGGACCAGTTAACAAGGTGTCATTAAGAGAATTAGAAGTAGCGCTCCTGGCAGAGGCGTTAAATACAACTCGAAGTTTAGTTGTTGAGCTATCAGGCTTAAAAACGCAATGATGGCGAATATAAAATGTTTTAGGTGGGGGCACAGGGTCATTCGGAAGTTCTATGTGACCTAATATTAAATAATCATTCAAGAAAGTAGAATATTCAGAATAAAGTTGAGGTTTTTCTAGTAATCTACGCTCCAAAGATAGAAATCGTTTTAAAGTAAGCTCTCGGCTTGTTGGAAAAGTGGGTTCACCATCACGAAAAGGTAAATTATCAGTAAAACGACCATTTAGATCTCTACAAACTGATTGGGTATACATTTCTTCGGATAGTTTGTCTTCAGGATCAAGGGAAAAATGTTGGAGAATGACTATTACTCCGAGAACAAACTTGTATTGCAACAAAATTAAGTTTCTCCAAATTTCCTACTCATTGGTAATGGATTAACGTAAAAGGTGTTTAAGAAAGCTTAACTAATATTTTTTGTTCGTCTTGTATATTTCACAGTAATTGTAGAACTTTTGGAAACATGCTTTCGTATAAAGATTTATTTTTGTATTATCAAAATATTGAAAAATCTCGCACTAACGCTCCACGTTGTGCGATCAGTGATTGTATCCCAATATACTGTTATTCTCTTGTATTCGCTAATGAAATGGTGAATAGCTTCAATTCATATTACATAAGTATGGGTAATCATAATACCCAAGGTACTAGAGACACAGGCGATGTATTCATGAATGATAGGTCTATGGTATATGGTCAATATATACAACGTTGATCCTGTTGAAATTACCAACGAAATTAATAAAGAGTTGTGCAGATTTACTTTGTACTCCAATCGCAAACATGATTAACCTTTCCTTCGAAACTGGTATATATCCCGACAATTTAAAAATAGTTACTATAACACATATCTACAAAAGTGGCGATGAAACAGATATTGGGAATTATAGGCTCATTGCACTAATATCTATTATAGCAAAAGTACTGGAAAAAGCCATTTTGTTGAGATTAATAACGTTCACTGAATCCTGCAATCTTTTAACTCCATTCCAAAATGCTTATATACAAGGAAGATCAACTATCACAGCCACTTACATAGCAATCACTAAAATAACACAAGCAATATCGGAGAAGAAAGGAGTAGCCGGAGTTTTCCTAGATTTGGCAAAAGCATTTGACAGCGTAGATCATAACATCTTACTCGAAAAGCTAGAAAGAATGGGTTTTAGAGGAATAGTTCACACCCTACTGACATCCTACTTAACAAATAGAAGCCAATGCGTACAAGTGAACTATAACGGAGAGAAATATCAATCGCAATGGCTACAAAACCAACAAGGCATCTTGCAGGGTTCGATATTAGGAGCATTTCTATTTATGCTATATATGAATGACCTACCAGAAGTAACGCAGCATTACCTCACCATGTATGCAGATGACACGTCAATCATTATAAAAGAAAAAGACAATGATATATTGGGAAAGGAAATTGTTGAAGTTCTCGGTAAAACAAATAACTGGTTTAGCCAAAATAACTTAAGGCTTAATGCAAACAAAATAAATCTAGTAAAATTCTCCTTAAAGAAGAACGATAATATATCAATAAGCTTTGAAAATCAGCAAATAACATCAATAAATAATGCAAAGTTTTTGGGTTTGATCCTTGACAGCGCACTATCTTGGAAAGACCAAATTATCCGGAATGACATATGCACTGCGAACGATATCCTCCGAAGTTCACGTTTAAGCAGCGTTGTCAGCTTATCACGCATATGTAGGGTCCCGGCTATCATATGGCATCATCTTCTGGGGAAATTCCGTGGATGCTGACAGGGTCTTCATCCTCCAGAAGTCGTGTCTAAGAAGCATCTTCAATCTGAAAAAGAGGGGATGTAGGAGTGCATTTAGAGAGAACCGTATACTTACCTTGCCTGCATTGTATATTTATGAATGTGCGTGTTTCGCGAAAAAACATTACAATGAAATCCTTGCCAAATACGAAGCTAACCATATCTACAACACTCGGGAATGCCAAAAAGCAACTCTTCGCGTACCGCAAACAACATATGCGCGCATACATAAAGGTGTAGTGACGCAAGTTTTAAAAATTTATAATAAACTGCCGTATGAATTTAAGACATACACACTTAAAGATTAAAAAAAAATCTTAAAGAACTTCTGATTCGAGAATGTTTGTATCATCCAAATGAATTCTTTTTATGAACTCCATAATTTGATTAGTAATTTGTCAAGCATAGCTTTTGTTTTCTTTTTCTATTTGTACTTAGTTGGTACCCATTGTTTCTGTTGACATGTTTCATACTTATTGTATACTATGAAATAAAGGTTTGTTATTATTATTATGCGTAATGCTTTTCATTCTCTTACTTTTAGATTAAGTTAAAAAAAAACTAGTATACTAGATTACATTCTCTAGGAGCCCATTTCATCCTAACATAAGTTGATGGATATAGTAGATGGTACGCTTTGTAACAACTATTGCGAATTCACCTCATGCAAAATTATATATTTACCACGTATAGTAGGTAGTTAATATGAAGTGAGTTGGACGAGCAAGATTACTCCTATCGTTACTTGTTTGTAAAGTAAATCAAGGTTGTGAATTGTTTTAATTCGAGATAGCCATATTTTATTATTACTCTTATGACACAGCAATATCTATGTAGCAGTAGCATATATCCGTTATCAGTTCGATTATCTCCAATGTTTTGTTAATCTTTTTATTTATAAATGTGTATTTTTCTTGTGTTTGTATATTAATTTACACATAATATTATTACCAGATATTTGAGATATCACTGGATTTTTTAAATTTGTTTAATTAATTCGTTTTTATGTCACTTTTACGTCGTAAGATAATCAGAACGTTGACTCTTTTTCCGAATATGCTAAACGACACAAAATAGTTTTTAGAGAAAATAGTTATTTAGTTGAATATTCTATTTCGTTGACTTGTTTCAAGAATTACACTTGGAAAGTATTTGAATAAGTTAGTGGCTAACATTAAAAATTGAAAACATGCACTTCGGAGTCTTAAGGTGTTTTTACACGAGTAATCAAAATTGCTGAATTTGCAATTCCTGGCGAATTTGACGTCACGGCGATATTTATCAATACAGAGCAACAGTACATACAGAACAATTATTGCTCTATTGCTTGCTAAATCTTATCAAGCCATATGGATCAATATGCATGAATTGGACGATGTGTTTTTTAAGCAGATCATGAACAATATATTCAGCAAGAACACGGAAAGGCGTCAGCCCAAGCAAGCTGCTCAAAAAAATTAAAAATGTGGAAGCTATTGACTTTCAAACAAATTTGTCGTCACCAAATATTACAACAAACGATGCTTATTACCGAAGCTAACTACCCTTCTACTCTTTTACCGTTTATGTATTGTCGACTGGGTATAGTTTATTTCAAATTATAAGAATATAACTGTAGACTTACAAGGGCTTTAATACTTTTATTGCACCTTCTGTGACGATAATAACCTGGCAATGCATATTGAATCTAGGGGCCGTATTGACTATAAATTACGGCCCTATAAGATATATGTTTATGTATATATATTTTACAAACAGTATAAATTTACATAGTAAGCAATTCGATGTTACAAGTAATTAAAGAATTTACATATTAAATGAGATTCAAATGTACAAACAGATAGTTACGCATATCACATATCATAATTCCATTTCTATTCAATTCACTTAAATTTTGTCATTACGGTCCTCAGCAGTTTGTTTGCGTATCCAGGTAGTTATTACCGCAGGTGGTGCAATAACAGCATTTAAGCCGTTCAAAGTTATATTCTTATAATTTGAAATAAACTATACACGATACTTTATACTTACGCAGAAACTGTTAGCAGAAAAGCCGCGGACGAAGTGCATACTTTTTGTGATTCGCGTTGTGGACAAAATAAAAATTATACACTTTTCCGATTTCTTCACTTCCTTCGTCATCCTGCATCAAACGAAACAACTTTGTAAAGTAAAGATAACTTTTCTTGTTCGTGGACACAGCTAGATGGAATGCGATCGCTACATGGAATTAATTACCCCAAAAGCTCAAGACGAGCTATAGCTACATTGGAATGAAGAAATAAAAAGTGTGAGGCTCAAACCTAGCGCCTTAAACTAGTCACTTTGAAAAGCATTATGTAGCAGAATACCTGTGTAGAAGTAGGCCAATAAAAGAACTTTTCATTAATAGGAATAAGCCTAGATTTACAATGTATAGAGAGACTTACAATGGCATTACTACCGCAATAGTAGTTGTCCTAGTAAAAGATAAAATGTTTGCTCAAAATCTTTCTAATGGACGATTTTAAGTGCCAGAATTAAAGTATAGTGAGAAGCTACCGATATCACCCAGGAAATTCTAACATTTACAATAATTGAAGTGCCTCTACGCCATCGAAGCACAGGCATGTTATTCCAGGCTACCACATCATACTACCGCTGAAGAATCTGATTCATCGAAACTGTTGTTTTAAAAAAAAATATGTTTCGTTCTGATTTCGTAATATATCACGGTTATCTAAAAAATCGTTCTTTTTCAAAGTATATACCGCCTAGGAAACCAATTTTCTTCGGTGCCTAACGCAATGTCAACAAGAAACGGAGCAATTTTTGAACACTTGATTTAATTTATTGATATAGATCATTCCTTAGAAATTCTACCTTTTTTGTGTATCGAGCAAAATGTTCTTTGTTATTTATTGGTTGTTCATATAATAGTTCCAGCTATTATTTTTATTGGGTAAACGATACACTTACACGATTTAAATTTAGTCTCCTAGTTTAGATAGAAACATTTGAGGAGTAACAAACGGTTGTTTACTTTCTCGCTCAGTGCTTTTACTTCAAACATTTGTTTTTTGTTTTAAGCATCCAAGAGAATTTTTTAGCGGAATCGCAGTTATTTATTTTATGATTCTGTAATACGTTACTTTTAGTTTAGAGGTCGTAGATATTTTAAAGTTAATTAATTTATTAATTAAACTCAGATTTTCCCTATTATGTGACTTATAAGAATAAATATTTTCTTAGATCTCGAACTGGAATAAAGCATAGCGATACACTCGATGCGATTAACTAGTCGCGACTACTTTGTATGCCGATCGCAAATCGCAATTTAACTTATTAACTGATGAATATGGTGACGGAAGGGGCGCAGTACCGCAGTTACAATTCGATAACTGAGTACGTTTAATACAGGGTTCGGCAAAAGTAACTGACACATTTTCAAAGGTCACCGTTCGGTGAGTAGAGGCGGTACGGTGGTGGGGAGCGTCGAATTGGAGAGGAGGTAACATGTCATTTTCAGTCGTCATCACGAACACGATTTTGCTATGGGTCAACAACTTTTTAGTGGATTACCACTGAAAAAAAAACAATATGGACGACCTTGGACTGCCAGAACTCCTGAACATGTTTAAGCGGTAAGAGCGTCTATTGAACAATCTCGACGCTGCTCGGCACGCAAACACGCTGCTGAGCTTGGGCTTTCTGACCGCAGTGTACGAAGAATTCTCAACACAGAATTCAAAATGCATCCTGACAAAATGATGTTGCCACATGAACTCAAGGAGAGAGACTGGGAAAGCCGCAGAGCAGAGTGTCTGGAAATTCAACAACATATCCCTCGTGCAGCTTCTGTGTTACTCAGCGATTAGGCACATTTTCACTTGTGTGGCAGTGTTAATAAGCAAAATTTTAGATACTTGGCAGAGAACAATCCTCGTCAATTGCATGAACGACCCTTGCATAGCTCTGAGGTGACTGTATGGTGTGCGATTGCAGATTTCGACATTTGGAGCCCGTACATTTTTGAACAAGACAATGTTATAGTGACTGTGAACTCGGATCGATATTGTGAGATGTTGGAGACCTTCTTAAGGCCCAAACTGGATGAACTTGACAATATGGACAATGTTTGGTTTCAACAGGATGGGGCAACAGCCCACACTGCTCGCCATACAATGGGGATTTTGAGGGAGATGTTCTCCGGTCGTTTGATTTCGTTGCGAGGTGACATTGATTGGCTTACCTGGTCACCCGACTTGAACCCATCATCGCCCTCGCACTATTGACCAACTAAAATAAGCAATTCGACAGGAAGTGGCAGCCATTCCACAGGAAATGATCAGCCGGAGACAACTTTCGTGAACGCCTTCATCAATGTGTACGTGACAACGGCACCCACTTAACTGTCATTACTTTTAAGACTAATAAATTACTGTAACCAAAATAGCATTTTATGTACTTTCAGATGAGAATAAAAAAAATTATATACAATGTTTGGATTTTATTTAGCTTTGAATTGTGTCAGTTACTTTTGTCACACCCTGTACATTGCGTTAGGCACGGAAAAAATTGGTTTCCTGGATGGTATATAGAGTATATCCATAGTTCCTTTTTCAGCTTTGTGGTACCCCTCACTGAAACGTATCCACATATTGAACCTAAACTTAAAACAATTTGAATGTACAATATAATTACGGCAACGTAAAATGCTGACACTGGTTCGGAGAACATTGTTAATAATAAACAACAAATAAGCTGGATGAGAGAATTTGGAATCTACCTTCTGCTTTGGTTTAATTTATTCCTTATAATCGAATTTAGTTGGAGAATTTATGTAACTTCAGTTAGATTCGTGTTTGATTAGTAAACAAAATTTACACTTTATGCATGAACTAAATCATCATAATTTTTTTAATTAAATTCATCTTTAAACAATATTTAGTTTGGCATGTATTTCTTAAATTTTATCGTTACGGGCCTTATTCTTCTATTTACATGTAAAATAATCCGTGTAAGCCTGTCTATTTCATTCACACCAGAGGGCTCAATAAAATTATTTAGAAGTTATTTTCTAATAATTTGAAATAAACTATACCTACTTCTTAAAAGTCGGCTAATGAACAAAATGTCCATGTATTATTACTTCCTAACTTGGAGTATACTGCAACAACGTATATTATTTTGTTATGCCTTTTATAATAAATATTAATTATAAGAATAGAATAGATGTCTTATGTTAATGTAGGTACAATACATTCAATATACAAACATTGCGCATACATGCACATATAAGAAAATTATTGCAACTCATTGTTTAAGTATCCAGGTAGGGGTTTTAATCGATTATATTATCTACTACTCAATTTTAGGAGATAAAATTGCGTCCGAGTGCAACAGTGTAAGTAGTTACTTTTTATACAAGATAACTGAATACACTGTGGAGAAATGGCACCAACTTTGCATTCTATAGAAATAAGTCCACCCTGCAGAGCTGTTCTTATGACAAGTAAAGCTTTGGAATTGCCTTTGAATGTGAAGGAACATAATGTGTTGAAAGGAGAACACCTTACACCGGAATTCTTGAAGGTATATGAATAAAGATAAATACATATTGTAATGGAGCTAAACACTATAATGTATATAACACAATATATTTTAATTTACTGTATGTAAATATTACAAATTTTTGATTTTCCAGGTATTCTGCATTAAATTGTGTACTAACAATTTATCTTGATGTGAATAATTTTAGCTAAATCCACAGCATACGGTACCGACTTTGGAAGATGGTGAAGTGGTACTTATAAATAGCCATGCTATCAACATGTATTTAGTAGAGAAATATGGACAAGATGATACCTTATATCCTAAAGATATTACAACAAGGGCACTTGTAAATCAACGATTGTTTTTCGATGAAGGAACTGTATTTAGTGTCCTCTGTGATACAATGGTAAGTAAAACAAATTAAATATTACCAAAAAATAGCAGAAATGTTTCTGTGTCTTTTCAGAGATACACAGTGGTGCGAAACTTAGGTGAAGAAAAGCATAGAATACCTGAGCTAAATAAAGTTAAAGCAAAAGTAGCATACGGATTCCTCGAAGCTTTCCTGGAAGGCAACACATGGGTGGCCGGAGGTACTGTTCCAACTATAGCCGATCTGCATTTGGCTACTACCGTAACAACTCTTGATGTTCTCATTCCCTTTGAGCAAAATAAGCATCCAAATATATTGCGTTGGCTTGAAAGTTGTCGAGGTTTACCATACTACAGCGAAAGCGGGTTAGAAGCCTTTAAGAAAATAATCTTACCGCTTTTAGCAGAGGGATGATTTTACTTAGTGCTTATGTTTTAATCCACATAGTAATATAGTAATTAAAAATGTTTTTGCTGTTTATGTTTCGTAATATCACAATTAAGAGCAAAGCAGTGCAATACTAGATATGAATTACGCATGCCATAAAAATCAAGATATGGTAACTCATGGTATGGTGGAATCATTCCCGGCAAACATAATGCGAACAGAGAGAAGAGAGCACTAGCACGCGAACATGTTTCTGTCTACTCAGTGTCATCAGCGTGGCTGTGAGTACTTTCACTCAGCTATCTGCGTTATGTCTACCTCTCGGTTTATGCCACCAATGTCCACAACAGCACTGAAAATATCTCCCGGCGCCCCCTAGCGCCAAGAAACACAGTAATGCCGTCCTAGACCGTGGTGACACACACCGGAGTACAGATACCTGCCACCTATCGAGCAAATCATCAGCTTGAGGGATCATTTGCATGTGCAGTTGTCGAACGCTTAGGCGCAACGATCCCTTGTGTTCAGTAGCCCATGAGTTGCTCGATAGGTGGTTGGCATTTGTAATCCGGTGTGTGTCGCCACGGTCTAGGATGGCATGATTGTGTTTCTTGGCACTAAGGGGCGCCGGGAGATATTTTCAGTGCTGTTGTGGACATTGGGGGCATAAACCCGGAGGTAGACATAATGCAGACAGCAGAGTGAGAATACTCAGAGCCGCGCTGATGACACCGGGTAGGCAGAAACAAGTCCGCGTGCTAGTGCTCTCTTCTCTCTGTTCGCATTATGTTTACCGGGAATGATTCCGCCAATACCATGAACTATATTAGCATTATTTTTGGTTTTGTTATTGGGCATTTTTTTCATGTGTATCAAGGTATGATGTTTTGTCAACAATTTTTTGTTGAAATTGTTAACGTAATCTTTAAATTGTTGATATCCATATGAACCTTAAAAAGGAAGTAAGATTAAGCTTTTTTAATTAAATGAAGGAATTCCCTCGTCTACATTGCGATGCACTTTATTATACCAATGATCTTGAATCCCATGTTGATGGAATATAAACTTGTTAGAGTCCTCTGTTAGTGGACGAATAGCCACAACTGCAGTATATCCAGGTATGTCACAGTTTTTCGTTGAACAAAATGGGCCCAAGGGATTTGTAATAGAGATTACACAGAAAACATTTTTTTGCGATGTGCGATTTTATATCATGTCTATATCATACTTTATGGACATTTAGTTTTTTTTTAAAGCCGACGATTCGTTAGCAAAATTGTGAATTTGAGATATTTAAAAATTACGTTAAGTTCGCAACAGGATTGGTTTTCATCTAAGAAGTCCGTTAACGCTCTCTTTTATTTGTAATTTAACACGTTCAAGGAATGAAGTGAATTATAAATTAAAAAAAATTGGGCTCAACAACAAAATACTGTTTTTTACATAACATAAACCCCTATTCTAAGTGGTGTCGTATTATGAAATATCATACTGTTGAACTTTTTTCCCTTAGTTTTATTCTAAGCGGAAAATTCTAGTCAAAAATCAGGGGGTGGTAAAAATGATGTCATGTAAGGTACACGATTTTGTTAACAAATTTTTACTCTGAAAAATTTATTTAATATATTTTAACACTCTAGGCGCGGAAGCGAGTGTAAAACAGATTACACAAGAATTTTACTCTGAGTCAATAATATTTTACTTAATGTTAATTTTACACTCCTGCAATTTGATTCGCTCTTTTGAAAATAAGAAACTACATACATTCAGTGTGGAAAGGGTCGATATTATCTAAATTGATTTTGATTATCTTAAGTAACGCCTCTATTTTGTAACTGGCTTTACATGTTACTGCTTCAATAATGATAGCAAGGACTGTAGGGTAGTATGGCAAACAACACAGAGTATCGGCACGCTCCTCACCACACAAAATATTAATTCGGAACAGCTGTTTCAAAGGCGAATAAATCTGATCAGATTTATTCGGTAATCCGGTTGAGAATGGAGGCCCATAGAGCCTTTGAAACAGCTGTTCCGAATTAATTAATATTTTGTGTGGTAAGGAGTCTGCCGATACTCTGTGTTGTTTGTCATGTTACTGCTTATTCATTGACCATCATTGCTAGATCTACGCTGCAGTTGTAACAGTCCTTTATTGTTATCTATCAGATTTAACAGCGCATTGTTAAGGTGTTGATTTAAGATTAGGTGTAGAAAATATCGATTATATTTAAACTAAAACATTAAGTGAATTTTTTAACGTAAAATGCGACGACTAGATATCTTCTTTTTGGGTAGTTTATTTATGCGGAATATCTAGATTGCTATTTCTTAATTTGCGACAAATATGGTATGTGTAGTATATTTGCAATATCGTTTATGGATAAAATATAGTTGTACTATGTTTCAATAAAAATAGTTAAACGCTAAATTTATTTCTATTTTTCTACCTGAAAATGCCCCCACATGTTTACACCCAAAAACATCATATTCACACTAAATATATACAATATACACAGTAAAGTGTAAATTTTGTTTTTGTATTATCAATAATATTGAAGAATCTCACACTAGCGTTCCACCCTGTGTGACCAGTAGTTGTACTCCAGTATACTGTTATTCTGTTGTATATATAGTATTTGCCATCTCTTACTTTTGGATTAAGTTAACAAAAAACTGATATACTAGATTACATTCTCTAAGATCCCATTTCATCAGAACATAAGTTGATGAGTATAGTAGATGGTCCACTTTGTAGTCACAATTTTGAAATATTCTTTAGTATAATTTCGAGACAAACAAAGCAAAACAAAAATAACCAAGGATCGAGAAAGAAAAGGATGATCAATTAAAGAAATAAACTAGGGGTATAATACATAGCTAAAGTCTGGCGCGATGGTCTTCTGACAGCGATTGGATCCTTACTGATTCTGACTCATTCCCGTCGCGCGACTCCCTGCTCTTATACCTCCATAGCGAGCACATGTTGCAACAGTGTCAATATATTTTAGCGGTTCACTTTATTACGGACCGCAGTATATATGTAGCACTAACATAATCCGTTATCAGTTCGATTATTTCTAATATTATGCTAACTTTTTTATTTGTAAACGTGTATTTATCTTGTGTTTGTACGAGGGTAAGTCAAATATTATCTACACTTTCGCCATAACAAACTTTGAAGGTTGTCGTAGTGGCAGCCGCTTGCGCGTTGAGTTGGCGCCTCTGTGGTCATGTGTGCGGAATTTAATCACGATCGCCTCATTTGTCTGCTAGCTGCAATAGCATAAGCATGTCAGCTCCGCTATTAGTTTGCACCAAAGGGGAACAACGAGCAGTGATCCGATTTTTGTGGTCAGAGGGTGTGAAAGTTGCCGAAATTCACCGAAAACTTTTGTCACAATACGGGGATATCTCGTAAAAGCGTTTTTATGTGAATCGAAATGTTTCAAAGTAGCCGCACGAGAGTAATACAAAAAGAGGGAGCTGGACGGCCGTCAACCTCAACTGCCGACCACAACATTCAGAAAGCTCGATAGATGGTTACAGCAAATAGGCGAGTTACCATAGATGAGGTTGCATCTTCTTTAAACATCAGTCACGGTTCTGCCTATCCAATTATCCACGATGAGAGGTCGTCGATTTGCCTCAGACACAGACGTTCGGGATGCGGTGCAAAAGTGGCTTTACGACCAACCGAAAACCTTCTACCAAGAAGGCATACGGAAGCTTATGGCTCGCTGGACCAAGTGCATTGCTAAAGCTGGAGACTAATTCCAAAAATAATGTGTCTGTTGTACACCTATCTTTGTTTAATACAGTTGTAGAACTAAAAGTGTAAGTGATTTTTGACTTACTCTCGTATATCAATTTACACCAACTGTCACCAGATATTTGTGATGTTGGATTTTAAAAATTTGTTTAATTAATTCTTTATGTAACTTTGACATCGTAAGTTATTGAAAACTTTGACAATTGTCTCTTTTTGCGAGTATGCTAAATTACACAAAATAATCTTTAGAGAAAATGATTGTTTATAGTTGAACATTCTGTTTCAAGGATTTTATTTCGAAAGAATTTCAATAAGTTAGTGGCTAACATCAAAAGTGTTGAGGAAAACATGCACTTCGGAGTCTTAAGGTGTTTTTACACAAGGTAATAAAAATTGCTAACTTTGCAATAATTGTTGGCAATTTTGACGTCGCGGCAGCAATACAGAGCAACAGTACATACAGAACAGCTGTTGCTCTATTGCTTGCCAAATCTTATCGATGGATCAATATGCATCAACTGTCTTCATACACGGTCAATTCGATCGATTCAGTTTACTTCAATTTTTACTATGTTGTCGCCGCTGCTAATGCTTTTATTATAATGCATTTAAATATTAAACGAAAAAAGAAAAGAAAGACGAATATGGATACCATCACATTTGCAGATGGCATCAACTTTCGACGTTGTGTAAATTTCAAACTCTGTGCCGAAAGCTTTCCATTCATCTTTCTTTAAATTTCTATTTTTATATTCCCAGCTCCTGTTGTCCCACAATCACCGCCGCAAATGCATCGATAAAATTTATAATTTTTTCGTTACTCCATGAAGATAACATTTTGAACAAAGCAACAGATGGTAAATGCGAAACATGTTTACGACTACCAAAGACAACATAGTCATTTGCGCACGCCGCGGTAAAGTGAAACGTAGATATTGAGATGTTTTCTAAATTGAAATATCAAATTAAATGATAAGTCCTATTTATTATTTTCAATGCTCCGTTTACAAAATAATTTTGACTTACTCTCAGTATAGTGTGTTAGTGTATCGTTTGAAGTTTTAAATTGGAAAATGCCGAAAAATGTCTGTTAGAAAAATATTTTCCGTCTGTCCACTTGTTTGCTCGTCGTCACAGGAATTTCAATCCAACGACTTGATACTTTTGTAGTTGGCCTAACGACGATCATTTTCGATGTTGTAGATGACGTGAATTTTGATTACTAGATTCCATATAATGTGTGTTGCGCATATATTTTGTCTGTTTTTTACAAAAATATTTTCAAGATGTAAATTATTGAAAATAACTTGTGATTTTGATTATCCCACATAAAGTAATATTAATGGAGTATTTTTTAAGAAATAAAGAATTGACAATATAAATTATCAAAATGACAGAATTTGAATAGTAACTAAAAATAATTCGAATTCTGCAAGTATTAAATTAAATGTTGATATTTAACGAATATTCAAATTAAAATATAAAAATGAATGAATTCAGGTGTAAGTGCACGCAGTTCACCCTAATATCCCACTAGAATATAAAGTAAACGTGATAGAAACAAATATTGCGACGAATTTTCCAAATCAGTAGATATATGACAACATGTAGTCGGCGATACAAACAATGTGGAGCAACACGCAAATACATTTCCGAAATAATCGCCGAAATTGGCATGATGTTGCTCCATAGTGCTCCATTATTCGCTCTACTATTTCTAGCAACTATCGCTGATCAACTAATTGGTGTAAAAATTGCACATATAAGAACACTTTTAGTAATTTAAGGCCTCTATAAAATTTTGTTGTTACTGTAGGGAAAAAAGTATTTACTAGACATGGTATTGGTGGAATCATTCCCGGCAAAAACAGTGTAGCAAGGGAAATGGCACTAACATACGGACATGTTTCTGCCTACCCGGCGTCATCAGCGTGATTTCGGGCACAATTTTCTGCTGCATACAATTGCGTTTGCCTCTCAGTTTATGTTACTAATCTCCAAAAACAGCACTGAATATGTCTCCCGGCGACACCTAGCGCCAAGGGACAGTCATGCCGTCCCAGATGTCCACCACCTATCGGGCACTAGGTGTCGCCAGGAGACATATTCAGTGCTGTTTTTGGAGATTAGCAACTTAAACTGAGGGGCAAACCCAATTGCATGCAGCAGAAAATTGTGCTGATGACGCCGGATAGGCAGAAATATACCCGTATGTTGGTGCTATTTTCTATGCTACATTGTTTTTGCCGGGAATAAATCCACCAATACCATGAACTATATTAACATTAATTTTTGGTTATTGTTACTAGGCATTTTTGTCATGTGTATCACTAGACACAATATTGCCGACGTAGTTCTATAAGAATTTATATTTGAATTTTTGGTTAAAGTTTTCATCGGTGATTCCTTCATCTACTGTTTATAAAAACTTCTAATTTCCGTATTAAAACATGTTACATCGATACTAATTAGCGCTGCTGCTTTTAGTACTTTATACGATTACTCCAATATTCGCAGCAAATGACAAGTCCTAGTGAATATATAATAATCTTTATAGGTCCATCACCTGAGTGTCAAATGTAGTAGCTCCCGCCTTATGGCGAAATTAAAAATGCTTGACTTCCGTTGCGTAAATTTATTATCAAAAGCAACTGATAGATAAGATGTATAAACAATTTAAGAAGTCAAATGTTATCCGTGAATTACATCACGTACTTCTTATACGGTTTATCCTAAGTGGTCCGTTACGCTTCGTAATTTGGTAATGACCATCATGTAGTAGCATTCACAGTTTATCATCTATTTCCGGCATCTGAGAGTTGATATTCTTCTTGCTTTTTATCGGAGTACTTGGCTAAGATATATTACATGCAACCAATGAATTAGTAATACAGTAATAAGATCAAAAATAGCTACTAAAACAGGAACGAATAATCGATAAGAAATTGGTCGCGAAAAGACAACCTTGACCAATAAAATTATTAACAAAAAAATGAAATGCTCTGTAAATTACTCTAAAAGGGCATGCAAACAAATCCAAAAATCAAAATCGTTTACACAAACGTGTTGCTTCAACATTTGAAGGGTACGGCGAAAAAAATGAATGCTCAAACAACATTTTTTTTTAAAGGAAGTAATTACTTAGTTAGCAAATGTTGAATATTACTATACATACAATTTGTATAGGCTGAAAAGGATGAGTACGACGAGTTGCCTTGCTTTTAAGATTTATAGCTCTGGGAAAAAAGGATGAAGATTCACTCCATCAAGAGAGCAAGCGTGGAAAAAGAACCCATAATGATCATTCAGTTAAGGAGGTTGGAAACAAAACATGAACTACATTTTTGGCAAACAAATACATTTTCTATGCGAAAGCGAAACGATGTTTGTTACCGACGCCAACTATCTTTCTACTCTTTTACCGTTCATGTATTGCCGACTGGGGACACGACATTTTACACTTACATGAAAACTGCTAGCGGAAAAGCCGCGGACGAAGTTTGTTCGATGCTATTTCACTACCTACCTGTTTGAGTATTTGCCTGAAAGCGTACAAGAATGCATTTTTTTGTGATTCGTGTTGTGAATCACTTCCTTGTGCATAAAACGAAACGACTTTGCAAAGTAAAGGTATCCTTTCTTGTTCATGGACACAGATATATGGAATGCGATCGCAGTATGGAATTAATTACCCAAAAAACGCAAGTCGAGCTACCACTACATTAGAATAAAGAAACAAAAAGTGCAAGGTCCATACTTAACTCTTTTAAACGAGGGTAGCGTCTTAAGTTTTTACAAACGACCACTAGACGGCTGTATTGAGATTTGACATTACGGTTTTCGTAAAACTTGACATTGGTTATTGTTGAAGCAGTGAAATCAGCCGAGTAGTTTGTTCACAGTGAGCGCTTAAAAAGAGCAATTTTGTGAAAAAATGGAAATCTCACGTGAAAGCTTTCCTTGGATGATTTTTTACGATTTTAGTAAGGGCCTAACACAACAACAATGCCTCGAATAGCTTCTTTCAACTTTTGGTAATGAAGCACCATCAGAAAAGACTGTTTACAAATGGTATGCAGAATTTCATCGTAGTTGTGCTTCCGTCAGTGATGAATTTTGTAATGATCGACCAAAATCGGTTTTTGTTCCAAAAAACATCGATGCTGTGCACAACTTGATTGAAGGGGCTTCCTTAAGCATCGAAGACTGTAGTGCATTCAATTTTGCATGAACATTTAGGTGTGAAAATAATCAGTTCCCGATGGATTACGTATAATTTGACCCAAGCACAAAAAAAGACTCGTGTCGATTGATGTAAGGAAATGCTCAAAAGATTCGACAGCGGAACTTCGAAATCCGTATACAACATCGTACCGGGGATAAAATCGTACGAGCCGGAAACTAAGTAACTGTTTGAATGTTCCCAGATGAGCCGAATCCAACAAAAGTTGTTCATTCACGAAGCATTTCCAAGAAAATGATTACTTGTTTCTTTCGTTGTACTGGACATGTCGCAAGCATTGCTTTGAATGGTAAACAACAATTTGTTTGCCGAAAGTCATCAATGAAATCAGAAAAAATAATCAACAACGTGGCACCATCCTTCATCATGACTATGCCATCTCTCACACAGCTCAACAAATAAAACAATTGATTATTGGAAGGAGAAAAACATCGAATGAATGTTACATTGCCCGTATTCATGTGATTTATCGCCTAACAACTTCTTTTGTTCCCCAATGTCAAACGAAAAAATATATGGACAACGGTTTTTATCACCTCAAGAAGCTATTGAAGCCTTCAAAAACCACTTTTTGGAGATACCATCTTAAAAGTGGAAAAAATGTTTCGAGAATTGGTTCGAATGCATGCAAAAGTGTATGCGAAATTAATAATCTTAATGGCGAATACTTTGAAAAACATTAAAACGGTTTGTGTCAAAAAAATTCTTTTCTTTCAATCTTTTTGAAAAAGCTTGAAAGGTACCCCTCGTACTAGTTGATTGTGAAGATGAAGCAATTTGCGGCCTTTGACAAATCAACCTGAAAAGCTCTGTCACGGCCGCATGAATAAAAGCCACACGTGCATAAACGCCCTAAATGCGACATTAAGACCTGTGTATGCAAAGCTTTTTCCGAGGAGCTTTTAGAAAACAGTTTTTTTTTCAACAAGATAGTGCTCCTTGTGACAGAGCTCGAGAAACTAAAGATTGAACACACGAAAATGAATTCCATCTTCAGCACTGCCCAATCTTCAGACCTAAATCCAATCAAGCATTTGTGGTACTTTGCAAAAGCTCGATCATTAAAGCTCATGAGGGTCATACATGATATTAATTTACATGCAGAATTCTAGAATAATTCTAGATATATTTCAATAAAGTTTTAAGTTTTACAAAGTTTAAGGTGCTCTGTTTTATTGGTCAAGACTGTATGCACTGCTGTAGTGTTTGAATTCTGAGCGTATGTTTGATTAACACGTATACGAGGTAGAAAGTTATAAAAACCGTATTACAAGCGTTATCGTTTAGTATTTCTGAACGGCTCGAGTGAGTTGTATCGAAGAGATGGCTCCGAAAGTGTATTCAATTGATGCAAGTCCCCCATGCAGGGCTACATTGATGTTGGCAAAAGCGATTGGGTTAGCTTTGGATGTTAAATTCGTAAATGTGGTAGAAGGAGAACATTTACAACCCGAATTCTTAAAGGTATGTATGTTCAGCAGGATTGTTGTTAAAAGAAAAGTTTGCCGCATGTTTTTATTTGTTAATATGAGTTGTTAGAAACATATTTTCTGATGTATATGGCTTTGTAATCTTTGTAAAATATGATTTAACTACTATAAAAAAAGAAACACGATATCGATATAGTTTAAGGTATTATTTATTACTATGCAGCCTTCAAAAACATATTTATACATTACTAGCAAGAGAACACCGGTAATTGATACTCACCGTGCATATTTAAATAAACTAAAGAACCTTGGCGATGACAATTGATTATGACTATGAGTTAGTGATTGTATTCGAATAATACTGTTCCTTTGGTGTAGATCTATACTATAATTCATAAGTCGCATTTTACCTGAAAACGTCCTTATAAAATTTTTCCATTCTCGAAAAATATAAACATTTAAAGTCTGTGCCATTGATGTTATTTTCTTTTGAATTGTGAAGATATTGACTTTTTTTCGTTAGTACTAAATTTTGAACATCACTCGGACAATGACCACTCCAGGAGTCCAATAATAAGACACTTTCAGCCCCAGGACTTGATAAGAATGCATCCGTAAATCAATCCTTAAAATGCCGAGGAGTTTTCCGGATGTTAAATCAGAGATGTATACATTAATAGGCCTAAAAATTGTAAAAGCATGATCAGCAAAGCAATGGGGTGATAACTTCAAAGCACTTAACCTGGATTAAATTTTAAATTCCAAATAACATACTAAAATAACCATCTCAACTTTTTATTTTTTTTAACTCATTCTTAATCAATGGTTTTGGTTATTTTTGGATGTTGAATACAGCGGTCAAACTTGCAAAAAAACATACCGGACGTAATGGAAATTAAAAAATGTCAAATGGATTCTTATCATAGTATCATCATTAATTTTATTTTTTCATCGAAAATGTGATTTAACATGATTTTTATTTTAAAATTGAAAAAATGCGTAATATACAAAATTTAATTATATCCAAAGCTATTACTATTAAATTATCATAGTTTATCAAGTGTTGTACATTTTTATTGATTTCTATTGGGAATAAACTCAGTAATTAAGGTTTTACTCAGATTAGGATCAAGCTTCTTTAATAACTTACAAATACAATTAAATAGTAAGGGCAGTTTGCTTAAGAAGAATTTCACATTTTTTTAACATTTATAACGCCTTGCATGTTTGACCGCTGTATTTAATATAATATACATGTATAAATTGAATGTAATTTTTATATTTTACAATTTTTTTACCTTTGAAAGAAAAATATGGGGGGGGGGGTGTTGTTCCTGTAAACTGGTAGTAGCTGGAGAAAAACTGCTGATGCACTTGAGACTTGCTAGCTCTTGACACTAGTAAAACAGTTAAAAAGTTATCCAATATATTTTTTAATACTTCCTATAGTTTCGGAAATAACGCAAATAGTGAGGAGATGTGTTTAGGCTGCTCCCTACACTCCGAAAACGGGCGGTTGGACACCTAAAAAGATTACCACTCTTCTTATAAACCCGCAAAGTTACATTTAAATCGGCGAGTAACAATCATCGGTGTGCCCTTGTGAGTGTGACGTAATTAAAACTACTACACGGGAATATTTAGATTGGGTTTGCTTTTCCAACGCATATTTATCTTCCAGCAAATACTCTGTTGAAAATATTTCACTGTAACTGTTAAAAAATCATTAAATTTATAATTACTAGCAAGAAACTGAATAGGTATACCTCATACTATGTTAATCAATTGCAAAATCTTACTGTTATCGATTATACCTACTACTATTGCCAGAAGCACGCAGAGAAATGTTTTTTTGCATCAAGAAAATAGATTTTCTTGCAAGACTATAACATTGTATAATATAAGAAAATCATTTTCTTGAAATTTTATTTGGATTAAATATATATTTTCTTAGGGTTAGAAAATCAAGAAAATCCAAGACAGAAAAATGTTTGATCCAAGTAAATCGTTTTAGTTTTAATTTAAGAAAATATTCATATTAAAGGAATGAAAAAATGGTCCAGATTTCACAAAGTTCTATTGAGAAATTGGGCGATCGGTATCGTGTTCAAAAAACATATCAACGGGTCAGCTACAAGGATGTCCAATAAAAAAAAAATTACAATAATGGGAAAAAAAACCTAAAGTTAATAATTAAAATTAGTAGCAAGTGAATAAAGTAATGAAATTTTTTTTTATATATTACACTATATTTAAATTATTTTTTTACTAATGTAATTTAATGTAATTAAATAGGGATTATTTTTATGTAGTTTAATAATTAATGAATTAATATTTAAGCTTATTTATCCCTTTTTATTATTATATATTTTAAAAAACTATGGTAAGAGCAATGTGAACAGGCGCAAAAAGTGTACTTTTCTCTTCTCACATTGTTTTTGCCGGCAGTGACTCGATTAATACCATGAGCTATTTATTAGCATTATCTTGGTTATTGTTTTTATGTACTTTTTCCATGTGTACTTCTACATTAAGTTCATGTTAGTAGTAGAAAACGTTTCTCTGCGTGCAAATCGCTCTGTGCGAGGTATTCTTGCATAGTGAAATATAACCAGACCATAAATGAATGTCACATGTGGTATGTTGGGAAACAACAAACCGCTAACGAAAAGATCATACTTATTTTTATATTGATTTGGTGCTACATAAGGTTTATGATTTTGAAACTTTAATCACAAACATTTTTGTTATTAACAAATAGAACGAGGCGGCACCACAATAAAACGTTATGATGCA
The DNA here is from genome assembly GCA_029619315.2 of Dynastes maya. Taxonomy (NCBI): domain Eukaryota; kingdom Metazoa; phylum Arthropoda; class Insecta; order Coleoptera; family Scarabaeidae; genus Dynastes; species Dynastes maya. Next base: position 19,763,463 of record JAROYE020000005.1, on the reverse strand, counting down.
TACAGAAGAAGATACCACATCGCTAAGCAATAAATTGATAAAAAGTAATAGATCTTTAATTAGCATATTTCAAACTTCATATTATAGTCAAAAACATTATTTATGTATATGTCGCTCTCTTATACAAGATAGAAATGTATCTTATTCTTTTGTTGTAATGTAAAGTTTCAATATTAAAAAAGGCGGGAAATTTATATAAAAAATTTTTCGTTTTCGTACATTTTATTGTAACGACGTAACATTTATAATATATAAACTCCAAAGAAACATTAAAAAATATGGAAGTATTCGAAAGAAATTGACGCCGTGTACGTTAATTTAAATATATATAGGATTTTTTATAAAATTTTAAGTCGAATTGAAAAATGCAATAATAGGTTTGTTTGTTATGTAGGTGTAGTGTACTACACTAATTGTACGGTACACCAAAAAGTACTCATTTATACACCTAACAATTGAAAGAGTGTAAGAATTTTAACAAACGTTTATTGTGTATGTGGTGTAGGTAACCGTCATATTGACATCAAAAATATATAGGTTATGTTTGTCTAGTACAATTGTGTTTGCCTATTTCAAGTTGCAATTGCAATAGAAAATGTGCTAAAATGTTGGAAAATTTTATGGAGTGTATTGAAAATAATAGTGAAGATGATAGTAGTAGTATAAGTAGTGATGAAGAGTTAACTGTGCTTGCAGCAAGCACCCAAAGAAAAAAGAGAAATTGTATTAAAAACTATTTTGAAAATGTAGTTCCCTCATACACAAATAGTGAATTTAAGAAAAAGTTCAATACAAATTTAAGTTCCTGCTAGGTGTACATTGAACATAGCTTTGGTATATTGAAACAAAGATTTAGGCAATTATATTACTGTAAATTGCTGGGAATGGAAATTCTGTCATTTTATTCGAGCATGTTGTGTGTTGTACAATTTGACCGATAACGATGATTTCGAGACTAATTTAGAAAATGTAAGTGAATCAAATGAAGGTACTGAAGTGCTGGAGAGTTTTAACGAAGAAAGTGGAAAAGATTTGAGAGATGAAATTTGTCGACAGATACTATTGCAATAATACATGTTATGATTATATATGTTTTATTGTTTATTCTATTCTTCTAATAAATTTACAATTTTGTCTAATAAAATATTTTTCTTTTTTATCTCTTCTGTGCGGGCTTCATAATTCTCTAATTTTCGTTTCTTGAGAGCTAAATTTTCTGCATAATGAGTTGTTTTCATCAATCTTATACTTTTAAATTCTTCTACTAAGCTTTTATCTTTATTTGTTGTCTTACCAAAAGTAGATGCAGATTCCACAGTATCTGATATTGACGGTGTTTCTTCAGATACATTTGTTGGATCAGGTGATAATGGTGCCGCGGCAACAGTTACTCCTGCATTTTCTTGTAACTGGCTTTTGTTTTGTTCAGATCCTACTCCTAATACATACTCTGGAAATATTGCCGATTTTTTAGCAAAACATTCATTTAATTCCCTAAAAGGTTTATATTAAGTGTTACTTAAAAACTTATAAGTTGTAGTTAACTTTTCATATTGACATGTTGTTCGAGATCGTCCAGTTTTATTGTTGTTTTCAGTTTTTCTTTTGTAGGCTCTTTGCATTGTTTTCCATTTATTTTGAATTTGTAAAATGGTAAAATTATAACCTTTTGCTAACATTTCCTTTTGTACTATTTCCCACATTTTTTTCTTAGTCTTTAAATGGATTTTTTTACCTACTTGTGGCCCCAATTCATTATATAAATGAATTAACAGTTTCGTAGGGGCTTCTGTCCAAACACATTCATTATTGTTAGATAAACTAACCTGTGTTAAAGGCATCAGCACCTGCTTCATCTGCATCTGCATTGTCTATAAATTGTAGATCTAAAAATACAGTTACACATTTAATTAAATCTCGGTGATTGGGAATATTCCTTTAGCATGCAAAATAAATGTTAATATTTACCAGTTTCGAAATTTTCATTACTGTCGTCTACGTAAAACAAGTTACCATCTGTATCTCACATTATACTCATTTTTGTAAACTGAATAACATATCTTTAAAACACCTAAACACCTAAAATACACCTACACTACACCATCTACTCCATCTCATGAGATGGTGTAGAAAGTGCTACACTATTTATCCTACACCAGGATACCAAACAAGATTAGGTGTTAACAACTTTTCTTAACAAACGCTGTGGTGTAAAATCATGCTATACTTTCTACACTGGTGTAGTATAACAAACAAACCTAAATGTGGGATGTTCCATTTAAAATAAAGAGGTTAATGTCCTTTATCAATTCAACATTTGCGAATGCAATTCATTGTGAGACATTCTGCATGTACATACATATATGTAATTGTATTGACTAGCATCGTTTTTACTGTGGTTGATTTATAATTTTTATATATGTATGCTTATTACATTAGAAAGTAAGTGTCAAATAACATATGGTATACATATGCTTGATTATCGTAACCACACATTTTTATACCTACATGGAATTAAGTTTTAAAGAGGAGGGAATGTGTGTTACAGTTGATATTAACTTTCTTCGGCTTTCACTTTAACGGCACCATCACTAAAACAAGTTTTATATTTATAACAAAGAAAACGCCTTGTTTTTCTGATCGTAGCAATCCTTTCAATTTGTAAAACAGCTTTTAGCAATTAAAACTTTCACATGCCACAAGATGCCATGAATGTGTAATTACTAAAAAGAAAATTACACTTCTTGTATAACTAAATATTATTAATGAAATTATAAGTTTAATATATAATGATATTATATCATTACCGAAGATCTTTACTTCGTTTGATCTTGCTATAAAAACTGATATAAAAAATCATTACATAACTGTACTGTTACAAGTAATTCGCTTTACTAATAAAAAATACAAAGTATTATATAAAAATACACAAACATTCTCAGAAACGATTATACGAAAAATTAAATGCATTTAGTTTCTTACTACGTCCTTAAAATATGTACACATAATTGACTGTAAAGTGCGTTTTACTAAATGGCACTACGCATTTGCTTTCTTTTTTGTAATCAGGTACCAATTCCTATAGTCAGTACAGTCAAAAATAATAAAACCTAAATAATAAAAGTGAGTTATTAACTTTTATCCCAATGTTAATGAGCTCTATTGTAATGTTAATAAGCTTTATTACAATTGTGGTACCTTTTCATATCTGGTACGTGCTTTTTAATATATATTGTTATATCTCTCTATTATATTTCAGATTAATCCTCAACATACAGTACCTACTCTAGATGACGATGGCTTCATTCTATGGGATAGTCATGCAATAAATCTCTATTTATTAGAAAAATATGGTAAAATAGATGAACTCTACTCCAGAGATCTTAAAACAAAAGCACTTATTGACCAACGACTACATTTTGACAGCGGCGTGGCTTTCTCTCTGCTATTACGTATTGCTGTAAGTATATCTACCTACAATAATCTGTTGTAGTTTAAATTATATTATTTATTATTTTTAATTATATTTATCATAATTTCAGAAACCGATCAGGTTGAAGAAAACTAAAGTAATTCCTGACAATTTGAAAGCCGAAGTAAGGGAAACGTACGAATTCTTAGATGCCTTCTTGGAAGGAAATGAATGGATCTGCGGTAAAGGAGTAACAGTAGCCGACATTCATCTGGCGGCCACTATTTCATCCATTGAACTTTTTGAGCCATTAACAAATGTATACCCAAATGTGCAAAGGTGGCTAAAAAATTGCACTCAGCAGCCCTGGTATGAAGCAAACCTGAAAGGATTGGAAGATTTCAATAATTTGTTCACCAGTTTAATTAATTCTTAATTTCGAGTATACGTTTTTCTATGTATTTCTCTGTATTTTATAGCATGTTGAAATTAGAATTGTGTTATAGGAACAATGTTAAAATAAGTAAGCTTGATTGTAATGTTTTACTACTGTTGCAGATATTTTATTAAAGCTTCTCCGTACTTGAAACCTTTGTAGTTAATTCCTTCAGTACCTCAGCTCGCTTACTAAATTTATTAAAAGCAGAATGATCAAATAACACTGGTCAACAAATTATCAACTTAAGCATTTATTTCGGTATTACCGACCACAAATGTCAAGTGTGTATTGGGAAATCACAAACCGTTAATAACAAGGAAAAGATAATCATACTTACTTTTGTATTGATTTGGTACAATATAAGGTTTATCATTTTGAAAGTTTTATTTTCAAACGTTGAAGTTTTTATTAAGAAATATAATTAGGCGGCACCAGAAGGAAATGTTATAATGTATGTATAAAAGATACTATATCGCTAAGCAATAAATTGATAACAAGTGCTTGATGGTAATGGCCCATTAATTAAAATATACACTTTATCAGCATATTTCAAACATCCTATGATAGTGAAAGAAGTATTTATATGTAATTTTCCTTTACCATACAGAAACTTATTTTATTCTTTTAGTGTAAAATCTAAATATAAAGAAAATCTGGGTATATTTAACATTTTTGACTTACGCATATTTTTCGTGATCAATTTATAACGTCTTCCCGACGAAAAAATTATAGTTTGTAAACTTCAAAGGAACATTAAAAAACATAGAGGTGTTTTGTGGAAAATTGACGCCGTATAGAATAATTTAAATAATTTTAAAATATGTATAGAATTTTTCATAAATTTAATATAAAAGTTTAAGTAGAATTGGAGAAAACAATAAAATGTGGGATGTTGCATTTATAATTAGCAGGTTAATGCTAATTTTCAATTCTATATGTCCATATGCAATTCTCTGTGAAACATTCTGTCTGTGTAATTATATTGATTAGCAACGCTATTACCACGGTTGATTTATAATTTTTACATACATACATATATGGTTATCGCATTAGAAAGTAGGAGTCAACGTATGATACATTCTGGATTATCGTAACTGCTCATTTTTATATCTACATGGAATTCAGTTCTGTACAAGATATAATTATAATCAATAATTTTTTCCAACTGCATTAAGTGTTACAGTTGATATTAACTTTCTTCGGTTTTCACTTTAGCGGTACTGTCATTAAAACAAGTTTTGTGTTTCTAACAGAGAAAACGCGTTGTCTTCGTTTGATCGTAGCAATCGTACCAATTTTTAAAACAACTTTCAACAATACTTTCACATGCCATAAGATGCAACTACTAGGAATAAAATAATTATTAGGAATAAAATAATTATTAGGAATAAAATAATTTTTGTACAACCAAATTGTAATAATGAAATTATAAGTTTAATATTTAATGATTTGTCATTCTTAGCTATAAGTTTTTCTAGCATATAAAGTTTTGCTTTGTTAAATAATGTTTTAAGCCAGATCTTTACTTCGACATTTGTTTAACAACAATGTGTTTTTTAAAGTTAAGAAATGCTATAAAAACTCACACAAAAAAGATAACTGTGTGTCCGTGATCGAATGTTATTTAAATGTGCTCTTTATTATTGACACAAGGAATTTGATTTATTGGTAAAATCGGTGAACTCTTATTCACTTCTTATTCACCAACGTCTACATTTTCACAGCGGCGTGGCTTTCTCCCTGCTACTACGTATTGCTGTAAGTATAGATATACATATGTAATAATCTGTTGTATTTTGATTTTTATAAACTCCTAATTTTAGGAACCGATTATTAAAGTAATTGCTAACAATTTGAAAGTAAGGGAAAAGTACGAATTCTTAGATGCCTTCTTGGATGAATGTATCTGCTGTAATATACCGTGTGGAAATCGACGACTCGATCGGGTACGTACAATATTTATATAGGCATTTGCTTTATAGTTAATCCGTTGCACTCGAAAGAACAAGAAAAACCAACGTTAACACCAATAAATTATTATTCCCAGTTCCAATGAACAAGTAACTCTATTCATTCGAAATAAATAACTTTATAAATACAAGAACTAACAATGCCTTTTAGAATAAAAAAAAAACTCGAACTCAATGAGGTAACTGGAGAGCAACCGCAGCGGCGGTGTGACTGTGTTTAGGTGGGCGGGGAGGACTGGTCGATTATGATACGACACGACAAATCTTCATCACTCAGCAGTGTTGTTCCGTCTACCGATTTTTCGGTAGATCTACCGAATTTTATAGCTACCTACTGAACTACCGAAATGCTCCTTAGATCTACCGATTAAAAAAAATACTAATATGTTGTAGTTTCGAACGGAAAATAAATTTGATAACACAATTTTATCTTTTATTTGTGTTACCATCAAAAAAGTATTTTAAGAATATTTTTAATAAGTTTGATACACCGACTGAGAAATTTAGACCTGCCATCTATTGACCTATTACTACAATCAAATATTTACTAACGTCTGAAAGATCTGTAACACTACATTTTTTTTAAATTACTTTGAGTAGATAGGAGAAGAAGACATCATTCTGTTGTAACATTGTTAAAAAACGATATTCCAGATTTATTTATCATGAAATGTATATGCCATTCATTCCATTTGTGCGCTTCGTACGCCTGTCAAAAACTTCCTAAACACGTAGAAGAGACATTTTCAATTATTTTAGTTCAAGTCCAAAAAGAATTGCCGAATTCAAAGAATATCAATTGTTTTGCAATATTAAAATTCACAAAATTCTCCACCCTTCACAAACAAGATGGTTGTCAGTACATCAGGTTGTACACCGAATATTGGAACAATTTGGTGCTCTGGAATTGTATTTTACAACTGCTGTGGCCGAAGGAGATGTCTCGGCTGCAGACAACGTCCTCCAAAATTTTAATAATCCACTAAATAAACTTTTTTGTTATTTCTTGATTATGTTTTACCATTTTTTAATAACTTGAACCGCGAAATACAATCCGAAGCTCCAAAATTACATGTCTTGTATACTACTGTCTGTAATATTTTACGTACATTTGGTGATTGTTTCTTAAAACGAGAATACATAGCTGCAACACCCCGGAAGATATTTATTTTAAAAATCCAAGACATTTTTTACAGTTGGAGGATTTTTTTACTAGTTGGGAACAAGCGTTGCGGTGTATTTGCAAGAAACGGCGGAAGTAGTTCGCTGCTTAGATTTTTATAACAAAAGTTGTATACAAATAATTTCACGATTTCCATTAAAAAATAATCCAACCCAAAAATTTAATTTTATCAATCCTGCAATGGTTAAAAATGGATCTATAAGTTCAATTTCAAGCATAGGTCCACTTTTCCCAAATATAGTATCTCGTCAAAACCTGCAAAATTTAGATTCAGAATGGAAGTTACTTCGTAATAATGAGGAATGTCAGACATTTAGTGATGATGTTTAATAATTTTGGACATAAGTGGAGCAAATTAGCCGAAGTGATGGTACATATATATTTCCCGTTTTGAGTAAATTTGTGGAAAATATGTTATGTTTTCCACTTTCTTCTGCCAATGTGGAAAGAATTTTTTCTGCAATTAACTCAGTGAAGACAAAATAAAGGAATCGGCTAAGCAGAGAATCAATTACTGGTCTTTTACATACAAAAAATTATATCAACCGAGAAAATTGCTTTAATTTTCCAATTGAACAAGAATTAATACAGAATATGAACGACAAAACTTTAAAAAATCTTCCTGAAGATGAATAAAAATCAATAAAAATCTGTGTTTTTGAATTTTTTTTACAAATTTGTTTTAATTATACATTTCGTTATTATATTACAGGTATTTTTGCGTTTTGTTAATAGTTTACTTTTTTATTATTATTTTAATTGTTGAATTTATACCTCAATAAACTTATTGTTCAAAAAATTGTTGACTTTGAATTTCGAATGTAAAAGTGTACATATAATCTACCGAAATCTACCGAATTTTGCCGAAGGTATCTCCCGATTACGAAAAAGCACAACGGAACAACATTGTCACTCAATTCAGTTTAGCATTGGATAGCGGTTAGGGCGTGTTGATTTTATTGATATAGACGTAGTTATTAGTTGTAATCATTATTTGCTGTAGTACGTTTTGATTTTATTGATACAGACGTAGTTATTAATTGTACTTTTTAGTGAACATGTTGAAGGCTAAAAAACGACCCTTTCAAGACATAGTAAATAAGTTTATTTCTGACTTTCCCGATTTGTTTTACAACGGGAGTAAGATAGTTTGTAAAGTGTGCAAAATACATTTGATGTCAAATAAGAAGCGGAACTGTACAAGACACGTAAATTCCGCACAGCATAAAAAACGAAAATTGGGCATGCCACCGAGAAGCGCATTTTTTTAATGTAATTCTTATGTTGATAAACTGTAATTTGCCACTAGGCTTGCTCGATAAACAACCGTTTAAGGACTTTTGGAACAAATACAATCCCGAGTTGCGGTTGCCAACGGAGAAAACGGCACGTAAGCATGTTGCATTTGTACGCGATTACATGGAAAAGAAAATGAAACCCATATTGAAAAAACAGTTTCTTTAGTTATGTGTTGACAAGACAACAGACTGTAAAAAAAATTCAATTGTAAATATTATGGTACGCATACTAGACCCTAGTAAACCTACATTACCACTGTTACTAGCTAGCCGAAGACTACAAGAGTGTACTGTTGCAGCAATTACTAAGGTTGTACTTAGTACGTTGAAAAAATTTCAAATTTCAAAAGATAAAGTGTTTATGTTTATGAGCGATGGCGCAGCGATAATGCGTTCGGTAGGCCGTTCTCTTCTTGAACATGGTTGCAAGTGTTTACGTTACGTGTAAAGTGCATGCTTTACATCTTGTGGCAGAAACCATTCGACAATGCTCTCCCTAGGTAGATGCATTAATAGCAAGCCTAAAAAAAGTATTTTTGAAATCTCCCAAACGCCTACGATCATTTCACACAGTGTCCTGGTATTCGTCACCTACCGGAGCCAATTCTTACACGTTGGGGAACATGGTTGCAGGCAGCTTTTTATTATGCTGAACATTTCAAAACAGTAAAAGCTGTTGTTGCACAATTCAATCCTGCCGAAGCTGGAACTATTAAGGAGAGCCAGTCGAAATTTCAAGATATTTCCGTTGAAACAGATTTAAAAAATATTCGTAGCTACTATAAAGGATTAGCTGCCGTAATAGACCAATTACAAAATAGATTGTTATCATTATTGGAGTCTCTGCAAATTATGGACGGATTGCATACACAGCTACTGACTATACATGACGCAAAATATAATCGCGTTTTAGAAAAGTTCGAGAGTGTGCTACAGAAAGATCCCGATTTTAGCACACTAAAACAAATTTGTGATGGTGTATCGAATAATCCACTGACGAAGTACATAGAGTATTTTAATCATGCATGTATAACCACGGTGAACATCGCTCACCGAGACAACTGTGGAAACACATCTAATGATGTAAACTTTTTGCCACTCTTATCCATATGATGTTAATACTGATAATGGTGCTTCTAGTTTTACTGTTCCGTAGCCAAGGCTGCTTAAAAGGGTGAGTGTTTCACTACTTTTCACATATTATAATTATGTATTAGTTCTGTTATTTTTTTTCTATTTTCTTACTATTGTTTTTGTATACTAGGCAGGTATATCTGGCACGGCCCCCTGTTACCGGGCTCTAATAATAATACATCTATCAAACTACAAATTTCGAAGAAATTAGTAATAAATTAAATTTGAATGAAATTTTAGTTAATAGCATTTTGGGACCTTCTGAATTCTGTAGTGTAGTCAGATTTTTAATCAGAAAATGACTAATAAAATTTTGCTATTTTCGACCTCGAAAAATAATCATAGTGTGCTTTGAAAATTTAGATGAACTTCTGAAATTTTGTGTGGAGGTAGATTTTTTGACCCACCATATATAAAAAAATTATTTCATTTTGGTGTAAAATATAGGTTCTACAGGGATGCTTCCATTTCAAATGGGTCACACTGTATATAATACATAATGGAACTGTCTTAACACTGTTTACTATAAAAATTTGAGGTGTTTATCTATATCGAATTATTGCACAATTGGAATGATATTAATATTCTTCATAAGAAACCACTCTCGTTTTCTCATTTCATTAAGAATAAAAGTAAGTATTAACATTTAAATTATACAGGCGGTTTTTGTATTACGAAATATACATACATATATAGAAGAACTTAACCACAAGTAAATGCGTTATGCACACACGTATGTATATATTTGTAAATGTATCCAATCTATTTTTTTTTTTATTTATTTTTGTAAGCACTTCTAGATAGCATGCACTCAACCATAAGTTGATTAAAGTTTATAACGGATTTGAGAACAGTATTTCTGTTTAGTATGTGTATTGTTTTATAGAATCAGTTACGCGAGTCTCAAATAATGGCACCTACACTGTACCAAGTCGTAACCAGTCCACCGTGTAGGGCTGTATTTATGTTGACAAGGGCAATTGCTTTGAAATTAGATCTGAAAGATGTAAATATAACTGAAAGCGAGCATTTAAAACCTGAATATTTGAAGGTGAGTGTGACTTAGTTGCGTAAAAAGAAAAACTAAAACGTGATAGAAAAATTGCATACATCGGCTACGTTTCTTCACTTATGTAATCATTATATGAAATCCAGCTTCACTAGCATTATTGGGTTAACTAATGAATTGTCTTTTACTTTAGTCATCTTTTTAATTTGTAGGCTTGTTGCTGCTTCACTTTATCTCAATTTTCTTACGATTCAGGTTTTCAAAAAAGAGAAATGCATAATTAAAAATGAAATTGAAGATGCTGTAGCATTTCAGAAACGTCAAAAATTATCAAATGGTAAAGCGTTTTCCATTAAAAGCGCTCGATTTTTGTAACGCAATAAAACAAATTGTGAGAATGATAGTGATCTATTTTTGTTTTTATTATAAAGTGCATGTGTTAACGTTATGTTTTAAAAATTATATCAGGTAAATGTCCGCCGCGGCTTTGCCCGGTTTGTTGAATCCTGGATACCCAATTTGTGGAGACGTTATCGCATAAAAGTGACTCAATTTCAGCAATAACGCGCCTAATGTTGGTCTTTAAGGCAGCAACCGTTCGCGGTTTGTTAGCATAGACTTTGGATTTTAGAAAGCCCCAGAGAAAAAAATCCAGTGGCGTTAGGTCGCAGGATCTGGGCGGCCAATTAACGTCACCATTTCGCGATATAACGAAACCTTCAAATTTATCATGCAATAGTGTCACTGTATCACGTGCCGTATGGCACGTAGCACCGTCTTGCTGAAACCAAATGTTTGTTAGATCGATTCCATCCACTGAAGGCCAACAAAAATCTCTTATCATAGCCCTGTATCGCTCACCGTTGACAGTAAGTGCCACTTCTTCTTCGTTTTCGAAAAAATACGGACCGATTAATCCGCCGGACCACAGTGCACACCATACCGTAACTTTTTCGGAATGTAGTGGGACCTCATGAATCTCCCGTGGGTTTTCGTCGCTCCAAATTCGGCAATTTTGCTTGTTAACAAAGCCACTTAACCAAAAATGAGCCTCGTCACTAAACATTATTTTTCGGCCAAAATCAGGATCGACCTCCAACTGCTTTAGCGCCCAATTAGCGAATGCACGCCGCTGCTTATGATCGTTGGGCTTCAGTTCTTGGGTTAATTGCACTTTATAAGGGTGAAGCCCTAAGTCCTTATGCAGGATTCGCCAAGTTGTCGTCGAAGACAGGCCAAGTTCTTGAGCTCGACGCGGAATGGACAGTTGCGGATTCTCATGCACACTTTCCCGGACTGCAGCAATATTTTCAAGGGATCTTGCGTTTCGCTGACGTACAGGCACTTTCCGATCTGCCACAGACCCAGTTGTTTCGAATTTGTTTATTAAACGGCGAATTGTGGATTCTGAAGGACGATCGTTGACACCATAAATTGCACGGAGTGCACGAAACGTTTGACGAATAGAACATTGGTTTTGATAATAATTTTTTACCATTTCGACGCATTGCTCGGTCGTGTAACGCTCCATAATGAAATGCAGAGACTAACTGAATACGGCTGCCAAAGATATCGCCTGTGTGATTATCGACTTCGTCATGCGCCGTTGCCAAACATCGAGCGTTACTATTGGAAAACCCTTTATATAAAAAGTTTTTAAATTTTACTAGACTTCCAAAAGTTATTAGTAAAAACTTCAAATGTGATTTTCTCTTCTTTTTTAAAACGTTTTGTTAATTTTATCTGTTAAATATTTAATTTAGCAACTTTATCTCGTGTTGTTTCTTCTATTAATTACAACATATCTACTATGTTTATACAGTGAGGTCTTAACTCTCATATTAACTTAACGATAGAAGCTAGCGTTTTTAGAAAAAGATAGGTCGATTTCTAACTCTTGGCGTTAACGATAGTTCGATTTCATTTGGATATCGACCCTTTTTTTCTAAAAATGCTAGCTTCTATACACTCGTAATCTTGCTGACGAAAGAAGAAAATAATTCAATTCATTTTCTTGGGGAAAATCGGTTTCTTCTTCTAATAAATTAAGATACAATATCATTTTAATGTTTCGACCTTACTTTAGTTATCACCAGCAACTGATATTAACTGGGATTTTAAAATAATTTGCAAGTATATTAGCAGAATAAAAACTCAAACCTAAAGTAATTGAACGCATAAATTCATTTCTAGCTTAATCCTCAACACACGGTACCTTTACTCGACGATGATGGTTTCATCTTTTGGGATAGCCATGCTATAAAGTATCCGTTTATGCTATAAATGTTTACCTCATCAACAAGTACGCAAAAGATAATACTCTTTATCCAAATGATATTAAGAAGAGGGCCATAATAGATCAACGACTTCACTTCGATAGCGGGGTAGCGTTTAGTGTTTTGCGAAGAATTTCGGTAAGGATAGTTTAATTGTGCTGAACTTTTCTATTATTGTCTTTACAGGCGCCATTGAGAATGCACCAAACAAAAGTTGTTCCGGAAAACTTGAAAGCCGAATTACGAGAAGTTTACGGATTCCTCGAAGCCTTTTTGCAAGGAAATACATGGATGTGTGGTGATTTTGTAACGTTGGCCGACATTCACTTAGTAGCAACGATAACGTCGGCGCAAATTTTTGAACCTTTGGATGATAAGTACATTAATGTTAGGAGATGGTTAGATAATTGCAGTAAAGAAGATTGGTATCAAGCAAATATTAAGGGTCTAGGCGAACGTAATAAGTTATTTTCTGCATTGATGAATTAATAGAAACGATTTCTAAATCAACAATTGCAAATGTAAGTTCTTTTGACAATAAACGATGAAATTGTGTTTTGTTCATTGACAACGAAGTGATTAAAATGTAGATTTACAGTGCTGTTTGAATATTGGGTTGGTAAGAGGTGTCAGAAAAAATATTTTTTTGCAATAATAAAAGAGCATGCAGCTATTTTTAAATGAGAAATCATTTCTCTTTTTAAATATTAACTAGAGCCCTTTAAAACAGTACATATTTTTTGAACGTCCGATACTGCATATTCTTTAATAAAAACTTCAGAGTTGTAATTGTTATAAAGAAAAATCGGGTTAAACATTTCTCCTACCCACTATTTGTGCTTATATGCATTTTGAGTGCAAAAAAAGTTATAAAGGGCACACTCTACTAACGCTTAGAGGGTCCTTAACAGTACCGAAGTATTTTTACTACCAATCTGCATTCTTCGAGCTGGCTTGTTTTAAATTTGCCACGGAGCTTTTGGATATAGAAATAATGTTGTCTACTTGTAGTTTTGATTTTAAAATTCTTGCAATTTCTTCTATAGTTATAATTAAATTTACTAGCGTACACAGTAGAATACTTGTAAAATGCACATTGTTTTGTAAAATTTAAAAAGAAAGTACTGCCGCAGTTTTAATGAGGATCCGTATCTTGAGATCTAATTATTTTTTCTTGTATAATTTTTCCTAGTTTATTTAGTCCATCTTGATTTAGTTCTTCGTAGTACGGCAATTTTTGGCACCGTTTCAAATACCTATACAACTTTGGAGTAGTTTCCTTATCAATTGGCAGCAAGTAATCGAGGGTGCTTAGGGTTGTCATACAACTAAAATCCGCAAGTGTTATATGGTCTTCTACTAACCATTCAGATCGTTTTAAGAAGCTTTCCAAGAAACCATACGCTTGCTTGACTGCTACTGCATTGGTATGTTTAATGGATTTCTCATTTCCGAATAGAATAGGCATCTAAAATTACAATAAATAGTTACCTTTGAACATGTACGGGGTGGGTCGAGAGGAACGGAGCAAACTCCAAGAACATGAAAATAATGTAAAAACTCATATGTTCTTAAGCGATTTTCATTTGTTTTCAAGTAATAGCGTAATTACAAATAAACAAAATTTCATACATTAACATTCTCTTTGATCATAGCGTTCTTTTAATAAATGTTCAAAAATACCGCCATTGACCTCTAATCATTTTATGCTTTAGCTTTGTTCGCTCGGCCTACACTAACTACTCCGAGTAACCAGTGTAATATACATTCGTTGGGCTTGGGTACGGCTGCACACAACCATACACCTACTTGCACTGACTACTCCATTGACGTCATTTCACACTATACCGAGTAAAAAGTGCGGCCTAAGCGAACCAACTTTTTGTCTACAAAGGGCGCCTGTTGCTTTCCTGATTGCGTCAAGTCTTTCTTTAATATCGGTTGCAGTATTTCTAATACGTCGAATTAGTGCATCCAAAGTGTCGACTTTTACCTTGTAAACTACATTTTTCAATCACTCCCATTCAGATAGCCGGTACGTCATGTGATACGAAGCAAAAAAGCTTTTAGTGTCGCACGTACACGACTTCTCGTTGTACATGGGTAGCGGATGCAAGGGTATTTTTATTTTATGTAAGATGTATTAACCCGAAAACAAGCGAAAATTTGGACCATTTACAAGAACGCTAGTTAAAATTTATTAATTACACTATAACTTAAAAATAAATGAAAATCGGATAAGAACTACGTGTACAATACACTCCTGGAATCTGGTCCGTTCCTCCCGATTCAACCTGAGTACGCGGAAATGCCATCCCTAATCTATATAAACACAAGGTTAGAAGTCTGCGCTGTTACCTTATACCTGTATGAAAATTATGTAGTTTTATTAAATATTGGAAATGAACACTTCTCAATTTGTGATATGATTACTTACCACACAATTACGCAAGTTAGGAAATAAAATACCGCTATCGAAGTGCAGCCTTTGATTGACTATTGCACGCGTTCTTGGTTCCGACGGATATAAAACATAATTTGGGGCATACTTTTCTACTAAATATGCACCTATTGCGTGGCTATCCCATATGGTGAAGTTATTGTCAACTAACGTAGGAACTGTATGTTGCGGATTTAACTACAATATTATAGTGATGAAACCCATTGTTCCATTCGTTTTTTGTTGAATATCTTAGTACCTTAACTAGTTCCGTCGACAAATAAGATCTAGTTAGAATATCCACTTCTTGCAAGTCAACTTTAATTTTAAGTGCTTCGATAACCATTCGAATAGTTCTGCATGGTGGACTTATGGGTGTCCAAAATAGTCTCATAGCTACTTACACGTCAATATAAAACAGATAAAGATATTTACATCGTTACGTTGCATCATAAGCGTACAAAATATTTTGACAATTGGGATGTCAGTATTCATTGTCACTATAGACCAATTAACGCGCAATGCTATATATTGTCATTTGATACCTTGGCAATCCCGTACGCAAAACGTTTGGCAACTTAATAATTTGCTACATAGTTGATTGCAAAAAAATAACATTTTCAGAACAAAAAACGAATAGTTGGGTAACAGTTAATACGGCAATTCACACCTTTTAACGACTCCACCAGGAGGGACGTAAATGTAGTATTAATTGTTAATGGAGGAAATCATTTGCAGAAACTACAGCTTATAGACCCATTAATCTCTCATCATTCCTGTCTAAAGGAATAGAAAACGTATTAGACCAGTATTTAAGGAATGAAGTCCTCGTAGCAAACTCGCTTCATCCTAATCAATATGCCTATCAGAAGGCAAAATCAACAATAACGGTCCTCCAATTTACTGCAAGGAAATTGGAAGAGTCACTTATGGCAAAAGAAACAGCTCTTTGTGCATTCTTGGAAATAAAGGGTGCTTTTGTCGTCTACAAAATGGATTAAAGCCATGCTCTAAAGTCGACGACTAAGCCCGGCCCTACGCTGAGACTCGAAATGACAACAATAAGAGTAAACAGAGGTTGCTCCCCGGGAAGGGTCCTGTCACCTCTACTTTGGAGTCTTGTTATCGATGATCTCTTACAAAACTTAACTGCTAATGGATATGAGGTGCAAGGGTACGCCGGTACGACCTGGTAATCATGATTCGTGGAAACATGAGACTATCATACCTTAGTAACTTAGCAAGAACTCTTGACAACACCTACCTGCATAAACCCGCAAAAGATTATAATCGTCCCTTTTACAATAAGAGTCTGTATAAAATCACCATCCATTGAAGGTAAAATCATTAGCTTCAGCGATGAAGTTAAATACTTGGGAGTTATGTTCGACAAGAAACTAACATGAAATTCCTACATCTTCAACTTACACCATAGCGTTATTAGTATGCCGAAGGATGCTTGGTAAGAACTAGGGTTTTAAGCCCCAAATGACCTTCTGGCCGTATATAGCAATAATCAGGCCCATGATCACCGACGCATCTTTGGTTTGGTGGCCAAAAACAACTCAGAAGACTATACAACAGCAGCTGCAACATATTCAGAGACTCGCGCGTTTCAACATTGCAGATGAGATGCGTACCTGTCCCACAGCAACGCTGGAAAGCTTGCACCCTAGCATGGTAAATGGACAGCTCGAAATAGAGGGAGTCGGATCAGGCATAGGCATCAGTTGTCCTACCACCTAAAAATGCCTACAGCACTCCACACTAACATATTTCAAGTAGAGATTCCTGCCTTAAACCTGTCATAAAGAACATCGAGAAAGGGATAGGAGGCGCAACCAGAAATATATTCAGCGATAGTTAGGCAGTTCTAATAGTTATTAAAGCCTATACATATATCTGGCCTGACACATGAATGTGTATACAATCTAAGGCAATTGGGACGTAATAGCCACGTTACTGTACGGTGGATCCCAAGTCACCAAGGGATCGAAGGGAATGAACAGGCAGACAAATTAGCCAAAGAAGTAGCGAGCGTGTTTTTCATTGGTCCGAACCCCTTTTGTGGAATTCAAAGACATAAGACAAGCAATTAAGATATGGCTTCATACTGGGAAAATATTCCAGGACAAAGACATATGAAAGCACTCGTATCAGGCTCGTCGAAGACAGTAAATATATAGTTCAGCAAGGGAGACTTTAGATTGCTGTCAGGATTTTTGACAGGTCATGTAGCCCTAAAATGCAGCTTGCTTAAACTAAGAAATGCTGAAGATCAAACCTGTCGTCTATGCCAAGAAGAACTGTAGACGGTAGAACACATTCTATGTAAATGTGTTGCTATTATGACATATGACACCAACATTTCAGTAGGCCATTTCTCACATTGAAAGAAAAAGATCCTGAAGTAGTGCTAAGGTTCATTAAAAACCTCCAACTATTCTAACACTCGCAAGGGCGTTCTATTACAATAGATCTATTAAGGTCCCAGTGACTAAAGGCATCTGTGGCATGGCCCGACTAATAATAATAATGTCTCGATAAACATTTAGGCAAGAAAATGCCTTTCTTATATAATTCTTGATTTCGTCACTAAATTTATGACAAAATGTAGACTTCATTGAAAAAATGGTTAATAAAGATTTAATTAAATATGATAACCTTCAACTGGTAGACATTATTCTGAACTCCTCATACACAGAAGATATTATCCCTTCATTGGATTAGGATCAAGCTTGTTTAAAAACATTACAAATACAAATTAATAGTAGGGGTAATTTGTAAGAATTTAATTTTTTAATTTTAATAACGCACTGTATACAACACCGAAGAATAAACAAAACTATTGATAAAGAATTTAAAAAATCTAAATAAGGATGTTTACAAAAGTAGGATATCCTATCCAAGGACAGATTGTGTATTGAATGCTTTTGATTCGAAACTATGCAAAGAGCTTGTACAAACAAAAAGCAGTTATTAAAGCTAAAGATGAGACAGAACCCCTATTGTTACGGATTGTACAAGGACTTATGTCAGTAAATATTTATGAATATTAAAAAGCGCAAAGTAGTATCCAATATCTTCCATGTAGTCATTTTTTGACTTAAATTTCTAGTCAAAATGGTAGTTGAAACCTAGTAAAGTACACAAGAAATCGGAATTTTTGCTAATTATTACTGGTTTAATTTTAACAGATACACAATGTTTAGAATAGGTCAATTAAGACTTGCATATTTTATTAAGACAGATTGATTCATCGCTTTCTGTATAAAAATCAAGTTTTTTGACTCTAGAAATATTACTGTTTAAGCAATTATTTGTATTACATAAGAAATAAATAGTAAAATGTTAATAAGATCCCTGCATTATCTTGATTTCTACTTTTTTCTAATGCTTCTTGATAAAGTATGATCTTCCACTGGGATTCATAATGGAACCTCTGATAGGTGCTTCTAAGCACCATTCATACCAAACTTTATCTGTTGATTCACGTCTCCAGAAAGAAATTTCTATAGTGTTGCCTTCACATACTTGGACAGGTTCCTGAAGGGTTTTAAAAAATCATATTTGCCAATTATTACTAAACCTACTTACTTGTAGTGGAAATACTATAGGGAACCAGCTGACCATGTTTGTAGAGTGTGTTTGTGGATTGATGCTTAAGGTGACATCTTTGTATAATACCGTTTCAAAAAATCCAAGAAAGCCAGTCAGCAGGCAGTTTTGAGGACAAGTGAACCTTAACGATTTATATCTTTCATTTGTTTTGTTTTCGTCCCAGTTAGGGTGTATAAATGTAAACAGTTCCTAAAAGTATTTATATGAAATATCTATAAATATGCATTGTCCAAAAAATATTAAAAGAACAATTGGTTAGGAGTTATTAGTCTGTATATTTTTGTGTTCTTTGAAACGCTAAAACAATCTATATAAAATAGTAAAACAAAGAGTAATGTTTATGGTTGCGATGGGCTTTCTCTGCAATTAATAAAACTCTGTTGCCCGTATATCTTGCCTCATATCACTAATATAAATTCTTGTATTTTGTCAAACACCTTTTCTGCCTCCTAGAAACAAGCTATAGCCATCCCCATTCTAAAAAAATTTAATCCCGAGCATTTCTCAGACTTGCGGCCTATCAGCTTGTTGTCGGCCTTGTCCAAGGTTTTAGAAAAAATCATTAACTTCCAGCTTCGAACTCATTTAGATGTAAATAACATTTTACCAGAAATTCAATCCGGATTTCGTTGCTTATTAAATGTAACTGATGACTTAATTGCCGCCCACGGCAAAGGTAAAGCTTTCATTTTAGTCTTACTAGACTTCAGTAAGGCTTTTGACACTTTGGACCATAAAATTCTTCTGTCTATCTTAAACTATATAGGACTATCATCGGATACTATCTTATTTTTTAATTGTTATCTTTTCTGCAGGACTCAATCACTTAGATTACCTGGCGGCGTCTTTGAGTCCGTTCCTGTGGTGTGTGGCGTTCTCCAGGGCCCTATATTAGGTCATTTGCTTTTCATTATTTATACCATTTCCTTGCTAACGTTGGTGAAAACCTGTAAGATCTCTATGCATGCTGACGACATTCAACTTTATCATACATTCTGCCTTTGTCTTATAAAATAAAAACCGAGTTATGTGAGTCTCTAGTTTTGTCGCAATTTAATTATTGTTCTCCAGTTTTTGGCCCATGTTTAATTCGGGATATGAAATTAAGCTTTCGAACGGATGTCCATCACTTGTACTTGCGGCATAGAAATCTTATCACCACCCCTATTCACAAAAGCTTGTTATTCCAACGATCCTTTTCTTATAATATTTCTAAATTTTATAATACATTGACTGCTGAGGTTAGGGGTTACACACTCCCTAAATTCAAGTCATGGATGCGATCGTTCTTGCTCATCAGTCAGCGGTGAGCTCTGTCGCGACTATATCTCTGTTTCTTTAATGTAGCTTTGCAGTGTGGGTACTGTTCTTTTGGTTGTTGCAGAATTTATATGTAGTTACTTTGTTTGGTGGAAGAGCGACAGAACCTAGTTTTATGTTAGTATTAGGCATGTACTTTCCTTTCATTCATCTTCTTATTGTGTTAAGGGCTGGCTGGAAGAACAAAACCAGTATCACTGTGTTTTGAATTCAGCCCTTTGATTTTCTCTGCAAGCTGTATTGAGATATTACTTTTACTACTCATCTATTGTAATTTTTGTTGCAGATGTCAATAAACCATATTATTATTATTATTATAAATATTAATATTTAAGTATTACAATGAACCCTGCAACGTTCTATATTCTTAATCATTTGACACCTATTGGGCGTTTTTACATTTACCGACAACAACGCCGACAGTAACGACATGGCATCGATACCAGCACGACACGATTAACATTTACCGACCAGTCGTCAACCGATTTCAATACCGAATATTTTGTTTTTATTATTTTCATTGGGACAGGATTTTTTTTTATGAGATTTGACTTCTACCGGTATCGTTGTCGGTATCGCGGTAAATGTGAAAACGCCGATTAGCATTAATGAATCGAAAAACATTACCTTGGATTGAGCCATTTGGTAATAGTTAACAAGATGTACCACATATGGCGTCTCATATACGGTTTCCAATGTTTTGTCATGAGGCCGATTCGTTCGAATTTCATTAAAAATTTTTGTACTCTGAAATGGGGCTAAAAATGATGTATAAGAGCAAGGTATTGATATACCATTTCGTTTAAGAAATCGTTGAGCGCCGTCCAAGCACTCGGGCGAAAGTTCGTTGTCCCCAAAAGATCCTGTAATACATACACATTTTCATAATGTATTAGATATTAGGTTTTGAACACTGAAAAGTCCATAAAAATGTTCAAACAAGTCTACTTTTATTTCTCATTGTGGCTTTATTTTCGACTAAAGAAATTATATATGCTATTTTTTTTAATAAAGGCCACCATGTTTCAAAAAATTTTTGATTTATACCTTTTACATATCTTACACACTATTGTATTAATAAAAATATGGATTTTGGAATGTTGAGGATTAATAATAGTAAAAAAATATGCCGGGAATCTCACTCAATTTTATTGTACAGAATGTTCCAGATAATGTTCGTAAAAATATGGCAGAACATTCCCAAAACAGTTTCAAACAAAGAACTCTAATAAATTACAAATATGACCAATGTTTTTCTCAGATGTGAAATATCAATTTGTAAAATGGTTCAAAAGTAAAACATCTTAGGAAATTGATAACACATTTTATCAATAATCCTATTATTGATGTTCATAATGATAATCTAAAATATTTGCTTGTTTGTTAGATACCTGGAAAACGAAAAAGGATCTTACGAGCCCTAACAACTATATATTGGGACAAAATAAAATACGTACATCTGTAGTTCGGGTATTTATTTTTTTAAATTATTTTTTATTAGTTATAATAATGGTAAATAAGCAATGGTTTAAATGTCAATTAATCACATATACTTATTGTTTCTGAATAACAAACCTTATAACATGTAAAAGTAACGAAAATGTGTGACAACTAAATATTGGGATCAAGTATCTGTCAAAAGTGAAACCAAATAAGGCAAGTGAGCTGCGAAAACAACGCAGAACGAAGTCAGATTAATCGGCAGTTGCTTTCTCATTGTATTGAGTGAATCGTTGCGTTTATTGAACAAAATGGCGCATGGTATATCAAAAATTCGTGAGTGAGTACTTAAAAATTATTGCCACAATAAAACAATACAGGA
Source organism: Dynastes maya (assembly GCA_029619315.2). Taxonomy (NCBI): domain Eukaryota; kingdom Metazoa; phylum Arthropoda; class Insecta; order Coleoptera; family Scarabaeidae; genus Dynastes; species Dynastes maya. Next base: position 19,741,539 of record JAROYE020000005.1, on the reverse strand, counting down.
AGTGGCGGATGAACTTAATACTCCTAAAACTACAGTGTGAAATATAATTAAGCATTATGGAGAAACTGCAAATATCCTCGATAAAACACGCAAAAGTCCGGGTCGTCCAAAATTAGTTTCTGATAGGGATAAAAGAATATTAGTCAAATTATGCAAAAAAGGCCGAAGAAATACCCTAAAGCAAATTACGGCTGAAAGAAATCACGAAACTAAACTAAATCTATTAAGGGAATGCTGTCTCCAGTGGATTCATAAATGTGGATTAATGTTTTATAAGATTGAATTACAACTTAGAGAGTATTAAAAAAATGTTTTTTTATATGCAAAAGAAAAGCTACCGTTGACGGAAAAAAAAAGATGCGAGGCTCACATGGACAAAATCTAAACTATCTTGGTCGGTAGAAGATTGGTCAAGAGTAATTTTTAGCGACGAATCGAAATTCCACGTATGTGTTGGTGATTACCGAAAACGCGTGCTTCGCTCTAAACATGGATTACTTAAAATGTACTGCAAAATTTCCTATAGGAGTAATGATTTGGGGCTGCATGACAACTTCAGGATTAGGATGCTTTGAATTTATTGATGATACCCTGAATGCTGTGAAATAAATACAGCAAAACAGTCTTAGTCGAAGTTAAATGTTGGCGAAAATTACATTTTTTTTTGTTTAATGTTGTCATAGAAACCAAAGAATGCCAACATCAGAAACCACCTGGATGCAATATTCAAATGCAAAGTTCGCATTTAACTGTAAATGTCAGTTTTACTTTCGATATTAGATATACGATGGATACAGAAAAAATGTACAGTGTCACAAAAAAAAAGACTTGTCTGGTATTTGAATTTGGTAAAGTTTGGTGTTCAATACTGAACTTACTTTCGAAGGCGTTCTAATACAATGTCTAGATACAGTCAAGTATTTAATTTAATATCGTAAAAATTTACGCTAAAATGTATCAGCATTTCGAATTTTTTAAAGGAAATAGATATCTCTAAATTTGGGCGATTGAGGACAAAATCATAAGTATCTCGAAATCTGTTAGAAATAACATACATATTATATTGGTTTACTTCCAGATGGAGAAACCAAATACGTAATAATACACAGATCAGTCCGCTCAACTAGATACACCCCGTGTTGCGAAATCATCCGACTGCATCCGACGGAAATCGACAAATTCCGAGTCGGTGCGCGAGTAGTTTTGAATTTGACAGTTCGTAATAATAACGTTAAAACTTTAATGATACGTATGTAATTGTTCAATTGTAACGTTTTGTTCAAATTAGAGTCATTACAGCTTGTTGTGAAGAATCGGTGTTTTCTATTCCAATGCTAACAAATATTCTACATGCCGCGCCGTATCGATATTAGGTGGCAAGCAAAGATATATTGGACGCCTTTCGGGCACATTTCATCAGTTCATCGCACTTAATTTCAATAAGGGTTAATTGTATGCAAGCCTTATTTAGAGCGATCTGTGTGATATTTTTTTTAAAGAAATGGATGTATATGAAACAGCAGAGAAAATATGAATTACATGGTTTTATGCAGGTCATTACAGAAATTCAAAATTTATTTCATAATGCGTCTAACTGGCATCAAAATAAGTTTTGAAGTACACGGTTGTTTATCCCCACGTAGTCATAAAGGCTGATTTACACAGTCAAAGAAATTGTACAACTTATTGAATATTCAACTTGTTGAACCGTGTAAAGCAGACATTTGACATCCAATAAGCTGAATCAAGAAGTTGTTCAAGAAATTGGATGTAATAGAACACGTCCAATTTTTCGTCAAATCTTTTTGGGGAATATAGTTACATTTGTGTATGGCAACTGAAGATTTTGTTGTGCCTAACCTGTGCTGACTGAAATACACGGCTGAACGTAGTAATTAGTAATTAGCCTCGATAGCACAAGTTACATTACACAACATACTGTATTTATAAGATATATATCAATTAAGGCAATTAAATTTAAATTTTAAGTGCATAACCACAATCAACCATCAGAGGTTATATTGTATGTGATTGGCAGTAATGTATATTTCCAGAAAATTGAACCAAGAAATTGAATTGCGTAAACACAAATACTATGTTGCAATAATTTGTTGAATTTATTCGACAAGAAATTGGACAATTTACTGTACAATTTCTTTGACCGTGTAAATCGGCCTTAAGAAAGAGCCAAAATTGGTTAATACTGAAGAACAAGAATTACGAGAAATAGGAGTATGTGCTCTTGTAGAACAAGATTTTACTCAATCTACATAGTTATTCTATTGCCAAACAGTGTAAAATATTGCCGATAGTTTATTAGTGCGCCAATATTTATTTAATACATTCGGAAACCGTTTAATAAGTAGCTCTGGACCTATTCGTTGGCCAGCAAGGTCGCCGGATTTCTTCCCAAATGATTTTTTGCTCTGGAGTTATTTAAAAAATTCAGATATTTAGCATACCTATCCAAAAAACAAGTACTTTAGATGAATTGTGACCAAAAATTCAAAGCGAGTTGCAAACATGCCAGCAGAATATTTATTCAAAATGAGACATAGATTTTATAATAGATTAGGCTATTGTCTGTTTGCACTTAGAGATTGGGTTGAACACCTGCATTAATATTTTGCGTTATTGGGTAGAATTTACTTTTCGTTCTTTTTCTATATTTTCTGTTCTCTCTTTTATTTTTAATTAAAAGTAGTAAAAACATTTTTAGTTTCCTTTTTGTTTATATCTTCCAAGATTTTTTATTTCTGAGGCTTTTGCTTATGCAATCTGATATGAACCTTCATTTGTGTTTAATAAGAGAGAATTACTAATTTAGTTTGTTTGCCATTTAATTCTCATCATTTACCAACCTTAAAAATATACCCGTACCAGTCATCAGTTTGACCTTAAGTACTGCAAAAATATTTTATACGGAATATTATCGAAACATCTGGCATACATATTTAAATAATAACGCATATTATTGTTGGAAAAATTGTTTTGTAGACGTACTGCAATACAAAATTTATGATTAAATGCATTGTAGACTGTAGAAGAGAATGTCTTGTTGTCTTGTCAACCTGACTGGATACAAACATGACGATTAAATCGGCCTTTGCTTGTCTTGCCACCCAATATCAATACGGCGCGGCGTGTAAAATCTTCGTTAGCATTGAAATAGACAACACTGATCCTTCACAAGCTGTAATAACTCTAATTTAAATAAAATATTACAATTAGACAATTACATACGCATCGTTAAAGTAAGTCATTATTACAAACTGTCAAATTCGAAACTACTCGCGCACCTACTCACCTACTAGGAATTCGTTGGATGCAGTCGAATGATTTCGCAATACGGGGATGTATCTAGTCGAGCGGGCTGATCTGTATAGCCTGTTCCATTTAAAATAAAGTGTCTGGTTCATTAGTTATCGATCATCCTGTATATACGGAGATATTTTACACAATAGGCAAAATTCTACAATTCCAGAAGATTGGGACACATGTACATGTCCATTATTCTATTAACATAAGCAAAATTATATTTATGCAGTTGATTTAAGGTTCGTTCCAACTACCGATTTCTGTACGGTACCTGTACCAGTTAACACATCGATTATTGCGCGTGCGTTACATATACATCGTTTGCGAATTTGTACATGGTGTCGGAGATGTTGGAATGCTTTTTGGAACCAATTGTGTATCGCTATTGAGAAAGAAAATGATAGATAAGGATGTAACATGCAATATGAATGTTTTCTATTGGCACAGATCCACATTGCGCATGTACTGTGCGCAGTATAAACGGTTCTTGCTTGATACGATGTACCGATATGACCGTACAGTAACTGGTACTAGTACGATACAAAGTTAAGTTGGAACACTATTATTATCGTTCAAGACACGGCACATAATGTAGTTGGAACACTTCATTTGCACTGCGCAGGTACCGGACGGTAAATTTACGGTTTTATAAGCGTGTTGGAACGAAACTTTAATGTAGACCTTAAATATATAATTCAATAGTTATTTATGCAATACAAGTGAGAACTGCAAGTTTTTTCACAAGATAGGGAATTAAATCCATCAAGTGAAAAACTCCATTTTACTCACACTTAAATTAAAAAGAAGACAAAACAATTAAAAAACTAGCATCTGTAGTCTTACCTAACAATTCTGAAACTAAAATATCAGCCATTTCTGGTGGATTATAGGTTCTCATGTCTTCATTTACCAAAGTAACTTGATTTCCCCATTCATTCTGTACTCTATCTTCTAATGTATTAATAGCATAAGGGTTTTTCTCAACTGCATAGACTTTTATTTTTCTTTGAACTATTAAAGATGCATTAATTGTTGCTTGCACTAGAGGACCTCTACCAGCACCAACAACCATAATTACAGGAATTTCAATATCACTGGATAAATCTTCTAATGCTTTTTGAATCGCTCTTTGATATTCAACATATTTCACTTGATCCCTTTCAAATACTTCATATATCATTGTTTCTAAATGTTCTGTTAATGGTTGAAGAGGATTTTGAAGATAGTCTTCACAGCTACAACAAATTACCATTAATATAATTAAACAATAATATTGGAATAAAATTACGAAAGCAATATTACCCCTTAACAAATTCAGTCATCGCAGAACTCTGATATAATTTTTTTCCTAGAAAGTGTATATAGGAATTATATTGTCTATAAGTAGTACCATTTAATACTGGGCCTTTTATAATATACTGAACATCTATTGATAAAAACTTTTGTATCACATCTTGATGTACCCGTGATAAGACCGGCTGCTTATGTTGGTTCAGTTTAAATAGTGAAGTTGACAAAATTACTGCTTTCACAGGTTCACCAGCCCAACGCTGCAGCTCCAAATCCGTAGGCATGTGATCACTTTCTGTCATTTCAAGTACTAAACCCAATCGCTTATCGAAATTACAATATCTTCGTAAATCATTCCACCACTCCCACGAATTTTCCCTTTCATCTTCTGTGCATATTGGAGAAAACTGTGTCGGATGCACCATGGGTAATATAATCCAGACTTGATAATTTGTTCCGATAATAAATTTATTATAAAGTATTTGTGCCAGGTTACTATTTTTTCGTTGATGTATGCTTAACATTACAGCAGGGAGCCCTAAATGGCTGCTAAAACCTAATTCTTGTAAAAGTACCTTCCTACTATGCTCTTGTATATGTTTAATTTCGCTATCAACATTAACACGTGAGAGAATTCCTAAAATTTCGATTCATTACTATAAAATTATTTTAAATATTCTGTGACTTACCAACAATTAACCTATTCCAATCATTGCCTGTTAATATCCTATCGGTTCGACTAATTATCTTAGATAGTTCTTTATTTGAAGTAAAACGCACGTAATTCGGATGGACCACGTGTGTGACGATAAAATGATATCCATCATTACTAGCACTTAATAAGCATTCTTGTATGTTAATTGGGCAATCAAATTGAAAGCCACAAGACATTCGCTTACGCCTTTCTTGGTCCCCTTGTTCATCGTTGTAACTCATCTTTAATTGCGTGGAACCAAGTAAATGCAACTACATGCGAAATATTATGAAACGTTTGGTGCAATAAATACATTTTATGTTATACTTACGGTTTATTGAAAGTTAATTAATGCATTCATAACCTATACATACAGATTGCGCATTTTCAAAAGGCTTTAAATATGAAAGCGGTATGTAACGCCGGTAATATCACGTTACTACTTTGTCATCCACTATGAAGTACCTACCTTTCAGCACTTTTTAAATGTTTAATAGATTGAATTTCCCATGCAAGTTAAAACAAGTAGGATATGTTAATGTAAAATTTGTTTTGCAAGCAAATTATGAATCTAAAACAAGAATATAATTAATTGAAACTTTTGTTATTCAAAGGTTCCGCATAAGGTACACACAAATGTGAAATGGTACGAAAATGACCCTTGTTTATACTATCGATTGTGCTCCCAACACTCTCATCGCTTGCTAGTCGTCCAAGTTTATTTTTGTTCTATCTAGATACAACGTCCTTCAAAAGATTTCATTTTAGATTTGTTTTTCCTTAAAATATTTTAAAGTTAAGGGTTATTTACTTGCTTTAAAAAATATGCAAAAACGGCTTTAGGTGTGAAATTCTAAAAATTAACATTACCACTCAAAGCTGTATACTGGCGGAGTCATAATTAAATGTAAAAATGCTTCCTAACAAAAATGTATTTTTAAATAATAAATTCAAGTTATAGCAACAAACGTGAGAAAGCACAAGACCGGTCGCCTCCTCGCGGCCGCGTGACTCGCCTGAAGGATGCATCAGGAATTACAGATTCCTGTTTTTCTTCCAAGAGTAGTTTTATTTAAATACGTTAGACCTATGTATTTTTTATTTAGTTCCTTTAGAGGCTCCTCTAGGTAACAGAAAACAAAAGTAGAAGAAATATAAAAACTGTGCGAGGCATCTTAAATTCATAAAAAATGTATTTGAGAGCTTTTTAAAAAGAATTCTCTTTATTCCCACAAGCCGGCATATTGCATTAGAAGTAAAATATGATTGCATGGTATCTAAAGTTGATAGGATCCAAAATCGCATAAAATTGAAAAGAGAGCTGAAGGATGAGTTTTTTTCTAAAAATAGGAAATCATTTACACCAACATAAAATTAATAGCACAGTGCACTCTCGTAAGGATTCAGATCAGTGTTCATACATAATGGCGCATACAAAAAAAAACTTTTCAATTATTTTTTCAACACACATGTGGAAATGTTAAGATTTATTTCAAAACGGAAACGAGATTCCCCTTTTTATATAAAACCTTGTTTAATCCTTTGGTGGAATCTAGGCTATTTCGAAGAAGACAAGATCTTCACGTTTTTCCAGGAGTTAGTAGTGGTACGGATGGACAAATAAGAGCTGGTAAACCTCCGAGCAAATATAGTAACATTAACAACTTAACAGTGATAGAAGATGAAGTGGGGATGGCACGGGTATACATACATCAATACAGGAATAAGAAAGATATGAAGTAACACAAACCAATTTTGCTTTAGTAATTACAAGGAAATCCTGGTTTTCAGGAAATTACTCTAATTAGTTCTAAACAACCTTTAACAAACCTATCATGATCTTAATCCAGTGGAATATTAGAAGTCCTAGTTAGTTAGAAAATAGGATGTTGCCTAAAGATCTAACTCACAGTATACATTGCCTACAGTACCATATACGTATGTAAGAGAGGTGTAGATAGTGTAAAAGGAGGCTCGTAGAGTAGTTTTTACAATTTAGAAAAAAAATATTTTTTTAAGCAGTTTTTGTCCTGTTGTTAAAGTCAGAGCCGATTTCTAATGTTTAAGCGTCTACTACCTTCAAAAATATATAAGAAACATTAGCATTATAAGAAAGCAGACTGCGTTGACTTTCACTTCCAAATTGACCAAGTGAGGCGACGTTCTAGGAAAACATTAAAAGTTAAAACATAGTAAATACCTATACATTCACTGCAAATTGCACTACATATTCATGTTCTGATATAGTATGAATTTTTGAAAAATAGGATATTTACCTTTTTTACCAATGTCTTTATTTCATTCATCTAGAAGAGACTTTTGATTGTACAACTAAAAGCTTGTCCTTTTCATTGAAGTAGTAAAAGGTTCTTTACGATTAGATTAGATTCATTCTCGAGGTGGTTCTTGACCTATCTCACTGCGACCTTTTCAGATCTATTGTGGTTCCTCTATCATTAGATCAATTACACTAGCTTTGCCTTTTTCACCAGACCCAACAGCGTTGTGAGTGATCCCCCTACGTAGGTTTCGGCTTTTGAATATTCCGATCCCATTTCTAAGAGCCGTATTCACATCAGTGCTGTATAGTCGTACAGCACGTGGACGGCGGTCTCTTCTTCTGCCTGGCAGAATCTACATGCTGTTTCCTCTGTCAGGCCTAGGATGCTCATATGTTTCTTGAGCATACAGTGTCCTGTTAGTAGGCCTACTATTGTTCTGATAGACTTTCTGTCCCTGCTTAGCAGGTTTGCTGTAAATTTAGGCCCTTCCACCAGCCTTGAGATTTCTCATTTTTCCATTGTTCAGTAGTTGCTTTAACTACCGTATATGCTATGCTCACCGAATGTTTTGGGTTTCTGTCAGCATTTGACGAGCCTGCTTAACATTCCCTCGATGACCTTCGTGACCTGGTATCCAGATTGGGATCACCTTAGTTCGGCTGTCCAGCCCTCTACCATTGGTAAAACTTAATATTATGAAAAAAAATGCATTTATAAGTTAGTTAAGAAATGAGCTTTTTTTGATATCGTAAGGCCTTTGTTTAAAAACATCGCATGTTTTTTAAACAACATACAAACACTGCAAACATATATGTATTACCATTTAAGTAGCTTACAATTCAACAATTATAACAGTTTGGATTAGTTTATTGGTGGATACCAATGCATTTAGTAGCATTTCTTTAAAGATATTATCTTTGCCATAGCATCTACTTACTACATCCACGAACAGGTTCGCGTTAAATATGGATAGGAGAGAACATTGTTTTGCAAGTACGTAGTATTGTTAATATTGTAAATGATTTAGGTTTGTTAGGCGTGTTACGTTTTCGGTTTGCAATACAGTGAATTATTTAGGTATTTCAAAATATTAATAACAATAATAATAATCATTTCCAACAGATTTCGAGATATTTATAATTTTGTCCTCAATCGTCTAAATTTAGATATATTTATTTCCTTTAAAACTCCGAAATGCAAATACATTCTAGCCTAGCTTTTTATGAGATTAAAGTTCACACTTGCCTTTATCTAAATATGGTGCTTGAACGTATTCGAAAGATACAGAGTGTTCAGTATTGAACGCCAAAGATTACCAAATTTAATCGTTTGTAAAAGCAGTTCTGGATCTTCTTAGTATATTAATTGTTGCACTCTGGAATGCTTGCATTATCTTCAACCTACGTATGCAATCTAATCTTGTAAGAATTTAGGCTAAAATGTATTTGCCTTTCGAATTTTTGGAATGAAATAGAAATATAAATTTAGGCGATTGATGAGCAAATTATAGAATATTTCGAAATCTATTAGAAACAGACATATGAAATCCATATTGTATTGGTGTATCTCCAGATGGAGAAACCAAATACATATGTAACAATATATAGGGTGTTTCATTTAAAATTACCAAGTAAGTATGTATCTGGTTCTCTACTTATCGATCATCCTGTAAATACGAAAATATTTTTGAAAGATACTCTATGATGTCTATTACGTTGTTAGACAATTTTAGTTTCCCACTGTTTGCATATAGGGGCAATCTCACAATTCCGTAAGGTTGGGACACCTGTACAAGTATGTATGTACACGCTCAGAAACGTTTACTTGTATCAAGATTGTCCGCCTCAATTCAAGACAATTACTGTTTTAATTATCCACAATAGAATTACTGTTTCAAATCAAAAGAAATATTTTTTAGCGTTTTTTTCTCCGCTTAGGAGAAGTATATACTTGTAGTGAAATAATTGTATTTCTTTGTTTGACACTTGATTCAAGAAAATCTCTCAGTATAAGTAAATGGCCGTTATAACACAAGACAATGTTTTCTTAAGGATAGTAAATAGTTTTCTTAATTCAAAAAAGCGTTTAGATACTGTTCATAAATCAATAGTTTCATTTTCTTAAAATAAATTATTTATTTACTAGAATTCTTGAAATGCATATTATTTATATCCACATTATTAATTACACTTGCTTTGATTAAAACAGTACGACGTATCCGTACATAATACAATAAATTGTTCTCTTTGCTTGTGATTTTAAAAAGGTTATCTACAGAATAATGTTCAAAACAAAAGTGAACTTTAATGTAGAAGTACACGTGAAAAAAGTGCCCACATTGCTGTTCATCTTTCAGTTTATACTACTAATCTTCAAAAACAGCACTGAAATATTCCCTGGCGCCACTTAGTGCCAAGAGATATAGTCATACCGACCTAGAAAGTAGCGACAGAAACCAGAATACAGATGCAATACTTACCCATATGACCTTTAACGTACAACGTTTCATAAACTTTTTTAAAAGATCCTGATTCATGTACTATGAATACTTTCTTAACTTAAACTAAATGATTTACTTGGAAGAAACATTTTTTGTCTTGGATTTTTTTGATTTTCTAACCCCAAGAAAATATTTATTTAATACAAATAAAATTTCAAGAAAATTATTTTCTTATATTATATATTTTGATAGTTTTGAAAATCTAATTTCTTGATGCAAGAAACCATTTCTCTGCGTCTACCAGTACATACAAATCGTATACTACGGTGAAAATAATCGTTTAATATCTTAGAAAATTTTATATAATTTCGTTTAATGCCGTGAAAATATGATACTGCAATTAGGTACTGGCACGATGATACAAATATCTAATATGGATATAAGCTATAATAATTATAGCGTGAAGAAACTATTTTGCAGTTGTAGACATTCTATACGGTTTCTACTAAATGTAAAGTACCGCAATTATGTAGTCAGACGTAGCTATTTTCAAGCTAGAACATAATGCGTTATAGTGCTACTAAAAAGTGATATTAAAATAGGTACAGGTACATGTTTTCTGCCAATAATTGTGGGTAATATTGTTTTGCGTTCGTGTACACGTTCTTGTGTCATTATTACCAACACAAAATTTGAAAATCTACCCCTACGTTTACGGTAGTTACATGTCAGCTGTCGCTGTTGGCAAACTTCGCCGAAAAGCATAGGATAGGAAGTCATTTTAGTGGAGTAGACCACGCCTACGTTTGAGGGGAGGGATGGACGCCTGGAAACGCCCTCTCGTCACGACGCTGTTGCAGTTTTGTCTCCCTTGGATGTTGTACGTCCGGCCATCATTGTATTATGAGGGTGCAATGAGGGAGTACATTGTTGCCCTAGCTTGTTATAACCCTAAGTGTTCGATCGCCATATTGATTACAGTGAATTTTTATTGGCAGTCTCATTAAGCTAATAAAAATCTAGATAATTACGGCGTGTATTTTTACGGGCTTATTGAAAAAAAAAATGAATTTGGGGAAGTGAAGGGCTTGCAGGGTGTGTCGACTCTCTATTTATTTATGTAATTTTGCTTAGAATTGCTGTTTTTATTTCGATGTAAGATGTGTTTATGTTGCTGTGATCAGCTTTGTTGGGTATATCATTTGTACATGTCCAAAAATACCTACCAATATACTTGCCGTCGGAAGAAAAGCGCTGCCATTTTTGCCAGCCAAGCCAATAAGTAGACTATTTGCCCAAATTTTTAGTAGAAGCTAGAATTAAGAATCAAATATGGAATACTATTTTGATTCTCGTCCATTCTTCGTTTGAATGCTACTTTACGGCGAAAATAGACATTGAAAATATAAGTTACTCCTTTACTATAGAATATTTGTGATATCTTTCAACAATGAGCTCCTAAGTTTGAATATAGCGGTATACCTAGTATGAAATAGCGCGAGTTGTGGCGAGGAACGTTGCCCCTTTATTTTAAACTGGTTCCAACGATACTTTGCAAAATAAGAATAATTAAACTAAAGCTACAAGGTTATCTTAAAGCAAGGGATATATTTCAACTTCACAAATGAAGTCAAAAACAAAAATCAACAAAACTGAATGTCTTGAATAATAGGATTCTTTATGTCCAATACTGTTTACGGCAACTGTTCAATATGGCTTCTATTTTATATAAAACCACCAACTTTTCCTCCAAGTTATACATCGCATTATACAACATTTCAGGTTGAATTGCAGCAATTTGTTCCCCAATACCGTCTTTTAATTCTTCCGGCGTATTTGGTCGTATTCTAAACACAAAATTTTTTAAATAACCCCAAAGCCAAAAATTCTCTGGGTTCAGATCAGGCGATTTTGGTGGCCGTGAATTTTCAACATGTCTGTATTTAACACGATCTTGAAAACAGCAGTTAACAAGTCTTTAACTGGTCGGTAAATGTGCGGGAGCACTCCATCCTGCGTAGGAATTATGTTTTGAATTGCGCCCTTGTTTTGCAACTGTGGAATTGCATAATCTCTTAACATTTGCAGTTGTCATTCACCAGGAACTGATGCCGTTACCATCTCGTTATTCTGTAGTTTTCTTCGAAAAAATACGGGAAAATGATAAAATTAGCTGTGAAACCGCACCAACTTTCTTGTCATGAAGACTTCCTTGATTTGCCTGTGAAAGACTTGCGTGTGGATTTTCTGTTGACTATATTCGACAGTTTTGAGTATTGGCCTCGTTTGTCCATAAAATACGGGATAACCAGTTGGGTTCAATTTCAATTTGGGCCATTATTTACAAAGGAAAATCCTACCTGATTGCTAAATTTGCCTCCTTCAAATCAAACAGTCGTTGTGGTTTACAAGGATACATTTTTAGGATTTTGCGTAAAATTTTCCAAACCGTACTATATGTATAATACTACTGATTTCTAGCGGAAATGTTTATTTCGTTGTTGATATTTTTCACATCATTGGAGGTTCTTGCATTACCAGAGTCTGTTGCAAGATACAAAAAAATACTCTTGGACGTTAATATATGTTTGACGTTAATATTTAGAGGCATATATTTAATAAGTCCACTCCACATTCAGCAATTTTACCCTATTCATTTTGTATAGCCATTGCGATATTTTTTAGTAAATTTGTTCGTGTGGTTAACTTCCCACTATTCCACCGTTTAACACCTGACTTGTATTCGTAGTAAATATAGTTATTTTAGGGGAAAATGCTGTAGGAGAAATTGATATAAGAGAAAAACTACTTGTAGGTTGCTGGAATGTGAGATCGATGTGTGAACAAGGCAAAACAAGAAATGTTATAAAAGAAATGGACAAATACAAAGTACAAATGAAATCAGCTGGACGGGAAAATGCAAAACCAAGTTAGCGAATGGCACAAACACGGAAGAGCGAAACACGAACACGGAGTGGCAATATTAATGAGCAAAGAAACACAAAGGTCACTAATGGAATGGTCACCAGTTACTGAAAGAATTATTTACGCCAGATTTAAAGTTAAATATTACAACTTAAGTATTTTAAATACGAGGGTGACTCTGTTTCTAGTGAGATACGTTGAAATGGATGCCTATTTAGATAAAACGATATTAGGACAAGTAAGCTTGTAGGTCTAGTGCAATGTCATTATCAAGTGCGTAGAAAGAAGAAAACTGTTTAGTTCGTAAACGCGATGGAATTGAGTAGAAAGAATTTTCATGCATTAATCTACTACGATTTTAAATGCGGTTTAGACGAAAAACAGTGCATGAAACGCCTAACTTTAGCAATTGGCGAAGAAAAGCCTTCAAGGGCAACCATTTATCGGTGGTTTGCCGAATTTAAACGAGGTCGGAGTTTCTTGACTGATGAATAACGTGACACAAAACCAAAAACAGCTGTCACTGCAGAAAATGCTGCTCGTGTCCAGAGCATGATTACCGAAGACCCACACTGCACATACAGTACGATCCAGATGACATTAGGGATTGGATCCGCAGCAGTTTCAAAAATTTTGCATGAGGAACTGCGGATGGAGAAAGTTGTCTGTCGTTGGGTGCCACACCACTTAACGGAATTCCAGAAGTCAGGACGTGTAAGAGTCAGCAGGGAAACTCTCAACATGTTGGAAAATGGCGGTCATCGGATTATTTCCAAAATTGTGACAGGTAATGAGATCTATATACCATTTTATGACACTCCAACTCGACAGGAATTCCGTGTGTGGATCCAGGAAGACGATCCAACACCTACAACACCAAAAAAGCAACGCTCCATGAAAAAAGTTATGTACGCTGTTTTCTTCAGAAGCATCGGTTTGGTCAAAGCCATTAAGTTAGAAGAACAGCGCAACAGTCACTGCAAACTGGTACATTAATAAATGTTTGCCTGAAGTTTTTGAAGGACTTAATGTAAGGGACCTTTTGTGCATCACGACAATGCCTCTTCGCATTCGGCGCACGCTACTGTCGATTATTTGAGGGAAAAAATATCCGCGTGATTGAACATCCGCCTTATTCACCGGATTTGGCGATGTGTGACTTCTGGTTATTCTTTAATTTAAAAAAACATCTTCGGGGCCGCAAATTTTCTTTAGAAAATGAGATTGATGCCGCAATTCATGAGTATTTTGGCAGCATTCCGAAAAATGAGTGGCGAGCAGCTTTTGATTTGTGGAAAACACGATTAAATAAATGTATTGAGGTCGAGGGGGACTACTTTGAACATTTATAATAAAATATTGTTAAATTTGTACTTAGTTTTTTTACATCTCACTGGAAACAGGGTCACCCTCGTATATTAGCACCCGCCAATAACGAAATCGTAGAAAAATAGAAGAATTCTATGAACAACTCTAAGAAACTTACGACCAAATAAGCAGCACAATAGGGATACAAAGATAGTAATAGGAATTAATGTAATAATAGGAAAAGACAATGTAAATCTGGAAGAAGTTATGGGAAAAGAAGGTATGGAAATAAGAAACGGAAATTAGTTTGTGGGTTTTTGCACAAATAACTTAGTGACATGCGGAGGTCTCTTCCCACGAAAATATACATAAAACAACATGGACATCCCCAGGGAATAAATATTTTAATCAAATAAATCACACAGCAAAAGACAGTAGGTTTAAAAATGGATGCTAAATGTAAGAACTATGAGAGCTGCTGACATAGGATCACATCACGCATTAGTTAGAGAAAAGATAATAGTAAAATTAAAAAACCGGGTGACCTAAAATCACAGGGAAAAAATACATATTTCAACGTACGGTGGCTAACGGAATCTACTGAAGTGGAAAATAGACATACATAAGGAATAATAGTACAAAGGAAAACTAGGTGACCTGAAATTATACAGTGCAGAAGATTTATGGAACAAGGAAACCGCAACAAAAACCGTAGAAATGAAACAATTATCAAGGATTGGATGTCCAAAGAAAGTTGTGGTAAAATAGAGGAGAAAATTTAAGAATCACAAAGCTAAAATATTTAAACGAATCACTGTAGAAAGCAGAGGTAAAGCTGGAAGAACAATATAAGTGGATAAAGAAACAAATCAAGAAAGGTATCAGAAAAGATTAAAAGAAACATGCAGAAGAAAAAGGCCGAATATGCGACAGCAAAACATGACATGAGAACCCTATATAAAGCAACAAAAAAGATGACAGGAGGGAAAACAAATCATGCAAAACATAAAAAAGAGAAAAGACGAAATATTAACCAATGACAATCAGATTTTTAAAAGATGGGGGGAATCCATGGCAGTATTATTGAATGAAAATTAAAATACAAAAGTCAAGGAAAAAAAAGAAAATATGGAAAAAGCAGAAATAGAAGAGACCACAATTGAACCCAGCTATGAAGAAGTACAAAATGCCACTAACAATTTGAAGAATAACAAAGGCGTATGAATGGATGGCTTATAAAATGAATTAATAAAAGCAGTCCCAGAAATTAACATAGAAATCATCACATGCTTATTAAAGAAAGTATGGGAAGAAGAAAAAATACCAGATGCATGGAAAATAGGAAGAGTAATAATTCTTCGGAAAAAAGGAGCTAGATCACAACAGTAACAATTCTGAGCAACATTAGCAAAATCCTGGCTCGTATAATATTGGATCGGATAAAGGAGACGACAGATACAAAATTACGAAACAAAAAGGCTGGATTTAGACCCAACCACTTCTGCATAGATCACATAGTAACACTACGAATTCTATTAGAAGAATGTGATGAATGGCAAAAAGAAATTCTCCTTTTGTTCATCGACTTTAAGAAAGCGTTTGATTCTATCATCCAACAAACTCCGTGGCTTATCTTTATAAGAATATGAAATTCCTAAAAGATTGATTGGTATGAATAAAACACTATATCAGGAGTATGGAGTAATAATGGAGTGTAACGGATAAAAACCGAGAAGATCAATGTAAATAAGGGGGTAAGGCAAGGATGTATATCTACTCCTTCCATTCTTGTTCTTGATTGATATAGATTGGAGTATGAAAAATACAATGAAGAATAAAAATGGACTAACATGGAGATTTGACAAATTTGGAAGACTCCGAATTTGCGGATGACGTGAGCTTTACGACGGAGAACATTAAACACATATAGAATAAAATAGACAACCTTCGTGGAAATGCGGGGAAAGTAGGACTGGAAAGCCCCAACAAAACTAAAATTATGTCAGTATATTCAAATTACACAGACTATGTGAATATAGACGAACACCAAGTAGAAAGAGAAACTGAGTTTACATACTTGGGGAAGTATACTGGAACTTACCATAAAGACATACGAAATAGAATAAATAAAGCGCAGATAGCATTCAGTACACTAAGGAAGATATGGTCATGAAGATAGTTAACTGCAAGAACGAGAATCAGGATTGTCACAATAAACGTTAAAAGCGTTTTGCTCTATCGTTGCCAGTTATGGGCAATGAATAAAGTCAACAACATTGGAGCTAAATTTTTTGTTAACAAGTGACTACGAAGGATAATGAATATGTATTGTCCTAATACAATATCAAATGAAGACTTATGGCACATCATGAACCAGAAACCAGTGGAAACAATAATAAGGAGAAAATGGGGGTGGTGTAGTGTTTTCGTATTTAAACTCGTATTCTAAATTCTACACAAATTGTCTTTATTGTTCATTACTCATTCGTACATGGTACTTAATACCTATATCATACACAGGTGTATATGGAACAGTTGTCAGTTGTCACACTTACTAAATACATTACAGGTGGATTGGGCACACGTTGTGAAAAGAAAACAGATATTGTGAAGCAGAGCTTGGATTTTAGCATGAATGGAGAAAGGAGAAGAGGACGATCAACAAACACATGGAAGAAGATAACTGCTAATGAAACACAGAGGAGTAATAAAAGTTGGACCGAAAAAAACATCAAAGAATGGGAAAAATTTGTAGATAAGATATATAACCGCAAACAGCACTAGACTAAATCAATTCAACTATAAGTTATGCAGATTAACAGAAATGGACAAAGTAAATCAAGGGGCGTTCGGTTGACGACCTAATCTCCAACATAGTCATAGAAACATCCGCAAGGATGCTCTATACTCAAATAGGGGAGAAAAGGAGTTACTACTACTACTATTGTTATTTTATTCGAAAATTCTTTGGTCTTTGTGGAAAATTCTATTCAAATAACAAAGCCGAAAGTTCTACAATTACTGCCAAACAATTTCTTATTTAACGCGTCGCTAATATTACAATATAAACGGAAATAAATTATAAATTAACGCCCCCTTCCTTCCTACCTTCCTCACCGTCTTCCATACGCAAAAAGAGTCATTTTTAGAGGTATTGTATGTAAGTGAAGTTATTTCTATTTAATTTCAATCATATAAGTTTTTATTGATTTATTTATAAGGTAAGATAATCGTGTCGTCCCAGTATAGCCGTAACAGCTGGAGCAGCCAACGGAACTCAGCGCGCGCCTGTCTGATGCGATGCGTAAACATCTGTTGGGTGGCAAAGCAGTTCAAATTCGTACACAAGAAAATTTTTAATCAAAAATGTCCAGTGTGCGCAAGGCTAAACAACCTTTTGCTGATAAAGTAAAAAACTTTATCTGTGAGTTTCCAGATTTGTTGTACGACAGTGCTAAAATCGTTTGTAAAGTGTGCGAGAAAACTTTGATGTGCTGGCAAAAGAACGACTGTAGGAAACATGTAAATAGTGCAAAACACAGAAATAGAAAAAACGGCGCGTCAAATAGAAATGACTTTATTTTCGATTTACTTGTCATGATGATAACATGTAATTTGTCACTTAACATACTGGATAGGAAATCGTTTAAGAACTTTTGGAACAAATACAACCCGGAGTTGAAGTTGCCAACTACGGCAACAGCACGTAAGCATGTTTTATTTGTACGCAAAGAGGCGGAAAATAAAATCATATCTACATTAAAAAATCAGTTGCTTTGGTTGTGTGTTGACGAGACAACAGATTGTAACAAAAATTCTATTATACATGTTATAGTTCGTGTACTGAATCAACATAAACCGACATTTCCACTGTTACTAGCTAGCAAAAGATTACAAGGGTGTACTAGTGCAGCAATTACGACTGTGATACTTACTACGTTAAAAAACTTTAAAGTCTCAACACGTCAAGTGTTGATGTTTATGAGCGATGGTGCAGCGACAATGCGTGCGGTAGGCCGTTCTCTTCTTGAACATGGTTGCGACTGTTTGCATGTGATTTGTAAAGTACATGCTTTACATCTTGTGGCACAAACTATTAGACAATGTTATCCCGAGGTAGATGCATTATTATCAAGTACAAAAAAGGTGTTTCTCAAATCTCCAAAACGTATTCGAACATTTCACGCACAGTGTCCCGGTATTCGTGTACCACTACAGCCGATTTTTACACGTTGGGGAACCTGGTTGCGTTGTGAACATTTCGAAAATGTAAAAGCTCTTATTTTACAATTCAATCCTGCCGAAGCTGCAGCTATTAAGGAGAGCCAGTCAAAATTTCAAGATACTTCTGTTGAAGCAAATTTACAAAGTATTTATAGCTACTATAAATGATGCACTGGAACAATTATAAAATAGAGCGTTGTCGTTAGTGAAGTCACTGCAAATAGTGGACGAAGTACATATTCTGCTACGCACTGTAGATGACGCAAAAAATATTCGCGTTTTAAAAACGTTGGAGAGTGTGTTAGAAAAAAATTCTAATTTTATCATATACCATTACAACAAATTTGTAATGGTACTTCGACTAATCCATGAATTGAGTTCAAAGATTATTTTAATCATACATATATTACATCGGTAGATGTCGAACGATCTTTCTCCAAATATAAACACATTTTTTCACCACTGCGCACACGGTTCCACGAGACAACTATTGAAACATATCTAGTGCTATCAATTTTTTACGATTCTTATCCACTGGGTTATAATGGTGCTTCTATTTCTCATGTTCAGTAATTCCAATGCAATCCGCCAGCCTACTTGATTACGCTGCTTAAGAGGGTGAGTGTTTCACCGCCTTACAGATATTATAATTCTTGATTAGTTTTTTATTATTATTTGCTTTATTACTTCTTTTTCGGTATTATAAATATTGAAGAAACCGCACGCATATGGCGCGACAAACGATTATCTTACTCTATTTATCTATGTAACATTATTTTTTATATGTTAAATTGAATTTAAAACGCATGATATGAATTTTTGGTTATTTTTTCATGGTTACGGGAACGGATTACTTCTACTTCCTTTTTTTCTCACAAGAAATTTTGATTCCAATTACGAAATTTCAGATTACGAATGTTTTTTTTTTAACCAATTGCTCCCGTATATAGAGCCACCACTGTATAACTATTAATTTAAATATCAAATATTTGCCTAATCGTTGTTAATTTCTTCTATATTTTTAAGATAATTTTTTAAAAGGCGATACGAAGGCAATACGAAAGTAATTTGAGCTCAATTTTAACCGGAATGAAATAATATCGGAAACTGTGAGTATCCGACACCTTTTGTTTTGAAATGATATATTCTTGCATAAAATTATTAGTAATAACAAGACTACATTAATCCATACGACTTTGTAACATAATGGAATTGTGCATATCCTTCTCTTACGCTGAAAGCCTCTAAAGCTAATACAAAATGCAAGAACATCACGTAGTGCATACATATGCATATTCTGGTTTGGCCACTTCCATGATCTTTCCGTTCGTCTATTGTTTTCATAAAAGGGTTGTGAAATCCGGTACGACGGCGGTACATCGACGGGGGGAGGTTTAAATCTCGCTGCCGTTAATGTAATTAAAAATGGGACTGTCCACCCCATCTATACACGGAACTATGCTTTTCCATTCGCGTCTCACCCTTCCTTAATTCGTTATGCATGTTATGCAAATAAGGCCAAGTTTTTTTCTTATAACTGATTTTAGTTTCTTTTTTTTTGCTACGAACTAGACCTGGGCAACAGCCGCAGTAGTATAGTAGCAGTTTATCCAGTGACAATTGTTTCACTCTCGTACGGTCGCCTTTGAAACAGTTACCGCTTTTAATATAATATAGCATTACAGTTGGGAATGCTTTATAACCCTACGAGACCCGACGGTGGTCTTGAATTGAAACAATGACCGCCAGCAAAAAATTATTACAATGAGATCTCACATTGAAATTTAATATAATTGAAGTAGGAATTATTGTTTTCCGAAGCCAACTCGTTTTGGAACGTTCTATTGTGACCGTTATCAAGCTGTGAGATGTAATTTAAATTAACGTTGCCGAAAAGAGTTCCTTTTTTTAAACTATGATATACGAAGAGTTGAAGTCTGTTACGCAAAGGACCTAATTTCTTCTTAACTTGAACATTTTGTTGGAAAAATATTGCACTAGTAACACAGTCATTGTAGCTGGTGATTTTAACGTTGATTGTTCATCTATCGATAATAAACATACCGCTCGTATTAACGTTCTGGAATGCTTTAATTTAATCTAGACAGTTTTTGACGCAACTAAAGTTACAACCAATTTAAGTTCAATAATTGATAATATCTTCCAATCTTTCCAATGTAGGACAAGATATGTAGTCAAAGACATTACTTACTCAGATCATAGATTAACACTAAATCTGCCACGACGGGTCGGTTGACCCTTTTTAAACTTGCTGTCATAATTTCTTAGAAATAACAGTATCATATCGCCATTTGACTTTACTACTTTTATTGAAAAATACATATGTATTTTTCAATATTTACTCCTCTCTTGTTTATTTTTTTACCAAGAAATATATATAATCTGGCCCACCTACCGCCACGGGTCATTTGACCCATCGGATGATTTATGTATAATTATAGAGATTTATATGTGTGATTATGTGAAAAAGCTATTGCATTACATATTTGTTGATAGCTAATGAGTATTTGAATTCATTTTTAGTTTGAAAACTTGATAGCGCTATTTTGTGTCAAGAATTCTTATTTCATTATTGTGTTGATAATTCTTACCCCAAAAATTTCGAGAAATTCAAGATATTTCGAAGTATTAGAAAAAATAAATAATATAGATGAAGAGTGCTCGGAATCCAGTGAAAAGGAACTCTCTGAAAGTGAAGTGCATAACATTGAACAACATGATGACTCATTTGACACTACGGAGGGATGTGAGTCCTCAGGTACAGATAGTGAAGACGAGAATATTTTGAATATACGTAGAGGAAAAAAGGGACCGAGACTATTATTGAGTTCAGAAAGTGAAAATGATGTAGAAGACCGATGTATCGATACTGCGGTTGATGGTACAATTTGGCAAGAATTAGAAAAAGGTTCAACAACTGGATGAGCGCCAATTCATAATATTTTTAGGGAGGTTGCAGGCCCGACAAATTATGCCAAACGAAATATTATGAAAGGGAAAGTGAGAAGTGCTTTTTATTTGCTCATTGACAACAGTGTAATGGAATAAATAAGAAAATGCACAGAAGCAGAAGCATTTCGAGTGTTAGGAACTGAGCAGAATCTGACTCCTGAAAAATTCGATGCATTTATTGCTCTTCTATATGCACGTGCCGCATATCAGGCAAATAATTTGAACATTTCATATCTATGGAGCAATAAATGGGGTCCCGATTTTTTTTCAAGAACCATGAGCAGGAATACTTTCAATAAAATTATGCGGTTTATCCGGTTCGATAACAGAAGTCAACGAAGCCAACATTTACAATCTGATAAATTTGCTCTAATTTCGGAAGTATGGGTACAAATTTATCGAGAATTGTCAAAAGTGTTACAAGCCTGGTGCACATGTAACTATTGATGAACAACTTTTCCCAACCAAAGTGAGGTGTAGATTTACACAATATACATATGCCAAACAAACCGGATAAGTTTGGCATAAAATCCTGGTTAGCAACTGACGTCAGCACCAAATACATTATCATATGGAATACTTTTGTGGGGTTCCAGCTCTTTTAACAGTATTTGAACTATACATATTAGAAGCCAATTGCTACATTCATAAATAAAAAGATGAAATTAGCGCGGAAAAAATTAGCGAACACGCTTACAGTGTACGTGATCCCAAAATACATCTTACAAAGCATAAATAATTTAGAACTATCCGCGGATTGTGCACGTATTGTAGGTATAAAAATTTAAATAAATGAACTTCTTAATGACTGGAAAGCGCTCAATAAAAGAAAATTAAAAAAAAAGGCACTGAAGTCCTGGTTATTAACTTCTACACGTTAGAAGAGTTCTTTAAAGATAGTTTTATATACAGCATGTCCACTTAGTGCGTGGACGGAAGGTAACTGAACAATTTAGAGAAAAATTTTTTTAACGATACAAGTTTGGTTTTTTAATGGAACAACCGGTATATTATTACGATTTTAGATATCTCTCTTCAGTTCATGGCAACTTTCATCAATATTCCCTAATTCTATCTTTCTTAGTTTTTGAGACAATTGACATAATTTGAAAGTTTTGCGAAATGTTCCTTTTTCTTTAACGGCCGATATCTTAAACGCCTTCCACGTTAGGGTGATGATTCAAATTTTATTCGATTGAGTATTTCCTGGAGCTTTTGGCAAGACATCAAAGATTTTTTGATATCAACCAAATTCTACAAGATGGCCATTGATATCGTTCCCAAGCTGATTCATGTTGTTTCAATTATTTAGATGGATCACCTTGTATATCTTTACAAAATATAATAGAGGAGCTCTTCAAGAAGCTGTTTTGTAAACACTTCTTTATACCTAAAATGCTTTCTTCTTTAGTAAATGAAACTATGCAGATAAGCTTTTCGTTTAAAAACGTGTGCTGTGATGAAATACTATAAAGTTGTGTTTCGATGTTTATTAAAGCAAATGTGTAAACGCTATCTTTTTTGGTACAATTTCATCATCTACTCGAAGTAACTGGCATGCGTATATAATAAATAGCGAAAATAAGTAGACAAATTTTAATTAGAGTTGAACATAAAAGGAATAGATTTATTTAACACCGCACACTAAGCTTTTTCAGTAGCCTGAAACTCCAAGAAATACTCAATCGTATAAAATTTGAATTACCACCCTAGCTAAATAGCCACATTTCGCAAAAATCGCAAAGTACGTCAATTATCTCAAAAACTAAGATAGATAGGTATAGGGAATATTGATGAAAGTTGACATGAATTGAAGAGAGGCATTTAAAGCCGTAATAATATACAGGATGTTCCATTAAAAAAACTAAATTTGTCTTGTGCGTAGCGGAAACTAAACACCCTGTATTCTTGGATACAATTTTATGTTATGCAGTATTTGTCTCTGAATATTTTCTATCTGGAAACCTTTTCTCCAAATTGCTCAGGAAGAGAATTATCGTCCGTCCACGCACTAGGTGGACGCGCTGTATATGTAGTAGCTCATTGTGCTCTTATTAGAGCTTGTTAATGTGCGTGAATACGTGTAACACGTGTACACAAACTAGTCCGGACCTCTTCTGGACGACACGTATGTGAAGTACACGTGTATCTAAAGCGCGTAATGTATGTGTACTGTTAAATTCACGTGAAATACATACGTGAAAGTTCGACCTAGGCGAACGGTTCGTGCCTCAAAACCTGTGGCAACCCGTGTTTGTACCCGTAGAGTTCGACTTCCCTCTATAAACTAGTGAGAGTAAAAAGTTCGTACATACGTGTACACGAGTGGTTCGTGTTCACCTTCAAAACCAGTAGCTCTAGTTCTGATGCCTCAGTTGCTCACGTTACTGAACTTATTTTTCCTATTTTACTTCTTATTTTCAATTTGTAACATGAATTAAGAATCATGTCAGCATTAGCTACATTCTGTTTTTTTTTTTACGTATATATTCTGCTCTCTTTGATTTATTTCATACCTGTATTACGGTCTGCGTAATAAAGATGTATTATTATTATTATTATTAATTGTCTGTAAGATGTTACCGCGATAAAGCATTGTATCTACATATTACCTTAATACAGGAATTTCTTATTGTTGGGGAATAATAGGTGAAACAAGTTGATGTAATAATTGTAATGTCATTTACAACCATTACTGTCAGTACGCACGTAGAAATTTTTGGGGCAAATTATTATACTTCGAATAGGTGTTGCAATATTGTTAAAGTTTTAGTCGGGAAAGTGTGGATGCTTATCAAATTTGGTGCTATTGTTAACTTTTTCGGTTAAGTTATATAACAATTTTAAATGTTTTGTTTAGTAATTTGTCTCAAAAAAAAAAACAATTTCTCTTTTCGAGTACTGTATGGTCAAGAAGTTATACAAAATCACTTAAATTCAGTAAGATAAGCAACACTATTTAGTAAACATTTTCTCCGCAATAGAGAGAATTATCACTGAATTTTATCTGAAAAGGCGAAAGTGTTATCTTACACGGCTACAGCATTGCACGGGATATGATTAGTGACAATAGATGTCGCTTACATTTCTGAACAATTGTAACAAAAAAATATACCGCGTTCGTAAGTTCCATATTAAAGTGAACCGCTTAAATATATGGACAGTGTTACAACGTTTGCCCGCTACGAAAGTATAAGGTGGAGAGCGCGCGTAGCGAATCAAGGACGCTCCAGCACAAGCGGCAACACTATTCGCGATATGCATTGGACTCGCGCTTAAAAATGCATCCTTACTTACCCTAGTATGTTAACTAATGTGGTATCTTCCAGCCTAATGCTTATTCCTATTTTTTCTGGATATACAGATAATCCATTCTTTTGTAGATTAAAATGCATAGAATAGTGCATTTGTTTAGTTACTAGACAAATAAAATGTATTGAAATGTTTTGTCCCAGGGAAATTGTTAAAAAAATTGGAATTTTGTAAATTTATTAAATTTTTAACTCTTTTGTGGGATTCGGGAGTATTCTTTGATACTCTTTCGGCACATTTTCATGAATGTTGATGTCAATAAATGGAAATTAACCAATGCTAAAATTGAAAAATGTAAACCAACCTTGATTTTTAAGAAGATGTCATATGAACTCTATGTTCCTTATGACATTCATAGGAAATCTGCCAGTTCTAACCTCTAACCTTCTCTTCTACCTTGAATTTTACACGTAATATGTAACAAGTTGGCACAATGTTTTTTAAGAGACCGGCCTACAGAAAGCATGTTTGCGGCACCATCACTCATAAACATCAACAGTTGGTTTGTTGAAAGTTCAAACTTTTCCAATATATTTAACACTAACTTTGAAATTACTTCGGCAGTACATTGTTGTACTCGTCGGGAAGCTAATAGAACTGAAGGTGACGATTGATGTGGTTCCATTGTACGTACCATTACATTAACCCCAGAATGTTTTTTACGATCTGTTGTTTTGTCCACACATAACCACAGTTTTTTATCTTTCAACTCCGATTTAATTCTTTTTTCAACATGTTCACGAGCAGATGGCACAATTCTTAGTAACGATGCCCGACTTGGTAATTTTCAGTCCGAATATTTATTCCAAAAGAAGACATACGCTTCCTTGTCTAGTAAATTAAACGGTAGATTACATGCAATAAAGGTAACACATAAATTAAATTAAAATTTGTCGTAGTGTCGTGTGCAATGTATTTTTGAAGAATACTGTTTACTATTTACGTGACGTAGACAATCCCCTTTGGACCAACACTTTAAAGGGATATTACAAACTACACATTGACTTTTAACGCCATCATAATTTAGGTCAGGCATTTCTGCTATAAATTCTGTAACATTTTCCAACATTGTATGTAATTCTTATGTTGATAAACTGTAATTTGCCACTAGGCTTACTCGATAAACAACCGTTTAAGGACTGTTGGGACAAATACAATCCCGAGTTGCGGTTGCCAACGGAGAAAACGGCACGTAAGCATGTCGCATTTGTACGCGATTACGTGGAAAAGAAAATGAAACCCATATTGAAAAAACAGTTTCTTTGGTTATGTGTTGACGAGACAACAGACTGTAAAAAAAATTCAATTGTAAATATTATGGTACGCATACTAGACCCTAGTAAACCTACATTACCACTGCTACTAGCTAGCCGAAGACTACAATAGTGTACTGCTGCAACAATTACGAAGGTTGTACTTAGTACGTTGGAAAAATTTCAAATTTCAAAAGATAAAGTGTTGATGTTTATGAGCGATGACGCAGCGATAATGCGTTCGGTACGCCGTTCTCTTCTTGAACATGGTTGCAAGTGTTTACATGTTACGTGTAAAGTGCATGCTTTACATCTTGTGGTAGAAACCATTCGATAATGTTCTCCCGAGGTAGATGCATTAATAGCAAGCACAAAAAAAGTATTTTTGAAATCACCCAGACGCCTACGATCATTTCACACAGAGTGTCCTGGTATTCGTCAACCACCGGAGCCAATTCTTACACGTTGGGGAACATAATTGCAGGCAGCTTTTTATTATGCTGAACATTTCAAAATAGTAAAAGCTGTTATTGCACAATTCAATCCTGCCGAAGCTGCAGCTATTAAGGAGAACCAGTCGAAATTTCAAGATATGAGATGGACGGAGTACATACACAGCTATTGGCTATACATGGCGCAAAATATAATCCCGTTTTAGAACAGTTCGAGAGTGTGCTACAGAAAGATCCCGATTTTAGCACACTAAAACAAATTTGTGATGGTGTATCGAATAATCCACTGACTAAGTACAAAGAGTATTTTAATCATGCATGTATAACATCGGTAGATGTTGAACGCTCTTTTTCAAAATATAAACTCATTTTCTTACCACGGCGAACATCGCCCACCGAGACAACTGTGGAAACACATCTAATGGTGTCAACTTTTTGCCACTCTTATCCATATGATGTTAATGCTGATAATGGTTCTTCTAGTTTTACTGTTCCGTAGCCAAGGCTGCTTAAAAGGGTGAGTGTTTCACTACTTTTCACAAATTATAATTATGTATTAGTTCTGTTATTTTCTTTCTATTTTCTTACTATTGTTTTTGTATACTAGGCAGGTACGGCTATAGCACGGCTCCCTGTTACCGGGCTCTACTTATTAGACTTTTTAAAAAAATGCATTTTTCCCTTGAAAACGGTATTTGCGAAAAAATCCACCTTATTGTTGATTCCATAATAATTTCAATGAAATGGAATCAATAATTGTGAGGTAATGCTTCAAGTTAATGATACTCTAATCACTGAAAATGTCGAAATTAATATCGACCTCTACAGAGGACCTCTATGCGCGTCCGTACATGATAATTGTTTGGTAGTTGGTTTCATTATTGTTGTGATAAATTTTGTAAGTTTTAACAATTACCTAAATCAATCCCTATCCGATAGCCAATTCTGAATTTATTTACTTAATAAATTTATTTGAATTTATTTGTTTATTTGGTCAAATAATGAATTTTGTAGCTACTCACTGTGGTTCTTCAATTGAAAATTGTACTTCGATGTTCCTTCTTCAAAATCTGGTCGAGCAAAACTATCCTTTTCTTCAAATCTGATAATGTTATATTGAGTTCATATCAATTGATATAAGTGAGTTTCAAACTTATGAAGAAATGTTTGTATTTATATTAAATTTTTAATCATCGAGATTTGACATTTAGTCTTGTTGTTGAACTTTTTTCCCCACTATTTTGTTCCTAATTCAATCTAAAGTTACATCAGTCAAAATTAATAAATCCTTACTAAACGGTACTCTAACTGTGGCACTGACACTGAACGTTCACTAAACCCTTACCACAACACTTAATTGACTGAGCACGTACGAATAAGTTTGTGGTAGGTTTTGTGAACTTTCAACTCCTACGTTTTCACTATCCACAAACATGGCTTTTGCTTCCTGGGTATATTCGAAATTTCAGGTACGGTAAGTCAAAATGCTTACATGTTACCATAGTATTTAATGACAGCAATAATGTGGATGTACAGCAATACATAATTTGAATGTGAAAACAAATTCACTACGAAAGTTATTATATTTTAATTAACTTTCCTTATGAATTTTGTCATCGCACCGAACTGTTACTGGACTCCCTTTTAACAAAATAGATGTGCAAGAAAAAGAAAGAACATTAATCTGGTGGAAGCTGGAGGGAAGGGGTCATCAACACTACTTCGTTTTGCAACATAAGAAACTAAGTGCAACTAAAATCTAATCAGAATATATTTTTAAACGTGAGTAAATCATAGCAATATCAACCTCCACAATATGTTTTTGCTTCCCAAAGTGTTGCTAAGCTAAAAACAAGATAAAATAGTTATATATGTATATACAGGTGGTACATTATTAAATAAATGCAGTGGTAAAATAAATAATAATGCGCTTGCTTTTATTTCTTATACATTCCAAATTATTATTATAATTATTCAAAGATTCTTTTCAATTATAATTATTTATTTTTCTTTATAAAAAAAAATAATTATCGTTTAAAATTACATAGTCGCCGTTACTGGTAAATACTGAAGTTCAGATTCTTATGTATCTTTTCTTTCCGTTTTATACATCGTCCATTTTCTAATACGTTACAAGGTGGATACAATTGTGTTGTGGTTGTTTTACTTAGAATGTTAAAAAGTACAAACTTTCCATATAACGAATATAAAGAGAATATTTTAGAAAATACAGAAAACATAAAATATAATTTGGAGAACCTTTGTACTAACTTACGTATTATACTCGGTCGCACCCAGATTTACAGTCTGCAGGGTTTCGAGGCCGTTATATTTCAAAGCATTATTTTCAGAAAATATATAAAACTAAAGTAGTATCCAACAGAAGCATGGAGGGTTCCTTCCTCGTTATTGATTAAAATCACGGGGGCGAACAAGGGTGAATTTTCTCGGGTGGGGTTGAAAGAGTTAAAAGAAGGAAAACGCTGCTTCGACATTCTGTGAAAGAGACTCGAAATGAAATACGTAGTACAGCTGAGTCAAAGAAGGGAGAAAACTCTTTTATGTTTTCCGCGGGCAATATGGAAGTTTCCTCCGTTTCTTTTTCTCTTTATACCTCCTTGCTAATTCTTTTTGTTGCTGATGTATTTGCCGAAGAGAGATAGACGAGGGATGGGGTGAGATCGGGAGAGAACGGGAAAATGACATTTTCAGATGTAATAATATCTGATGCGAATGAATCTCTGAATATTTAAATTGGAAATGATAAGAAAATATGGAGAATATGTATAGAGGGATTGATCATCCTATACCAATTTTCTGCGTGTATATATGTAAGACAAGATTTTAATTAAAAACTACATCCATATCAACGCCATTACGACAATAGCTTAATTAAAGCATCATATGCACAAAAATCATTTTCTTTTACTTGATGTAACTGTACGAAAGGAAACATTATTAATTTGCTATGTTGTTGGATGGATTCACGTTTAGCGTATTATATAAAATGTTCTCGTTCCTAAATTGAAAATTAAACCTAATACACGAGTACTTCGTCATCTTTTCAACGCTGAAGGCTGAAAATTTGAATAACGCTTAATGAAAAAAGTAACAGAAGAAGACGGACAGAAGGCAAAAAGGAAAATGCTTCGCTCGTAAGTCTTAACAAGATTGATATTTGATGAAGGATAAAAGCTATGAAAAGAACGTTACAAGGCGAAAGAAATGGAAATGAAGATAATTAAAATGGTCGGGAAATGAGATGCAATATTAGGGGTGAATGTTTTAGACGAACGCCGTTACTTGTTTTTCTTAAATATAAAGGGGACATTAGTTAGTATAAGCAAGGAGGCAAAATAGGTACAATACATATCTTTCGGTATACATGCAGATTATTTTTGGCAAGGCTTTTAAGATGGAGTTTTAGGTAAAATGACTTCCTGGAGAATGGATTGACGAAGTTGGTAACTTAACTTAAGTTCTTATTCGCTTTGATTGTTATTCGAAACTGGAAAGCGATGAAGGAGCTTTACTGTAAACTATTTCTACAAAATTGAAGACTTTGTTGAAAGGTTTTGATTCTCTTGGGTAATCTTCCAAATGGTAGGAACTTCAATAGTTTTTAATGGAAATTTCAATCATTGATGGTTTTCCAATCATCTCAACAGAGATCACGACAATTATCCTAGAGCTGTGGTTCTTTGTATTTTCTTTGGCCTGAATAAAGACAATTTTCATCAGGCACCATTTGCCAAACAACTCTTTTAGAACTCGAGAGATTGTTAATTTTGAATGAGTAACTTGGAATCAATAAAACCGATCCTATTTATGATTACTTTCTTTACTTTTTGGGTTCTGGTAACACAAGTTGGGAGCCATTGTCCCAGAAAAACAGCGAAAATTACAAGCAAAGAACAGGGTGACTCAGTTGAATAAAGACGTAATATTTCTGAATGTTAAGAACGGAAGCGCAGTTACAAAGTTGCACTTCCGTACCAAAGTAGTACTGACTGTTTTTGAGGATACTTAAGGTGGAACTAACAAGAAAAAAACAATTTTATAACGTATTGTGGAGGAAATTTAGTTACAAATAGACCTTGTATATTTTAGAAGATGTAAAACTTTTAATAAAATTTAGTTTTAGAATTAATAATAAGAAAATTGCAGTGACTTCTTAATGCACTGCTTGGAATAAAATATAGACGGTGCCCAATCTTCTGGAATTATAGAATTGTGTCTACTGTGTAAATGGTAGAGGCTCAAAATTTTCAGGTAATATCATAGACATCATAAGCGGTCTTCCGAAAGAAAGAAATCCGAAATGCAAATACATTTTAGCGTACATTTTTACGAGAATAAAGAGCGCACTTGGCTTTATCTAGCCATGGTATTAAAACATTTCCCTTGAAAGGTATTCAGAGTGTTACTACTGTAACTTGTTAATAATTTGGGTGCCCACCTATGCCCTTTATCTTATTTATGAAGACTGATTTAAATAAATAAAAAAAAAGTACTTCTCACAGCGCATCGGGAATGCTAGAAACGTGTCGCGGGAATTGTGGCGATGTGTTGATTCCCAATTGGGTCGAAATGACAAGAGGAACGCAGCCATATCTATTAACGTAGACAATGCGATAATATCTGATCCCTTACAAGTGGGTACTATATTTTGCAAATTTTTTACTAGCTCTCCATATTTGAATGTCACCCGAAATTTAGGTTATGGTTAGACCCGACAATTGTACGCTATCACCGTTCCTACAAAATTCTATTGCTTTTTGTCCAGTTACTCCTGATGAAGTTGCAAATGCGATAAGGTCGTTAAAAAATAAGCATAGCACCGGTATGGATGGTATACACACGAAAACCATCAAGTATGTTGGGGATGTGTTAATCGAGCCATTAATGATAATTTTCAATAAATCAATAGCATCAGGGGTTTTCCCCTCTCAGTTAAAAATAGGTAAGACCATCCCAATTTTCAAAAAGCACGATCCATCTATTATTGCAAACTATCGCCCCATAACAATATTAAGTGTATTCTCGAAAGTGCTGGAATCTATTGTATATAATAGAGTAGTCGACTTTCTTAACAAATTCAATGTTTTTACGGGTGCCCAGCACGGTTTTCTTAAATCGAGGTCCACCGAAACGGCTTCGATTGAGTTTTTGCAATTTATTTATAGAGAAATTGACGAGGGCAATTATGTGGCTTGAATTTTCTTCGATTTATCACAGGCGTTTGATAGCTTAGACTTGGACTTTGTGCGGGAAAAACTGTCCAGGTGGGCATCAGGGGAAAAATATTAGACTGGTTTTCTTCCCTTTTGACGGGCCGGACGATGGGTGTAGTCGTATCTGGTACAGTTTCGCCATTAGAACCAATTCAATTGGGCGTAGCCCAAGGTTCGCTTCTGGGTCCCCTAATTTTTCTTATATTCGCGAACGATTTGCCTGAATTTTTCACCTCTGCGCATGTTATAGCGTATGCGGATGATACTTCCGTTGCTGTCTTCGCCAAGTCTTTGACCGAGCTAGAATTTAGGATAGCCCGTGCCGTGGACAAGTTCTCTAACTGGTGCTGTAAAAACAGATTGATTATGAATCGCGATAAAACGGTGTTTGTGCATTTCAATCAGCGACGACTTGTCCTTCCTCTGTTTGGCGTTAATCTTGGCTATAACTTTTCAAACAGTGTCAAATTGCTCGGGATAGACATTGATTATAACCTGTGTTTCGATGAACAGATCAACAATATCTGTAAAAGGCTAATTCGACTTATCACGCAATTGTACAATTAAAAAGCAGTTTGAGTACAGAATTACTGCTGACAGTATACCATGCCCTAGCTTACTCGATGTTTGCGTATAATATTCTAATATGGGACCGTGCCGATTACCAACGCGTACTGATTTGTCAAAAAAGAATTCTTGGGTTGATTTTTGATAAATCCTACAGAGAATCATGTAGGTCCTTGTTCATCGAAAAGAATTTATTAACCGTTCCATGTTTGTACAAATGCCGCGCAGTAGTGTACGTCAGGAGCAATATGGACCGGTTCAAAATGCCTTCAAATATATACAACACCCGCAGGGCGGACTTATACATTCAACCGCACAAAACATCTCTATTTGAAAGATCGCCCTTATATTCATTTGCAAAAATGTATTCTGCACTGCCCGTTATTTTGAAAAATATTCCTGAACGAAATGCATTTAAAAGTGCAGTAAAAAGTTCTTGACTTCTAAAAGTTATTACTCTTACCAGGAATGTTTTACTGACAATTCCGCTGGGCATTCCTAATTGTTTTGCTGTTCTAAATGTTTTTGATATTGTGCTGTCCGTTTTATTACCTTTATTTTAATTTTAATTAAGCCTGACGTTATCAACACTTGTTGTGAAAGACAAAATAAAAAATTATGCCAAAATTCAAGTTTTTTGCGCAATGCATTAGGTAATTACATCTTGTTAATTAAATTAAATTTTACAATTAGTTAGCTACTACTCTGCTGATTTAATCTACAAAGCACACGTTTGGAACACCCGTTAGGTACTGTACAACATAGAAAGTGATAATCGTTTACAGTTTTAATAAGGAAAATTAATCATTTAATATTGAATATAGTTAATTAATTTTATAAGCGAAACTAACTGGATATAAATTGTTCTTCTGTTACTAAATTACATATGTAAGGAAATTGAAGTGCTATTATCACGAAGAAACGTGTAATTTAAGCAGAGGTTTGCCTTTAATAATATAAATTGTTTCCTGCAATGGCGATAATTATATAATATTGAATGTTAATAGCCATTATTTACTTTGATTATATACGTATTCAGGTATTTTTAGATGTTTTCCATGGGCGGCTTTCAAATTGACGACAGACTTCTTGTTTTCAGTAATGATTAGTTTGCGGGTATGCAAATATTAAAAAAAAACAGCTGTTCATTGTCGTGAATAACCAGGAAGACAGTGACTGACGTACACCAAGTGTACAAATGCTGGTTTTGCATACATCGCGTCAGTAAGATCTACAAATATTCTCTATTATAGCAGGTTCTACAAGCGTACAGCAGTTGTCCGCGATGATGTATAACATGTACGACAAGCAAGGTGCTCGCACATATTTTCAATTAGACGCGTTAACTTTAACTGCGTTGTTTTCTTTTTAGTAAGTTTCGCCGACTAATTAATTATCCTATGAGACGAAGAAAAAGACGTCTTGTTAACACTTTGCGTGTCAGACGTGCAGCTTTCGGAGCGAAGCAAAATGAAATTTTTAAAATCGCGTATACCCACACATTTGGCGATGGCCATCTTATGTCAATGTCAATTAAAGAAATTCAGCAAACTAACGATTAACATCTACATAACTTCCCTCAGACAGCAGGTAAGTTGATTGCAAACCGTTGGAGATTACGAATGATTTATGAAAGTCTTTGTGAATCTTTATCTTCGATAGATATTTCCGTCGATATAATTTTACTGATAAAATCAGGGCGAATGGTATCTTTCCATAGTGAATGGTAATTCCCACTATTAATACTTGTTAATTAACTTAATATTTTTTATTCATTTAGAGAGCACAAGTCTTATTTTCAGTCTGTTTTATAATTTCTATATATAAGATGTGTTACTTAAGATGGTGGATTCAAATTACGGATAAATTAAATAAATAACTAAGAAGTCCTCTAGGTAGAGTTATGTTTCGTTAACAGATCATCGCTTTGCCATATACTTTTATGGGAAATGGATTAATTCCTTGAAGGTCCAAAAACTGAAATAAAAAATGGTATAATTTCTTAGTTTTTGTTTGTGGGGCATTAAAGAACCACTCCAATGCCGGTTGCTTTTCTCCCTTCTGTAGGATTTATTCAGAAGTGTGCAGTAACAGCCCTGAAGATGTCCCATAACAGTGTGGACGAAACGTCGGCCGAAGCTACAACAACGACGCGGTTGCAACCCGGAAACCAAGAGTACGAGGTGTGGCAATTAATAACCGGATTGGTGCTACTATCAGCAAACAGCGAGCACGGCACGGCAGGTTTGAACATGTCTGTGCTTGTAGATGCTTCCTCCACCCTGAGCTCGATGGCCACGGTTGTACGTCGCTCAGTCTCGCTGTAGCAATCGTCCGTTCAAGTCCTTACGCTAGCGTCGCATCGGAGTGTTCAGATCGAGCAACGAGTCAACCTCAAGTTTCTTGTGAAACTGGGAAAAACTGGGTTCTAACTACCCTTCGTGAACGAGTGAGAAGGCGAAGACCCGATTTGTGGAAGAGCAAGTCCTGGATGCTCCACCAAGACGATGAGCCACCCCATTCCGCCTTGTCTGTGAAGGCGTTCTTTGCGAAATCCGGCATCACCTTGTTGGACCAACCACCGTACTCGCCCGACCTGGCCCCCTGTGACTTTTTTTATTTCCTAAGGTAAAATAGGAGCTTAAGGGGACAAGATTTGACAGTGTGAAAGCGAAAGCGACGGAGGTTCTCAACAAGCTGACAGAAACGGACTTCCAACGCTGCTTTCGACAGTAGAAAATTCGTAAGGAGCGTTGTAAGGATCAGCAAGGAGAGTACATTGGAGGGGATAAACTTTGTAATGTAATTGGTGATCAATAAAATGTTTTGTAGCACCAGTCCGGTTATTTAATTGCCACACCTCGTATAGTTTGAAATACCAATTCTGGTGAAAGCAGCATTACGTATAAAGACGTAGGTTTTTGATTAGACAAGCCGAACAGAGGTATAAGCGCTTCAATTTGAAGTGCATATTCATGTGTAGTTTGAATTATTTGAAACCGTTTAAGAAAAGTTCAACATCTTGTCATATTATCGGTCTAAGATATAACATGCACGTTTTGTGAAATTTTGATAGGCGTAGAATTCGAAAATTTAAATCTGGTGGATTTTTGGGGCCACCAGGACATAGGAAGTGGGGGACCACAATTATTTTTTAATCTGCCAAGGGCAGGTAGCGGTACTATAAATAATAATAGCATAATTAACAAAATACTCAAAGTATAAATCTGTACATTTTCGAAACTATATACTTGCTTCTCCGTAGTTGAGTTGACACATTCTCTAATACATACATAAATACATTTACATACAAGTTTTAAATAAAGAAACAGATAATTTAAATCAAGTTTTTATTTAAAGAAGTCGTAAATTACAATTGGAATTTAAAATATACGTATTATACAGGTTACCTGCTAAATCGGGTACTCTAAATCTGTGGCATTGGAACACATAAATAGTTCACTAAAACCCTTACCACAGCCAAGCTATCATCATCAGCAATAAAACTAAATTCCGTTTTACTGCTGATGATGATGATGAGCTTGGCTATCGAAACGTGCGTCCAGTATGAGTTAAGTATTGTGGTAATAGTTTTAGCGAACTGTTTCAGTTACCTGTTAAAGTTATGAGTTATAAATACAGGTACATAAAAAATTTAAAAAGATCTATTTTTTGTATTTATTTTGATACATGTACAATAAACTTTTGACAGCCGTGTGGGCCCGGATACCCATTGTTTAGATAGCGCAACCTTTGGCCGTGACCTCAAAGTTAAACACCCTAGAATTCAATTTAAGTATTATCTTTTATTCGGTGTTATGTAGATTAGTTTTGTGATACACATATACATACAGGGTGAGTCGGGAGGAACGGACCAGGAGTGTATTGTACACGTGAAAATAATGTAAAAAAACTCATGTTCTTATCCGGTTTTCATTTGTTTTCAAGTTATAGCGTAATTTTTAACATTTTTTAATAATAGCGTTCTTTTAATGAATATTAAAAAATACCGCTACTGACCTCTAAACATCTTGAGCCTCGAATGGATTGATTCAGATAGCCGGTACGTCATATTTATTAAGAAGTGAAAAATACTTTTAATGTGGAAAGTACCCGGCTTTTTGTTAGTCCTGGAGTTTGGTTCGTTCCTCCCGACTCAAAAACCTTTTAGGAAATTCCAAAGACCCAGTGGATAACATGGATAAATCAGGAATTTACAAAATTTAATGTAAAGATTGTGATCAAGTGTATATTGGGCAGACAAAAAGATCAATCAAAATTAGGTACAAAGAACATTTGGCTCATCTCAAATTCAGAAGGTTTGATAAATCTAGCGTTGCCCTACATATGCTTGAAAATAACCATAATGTTGATAATATAAAGTTAATTAAAAACGTAAAGAGTACTGCTCAATTAAATTGTTATGAAGGCATGGAAATTTACAAAAACAAAACTCACTTAATGAATTCAGATTTAGGACCACTAAATTCCAGTCTTTATCCTTTGTTACATCATGTTTAATCATTTATAGTTGTAATTTTAACCATGTGCAATGAACCGCTTCATTGTAATACTAGGATTTAATAACTCACGTCATTCTGCTCATTTACCTTTAGGCTATTTATAGTCCTGTGCAATGAAGCGGCTCATTAAATTTTACGATTTTAAATTTACATATTGCATAATTTATTTTCCTTATAAGGTTAGTTTTTCGCTTAGCTTGTTAGTTCAGTCTTGCTGCTGATGATGATAGCTTTGCTATCGAAGCGTGTGTCCAGAACGAATTAAGTGTTGTGGTAAGGGTTTTAGTGAACTGTTTCAGTGTTCCAGTGCCACCGTTTTAGAGTACCCGTTTAATTAGTTAGCTACTACTCTGTTGATTTAATCTACACTGCACACGTTTGGAACAACCGTTAGGTACTTAAAAGTATTTTGAAGTAATAAACAACATGGAAAGTGATAATCGTTTACAGTTTTAGTAAGGAAAATTAATCATTTAATATTGAATATAGTCAAATGTTATTTCAAGACTATAAAAACGTATAATATAAGAAAATAATTTTCTTGAAATTTTACTTGTATTAAATAAATATTCTCTTAGGATTAGAAAATTGAGAAAATCTAAAAAATGTTTCTTCCAAGTAAATCGTTTAGTTTTAAGTTAAGAAAATATTCATATTAAAGGTAGGAATGAGAAAATGGTCCAGATCTCACAAAGTTTTATTGAGAAATTAGGCGACCGGTTTCGTGTTCAAAAAACATATCAGGCCAGCTACAAGGATATCCTATAAAAGACAAATTACTATAATGGAAAAAGAAACCTGAAGTTAATAATTAAAATTAGGAGCAAGTGAATGAACTAATGAAAATAGCTATTTGTGGTATAAGCGAATAAAAACGAATTTTATCCACGAAGAAATAGTTTAGATAATGTTTGTGAGTGGATAAAATTTCTTTATTCACGTGTTTCATGCAATATTTTTTACAATCCCTCGGAATATTCAAAAAATTTTATTGCTTAGGTAATTCATTTACATAAATGTTAATTGAGCTATTACTAATGCGATGAACACTTAAAGAAGGAAAGTTGATTCTACTTTTGTCAGGGTTAAGTGCAGTGGAAGTTCCAGGCCTTTCATTTGAATTTACATTTGCTAAAATTTTTCTTGACGTGGATATTTTTTGAGTAACTGATGCGTCGATATAGTGTTCTGCGACTGTAAAAGACTTCCACCCTCCGTGCCTTTTAAGAGTTAATGAGTCAGCTCCCGCATTGGCTAGTAAATTTGCGGAAATCCGTCGAAAACAGTGCTCGGTATAAAGATCATAATTTGGTAACTTCAAGTATTTCGCTATAATTTGTGATATTTTTGCAAAAGTATTGATACCGATAGGTTGTATTATGCACTTTTGATTCCGATAACAGAGAAGAAATTTTCTGTGTGGTACATTTTGTGGACGTAAATTTTTGTACTTCTTGTAAATTTCTATTAAATTGACTTGACAGTCTTCATTGATAATTGTCAATGTGCATTTCTTATTCTTTTTAGTGTGCTTTATTCGTGTTGTCAATAGCAGTGTGAATAAAGTGCTGTTGTAAACATTTTATTCATCCTTTTGATTAAACTATTGTTTTAATAATGAGATCTAATATATACAATGAGCATTTTATTAATAGGAATTGTAATTTTCTTTTTTTATGTGTTACAGTATAATTAAATTATTTCTTTAATAATGTAATAGGGATTATTTTTACGTAGCTTAATAATTAATGTTTAATATTTAAGTTTATTTATTCCCTTTCTATTATTATTATTATATATTTAAGAAAAAAACTATAGTTAAATTAGTACATGTGGTAAATAGTAATAAAAAGAAAAAATATTACATTAACCGGTATCCTTGGAAAATGTTTATGAAACGTTGTACGTTAAAGGTTCTATTATTGTATGGATAAGTACGGTATCTGTATTCCGGTTCCGTCCCTACTATCTAGAACGGCATGACTATATCTGCTGGCACTAGGTGGCGCCAGGAAATATTTCAGTGCTGTTTTTGAAGATTAGTGGCATAAACTGAGAGATGTAACAACAATGTGGGCAGTAGAAAAAAGCGTTAGTGCTCTTCTCTCCTCACATTGTTTTTGCCGGTAGTAATTCTGCCAATACTATGAACTATCTATTAGCATTATCTTGGTTTTTGTTTCTAGGCACTTTTTTTATGTGCACTTCTAGATTAAGTTCGCTTTTGTATCAACATTATTCTGTAGATAACCTCTACCTTACCCTTTTTAAAGTCATAAGCAATGAAAATAATTTACTGCGTTATGTACGGATATGTACTACTGTTTTAAACAAGGTAAGTGCAATTAGAATGTGAATATAAATAATATGCATTTCAGGAATTCTAAGTAATAAATGCTTTATTTTAAGGAATTGAAACTAGTGATTTATGAACAAAACGCTTTGTGGAATTAAGGAAGCCTTACTATTCTTAAGAAAATATTGTTTTGTGTTGTTACGGTTGTTTACTTTTACTAAGAATCGCTTTCTTCAAATTTTCTGCACGATTTTCTTGAATCAGGTTAACAAATGTCTTAAACAAAGAAATACTATTTCATAACAAGTATATACTTCTCTTAAGCGGAGAAAGAAACGCTAAGAAAATATTTCTTTTGATTTAAAACAGTTATTGTATTGCGGATAATTGAAACAGTAATTGTCTTGAAACAGTTCACTAAAACCCTTACCACAACACTTAATTCGTACTGGACGCACGTTTCGATGGCCAAGCAGCAAGACTGTCTTGCTGCTGATGATGATAGCTTGGCTATCGAAACGTGCGTCCAGTACGAATTAAGTGTTGTGGTAAGGGTTTTAGTGAACTGTTTCAGTGTTCCAGTGCCACAGTTTTAGAGTATCCGTTTAGTAATTGTCTTGAATTAAGACGGACGGCTTTGATAGAAGTAAACGTTTCTCTGCGTGTAATCAGCCCTAAAATGTGTCTTATAAACTATTATATGGCATCCAGAGACGGCAGAATATATATTATGCACAAGAGACATCAAGAACTCAGCGGATCATTTTTAATACCTGAACTGAAGGACGAAGATCCTAGACTAGTAATAAGGTTCCTCAATAATAATAACAACAAGGTAGGCTTTGTTTGACAATAATCATTTGATATTGATCATTTGAATTATTTTTCTCCCCTTACCTGAGTAGTCTAACCCAAAAAACGTACTTTTATTTTTAATTCCCATAAGTTATTCAAATCATTAGTATTAATAGTTATAAGCTATAATGTCCTGAATACCTATACCTTCGCTACAGTCATACGATTGGTAAACAACAGTCTTACGATTGTTACTAATACAGCTCATATTAATGTTTATTTATTACCTTAAAAGGGCATTCTGAATTGCGGCTGAATGAAATCACTGACACCGGTAAATAAAATAAAATATTAGAGGCTAATTTATTTAATTGATAACACCCTTTTTATATCCTTATTTATTAAATGTATGCATATAACTTTCTAAGAACAGAACGCATATCATACTGCTGTTGAAACATAAAACTGCCACGCATATGTAGCAGAAGCATTGTAACCTATTCATAAAACACTTAACATCTGTGGTCTTTAGGAAAGTGATAATAAATAGGGAAACGTATACTTGAATGTGTTCAGAAGCGATGGACACTGGCCTTTCTACACGACATATAAATTACCAGGGTGTACAACATATGCTCGCTGGCAGGGCAGAATATATCATCTTTAATTTGTTTTTTTCTTGCTTTCACTTGGCTGTGAATATTTAATGGT
Organism: Dynastes maya; assembly: GCA_029619315.2. Classification (NCBI taxonomy): domain Eukaryota; kingdom Metazoa; phylum Arthropoda; class Insecta; order Coleoptera; family Scarabaeidae; genus Dynastes; species Dynastes maya. The sequence continues at coordinate 19,700,942 of JAROYE020000005.1, read as the reverse complement.
TTACAATCGTCGAGGGCAATTTATTACTATGTGGTAGCTGTTTGCGATTACAGTTTATTTTTTCAGAACAACCAGACATAATTGGGGGAAAGATTGAGAATCTACAGTATAGCGATGTGGATAGGAAAGTATTGATTAAAGTTCATTTCATATTAATCATTTCATATACCTACACGTTGGTCCAGATACGAACGAGGGATTGCTTTTGTGAATGGTAACGGCGCATTCGACTCTCACTGAGAGATCCCATCCAGTCGCAGTATACCATAAAGCGAGCAGTAGTACGCACGCATATTATAAACACGCATGTCCGCTCAATTACGTAATATTATCATTCAACGCCTTCTGACAAAATGTGTTAATATTGAATTACTGCGCAATTTTTCTGTATTCTCAGATTATGTTAGAAAGTACAGTTTCTTATATTTATTTAGTTGCTGCTATGCTATGTAGGAAAACGAAAAAGTAATTCTAAGTGGGAAATAGAAACAAAGATTCTTATAAAATTAAACTAAAGAAAAATAAATGCGATAATAATCTCCTGGAAATTTTGAACTTTGTAACTTTTGTATTTGTTGCGTTTCAAAATACGTTTCACAGTACTTTTACTAACATCGATTTCATCTGAAATTTGCCGGCTAGAACAAGGTTCGCCCATTTCAACCAACGAACAAACCCTCACCTCTCTCTCCTCCCGCTCGGGAAGCATTAGACGGATTTGAGGCTGTTCGTCTATTTGTTGGCATTTACGACAATTCCCGACGACGCAGCCAAATTTCCTAAACACTTTGACAATCCTTTCAATCGTCGAATGCAAAGGAATAGGACGATCCATGTACTCTACGGCAAATAGATCGGCCGTGCTTTATTAGGAATTTCCGGCAAGATACCATGTAATGATTTGTACCTTCTCTGCGGTTGTATAAACTAACATAGTGTATCCGAAAGCCACGATCACTTGTTAGAACCTTGCGAGCGCATAGATAGACAAAGAGTGCGTAAGATAGGCCTCTCAGAGCGATAAATCCCTCTCAGAGGGATAAATGCAAGTATGCCAAATCGCGCTACGTACAATATATCTCGTACCCCGGTGAGACCTGGGCCAACGTGTATATTTAATTGCAATTATTGCGTAAAATAAGTAAGTTAGAAACTTTGTAGTATCAACTGCTCTTCTTCGTTCCAAAATATTTTCTAATTGAAAATTCTTATTAACATCCACTAGAGCTCGGACGTGTTGAAATCTGTCTCCAAAGCTTAGATTTAATACATAAAGACATATGTATGCTCAAATATTTAATTAATGGGGTAACAGGTAAGTCCAATACAATCTAAAATTATCCTAACATCATTGTTTAAAGCACTAATAACTTTTTTGAAAGCAAAATCGCGGAAAGAGATAAATCTGGCAACTGTATCATTTTAAACAGTAATTGTTGTAATGAACTTCAATGTTTTTTTACTATTTTGCTATCATGTTCGTTTTTCTGCGAATGTATGGTGGTTTAATAATAAATAAACTTGTTGTGCCATTAATATATATTGCACTAAAACATGCAGACAATTATTTAAATTTTTGAATGAGAATTTCCCTATACTTTTAATGATACTCCTGTCCTGGTTGGGGGACATATTAGACAGAGTGCAAGTAGAAGTGTAGTTTAATCAACATTATTCACAATGATGGCAGGCTCTAGAAGATCAGTGGTCTGCCATACCTGAAGCGCAAATCTGGTGCTGTTAGATTTCTTTCTATAGGAACATAAGAATCTTGGCGGATAGGTGAATGCTAAACGTCGTAAAACAGGCAACCCTTTTGCAGCCTATCAAATGCATTGAAGCTGATCGTGAATATTTTGCAGAAATGCAGATTATAACAAGGTAGGTTAACGCACATATAGATTCATTGGCACACCAATAAAATTAAGTTGTATGTGTAACCATTAACTTGCGTACAAGTTAAGGCAGTGCATGCGTGGATTGAAAACGTATCCAGCCTTCTGAAATATGTTTCCGTTAGTGGCAACTTTCTATTTTCACGTTTAAACACGAACTTTCAAGCCTATTTATCAGCTATATTTGTGCAACAAATAGAGGAAGCCTTTACTGTCGTGGAAGTAGGACAGGTGTGATTATTGATGTTTGTAGGTATGTGTAGACCGACCTTAAGCATCTTTGAGGTTAAAACGCAGGCATATCTCTAGATCCTAATTTAACTTGTTAAAGTAATTGTAACAGTGTTACCAAGTATGTTTTTGTCTCTTAGGGGCCAGCCCCTAAGTTATACGGTCTACCTAAAATTTGCAAACCCGATATCTCCTTACGTCCTACAGTCAGCACTTCCAATAGCCCTACATACAAATTATCGAAGTACTTCTCCAAACTTTTAAAACCTTACGCTGGATGCAGCTACTCTTCCATCCACAGTTCCCAACATTTTGTCCAAGGACTGAAAGAGTTGACGGTAGATCCTGTCGATTTACTTGTCAGCTTTGATGTCGAATCCTTATTCACGTTCCCATACCGGATCCAGTATCCGTTATTAGAGAGTTCCTCATCTCCAATGACCAACCGGATGATCTGGATGACTTCGTTGAAGCTTGTCTTTCTTCTACCTATTTCTAGTTTCATGGTAAATTCTACGGGCAAGTCTCAGGCGCAGCTATGGGATCTGTCTGCTGTCGTCGTTAACATCTTTATGGAAGTGTTCGAACAACAAGCCCTACTATCTTACAACCTTAAGCCAAAGTGGTATGTTGTTGACACTTTTGTCATCTGACCTCATGAACACGAATCTTTAAACAATTTCCTATAGTTTCTGAATTCCCAACACGATTCCATACACTTCACCATGGAGATCGAATCGGACGGTTGCCTTCCTTTCCTAGATGTTTTCGTACACCGGCGTCCTGACGGTGTACTGGGACATTCCGTTTTTCGAAAACCCACGCACACTGATAGATATCTCAATGGCCTCTCACACCATCATCCAACTCAAAAACGTGGTGTTATCAACTCTCTTATCCAAAGGGCCATTTCCATATCTGAACCAAATTCACTTCCTTAAGAACTGAGATTCTGATCCGCAATAGTTATTCCAGGAGAAATGTTCAAACAAGCCCTATATAAACCCCTCGGGAATGAATAGTGCCCAGTCAGTGTGCAGCAACAGTCCTAAAGACGTCCCGTAAGAGTGTGGACGAAACGTCGGCAAAAGCTACGACAACGACGGGGTTCCGATCCGAAAACCAAGAGTATAGTGTTATTGACGACCGCGGAAGCCTACGTACCGTTATCATCCTATGTTTTTAAGTTTCAAATATATAGGATAAGAATGTTTCAGCAATGAGAAAATCACTGTTTTAGCCATGCAGCCTTGAATGAGAAAATAAAATGTTATTAAACCTTTACCGCAAAAAAATATCCGTTGTCATGGTTTTAGCAACGACCGATTCAACTGATTCTCATCTTTTTATACAAAATACACTCTATTTGGAAAACATTTATCAATAAAACAATACATAAAAAATATAAATAGGAAAGGGCTGCTATAAATGAACCTGTGATCCAACCAAAAGCTTAACTGCATACACACGCCTTCTACACGCAAACTATTCAAACTATTCCCGTATTAGAAGTAACTGTCCGCACGCTCAACGGCCGCAATAAAAGACATTGTTGATGGCCATCGTATCAATATAAAGTTTAAATGCTTAGATGAGCACACACATCGGCATGTTCTACACGGATCATAACAGACCACGGCGGCCGCATCCAGTGACCCTCGACCCTTCCGCTCTTTTCTACCAACGGTCAAACCGGAGAGCGCGCACGTAGAAGAGCGGGGACCACATATTTATTGTTTCCTGGGTGCCTGGGACGTATCACGTTGATCGGGTCGAGGTCCACTTTTGTTGTACGTATAACCGTGCATGGAGATTAGTAAAAATAGATGGAAAAAAATTGAGAAAGATTAAATACCCTTCGGTAATTGCTATCAGATGTTGCCCGCACAATAGAAGGATATCCTTTATGTGCGTCCTGTGTTTGCCTTATTCCATAACGAGCCACATTATACGAGATGAACAATTAACAAAGGTGCGGCCAGCATACACGTATATGAAGTGTACGTATGTTCGTTTATGCTTAACTTATTATCTCAACGTGTAAGCGTGGTGATAAATCAGCTACTGCCAATAAATATGTCTATAGTTTAAATGATTTACTGGTTAGATCTAATCAATGAAAGCAATGTTACGTTAATTTCAAAAGTAAAATTCATATTTGTGAATAGCAATAAACTAATATCAGGCAACAGCTGTCAATTACTCAGAAGACAACAGGTAAGTAATAACTACGTGACCACATACATATATGTACATATGTGCAGTGGATTCTTGGCTATTGCTTTTGTTGATAGAATTTCGACAGCTTAAAGAAGCCAAAAACTGCTAATAGAATTAACTAATGTCACTGCTGATTTGAGATAACCATTATCTGAGGACCAAGCGGATACTATTGAGAATAAAAAAATCCAGTATGCCATGAAAAACAAAACATACACTGTTGTTTAGTTGCTGTATTTGCGTTAGTTAGAACCGAAATTATTAATTTTTTTAAGGGAAGAAATTGAATTAACTATAGAGCATTTTTCAATCATGATTTACTATGATTTCGAATAAGGTTTAACCGCTTATGAGTGCAAGAAAAGTGTAGATTCTACCTTTAATGAAAAAGTCATTTTTTTTGCTATAATTTACCGATGGTATAAGGACATTGAACGTGAAAATAATTCTGTTCAACATCAGGAAGGAGCAGGGCGTCTTCGTACGGCCGTCACTGAAGAAAACATTGCTGCTGTTAAGAAAATAATTGAAGAGTACAACAGAGTCACGTAAGCAATAATAGAGCATCAATTCAAGATTGGATCCCCAGCTGTTAAGACAACCATATACGATCAAAACTGGAACACATAATTTTTTTTTAATTGTGACAGAGTCGTATATGAATCCATAAAGACCAACAATAACAAAGAAGCAGCGAGCTATGAAAAAAGTTACATATGTGGTATTCTTTAAAAGTACAGGCCTGGTATGTTTAATTAAATTGGATAAACAAACAACAGTTACTGCAAAGTTATAGCTATAGTTTGTGTGAATGTTCGTTTTCGGTGCAGGTTGGGTCGCAACATCCCACTCGCCGGCCGATTCGCCCTAGGCTTCCTTGTTGGGCCCAGAGCTGTTCTTGTTATACTCTTTGGACGCTCCTCACCAATCTGTGGCTGAGTTGGCCATATATGCCAACGATACGGCAGTGTTTCTTTTTTCGAGAAGTGAGGCTCAGTGGGTGAGGAACCTCCAGGAGACCGGTCACTTGATAGAGTCGACATCCGGATGTAGTCTTCAAATTAACGAAAGCAGGTCTGGAGACTCCCAGATGACAATATTGTTATTAATGATAACTACCCCGGGAAAAGAAACCAGAAATTTAGGACTACGGTAGGATAGCCGTGTGACCTGGAAGTTCCACATCAACCACGTCAAAACCAAATTCATTGTGGCGAAACGTTAACTAATGCCAAAACCTTATACTACACTCTTGTAAGAAGTCGGATTGAATACGCTTCTTTGATATGGTATCCTTACTACATTTATTAAGACTTGGCTGTTGAAAACTGCAAAAGAGGTTTTTGAGGTTCTTAGCACATAAGGTTACTGGTACTTATCCCGATCGCACAACTGACTACGCTTCCTTACCAGACGCTCATAACTTTCGAAGTCTCTCTGAACGAAGGAATCTGTATAGCGTCAATTTTTAGTTGAATTTGATCCTTAACAAGGTTGGTTCCAATTATTAACAGTCGTTCTTATACAGCATATACAGTGCGGTCCTAAACTGTCCGCCCCCTCCCCCCGTGCTAACTTTGAACGACAGAAGCTAGCGTTTTTAGAAGAAATAGGTCGATTTCTATTTTTTATGAACTAACTTTTGTCGTTATCGGCATTTCAATTGCATTTCTGGAGTCACCGGAAGTGGCGTCAATCTTCTTATTTTAAATAGAATACCCTGTACATTCTGGCGTTTTTAGAGACGCTATTGATACCACAACGATACCACAACGATACCACACACTTTAACTTAAGAAATATGACGATATGCAGCAATAAAGGTTTTGGTAATGTTACGCAAAGTTGGATAGTAATCATAACAATTGTCAAACTGTCAAATCTCAATTCCAAAATCGTAAATTGTTATTGTTGTTTATTTTTATTATATCCTGCACTTGTCATAACGTTCTTTTTTGTTCTCGTTCTTATTTTTTCTATATATTTTGTTATACACCTCTGTGTACGATCTGATTTTAGGAAAATTCACCCAAAACAATTCACCTAAAACAGTTCACCTACGTAACAATTCACCGCAGATGTAATTCACCGAAAATTTATTAATTACATAATAAAGCCTGTTAGCGTTACCCAGAAGAGACCACGAAGAGGTCGGCCTTGTAGTCTTCCATAGGCCTACTTCTTTTTGAAGTAGTTGTCTTTTTTTTTGAATTTTTATAAATTTTTTTTATTACATCTTGTTAATTTTTTAGAACCTCAAATTATGAGCAATCCCTCTTAAGTATGATACCATGTTTTGTGGAACGTATGAATGCACTACTGTTTTTATTCTCTGTGCGGAGTCTTTATATTTTCTCTTTTTGGCAGGCGGGTCTTGACCACTTAAGTATTGCGATATGTTAAGGTCATTCATTGACTGCTCTCTCTTTAATGTATCCACAAATTTCAAAATGCTTGGATGGTCAGCACATAGTTGTTGTTCAAAGGCGCGATGCCATCCTTCTAATTATTGGAATTATTGGTTTTCGGTAAGTTATCATCAACTCTGGTGTAACAGTTCCATACACTTAAGGAATAACGTGGTTCTCTTCTTCTATTTCGCCGTTGTGGACGCCCAATCCATGTGTCTTCAAAGTAGTCGATAATTTCCTGAGCTTCTTGTGGTAATTTTTGGCTGTCACACAACGTTTCAAATGCTTTTTGTACATGAGCCTTAGGAACAAACGCTAGGCCAGCTAACATTCTAAGTCGCAGTGAAAAATCGGCATCACTGTCATATCGCTGCTTTAATCCGTGTTGCTGAATATGGCGATATATAGCTTGGCAAAATGGAAGAAGCACCCTTGATGTTGCGTGTTAGGAAATTCGGTTCTTATCACATTTATAAACCCTATTTCAAAATCAGTCATGATCGTTTGTGGCATTACATATGCGGTAAGCATCTCTTTTAAAGCTTTCAACATTCTAATGTACGTGTCCTCTGATTTACTTGGTAGCAACGCGTATACTAGCAGCACAACGGTATTAAATATCACTCCATGAATGGTATATAACTGACAGAATATAGATGGGACAGTCTTGAATGTTCCGTCAGCATACCACTGATTAGATTGCCCACAACAGTTGAAGATTTTTCTTGGTCGAAAACACTAGAATGCGATTCACTTCTGCACCTGAATCAAACAATAAGAAATCTTCCCCTGTTGATGTCACCTTATAGTTCTCCGCAAAAATTATATCTTCTCTTTTTGAAGGCAAAATTGGTCCTGCATGTTGTCTTTGACATCACTTATTTCTGATTGTTCGCCTCATGACGGGCACACTGGGAACCACTGCATTGCGTTGATATTATATAATGAGGGAGATCCCGCGATTGCAGAGCGGCATCTCGCACATTTTTGGGAAAAAGGGCAACTTCAATTTGCGCAGCATGGTTGTGGTCCTCGGAATGTTTGAGTATTTCATCATCTGCGGTTACAATCCGAGATTTGCACTTCAGTTTCTGATATTCTGTACAGCACCAGTACATCTTCTCGGCAGAGGCTCTGCTTTTGAAGTACAAATACCCATTCAGCAGCAACTTTGCCTTCCCCTTCTCACTTTCAACAAATTGCAACGGCATACTGTGCTTCAAGTGTTTCACTTGAAAGTTTAGTGTAAACTGTCAAGGCTTAAGAAAATACTCTTTATATAGGGAACACTAAGAACCAATAAGTATCCGAACTGCACCTACGGTTCTTAATAGTCCTTAATTGAATTTCTCTCTTCGGCTTTCTATTTCTTTAATCTTTCTTTAATTACCGGTTTTGCATAATGACACAGAGCAATTTACAGCTTGTTTCAACAACTGAATTGTTACGTAGGTGAATTGTTACTTAGGTGAATTGTTACTTAGGTGAATTGTTATGTAGGTGAATTGTTTTTAGGTGAACTGTTTTCGGTGAATTGTTTTCGGTGAATTTACCGGATACGGTAGGATCTTATTTTTACCTTTCTGTCTTGTAAATGGTTCATGAACTGCTGGACAAATAAAGTTATTATTGTTGTTACATGGTGAAAACATATAATGTGTAGATTTAAAACACATAATTAAATGTGCGCAATACATTTCATGTCAGTTTGAAATTCTAAAGCCGTTGATTTTTCTGTCCATGTAATTCTGTTATATATATTTCTTCCGGAAATAAACTAAATACTATAATAATGATAATAATTCCTTCTACCTTGCTTGTACTCATATTTACTGGGCTGTAGGTAAGGGTTAAGAGTTGTGTTTAGCGGGTTCGTAAAGTACAAATCATGCGTTAAAAATATCAATAATTATCTTCATCCAACGTTATTCTAACAGCTAATTCTAATTATATGGTTCTATACATCTATCTTGTTTTACGGATGCGTATAAGGCTTTGGTCACGTCTCATTATAACGGAATTCTTTAGTAAACTGTTTTCTTCTTTTTTTACTATTGGCTTCTTTTGTGATGGCATTATACTCATCTGTACGTAATTTCTTTCCACTTTCTAATTAACTTCCAAATACAATAAGTTATAATACGTGCTAGACGCCCTACATGAAACCGGATGAAATTATCGATGACACAAATGATAAGTTACTGTACATTTTTAGGGTGACCTCAACATGTATAGTACCTCGATCCATGTTATACCGCTGGACATCTGGTTGTACCCATACACTAATTCTAGCAACCACTACTTGTTCCTCCATCTGCATCTGTCCGGATTCATAAATTTATAACTGTAATACATGCTTGTATGTTGTATGAAACTTACCGGTAAGTGCAAAAGTTTTTATGGTAGCGGTGAAAAATATAAACAGCTGCTGTTAGACATTTTGATATCTAATTGATTTATGTAGTTTGCAAATTAACGAAAAGTTGAGTTGAATAATGTTTCCATTTACTTGCTTATTTAGGTTCGAAAGACGATATAATGTTAAAGAAAGAAAATTACTTACAAGGGAATACTGGGAAGTGATATTCAGCGATTTAAATGAAACTTGTGGGTTTATAGATCAATTGTGTGTAAGAACAGTTGCAATGTTTCCAGGTGCCCAATCGCCCGTTTCCGAAGTGTAGGGCACCTTAAACGTAACAAAACTCCTTGCTTTTTGCGTTTATATCTCTAAAGCAGAGATGTATACAATACCTAATAGCTCCAAGAACTGTTAACAAAAGCGCGATCAAAAAATAATTAAGTGATAACATCGAAGTAATTAACCTGGATTAAATTTCAATAACATCTTAGTAAGTAATCAGTAGAGTTGCCCACTAGCGCCAACGGGCAGTGGCGGAGGTTCGATACAACCCTCAGTATAACTGCGAGTCTCAACCAGATCTGTTGTGTATACATGTACGCTGCCGTAAATACTATTTCGTAGTTCTACGTTTGTTTTAAAAATGTTGCCTACGGCCACGTCGCGAAAACGACCAATGTTGGCAAAGTTACAGAATTTATAGCAGAAATGCCTGACCTAAATTATGATGGCGTTAAAATTCAATGTGTAGTTTTTAATATCTCTTTAATGTGTTGGTCCAAAAGGGATTGTCTACGTCACGTAAATAGTAAACAGCATTCTTCAAAAAAAAATTGCACACGACACTATGACAAATTTAAATTTAATTTATGTGTTACCTTTATTGCATGTAATCTACCGTTTAATTTACTTGACAAGGAAGCATATGTCTTCTTTTGGAATAAATATTCGAACTGCAAATTAGTCGGGCATCGTTACAAAGAATTGTGCCATATGCTCGTGAACATGTTGAAAAAAGAATTAAATCGGAGTTGAAAGATAAAAAACTGTGGTTATGTGTGGACGAAACAGCAGATCGTAAAAAACATTCTGTGGTTAATGTAATGGTACGTACAATGGAACTATATCAATCGTCACCTTCAATTCTATTAGCTTCCAGACGTGTACAACAATGTACTGCCGAAGTAATTTCAAAGTTAGTGTTAAATACATTGGAAAAGTTTGAACTTTCAACACACCAACTGTTGATGTTTATGAGTGATGGTGCCGCAAACATGCTTTCTGTAGGCCGGTCTCTTAAAAAACATTGTGTGAACTGGTTACATATTACGTGTAAAATTCATGTTTTCAGTCATATGGCAGATAGTATTAGAAAATGTTATCCTGAAGTAGACGCTTTAATAGCGCACACAAAAGCAGTGTTTGTCAAATCCCCAAAACGTATTCGCAAATTTCACAGACTGTGCCCCCGTACGCCTGAGCCACCAGAACCTATTCTTACACGTTGGGGAACATGGTTACAGGCGGCGTTTTATTATCATAAATATTTTGAAAATATTAAGAACGTGGTTTTACAATTCGATCCAAAGGAAGCTGCGACTATCAAGGAAAGCCAGTCGAAATTTCAAGATAATCAGATTTAAAAACTATTCAGAACAATTACTTCGGACTAGTGGAGGCAATAGAAAAATTACAATGTCGTTCGGTGTCGTTAGTGGAATCTCTGCAAATAGTGCAACATATTCACGCACAGCTATGCGCGGTAGAAGACGCAAAAAATGTTTGTGTTCTAGAAAGGTTTGAAAGTGTTTTAGAGAAAGATTCTAATTTTGGCACATTAAGACAAATTTGTGAAGGTGCGTCAAGAGAACCGTTAAGTTGTTCCAAAGATTATTTTAATTACGCAAATATAACGTCACTAGATGTAGAACGTTCGTTTTCTGCATATAAAGACACTTTTTCCTCACGCCGCACTCGGTTTTCCGAAACAACTGTGGAAACATATCTAATGTTGCAGATATTTAACAGACATTATTCATTTTGTGATTTCACGGAAGACTGTTAAGACGGTAAGCGTTTTAACACGTATTATATTTTATTTCTGACCATTTATTTTGTGTAAACTTTTATGCGCCCGCCACTGGCTGCTGGCGCAAATTGAGCAACTCTAGTAACCACGAAGGCAAAACGTGAACAATGATATACAGGGTGTCTTAACGGGAACTGCATCAATCTATATATAAAAGAGTATACATTGGAAGTATACTACAGTCTACATGTACTATTGAACTAAAATATTTTTAATAAATGATCTGGCATTTTCGGTTATACCGGCAATAGCTGTCAACTTTGCTATTTTAATTAAAAGAAGATTTTCGTAAGTTTTGGGATCGACTGGAGATTAACAAGTGAATCAACATTGCCAAGATATTTACCACGTGTATGTGGAAGTATAGAGAATATAATTCGGCGTGAAGAGCACTGCAAAAAATTGCGACTGACCGTAGGTGAATCAACGGATTCAAAGAAGAACTGATTTTTTCAAAATGTCCATACACTCCGGTCCCTAATGTTACAACTTGACACAAAAAAGAGAGCTGATCCATTGAAGCAAGTCAATTGAAATTTCAAGACCACTCAGTTGAAATTAATTTACAGACTATTTTCAATAACCACCAAGTAATAACGAATGCCATCACAGCATTACAAAGGACTTCGTTACAGTTAGTCGAATTCTTGCAAATAGTAAATAACGGGAAAAAAGGCTTGGAAACCTTAAGTGACGAGAAAAGTGTTTGTGTTAGAGTAAAATTTAATAGTGTACTATAAAAAATACAGATTTAGGTAGATTAAGACAGATTTATAAGTTACAGTTAACAGTGTTCCCACGGATATGCTTACTTGTTTCAAAGGCCATTACAATTATGCGAACATTACGTCATTACATGTCGTACAGTTGTTTTCGTTATATAAAAATTTTTCACCGCTGCGCTGCGAACAAGAAACGTATGCCATGATTCGGATGTTCACATTTGGAATCTTAATATTTACTAGATAAGTATTTCTCCTTATGTATTATGTTAATTATAAATTAACTTATTATAAATTATATTATTATAAATTACTTGAACAAAGTTACGCATTTGCCAGTCGGACGCCTATGATCAGGAACCGTCATTTGCGAACCTTAATGATGATTATAAAAACTATATACAAGTAATAGCCAACAGACTTGCAAGCTCTCTAGAGAAGAAGCGGTTTCTAATGACCTCACACCCTAGGTATCGAATGAAACGTTTCGTAGTGACGGGTATACTGGACGTTGTAAGCCATATTCACGAAGCTTTCGATAACAACCAATACATGAACATGAACATGTTAAATTTATCGAAGGCCTTTTATTTCGTTAATTCAATGGTATAAGAGGCAATACGCTGAACTTACTAAACTCGTACTTTAACAGCAGAAACCGGGCAACAGTATTGAACATCAAGCTGTCAAAAATATCGGACAAAATATGGTACAGCCCGGTGATCTATACTTGGCTCGCTCATGTTTATCATATTTGTTAAAGATTTACTTGCTAATGTCCACAGTGCTGATTTAATCCAGTACGCTGACTACACGGCCTTGCTGGTCCACGTGGAGACTTTGCAAGTATTAAAGGAGAAATCGACCAACGCGGTAAACGAAGCTTGCAACTGGTTCGAGACAAACAGGTTAAAAATTAATAAAGGGAACGTTCAAAATCTTATACTTATACAAGAAGGTAAGAAGATAATCCTCCGGCCAAATTTCTGGACTAATGTTAGACGTAAAATTAAATTGTACGGCCTAAAAGCCGATACTTAAGAAGAAAGAAGATAGCAACCAAAAAGGCTGCCAAGACCGCTTATTTTTGAAATTTACACTGCCTATTGAGTTATGTGGTTCTGTTTTAAGGATCCACGACAGAACCAATAAGAGCATTCTATAGAAGAAGACTGCCAGAATACTGTGTAATCTGGAGTATAACGAATTTTGTAGAGGGCATTTGAAAAGGGAAGGAATACTTAGCTCGGCGCCCGACTTCACTTCTAATGAATATAGGCACAACTACACGACGCGAAATCGAAATAATTTCAGAATACCGCACGACAGACTGAAATGCATTCAAAATTCCTTTGACTGTTGGGGAACACAGCTATATAACTTGCTACCAGTTGAAGCTAAATCGTTACCATCAAAATGCTTCAAAACCAAAACATAGCATATGTTCATTGGGGGCGAATGCTATACAACAGAGGATTATGTATTCCATGAAGAAGATCACAGTTTAATCGATTTACTATAATTAATATGTTTGTTTATCTATGTTTCTTGCGATTTGTTTTCTTCTTTATTTGTGCTCTGGCATTATACACTAACTTTTCGTTTTATTTCTATATTTTTTGCTGACAGTTAATTTTAAGTGAAAATGTTTGTAATGTTTATGTATGCAAATACATGTACCGTGCATTTTTTTTAACGTTGAACATATACATTTACCTTCCATGCGTTGACGCGCTTTTTTATAATTGAACATGGGGCCGTTTAGCATGGCGAGTGGCTACTGGGTTTATCACAGAAATTAAAACACAGATATGTCAAATTTGACATTTAATTTATACGTCAAATTTGACGCTTAATTTTTGATCTAATCCTGTCTACGAGTCACAAAAAGGCGGTGATTGTTTGTGTATTAATAAAGAAAATATTGCAAAGGGAATCGTAATGGATACTAACTAACTTTTGAACGACTGAAGCCAGGCATTTTAAGAAAAAATAGGTCGATTTCTATTTTTTGTAAATTAATTTCTGCCATTATCGGCAGTTCAATTGCATTTCCGGTGTCACTGGAAGTGACGTCAACTTACTTATCTTAAATAGAATATCCTGTATATCTTTACTCTTTTGGAAGGCAATCGAAAAGCAAATCCAACGATACCACATGTTATACTTTAACTTAAGAAATATGACGATATGCAGTTTTGGTAATCTGTTTTTGTTGTTACGCAAAGTTGGCTAGGAAAGAGCGCCAAATTGTTTCTTGTGACGCGAGACTGATCTAAAGAGTGCGCTGCTAGGTAAAGTATATAATTATAACAGTTGCCAAGCTTTCAAATCTCAATTCCAAACGCGTAAATTATTGTTGTTGTTTATTGTTATTATATCCTGCATTTGCCATGCGTTCCTTCTTTGTTCTCGTTATTACTTTCTCTCACTTTAACTGTTTTTGTTAATTGTTGTTATTTTTTTACTTTATCGAACTTCATTGCAATTAATTATTTATGGTAAGTTTGTTTAAATATGTTAGGTTTTGATAGACAATACGTCTGCTTTTTAGGCCTTTTTTGTTGTTACTTTTATGATGGCTTCGGCACGAATCATGCAAAATTGCTGGGTCAATTTTAATACTATGTAAATCTGGCAACAATTATCACCTGGTTGCGCAACAAATTGTACAATAATTTTAATCATATTATCTTCTGTTAAAACAGTTCACCCTGTAAATTGTATACTATCTATCTTTACTTAGCGCAAAGTTCAAATATTTTCGGCTGTACAAGGGCAGTGTTCATTATATTCCACTTCGTGGTAACTGTTGACAAATTCACCAGATATTAAGCTTAGGTACTTAGGATGTTTATCTTACGTGGTGGTCCATGCGGAGGACATTGTAAAATCAACTACATACAAAAATTGAAACTTATGCACATTTCCTATCAAAAACTATCAAATTTAAACAAACCTATCACAACTAGACAATTACAATAAAGTTCGATAAAATAAAGCAGAAACAACAGTTAACAAAACAAGTTAAAATGACACAAAATAATAACGAGCACAAAGAACGAAAGTATGACAAATGCAGGTTATAATAACAATAAATAACAAGAATAATTTACGCTTTTGTAATTGAAATTTGACAGTTTGGCAATTCTTTAGATCAGTCTGGTTAAAAGAAATAATTTTGCGCTCTGGAAATACAAGTGAACTACCAATAACGGCAAAAGTTAGTTCACAAAAAAGAGAAATCGCCTTATTTTTTCTAAAAATGCTAGCTTCTGTCGTTTAAAAGTTAGCATGGGGGGAGCATTGTAGAAAAACGCGTCAACGTATCGAAGGGAAATGTGTATGTTCAGTGATAAAAAAATGCACGGTATCTTATATGTTATTATTATTATTATATTAATTATAGCCTTGGCGTATACTTTTGTATGTTCATGTATGTACGTACGTGTCATACACGTTCAACTAAAACGGGATGCTGGCCGAACAGACCGTTGCCGTTGTTTCTGTTGAATGGCTTCGTTTTTTTGCGCTTTGTATGCCTTATTTGACGTTTCGTTCGGATAAGAAGGGGTTGCGTTCGAGAGAAGACCGGTGGCCGGTTAGGTCAGAGAGTAGTGTACACTTCAGAAAGTTTAACCACCTGGTCCGTTTAATGTGTTTTTGTATCCGTACCTACACATTCAAATGTGCGTGCTTATATAGATGATAATATACGTTAGGATTTATTATTTATATACCTTTATTGATTTAAACCTTCTCACCCTTATGATCGCGGTCGATAAAAAATTTCATTGCTGGTCTACAACTTTGAAGTAGCAACCAATGCCCTACTTCGATAGAAAATTGTTTTCGTTGCAATTTGACAATTTAGATTTTAGATTAAATTTTGAAGCGTGGAGTAAAAAACCGTTAGTTATATGTGTGAAGTCTCTTACTACAGAATTACAATAATAGAAATCATGAGCTTAGAATTGATAGAAGATCAATAGAAATTGTAGCGATTTTGATAATTTCACTTAAGAGGAAACAGCATCGCAGGAAAGCATAATTTTATTACAAACTAAGTTAGTGAATTTTTTTCTGAAAAATCACCATACGTTAGCTTCCTACGACACAAAGTTATCATTTAAGTGCCTATAAAACAAAACAAGGTTGCATACTGAGTCCATTGCTATTTAACGTCACATTAGATGAAATATTGAAAAGATGTAGAAATAGATTAAAGACATGCAACATCGAAAACTGGAAAATGGAAAATATAAGAATAACATAATTGTGTTACGCAGACGATCTGGTAATAGTCGGGAAAAACGAAGCAGATTTACAACATAATATAAATATCTTGAATGAAAAGCTACAAAAAAGTAATATAATATTAAACCTAAAGAAAATCAAAACAATGGTAATAGGAACCGTCAAAGAAAGACACCAAATTAAAATTGGAGGAAAGGCTGTAGAACAAGTAAACAAATTCTCTTACCTGGGAACAATCACCAATGAGATGGAGGACCAAATTAACGAGGGAATTGCGAAAGCTGGAAAACTTTTCAACATAATAAAAACGAAATTCCTCAACAAGAAGGAAATACCGAAAGAGGTAAAGGCCGAAGTAGTTAGAAAAGTGGTAAAACCAACGCTCACCTGTGCCTGTGAAAGCTGGACAACAACAGAAAGGCAGAGGAGTAAGCTGACAGCTGCAGAAATGAGATATCTGAGGAAAATACTAGGAAAGACAAGGAGGGACAAAGTAAGGAATGTGGAATACAGGGAGCAGTTGAATATTATACCAGTGTAAGAGACAATACAACAGGGACAATTGAGATGGATGGGACATGTGCAAAGAATGGGACAAGACAGGCTAGCGAAAAAGGTGTTCGAAGCAAGAGAAAGCGGAAAACGAAGGAGAGGAAGACCACGAAGAACGTAGAAAGAGGAAGTAAGAGAGGCAGCGGAGAGAAGAGGGGTAGGGTGGGAAGACATTCCAGGATTAGCTAAGAATAGAATGAACTGGAGAGAAATATGGAGGAAACCAATGGGACTCAACTCTCTCCAGCCAATACTGAAAGGTACAAGGCCCAAGGATTAAGTAAGTAAGTAAGTAAGTAAGTAAGCCTACAAAACATGTACAGGAACACTCAAATTATATTATAACTTGGTGAAATCGGAGATACAGTGGCAGTTAAGGGGAAAGAGATGTTTCTTAACAGATTTTTTAAAAAGCGCAGTATTATTCCTACCTTTTATGCTTGCTGGAAGTTCTATTACTCTCGAAACAAGGTAGTTGTGTGTTATGGGGGTATAAATTGTTTTTATTTCGCATTTCATGGCGTTATTTATGGACCTGAAAAGAGCATTTGATTGTGTCGACTATATCTTGCACAAAAAAACTATAGATAATGGAATTAAAGCACTTACATTCCAATTAGTTAAATCGTATCTAGCTGTGCGGAAACAGATTTTTGTGGATAGGGTGATTGCGCCGGTGGTCGGCCACTTAAGAGAATTTCTGATTTTCCATTAAAAATAACAAAACTAACTTACAAATTATATTAATAACTGCCTTATTTAATTTATTTTGTGGAAATTGCATCATGTTTATTTATCTATAATCACAACAAAGCCAATAATTTTATTTTTTGAATTTGACACTTTTTTTAGTAGTCGGCATCGCAGTTACTAAAGTTCGGCCAGTCACATTTCAGTAGTCGCCCCATGTAAATAGGAACAAAACTTAGTAGTAGATATTCATAATAAATAATTTAAAAAATGAAATAAGTAGATAAAATTAATAAATATGAACTCTTTAAACTCAAGTAAGTATTCACAACAAATAATAAATATAAATAATAAATAAACAAATTGAAATAATAAATAAACCTTAACGTGAGTAAATGAACGCAAAATATCTAAATAAATAAACATCAACAACTGCAAATCAGATAAATATAAATAAATAAATATAAATAATTCTTGTTAAAATTTTTAGCAAAAAGCTTAACCCGATATCCTTAGGATACCAGGGTCTTGAGAAAGAAGAAGAACAAAAAGGAAACTAGCTTTTCAAGTTCAACTTGATGATACTGCAAGCCTCTGAACTCAGTGCACTGCAAATGGTACCATCCTTTGGGATTCTCGATTATTTTTAAGAATCTTTGCTTTCCTTTGTGTTACCCTTTTAATTCCTGCGTCTTTTTCCTCAAATGTTGTACTGCTTTTTGCCTTTTTTCTTCTTAACTTTATTTTTAAACGGAGCAATTCGCTTCTCTTTATCAATAATACTTTTCACTGTGTCTAATAATTCATTATTTTTTATGAAAATCTGACTTTGGCAAGATTTAGCAGCCATTGTACAAGATGGTACTCCTCGTTTTTGAAGAGTCTAGTGGATGGGCCCATTTTGCAAGGCCGTGCTGCAATTTTCCCGTGTAATCTGTCTTGTCAGGTTGAGCGGGGTGCGGAAAATTTTCTACTATATAGCCTCACGTATAGATTGTCCGTTCCTTGTGTCTTCTGAATATTGGTGAAACAATCGTTTCTTTTTGTTTTGTGTCACGGTTACAGTATATGTATTCGAGAATCTGTAATAAAATGTACAATTCCTGTGTAATTGCCCTAAATTCTCTATTTCCACATTATAGAACATTGTGGCCGACCTACAGCGCTGTACAACCCATAGTCGGCCATTAAAGGTTACTCCCGGTCGACTACTGGAAGATATTAGAAATAGCTATGTTTTACCTATTTTATTCAAATACATAAACATTAACTTTACATTAATGCTATATTCGGTCTAAAATAGAAAGCCAGCTTATTTTTGAGTAATCGGCCATCCTGACCGACAATGGAAACGTAATCCTTTAGGTAAGTCCAGTAGTCGGCCGCTCATTTATAGCAAACATTAAACGATTTCGAAAACATTTTGAATTCAGAATTTGTAAAAAAATGTTCAGTAATAAAAACTAATGTCTGCAAATACTTTGAATACTTATCTTTATCCTTATGAATCTTATTTTCTTATCCTACTTTCCTTGCAATAAAAATAAGATTTACATACTTACCAGCCGTCGTCCGACGAACAAGGATTTCTAAAGCACAACCAACTTAGTACTAAAATAGAGATTAGATATGAAAAATTCTTTCTAAACGAACGAACGATACAGCCAACTATTAGGATGTAGAAACTAGACATGTTAGATCAAGTATTTCATTAACATAGTAGTCCTTTTAGTAGAGTGGACGACTCCTGGATGCGGACGAACTAAAGCACATCTACCGTACGCATAATGAAAACCGGTTTCAATGGTCAACTATAGAGAAAGAAGTTCCACAAGGATTTATATTGGGTTTTCATTTGTTTTTAATTTATGTGAGCGACTCATTAAAGCCAGTACAACATAAAATAGTTACATTTGCTGGTAATCCGTCAGTAATTGTAAAAAATGATTGACCATGATGTAACACAGACGTTAACAAATTTTAGCGCATCGTATGGTCAAAATCGCTAAGTATTGAAAAAACTCACTTGTTACATTTGAGTTGCGATAGTCACAACTTGGTTAATGAAAACAGAGTAAAGTTTCTTGGATTGTGGGCTGAACTGGAAGTGGTATGTGGAATGTTTGGCGTCTAAAACATTTTCATCTAACTACGCGTTGTGCGGTAAAAACGTAAATGAACAAGCAAGCCTATCAGCGTACTACGCATATGTTGGATCTTGACGGCGATTTTATTTCCTGAGGTACCTCTACTAACGGGTCCAGGATAGTCTTGCTGCGAATATCTTGTGTGCATTTTCGGACTGAAAAAACAGTTTCATGTAGGCAAATGTTCAAAAATAAAGGTTTACTTACAATTACATCCATATGCATAATGAAATGTGTGGTATTTTTTGTTTTTAAGTTGAATTGTGCGCTTTTTGAAGAGAGACAACTCCGACACTGCTACGAAACCCAGGGAAGACGCACATCTTATCCCAATACAAACTACAAGTATTGTGGACAAAAATGTAGTTACAGAAACAATAAACATTTTTGATCCTTACCCTTACATATAAGAAAACCTATCGGTAAAAAAAAACACAATTAAAGAAAAATATTTACCACTAATATCTTTTATAATATACAGGAGTATTTTATCAGTTGTAACTATTTTCGTACCATTCTGTTTATGTTTTATTTAATTTTTTTTATTTTGACTACAGCTATTACATAATCTACCTCTGTACTCTTATACGTATGTTTATCTGTGCAAATATGTACAAAAGAAAGACGTATTCCACAGATATTTATGTATACTATTTAATAAACACATATTTTTCTTCGTCTTATTATTATTATTAGTGTTATTATCATATATGAGGTAGGCGCCATAAATTCTTGGCTTGATATAGAAAAAATAATCTTGGTAAAATACAACAATTTTTATTTTTCAATATAATACCCGTAACTTCGTTACATTCATTATAATTATCAATTAATAATTCTATACCTTTGTAAAAATAATCTAAGGTCTTTTCCTCAAAATGTTGTATTACAGCTGCTTGCAACTCACTATCGTCCTTAAAACGACGTCCCCTAAGGTCTTTCTTTAAATGAAAAAGTAAATAATAATCACTTGTAGCCATGTCTGGACTATATGGTGGATGTTCCAATTGAAAGTCACATTCGTGGATGGCAGCTTGTGAAATGGCGGTAGTATGGACGGGTGCATTGTCGTGCAATAATCGTACACCTTTCCTCGACGTTTTGCACGAATATTATTCCTCAATTTATACAGCAAAGATGCATAATATGTATGTGGTGTTGACAGTTGTATTGCGCTCTTTAGAGTTAATGAGTAAAATATCCTCACAATCCCAGAATATTGTGGCCATTACCTTTTTCGTTGATTGGACTTTCGCCTTTCTGGGACGAGGTTCATCGGGTCGCCGCCATTCCATCGATTCCTTTTCATCTCCTGTGACAATGGACTACAAAATCGGTTTCGGATTGTCTCCACACATGTTTAAAAACGAGCGGCCTGGCGTTCACGGAGAGGAAGAAGAAGGTGCGGTACTATCTTGCACTAATCTTATTCATACCCAAATGACCATACCATACATTTGCTGACTTTTCTATAATGGAATATAAAGGAGATAAATCACCGTAAACGCCGTCTAAACGTTGTTTAACGTGTTTAGGCATATGCCCTTCTTTTGTTAAATATTTAATGGCCCTGCGGTACTTAATTTTCGTTGCTTGAGACATTTTAATGCACTTGTCTGGCTGACTACTAAAAACTACTACTCTTCGAGCCGTAATATATTGTGATGTTTCAAATGATGATTAAAAATATTGAATTGGGAGATAATCTGTGTTCCGTTTATTTTGAGTTTTTCACTTACAAAGATTTCTTTTTAATTACTTACAGTTAATGTGGGTGTTTTATATGTGTTTGTGTGTTCCTTCTTTTAATAAGTTCTAGTTTTCTTTTTCTATATCCAATATCCTCTTGTTAAACCTCACTGGTCGTCTTCTTTGTCTAATTTTTCTTGATTGCTGCTTTAAATTGTTTTGTTTGATTAAATGTATTTGATTGTTACTTGCAACAGTTACAGTTTCACTTTAACAGTTTTAATACATTTCGGCAATGTTTAGGTTTTAGAAATGCAATTTTCTAGATTTTTCAGTCGAAAACATGTTCGTTTACTGTCAGAATGTTTTCGTAACCAACTTCTTGTTTATCGATTGTCCTAGCATTGCCAATCTAACAACTTGATATTTAATTTTGATGTTTTGAAGATCGAATTCGGTGCCGCAGGTGACGTAAGGGATTTTGATGGTTGTTTTCCAAATACAGTGCGTTTCTTGTGTATGTTCGTGTAATTTTTACAAATAATGTTTTAAAAATGTAAATAACTTAAAATAACTCGGAATTTTGATTATTCCCTAACGTAACATTAACTGAGCCGTTTTTTTAAGAATAAAAGATTAATAATATAAATAATCAGAATGTCAGAATTCGACTATTGTCACCCGTCGCTCCTTCTTTTACGCGTAACATAGCGTTTATTCATCGCGTAATTTTTGGTTTCCATCTTTCTCACATCTGTAGGGGACAGCAGCAGGAGCAATAGATACTAGAGGAGGTGTATCAAATAAATATATGAAACAAGAGCGTCTGGGTAACCGTGAGTTGTGTGGCATTTTTTTGCTGTAGTGATCGGCTATTTGGTGCTGTCGTCCGATCAGGCGCTTAGGCTCCGGTTAGGTTTGGTCGTGGCCCTAGTATCCTCCTTTGAATGTTGTGATACATACAAATGTGTACACGAATTATGTACAGATTTAAGGAGAAATAGTACGTTTTTATTTTTTATGTTAGAAGGGGAACTGCTTATTTAATAAATTTATTTGTTATACCTACGTACTATGTTTAATTTAGAGCAACCGAGTAAGCGAACAAATATATATATATATATATATATATATATATATATATATATATATATGCATTATTTACACGTAAATATAAGCAATTGGTTCTCCCTCTTCACAAGAAAGATAAGCCGAAGCAGACGATTAGCGGCATCGTACTTCAAACCAAGAGAACGTAACAAATATTAATGACCAAATACTAATAAATCGGCGGTTTTGAGTGACGTTGATGCAATCTTCTTGAAGTTAAATGAGACTACAAAATAATCTAATAATAAACAGTTTGGAATTAATGCTTGCTATGGAATCACATTATAAATGAGCTAAATCGTTCCGTATTTTAACCAGAAATTCATTGATTCCTGTTCTTTGCATGAAGTAACTAAATCGGAATTATATTTTGCCATTTGGTTATATACATGTGGTGGTAACTAAATTTTAAATTTTACATCGGTCCTTATATTTCTTGAGCATTGAAACCTTGCCATTGTTATAGTCTAATACAAGGTAATACATAAATGGTCAAGATGTGTTTACATTTGTTGAGTAAGCGACATCGGTAGTAGAAGAGCAGTAATCAGTAAAATTGTGCCTGGAGATGATATCAATCATACAAAAACTGTAGCTTTTTCTCATCAAGCGGTAGAAAGAGAAGTATTAATTTAAAATGATGTTAGCTAGTAAAGGACACATGGTTTTGTATTCCCAGGGTTGAAATGATTGATAAATAAGATATATCTATTAAAAAGGAGACAAAATAATCCTAATTTCGTAAGTGTTGCAATAGATGCAATTCTGAAGTGGCACCAAGCCATAGAGTAACTTGCAAAGAAACGGTTGTCAGATCTCTTTGCCATTAGGAGGCATGCATTGTAACACATGAAGCAAGAAAATCTCCATATTTTGCAAATTTTCTCGCTTTTCTCTGCTGCGGTATACTCTCCCGGGCGACATCGGTTGAGGTTCATAGGATCCGCTGTTTTGTTAAACCATACTCCTTATTAGATTCCTATACAACTTAGAACATACAGCAAGCTTACTTTACCATCTGCGTTCGTTATGGCAGCAGAATGAAGTAGCATATCTCGTTAAGTTGCCATACATGCTCAAGAAGTTTTCCGCAATGGAATGAGAGTTCCGTACCACCGTTTGATAAACTCTCAAAAAGCGTTTGGCTATTAAGGAGTTAAATGATATAACAAATTGCCAGAAGAAAGGAAAGATCTTCCTTCTGCCAATTGTAAAAAAATTCATTTTATCATACCGTAAGAGCGAGCGTATTATGATCAGCCAGCATAATCGGCATTTTTCGGAGATGCGAGAGCAAAGTCGTGTCTAACACATGTACGTGAACGAATACGACGGTTATAGCGTGAGTAAGGCGCGCAAATGAATCTGCGTTTACGCAATTTTGTCAAGCAAATGACATTACACAGTGACATTCAATACAGCACGCGTTTAGATGCGCTGAGTTCGTGTAAAATCGGGTGATCATAGTACGCTCGCTCGTACGGTATACTATTTTACACAAATAATGACTTTTTCTGTAATAGCTTGATTACAAAAAAGAAATATATTATTACTATTAGAAATGCCTCTGTGCTGTAGAAAGCTCTTCATTTATTAATAAATGTAGTGAACACGACACAACTAAAAACATTTTATTTTGAATAACGACAATGGAACCTGCGATTATTGATTGACTATGTAATTTAAGTAAATGAAGGTTCTTCATTTTAATACAGGTATATTCCGCAGCTTTTAGATAACTCCAATTTGGCTTCTGTCGGCTTTTATTCTATTTCTCCGTCGCAGATTCTCCCTCCTCGTCTACTTCCATCTACCATCTCGCAATGTATAGACAGTATTAGGCGGTCGCTTTGCATGATCGTTAAAAGTTTTATGTAAATTTTAATGAGGAAATTTCAAATAACAAGTACCATTTAAAGTAAGCACGGCAGAATAATAATTTATTTAGACTGTTTTCTTATTAAAGGCGAGCTATATTGAAACTAAACATTAGCGGCTTCATGTCTGTACGTTTGAATTCAGACACTATTAATTACGAAGACATTGTTTTGTAAAGAATGACACAAGCACAGGAATAGTATGATTATTTGCTTTCACCTTTTTTTCAATTTCACCGTTTCTTTGGTTGATATGTAATGAATAGTAACGACAAATAGATTGTAGAAGGCGGTTTTATATATAAGTACATGTTGGTCCTTTATCCGATTTGTTACTCGGTGGTTACTGCTAACATTGTAATTAACATTAAAAATATAGGTTTAGAACTGTTAATTTTAAGTGGACTTATTACGAGCCCTAAATTTTTTTCCTAATATTTTTTTTTAATTTAATACTATGTAATTAGTTAATTAACAACAATTGGGGTCAATCAGCAATACAAAAATCAAAAATACTCATTCTATCATCTCTAATTAACAACAAAAATGTTCATTTTGTGTGACAACTAAATATTGGGGCATGGTACGAATTTTTATTTCTAAAATGGATTAACATCATTTTGTGACCGCGCTTATTCGGTAGGGCATTCAATTAATTGAGGATCTGCACTCTTCAGTAGCAAATCCATTCCAAATTTGCTCTATTTTGGTTCTAAGTTATGGTAATGTCCGTTGTGGGTTGTTCCTCAATGTTTGTTTCATTTTATGCCACACTGTTTCAATGATATTAAAGTCCTGACTATTGGAAGGCCAAGAAAGAACAATTACGTTGTGATCGCCAAACCACTCTTTTGTGGTTTTGGCCGTGTGACAGGCTGCCCTATCCTGCTGAAAAATGTAATTTTCGCCAACATTTAACTTCGCGATACTTGGTAGCAGCATTCATGGTACCATCAATAAATTCAAAGCATCTTACGCCTGTCATGTAGCCCCAAATCATTACTCCTTTAGGAAATTTTACAGTACGTTTTAGGCAATCCTTATGGAAAGCCCCACATTTAGTTCGAAGCAAGCGTTTGCGGTATCACCAACACGTACGTCGAATTTCGATTTGTCGCTAAAAATTACTCTTGACCAATCTTCTACCAACCAAGATAGTTTAGATTTTGCCTAGCTGCGAGCTAGATGTGAGCCTAGTTTTCTTTTGTTTTTCCGTCAACAGTGGCTTTTTCTTTGCCTATAAGGAAACATTCCTTTAATACTCTTTGAAAATCGTTACTTGTAATCCAATCTTATAAAGCTATAATCCCTTGACAGATTTACTTTAATTTCGTGATTTCATTCAGATGTAACTTGTCTTAGAGTATTTCTTTGGCCCTTTTTACATAGTTTTATTAATATTCTTTTATCCCTATCAGAAACTAATGTTACACATAATGCTTAATTATATGCCGCACTGTAGTTTTAGGAATATTAAGCTTATCCGCTACTTCATTGTATTGTTTTATTGTGGCGATAATTTTTAAGCACTAACTCACGAATTTTTGAATTTGTAGAGATACCATGCACCGTTTTGTTCAATAAACGCAGCGATTCACCCAATGCAATAAGAAAGCAACTGCCGATTAATCTAACGTTTCGTTCTGCATTGTTTTCGTCTTATTTTGCTTCATTTTTGACAGTTACTTGATGCTGTCCCAATATTATTATTTTTTTATATGTTATAAGGTTTGTTATTCAGAAACAGTAAGTATGTTTTGTGATTAATTGACATTTAAATCATTGCTTATTCACCATTATTATAATTAATACAAAATAATAAAAAAAAATAAACTGTGAAATACCCGAACTACACATGTACATACGTGTTTTATTTTGTCCCAATATATAGTTGTTAGGGCTCGTGTATCGACGGTGATCTGACAGTACCTGCTAACTTACATTTTACTTGAAAATGAGATGAGTTAGCTATCTTATTTCACTGCGCATAATATGACAGAGCCTGTTAACTGCAGCAAAATACTATGTTGGATTTACAGAGATGAAACAATATCTGCTAACTAAAAAGTGTTTGCATCCGAGCCGCAATACCTGCAATGTGTCAGATCTTAATGTAAATTAATAGGTTAGACCGCCACGCTTGTTATAACTAATGCTTTTGTTGTGTTGTATTAGTCATTACTTACCCATCATGGTCAAAAAGCCACATCCTAAAATTATTTCTTTTACATGAATAATTGATATTGGAAGAGAAAGTGTTTGATAAACTGCTTTACCAAGTTAATTTTTGATCTTACAGGATGTCGTCACGGACTCGAAAAATTCTTGATTTTGCTATTCAAGCAAACAAAGATCTAGCTTATGAACCAGATAATAGTTCACTCAGTCGTCACACATAGGCTCCTCTGTTGCCAAATTGTTGGACTGTCTCATTTATTACAAATGAAAATTTGGAGTTTGGAAATCTGGATATTGAAACTATACCTATAATACTAGCTAATGATGTCGAAATCGGAAACATTGCTTATAAAGACGTTGACAACATTATGTCAATAGTTCATCAAAAAGATAATGAAATCGATGCGGATGTAACTACGTCTTTTCTGAGGCTTCGTGATGCCCAGAAAGATCCTGGTAATACTTTGAATAATTGTAGTGAAGATGAACATAACTGTAATAATGACTGAATAATGAAGTCAAAGACTCTGTGCCGCCTCACGAAACTGGGCGTTATAGTGACGGTATCTCAAAGGTGATGGTATCTCCGTTGGGGAAATAAATTATTATTATTATTATTATTATTATTATTATTAATCTTTCAACAGTTTACAACCGTGATAAGACAGAATAATAATAATAACGATTCTTGCCTTCACAACCACCAACAGGTTCCGGTAATTACGCGAGGCATCAGCTGGCTATGTATTATTATTGCGTCTGCGTCTTTAGTGTCGCTTAAGATATTTACAGCATTCATAGAAAATATAACTCTTGGGATTGACAGCTCCGGGGTTTGAACCCGTGAGCCTGATAGTTAAACGCGTTAGCTACTACGCTTCCAGTCCCAGTCAGAAATATATAATGGAATTCTTTTAGAAGTTCTCGAATCTATGCTCTTCGTTTTAAAAATAAACATTCCTTTTCCAAAACAGTACGTCCCTCTAGACAGTTGCTTAGTTATTACAAATAGTGTTTGGAGGTTATGGCACCAATATTCTTCTTGAATCTACTTTAAATAAAACAGAAAAGTAATATAATACACTTCGGTAACTGCGTTGTATGAAAGTTTCTGCATTATCTAAAGTTACTTTTAAATCAGGGGTAGGGTAACAACTGGATATAAGTACTACTTTCTCTTCCTTTCCTTTACCTAGTTTTATAATTACGGAAGACCCTCACGCGACCAACTCGGATGATTAAAACTTAAAATGTAACTGAATACAAAGCAGCTTGCCTTCGTCTTCTTGAAAGCCTCGCACAGAAATTACAGGAAAGAAAATATTCGCCGCTATACAACGAAATCTTCTATACGGACTGCCGTTTAGGAAAAAGGAACCTTCGTCGCGTATATTCTACACCTATGTATATCAGAGGAATGTAGTGCAACCTTGTTCTTCTCGAAGTGCTATTGTTTAAGTTCACATTCAAGTTGTAATGAAAGATAGTTCAAAAGGGTTAGACAAAAAAATGTAAACCGGCGAGGGACAAAAATATATCACCCATATACTGTAACATGTACCGTCTGCACAAGTCTATTGAAAAGACAAAAGGGACCTGAATGCGGATGTGAAATAAAAATTAACATTTCACGGTATGCAAATGAACACGGAGAAATAATGGAGCAGCTCCTAGTTGTTACGTGAAAGGGGTTGTACCACTTCTCTCGACGGTCTAAATTAAACACTAAGAAAAAATTATTCACACATAACTGGTTTTTTACGTGGACAGGTTATTTCTTTGAGTGTGAGAATGTCGAGAAGGTCTGACGTTCAAAGGTTTCTTTTGCGGCACTAACAGCGTTTGTTATTTTTCGTAATTAATATAACGATTTGTTTGTTGTTTTTCAACTAGCTAATAATGAAGGAAAAATTCTATATTGCGAAAAAAGTTTTTACCCGTTGAATACCCAAAATATTATCGGCAGATTAGAAAAGTAGTAAGGGAACTACCACTGAAGCAGCTTTGGTAAAAACGAATACAAACCGGGTGCATATTTTGGGAAGATCTATGAACGAAACTTCCCTTTCACAGAATAGTGAAAGGTATTAGTAAAGTTTTTAAAGGACAAGATATGAACGTCTGTTTCAATTCGCAAAATACGCTCAGAAACCTTCTGGACAATCCGAAAAATAAGCCAGATACGAAGGGAAGATTGGGAATTTATATATTATAATTTATAAAATCGCATGTACTGCCTGTGATATAGCCTATATTGGACACATGAAACAGGCAATAGGCATCAAATTCAGAGAACACATGGCTCATTACCGTTACGGCAGAATTGAATCGTTAAGAGCAGCGCAACATATAAACGAAACTGGGAATAATATTAAATTAGAAAACCACAAATTAATTAAGAACGTAACTTCGTCGCGAGAATTAGACGCTTACGAAACCATTTATATGAAAAATAATGCAAATCATTTGATTAGGGAAAAGGGTCCACTAAACGGACACATGTTTACGACAAGAACCTTTCCTTTTAGTTTCATATATTTCGCATGTTTTTAGGCGGTATAAGTAGATACCTGTAAATATCTTTTGGACTAGGCATGTTGACAATGAGAATCCACGAATTCCCGAAACAATTGTTCCGAATTAATCAAAGAACTTATATGGCAAGGAGTGTGCCGATACTTTAGTGTCTGAATCTAACAGTTTAACCCAGAGTCAAAAGTATAAAGAATGGAGGATATAAGGATGTACACAAAAATTTGGACTTACTTTATCCGCTAGCTGGACCATTGTAAATTTTTGGTTCTAGAAGGTTGTTGCTGTTAGTCGTTTACCACTTATACATACAGTCACGCCATGAGATCTTATACCTAAAGTTTAAAAATAGGGCAAAAATAAGTAGGCACTGCCATTCACAATGCTAGTTTTGAAAATCTCGTGCAAGTTTTTAGGAGATTTATATTGAAAAATAGAATATTGTTTCAGTTGTTTCCTTCAATGCTACCGATAATAATTTCTGAACTCCCATTGTAATCTCTTTTTTTCTTTTTTCACAGTATTTATAAAATTTAGTAGTAGATGAATGTACGTAAGCATATAAGTATACTTTTTTGTCCACAAAATATTGTTTTATCTTTCAACTATAAATTGGATTAGTATATGTCACTAGCAGCAGCTTTATTGCAATAATTTGCATCACTGGCCTAGAATAATAGGCATTCCGCTTTTTTAACTGTCGCTCTTTGTGTTTTTTTTTCGCCTTTTTATACAATTGGAACGATCTAATTAAAATCGTACAAATTTCCATAAGAGAATGTTGAAAAAAATAAATATAAATTAAAAGAATAGACGTGCGTGAGAATCCATCGAGCATAAATCGTTCCAAACAATGCTCCTCGTGTAAACTGCTTTGCATATGCTTTTATATTTAAGAACAACGGTGTGTCAACGTGACGAGCTTTTTTTGCAGGTTACTTTTATTCAACGGTCGACTTAATTTGCATTCGGCACCGGTTATATAGTTTCTAGTTATGAAGTGGTTGTTTTTTTTTGTATAGTATATGCAATGTGAAACTGGAACACATACATGGATGCGTATGATTACATAAGGAAGAAATACTTGAGATATTTTAAGGTAGTATAGTCGTCGTATCCGTCGGATAATTCGGTTGGTTTAATTTAAATTAAAAGTGCAATAAAGGTAGTACACCTTTACCCATTAGATTTTAATCCTTAAGTCTTTCGCGAGTTAATGTAAGATTTACGGTTCTGTGTAAGACGTGGTTGCCCTACCCTTAGTAGTAACAAACAATCTTAATTACTCAAATGAAATTTATTTTCTTCAGAATTTCGTGAAAACTCCATTACATTTTATGAATTCTAGTTAAGTGTGGCTTTTGTGACTACACAGTTGTTGTTTTCAATAAGATTCTATATGCAACAAGCGAGGTTCTGTTTATATATTAGTGATTTGATGGTTTAAGTATAGAAGTCTTGAGAAACAGTGAGTATTTATTGCTTTGCTTCCTGGTATGCGTTACGACATTTACGTAGCAATTTAATTTAACTGATTTGTTAAACAAGATGGAAACTATGAGAATTAAATAGATTTCGAGAATGCGAAATGGCTGTATTTACAGCAATAAGCTTGTTTGTAAAAAATTATATCTAAATAAGTATGAATGAAGAGATATAGTAATAAGTATCATGCGTCAGTAAATTAGGAAACATTTTATTTATGACTTCAGTAATTTTAAGTATAATGTATGCGGAAATATTGTCCAAGATCAAAAAAGTAAAAATTAGTAATTAGTCCGTACACTCAGTGTCTTATTTATGTTTATTAACAAATTGCTTTTGGTCAAAGGTTTTCACTTTTTGAAAATAATTACAAAGAAACAAGATCAGGAACACATAGGTACGGCCAGAAAATTAATATAAAATAGGTTACACCTTCAATAATCCAGTAACAGCTTCTATGAATTTTTTGACAATGTATGTATATAGTGTGTCCACCTAGTGCGCGGACAGAAGATAATTCATTTCCTGAGCAATTTATAGAAAAAGTTTGCAAATAAAAAATATTCGGAAATAAGTGCTGCACAACATAAAATTATATCCAAGTATACGGGATGTTCAGTTTCCGCTGCGCCCGATATAAAATTTCCAAAAAATCTAAACAAGTTTTCCGCTTAAAAACATAGGGCGTTGTGACGAACTATGACAAATTTTTGTTTTGCGTAAGATATTCATTAAAGCAAATGTGTAAACGGTATCCTCTTTGGTACAATTCACCATTTTCCTAGATACGTTGTCTAGCAACTTAACAATAAAACAAATAAATACTCCCTCCGTCCGAAAATATGGTATACATTTGGAATTCATTTTTGTCCGAATTTATGGTATACATTTACAATTTTAATCAATTAGATACTCCTATCAAATTGGTGTACTATTTAATATAATTATGAATAAAATTTAATTGATGAGGGATCTAGCTTTGTCTACGGCTTCTTGGGAACACACTAAACTAGATGGTAAGCGTCCTTCACGCCGAAGTTTGGCCTTATTGATGTGGGGAATCTTATACGAATTTCCTCCTTCAACCAACGTAATTGATTCCATACAGGTCTGCAATGTTAGAAAAACATTGTCAAGGGTCTCTCTGTCTAAATCGTCAAAGGCTTTTTCAACACATTCGAGCAATTCGTCAACTGTTTTTGGCGAAGCTTTATGTTGCAAAGATTGTATGGAATTGAAAAAGCCAAGATCCAAAACGTTTAATCGGGACTGTTTAGTGGTTGTGATTTAAACTGAATAGACCAGCCATCTGTAGAACCATGAGCCAGAAGTTCTTCATCGTCGTCACAAGCATGGGTTTTGCATTATCCTGTTGTATAAATATCGGTTTTTTGCTTATGACTTATGAGAAACTTTAACTTGATCGCCGGAATGATGTTTTCAAGAATCATTTTTCTACATTCTGCTGAATTGACGGACTCCACATTTTTTTACCAAAGTTCCTTTAGGCCTATTTTTCGAGTGTCGCTTAGCCGATTCTTGATAAACAAAAGGCCATATACCAATTTTTCCATTAAAAAATTGTTTTCGATGTGAATCGTAACGTGGTCGGGCGACAGCAGCCATAAACATCACTTTGGTTATAAAACGTGTGCTCTTGCAACTTCGGTAGGGTTCTTCGTCTATCATAATGTAATAAGAGCGCTTGTTTTGCGTTAAATAAAAACATTTTTCGTCTATGTGGACATAATCGTACAAATCTTCAAAACGTCCATCCGGTCTCACTTTCGACAAGCAAAACTTTAATCTAACTTGTTTTGATCTGTTAACAAAGGTTTAACAGTAGAAGATATACGCTTTATTTTCTTTCCTCGTTTGTAAATGTCGAACAATGTAGACTTTGGAATATCGACAGCAAAAGACAGACTACGAATTGACCCTCGACGATTGGAAGAAACGTCCTTAACTTTGTCTAACTGTTCAGAATAATCTTTACGTTTCCGTCTACATTTACCTTTCTTTTTTGAAATAACATCAGCACAAATTTTATCGTCATTGTACTGTTTTTGAGCCACTTCCCAAATTATAGACACGGACAAACGGGTTACCCCAAGTTTAGCTGCAATTTTATTTATACTCCCATGCTTCAGCTTCTGGCCTTTCAACTGCAACAATTTTTGTAATATACCATGACGTTGCTCACCGGTTGATTGCTTGAACTTGGAATTCCTTTTCAACAAGCTTACTTCATTATTTATAACAATATCTGCCATTTTGTGAACAGAGCGTGTGTAAAATTAATTTTCATGAAATGACGTTTTAACTCTATTGACGTTTTTGACACAAACAAAATCGGTCAGCGGCCAACTACGTATTAGTTGTTTGTCTAGCATCCGAATTTCCAACTAAGTATTTCATTATAATTCTTTACTAATGTCTTATTAATTTTCAAAAAAATTTCAAATGTATACCATATTTTCGGTCGGGGGGAGTAATAAATAGCGCGAATAAGCAGGCAAATGGTGATTAGAGTTAAGGATAAAACGAAAAGATTTATTTCAAACTGACTTTTTTCAGCAGGAAAAATATAATAACATATTGAAGGTTGTTCAAAAAAAATCTTATCTGCATAGTTTCATATTTAATTTACTAAAGAACAACACATTTTAGATATAGGGAAATGCTTATAAAAAAAATCTAGAACAAGCTCTCAGATCCTAAAAAAATATACAATACATAGGGTGTTGTATTTAAAAAAAATGAAATAGCATGAATCAAACATGGCAACGACTTTGATATAAAAACCTTTTAGACACATTGCCGAAAACTCCACGAATACCCAATCGAATAAAATTTTAATCATCACGTTAACGTGTAAGGTGTTTAAAATATCGACCGTTAAAGAAACAGCGGCATTTCGCAAAAATGTTAAATTATGTCAATTATTTTAAGAATTAAGATAGGTATAAGCAATTTTGATGAAAGTTGATATGAATTGAAGAAGGCCATCTTAAATCCTGATAATATACAGGTGTTCTATTTAAAAAACCAAACTTGCATTGTGTGCTGTTCTATTTAAAAAACCAAACTTGCATTGTGTGTTGTGGAAACTGAGTACCCTGTATGCTGCTAGTAAATAATTTGGTATTATTTGGTGTTATTTGGTGCTAGTTTTCGAATATTTTTTGTTTGGAAACTTTTCTCTAGATTACTCAGGGCAGGAATTGTCTTCCACCCACGCACTAGACACGCTGTATATAAACGAATAGATTTATTTAAGGCATCTTGTACTGGTTCTTTTCAGCAGGAAAAATATAATCAGAACACATTGAAGGTTGTTCAAAAAAATCTTATCTGCATAGTTTCACATTTAATTTACTGAAGAACAACACATTTTATGTATAGGAAAATGCCTATAAAAAAATTATCTCTCAAGCTTCTACAAACGACCACTAGATGGCGCTGTTGAGGTTTGGCATTATCATTTTCGTTAAATTTTACATTTGTTATTATTGAGGTAGTGACAGCACAGAAATCGGTCGAGTAGTTTGTTCACAGTGGATGTTTAAAGAAAGTAATTTTGTGAAAAAATGGAAATTTCACGTTGAGGTTTTCGTTGTATGATTTCTTACGATTTTAGTAAAGGCCTAACACAACAACGCATCGAATCGCTTTGTTTAACTTTTAATGAAGCATCATTAGAAAAGACTGTTTACAACCGGTTTACAGAATTTCGTCGTGGTCGTGCTTCCGATAGTGATGGATTTCGTGAATGTCGACTAAAATCGGTTGTTGTTCCAAAACACATCGATGCTGTGCGCGACATGATTGAAGAGCATCTACATGTGATTTACCGTGAGACAGAAGCATCCTTAGGCACATCGAAGACTGCAGTACATTGGATTTTACATGAACATTTAGGCGTGAAAAAGATCTGTTCCCCGATGGATTCCTTACAATTTGATTCAAACGCAAACAAAGGCTCGTGTCTGTTGGTGTAAAGAAATGCTGAAAAAATTCGACAGTGGTACTTCAAAATCCGTACACAACATCCTAACACGATGACTAAACTTGGATATATTCGCACGAACTGAAAATTAAGCAACAATTAACTGTTTGACTATTTATAAAT
Source organism: Dynastes maya (assembly GCA_029619315.2). Classification (NCBI taxonomy): domain Eukaryota; kingdom Metazoa; phylum Arthropoda; class Insecta; order Coleoptera; family Scarabaeidae; genus Dynastes; species Dynastes maya. Next base: position 19,666,363 of record JAROYE020000005.1, on the reverse strand, counting down.
GAACCGAATCCAACAAAAGTTGTTTATTCACGAAGCACTTCCAAGAAAATGATCGCTTCATTGTACTGGACATATCGCAAGCATTGCTTTGAAGCATCAAAAAACAGTTAATGATGAATGGTATACAACAATTTGTTTGTCAGAAGTCATCGATGAAATCAGGAGAAACAATCGACACAACGTCGCATCATCCTTCATTATGACAATGCTCTTACACAGAACGACAAACAATTGACTATTTGAGGGAGAAAAACATCGAATTAATTTCTCCTTGCTCGTATTCACCTGATTTGTCGACTAACGACTTCTTTTTGTTTCAAAATGTCAAAGAAAAGATGCGTGGACAGCGATTCTTATTACCTCAAGAAGCTCTTGAAGCCTTCAAAAACCATGTCTTGGAGGCACCACTTTTAGAGTGGAAAAAATGTTTCGAGAATTGGTTCGAACGCACGCAAAGGTGTATAAATCCTAATGGCGAATATTTTGAAAAATAATAAAAAGATTTGTACCAAAAGAATACTTTCTTTCGTTGTTTTTGTAAAAACTTAAAAGGTATCCCTCGTACCTTTTTACTGACATTAGTGTAACTCAGCACGTTGGACGGTAATATTTCATAGTTGCGGCGTACTTATCCAATCAAGGCCGACGAGTTGAGACCACGTGCCTGTGCGGACTGTTACGTACTATGTAGCATGCAAATATCTCAGTACTGCGGAAGTCTATGTATGTTAAGTATGTAATGGTGATAAGAAAGTACTACTGGTTGAAAACATACTTGTATAAACGACCTACACACGTTTTCCCATCCAAAAAAAGAAATTGAATCATTGACCGGTATTGTTCTTTTTCCATGATTCCGCAAATACATAAACTTGTTCACTTTCAAGAGCTTTCAAAATAATTTTGACGGATATCGACTAAAAAATAGTTCTTACAGTCTGTAGTGTAGATTTTGACAAAAAGTGCTATCTGTCTCCAAACACAGGTACTTCTCATGCCATCCTCGTACATGTATTCTTTTTGACATATGTGGTGGTTTCACTAGAAATTAAGGCCGTTATTTATTTATTTAGTATGTATTTATTCATGTTGGGATATTGGACAGCATTAATCGTTACTTATTTTCACCGTATGTATCTTTCATCTGCTTTTTTCTTGTTTTCATAAAAAGCACTGCAAAAGAAATAAACAAATTTAATTATAGGTTGTTATATTGGTTGCTATTATATTTGATTCATGTACAGTGTAATGCGTATGTATAAGCTGCATTCTTACACAAGACCGATGCTAAAAAGGGTTAATAATAACTCTGCGTCCATCCAGTCTACCTATTCACCATACAAACGCGGTCGCTTTGTACGGATATAGAATTAAGATCGAGTCGGTTTTTGAAGGGAGCAGAGGGATCCATCCGATTTATGCCCACTCGTCCCCAACTGGTCCCGTAAATTTCGGACACACATCAGTTCAACAATGACTAACTTACAATTAGGTCCGAATTCACTATCTGTAACACGTTGAATTATTTACGAGAATTATATACGAGATATATGGCATATACACTGTCATATGCATATTACATTGTGGGTGCACTCGAGTATATCCATTAGCTAATAAAACCTATTAAAGGTTTTGAACAATTTTGTGCTTTCGAATTCAGCGAAGTGAGCCATGTGCGTTCGTCGTGTGTGTACAAAAAAAAAATCTTTTTCCGATGAGTGAATTTGGAATTAAAATCAGAAACGCCTGCCGAAGGAATTATTGATGGGGTTGCCTTGTGCTCATGTAATAGTAATGCTACACTACTGCGCAAAGTATCCGTCGGCTGAGGAGTATGGATGCGTTATTTTATAATCTTCATGGTATAATTTTATTTTTATTTATTTATATTCAGCTGCCGTTTCTTCTTAGTGTAGATATCGATTTCTAATTGTTCATAAGATTACAATTATTGTTAATCGTCTTCTGTTCCATTATTGGTTTCATTATTAATAAAGCTTTAAGAGATAATGTCTATATTTTACTTCTTTTTCAATAAAACGGTATAATAAAAAACATAACTAGGAAGATATTTGGTAACGCTTTCTACACGTCGCAGTATATTTTAGATCACAATTTGTGTTTAAGAAATACTTTTATACCAAAATTGTTAACAATAGTATTTTTAGAGCTAATGGAAGAGAATACGTTGGTATACATTGAAATAACAGCCTCTTTTGCAAAGCTACAATGTCTAGTTTTTCAAGCTTATAGTTTGCATCGGAATTTCTGCGAAAATATTCAATCAAAGTTAAAACCAAAATAAGCCCAGGAATATTAATTCAATCTAAATTGATATACAAATTTGAAATTCGTAATAATACAAATTTGGTAGGATATTTCTTAATAAAACAGAAAACCTTATGGTAACGCTTCCTACGTCACACTTATGTACTACGCATTGAATGTTTCCATCACATAGAGGGAAAAACAAATGTAAAAATGTAACTTAGTTTAGTTTTACGTTATTAGAACAAAAATAAAATAATTTCTGTACGTTTTAATAGTAATGAAAAGAAAAATGAATAAAACACAACTAAGTTTAACTTTGTTAGAACAAACAAAATTATCTTCACAAAAATTAAGTGATAGGTTTTGTGGAGTTTGTTATCTTTAAACGAAAAATAATGTATTTCCTTAATATTTTTAGTGTCTTTTTAAAATGTTATTAAAAAAAAAAATCATAACAGCATAAAACCAGATTATTACAAATGATGAAATCTACTTACAATTACAAAATCTCTTGAAATTTTATTAAATTAATTATAATTTAAACACTGACTGAAGTGATTGAAACAGTGCAGATTTGGCGTTTAACACTAGAACCGCCGAGAATTCCTCATACCTCGAACCGCCGCCCCGGCCAAATTGACCGGTGATTAAAACTCAATTTTGTTTCGACTGTTTTTATTAACATAATTTGTTTGCATAAAAGTGTATATTTATTCGCAAAATATAAAAATAACTTCTAACGTAACTTTGGTATTTTAAATGACGTTACAATTTTTGCAATAAGTTACTTTAAATCCACATTTTCCACATATGTTCTTGCTGCAGTTCTTACATCTATCGTAAGTCTTATTTTCACATTTCTTTTCTTGACATGTACGTCTTTTGCGAGATTGTTTATCTGTCTTTGATCCAGACTGTAAGTTCTTGTTGCATTTTTGATTCGATGTTCCCTCCCGAGACTCTTCTTCGTTGTTATTGGATTGTTGCGAGAGTTCTTCTGCCAATTGCAGAATGAAGTCGCGACGTTTTATTTTTTTGCCAGTGATGTCTTTGTATATAGCAAACGCATTGATTGCAGCAAGACCCAATATATTATAATAAACATGGACTGGCCATCTTCTTCAAGGTGTCTTCACGCTGTATTTTCGGGCCATTTGATCTACTACGTCAACGCCATATTTTGTGCTATTATAGTATAAAACTGTTTCTGGCTTTTTCTTTGTACCAGCATCAATCGAAACTGTTGGATGTTGCGTACTTAGAAGGAGAACATTTTTGTTTATTTTGGCTTGATACACGGTCAAAGTGCAAACATTTTCTTTATTTGTGAATAAAACAGATTCATATAATGAACCTTTGCTTTTTTTGATTACTTCGAGAATTTCTTTTCTCGACCAGATCACAGTTCCAACAATTGTGGTGTTTAGTTTTGCTAATTTCTTTGCAAGTTCCAAACTGGTAAAGAAATTGTCCGTTGTCACATTTCTTCCTTTCTTGGTGTAAGGCTCTAATAATTTTAGAACGACGTATTCATCAAGTGGTTGTCCTATTGATCTCGAATCATCTTTTCCTAAATATGGGAAGGCATTCAACACATATTTAGCTTCGTTGTCAACAGCAAGCCAAAATTTAATCCCAAACTTATCCGGTTTATTGGACATATATTCCGTAAAACGACATTTTGCTTTTGTAGGAAAAAGTTGTTCGTCTACTGTTATATTTTCTCCGGGCGCATAACAAATTTTGCAATTGTAAGCAAATTTTTGTCATATTTCAGAAGCTAAAGCAAACTTGTCATGTTCCAATCTTTCTTTCATTGTAGACTTCTAAGTGACTGGAACCCTGGGTACCACGTGCGTATAGAATGGCAATAAAGGGTTCTAGATCTCCTAAAGATAATTGTCAGTCTTGACTGTCTAGTTGTGTTCTAGCTTCAGCTTCGGTGCATTGTTTTATGTGTCTCAGCCTCGAGTCATCGATAAATAATCTCCAGAAACTACTCACATTTTCTGCAGTTACTTTTTGTTTTGCATAGCCTCTTGACCTGGTTTGTTCCCTGAATAATTGGGTTGTTTTCTGTCTGCAATGGGCGACTCGCAGAATTACTGCCATTGGGAATTGTCTTTTGATTTGCAAATGCACAAGATTGAAGGGAATCCTTTTCTTTGGTTTCTTTGCTGGCGATTAAACGAACAGACTTTTCACTTCCTGCTTATCACTGGACAGCCTAGTCACTGCAACCGTTACATACAACTGTTCATTGTCAGATTCATCACTATTTTGTTCTTCACTCGCAACAACTCGAGAACGAATTTCGTTTTCACGGTCCGTGGACGGGTCTCCATAACTGATTTAGAATCATTCTCGGAATTTCCTGGTGAAAGATTTTCCAGTTCGTCTAAATACATTAAAGCTTGTGCAGCCGAGAGGCCTTTACTGGACCGCATACTGTTCAGTCTAACTAAAGAGGACGAATGCACTTTCAGGGTACTACCGATCTTTTAATATGTTCACAATAGTGCAGGCTGAAACTTGCAAAATATTTTGTACGCAAGCGCCAAATTAAGTCTGCGTATGTACGACACTAAAAAGAAACAGGTTCTTTGTCGAGGGCAAGGCTGAACATGTCGAAACAAGTACGAACAAGTGCTAACAAATAGCAACAAGCTCTGATCGGTTGATGCAGTTATATGCCTTGTTTTATATGTAATAAATGTATGAAATTATGTATATATTTACATGCGGTACATGCCTAAATGTTTAGTTCTTTCAAATGTTGCAAGCAAGAACAAGAATTGACAAATAAGGTTTGTCAAAACGTTTTTTTAATGTACCGGTCAATTTGACCGATGCGGCCGTTTGAGGTAAAATTTCCCAGAACACCGCTTAGAGTTCTGCAAAATATTCAAAATTTTGTGAGATCATTGCCAAACTAAATTTAGGAAAAGTCACATGATTTCAAGATCATATCAAAATTAATTCCGTTGAAAAAAAAACTTTAAAATTGAAAGACGGTAAAATTGACCGGTGCGGCGATTCTAGTGTTAATTAACAGTGACGCAAAACAAACTTATGTCATCTTCCTACATTGTTTTAAGGAATTTTTCAATCGACGCAATCGTTGACAAAATCTTACCATAATGTATGTACTCGTATTTCCGAACACCACAATTAAAACAGCTGTGTTAATTTGCAACAAAACAATATAAGATTGCAACAAAAAATACCATGTCTCGGTGTGTGTAGATACAATTATACGTAGTTGTTTTTATTACTTTTACATTCTAATTTTAAAACTGCGTCAAAGGATTAAAACACTAAGAACGTCAGATATATCTAACGTAACGCTAAATTTCAACTGCATGTAGAATAATTGATTTACATCACAACTAATCAAAAGTTTGAAATAAAGCTTTACTTTTATGAGCTTTAAGGAATTTCTTGATTTTTTTAGGTTCATGTCTTTTCTTTAGACATAATTTGCAAATCTTCTTAATAACTTCACTTTCTTAAAGTGATAGTTTTCTGAGCGTGATATTTTAAGAGTTTGTTCACACAAATTTGATGCGGCTTGTTCAATCCCAACTTTATAATCGAGATGAGATTTTAAAATTGAATAGGAATATTATTTGACGATATCGTTACGGTGTATTATAAAGTTAAACAGAGTCCTAGTTGAATCGTGGATTACATTGTTGAACACTTTAATGGAATGACCTAGTTAGTTTATAAAATACCTGGCTTTTTTACAACTGACTTAACGGTAACATACACAAATAAAAACTTGTCCTTAAGTACTACTAAATGGGTTTTAATTTTATCGAAGACTTATGAAGATCTGAAGTTGAAATTGAACACCATGGAGGTGGAACAGACAGCGTTAGATCATCAAAGTAAATCTCATGCAAAACATATCCCATTTTTCAGTATTCTCTTACCCGAAACAAACGCATTTATATGCAAATACGGGATTAATTTTATGTGTTTTATGTGTTACTGAACGAAATTATTATTTGCGTCTAAACCAAATAGTCTTCCTTTTGATTTCGCTCCCTTTTGATTTTAGAGGAATTCGAATTCCTCACAGAAAGCTTTTCTTAGTAATTTAAAGGCTTTTATCTTGCAAACAATGCATTATTTTAATATTTTTTCAGAATGGTTATTATTATAAAGGAAAAAATACATAGAGGTGATTTCAACGGATAGCTTTCGAAGATTCAAGAGTCTGTTGAAAGATGCTTTCGCTGATTTTTAAACAAATGTACTAAAACTTAAATGTTGCAAAAAGTTGCATTGAAATTTACTACATTTTATGCATTAGTTTTAGATATAAAAAGCTTGTATCATTTCATTCAATAATTAAGTCCCATATTAATATATCAAGTAAAAACAGAAGCCTCTTTCAATTTAGTAAGATGCTGGATAATATGCATGTACTTAACAATATTTCATAATATACAATTACTACATTACAGGAAAAACCACAGAAATTAGTTTCTGAATTAAATTCCGAAGTGAAGTTTCATTCGCGCCGCGTCGAGCTAAAAAGTAAGCAAATTCCGTAATTTACATACAGATTGATGAAGAATGCGAAAGAACGTCGACTAAATGCAGCCTAACCGAGATTCGTTATTAATAAAAACGTAAGCAAATCGCTTTAAAATGTACATATTTATAGTCTCATTCCAGCTTGTTTGGTCTCCGCGAGTTAGCCGCGAAATTAACTAAGATTTATTTACAAGTTATTAAATAATGCGGTAAGACGGTTATTAGGCGTTTGGCGTATGAAGCAACATGAAGTTGTAAATTATGCTTTAATAAAAGTAGTCCACCTACGTTAACGTATTATGCCGGATAAAGTAATAAAGTGATGTTCAAGAAAACTGCATCAACGATAGATACATAATTACATGTGCGGAAAGAGTATTTTATGTAGATCTGGAGCGCAGCAGAAACAACAGCTTCAAAGGTAATACGTCAAGACCAAAATCATTCTACCTTAAATAGAATAAAATTACACTATAACCTTGTACTAAGGAACCCATCCAATCTATTTTATGAATTCGTAAATATTAATAGTTTTAGTTTCAGAACTTGTATAATACTGTTCATTAGTTAGGGTAGATATTTCTTTAATTTACAACAAATTTTTTTGAGTTTTAGGAAAGGTATGCGTTTGATTTTAAATACATAGTACATATCAACGCATATTGCCAAAAATAAATACACTGAACATCACTGAAAAATTTTCAAAATTGGTCTTTCCACAAACCAACACAGTTTTGATGACTTTTTCACGAATTAAGGTTAGCTCTTTAGCAACAATACTGTACTTTGTGGGGTGTTTCATCTATTATATCGAATATCGATTTAATCAAGTTTGACCAAACAAACCGACTTTACCTGAACGTTTTGATTTCTGGACCAACAACAATAGTACTAACCAACCGCGCACGTGCTAACAAATGTACGAGTAGTATAAGCTCCTGGCAAATCTTGGACTCCAGACAAGAAATTTTATTTGAGATGAAAGTATCTAAGTGATCACATTGGTCAAGGAAGTTACCGTTCCATAGCTGAGAGGTTAGGAGTTGAGTTATTCAGTGTTTCGAAGAAACCACTGATTAAACAGACGTTGTGGCTACGGAAGGTGTTAAGGAATTATAGCGGCTCACTAATTCTATTACGTGCATTGAAGGAACACTGCGACAGCAGGAGAAAAGTTCAATACAATGTTATTCGCCACGTTCAAACAGGTGTGGGTACTGTATGAAGGTGGTTTGTGCAGCAAAATTTGCACCTACGGATTTCAGCGAGAGGAACAATGTTGAAAGCAATTTAGAGCGAGGGTGTAAGTAGCTTGATCACATATGACTGGAATCTTTTAATAAACAGGCACGTTTCAAAAATGTGTAACTCATACAATGACATGTCTCAAAAAGCGAAACTTTCATAAAAAGTCTAGTTCATATCACCATCTCATACAGCACTATTAAATTGAAGGCAAAAAGGTTATTTTCGATCTTGTATTTTCTATATACCGATAACTAAACTGTTAATAAAAACTTTAATCACAGTATCACTGCCAAGCAGCTAAGCCACACCTTATCAAAAGATGATCAAACTTGGATTAATGGTTTGAGAAGAAAATCAACATTGAAATTGTGACCGAATCGCGGTGATGCGTTAATTTTAATCCTTAATATAGTTTATTTAAAAAGTAAACTAAACATGTAGTTAATCTAATAAGCTTGCTGTTTCTGTTAAGTCTATATGAAGAGATCAGATTGTTTGTAGTATAATTCATCAAAAGGAGAAGCAATACATATGTGCGTGCACTTACATTTAAGAGTATTAATTTTTATAATAATAATTTGAATATTCAATAATTATCAAAATTTCACCTTACATTTACAGAATTTGAATTATTTTAATTACTATTCGAATTCTGATATTTTGATAATTTATATTATTAATTCTTTGTTAAAAAAATACTTTATAGGGGATAATCAAAGGCATAACTTATTTTTAATCACCTCTTGATAATATTTTTTATACAAAATCTAGTAGTCAACATTCACAATGTCATCTATAACAACCTAACGATCCTCGGTAGGCCGTTAGATTGGCATTCCTGTGACAACGACGTAAACAAGAAGACCGATATAGAACATTTTGACAACAGACAAGTTTCGGAGAAAATTATTTAGAAATATAATATAAAACTAATATTCAAAGTATTTTGGTTATTAAAACACAGTCGAAAGTAGTCTAAAACTACTTAGAAGAAAATAAGAAGAAAAATGTACGCGAGGATTTAAAAAAAGGAATTTTACAGCAGAAGGGCCTACAGCATTACCTAAAAAGGAAGAAGAAAGGTTTTTAAAGGTGGATTCTAAAACACACACACTACTCTTACAGCTGTAAGTAGATTATTGAGAATAAAAGAAAGACTTTGTGATTATCTTTTAATTTTATATTTCATTTGAAACATTTCAATACGTTAATGACAACAGTTGACTTCTGATAATGTTTTGTTAGTTACTTCTAACTAATTTGCATAGCTAATGCTACAGAAGAGATATTGCTGTTTAGATTCAAGTTTGCATCTGCTACAATTTTCGAAAAAAATAATTTAAAGTTGTTACCTTCTAGATTCATGATATGCTTTGTCGTTTAACTTGTATTTAAGAGGGTTTTGCAAAAAATTCACAATATACAGGCTGTTCTATTTGAAATAAGAGAGTTCTGGTGTAACCAAGAATGCCATGAAGTTGATAACATATTTAGGAAATAGATCTTTATTCATAACATCGTCCTCCGCAAGTTCAAGAAGGTTACATTGAGTGATACGTCAAATAGGACATCCTCGTGAATGACCCTGTATACGTATAGTAGAGTCTTGTATCTAAATGCATTCAGGATTTACAAATTATATAATTAAGGGGAGGAAGAATTGACAAAGCGAAAAATGAAAATAAATGCAAGTAAAACAAAAGTCATGAATATCGGTGATGAAAATAGAAAATTAAACATAGAAATAAACAAACAAAAACTTGAACAAGTGGGAGTAAATATACAAAGAGAGGGGTATATGGAAGAAGAGGTGAACAAAAGAATAAGGAATGCATCACAAGTGCACCATAGCCTAAGTAATGGGTTCATAAGCAAAAAGGAGGTTGATAAGAAAACGAAGATAGCCGTGTACAAAACAATTTTCAGACTAATATTAACATATGGAAGCGAGAGCTGGGTACTAACACAAACATTGAAATGCAAAATCAACGCCATCGATATGAAATACCTAAGAAAAGTTAAAGGAATCACGAAGTAAGATAAAATTAGGAACGATACAGTAAGAGCAGAACTTCAAATAGAACCAATCAACAAAGTGATAGAAAGGAACCAACTTAAATGGTTTGGGCACATATGCAGAATGAACGACTATAAATAGGTGAAGAGAATTTGGGAAACTAAAGTACAAAATAAAAGAGGAAGACTAAGGAAAACGTGGAATGGCGAGGTAGCGACAACTCATTATTTTTTAATATATATATAATTAAAAACGCAAGTATATTCAATATCTAGTAGGAGAAATCACAATTGTAAATTTGTTTGATTTCATGAAATTAATGAACAGTTTCGTTCCAATAATATTCCAAAACATCTATTATGTGAAAAATTCTCTCCCGAAACCAATTAGAAGGCCACTCGGTACGAATTTTAGGCTATCGTCAAAGAGGTGTCACACAGCCGACATAAATTCTTCGAACTATATTCGCGCGCTTCACTGATATCCTGTTTGCCTAGACTCTGGACTAATTTCCTAGATAATATCATCGGCTCACTATTAAACATTGCATCGGCAGCCATGTGTTTCGTGCAAATTTTTTGATTAGACCCATACGAGACACTCCACCCAGACTTTTTAATGAGGTACTTAAATTAAAAATGATGGCGAATATTTTGAATCGCCAGTCTCTCCCGCAAATTACGATATCGGGTGTTCTTCCAGGAATAAAATAATTTTTATTTCATTGGTTACGTCTAGTTTAGAAAGGAAAAATAGGAAATAATAGGGCGCAGATTGTTTCAATTATAAATATCATTGTGGGCGTCTAATTTCTACAAATATAAAAATGATGTATTACATCTAATACAATGTCAACATTGCTGGCGGTTCTCTCGTCTTTATTTGTACAACAAGTTAGAATAGACGGAGTTAGGGTCGGTTGTACCAATTATAGTTAACTTCTAGTTCAATGTAGCAATGCATTGTGTAGACAAAAATGCCTTTTTAGAAGAGCACAATTTAAAATTAGAGCTCTTGAAAGAATAATATAAAACAAAATTAGAAATTCTCAAAAAAGAAAGTAATTTAAAAATGAAGATAATGGAAGAGGAGCAGCAAATAAAAATCGTAGTTTTACGAAGGAAATAAAACGCTTAAAATAATATTGTTTTGAATGATTTGAAAAAGTAAAATTTTTTATATACGAGGTAGGCGCCTTAAATTCTCGGCCTGATGTCGAAAAAATTAACTTGGTAAGATATAACAATTTTTATTATCAATATAATCTCCCCTAACTTCTATACATTTATTACAACGATCAATTAATAATTCTATACCCTTGTAAAAGTAATCTACAGTTTTTCCCTCAAAATATTGCATTACAGCTGTTTACAACTCACTATCGTCCTTAAAACGATGTTCCCTAAGGTCTTTCTTTAAATGAAAAAATAAACAATAATCATTTGGGGCCATGTCTGGACTATATGGTGGATGTTTCAATTCTTGAAAGCTACAGTCGCGGATGGCAGTTTGTGAAATGGCGGCAGTATGGACGGGTGCATTGTCGTGCAATAATTGAACACCTTTTGTCAATTTTCCTCGGCGTTTTGCACGAATATTCTCCCTCAATTTATGCAGCAAAGACGCATAATATGTGATGTTGACAGCTAATACCATTTCTTCAATAATTGAGATGTTTTGAGGCGTTATCAGTTCAACTGGTCGACCGGGCCATTCATTCTAGGGATTCTTGCCCCAAACGGAAACATTTTGCCCATTTTTTTGCAGTGGAATATGAAGGAGATAAATCACCATAAACGCCGTCTAAACGTTTATTTTGATTAGACGTATCCCTCCTTTTGTTAAAAATTTAATGACCGCGCGCTACTCAATTTTCGTTACCCGTGACATTTTCATGCACTAGTCACGTTGTCTAGCTGGCTACTACAAACTACTACTCTTTGAGCCTTAATTTATGTAGTATAGGCCTCGCACATGTGTAACTATGACGCAACGTAGTTTGAAGACGCTCGAACCTGTATAAGCCTGTCAAGCCGAGAATTTATGGCGGCTACTACGTATATTCTTTGGAACATAATATCGTGTACATTGTTGAATCCTTAAAGGCCCTTCATATTTAATAATTGTTTAAAACATTAGCACATTAATTAGCAACAACTTAATTATTTGCAATTTACTGGCAATATTGGGCTCCACTTCTTCATTGCATTTTGGATCAACGTCACAATATTGTTTGTGCAATACAAGCAATATTGTGAAGAACTGCAGCTGCTACTATAATTTCTTCAATCTTATTAATACCTCTTGCCAAGATTGGAAAACAAACCCCAAAACATTTCTCAACATTCTTTGTCCGAATTTGGGACTCATTATATAGTTGTTCTAAAGTAGTAGCGAGCTTTGCTAATGGTGTCATCATGTATGATTTGACACCATAACCACTTACTAGAATGCCTCTATTTTCAAACTGGTTTTTAATATTTGAATTCGAGTAATGTGAAGAACCAGGCCAACGATAAATTATATTGTTTATTATCACATTGACAATGCAAATAATTTGGGTGTTAATTGAAAGGACAATTGTTCGGATTACTTTTCGAAAAGTTCTGCTTGCTGTCGACTTATGTACTATACACCGATTATATCTCTAGAAATGATCCAGATGAACGGAAACGTAAAGAAGTACCATCTCAGCAGGTGTTAATGCATGATTTTTACAAATGTATATTTCATTACTTCAAGCTTACACATTCCACAACTGTCTAGAATAACCTAAATCTGTCCCTAAAATCTTCATCGCTCCAGATTTCAAATTGATTAGGCTCATTTCTAGTTTTTGACTGTGTGGGGTGGATTACAACATTCATTAGATTTAAAGAATCTTCATCAGCGGATAGCTCGCCTAACCTATTCATTATCACGTGAATGATGTTAATAGAGAAAGAAATGCTTATATTTCATGTGAAAGATTACAACACGGTTTATTGGTTATATCTCATGTCAAATTCTACTTGAACTTGGTTTAAACCGCCAAACTCAGTTGACTGGGATATTGACTCGAGATTAACTTTGAACTTGGTTGGTACAACGGTGTTCTCTTGTTGATCCGAAGTTCATGTTGATCAACCGGTGAACTTAGTTGGTACAACTGATCCTTAGAATGTCACGGTGTAGTTGCAACTTCGACAAGGTGTAAAGTGTACTAGCAAAGAAAAAATTATATGATATTGGAACTTGCGAAAAAATATTTTCTTTTGCGTGTGATGACAGTCCTACGGGGGGTACAAGCATTGAAGTCTGCCATAATTTTAGAAGTATTTTTAGAATGTAAATGGTGTGCGTAAAGTGTTCCATGGCTTTCTAACTATCACCTCTTCGTTATAAAGGGTGAAGTGCGGTTAATTATTTCCCAGCATGCGATTGGTGGCTCGAGATTGTACCGGACCTACTTGAAAAATCCAGAAAAAACTCGAACTCACAGCGTTTAACCCTACCACAGTCAGAAGCAGGCTCTTTTACCACTGGGCCACCGAGCAGATATTTTCCTTCTTAATGTTAGAATTGCAGAAATTCTCCTTTATTTCATTGATTAAAAAATAAATTCTCAGTGCCAAAATTTACCGCCCTATAAGTCTTCCCGTATATTGTTACTGTACAAAAAACCACCATGTATATTTTAGAAATTTCCACTACATTATAAAGTACACCTTTTCAATAATATTCTTTTATTGTGACGTAAAGGTTCTCTCATCCGGTGTTATAACAGTATTAGAAAGGAAAGGGTGTAGTAATGCTATTTTACAGGTTAAGCCTCCTGTTATAAGAAATAAAGAGAGCACATAAATATGTGATTACAAAAAAGAAAAACTAAAGGCAGTAATTCAGGTAACCTAAAAACTGTAAGCTAGAACTACTACAAACGTTCCAAATTTTAGATAGACAGTCGCAGTAAAAAGTATCTGCTGATCACCTGCTAATTTTTGGACGAAAGAAGTTTAGTTAAGGTAACACAATCTAATTTATTATGTGTCAGGTAATATATAAATTTCACTCTCATGTAACCAAACAATGTTGAACTTGTTTAAATGAATAATTACAATTTCTTTGAGTGGGTAAGAGCCTTAAATAGCACAAATTATAATCATTTTCTTTGTGTACTCGGAATAGAGCTGTTATGAGCTCTATTTATGGGAAACCAAATAATCGACGGAATTAATAGAGTATTCCCAAGGTGGTAATAGGCAATATTTTAAAGATTGAGTGTAGACTTTCGCGGTTGCTTCCTATTGAAGTAGTATCTTTCTGGTTTTGCCGTGTTTGTTGTACTAATGTACTTGAAGCCTCGCTGAACATACTGTTAGCTTCCTCAGAAGGTTCTCAAGAATTTATAAAACCTCTCTGCAATTTTTACATATGAATCTGAATTTCTTAACACTCTTGCTTAGAGTTAGAGATATGATTTTCAAATTCAAATGATAGTACAGGGACGAGCAGAATTAGTGGTGCCACTAAGGGAATAGGAGAAAATAATTCAAATATCTCAGAAGTTTTGTTCAGAAGGTAAATAGCTCTGTATAGGTAGCACTGCAGAAGTGAGAGGTCAAAATAAAATACACAGAAGCTACTCTCCAGAGAAATGGAAACTACGATGTTATAACTCGAGAGTTAGTAAAGATGCAAGTAAGATTTCTGAGAAAGAGGCATGGAATACGATCGGGACCGGCAGTAAACAAACGTTTTGAAGATCTTAAAGCACTTTTACTTAGTTCCAAGGAAAAAAAAAGTGGTGCAGATATAAATAATGATAGTAGTAGTGGTAGTATGGCAAACAACACTAAGTATCGGCACATTCCGCACCACACAGTGTGCTGATACTTAGTGTTGTTTAGTGCAGGTATAGTTCCGACAATAAAATAAAAGTTGGTAAATTATTAATGTTGAAATTAACATTGAAGGAATTAAGATATTGAGCAAAAGCATAACGACTTAATCGATAGAAGAGAATCACTATGGTTTAGCCCAGTATCCTCGTGTGCCTGTTATTGGTCTGAATAACCAGCTAGAAGTAGTAAGTAAGATCGGCAAGATTGTGATGTTTGGAAGCAAAGACAAAGTTTCTGTGTGAGGTACTGATAAGTTAGCTTTAGTGTGATAAGTACTCGATCTGTTTGTAATATGTTGAAATTATGTACTTCGTGAATTTATTTAACTGTAAAGAAGCATGCACACAATTAATCATTTTCCATCTGAAGTGAAATATGTTCCCCGTTTTGTATATGAAACCGCACCGATTTTGCTTCACTCCAGTTACAATTCTCAAAAGTGAAAGTTTTTATTACTTGGTTTGGTTACATTTTAATTGCTGAGAGTTGCTTTAATATATGAACAGGAAATATACTTTAAGAATAAATTCAGCGCTTTTTGGGAATTTTTTATGTACGGGATCACATACTAGACTTACCTAGATTATATATGAGACATGCTATCTTTCTACTTGGTAAAATTAAAACAGTTTTTATATTGCATTCTATCATAATAGGTCTTTATTATTAGACGCTGTGAAGTTAATTGCAGTCCTACTATTTTAAGTGTTTTAAATGCAGAATTACTTCTTTGAAAATATCATTAACTACATCGATATCTTTCACGAATAATTCATGGAACCTTTCGTATTGTGTTATAAAACCCAGGTAATACCATTGGCCTTAATTGTCCAATAGGTAGCTATAAATAGGCGGCGACTTGACAGTGACTTTTAACAGGTAAACTACCATAATAACAACGTGGGGATCTCAAAAAGGTGCACGTGCCAATCATACCTGTACATTTTGTTCAATAATATCTTTCATTGAAGAATTTGATTTATTACTGACTTATAAGAATTTAACAACATATTCTTCCACTAATCATAAATTTTCCACTTCATTAACTTTAAATTTATTGAGAAATGTATAGAGTATTATAGCATTGATGAAACAAGAACAAAGTCATTTTAATATACATACATATTCAAGATTATAGATTGTTGAGAAACATTATTATTATTTAATACCTCTGGCAGGTTAAGCCATCAGTCGAGCTGCTATCCTCACAGAAAAGTGGAGCATTACGAGTTGCTCACTTCTGTAGAGGTCGATATAGCTATTAATTTCGACAGTTTCAGTAATTAGAGTATCTTTAATTAGATACTGTAATCCATACTTATATGCACTAACTTCATATATACGATAATTTCAAATACAACTACCACCTTCCACATAGGTATGCCGATTGCTGAGAAAAGAATTTCTTATTTTAAGGTTTTGTTAAGAAACAGGGAATTATAGAGTGTATTTTTAAAACAATACGCGACATAAATAACCTTAATAGAAAATAAAATACCCTTTTTTCACAAAACACTTGCCTGGTATGAAGGTTTGATTAGTTAAATCGAAATATTTACGTTTTATTGACGAGTTCTATATGTTTCCAAATTATATTGTCATTTACAGGTATCTCGGTTTGCTAGTAATTATTGCATTGTACAAAATGTCTGGAGGATGAAATTTTGTTTGAGGTATAGACTCCTGATATACCATTTATGGGCAACTTCAACACGAATTTTCCTAAGCCTAAAGAGCTTGTGCTCGTAATTCAACATACATTGAGAGAAGGTCAGCTGTTGATTCAACATTTTTTTAGTATTAACAAATTGTCTCGTTTGTATATGGCGAAACAAACTTTCTTCTTCCTTTAATAACAACAAAAAGAAAATTTCCAGACGAGGAGAAATGTTTACTGGTATCAAAGCCGTCCGCCTTAATTCAAGACAATTACTGTTTTAATTATCCGTAATACAATAACTGTTTTAAATCAAAAGAAATGTTTTTTAGCGTCTTTTTCTCCGTTTAAGGGAAGTATATACCTATATATAATTGTATTTCTATGTTTAAGACATTTGTTAACTTGATTCAAGAAAATCCTGCAGAAAATTTGAAGAAAGCGATTCTTAGTATAAGTAAATGGCGATTATAACACAAAACGATATTTTCTTAAGGATAGTAGATCGTTTTCTTAATTCTAGAAAGCGTTTAGGTATTGTTCATAAATCAATAGTTTCATTTTCATCTTAAAATAAAGCATTTTTACTTAGAATTCTTGAAATGCATATTATTTATATCTACGTTATTAATAAAATTGAGATTACCTTATTTGAAACAGTACGACATATCGGTACATAATGCAGTAGGTTATTCACATTGCTTGTGATTTTAAAAAAGGCAAAAGTCGAGGTTATTTACGGAATAATGTTCAAACAAAAGTGAACTTAATGTAGTAGGTACACATGAAAAAATACCTAGAAACAATAGCCAAGGTAATGCTAATCAATAGCTCTTGGTATTGATGGAATCACTTCCGGCAAAAACAATATGAGAAGAGAAAATCATTAAAGCTTCTTGCTCCTGGCGACTTTGCTTATACATCTCCAGTTATTCAATAATTTCAAAAAGCTGCAATGAAACTTCCTGGCAAGCACCTATTCCAGTAGTTATAGTCATCCTCCTAGATAGTAGCGACAGAATACAGATACCATACTTACCCATACAACATATAACCTTTAACGTACTTTCAATAAACATTTTCAAAAGATGCCGTGTAATATAAATTTTTTTTTTCTTTAATTACTATTTATCAACGTTAACTATTTAAACTATAGTTTTTTAAAATAAAAATATAATAATAATAAAGAAGAGATAAATTAAAATATTAAGTCATTAATTATTAAGCTATATAAAAATAATCCCTATTTAATTACATTATTAAAGAAATAATTTATTAAGTGCTTTCGTAGCAGATGCAACCTAACTGTGTTGCAAGAGAAAACACTTTTTTGGTATGGATTTATATAAAAATATTTATTTTTATAAAAATATTTGCTTCTTCCAAAACTCAGAAATAACACTAATACATTTTCTTCACAAACCCCTTGTTGAGAAACCTCTCTAGCAACACAATGTATATTATGTGTACTAATAAGCAATGCGTTTCCAGAACATGTCTTACTTTCAAACATCTTACCTATGTATTTATTGAATCGTGTCTGTTAGTAGAGTAGAAGATGCAAATATGGAGTACCATTTTGTTTTATGAGTGCATCTTCGTTGTAATTCGAGTTATTTCAAGTTCAATTTCACTAGAATATACTCAAAACAGTTACGGACCAAGATTTTTACTTAGATTTCTTGTGGTCCTACAGATTCTCGAAAAAAAAATTGTTGAAAAAAATGCCAAAATTATTATCTGAGGAACTGGGGTGCAAATATGGAATACACTGGAAATTTGCAACATAACATTTATTTATTGACAAAACCTACAGCTATTATAGTTGCAATAATAACATAATTATTTGCACTAGTCATATTCTTTTTTTTGATTGTTGTAATTGCCAAACTCATTTCTTCTTCACTGTACTGCTTTCTTTTTCTTTAGAAAGTCGACGTTGACTTCTTATTGGCATTCTAAGACAGAAAAAGGAAAGCTATCATAGAAAACATATGTGAAGAAATGGGTGTGCAAATACATATAGAATAGTGGTATTCCATATCCCAACAACACACATTGTAAACATTTTAAATTAAATTTCGTTACGTATTAAAAAATAATAAATGGCAGCAGTATTTTTGTAAAATATTTCACGTACTTGTCAATAGTAGCAGATACCTAAATAATGACAAGCTACGAAAACAAATAATCACTCATATCTACTTACCTGTTAAAGTTTTGAAAGCACGCAGTTTCAAATATCGCTTCTGTTAAACGGTGGAAATGCTAAATTTGTTCATGGGTCACTGTCAACCATAATAGTAAGTCTAGGCTAAAAGTTCACGACTGGTTTGATAAGTGTAACAACATATATTATTGAGAAACCTTGATATTCCATATTGCCAACATATTGCGTATTTGCATCTTTTACTCTATAAATTGAACAAGAAAACATTGAAAATTTTAAATTCTAAACATCGCCTATAATACTGCAGTATGTATTGATCTGTAGAATTTTCTTGTTCCAAATTGTCATTACGTCATACATTTCTTTCTGAATTAGCAGCCATTGTACGTTGGGTAGGTACACTATTCTAAATGTATCCTTAAAATTAGTGGATTCAGCATCAACTGGTAAACAAAAAGAATATATAGTTTCAACTCAGACGTCCAGAAGTATTACGCTAAAAACTTAAAAGCAAAAGTTTAGTTGTATTAAGTTAAAAAGCAGTATTTACTAACCTGTACGTGAAGAAAAACGGTATCTAATCTTGTATGTTAGATGAAATGCGTAAAGGTTCACAATTATTTTATAACCAGGTGATACTATGTTCAACTTCATCTGAAACTAAAAATATTTTCCTAAATGCAGCCAACTAACGTTGGAAATGATTCATTTATAAGCGCCAGTCTTATACATACAGCCAATAATGTTTTAATTTTAGGAAATACATGATTATTCCCAAATAAATACTTAATTGCCATATTGCTGTATATGAAGCAAAGAAATCGTTCTGAATTAAAAAAAAATGGTAAATTCCGAAAATGAATATAATCTCTCATTATAAAGTATTCAATATATTAAATGTTCAAATAATAGAAAGAGCATAACAAACACATACATTTTTAAGTGTAAATTGAATTCCAAAACAAAAACATGTTTTTTTTAATCTATTTAATGGAACTTTATATCAAAATGAATTATAGTTATATGTGTAAAAATTTAATTGAGCCTATTATTACGATAGATAATGGATAGATATTCAAATAAGCTGCAATTTGCAGTACTGTTAGTAACGTAGTATCATTTAACGACTTCCTAGAAAGAACATAGTTCAAAAAAACTATTCCACAAATAACAAAAGAGCAAAAGATTGAGAAAGGCAACGATAATCAGTTAAAGAAATAAACTAGGCTTGACTAGAGTCTAGTGTGATCCTCTCATGGCAGGGGTTAGATTATTACTGATACGGATTCATTCCAGTCGCGCAACTCTTCGCCCTTATACTTTTGTAGCGAGCAAATTTTGCAACAGTGCCCATGTATTTTAGAGGCTCTCTTTATTGCGGAACTTTCTAACACGGTATATGAATATTACTGTGTAATAGAAGTAATAGGATGTAATTAACTCAATATAAATAGACACTTACTTTCAAAAGTTTCACTTGTCTAAGCTCTACTCTTGCAACAAGTGTTCAAAACTCTTTCACATATTTTCCATTTTATGTGTAACGCATAACAACTGCGAAGACAAGATAGTGAGTGAATCATATTTAAAAGAAAATTGATGATATTACATAATTACTTGCTATTGGACAAAAGGCTACTTCTATCAGTAGCACTTTTATGATGAGTTAACGTTACCATTATGCGTAAATAGCAAATATATTCAAACCCAATTCTTGTCAAACTAACAATACATTCTAGTTATATTAGCGAAAAGTATTACCACAAAACTATTAAGTTACAGGATACTGTTGGCTGAATCAATAAAAAAATAAATTGGTATAGTAGTAACTGCACAGAGATTGTTAAGTTGGCCTGTTTTGTAGTTAATGTAATTAAAAAATCCCAACAAAAGGGTACAATAGTACATTAAATCCTACCATTAAAAGGCGAAGTATACTACATCTAAGATTAATAAGATTTACCTTCAATGGAAAATTGATACCAATAACTATAAGTTATGAGAAATGTTCAATATTACCTTAAAAGTCAAATAAATCCGCCTAAAATACATGCAATTAAATGTAAACGTTTCAGTGCGTTCATAATAAATTCCTAATAAGTACTACAACAGCGTGAGGATAAAAATTAAACGATTTACGAGCAAGGGTCTTAAAGAAGAGATAAGAGTCGGTAAGTCCCGTCCTCTGCCATATTCCTCCACGTCATAAATTACATTAATCACCAAACGCTTTATTTCGCATTTCATTTGTACCTTGTTTACGTTCTTATTTATCGCTTTTAGGATCGAGTACACTCTTCGGCAGTAATAATAAAAAAAGAGAACGGCGAATACGACCCCAACACGCACAAAAAATTAAACGGATACAAACGGCGTTCCATCGAATTAGTCGATGCGACCCGAAAAAGGAAGGGTCCTCCATTCCTTCTTCTGTTTAGAACATTAATGTATGAGTCGCTCGCATTTTATTGAATTAATTTAATTGCTTTTCCTGCTTCCCTTCTTTCTTTATGCTCTTTGTTTCCGTATTATTTTTCTCCTTGTTATTCCCTAGTCGAAAATGCCGAATTAATTTCGAAAGTTTAATTATGCGCCTGCAGTTATTGCTTTTTCATTTATTTGGTGACTTAAACATTGTGCATAGCGGCTTATGTCAAATAGAATATGTGACATGAATTGATCTATAAGAAAGAATTGTTGCGCGTCTGCTTGTAATACTATTCTTATTTATGAAATACGGAAAGGAAAATCTGACCTCTTGATAATTAAGAGTAATATATCGTGTGCAAAACGTGCGCACCAAATGGGAAATTCTCCTACTACCGGCTACGTAAGTCAATCATTATTGCCCTGGTTGTAGGGATGTAAGTGCTATTTACGGGTTATTTACTTTTGTTGCCCTTGATAACGAAATGTAATTTTTTACATAAAGCGATAATACATTAAAATAGCAATAGATGTGTGTAAATGTCAAACATTTTCGTAAAATGCCGACTTTTGAAATTTTGGGCCGATAGTAGGAAAAATATAATATGACACTCGGGTTGTAAGTGCTTTCGTAAAATTGCAGTTACATCCCTTGTGGCGTAAATAAATATTTCGAAAAAATGTTACTAATGTAAAATTTCACTTCCAGTTTTGCAGAAATTGGTAAAATTTTAAGATTTTCCAGGAGAGTAAAAATATCAGCCATTATTCTAACTAGAAGTTATTTGTAATCTTACTGTGTGTACAAATATCAGAAAAAGTCGAATATGAAACAAAGTTATTTTTTCGAATAAATTTTGTACGAGCCAAGTAACTCTTAGTAAAGAAGTAGTGCATTTTACCATATTTTCTAGAAATCGGATCCTTGTTACATAAACAAACAATTGTTGACTGTATAAGATGCGTAGTTATTTAAACTTTTTAAAGCAGCCTAGTTATTTTGCTTGAAAAAAGTATTTCGCGGCAAAGAAAGCACCTACTTTACAATATTCATACTGCTTTATTTATTGATTATTACAGGCAATAATGTCTTCTGATGAAATTTAATTTGCAAATTACTTACGCGTCATTTATATTGCGCAAGAAACTCATTAATTGCATTCTCTTTGAAAATTGATCCTTGTACACAAAATATTCTAAATAACTTTCAGTTTATATTAGTTTCTTTACATATGATTGGCTAATATTTTGTTTCCAGGGATGCAGGTACATTTATCTTACAAGCAAACTGTTCCAACCCGGAGACATCGATTTGAATGAAACTTGGCTAAAGTGAAGACCCTATAGAAAGAAATAAACATCTTCTCCGTTTCGGAGATGGGGCGGCGGGAAGGAGGTGACTTTTTCTCACCCCGAATGCTGATGTTTGCGGGTACTTCAATAGCGCTCTTATAACGCAATACATCCGCACACACCAATATTTTTTATCTTCAGCAATTGTGGAATAATTTAGAAAAAAACAAAATCATCCCTATTTTCAGTGATCCGTTTTATCCCCCTTAAGGCTTTTTTAGCAGAAACGGACAACGGGGTTTTCCATTGTTCTATAGGGTCTTCACTTCATTCATTCAAATCGATGTCTCCGGGTTGGAACAGTTTCCTTGGTAGTAAAAATTTTCAACGATAAAGAATTTTTCCATTTGGTGTGTACTTTTTGTTCCAGACGGTATGTTGTACCTATACGTATAGTGTAGTATAGTGGTTAACCACTTTCTAGCCAAAAAATTAAACTGTATTGTTAATTGAATGAAACGTTTTAGCCGTTACATTGTGCCTTTTTCGGTGGATGATTAAACTTTGTTTAAAAAATTTCTTTTTGGTAACACCTTGCGTTGAAAACAGTTAGAACGTCTATAAATCAGTCTAAAATTTCTTGAGATCTTGAGAACTCGACACGAAGTCAGTTAGGTGCCGCAAGAATAAAGAAAAAATGAGATTGTAGTAAAGTACAAGGATTTAAGGTGTTGCAAATGTAGAAGCTGTAAAGTTAAAATGATGATGATTATATTACTTAATTTCATTCATTTTATGTTTGCTGATAATGGCGCTGAATAATTTTGAATGTATTTGAGGTTAATTTTGTATTTATTTGCTATATTGCTATATTTAATAATATAGCAATAGGTGTAGATACATAACAGAAATCTACGGCTTTAATAATTATGTAATAAGTAAATGTCAAATATGATATTTTCGTAAGGATGTGTTCAGAGTGAAGCTGTGCTAGGGTGTGTTTATAGTGAAGCTGCGATAGTCGACAAGAGCGACAATACTAGCGGTGATAAGAGCGACGATACTAGCAGCGATAAAAGCGTCGAAAAGTATGCATTGCGGATGGCGTTTATGAAGCTTCGACATGTGCGTCACTTTGACAGTTGTCTACATATTTTCATTGGAATCTTTCTTTTTTGATTTTGGTCTTTTTGGTCCTGTATTGGGGGCTTAAGGTAAATTTCGCTTATTAAGTTCTCGATATCCATTAAAACTAGAGCTAATGAAAGCAGGTGAAATTTGACTGTTCGATCATAAATATTCTTATCTTTGCTCACCATCGCTGTCCACAGATTTCGCGTAGTTCCAGTATAAACACCCGCATACAAACAATGTATCCCACTGTTTCGCTATTATCGTTGCTCTTATCGAGTATCACAGCTCGCTTCTGTAACCCTGGTTACGAAAACATACAACGCTCATTGATTGACCCGTTTTGCTAACGCATCGCTCTTATCGACTATCACAGCGTGACTACAAACACATCCTAAAACATAATATAACCCTCGGACTGTAAGTGCTCTTGCGGTCTCAGATGCATTGCAAAACTGCACTTATGTCCCTTGTGGGACAAATAGCCATTTCTTCACTTCCTCATCAAACCATTTTCGTATAATTCAAACAAAACGTTTCAAATTCGTAATTTTTCGTATAATTCAAAGTCTCCATTGTTAATAGAAGAAGGGGTTAACAATTCTAGTAGTATTACTAATTCGGTTTGCATATTTAATACGAACAAGCAGTCCTATTAACAATCCTATCATAAGCCGAAATTTTTGATCTAGAGCAATCTTGAATGTACTATGTGGCACGAGCAAACTCCAACCAAGCTAGAAAAATTACACTGCTGCAGCAATTACTGTTGCATCAGTTTTGTCATGGAAACATAAAAACTGAAACAAAGGTTTCCATTGGAACACAAAAATGAAATCAGTGCAACACAAGTTTTACAGTTAGAAAACGTAACGTATTCAGGATTAAATCTTAACTGCAGTAGTGTACTATGGTGCCGATTTTTAAACAGAAGCAGGTTATTTTGCTTTTCTTATTTTGTATTGTAGATTTTCAACGTCAATCATCATCAAACTTTCTAAAATGTTACTATCATCGAGGCAGAGTATTAGAATATCTATAGGATACATGCAGATTAAGCCATACAACTTTCTTTTTTGAAACGTTAAAACATCTCAGAGTATTCGCAAATATTAGGTAATTTGTTTTGTAAAATTTAATGAAAAACAAAAAAACCGTTCTAAAGCAGACAGTATGATACACATGGCAATAGTGTTTTTTGGTACATTTTTTTTCAGCTAGCTATGAAAAAATTCCATTAGGGAATGCGTTCAGAAGCACATTTAGTAGTTATGCAATTTTAATTAAAAAATATTGCTTTATAAAAATAGCGGACGCATATTTCGTTCGGCGATGTTACGTGCCTGGAAGTGTTTTTTTTTCGAAATTTATTTAATTGAATGTTTGTGCAATTTTAATGAAAGAACGGGTGTGTTAGCTTTACTGAAAATTCACGATTATTGCACGCATTTGCTGGCTGTTCCGCCAGGTGAAGCAAATACTAAAATTGACTGGCGGTACAAATGCAAGAAGTTTAATTAAATCGTCTTAACTACCCCATTTTACTGATAGAGTAAAATGGAAATTGTTTAAACTCATACGAAATTAATTTAGTTTATAAATAGTTAAGTACGTGAATTTATAGTAGTCTTTTAACATTGTATTTGATTTCCTTTAACCTATGTTACTTCATACAGATGCGAAGTATTGCTGTATCATTGATAATCCTATCCTAATAACACTTTATGGTTGTTACAAAATCGATGAAATTTATTTTACATTCAGGATCACTACGAGTAATATTTTGATTTAAAAATACTTGACGTGTAAAAAGCAATTTACATAACAAATTCTGAAGGAAAAATTATATCCTGCAGATGGCATGATAGGCGGAACAGAAATATGAAGTAACGTGTTTATAAAATAAATCAATGGTACACCATGGAATGTTGTGTTTGTTCCGCTCCTGATCTATTGTCGAATAAATCAAACCAAACAAATCGCCTCTACATGATCATGATAATAACGTTTTAGAATATCCACTGTATTTGATGTTTATATCTATATTAATGTTATACTTCATTGAAATGTAAGAAATATATAACAAAAACAAGAATATGTATCGATAAAATTCACAAATCTACGAGAGTATGATTTTGACATAGAATATATTATAACAAAGCAAAATGACCGTCTCAGTGGCCGTACGCTTAACATACTTGCCTTTCGATCCAAACGCGCCGGGTTCATATCTCGGCCGGAAGGGTTGGTTTTTAATTACGGATAAAAATCGGAATCTTCTCGGACAAGGAAGTAAAGCTGTAGGACCCGTGCCAATACGATGTTTGGCACGTTAAAAATCCCCACCAATGTTTAGAGCACCTCTGGACTCGGCAAAATTCTAGTGGGTTCGGCTAATGATCATAGTAATCGATGCCTAGAAGTGCGAGGTGTATTCCGTAACTCGACGCTTTGCCCAATAAAACAACTACAACAACATTAAAGCAAAATTATATTGTTGGTATATTTAGTAGAATGTATGAGACTCAGCACACAAGACCAGTCATTCACCATAAATATGCATGATTTACAAAATGTAAATCACACCCTGTATAGTAACCATCATCACCTGAGTTGCAAAATATCGTGTGCAAATTTCAGCATAGTAAGCGTTACAGAAACTATTGTATTCAAGATGAGATTTTAGTAAAAGCTCGTAGACAACTAGGAATTGATTGTCTTAACAAAAACAGTGCAACTAAAATTCTGCAATATCTACATGAACTCTACGTTCAAACCAGGAATCAAATGGTAACATTTACACATTTTCAGATTTTGTAAGTGACCATATCCTAGCTAAACAAAAAATATTATGCGAGTGAAACCTAGTTGCATTACTATTGTGATCCACTTTCTAGGAACTGAAAGGAATGTTATAAAGATATAAGTCCTTTTTGTGATTAAATGCCTTCCTTGTATTGATGAATGTTTGATATTATTGACACTTGAATATTTTGTATGAGTGAATCATCGAAGTAAACCATTACTATCATCATTTTTAAATGATGCTTACTCTTGTTTAATTGTGAATTTTCGACTTCAGCCATAAAGTCATATCTATTCCAACTGTAACATTAGTTTTTGTAAAGAAACTTGTAAAATGGATTATGACGCATTAATGGCTTCTTATTAAGTGTATGTAAATTAGTAGTATTTCATTGTGAATTAGATATTTACACCACTCAACTTCAAATGTCATTTACGCATAGTAATTTACACGTTAAGGGCACCCATTGTTTCTTTTAGTTCACTTTCAAAATTAGTAGCTGTTACTAGTGAACACAGTTATTGTAGGGGAGAGGGCCCCAAGGAGGACACCTATCTTTTAAACAATTGTAGAATTTAAACGACATTATATACCTTAGATAATTACACATCCCTGAACCCTTATCTCATTAGCTAACTTTTCATGAAACACACTTCTTGATATCACCAACAGAAATCAAATTTAGGCTGGTTTTAAAAATGAGTCGAAATTCCGACTTCAGAGAAAGAGGCCCCAAAGTGGACACCTTTCAGAAATCAACTGAAAAAGCTGGGAAAGTTTTTAAGGAATACATTGTAAGTAACTTTTATTTAATATTCAATGTCTTTTTTCAATATTTGCATCAAATCCATCGTACACTTTGAGAAAAATAAACTTGAATATGAAAATAAAAAATGTTAAGCATAAAATTGACAAGAAAATAAGATTTCAATCTGAATCATCTGAGTTACACTGGGGGCAAGTGTACCATTTTGACACATTTTAAATGCACTTCTCTTTTACATTTGTTGCATGCAATGGAATTGAATTTCGTAAGCGTTGAAGGCATACTTTTCAAACAGTAATACAAAAATCTTCATCTTCGTCTGAAGTTTCTCGTTTAGCTGCTGGCTTTGACCTTCTCAAAGATTTTCGCGTTGGTTCAGATAGCAATGACTGCTTTGGTTTTTCTAACTGGCAGCTTTAAACTTTGCTCTTCGCGCTGGCGTTTTTTATCTTTCAAAGCTGCAATATTTTCTGGTGACGTTAGAATGCTGCTTTTCATCGGCTTTCGACCTCTATTGCTTTTTTTCATTCCTGCTTCCTTTTGCAACGGCCCAACTGCTGATAATACTTCAGATAAATTCGAAGAAGTCATTGAAACAGAAGTTGAAGGCTCTGATGAGCGAATTTCTCTGCTTAGCTGCAACAGACGTTTCATCTTTAGAAACGAAATCAATAAGCTGGTGTTCTGCATCAATTATTTCCTCCACCTCGGCTTCCCCACTGAATTCCGCGGCGACAAAGTCACCTTCAGTGAAAATGTGTGGATTGAAAGGGTAAACCCCATTAGCTTCGAATCCTGATTTTATAGTTTTTGGTAATAGAGCAACATCAAGAACATCTTTGACAACACCGATAATGTGACGAACTTCGAAAGATGTATTCACGTTATTCCGATGCCATGCTGCTACCAAAGATTTGTAAACATCTTTGACTGGGCAAAACACACTAACGTCGAGCGGTTGCATTCGATGTGAACAATGAGGTGGAAAAGTTAGCATGTGCACACCATTTTCAGCAGCTAAATCAAGTACCTCAACAGATAGATGCGATGTGTGATTATCAAGAAGCAAGAGTGTCGGTTCTTTGAGTGTAGTGTGTGTGTGTTTAATAAAATGCTCTATGTATTTGACAAACATTTCTTGTGTCATCCATCCACCATTTACATCCAATTGACCCCGTTGTAGGATTGTCCATAAAACACGATTCCATGTTTTTGCATATAATAAAATAAAAGAATAGGCGGGATTGAATTTCCTGCAGCAGTAACAGTTAAGGCCATGCTAACTGAACTGCCTCTTTCTGCAATCGCCACTTGGCCAACTCTTCTTGTTCCTTTCGTTGTAATGACCTTATCGGTTCTGGTCGGTACCGTCGGGAACCCTGTTTCATCCGTATTGTAAATGCGGGAAGGGTCGAATTTCATCTTGAGCATGTCGTTTAACTGATCTGAGAAAGAAAACAATCAGTGAACTCAAAAAATTAGTGAAAATGCTAGTTGAATTATTGAGAATTTGTTGTATAGCTAGTATTACGCGAAAACGAGGAATTTTAAGAATTTGGCATGGTATAATGCTGATAAAGAAAAAAAAAATACCCAAGAATTGTTTCACATTTTTTTGGCAAAATCCTTTAACTCAATGTAAGGATGTGTGCTCTGTTGTTCTCAAGCTCAATTCTCTATGACGTTCCATGAATTTTCGAGTACCACTTTCCACTAGCTGAGCAATTATCATACCATTCCTGTGGACATTCAGCTTGGATTTTCAGTGCGAATTCGTACGCTAATATTTTTAGGTGCTTGATTGAAATTAGCACACTCCTGAATGTATTGGACGAGAGCAATCTCTTGCTCGGACATAAAAACCCGTTGAAAATAACACATATTGAATTCATGATCGGTTTGAATGGAAAAAATTGATAACAAACCGTTTTTCCGGCTTTTGTATGAAAGTTTTTGTTGCAATGATCGTGGAAAAATCGTGGAAAAATCGATATTTCCTTCTTCGTCCAACTTGGTAACATATCTCCTCAAACTATTCCTTGGTATTCCGAGTTCCTTAGCGACTGTTAAAAGTGGGATTTTATCTATTTTTATAGCTTTTACAGCATTTGCCAGTTTAGCAAAATCAATAGTTGCAAACTCTGTTTTTAGCTTGTACGAGGCCATTCTGAAATATTGAAAATTTAAATCGTAATTTTTCAAAAATGGATTATTTTTGCGTTTACAATCATGAATATTGATAAATTTCACGTGTCAACAAATTTTCATGAAAGTGTCCATCTTGGGGCCAAAAAAGTGCTCACCTTAGGGTCATGACGCAATTTCGCAAGGATAGGCGAAAGAAATTTTTCGCGCGCAATATCATGTAAATCTATTCAGAATATGTTTGTACGGTATTTAAACAGAATTAAAATGGTGTTTACCTCTTTGGAATCACTAATTTCGATAACTTTATCGCCTTGATATGAAAACTCTTTGAAACTTCGAGAGAGAGAATTTTATGGCGTGCGGTGCAGCGGACAAACGAGCATGACTTGTCACTTCAAGACATAACCAATAACTGTGCATCTGCGAACTACGACAACGACATAAATCGCACAGCTGCCATCTTATACACAAAAATTTTTCCATAGTGTCCACCTTAAGGCACTGTCTACCTTAGGGCCCTCTCCTCTATGTAAATAGACATAAATTTTGGTAAATACTCAACAAAAAATTTAAATTGAGTTAAATATTGAACTTGATTAAATTAAATCCTTTACAATTTACATAAACATTTGGAAATTATTTTGCAGAAGTGGTTGCCTCGAAATATATCAAGTACACTTTAGAAACTACATATGTTTTCAATTACTTTGAAAATGTGGTCAAATCAGTGTTAGTTGTACATACTGGGGGTGTTTCAAATGGAATATGATCATAAAAAACGCAATCAAGAAGGCCATGTTTTCTTTTTAATTGTTTTATATTGGTTACAACTACATTTGACAGTTATTGACATGTTTGACAATTCAAATTACACTTGATGATTATGGACATCTTATAAAATTGAAACAGAATGGGGAATAGCTTTATTATATGCAACTATGTATGGATGAACTTCGTCTTCAGCTTCCACATTTTATAGCATCATTTCTTTATATCAACAAATTGGTCCCTGGATTGCTAAATTTCGTAAAACTGGTGCAGTAAGTTGCAAGCTCGGTAGTAGTAGACTCAAGAAAAGAACTGCTGAAATTATTGCGGATGTGAGGAGGTGTACTGCTCATTCACCTAAAAAGTCAATTAGAAAGTTTTCACAGGAAATTAGTTTGTCATATGGTACTTGTCAACATATTCTTAAAAAAGATCTCGAAAAGTATCCATCTAAAGTTCGTGTTGTGCAAGAACTCAAGCCCATTGGTCACGTAGTTTGAAAATCACATGAATGATGATAAGGTCTTTGACAAATCCTTTTTCTCAGGCGAAGCTTGGTTCCACATTGATGGTTTTATTAAAAAAACAATTGCATTCTGAAAAGGTTGGTGTTTAGACAGTAGCTTCACGGAGAATTATTGGTATATTATTTTTTCATTAAACGGTAAACGCAGAAAGGTATCGTAGTAACGTACTGCAACCTTTCCAAAACCAGTTGCATGGTGACGAAGTAAGAAATTTATACTTCCAACAAGTTGGCCACAGCTCATAAAACACTACAAACAGTGAACCTCTTACATGAATATTTTGATAACTGTGGAGTAAATTTTCCCTTACGTTCTCCTGATCTAACTATTTTAGATTTTAGATATTTTAGATTATTTTTTTTTTAGTTTTTAAAAATACACCACATACGATACTAGAACTTACCGAAGCAATTCAAACTGTTTATGATACTACAACGCCTCAACACCTCGTCAGCGCATTTAACAACATGAAACTGCGAGTAAGAATTTGTATTAAAACCGAAAGAGATCACTTCGAGCATTTACTGCAATTATTTGCTAAATTCTTCTTTTGCTCTTACTAAGAAATAATTTTTTTATTCTGCTAGATTTATTGTTAGTGACTGAAATTAGCCATTTACGCTGATGCAAGTAAGTTACTATTTGCATCATTACTGTCAAATATATTAAACGTAATTTGAAGTTTCAATCTTGATATGATTTAAACAAGATTTAACTGTCAGATGTAGTTGTAACCAACATAAAAAATAATTAAAAAAAAAACATGGCCCTCTCAATTACATTTTTTTATGAACATTTTATTCAATTTAACGACGTTTATATTTTTGTAATATTGCCTTTATTTCTTAAAATTGAAAGTTTCACACGGCAGGCAATATACGAGGGATGATCGTAAAATAAGGTTCCCAAAGCCCTACAGCAGCAATAAGACGTGTTAGGCGAAATCCGACAACATTGGCGTGTGCAGCAGCTCTCCCACTCTATATACGTACCACTCCAGTCTCGCTACGCCGCTCGGTATTGGCTAAGCAACCGTCCGAGATGGAACTTCCGATCGCCGCTACCGTCAGGTGCGAAATTCGCGCTGTGATACGTTTTTTAAATGCGAAAGGGGTTTCACCTATAGACATTCATCGTGAATTAACCGAAGTCTATGGGGAAAAGTGTATAGCTGTTCAACACGTATGGTGTAGGGAATTCACTGGAGGTTGGACGGAAATTCACGATGAAGAGGGGAGCGGAAGACCATCAGTTTCAGAGGAAATCGTTGAAAAGGTCGAGAGCATACTGCTTGAAGATCGGAGGGTCACCATTCCTCAACTCGCTCTTCGAATTCCTGAGATTTCCAATACCACAATTGAAAAGATTTTGACTGGCGGCAGAATTTTACGACATGGGGATATAGAGGTTGGAGCACCGGCTGCAAAAATGCTTGGATAGAAATGGCGATTATGTCGAAAAATAGCTTAAGTTTTTACCTTTAAAACGATGTGTAATGCTAAGGAAATAAAGAGTGCTGTATGTTTTAAAAAAATATGGGAATCTTATTTTACGATCATCCCTCGTATTAAGCGTATGAGCTATTTAACTATCGTGGGTGGAAAGAAATGATTCCCATTATATAATTATTTGTTGAAAGTGACCTTTGTGGTTATAGTTCACTTAAACTACGTCCATTGTTTTTCTTCAAATAATTTTGAAAAGAACTATAAGAATGGACAATAATATAAATCCTGCTTTTTTGTATTTGTTGATTATCATAAGGAGATTTATATTCATTTGAAATGGTGTATCAATTTGTGTTTGTATTTTTATATGTAGGTAGCTTTTATGAATTTGGTATTTACGTATAAGAGAAGATCATATTTTCAGAAAAATGATACACATCCCCATAATTCTGCCATATTTTAATTTCATGTCTTGCAAGTGCAAAAGGATAATAAAACCTATAAGAGGAGATCGGTAGCTTCACTTTCCCGTTAGAATTATGTTCTTTTATATAAGAACGAGATACAAGCGCTGAATTCAAGATTATATTTTTGATTGCCTAAAGTCTGGAACATGGTGTATCTAAAGCCTAAGCTTTTAGAGATATTCGGGGTTGAAGCAGATGGCAAGTAAATTTTACACTTCAGTCAAATTAAAATAATATTATAATGAGAGTTGATACTTTGTAGCACTATCCAGCATGGAATATGCTATGATGTACCATGATAGATTATAACGGAGAAAAACTCGTGTATATTGTGACAAAATACCTTAAATAAGCTTGAATTGTATTATATTGACAGCTAAAACCAAAGCACTTATTCGCTGCAATATGAAAATAATAGAAATTCATACCACTTTTCTTTACCCCAGATGTATCAAGAATTTATCACGTATATACTTTTAAACTATATAGTTTGGTATAAATAGATTAAATGTTATCAGCATTCAACTATATCTCAGTAGAACGTAGAAATTGCATCTATAATTATTGTCATTGCATTTTATGTCTTTCAATGTTTCTCATACAAATCTTGCAAGTATTCAAACGTATAACTCCTCTCGATCCCTAAAAAATCTAAATAAAAAGTAAGATGGCGTAAAGAGGGCGTTGGTCTGCAACCCTCCTACATTCTTAAATAGCTCACCCCTCTCGTTACCATGGTGATTCTTTTGCAGACGTCCCGACGCTGCAGGTGACGCTGCCATCATGACGACGGCCACTGCACCTATAACTGCCACGTGAACGTCAAAACAACTGCTGACTACAGGCTTCTTCTTTGGTAACCAATTACGTGTTACATTTAGCAGACGCCAGTCAGAGCAACTGAATCACTTCACTTCATATTTAAATTTGTATGTATGGATGCTAGGGTGGTACTAGAGCAGAAATTTCTTAACCATCGGAAAGAGAAGCGAATTCATTTTAAATGTCCCATTAGAGTAACATAATGTTTGTCAAAGAAATTTGTTATTTCTCGGTTGGATAATTTGACAAGCTGTTCCTTTGTTACGCGAAAATTCCTATTAGCTAATAGAATAGTTAAAACTGCAGTGCGTTTAATATTTTCGAATTTGTAAAAGTAAAAGTAACTCTTTAACCTTGAAAAAGGAGAAAATAAAACTACAATTATTTTATACGAAACAATTATTTATCCTTATGGATATTCAAAGCTATTGCAACCTTGCATAAATCTTATTAGGTAGATTAGCTATGTTTGCGTGAACTTCTTCAATTAGGTGTAACTACAATTCAAAAATGGGAAAACGATAGGGCATTGGGAATTATTTACGATAAACTAAGTAAAACAGAAAATTCTAGTTTTTTTTTTATCAAATACGTAATCCAAAAATTAAAGTAAGAACATGATATATTATTCAACATATTGCAAGCAAAAATATATGTACACTGCGTGGCAAAATTATGGAATAAATTCATGAAATCTGAAGTAATTTGGTTTTCGAAGAAATGCTCGGACAGATCAATCTTATTTTTTTTAAATAAACATTTTTGGATCAATTTTAAGTTACCCCCACGTCAAGTTTTCAAGTAATGACGTCATCGACAATTTCTTTAAATTGACAATTCCCGAATCTTTTTTATTTTGATAAATTATCTAATTGCCTAAATGGTTCAATCAAAATTTTAATATCTCACATAATAAAATTTTCGAATAAAAGTAGTTTAAAAAGTGGAAAACATAAATTTTATTAATAACAAAAAGGAAAGATAAATGCTGTTATTCAAGAAATAAAATGATTGTTTCTTTTAAATCAAATGTTCGAAATGCTATCCACCTGCAATTTTACTGATTTACTGTTTAGGCAAAATGAAGCTTCACCCGAAAAGAGAATTTGGTGAATGAAGCGTGGATAACGGTTGCATAAATCCTGCATTAGGTATATCACAAAACTACATTTGGCGATCAGGGCCACCATCATTGAGTTCCTGCAGTAGTTGTATTTTCCAAGGATGAGATTTTTCTGTTTTTAATACACGTAATACTGATCGCTGAGAAACTTCGTTGTCTGCTGTAATTGATCGAAATACACCATAAGGGTTCTCACCAACACTTCACAAAATATCAAGTTTCACATCTTCGTTCGTTTTCTTAGGATGCCCTGCATTTGAAATATGTTTGACATGTTGTGACTGTGGGTAGGTTGATATTTCTATCTGGACATTTCGCATTAGACAAATTGCACACTTCTTGCTGAGTTCTGGTTTTATCGCACATCCAACAAGAATTAAAATTTCTATGCGCTGAGTTTCTCTCAAATGATCCGTGCTTAGTTAACCTTCAGAAAAAAATGTTTTTAAGAATAACGAGTATTTGGCATATGACAATATAAAACTGATTATTCTGTGTCTTTGATTGATACCTACTTAATCTGTAAAAATTTATCTTTACATTTTGTTAGGCTTTCTGTTAGTAGTAAAATTTATAAACAGGTGGATAGCATTTCGAATATTTGATTTAAAGGGAACAATTATTTCATTCCCTGAATAACAGCACTTACTTTTGTATTTTGTTATTAATCAAATTTATGTTTTCTACTCTTTAAATGACTTTCATTCGAAAATGTCATTAGACAATTAAGTGAACTATTAAAAATTAAAAAAATAAGGAGTTGTCATTTAAAAAAATTACCGATGACGGCATTACTTGAAAACCAGAATGGGGGAGACTGATGCAAAAATGTTTATTTGCTCCTAATTTAATGAATTTATTCCATAATTTTGCCGTGCACAGTGTATACCTTAAATTTAGGAAAATTACAAGGGCGAATGTTTGGCATCTAAACTCTATTCTGTCCTAGATCCAGCGGTCTAGGGATGCTGTCTTCTACTGGAGGTAACTCTACATTAAGCGCGGAAATGTTTGAAACTGTTTTGAAAGTTGGTACATTTTTTGCTTTTACAAGGTTTGCCCTTTTTTCAGAACGTCTGTCTGTGCTATCATTGCTGCAAGTTCTGATCTTAACAAAAGAACTAGTTCTTTTAAATCTTGGAGCTGTATAAATTGCCTATCGAGAATTTAAAAATAGGAAAATGTGATGTATTACTTGAATATGAATCATCCAATATACTGTTGGAACTCCATAACCTAATAAATAAAGATTACTGAACTAGAAGTTTCACATAATTTATTACAGTTTCCACTGCAACACAGTGTATACCTTAAATTTAGGAAAATTGCAAGGGCGAATGTTTGGCATCTAAACTCTATTCTGTCCTAGATCCAGTGGTCTAGGGATGCTGTCTTCTACTGGGGGTAACTCTACATTAAGCGCGGAAATGTTTGAAACTGTTTTAAAAGTTGGTACATTTTTTGCTTTTACAAGGTTTGCCCTTTTTTCAGAACGTCTGTCTGTGCTATCATTGCTGCAAGCTCTGATCTTAACAAAAGAACTAGTTCTTTCAAATCTTGGAGCTGTATAAATTGTCTCTCGAGAATTTAAGAATCGGAAAATGTGATGTATTGCTTGAATATGAATCATCCAATATACTGTTGGAACACCATAACCTAATAAATAAAGAATACTGAACTAGAAGTTTCACATAATTTATTACAGTTTCCACTGCAATATTGTTCCATCACACTGAGGTTTCCTCAGGTGGATGAATATCAAGGAGTAACAAAAACCAACACAATTTATAAACTAGGAGGTTAGTTATATATAGAGGAAGTGCATCGATCGATATATGAAAGGGTACACAGGAAAATTCTGAAAACTTGGTAATATACTAAAGCTATGTACTATCGAACTAAATTATTTTCGATTATCTAAGACTTCCGGTTATACCGGTTCAATTTGAAGGTTTGTGTAAAACAACTATACGAAGTAGATGTTTACATGTACGCATGAGGAAATCTAATGAGATATCCTCATTTGCACATTTTTGTCGAGTAAATTACTACAAACGCCTCTACAGAACTGAACAAATCGTATTGCTACAAATTCTGACGCGACAGTAGTTCCAACTACTGGCTTAAACTGCCATAGGTTAATTAATTAATTGAAACGTAATGCCATCACACAAAGCAACTATGTTCATGTCAAGCCATATTTGAAATATTCAAATTTTTTGAAAATTTTTGACAGATGAAGGAATACTTATGAACTTTTGTAACTGTAAAAGTGTTTAACTTGAAAAATTGAAAATTTACAGAACCTGTTGACCGTATAGGGTACGATTAGAAACCGAGTGAAGTTTTCTAAAACATTATACAGCGTGTCCGAAACTTTGAAATGGAGGAAGTGTCACAACTTAATTTTTTTAAGTACAATTACCCATTTTCTCTTTCTTATCAAATTACTTTTACAGAAAAAACAACAAAAAATCAAATTCATTGCGCATCTAAAAAGGATACTTTTCAAGATATTTAGGAAAATGTGTATTGTAACACAATTTTCTTCCAAAAGAAAAGAGAATCTTTTTCGATTTTTCCGGAGGGAGAGGATACCTAAATTACTCATCCATTACAATATACAAAGCAACATATATTGGTATTTGTTACCTCTTTACAGCAATAATTTAATTTAGAAAAAATGGCACTTATCCCTTTTGTATTTTACCTCAGTTCTTCACTTACTAAGCAACTCTACAAGGAGTAATTTACGTTGCTGGTATAAATTCGTCATTTTGAGTCCATTCATATTTATTACTATAAATAAATGTTCAATTATTTGCTACTATCAACGTAATAAAAAAAAGTAATGTAAAAATATTATAATATTTGAAAAAATAATATTAAAATTGATGTTAAAAATTAATAAACATCATTGAATTGAAGTTATTAAAGAGAAAAAAATCGAAAGCATAGGAGAAGTAGAAATAAATAATTTTTTAACCTTTTATTTTGACCAACAGAATCTCTTTGCACTAATTTCTTCTTTTTTCCACCTTCACGGAGTTGTTTGTTCAAATAAAGGAAATAAGAACCCTTGGTATTCTTCTTTTCTAAAAGGCTCTGTAATTTTAAAGGAAATTTTGGACAAGCTCAATTATAATTTTAATAAGTAGTATTTTAATTATAATAAATTAGTATGAAGCTATTTATAAATAGCAATGGTTTAATTTATTCTATCTTAATTAAAGATAAACTGATGTATCCCGTCTTTTTTCTCTAATGGATAATGTCATCAACATGCGTATTACGTCAGTAACGTATTCTACTGTACGACAGCAACATCCTCTCCAATAGATTTTTTCTCATTTGAAAAGGATCTACTTTCCGTCTTATTATGAGACAAAAGATGGGATGAAATGATAATCCGGTTGTTCGCGATTCGAATCTCGTCCGAAAGGGGATTACTACGTTCGACATTTCACGATCAATAAAATATGAATTTAAAAATGTTTGCCGAAGACTCCGGGAATCCGTTTCCGAGCGAGGCAGCGGCGGGCGGGAGAAAAAGAGGGAAAAAAGAAAATCCGAAATCCGGAGCTCGAGCTCTTTCCCAGCACTCACTACCCCTGAGTCTTTCGCACTCATTATTGAACAGAGCTGCAAATTGCTATTTCTTTTCAACGTAAATTGCTTCATTTAGTAGAAAGTTTAATGAAACGAAGGTACCCCACTCTGGCAAGAGATTTACTTTTCCGCCGGTCCCCTAATTATGAATCTTTTACTTCGCTGCGCCCTCTCACGATTCCAAAGAGAGAAAGAGAATATTTAAAAACGTGGATTAACAAAAGAAAGGCCAGTACTCCATAAAATATGAGATAAAATAGCTTACAGCCATTCGTTGATGATGAGAACGCTGTATGATAGGGAATAATATTTTTTTCTCGTTGAAAGTTCTTTTCAGCTTGTTCGGCAATTTTTATTTTCGGTCTCATTGACTGCTGTTTTTCTTCTCTAGTCATCACAACGGCGTATTCCTTTTAATGATTTTACTGTTAGCTTTCAGTAGGCGCCATACATTGCCAATGATCTTCTGTGATCTTTTAGGAAAGGCACAAATGCAGAATAAAGCGGACAAACTTATTGACAAGGTATTGAAGAGTTGGAAATGGGCTATTGTTAATACATTTGTTTTCCTTAAAAAGTAGGAGCATTTCCTTTTTTAATGCACTCTACAATTATATAGGTAAGAGGCTATTATTAAGTTTGGTATTAGCTTAATAAGTAGGAAGACTAGCGCTCAAATCTGGAATCAAAATTCCATAATATATAATGTAATATAATTTTGGAAATTCTTGGTTTTTGGGAACCTACTTTGAAAAAAAGTTATTTATTTATTTATATTAGGGACGCAAACAGGCGAATCCAAAAGAGCTTCCACAAAATATACGAGGGATGATCGTAAAATAAGGTTCCCATATTTTTTAAAAATAGACAGCATTCTTTATGTTCTTAACATTACACATCGTTTTAAAGGTAAAAACTTAAGCTATTTTTCGACATAATCGCCATTTCTATCCAGGCATTTTTGCAGACGGTGTATCCCTATGTCGTAAAATTCTGCCGCCAGTCAAAATCTTTTCAATTGTGGTGTTGGAAATCTCAAGAATCCGAAGAGCGAGTTGACGAATGGTGATCCTCCGATCTTCAAGCAGTATGCTCTCGACCTTTTCAACGATTCCTCTGAAACTGATGGTTTTCCGCTCCGCTCTTCATCGTGAATTTCCGTCCAACCCCCAGTGAATTCCCTACACCATTTGCGGACGTGTTGAAAAGGTATACACTTTTTTCCATAAACTTCGGTTAATTGATGATGAATGTCTATAGGTGAAACCCTTTTCGCGTTTAAAGAACGTATCACAGCGCGAATTTCGCACCTGACGGTAGCGGCGATCGGGAGTTCCATCTCGGACGGCTGCTTAGCCAATACCGAGCGGCATAGCGAGACGGGAGTGGTACGTATATGGAGTGGGAGAGCTGCCGCACACGTCGATGTTATCGGATTCCGCCTAACACGTTTTATTGCTGCTGTAGGGCTTTGGGAACCTTATTTTACGATCATCCTTCGTATATGTTACTGCCCAAGTTCGAACTGGACATTATCAGAATTGGTTGGCACTTACACGAAATAACCAAATCACATTGTCAGAACCCGAAATAATTTTGTTGAAAGCTCTATTTCCAGTTTTGGCCGGTCATGGTCATTATTGGAAGTAGACATTTTGATTAACAGAATTGGCTATAAAATGGGGGAAAGAAAAGTTTAATAGAAATATAGACATATATTTTATATAGTATATATTTTAGTAGTATTACCATAATAGTTCAATGTATGAAGGTTCATAGCTTAACCTTTTCTTATATGTTTCTTTCAGCTAATAACACAAAGTTGTTTAGTCATGAAGTTTATTGTTGCTTGATTAATGAAGTAAAAGCTGCAAAACTTAAGACCAAGAAGGAACCAATAGATTATCGTCGGTTAGCGAGATGTGACATTATTGTTGCAGATGGCACGGAGAAACTTGTACGACCTGTAACTTCAGAAAAACGAACCAACAATTTTATACTATTTGGAAAATTATAAATTGTTCGATATAATTCGTGTGCTATACTTACCAAAGTGTAGATCATGGTAGATGTACACTTATATTAAAGGAATTTCAAAGAAAACACCTATTTGTTACTAAAGGTGCACTAAGTCCTATGCAAACCTTGCCAGCAGAAGCAATATATACCCAGCAAAGGCTTGGCTTCTAAACCATTGATATTTAAGGAATTAAATTGTAGATATCAAGTAGACCTAGTAGATATGCAGTCGATTGCAGATGGAGAACATGAATATATCTTGAATTATCAAGACCACTTGACAAAGTTTGTTTTTCTTAAAGCGCTGAAAACGAAAACAGCTGCGGAAGTTGTGTATATCTTGCTTGATATATTTACTGCAATTAGGACCCCAAATGTACTGCTTTCTGAAAATGGTGGAAAGTTTACAAATAGAATAATAAATTAACTTACTGATATGTGGCCAGAATTGAAAATCGTACATGGAAAACCTCGTCACAGTCAAAGCCAAGGTTCCGTGGAACAACTTAACCAGGACGTACAAAATATGATAACTACATGGATGCAAAGTTCCAATAATGGTCGCTGGGCTGAAGGTTTGCGTTTTATGCAATTCATGAAAAATCGAGCGCATTATGAAGGAATACGGCAAAGTTCTTATGAAGTTTTACTCGGTACTAAAGCAAAATTGGGACTTAGTGATTCACACATTCCAAAACAAGTTATTAACTCTCTTAAAACTGAAGAAGATTTGAAAAATGCTGAAGATAATTTGAATAATAATTTTCAAGAGAACGGTACGCAATGTTCAGGGCATGTAATAGATGACCATCGTGAGGATACAACTCAAACCACCGAATCTGTCGTAGATCAGAGTGAAAGTGCATCTGAAAGTACTGACGTCGTTGTACATAATACCTTATCGGAAATTTTCAACCACACAGATATTGAGAGTACGAAAATTATTGCTGGGAATCGGGAACAGATAATAAGCAAACGAAACTATGCGCATGGAAATTTAAAAATACAAGGTTCTAAAATGCTAAAATTACCTGAAGCGAAGTCTCCGCCAGCCAGTATCACCAATAGTATAAAAATTCGAGTTCCTGGTGTAGATCAGGGTTGTTGTCATCGGAGGAATGTTGTAGGTGCTGTTTTGGAATTACACGAAGGATTTTACAATGTTGGTACAGACGAGGGAGTTTTGAAACAGCTATATAGTAGAAATGAATTAACAATCTGCTCAGAAAAGCTTCTTGCCGTAGATTCTGTTCCAAGTAATAACATTTTGTTGCGCCAGGCGCCTTTCGCCCAGAGTTTAACGGTCGGACAATGATATACACGGTGTTATTGTACCCAGAAATGTAAATCAAATAGATGTAGGAGCAGAGCCAAATCCCTTCTTTGTAATTCAAAATTTCTGATATAGATCGGGGTCGTTCTGATCCGAGAAACGTTGTAGGTGTTGTTTTAGATTTATAGGAAGGATTTTACAAAGTTGGTACAGATGAGGGAGTTTTGAAACAGCTATAATGCAGAAATGAATTAACACTCTGCTCAGAAAAGCTTCTTGCAGTGGATTCTGTTTCAAGTAATGACCTTTCGTTGCGCCAGGCGCCTTCCGTCCACAGTTTAACGGGTGAACAATGAATGAATGAACACGGCGTTATTGTACCTAGAAATGTAAATCAAATAGATGTAAGTGTAGATCCAAATCTCTTCTTTGTAATTCAAAATGTCATAAATCTACAGATTGTTGCAACAAGTAAATTGAATTCCTCATCAATAATACTATATACAAGTATTACAACACATTACATTAGTGCATTTAAAAAGGAAAAAGAAAACTGAGTTAGTAATTATGTGTGAGAAGGAAAGGGAGGGGAGAAACAGAGGATGCTAAGATAATAAAGTGCGATATCGATGAGTGTCAGACAATTTGAATCGCCGCAGGTTTAAATGAAATAAGCCAACGTCATTCATAGTACTGTTGTATAAAAGAGTGGCCCTGTAAAGAGGATAATTCAATCCAATATTAGTTCGATGGATTTCGCAATAAAATGTACCTGATGCTCTAGAATTGAACCTTAAAGCAGTAAGATTCAAATACGCAAGCAAGCTAGGACCATTAAGTGAATTATCCACTAATTTATAAAGCACTACCAATTCGTTAATATGACTCCTAATCGCAATTGGGGTAAAAAAAAAACATAATTCAGGCTGTTAATCATTAGAGATTTATAAAGATTAATAATGCAGTGAAAATCCGTGACTTCTTTAAATTTTTGAAAAATATCAACCCGTAAGGAATTTAGTATACTTGGTACGTAAGAATATATCTGTCGAGATATTGTAATATATCTGCAGACAAATAACATCTAGGTATTAAAAGGTGTAGTGGTTAGCACGCCTGTCCGTCAAACGGGAGGTCTCAGGTTCGATTCCTTACCGGGGCTGATATTTTTCAAAAATTTAATTACGTCGGAAATACTAAGGAAATCACGGATTTTCACATTTCAGCAACAGAAGCGAATATATAATAATTAATTATTTTTTGTCTTGAAAAGGTTTTGATGTTCGCATTATGAAATCAAGACTTCAGTGTATTCCTATTGTCAATGTGAAATTGAAAGGATAATTTGGAATCGAAAATCAGACCGAGATGTTTAATTTGCGTATTCCTGCATCATATCGATGTATTTATTTTTTGTAATAAAATGAATAAACTTACACGACTACTTTACCGTCTTCAAGGGGAGAAACAATATCGTTTATATCATGTTAGACATTTGTAGCATAACTGAACCAAGCATAACTTAAAAATTCATTGTATATTAGCAAGCCAATATACCGTTAAGCCGAAAATCCTTTACACTTTTAATATTGATAACTTTTGATATTCACATTACTTTCATACAATAACGTCCAGTAGATTAGAATATTATTACCATTGCCCGTATAAAAATGTAGTTATTAAAGCAGTGGATTTACTTTATGAAATTCAATACTCGAATATACGAGCCCTAACAACTATATATTGGGATAAAATAAAATACATATGTCATTCAGGTATTTCACAGTTTCCTTTTTTTCTATTTTTTTTTTAATTTAGTACCATGTAATTAGTTAATTAACAACAATTGGGGCCAATCAGCAACACAAAAAAACAAAAATACTTATTCTATCATTTCTGGTTAAAAATAAAAATGTTCATTTTGTGTGGTAACCAAATGTTGGGACATAGCACGAATTTTTATTTTTAAAATGGAGTTACCTACATTGCCTTTATATTTTATGACCGCTCAAATTCGGTTCGGCATTGAATTAACTAAGGATCTGCACTTTTCAGGAGCAAATCCATTCCATATTAGCTCAATTTTGGCTCTGAATCTGGTAATGTTCGTTGTGGGTTGTTCCTGAATGCTTGTTTCATTTTATGCCACACCGTTTCAATGATATTAAGATCAGGACTGTTGGAAGGTCAAGAAAGAACAATTACGTTGTGGTC
This sequence comes from Dynastes maya, assembly GCA_029619315.2. Taxonomy (NCBI): domain Eukaryota; kingdom Metazoa; phylum Arthropoda; class Insecta; order Coleoptera; family Scarabaeidae; genus Dynastes; species Dynastes maya. The sequence continues at coordinate 19,622,728 of JAROYE020000005.1, read as the reverse complement.
GAGAAGCCACTTTTTGTGGTTACGGCCGTTTGACAGGCTGCCCCATCGTGCTGAAAGATGTAATTTTCGCCAACATTTAACTTGGCGATACTTGGTAACAGACTGTTTTGCAGTATTTGTTGATATTTCACAGCATTCACGGTACCATCAATAAATTGAAAGCATCCTAATCATGCAGCCCCAAATTATTGCTCCTTTAGGAAATTTTACAGTACGTTTTTGGCAATCCTTACGGAAAGCATCACGGAAGCACGCGTTTGCGGTAATCACCAATTCTTATGTTGAATTTCAATTCGTCGCTAAAAATTACTCTTCACCAATCTCATACCGACCAAAATAGTTTAGATTTTACCCATGTGAGCCTAGCTTTCTTTTGTTTTTCCGTCAACAGTGGATTTTCCTTTTCCTTTAAGAAAACATTTTTTTTAGTACTCTTTTTTAATTGTTACTTGTAATTCAACCTTATAAAACTTTAATCCACATTTATGAATCCGCTAGCGACAGCATTCCATTGACAGATTTAGTTCAGTTTCGTGATTCCATTCAGCCGTAATTTGCCTTTAAGTATTTCTTCGGCCCTTTTTGCATAGTTTTACTAATATTCTTTTATCCCTATCAGAAATTAATTTTGGACGATCCGGACTTTTGCGTTTATCATGGATATTTGCAATTTATCTATAATGCTTAAATATATTCCACACTGTAGTTTTAGGAATATTAAGTTCATCTACCACTTCACGTATAGCTTTATTGTGGCAATAATTTTTAAGCACTAGCTCACGAATTTTTGAATTTGTAGAGATACCACGCACCATTTTGTTTAATAAACGCAGCGATTCACTCACTACAATAAGAAGGCAACTGCTGATTAATCTGACGTTGCGTTCTGCGTTGTTTCGCAGCTCACTTGTCTTATTTTGTTTCATTTTTGACCGTTACTTGATACTGTCCCAATATTTAGTTGTCACGCATTTTCGTTACTTTTACATGTTGTAAGGTTTGTTGTTCAGAAACCACCATTATTATAATTAATACAAAATTATTAAAAAAAAAATAAACTGTCAAATACCCGAACTACGCATGTATGTACGTATTTTATTTTGTCCCAATATACAGATTGGGAAAATGTTGAATTAACCGCTATCTCCTCCTCATTTTCAAGCGGAGGGGTTAGCGGGCAGTCGATGGCTCAAGGTTACCGATTTGGCTAGTTACGAGGCAGACTGCCTTATGTTCGGACGATCGTAGTAAGAATTTCTAATGTATTTATTTTTCTTTTCTTTCATTTCAACAGAATCTGTTTTTATTTTCGTCTTTAGAATTTTTTATTAATTTCGTCTAAGCTTTGTAGCAACAACAAAATAAATATGCGAAACTCTCATTTCCAGGCGACCTTAATTTAAAATTATTACGTGTGCTCTTCGAACAGTCGGTCTACATCCCGACATTGTTCGGTGTGTACTAGTACGAATTGCTCGGATTTCACTCAGTCCCTACACGCTATGTCGCATGTACGGCGAGAGAGCGGGGAGGGGATACCGATATAGCTAATTTCTCATTTTCTCAATCGGTATCGTTAGGGCTCGTATTAAAGCTATTGGAGTTGCAAGTGACGTTGTAGAACTGTCCATTATTTAAGCGCTAAGCAGCAAGAGTAATTCGTAACCAACTTTAAAATAAAAAAGTGCTTTTGTGTCAAAACACTTTTTTCAATTTATGGAATACTAAACGTAATTAATTTATATAAGTTAAACCAATTCCCAACAGCATTATTCATTCCATTGTTTGCCGGGTATGTAATGATCTGAATATACAGATTACATCCTAGATTTAATGAAGACGCATTGATCTTAGGTAAATACGCGGCAATGGTAGAAAATAAGTGCGTACGCAAGCCGGAGATGAATTGGTCGAGATGAAAATTCTCATTTAAGCTTCCATTAACATCGTCTCCCTACATCTGCGGGATCTGATTTGCCGATGTTATTAACCAGAAATTGAATTTTGAAGAGACGTACTTATTACGGAAACTTAATTTATGTACACATCACGATATGAAGTAGGAAATGATAAATTTTACAATAGAAGGTAATACGAAGGTAATAATTATGGTTATATTAATTCTTTCTATGGTATATAGTTTAGTAGTGAGTTAAAGGAATCATATTTTTAAAGTTAGCGAAAATAAAGAATTCTGCAAGTATTTCTTCAGTACTTTATTGGTTAAATTGCACCTCAAATTTATCGGAGAAATTCACTATTGCTAGTCTTTAAGAAAATGCTAATTTAGCTGTTTTGAAGTGGGTCTACATTCTCTAATAAATCAATTTGTTTTTCCACGTTTATTTGGCGTTTACTCTCTAACAAAAGTCATTATCTCACTGCCTTAACTTTATTACCCAAACGAAATTCCTATTTGTAGAGGAAACATAAATTTTCCATTTTCATTTAATGCTTAGAGATGCAAGGGAACAAAACGCGATACAAAAATCTTAAACGCCTGTTTTGTTTATAGCGAAAATAACGGAGTCTAAGTGATCTTTAATGAGAGCTGTAAATTTTCCTCGTTCTTCCCTGGGCGAGAAACTGGATAAAACGAGACGAAGTTAAGAAGAAGCATTAATAAGATAATGAAACACCGAGAATATGGCATTCAATTAGTGGAAAATAGTCGATTTTTTCGCTCTGCGGGTTAACGACGAAAAAGTAGTTGGAGAAAGATGGAGTCATAAGTCATCATCAAAAGGACGATTTACTTTCAATGCCTCCAATCTTCGTTTTACTCTTAATTAGAAGGCAGGACTCGCGAGGAAGAGAGAAATCGGAATCCAGGGAGCCGTCTTCTAATCATTAACGTTTTCCCAAGGAGCAAGAAATGTAATAAAACTTTTCTAAAAGACGAATCTTATTACATTAAACGGTTCGAGAAAATGCAGGTCTATTTTTCAATCATTTCATAGACATTGTAAAAGCAATTAGGTTACTGTGTAAGAATAAATTCCGTTAATTAGGTAGATTAGATATTAGAGAAATAATTAGGGAGTTCTGTATTTGGATATTGCATCCAAATGGTTTCTGGTATTAGTATTATTTACATATCCACACATTTACAACGACTAAAGATTGTCTTACAGACGTTATCTCGCTACAATATTAATGCAAATTCACAGAAATGTTACTTTGTGAAAGAAAAGATACAATATTGTAGATATTCAATTGACTGGCAGATGGAAGCGAATAAAAAGTGTCTACATCGAAAAATAAAACGGAGATAAAAGCTTTCGTTGAATTTGTGAACTAGTACGCTAGATTTTTCAAAAATGTAAGCGGAATTTTGCAGCCTCTAAGCAATTTATTGAAAGGACATGGACCCTTCATACGATCAAAAGTGCGCAAGGCAGCATTCGAGAAAATAAGGAAGGAAATACAATCTCCTACAGTACTAGTACATTAAGATCCAAATTTACCTATAATATTGGCAACAGATGCGAGTCCGTATGCGATAGGTGCTGTAATTTCACATTTATGCCAGGATGGAACAGAACGTCCAATACAACTTGCTTCAGAAACAATAATATAGAAGAAATACGCTCAGATAGATAAGGAAGCTCACGCTATAATTTTTTAAGTTAAATGTTTTCATCAGTACCTATATTGAAGGCGATTTGCATTATATACGGACCATTTACACTTACCACACATTTTTTCACCCAAGAAAGGACTGCACCCATTTATTGAGCAACACGAATGCAGTACTATGCCATATTTCCTTTCAGTTCAATATTGTTTACCGTAATACAAAAATCTAAACATTATCACTGCAGTTGGAAGATTTAGTAATAGAAACTAAAAACAAAAATAGTTAGCTATGCGTGTTTCTGGCGATTTATCTCCTTCATATTCCATCGTAAAAAAAATATATTGAAGTTATATTGAAAAATAAAAATTGTTATATTTTACCAAGTTTATTTTTTCTATATCAGGCCGAAAATTTATGGGGTCTACCTCGTATGATACATGATACAAGATAATATTATACATTTTTTTTCTAATTTTGATATATAATGTTACAAGAAAAGGAATAATTCATTTCAGATTTCTTATAAAAGCGAAAGCCGCATAATCAACATTATAAATGAGACGTTGAATTACTATTTTTAAGGTTTGAAAAAGAAAAATTGCAGATCAGAACGTCAACCTTAACATTGAATCCGACGACGGCGTCAGTCGCACCATAATTAAAGTTGGAGCTGATTAAAAAAGTTCAAGTAACTTTTCGCATAAGATCATTATGGGTAGAACGGCGCGATGCTTCCGATGGCTGTGTAAATAAGAAACCCTCAAAGGGTAGAGAGAAATTGAAAAATGGCGACAGGGGGGAATATTAAAGAGTTCAGTCACGAAAGCCGTCGGTGGGGCGGGGGCTGGAAAATTGAAACGAGGTTGGAGGTGGGCAAGGAGGTGGATAATTAATCAGAGTAATTGAAATATGCGGTCACGTGTTGAATGATTCATCTCGTGGAGATTTGTCGCGTATTTAACGATTTTCCCCAAAAATCGGGCTGGCAGCTGGTGTGACAGAACTACGTATACCAGACTCTCCGTTTTTCCAATGTTTAATATGGCGTAAATAATAGAAGTTATATGTCATTGTAATTAATGCTATAATTGATTTCATATTGGCGGGTAACATTTTTCGCCCAATTTTTATATGTAGCAGTGTTTTGATAAATATGTTTGCAAATGAATAAAAAATTAAATTACTGAAAGAGGTCATATTTAACAGATATAAATTTGATAGCAACAAATGTGGTGAATGCGCCGGGAAAATTATTTGGGAAAAGTGCATTTGGATGCATATTTAAAGCGTATGCATCATCTTCGTTGTTTTAATTATTTGTTTGATTTATTGATTTTATAGTAACTACAATGCAAGGAAACGTCATTTTCATTATTATCAATATCTTGAATTTGATCTGGGTTTTTTCTGAAACCAGTTAACTCGTCCAATGAAGTTTAGTAACCCTACTTGCAAGGTTGCTTCTTTGTTTTGAATCCCATGTGTAGATTATGATCCTACGAGGTAGGCGCCATAAATTCTTGACCTGATATAAAAAAAATAAACTTGGTAATACATAACAATTTTTATTTTTCAATATAATCTCCAATCACTTCAATACATACGATCAATTAATAATTCTATACCCTTGTAAAAATAATCTAAAGGTTTCCCTTTAAAATGTTGTATTACAGCTGCTTACAACTCACTATCGTCTTTAAAACGACGTCTCCTAAGGTCTTTCTTTAAATGAGAAAATAAATAATAATCACTTGGAGCCATGTTTGAACTATATGGTGGATGTTCCAATTCTTGAAAGCAACAATTGCGGATGGCAGCTGGTGAAATGGCGGCAGTATGGACGGGTGCACTGTCATACAATAATCGAACACCTTTCGTTAATTTTGTTCAACGTTTTGCACGAATATTATAACTCAATTTATGCAGCAAAGACGCATAATATGTGCTGTTGACAGCTAATATCATTTCTTCAATAATTGAAATATTTTGAGGCGTTATCAGTTCAACTGGTCGACCGGGCCATTCATTCTAGGGATTCTTGCCCCAAACGGAAACATTTTGCCCATTTTTTTTGCAGTGAAATATGAAGGAGATAAATCACCATAAACGCCGTCTAAACGTTGTTTATTTTGATTAGTTCAATTGGCCGACTGGGGCGTTCATCATCTTCTAGGGATTCTTGCCCCAAACGGAAACATTTTGCCCACTTTTTTACAGTGGATATGAAGGAGATAACTCACTATAGACGCTCTCTAAACGTTGTTTAATGTGATTAGGCGTCTACCCTTCTTTTGTTAAACATTAAATGACCACGCTGTACATAATTTTCGTTACTTGAGACATTTTCATGCACTAGTCACGTTGTCTGGCAGGCTACTAAAAACTACTACTCTTCGAGCCGTAATATAAATAGCGTAGGCCTCGCACATGCGCAACTTTGACGCAATGGAGTTTGAACACGCTAGAACCTGTATAAGCCTGTCAGGCCGAGAATTCATGGCGCCTACCCCGTACTTCACAATTTGCCCCTCACTTGTGCCATGCACTGCAACATTTATAATGCTTAGACCTGCCTTGGATTCGGTAGCTTCAAAGCCCTTGCTAACTTGTTTGCAATTACACTGCTTCCTTTTTGGGTGCCTTGGCACACATCCCGGTGGCACATCCATTCTAGCTTGGAGGATACCTTGTAGGATGTTAGTGAGTTTAGGATTGCTTAACAGTTGAGGAAAATGTAAATCGATTCAGTTTTAAATTGCTTCTACAGATTTTAATGCTCGTATGACATAAGGAGGGTAGTTTCTGATATTTTTTCAATTTCCTACTGCTTTCAGTCGAATAGCACAAGATTGCTATGTCATTGCGCTGTAGAGAATGGGAGCTGTGGTGGTGGTTTATATTCTGTAATATCCATTGTATTTTTAGAGGGGTGAAATGGACAATTGCATATTTGGCGCAAAAAATTTTGATCATACAAGTTTAAGAGATATTTCTGTGTAATTGCCACTACTTTTGCTACAAAATTAGTTTAAAAGCAAGACATAAATGCTATAAAATCTACATATTTTAAATGCTGTAACTTACGTCAGTGGACTTGAAGTAATTTGTGTTATATTTTATTGTCCTAGGAAAAAAAGGTAATAAGTACACAACCGTTTGTCGTTAAGATATATGGTGCAAAAGTAACTAATTGAAGGCAATACTAATTATAAGTTGCAAATATTGAGTCTACTTGAGGGGTGGATCATTTACCTTAGGTTCATTTAATTAAACGCTTGAATAATAGTTATACAGTTGAGCAGCAGTGACCAAAATTAATTGAGTTTCTCTCGTGCCTGAATTCAAATGGAGCGCCTAGAATTGGCAAGCAAATACGGTTAGACAAGAGGGTGATTAATTTGAAAATAATATCCTTACAATGTATGTTTACATGTACCTGCCTGTGGTGGATGTTTGTAAAAGAAAGAAGTAAAAGGAGGTTAATTAAATTAGAAATTGATTAAAGTATACATAGTTAGCTGTATTAGGTCTAGGAAATTCTTTACTTCTTCGAATTTGTTGTTGAATATAAATTTATTTATACAAGCTAGATGTGCATATGCTCAAAAATGCTGAAGGGAGCCATAAAAGTTAGGATGTCAGAAAGGGACAACAGGAAAATTTATGTTTTTCATTACGTTAAAGTTTAAATGATATCAGTCCCCTTTCCTTTTGAAATATATTTTCAATTCTTGCTGGAAGCTTCACTTTTAGAGCTCGATTTATTGAATATGGGGGCTAGCTATTAGCGGACACCGATGTTTTTGGCGGACAACTAAATCATAGGCCTAGATATAGGCGGAACGAGCTTTGGGCAATTTATTTTCCTTACCAAGGATACCTTTCAGATCGGCGTCGACTCTTCCTCGAATAATGTTAATAATATTTGCACAAGAAATTGGGGTTATCAAGAACATAGTTATACAGATACGAGTACCTATATAAGATGTGTCAAAAAACCGAGCGTTTATTGAACATTAATAAGCCATTGACAAGATTTTTTCAATACATTAAGTGCATTCGGGTATTGAATCCCAGTGCCAGAGCAAATCCAAGCAAAGTCATTTGCTACAGTAACGGTGAATGTCGGTTAGGGCTCAATCTCGTATTTGACTGGTTGGGTTTCCTTTCGAAATCGCATTAATTTTACTGAAATGGAAAGGTATGCCATTCCCAATTACCTTAAGCAGATATATTTTTTGGATGAAGGTTCAGAAAATGAAGAAGGTACCAGTGTTGGTTACGAATTGAACCACTTTTCTTGGGTAAATTGCTCCAAATATGAAAGACCAACAGTTCCAGTCGAGTTTCAGAATAAATCCAAAGTCATCCTGGATTCACTCTATTATTTGCTATTATATTGAACAAACACTCTCCCCATAAAAATAATATACATGCCTAGTGAAAGTACAAAGTAAGGACCCTAATAATGTCAGAATAAAGCTTTTTGAGAATATCAGGTTAACATGTTGACATGAGAATATCAGGTTGAATGTACAAGTGCAACATGAACGGTACGGCAGTGGGTACAATTCAATCAATTGTGAAAATGACATTATGACAATTTTCCGGTTCTCTTTTTTGCAGTTGCGAACTTCACACGTTTGAATGGATGTAAACATCACGCTGGAGAAGTCAATATTTCTCAGACAGTCTTTCTTGATCCGCGATATTTAAAAACACTAAAAATAAGAGTTACATGTTAAAGTTCTTTTAATGGATTGGTCTGTATATTAGTACATATTTGCTTTTGCTGGAGAATCTAGGGTTACTTTATATAGAATCACCTATACGTAGAGTATAGGTGTGCTTCCGAAATATTTAGGAAAGATGATATTTCCAGAGCGTTGAAGAAATAACTACAATTTGCATAATGTTTGATATTTTGTTCTTTACTTTGGTTATTAACTAATCTGTACAGTTAGGAAAATTTTCACTTGAAACAAAAGAACGTCTCTATCATATACTATATCTGACAACGTTTTCGTCGTTATTTAAAAAGGGACATCCTGTGTATTTTTTGAATTTTGAATTGCTGATAACATTTTGCGTTAATTATGTAAGTCTTTCCCTATACCATGAGTACCGTACTTAAGAGTAGGAATGACGCAATCCTTATCAAGTTCTTCGCTAACTCCACGACGCACAGAGTTAAGAGCTGAAAAAAAACCTAATGGTGTACTGTATTTATCAAAGGTAATGTTTATCCTTTATAATTAGCATTATCACGATGGCAATATTTAGCTTGAAAGCAATATCTTTTGAATAAACACCCTTTTCCAGTTTTCGATTGGCCAAAGTTGGTGTCTTTTTGCCTATTTTAAGCGATTTTTTCTGTTGATCTCGGACAATAACGGTTTTTTCTTGTCTTACAACCTTTTAATCCTACATTATTAAACGTCTTCTAATCATTCTGACCGAAACCTTTGGACCGACTTCTACACTAACTTCTGCAGCTGTGAAGAAGTTATCTTCTTTTCCGAAGAGAAAGTCTAATACACGATCCTTCCTGGCTATTGTTATTTTAGGACGTCCGCCCGCGGCTTATTTTTATGGGATTCAGTAGTCTAATTTGTGGCTAACTAAACAGCACGACGTGAACACTTTAGTTTTTGAGTAATTTTAATTTGTGAGAATCACAATTTGTGCCCTCTTAATTTCACTTAGCTTCCACATTTTTGACGTAATAATTGTAAATATTTTTAGAAAAACACTTTTGCTAGTGCCTGATTGAGCAGCCAGTAGGAAACTGAAATGCGAGTACCACCGAACATTGTATAGCTGATTTTGATTCCTAGGATCGTTTGTGTCTCAATTTTATTTGGTTTCTCAGAGGAACATATGCAAGCCATTCTAGAGTAATTCACAGAATAACATTTCATTATTTTTAGGTAATATTAAATAGCGGGTGTTTTTACTATATAGTCAGGAGATATTTCCGAATAACATTTATAATTTTTTTGGTATTGTGTTTTATTATTTTGTTTTATTTTGTCCCTTAAGTAGTTCACTTGTTCGAACTACTTAAGGGAATCATATTGGGAATTCAGAAACTAGAAGAAACTAAAAGAAAGATTCGTGTCCATGAGACCGGATGACAAAGGTGTTAAGATTGTAAGTGTAAGATAATAGGGCTTGTTGTTCGAACGCTTCCATAAAAATGTTGGCGACGACAGGAGACAGAGAAGATCCCATAGGTGCGCCTGAGACTTGGTCGTAGTATTTATCACGAAACTGGAAATAGGTAGAAGAGCGACAAGCTTCAACCAAGCCAGCCAGATCATCCGGCTGGCTTTTGAAGATGAGGAACTCGTATCCCAACTACCATTAATCGCTGCACCTACCCTTCTCCACAGCAATTCCCTTCATCTATCCCTAATTTCCGTAAGCAAACATATCTCCGCTACATTCATGGTGTCACCGACCACATCAGCAAGATTCTCTTCATGAACAACATAAAAACCATCTTAAAACCCAATTTCAAGCTCTCAGGCTACTTTCCCATCAATGACCGCAATCATCTGGAAGTCCCTGGCGTCTACCATATTCCATGTTCATGCATTAGTGTGTACATCGGTGAAACAAAGCGATCGGTCAGCACTCGTATTACTGAGCACGAGCGTTGTATGCGGTTGTTGCGTGTAGCCGGGTCCGCGCTGGCTGAGCATAGACTGGAAACTGGGCACCAAATCCAATTTAACTCTACTCGAATCTTATCTGGCAATCCTCATTATTATAGTAGAAAAATCCGTGAATCAATAGAGATTTTCAAACATCCCAACTATTTAGATCGCGAAGATGGCTATCCCTTACATCACACATGGAAATCCTAACAGATGAAACTTCCTAGTAGCCGCCACGCTTCATTGATCCATAGTATTTCTGCTCCGTTGACCAGAAACAAACCCTATATAAACCCCTCAGGAATTAATAGTCCCCAGTCAGTGTGCAGTAACGGTCCTGAAGATGTCCCATAAGAGTGTGGACGAAACGTCGACAAAAGCTAGGACATTGACGCGGTTCCAACCCGGAGACCAAGAGTATAAACACTTAATGTTTTGTTGAGTATAAAACAAACCATTATATTTCTTAAATGCTGTTAATCAATTTTTCTAAGGAAATATTAAGAAAACATCTAAAAGGAACATTAAACCTTTGAAAATTGCTAAAACAACTCTATATATATGTTTGAGGAATTTAAGAGGTAAATAGGAACACAACTGCGTGGGAATTGAAATTTTTGATGCCTACTTATCGCAAGTCGGGGCAAAATATCCCAAAAACGACTAGCTTTAGGGAATGCTGTATATAATTAACGTAAAATGTCATCAGCAATTCAACATTAGAAAGAAACAATTCTTCTAATTGTAAGTGGAAATATTCCTGTAGCTCTATGGCTTAATTAACCTCCAAAGTGAAAAGCAAAACATCAAATACACTGTGCTAGTTGCCCTGTGCTAAACCTAATTCGAGTACGCTGAATCCAATGGTGCCAACCGTTTTTGAAAGTTAGCTCGCGTTTTCGAGCAATTTCAATCTAAAAATTTTAGGCCCAAAGAACCTTCTGGAACATTCTGGAATTTTTTGGAAAATCTGATCAATGGCCGAAGAGCTTTCTCGAACCTTCCATGGACCGTTCATGGACCATTCGTGAACCTTCTAGAAACTTCCATCCCCGCTACTGCCACTTGGTGAAATGGGTATATAAACGGCGCTGTTAACCGCTGAGAGCTAAATCTGTTTTCAGAAGTCAAAGAGTTAATCGTTTTACAAAAAAAAACGATGAAAAATCGACTGAATCGATTAAATTTTTTCAAATAGTTTCTATTCGATATGTGTTTGTCGATATGATGTCTATTCAATCGATTTCCATCGATTTTAATTCAATAAATGGTCAAAAAAATGATAAAAATTAGGTTTTTTTGGGGTCTTTGGGCCTAAAATTTTTAAATTGAATTTGCTCGAAAACGAGAGCTAACTTTTAAAATCGGTTAACACCATTGGATTTAGCATACTCGAATTAGGTTCACCCCCGGGTGCCCAGCTTGTTGCAAAAAAAGTCTCCAATTCGAGCACAGTGATATTTATGCAAATTATAATTATTTTTGCAGAGTACTGCATAAATGATTTTTCGTAAATATTTCGAAAGCAGTTGAGTATAGGTGTAGGTGATTCTAAATAAAGTGACTTTAGATTCTATAGTAGAAACCAAATATGCACCGTGTATGTTAAAATAATTTTAGATTGTGCTATATCAATGGTTTTTATATAGGCCGTTTTTTCTATTATCAGTAATAAAAGGTGCTATCGAAGAGCCTGTTACTATTGCCTCGCCTTGTACAATGAGTTCTTTACTTAATAAATTTTAGTCCTTTCATTAGCAGTAGAATTTAATTATTTCTAGTTCATTTAACAATTTTTAGGCGTCACTATTTTGTTATATTCGCCTTGTTTGTAAAATAAAATGTAAAGGCACCTTACAAAATTTAGAAGAATATAATGTAAAATAGGTTCAAGGACTTGCAGTGGAACGCCCTTGGATTCATTCTCTATTATTATCTCAATTACTAGCTATATAGTTAATAAGTAGTAAATACTTATTTCGAGTAAGACAGCTCTTATATAAATGGAGTTCAATTTGTTTTAGAGCTTCTTAATAAGGCTAAACGAGTAGCTACTTTAGAAGCTCCATAATAAATTTTGCTAATTGCTTTATCATCCACTTATTAAATTACACGTTTTAGTCTCGTACCAAATTAACGTGCAACGTAATTATGAAGCGTTTGATTGACGTATACCTACCCCAATCCAATTTTTTTATTTCCCTCTTTACGTCATTCCACCCCCATATCTATCGCCGCACTTTTCCACATCACGATGCACTCACGCACCTAGTCCGTACATACTAACCACCCCTACACATCGTTCAGCCCTCCTATCGAATTTTTTGCCATTTGTTCCCTATTTATGATAATCCCACCCCCAGCAATGGCCACCGCGTATATTTTTCCTGCGCATTTCTTTTCCCCTCGTTAAGTTTTCGTGAATTTCCCGGTTTGCGATGTATATGGGAGCCAATCGGTGTCGCGGGAGGGTGCTTAGCTCGCCCACCCGAACGAGGCGAATTGGAGCCCTGACGGAAACCTTCAGGAAAGCGTCTACATCGATTCATCGTACCTCGGTACCGGCTAGATTATGTTCGTCATATCAGTTTGCAATTTAAATGTCTATTACTTGTTTTTCGCGTGGCTCTTCAACATAAATCTGACTTATAAGACAAGGATGCATTGTTTTAATCTTATTTTACGAGTATAGAATTTTATTATGGGTTTTATGTACCCGTGCCTGCTTTATTGTCTTCATGAAGTAAGGTGTATGAACGACACAAACGTATTCAGTAATGATTAGGGAAGGAGTTGTATAATGGGCTGTAGTTATTTATGCATTTATTTTATAACCCGTAGATAATTTCCAAAGACGAGCTTTACGCCGTTTAAATCCGTTGTAGTTATAAAATAAATTTTTCAGATAGATCGCGTTAGAGGCAAATATTTTTATGAGTCTTAAATGTTGGTACCTTCTATGTTGTTTTTGAAAAGTATCGTATCTTTAAAATAATAACAATTTAACTATCATCTGCGCAAATAAAGATAAGTTGTTTCTAATTTGTAAATACGTTTAGTTCTAATTACAGATATCTAACGAATAAGATGTTTGATATAAGTAGATATGACAATTAGTAGTATGTTGCTTCACTTTACCTTCATTATGCACTATGGACAGCAAACCCACTGAAAATTACCTATACATCGTCAAACTAATGCAGTTTTTTTTCGTTAGTTGTTTACATTCAAGGAAGTTATCTTTTTAGTTTTCCAAATTAGGAGCACAAACTTAAACTTTTCGTGGAATATTAAATAAGAAAGCATTTTGGAAAAAAATACCACTTCAATTAATAATAATAAAGATATCGATAATATTTTTAGTTTAGACCTTTTAATTATAATTATAATTGTATTATACAGCGTGTTCAGCGAGGAATGGGACAGTACAATATCTTAAGAACAAATGCGGATTTTGAAGTTCAAAAAAATGTTGTAAAACGTCCGTTAGAGGAACGTTTTCCATGGTAACATTTTTTAAATTAAATCCCGTCATCGTTAGGTGGCGCTAGCTAACCTTTTTTTAGTGAAATACCCTACATTTTATTCAAATTTTGCAATGTGCAATACATTTGTGCTAACTTTCCTTATAACTGCTACCAACTTATCTGCTTTACTTGTCGAGAATATGGTTCTTATAAATTTAAGACGAAAGTATATCTAGGTACCTACATACATTTTTGTTTCCTTTACTTTTGTTTGATTGGTTGATTTTTTCTTGTTTTTTTGTTTGTTAGAATTTTTGTATTCGGCCATTGATTTTACTATCCTTTCGGATACTTTTAATCAATAAAGTATTATTATTATTATTATTATTATTATTATTATTATAAATGGTTATAAAATTCGTATGAATGAAAATAAATTGATGTTTCCTATCAAATCAATGAAAAAAAATTGTACTCTGTAAATGTAATACAGATAATAGTTAAATAATACGACAATGTCCTCCAATAAATTGAAAAGTTTGCCTTTAGACGATATACCTATGTCATTAACAATTTTTCTTAAAAGCTTTTCAAATTAATATTCTGTTGTTGCTAGATTGAAATTCGGACATGGTTGCTTCCCTTCATATTTACACAAATTAAAGATTTTGGATTCTCCAGCTTGCACATGTGGATATGAGGTGGGTGATTTAAATCACCTTATTTTAGCATGCCGCGTCTATGAGCACCAAAGACGAAATCTGTTTGAGAATTTAGTAGCACATAAACCTTACCCACTTCTATAATACTACTACTAAGGTCTAACAACATTGACATTTACAGAGTTCTTATTAAGTTTCTCGTTGACTGAAAAAAGCTTTTCAAATTTTAAATCCTAAACAAAGTTTCATATTTTACTAGAATTACATTAGGGAAAAAATAGCTCAAGTTTTATTCTTTTATGCCTACGTTTTATTGTAAGGTCGGTCGTTATTTTATTATGTTGTGTTCGTCCCTACTCACACTGAATTTTATAATCTTTAACACTAATTTTTCAATAAGTAATCTCCTTAGTCCTGGTGAAATATATTTCATGAATTTATGTATTATGTTTTACCAAATTTGATAAATTTCCACTATATTAACTGTAACTATTCTAAAAAAAAATGTTTACAAATTTTTCACAAAAAAAATTTAATTTGTATACTAACAAGTTACATTATTTTCTGTCTTAGTTTCGTAATATACTCTACAGTGTTTTTGGTAAATCACTTGTTGCCTATTTCATTGGTTACTCCACAATTATTTTTCATTATTATTATACATAAACAGTGCGTCCCTGGATTAACGCATGGATACGTAAGGCAGGGAAATTATTGAGTTCAATTTTCATCTTTTGAAGTTCAGCCATGCTTACACACCAAGTACTGGCGTAATTTATTTCTCTGAATATTGTTTTTTAATAACTCTTTTATCGTTTCTCCTACAGAAAGTACAATTTAGTAATTGAAACAATTCCCTTTTTTGTAAATTTCCAAGATCTATTTGATTTTTCGGCAATAAAATTATGGTATAAATTACTTACTATTCAAGCATGGCTGAACTCCAAATGATAAAAATTTCAACTCAATAACCTTCTGTCTGCTTTACCTATTCATGCGTTAATCCGGGTGCGCGCTGTATAAAAACACAAATATATATTAATTTAAATGTTGTGCAACTTATTCTAGCTAGAACGTAATTTATTGTAGATTATCTTATGGATTGCTTTCAGCTTGCCTAAAGGTGAGGTAAGTTTTGCTCGAAACCGGTAACGAATTATTATTAAAGAGTTTTTGTGAGATCAAAGCCATTATTACCCATGTTTCCTCAATATAAATCACTCACACAAAGTCGCCTTGGATCATTTAAACGGAAAAGTTGTTAATCATTCATAATTGCAAAGATTAATTTATCAAAAATTTTATCAAAGCTTAATAGACACACACGAAAACGAAACACATCAAAGTTTTTCAAACTTTGCTGACGTTTTCCTGCTGTGACTGTTAACATCATGTTTTACGTCAAATGAAGAGTATTACGATATGATAATTTATGGAGTGTGCAAGCAAAATATAAGGATTATTGGCCACTAGACTTCCTCATTAACGCCATCCAGGAAAAAAATATTTGTTCGTGCGGTTAATATGTTAAGAAATACTGATCATTTTCCTGAAGGTAAATGTGAAAATCGAAAAAGAACAGCAACAAATGAAGCCAACAGGTTAGGTGTATTGGCAAGTGTTGCTTACAATCTTCACACGTCTGTGAGATCTATTGCTGAAGATCGTGATATATCATATGGTTCAGTTCATAAGATTCAAATCCAATAAATGCAAACCATTCTAATCATTTGGTGCATGGACTTTATGATGGCGATGAAATTCGTGGACTTAATTTTATCACGGATGAATTTATGGAAGTTTATTCACAAATTCTAAATTTTCTAACTCGTATTATGTGATCTGACGAGAGCAACTTTCCAAACAACAATTCACATTACTGGTCGTCTGAAAATTCACATTGTGTGATGTGGAATATTGGGAGATCAGTTGATCATGGACCATATTTTTTTAACGGCACCTTAACAGGCTTGCAATACCTAAATTCTAATACATCAGCTATCTCGGCAGATGATGTATCTTCAACAGTAACATAGCAAGCGACCATCTGAACAGAGTATTTCTCAGACGATGGATTGGTACTAATTGTCCTATAAGATGACCAGGTAGTTCTCCTGATTTAAGACCTTCGGACTACTTTCTTTGGGAACATTTAAAAAGTATAGTTTAGTATAGTTTACGATACACCTTCCAGAAATGTCGAAGAATTAAAAGAGCTTTTTATTATCACTTGTGCCAACATAGCGCCAGAAATTTTACGAAATATAACCAGTGCAGCATTAATTGACCACTTAATTTAATTTAATTTCGCTTTTACTTCTAGGGATTTTGTTTTCCGATTTTTCTTTTAAGTTTTGAGCATTTAATGTAACATGTTCAATTTAATTTGTTTTGATAAATTAACCTTTGCTTATTATCTCTACACAATACATTCTTTTACATTTTCGTGTTAATTTTATAAAAATTATTACTTTCCCGAAAAGTACTACAGATAGATTGGTAGCAGTTATAAGCAAAGTTTTCACAAATACGTTGCAGAATCCAAAATTCGAATGAAAAGTAGGGTATTCTATTAAAAAAAAAATAAGGTAGCGCCATCTAGCGGTGACGCAGTTAATTAACAAAAAAATATTACAAAATATGTGCCCCTTCCGTACATTTATAACAGCGAATTTGTACTAGCAGTACATGTTTTCGGGCTGGTAGGTCGTAGTTTTCGATCTGTAGAGGTCGACGTTTCGCCAAACGCCGTGGTTGCCATCTTCAATATTTGTCAGACGAATATTGCTTGTATTACAGTAATGAATCCTAGTCTCCGCTCAAAATCTGTGGGCCTTAATGCTTGCAGCAACTGAATGTTAAAAGGATGATATTTGTGAAACTTTAGTGTCCTCCGTACTGTTGATTTACTTATTCTCATATTTTCTGCCATAGTTCTAACTGAAATATATGGATTCTATCCAACGTAAGCCAGTACATTTATTTGCATGTCTTCTGTTCTAATCGGTGTTGCATAATGTGAATGTTTTAAATTTGTTAGAAATAAACCCATTCGCATTTTGCCATATGTAATGTTACCACTCTGTTAGAAAATCGCTAGAATTTTTATGACACCCTCCATAAATTAATAACATTTCGACACATTCATTTGGAGAAAAATTAAAAGGCACTTTAAAGAGTTCATAATAACACTACTTCACTACGTATTTAACTCTACGTAAACTATCTTCGCAAATCGAAATATATATCTGAATCCTTTTTATTGAAACAACCTATATGATTAAGTCAAAAAGATGAGGGGTGCAATTAAAAAAATGGTTTGGGGGAGGTTTCTTAGAGGATAGATTTAAAAAGTATATCTTTTAGGATTCTACAAACCATTCTCGATGACATCTTGCTCGAACTTATATCTTTACAAATAAGGATGGTATCGCTTGTAACGAAATGTACTACGTAGCAGAAGAATAAGAACAAAGTAAACAGAAGACAGTTTTTCTTTTCTAACTCGATTTAAATACCTCCCCAAAAAAATAATGATAGAAACTTCAAGAAACAAATTAAGGTAAAAAAAAACAAGTTTGTAAGACGTTTTGCTGAACCAGATCGCAAGAACTAATCAGTCACAATTAAAACAAGGTAATTGTGACATTTCACTTCCAGCGACAACTCGACTAAATGCCGTTTGATAGATCATTCTCCGAAAACTGGGGCCGTACGTTACGTAGCGAACATTGAAGAAAGTTGATATGAACTCAAGGGAGGCACCCAAAAAACGTAATAATATACAGGGTGTTCCATTTAAAAAACCAAACTTATATCATTTATTGCGGAAACTAAACAGCTTCAGTATAATTTCATTTTGTACAGAACTTGCCTACGTTTTCTCTAAATTGCTAAAGAAAGGAAATATGTTCCGCCTACGCACTGGGTGGACACGCCGCATATGCACATCTTATAGATCAGATTTTAGGTGTTGAACTCATGTCTTTGCTCTGGTTTTTTGTTTTTGGTTTAATTTTGTAAATAAAAATTGACTAGATGCGGCGTTTTTAAGGCAGTTTTACCTTAATTATTTGAATTACTATTACGTAGTTTATAATTCATCAGATTGGTCCAAGGAACTCGACTACTAAACCCTTTTCGGTACTATTAGCGCGTTATCGGGCGTTTTTCAGACTCGGCAGTGATAGCGTTGAGCCGCCGGGGTGACCGATCAATATTTAACCGAATCCATTACAACCCTTTACTATTTACAGCGACTGGGACGCCAACGAACGGAAAAGAGATAAAAGTTACGCGAGCAAGCGAGATGGAATGAAGAATGTGAGAGTGGGCCGAAATTAAATTGAGAATACAAATGCGGATGCACGTTTAATTGCGGTGTATATACATCATTTAATTTGTAGCGCTTTCGGAATATTACTTTTCGCTGGCTGTTGCTACCGTCAAATATTGTACGCTTTGATATAAAGCAAGTTCGTGGGGTAAAATTTTATGTTACTGTCACATACATACGTACGGATATGGATATAAACAGAAAATAACTAGTGTTTTTTTTTATTTCAGTCTGCAGTAGAATATCCCAAAGCAAATAATTAATTCTAAATTAATTTGATATGCTTTGCGGTTAAATCAATACAATTCCGACAATACAATAGTTTTGCGAGGAAATACGGTCATACAATGCATTTTCGAAAATACATACATCATTACTAAAGTGATTATACAGGGTGAGTCACCTCCTCGGACTCGGAAGATCGTGCCTTTATGAATGGAGATTTTTTAAAACGGTTTTTTTTTCTTGCTATAAGGTTTGATTGTGGGCATGGTTTAAAATTATATTGTAACCTACAGGGTTTCTCATTAGTTCGTTGCTACCCGAAGTTATATTTTTTTAATGGAACATCCTAAAATGTAATTAGGTACTATTGTCCTAAATTTAAGGGTTTTACGGTTACTAAATTTATTAGAGCCTCTTTGGAAAGGTGGATATTTACAGAAGCCCTTATTTCACCGGAAGTACACAGTACAGATGCAATTTTTGGTACCTAGATTAGAACTTAAATCACAGGCCTTTGAGAGTAATCCATTAAATTTGTGATGTTTTATATTAAACAGAATTTTTTAAATGGGATACTCTGTATATCATTTTACTTTTGAATTTTTGGCATAATTCTAGACAAAAAATTGATAACATGTTAGTGGTTTAAAATCAACCATTTTCTCGTTACAGCGATCTTTAGAACTGAATTACTGTCAATATTTATTTTATCAGTGTGCCATGACAGAAACAAGTAAATGATTGGCGCAATTATTGAATAGCATGGACATGACATGATGTAAAATTATTATATTACAGTGAAATTCATTTGTCTATTCGGAGTCCGTTATAATGCGTTTAACTAGTTTATTATTTACTTGAAATGGAAAATTAATTAAATGTCCTACGACAAAATAGAAAAATAAACTGCAAAGTGTCTGGCGATACCTTTTATAGCGTGATATCAACTGAAAACATATATAATTTTATTTCATAGTACTTTGCGCAACGGAAATTTGCTTCATAGAACAAAACCAAACTTTGTAAATATAATAGTAAATAGACTCTGGATATAAATGAATAAATTGTAAGAAATATGGGGAGAAATAGAAAATAAAGTGCTAAACAGGAAAAAAGAAGAGATCTTCAAATCAACGACTGTTCACTAGAGCAATGCAAACTGCGCTGAAAGCCAGTGGCTGACGCATAAAAGTTTACACAAAATAAACACGGCCGGGACAATTCGGTATAAGCGTCAGTATAACTGCGACTCGAAAGCCGATCTATTGTGTATGCATCTATGCTGTTGTATACTATATCGTAGAATAGAATAGAATAGAATATTATTTATTTATATTAACATAAAAATGTATATAAATCGTCACAAAAAAACAAAATGAAATCAGTAGTTCTACGTTTGCTTTGAAAATGTTTCCTACGTCGCGAAAACGACCAAAGTTGGACACAATAAGAGAATTTATTGCAGAAATGCCTGATTTAAAGTGTGATGGCGCTAAAATTCAATGTGTAGTGTGTAAAATAGATTTAATGTGTTGGTCGAAAAATGTTTGTCTACGGCACGTAAATAGTGCAGGGCATGTTTCAAAAAAAAGTTCCACACGAGATTATGACAAATTTAAATTTAATTTATGTGTTTATTGCATGTAATTTACTATTTCATTTACTAAGGAAGAAAGCATACGTCTCGTTTTGGAATGAATATTCGGACTTTAAGTTAATAAGTAAGAGAACATTACAGAGAGTTGTGCCGTCTGCTCGTGAGCATGTCGAGAAAAGAATTAAATCGGAGTTGCAAGATAAAAAACTGTGGTTATGTGTGGACGAAACAACAGATCGTAAAAAACATTCTGTGGTTAATGTAATGGTACGCACAATGGAACCACATCGACCGTCACCCTCAATTTTACTAGCTTCCAGACGAATACAACAATGCACTGCCGAAGTAATTTCAATGATGGTGTTAAATACATTGGAAAAGTTTGAACTTTCAACAAATCAACTGTTGATGTTTATGAGTGATGGTGCCGCAAACATGCTTGCTGTAGGTCGATCTCTTAAAAAACATTGTGCTAACTTGTTGCATATTACATGTAAAATTGATACTCTCAGTCTCGTAGCAGATAGTATCAGAAAATGTTATCCCGAGGTAGACGCTCTAATAGCACATACAAAAGCCGTGTTTGTGAAATCCCCAAAACGTATTCGGGAATTTCATAGACTATGCCCCGGTATTCCTGAACCACCACAACCTATTCTTACCCGTTGGGGAACATGGTTAGAGGCTGCATTTTATTATCTTAAATATTTTGAGAATATAAAGAACGTGATTTTAGAATTCGACCCAAAGGAAGCTGCGGCTGTCAAGGTAAGCCGCTTGAAATTTCAGGATAGTCAAGTTAAAACAGATTTGGAAATTATTCAGAACAATTACGTGGGACTAGCGGATGCGATAGAAAAACTACAAAATTCTTCGGTGTCGTTAGTGGAATCTTTGCAAATAGTGCAACATGTTCACGCACAGCAATGCGCGATAGAAGACGCAAGAAATGTGTTTTAGAAAGGTTTGAAAGTGTTTTAAAGACTCTGATTTTGGCACATTAAGACAAATTTGTGAAAGTGCGTCAACAGAACCGTTAAGTTATTTGAAAGATTGTTTTACTTACGCAAATATAACGTCACTAGATGTAGAACGTTCGTCTTCGGCATACAAAAACACTTTTTCTTCACGCCGCACTCACTCTGCCGAAACAACTTTGGAAACATATCTAATGTTACAAATATTAAATAGACATTATCCACTTTGTGATTTCACGGAGGACTCTTAAAACGGTAAGTGTTTGAGCATGTATCACATTTAATTTATTTTGTGTAAACTTTTATGCGTCCGCCACTGGCTTTCAGCGCATTTGCGTTGCTCTACTGTTCACTTCTAATTCATTCACTTCGTCTGAATTTGAAGATAGTACGTAGTTTGGTTGCGAATGCAATTATTACTAAATGTCGTAATATTCAATAATTGTTCCAATGTTTCTGTCACGGTACTCTGATAAAAAAATTATTAACAGTTTTAAAAATCGTAATAGCAAAAAAATTACTGATTTTAGACCACTGGTATGTTCATATTTTTTGCCAACATTTCAAAATTAAAATAATATACAGGGCTGTTCGATTAAAAAAGACTTCTTAACAAAAATATGTTATACCAACTTAACGCAATATTATGTCCATTAGCAATTCAGAACCACATAAGCACGTGAGCATTAGGTCTTTGTATGGCTAATCTAGGTACCAAACATCACATAGGTCAAATCCGCACTTTTCGAGAAATAACGGTTTCTGTAAATGTCGATTTTAAAATACAACTTTGGGTAGCTAGGAACTTATAAGGCAAATATAATTTTAAACTAGAAGGGAAAAACCGCTTCGGAAGATTTAGATTCACAATGATGGGAAATTACTCACCCCGCATGAGCATGCGATGGCCAATATAATAATAATAATCAAGTAATTGAAACATTGTTAAAGATTATTCGTAAATTTGGAAAGATTAATGCGCGTTTACTATGGTGTATATGACTTGTTAAACTTGAATATAGGATGCTTTAGAATGAGTGAACATTGTAGTGACGTAAAAATCTACCAGTCAATATCGATGTTCGTCACAGAAAAACACAAAAATGACGAATACTAACCAAATCTAATAATAATCCAGTCCGAGATGAGTTAAAAAGTATCCAGAAATAAGGAAAACTGAAGCAAGCATTACAGTGTGTATCATTGCATATATTAAACTGCAGATATCCCATACCGTATACATATGTTATAATATGTAACAGGCATGTTTTCTATTAATTAATATATTGGCTTCCGTCGGGCAGTAGTGAGAAATCGATTTTTCCTTGGTTTCTCCGACGTAATTAATTAAATTTGTTTAATGAAGTAAAACATCCATTGACTTCGGTAAGATTAGAACCTACAGCTCCTGTTTTTTAAGTTTTATTTCATTAATTAAATTAAATTTCGCCGAAGAAAACAAAGAAAAACCGATTTTTCACTAATCGCCGAAGGAATATTAATTAATTAATAATGATGATATATGATACAAGTTACCAACATCCACCACGGACGCGCATTTGGCCGTCTACGGCTCATCGGTGTACCAGTGTGGAAGGTGGTAGCTGTATTTGAAATTGTTATATATACATATGAAGATAGTGGCTACATGTATGGATGAGAGCATCTAATTAAAGATAATTGCTATATCGACCTCCCCACTTTCTGCGAGGGTAGCAGGCATCGATTAGTGGCATCACATGAAGGGAAATTAAATATTAATTAATTGATTAGTGTACACTTGGCACATAAGGATATGTCTGTCGACATGTTGCAATGTATCTGCAGGTATCGAAGATGTAGGTATTGAAAGTGATTCGTTTCTACAGACTCGGTGGTATAGTTGGTTAGTACGCCTCTGAATCCTACCGGAGCCAATGAAAGTCCTACTTTATTAGCTAACTTTAATTACGTTAATAAAAACTAAGGAAAAACTAATGTTTCAGGTATATTTTCCCATAGATCTATTCATGGTTATTTAAAAGGTTTTCGTAATGCTTTTCTACGATTGTGATAGCAGTAGTTTATTTAACCATTTGATCACAGTTAGTGACATATATACAGTACTGTGCGAATTAATGTGAACACATCATAATTTTCACAATTTTACTTTTTTTAGCAGTTGGCAACACGTTTATGTCAAAGTAGCGACAATTTTGTTTTACTGTTCTGACGGTCAGTGAGTAATGAGACATACCAAGCTTCAGACGTGTTGCATTTTTGTTCTTTTTTAGAATTATTGTGCTTTTGCCGAAGTAAGCTTTATTTGCTTCTTATTTTTGAAGATGGATATTACTCCCAAAAAGCGCACTAAGATTGTTACTTACAACATCAATGACTCAAAGAGATATTGCCAAGCAGTGTGGTGTAAGTTTAGGAGTTGTAAACAAGATTTTGAAGCAAAAAAGGGACACTAGGACAACAGCAAGGGATGAAGCTTTTTTAATAAGGGAAAGTAAATTAAACCCTAGGAAAACAAGCCAAGAACTTCAGTAAGACTTAGCACACGCTGGAGTTATTGTTCATGACTCCACCGTACGATGACGACTTATAGAAGGTGGAAGAAAAACAACCAGACCTAAAAAAAAACACTTATTGATTGCTGCCATGATGAAGAAACGATATGATTCGGCAAAAAAATATGTGAGCTGGACTGTTGAAGATTGGAGAAAAATATTGTTCTCAGATGAGAGCCATTTTTTGGTACAAGGACAGCGATCTCGGTTTTGTTAGAATAAGTGACAACGAAAAACTTACGACAACTCATATTGATCAAACAGTTAAACATCCGTTAAAGAAGATGTTCTGGGGCTGCTTTTCTTATAAAGGTTCCGGATTCCTTGTGCCGATTGAAGGCACGATGAACTCGCAAAAATACAGAGACTTGCTAGAACAGAGATTGGAAACTGAACTAAGAAAAGTTGATGCCAACGGTCAAGCAGTTTTTCAACAAGATTCGCTACATGTCACCTGTCCAAGGTCATGAAGAAGTATTTCAAGGACAAACACACTGTGCTTCCTTGTCAGCTTAGAGAAGGGACCTTGCAGGAATAACATTTTTACAATTGGTACTTTTTGGAAATATTATTTAAATTGATAGAAGGATAGAGTAAAATACAAATAACTATATAACTTCAGATTAAAATCTGAGGCAAACTCCACTTTCAATTGAAGGTAAACGACCATAATCATGCTGTGTTTGTTAAATTTGTTTTACCTGAAAATCGCAATGAAAGATTTTAGTAATTTCAAACAAGACAGGTATCCAGTTTACCATTTTGCCTTTTCTAACTGTTTGTTTTTAGTTTTAGCTTAATTTTTTTTAAGGATGAAAATATAAGTGAGTATGTTTACGTGGATAGTAAAACTCTTTGGGGGAACTTATTGATTTTAGCAGGTTTGTCTACGTAAGTAACTGCAACATCGATCTGGCGATTAGACAAGCTGAAAGGGGTAAAAATATCTAGTTAGATTTTACCCTTCTTCCATTATTATTCGCTGTGATGTCGAAGGCGTTTTCGAGATCTTTTTTTGTGACTTCCCTCTGCCTTGCATATTAGTGTTTCTTGCTAGATAGCAACATGAAGTAATTTCTACAAGTTACGTATAAATTGTAAAAAAAAGTAAAACCAATTGCCTTTTATATATATAAACTATGTAGTAATAAATTAATTAATGTTGAAAAAGTAATTTCCAAACCTGGCGTTTCTTATGACATTTCTAATGTTACGTATAAGACCAGAACCGTAACGAATTAGCAATCAATTGTCACTTCATTTTTTAATGTTCTTAATTGCATTTCTCTAAGTTCTTATGAATGACGGTTCATAATAAGAGTCAATTACCTACCAAATGTGGAACATTTAATATGTCGACTCATGTAATTAAAATGTCAGCTGAATTATGTTCGTAAATTTATACCCTGTACGGTATAAAATTATAAGTCAAAAACCTTTTCTCGGTAACAATTGGGTGCGACCCGCGACAAAAACATTCGGCCAACACTAATTAATGGCATTTCTTGAGTGGTATTTAAGGAACGCCGAGAAAGTTAATGTCGCCGAGTTTCGACAATTTTTCTTGAAATTACGTGACAGTATTTCTGAACCATTTGCTTCCTAAGTAAATATTCTGGGTTGACTTTATTTCGAGTTGCTTATAAATACGCATTTGGATGTACTAATTGCGACATAATTAACGAAAGGTATTTTTTATTGCATGTATTTTAAATTCAATACTTATTTTATTGTAGCTATGCATTTCACATTATAGCTTTTTCTATAAAATCCTCATAAAAATACGCTTTGTGCGAAATCTTCTTTTGATTAACTTTCAAGGTAATTGTGTAATTGGGAACACATACATATCTGTGATATGAAAATTTATTAGATAGTTTCATTATTATGGTTTGCAATTTAAGAATAATACAAGATATGAGGTTATAATGAACCGAGTCTCAAGGAATCTGCTTTTGATATGGTGGAAGAAAGGTGTCGGTTATAGACCAACTAAAAACTATTTAGGTTGCCTACTATCGCTCAATACAACAGCTCGTGAGACACTTATGATTAGAGCTTGTTAAAGAGGTGGTACCGGATGGCAGTAGCGTAGTGGAAGCGGCGTGGGTAGTGGTAATTTTCAACTTTCGACAGTACCGCGAGAGAGTTCAAAGCGACAGTGCGTTGCACGTTGCACGCCAAATAAGTACACGGAGATGGGGCGCCCAAAGGGTGTAACGTTCCCTTCGAATGTGAATAAATATCTGAAGCATTTCCCTGGATTAGAATATAGAAGTCCGCATATTTATTGCACAATATGCAACAGCGGATTGCTAAGTCGCGATAGGTTTGAATGTAGAAAACATTGTAAAAGTAAACGTCATGTATTGAATTTAAGAAACAGTATTCTATACTGGCAATTTTTATATGATTTTATTTTTATGTTAAGTCTGTGCAACATCCCACAACATCTAGTATCTAATGAACACATTCGTCTTTTTTGGGATAAGTACGTTCCCTCCTGGAAGCTGCCAACATCTATGCAATTACGATACAATTTGCCACGTGTCAAGGTACAGTAAAGGAATATATAAAAGACGAATTGAGAAACAAGAAAATCTGCCCATGTGTGGATGAAACAACGGGTCCTCAGAAACACAGCGTCATTCACGTTGTAGCGCGTCCTTTAAAACGTGATGGTCCACCAGCTGCATTGTTGTTATCCAGTAAAAGGTTTCAGAAAACTAATGCAGAAACCGTTGTAAAGATAATAAAAAATTCGTTGAGAGAATTTTGTATCACAGGAACCCAAGTCACAATGTTCGTTACTGACAGAGCCGCAACAATGCTGAGAGTTGGTAGGATGTGGAAAATATGCTTTCCGACTCTTCTTCACATAACATGCCTCATACACGCATGTCACCTCGTAGCAGAAACCATTCGAAAGAAGTATCCGATGGTGGATATGTTAATAGCATCTGCCACCAAATCTCCCAAATACATCCGTGTACTCAAGCAATTGTGTCCGAAATTACCACCACCACCTTAGCATGTAATAACGCGATGGGGAACATAGCTCCGGGCAGTATCTTACTATCAGAAATATTTTCACAAGTGAAAAATGTCATCTTGAAACTTGATTCAAATGATTCTGTAGCAGTTCGAGATAGTCAGCAACTTTTTTTCCAATTCGTTCAACAACAAATAGATGAAATTTCCATGAACTATTCTGAAGTTGCAGAAGCTATTGAGCAATTAGAAAACAGTCACTTATCTGCACGAGACGCATTAAATGGCATAAACAATTTACAAGCCGCTCTAGAAAACTTGACGAACATTATAGTAGTCGATGTTGCTCAAAAATTTGCTGCAATTTTAACGAAAAATCCCGATTTACAAAAGGTTCGGTCTATAACTGAAAATCAAGGGTGCCCAGATGAGGAAAAGGAATATCTGACATTTGCAAATCTTACTTCACTGGATGTCGAACGATCATTTTCGAAGTATACGACAACGTATTCACAACACCGTCGACGGCTGAATGAACCAACAATGGAAGCGTTGCTGATGTTGCAATTCTACGCAGCTTACCAAGGCGGTTGCCAATTGCCACAGTGGACAATAAGACGACAAGAAAAGGTAAGAATATTATTTTTCGCTAATATTGTATATTACGTACCTACTTTTATGCGGTGCGCCACTGTCGGTACCCCCTTTTTAACAAACTCTACTTATGATGCATACTGAATTTGATAGGCTACAAAATCGATTACCTGTGGAAACAATGGCTATGAAGCGGTATGAATTACTTCCACCACCAAGTGGAAGTTAAATGAAGTAAATGATTGGGTAGAGTGTGTCGATAATTCACAGGCTTAGTTGGAATATCAAGCAGTTCGTATTTTAAATTTACAGTTAATGCTGGAATATTGCTGTCCTGCCTGGCAAAGGTCTTTACAGACATTACAATTTAAGACAATTACTGTTTCAGTTATCTAAAATACAATAACTGTTTTAAATCAAAAGAAATATTTTCTTAGCGTTTTTTTCTCCGCTTGGGAGAAGTACATACTTGTAATGAAATAATTGTATTTCTCTGTTTAAGACTTTTGCTAACTTGATTCAAGAAAATCTTGCAAAAAACAATATTTTCTTAAGGATAGTAAATGGTTATCGTAATTCAAGAAGGTATTGTTCATAAATCAATAGTTTAATTTTCTTAAAATAGAGCATATATTTACTTACTTCTTGAAATGCATATTATTTATATCCACATTATTAATTGCAATTACCCTGTTTAAAACAGGGCGACATATCCGTACATAATGCAGTAAATTATTCTCATTGCCTGTGATTTTAAAAAGGCTAAAGTGGAGGTTATCTACAGAATAATGCTCAAACAAAGATGAACTTAGTGTAGAAGTACACATGAAAAAAGTGCGTGGAAACAGTAACCAATGTTAATGCTCATGGTATTGATGGAATCACTCCTGGCAAAAACAGTGTGAGAAGAGATAAGCACTAACGCACTTTGCTCCTGCCCACATTGTTGTTCATCTCTCAGTTTGTGCCACTAATCTTCAAAAACAACACTGAAATATTTTCTGGTGCCACCTACTGCCAAAAGATATAGTCATGCGCATTGTATGATGTCCAAGTATCCTCCAATATTTGTATTTAGATTATTGATTTGTGTATTGTTTCCTCTTTGACATAATTTTTTATATACCAGTTGTCAACTAAAACTGATATAGTATCTAACAGAGAAAAGAATATTGTCATCAACCTTTAAGATATGGATATAGTTATACCATGACACCAGGCAACTCTTCCGTATATTCACAAGTGGCACCTTCTTCGACTGCATCTTTGCCAGCTTCTACATTGGGGACTTCCTCAGGAAGAAGTACTCGATAGTACTTGAGATTTTCTCTGGAGTTCCAATTTTTTCCGTAGTGCTTACCAAGCAATGTATCTCTTAATTTTGGCGGATTCAGTGCAATTTTAACCTTTTCTGTTACTTTGGGTTTTAGATATCTAACTGTATAGCCTCGCTTGGTAACCGATTTAAAGGCATCAAGACTATGGTCGACGAGAATGTTTCCATTGCTACTGCGTTTCGGATGTTACTTATTTTGATCCCAAAGTTAAACTTTACCTTTAAAAATGAATGGGATGTAGGCGCTTTTGCTTTGAATGACCATGCCAGTTCAAAAGAACACCAAAAATTGCACTAGTTAGCATGCCTATCTCTTTTTCGGCAGAAAATGGATATCGGTACGGATATCGCTATTAAATCAGATCCAATTGACAATCGGCATACCGCGTAACATGCTATACACACTTTCATAGTGTTTACTAGTAAAGCATCCATCTATATATCGACTTACAATTACTGCAGCTGTTTCTTTTGGAAAAAGTATCTTCTGTACCTGGCATAGGATTGGAATAAATTTAAGGAATCTAAATAAATTGTGTATATCAACTTTATAAAACCCTTTATCTGAAAAGATCCCCGCTTTTACCACAAGGTAATACATCTTTATGTAATAACGATGTAGTACTACTGGAATAACTGAACGAAAGTTATACCTCCACCACTTGTTGGTCTTTATTTCAAGCATCTCTTTCTTTCTGCCATTAACATTTTTGGGTTCTACTGAAATTTGTATAGATATCCGTTATAGTTTTCCTCAAATAACACTAAAGTATTGACACACTCCGCACCACACAAGATATTAATTGATTAATCCGGAACAGCTGTTTCGAGAACTCATGGATTCTCATCGTCAACCGGTTGACGATGAAAATCCATCTGAAAATTGTAACAAAATACACAGGTTATCATATTTATAAGAACTATGGAAAATATCCCTCTGTACTTCTACACGCTTGAAAGAGATAGAATCGTTCTGATCAGAACGACTTCAAAATAATCTACAAACAATTTAAAATGAATTAAAGTGGCCGAATTTTCGGAAATTTTAATACTTTATTTGCCGCATTTCGTGCGATCATACACAATCAATGCACGATAATTTTACATTAAGCCTGTGGATCAAACATTAACAACAAAATAAAAAATGTTCTAAAAATACAATAATAAAAGTATATACTGCACTAAACCTAGCAATATATTGTTTAATGGAGAAACATCATTGTTTAGTATTTTATTTTCAAATTTTGTCACGTAAATTGATTCAAAGATGCTAAGATTCTTGTTACTTTCTTTCAATGGTTTTATGCTTTCTGGGTCTATATGTTGCGGCCAAAATCCACAAAGTGACTTACTAAAGCTGAAGCGAAAATATCTTTATCCTTAATACATAATTTATATTCTTTGGTTCTAATTTCTAGAGACCTTTACATATGAGCCACGTAAACTAATTCACAATCTCTACATTCAATCAGATAATAATAGTAATAATAATTTATTTAATCCTTTAGATCATAAAATACATGATGTAGGATATGTTACACAATAATAAAAATTGGACAAATACTATTAAACGTTGACGTACCATCACTTTCATAAAAATCTGGGACAATGGATACTATTATGACAGTACCCATTTTAAACATGTCTTTTGTAAACTATGAAAAAATATGTTAAAGTGTCATTGATGTCAGTGTCAATCGTAAATGGACAAGTCATTGTCACAAGATTGAAAAAACGTTAAAATGGGCTCATAAGAGTTGTCCCAGATTTTTATGAAAGTGATGATACATACAAAGAACGTAACAACGTTTTAAAACTTGTTGCCGGTGATACTCCAAATCGTTTCTGTTTTAATATCTTTTCGTAAATTTTGGTTTAGAATGGGTTTTACAGTATAATGATTGGAGAAGGCAGGTTTCAGTTTATATTTTTTAAATAAATTCGACAATTTATTCTGCCGCGTTATGTGAAAAGGTATCTTTGTAAATTTAAAATAACTTGAATCTTCCTCGATTGGTCTCAAATTTCTATTTTGTTTCCTAAAATTTCTGTTTTTAAATTTGTTGTAAATATTATTTATTAAAGTGGCGCTATAAGCTTTCTGTCTTGCTATTCTGTAGATGATATCTAGCTCTTTCTGAAAATTTGTCTTCGATAAAGGAATTGGAAACTATCTGTGGAATAAGCTCTTAAAAACTGATCTTTTATATTATTGAAATGTATCTGAAGCAATTTACATGAAAAAAATTGAAAATGAAGTACTAAATAATGATGTTTCTCCATTAAACAATGTACTGCTAGATTTAGTAAAGAATGTCCAAATAAAGCATTAAAATTTGCGAATATTTACCCATTTCAATTCGTTTTATTGTGCTCGTTTAGTAAGTTCGTGATTTGTGTAATTTTAAATAAACAATTTAACTGATAATATAATAAAACTACGACGATGACGACTCTTAGTTCACAGTGTAGATACTTCCCGACATATAAGTGGGACATTGCAACAGGAACTAAAGATAGCGTTACTGAAATACTTCTAAGAGTGGAAGAGACGCACTGTTACCATCGAATCTTGTACTACATACGGAGGTTGAGATTAGGGCTGCTGGTTTTGAACGTGAACACGAACCACACATGTACACGTATGTACGAATTTTTTATGTCACGCGTTTATACACGGATGTTGAATTTTACGGGAAAGGTTAGAACTAGTTCGTGCACACGTATTACACGTATTCACGCACATTAACAAGCTCTAGTTGAGACGCTCCGTAGTTTCCTAGTTGCTACTGCGATATCCTCTCTTCTACTGTTTGTTATTCCCTTCTAGACTTGTCTCCTCAGGTTGAGTACCCATCACTTGTTTGTTTAATATAAACATGGGTTGTAGGTATATAATTGCAGAAAACATTAGACGCAATTTACAACTCAAATCTTATTTATGCTCTTACCAAGTGACATTAACGCGATGAAAACCAATTACTAAAATAAACTCCCAGGAGGTAAACGAACCAAACTGCTGCTACTTGCTATGACCAATAATTCTGAACGCACAAAATAACAACTCTTCAGGCATAGCGAATTTATGGCAAGCTTTTAAATTGTTTCACTTACAATTTAATTCGAAGAAGCAATCAGTATGTAAATTAGAGATAGCAAACGCACTGGTAGCAGTTACACATCAACTTGTGTCTTATTTGTTGGTAATTTAGTGCTCGAGTTCGAGGTTGTATTTGCATACAGGGTCAGACACTTCGCTCACGTGAACAATTAAAACCTGTGTTTATCTCAAACATGGATCTTGTTAGTTGTCCCGCTCGAAATTTTTTTTGTATACTTAAAATAAAATGAAAATAGTTTCTGATGGTGGACAGTGATGACAGATAAACGGTTTACAATGCGGATTTCCATATTCTTACTTCTAACAGTTTTAAGATACCTTTATTACAATTATGTTACCTTTTCATTCCCGGTATGTGCTTTCCAATATACAGTGAAATCCTAATGTGTCCCACCCATGCTAACTTTTGAACGACAGAAGCTAGCGTTTTAGAAAAAGTGGGTCAATTTCTATTTCTTGTGAGCTAACTTTTACCGTTATCGGCAGTTCAATTGTATTTCCGGTGTCACCGGATCAACGTCAACTTTGTTATCTTAAATAGAACACCCTGTATATTTTTACGTTTTTGGAAAGGTAATAAAGTGATATTACATACGCTATACTTTAACTTAAGAAATATGACGATATGCAGCAATAAAGGTTTTGGTAATCGGTTTTCGTTGTTACGTAAAGTTGGCTAAGAAAGAGCGCTAAATTGTATCTTGTGACGCTAAACTGATCTAAAGAGCTCGTTGCTAAGAAAAGTAAACATAACAATTTTCAAGCTGTCAAATCTCAAATCCAAAAGCATACATTATTCTTGTTGTTTATTATTATATCCTGCATTTGTCGTACGTTCCTCCTTTGTTCTCGTTATTATTTTCTCTCAATTTAACTTGTTTTCCTTACTTTATCCAACTTTATTACAGTCAATTAATTATGGTAGGAGAAAACTAAGACCAGTAGAAATAAGTGAATTACTTTACGCGGATGATTTAATAATCTTTGCAAACAACAAAAAAGAATTAAGAAACAGAATAGAAAGATGAGCAGAATAGCTAGAAAAATATAACCTAAGAATAAATACAGGGGAAGACAGAAAAAATGATAATAGCAAACGAAACGGAGAAGACGGAAATAGATCTGCAAGGCGAGGAAATAAATGTGGTAGAAAAAATAAGATATCTAGGATCAATAACAGAAACACATGGAGCATTCAAAGAAGAAGCAATGAACAGAATGAACAGAACAACAGCGATATACAGAACACTGTACAACCAGTTCTTTAATAAGAAAGAGATATCCCAAACCACAAAAGTAAAGGTATATGAGGCGGTGTTAGTGCCAACGCTTATTTATCGAAGTGAATCATGGGTATTAAGTAAACAATTAAAAAGTAAAATTACGGCGTGTGAAATGGGGATTTTAAGAAAAATTGCGGAGGTGACGAGAATGGACAAAGTGAGAAGTGAAAAAATAAGAAAAGCTCTAAAAGTGAAAAAAAAATTAAACTCATCAACTAAGGTGGTTCGAGCGTGTGGTAAGAATGTACGATAATAAGATGGTGAAAGTGATATGGGAAACGGAGACAGGAGAAAAGAAAAGAAGAGGCAGACCGAGAAGGACGTGGAATGATGAAATAACTGACATATTAAGAAGGAAAGGAATGGACTGGACTGAAGCAAAACGAGTAGCTAAGGATAGAAATAAATGGAGAAGAACAATAACCTCTACACCTACGTTAGAAGAGGTTGAGGGTAAATAAGTAAGTAAGTAATTATGGTAGGTGTGTTTAAATTGATTAGTTTTTGATAGGCAGTAAGCTTCGGCATGAAACATGCAAAATTGCTTGATCAATTTTAATATTAAACGGGTACTCTAAAACTGTGGCACTGGAACACTGAAACAGTTCACTAAAACCCTTACCACAACACTTAATTCGTACTGTACGTGCGTCCAGTACGAATTAAGTGTTGTGGTAAGGGTTTTAGTGAACTGTTTCAATTTTAATATTATGTAAATCTGGCAACAATTATCACCTTATTTACCGTGGTTGCGAGACAAATTGTGCTATAATTTAAATCGCATTATTTTCTGTTAGAGCAGTTCGCCCTGTAAATTTTATACTGTCTATCCTTATTTAGCGCACTTGATGTTTATCTTACGTGGTCCACGTGGAGGAGATTGTAAAGTTAACAACATAAAAAACTGAAACTTAAGCACAATTCCTATCAAAAACTAATAAATTTAAACAAATCTACCATAACTAATTAATTAGAATAAAGTTCGTTAGAGTAAATGAAAAATAACAATTAACAAAACAAGTTAAAATGAGATAAAATAGTAACAAGCATAAAGAACAAAAGTATGACAATTGCAGGTTATAATAACAATAAATAACAACAATAATTTACGCTTTTGGAATTGAGATTTGACAGTTTGGCAATTGTTATGATTACTTTGCTTAGCAACGAGCTCTTTGGATCAGTCTGGCGTCCCAAGAAGCCATTTGGCGCTCTTTCCTAGCCAAGTTTGCGTCTACATTCGCTTCACCCCATAAAATTACATTTTTCAAAGAAAAATTATATTTAAAAAAGCGTCTTGTTCAAACAAAGAAATGTTATGTTGTTATAGGTATGTTTGAAACTGTCAAACACATTACTATACGTTTTGAAGAAATGTTTGAATGTTTCCAATTCTTCTGGAACAGTTTCTTAAACAAAACATTTGCTCATTCTCAAACAAAACCATTCACTATTTAAACAATAACTAAACACTGTCGGAGCAGCGCTCAAAACACTCAGTGGCATAACATCAAACTTAAGTAAATATCGTAAGCTTGATCCACTTTATCCCATCTGATCCTTTTCACCCCATTTGACGGTATTACTAGATTTCATACTTCTCATATCCGGTTTTATCTATTTTTTGAGTATACCCTGTTTTTGCAACTACTTTCTCGTTAATATTAGAAGGGAATGTTTAACTTGTTTGGAAGCTGACAATTATTTTTTTCGGAAACTATGTGTTCGAGTATACATATTTTTGCTATTTTATTACAGAGATACTTTATTATCTATTTAACTTACTCCGAACCCTATCGGTTGTCGAGAATAAATCCTGCGCTGCAAACATTCAGCCACATTCGACGTGGACAATGCAAGGAAGTTTATTTTCAACATTTCTAGGATGATTATCATGACTACAACAGCTATGGCGACTATAAATAAATTACTTACTACATCAATTTATGTAACAACTTATATACGTTAAACTAGACTGTAAGGTCTACTAGCTATTACTCTTGTTAGCTTCAATAAAGTACTTGAGGTTTTTCTCAAATTTCTTGAAGCTTCAGAGCTATTGGTGCCAATACCGAAAGGTAATATAATCTAAAAATTACAATTACCTTTATATAAAATTAATTTACAAAGTTTCGTTCAAACCTGAATCGAAATTCCTTTGGTGTATAAATGCTTAAAAAGAGTTTTTATTAATCTTTGATTTTTAATATCTTTAATACATTATACAAATAGTGGTACAAAATCACACTTAATTTCGAGACAAAGCTATTATGATAACAATTACACGATGATATTACTTAAAACTAAACAAAATAACAACTACAATAAATGAGATATTTTTTTGATTTCGAGATTTGTAACATCTTGATCTTATTCTTAATACTCGCTAAAGTTTCAGTTTATTTAAGTTGGTAAAAATGTTTACAAGAACATTCGAGTAACATTAACAAATTACGAACAGAGTATATTGTAAAAAATGGAAGGGACTGATTTAGAAATATAACAATTAAATTTCAGAACAATAAAGCCCTGGTATAGAACTGTAGACTACGGTCATTATATTTCGGAATACTGGGAATTATTGCTCAAAATCGTAAAATATTAACAACCTAATTATTGCTTATCTATTGGCTTTATCTTAACTTTGATTTTCATTTAAAAACTCCATAAATAGCTACGAAAACTTCTAAGTCTAATCATATACATATCACAAGTAACATTACTTGGAAAAGAAATTTTGATTAAATGTCTTCATTAAATCACCTCTTTTCTTTTGTAATAATGCAGCGTTATATTCATTGATTTAAAATGCGCAATAAAGCATGCGGATTACAAAGGAGATCGTATGTTACTAGTATAACGCAATTTTCCAATTTCTTCTTTTCATAATTTCTAAAGCTTTAGTTGAAGTTCTGAACCAGTCTATCCGTCACATGAAAAGGAAGAATAACAAACGTAGATTTAAATCCATTAAATATTCTTGCAAACATATACTTGCATATATTTTGCTTAAACTTTTCTTTAACATGTTCACTTGAAAAAGTAATTCGCGAATTTTAGTAATAAAGTTACTATCGACAATTTTATTTTAACCTACTCTTGTCAATTTTCATTTTGAAACTTAAGTAAGCTTCAGCTGACATTCGTACGTACACGAAATAGTAAGTATCGATTTTGTATTTGAATTTCTGAATGATGTTGGAAACCGAAAGAGGTGTATTATGAAGCAATACTCTACTTTATTCGTATTATTTTTTAATACAGTTGTCCGGAGTGTTATTATGTACATTCGAATTTGAAAACCGCAGATCAGATACGTATATTATTGAAATACTATTTAATAACGTATGTAATTTACGTAGATCTATATCTTTTATTTTACACAGACTGTTCTCCATTCACTGTTAAATTAACGTCATGTCATTCCTTATTATTATATTCCTCACCTTTTGTTTCTTTTATCTAGCTATTCACCCACACATTTTAATAACGTTTATTTTATTTAAATACTTATCAGACATCGAAACCAATTTGAATTTCATTAAGCGCTATAATAGTCATAAATTTAGTGCAAATGGTGTAGGATGTACACCTAGTAAAAACGAATTTCGATGAAAAAACATAGCTATACCACCTCGAGCTCCTATCTCTATTAAGACTGTTTAACATAATTACATCCTTAATTGTTCTCCTTTTTCCGCATTCACTATACTGTAACACTTATATCAGCTTCCTCTTTTATTATTTTATTTCTTCCCTTGTGTTTTATGCTACAAGTAAGTTCACATCATATGAGTTAGCCGGTTGCGGCAGGTGATTTGTTGTTGAAGTTAATAATCTAATAGTATACAAGATTCCATATCTCGAAGGCAAATATGGTCAAACGTATTTTTTTCTTTGTATTTACTAACGTGGAAAGTTGAGAAACAGCTGCTTTGTAATAAGGGTTCTTATTACACTTCTTGATGTAAATAACGTTTGCAAATTACTTAGCTCAATAAGTGGCAATTGTGTCTGATTGTTTTTGATTTTATCATGAAACGAATTGTATTGAAACGAATATGAAACTATAATAAATCGAAGATATGTATGTGTGAATCCCTATATTGCAATTAGTTCACTACTAGATATGACTTTGTGTACTAAACCTTGTTTGCCCATAATCACACAAGAATAACGACGATAAATACATGTGTAGCTTGAAAGACATGGTACTATCTAAATACACGTTGGAAAATAAACAGAGCAAACAACCTGGCAACCAGTCGTCTGGCTATATTAAATTGACTAAACATACACTGCGCTACAAAAACTTAGACCGTCGGTTTGTTTTAAGATTTTAGTGCCTGAACAACTATTACTAAAATCTGTACATTGATTTTATTGCACCCCCATTTATGAGTGTGATCCGTTAATAATAATTATAACGTAATTTCTTATCCTATTACCCAATAAAACCCCTCGGTTTAGTACATATCGTAAATTTGTATGCAACATAATCTTAAACGAGATAAATGTGAATTTAACGAAACATTTTTCGTTTAGCTGTGTATTTTGCAAGTATCGGTTGTGTTATTGATTTTGAATTTTTTGTGAATTTTACGTAACACTGTTAAAACTATGGGTAAAGGAAAACCTTTGTCGTTAGAAGAAAGAGGTAAAGTACTTGCCTGGCATCATGACGGGGTTAGTAAATTGGAAATCGCGCGTAGATTGTCGCGAAGTGATCACTACATTCGAAATTTCTTAAAAGATCCTGTCAATTATGCTAAACCAAAAGGACAGGGTCGTCCTAAAGCAGTGAGTGAAAGGGATAGAAGGGCAATTATTCGAGCAGCATCGAATTAGTGTCAGCTAAGACGATTGCCGAACAGGCCGGAGTATCTACCCATGTTCGTAATGTACAACGCATTTTGACAGCATCTTCTGTTATTTTACATAGGAAATTGTTAAAGAAACCGCTACTTTCAGCAAAACATAGAGAAGCACGATTAAAATTTGCACAAGATCACATAACCTGGAAGAATGATTGGCAGAAAATTATTTGTTCCGATGAAAAGTAGTTCAACTCAGACGGACCAGACGGGTACTCTTACTATTATCACGATCATAGAAAAGAAAAAAAAAAGTCGAATGAGAAGAAATGGGTGGTGGCTCAGTTATGGTTTGGGCGGCCATAGGACTTGTGAGTAAAAGCGACATAGTATTTTGCTCACCAAAGATGAATTCAGCTAAATATAGGGATATGTTGCAACAACAACTTTTATCATTTGGTCGCACATGGACAGGAAGAGAACTTATATTTCAACAGGACAACGCGCCTACCCATAAAGCTAAGGAAGTTACAGAATGCTTTAAAAGTGAAAAAATCGAAACACTTGTATGGCCGGCAAGGTCATCAGACCGAAATATTATAGAGAATATGTGGAGCTAGTTGTTTAGAAAAGTGTACGCGAATAATAAACAATACCTGTCCATGGAGGAACTGAAATGGTCGATAATAATTGAGTAGTAAAATATCGACCAAAATTACCTAAAATCTTTATATAAGTCAATTCCATCAAGGCTTTTCGAAGTTATTAAAAGTAATGGTGGTTATACTCATTATTAGGGGTACGATTTTTGATGTTAATAACCCTCGTCTAAGTTTTTGTCGCATTAAAATTTAACGAAATAGTTTAAATCTTTTTTCTTAAGTACAATTATAAAAAATATAGTTTGTTATTTTGTAATATATACTTATTGTTCATTCTATCAATGTAAAAAATGTTTTACTGCATTTGTATTACTGCGCATTTACAAACAGAAACCTTACATAAGTATCTCGTCTAAGTTTTTGTCGCGCAGTGTATATTTTATCTTTTAATTGTTGTATGTGTATAGGCATATTTTGGCTGGGCTTCATTTCGGATTAGATAAACTTTCGTTTGATGTATTACAATACGCGTATGTAGCATATAGATCAGCTTTCATATAACGTCAATTTAACTGAATGCTATACTATAAATACTTAAAACTTTAATTGAATTTATTTTTCTATATAAAAGTGTAATAATTGTTTCTTAATTTAATACAAGTAAATACCTTATATTCTCTTCAAAGTTGCCCATACAATTTCTCAGATAATTTTGGATGAATCCTTGCCATTATTCAGAAACACAGACTGCAGTATCTCTTAAAATATTTTTTTTGAGCTGCCAACGGGATCTTTTCTTGAAAATGTTGGTACTCCATTAACGAGCATTGAAAACGGTTTTACCAAAATATTTTTATCGTGGAGTATAAAGTATAAAACAAGAGTATTTTCTAGTTGTTTTTTATTTTTACTGCAATCAACAGATTCTGATTGTATTTCAAGCCTTCGTCGAGCATAGTATTGTAATAGCTCAATTTCAATTGAAAGTTTACAATGTTTGTTATCCTAACAGTGTTAAAAGCGTTTTTTACTTTAATTTTGGAATTTTGTAATGAATTTACATTTTTGCTCAACTATGTTCTTGTTGAATAATAAGCACTACTGCTGGTTGCAAAAATAAATATACGTTTTTCGTTATGCGTTTAATGATATTCTTAATCAATTTATGGAATTGTAAAAGAAAAAAGCTTAGATATAATACCTGAAAGTTTCTTGGATTAAACACGGCTCTTTAGAGTTTTCTTAAATAAACTTAAAGTCGTTTTGTGCTTATTAAATTTGGCAATTTTTGACCTTTTTGTGTTCCCACCGACACAAGGGATGTTCCGTAAAATAGGGTGATTTTGGAGCATGATGTATCTTTTGCAGAAGCTATAAAATATTATTCCGCGATGTCTTTTTTTCCTTGCCGGGACCAAAGTTACTCCACCGGTCTCAAAGTTAACCCAGTTTATGGTAGTGTAGCCCGTAACTTTCCATCGGAATTTACTGCAAAGCATGTCACTGGTTGAAATTCTAATTTTTCTGCCTAGGATACTAGGTTTCTATTAGTAAAATCTTTTGCTACGATAATTTAACTAGGAATTTACGAGAAAGCAATAAAACTTAAATAACTGCAAGCCATCTGCTACATTTTCTTCTAGTAGTCAACAGATAAATTGATGCAATTGCTCACAGAAAGAACTGAAAACACCGTATGTTTGAAACAACCCCTTCACTCTTTTTGGTCTGCATCAACGATATGCTTAACATTCCTGTCCTTGTATATGCTTGGGGTATATTAGGTTTTTCAATAGAGTCCAAATAGATTAGTCGATTAAATACTTTAATAGATAACGTAGGCAAATGTTAGTCAGTATTCCGCAAATGTAAATGTAACGCATGTTCTTCATATAATATTCATAATATAGTGTAGAAATCTTTATGACTTTTAGGGACATTGCTTTCTAATTTTGTAGTTTTCTTACATTCATACCACACATGTACATAGGTACGAGGGTTGTCTTTTTAGTTTTGTATACAGCCGTAACAGCAAACAGAGGATCGACCTAAAGTATTTATTGTCTTTTTGCAAAGTATTCTTTAGAAATATTGGTACACCTTTTCATCCTTTCAAACCAATTGTTAGAGCAGTTATGTCAATCATCAATTGGAACAATCAAAATTGCCATTTTAAAGGCATCGACTGCTTCTTCCGGCGATTGGAATCGTTGACCGCCCAGTTCATTCTTGATTCCAGGGAACGTAAAAAAAGCGTTGGGACTTAAGTCAGGAGTATCTGGAGGATGATCTAATAACTTAATGATGTTTTGCTGCCCTATAAACTCAATCGTCCATTGAGCTCTACGTGAACTCGCATTATTGTGGTGGAGGACGATTCGCCGTTGTGGATTAGCTTTCCGGAGCATGGCAATCACTTCTGGTATACCAATCGGTATTAACCGTTCTTCGATCTTCTAAAGAAATTGTAGCAACATGACCCGAAATTGAGATAAAAATTGCGATCATTTTCTTCTCTTCGGAAACTGGTTTCTCCTCATCCCACCCTCTCAGCGGATTGACGTTTGGTTTCGGATTCATAGGAATAAATTCATGATTCGTCACCACTCACGATACTATACATTTTTTGAGTTTCCGTTGTTTACCGGTTCAAAGCTTTTCGACATCAATTAACGTGAGCTACGTTTTGTTGCAATTAAAAGATGTGAAATGAGAAACTTTCTCAAAGCCAATTCATCATGCAGATTTGTAGCGAGGTCTTTAAAATGACGATATATCACAAGTCAATCTTCTTTGATCAGTTGGTGCACAGCATTGATGTTTTTTTGATTGACTGTTGTTCTTGTTGGTTGCGCAGTGGGATCGTTGTTGAGACTGGTGCGTCCATGTTGGAATTCGCAGTACTAGCGAGAAATTGTCGACTGCGTGGTGCCTCATTACTAGAGTAACCAAAACTTGCGGACTCGCATAGGCGTCGGTATTACGGGTTAATATAAGAATACGAAAAATTCATAAATAAACATACTTGCTAATTATTCAACAAACTAGAGGCATCAGGATGTGAATTACTGTAAACTTGCATCATTGCATATATTTCCACAGTTACTTCTTTAAACCTTGTGCGTCGACAAGAAAAAATATTCTTATACATAGAAAACGATCTCTCCACATCTAAGGAAGTTACATTTGCATGTAGAAACTGTTTTTCAAAATCACTTTTAAAAGTTCACTATTCTTACACTTATTATAAACGGCCTCTAAAGTATTAAAATCGGATTTTTCCTTAAAACATCTGCCAACTTTTGACTAGCGCATAATCCTGGCGTATCATTTAATGTGTGTAATTTATTTTTTACACTCTCCACTATGTCTAATGATTCCTGCAATGACAATTCAGTACATTGTAGTTTTCTGATGGCATCTAGTAATACTGTATAATTGGTACATATTGTTGTTAAATCTTCTAAAAGTTGAGGAATTTGAAATTCTCTTTGACTTTCTCTAATTGCTTTGGATTCATTCCGATTAATTGATTGAATTTGTTGAAAATGGATCAAATAGTAAGAAGCTGCTGTTAGCCAAGTACCCCATCGCGTTAAAATTGGTTCAGGAGGTTCTGGAATACCTGGACAAAATTTACGAAATTCTTTTAAACGTTTAGGAGATTTACGAAACACTGCTTTAGTACTTCCAATCATCCGATCAACGTTTCCGTACTGTTGTCGAACAACTTCACCAACTAAATGCAAAGTATGCAGCACGCAGGTTATATGTATTAAGTTAGGAAATATATGTTTTAAGGATCGCCCAACACTTAACATCGTTGCTGCACTATCTGTCACAATCATCACAACTTGATCTTGGGCAATTTTAAATTTTTTCAAAGCGTTCATTATCCCTTTTTGAACATTTTCCGCGGTACATTGTTGAACACGTTTGCAAGCTAACAAATATCGAGATGCTGTGTTCTCGCTAGATAAAACGCGAGCTATTACATTCACAATACTGTTTTTCTTTATATTGGTCGTCTCATCCACGGTAATCCATATTTTTTTGGAACACAAATCACGCTTACACACATTTTTTAGCATCTCTTTCATTCGCGGCAAATGATTCTGTAATTGTGTTTGTGAGGGTAATGGGTACTTTGGAACATATTGTCGCCAAAACGTTTTGAAGGCTGCTTTTCTCACCAACGACAACGGAAGATTACAAGAGGTAAACATAATTAATAAATGTATGAGGAATAGTGTATAAGGTATTTCAGTTCTTGCATTTCTCATATGCTTAATACCATTAACATGCCTCTGGCAATCAGTTCTGTCCAATGCAGCCAAACGAACATTGCATATTAAGCAAAAAACTGCACTACCGTCATATTTTAAATGGGGAAAAAGTGACACATACTTATGTACATTAGTAGCAAATCTATTACGAGGCATTGTTTTCTTAGGTATGTAAATATTAGTTCCATATGAAACGATACACTAATTATGTACTTGGCATAATACTACAACACACAAAAGACACCAGCTATATTTTCAAAAGCGACACGTAAGTACATAACCTTGACCGTTCGACTAATCTCTGCAACAGCTCAACCGGTACTAAAACGAAATCTCTCTCAGCGCGGTTTAACACGATTTATATTCAAGGTCGACACTACATGCCTGCTTCTCTACCGGTTTAGTTTATTCATGAATTTTTCGTATTCTTATATTAACCCATAATACCGACGCCTATGCGAGTCCGCAAGTTTAGGTTACTAAAAACCAGCTTAACAAAACATTGTTGTTGAGATAGTATTCTCCGAAAGTTGTAAGAAATTATTGCGCAAAAATTTTCTCGGCTCAAATCCATTTTTCGAGTGACTTGTCAGTTAAAATTTGCTGTGGCTTACACAGTGCTGGCGGCACTTGCCGAAATCTTGATGAAACTTAAGTTCAATAAATATTTAAACTAATTTTGAAAGGCGACGTCGCATTGCTGGCGCCCTTTACGCCGCTGTATCCAAAACTAAAAAGACAGCCCTCGTATATATGCATATGTATAGTGTGCATACATATCTAAGTCATCTGTGTTCTTAGGTGCCAAGAAATTTAAGTTTGAGTACATTCTAACCCAGGCATTTGAATAAAATGATAGCCGAATGTATCACTGACACATTTTTAATACATTTTTAGTACAATTCAATTCTTTCCCTCATTACTCTTCTTTATTCTTACCGTTACTATTCTTACTTTATATGGATGATCTACTAAAATCACTTACCTGCCTTGTGTTGGCCTACGCTGATGATTTAAACATTTATTCAACGATCTCTGGGCCTGATGTATTGCTTTGTTCTAATGCAACTTGGATGTGGTCGCTGAGTGGTGCGAGGACAACGACCTGAAACTTAATATTGCCAAATGTTATAAAGCCACGTATACAAAAAAACGAACCTCTAATTAATACTTACCTCCTGTGTGGCACACCATTATCTACCAGTAAAACCTTTCATGATTTTGGAATTCTTTTTGACAGTACACTCACATTTGTTCCAGATCCTAATGAGTTGCGTGTGTCAGCGTCGAGAATGTTGGGATTCGTTATAAGAACCTGTAGGAAATTTACCGACATCGCCGCGATTAGACTGTTGTACATTTGTAATCAGTAAAGCTGGAGTATGGCAGCATCGTATGGTATCCAATTTATAGAACATACTCTCACATGTTGGAGCAGATTCAGCGAAGGATTTTGAAATTCATAATTTTTAAAGCAATTGGTAGTTACCCCGTACGCGGTTCTAATCTGGACGAAACTATGAACCAATTGCATATGCAGCC
Organism: Dynastes maya; assembly: GCA_029619315.2. Classification (NCBI taxonomy): domain Eukaryota; kingdom Metazoa; phylum Arthropoda; class Insecta; order Coleoptera; family Scarabaeidae; genus Dynastes; species Dynastes maya. The sequence continues at coordinate 19,578,098 of JAROYE020000005.1, read as the reverse complement.
ACTTACAACGAGAAGAGGGTTCCAGAGCGTACGACTTCTGAGTAAACTATTCAATAACTATATCGATTGCCCATATTTACTGTCCAAGATATGCTTTAATATGCCAGTTTCTACTACTCGTCATAGTGCGCCGTTCTATATGTCTGCAGCCCGGATTAACGTGTTGTAATAGGTAATAGACTTATGGTGGACAGACTTTCAAATAGTGTTAATTTGTTATATATATTTTTTTAATTATTTTGTTTTTCTGTAATTACATTTAGGTATGGAAACCTACATCGTTATGTTATGAATTTATCATTGTCTTATAATTGGAACTTTTGTTGGACAATAAAGTTATATTCTATTCTATTCTAATAATAAAACTATTTTGCGTCTATTTGGTAAGAAATCGATGGCAAAATAACTACAATTCATTTGAGCGACCAAGTTGAATAGCTGATATACGTCGTTAGTAGCTCGAAGGTATAATTTGGGTAGCAATTGGATAAGAAATCAAACCGTTGTAAATCTTACAAAAAATTAATCTGAAGGAGCACGAAATTACATCACCATAAATTTCCTGTACTTGTCCTAACTGCGATATAAATGATAATGATAACCTAAACAGAGATTTTACCCTGAAATTAATGAAATGGAATTCAATAAGGATGCCAAAGTTTCATTACACGGGTAAATTCGTATGTGTACTTGTGCGTTTCCCGTGAAACCGCCTTATTTGTCTTACAACATGCTAATTATGCAATAATCGTAAATTTTGTTTGTTTCATTGTGAGAGAAATGGCGGGCTATAATTGCGATATTTCTTTAACGATCCGAAAATATTGCCTCTGTAAGGTAATTTGCTATTTCATTTTGCATGAATCGAAACAATTATTTCTGTTACTTTAAGCAGCTGCTTTATACTCGTTTCTTGAAAGAAATACGGCAATTAATATTTTTCTTGTACGTTTACTACATTTATTCATACTGAAGTATTAGATTTTCGATTGATTTACAGTCAGTCATAAAAGTGTTCGTACATCTACCTACATTAGCGTTAATATCACTAATAAAAGGTTTCTTTGCGGTACCTTTCTATCGAGTTTTCTTAAATTCTTCTTATGTTTCCTGGATGCACTATGTTTCCGGTGTCCAGTTCCACTTGTGCGGCTATATCCGATGCACTTATCAGTGGGTTTAGCGGGAACTGTGTGTGTTACAGTTCCCGCGCTTATCTAAAATCTTCGGACCTCCGCGACGCAGTCTCAACTGTTCCCCATATTTTGACTTTTTTTAATACACTCTGCACTATAGAGCGCGGTTTACCAATAATTTGAGCTCTTTAAAACGACGATTGCGCGGACCTATAAATGGGATTTATCGAATTCCTAATATATTTACTTTCTAATAGCGGGGAGTCACAAGAAATAAGAATACTGCATCATAAATGAAATGTTTAGATTTGATGTTTTTTAACATTAGGTGGTTGTACGAATACTTTTGTAATTGACTGTATGTCTTCCAAATTTATACATTTGTGCGGTTGTGTGGTATACAAAGTGCGATAGGTACCTAGAACAAAATACTATGTTATAAATGTCAGGTACTTGATGGGTTGGAGTTTTTATTAATTTCTAAGAAGCATTGTTAATTCTCGCTGGAGTTACTTGTTTACTGAACCTGGGAATCATAGCTTTGTATCTTTTGTTGCTTCCAGTGCAACGGATAAATACGTGCTCGATCGAGTCATCTATGCACATGGTACATTGAATTTGTACACATCTATATGCACAAGACAGAAACAAAATAATATTTAAACAAATGCGGGAACAACTTTCGTACTTTTTTTCACCACTTGTAGAAGCCTCACCATAAATATTAAGGGACTACTTTACTAGTCAACAAATAAATTGCTCAACCAACTCAATTCTATTAAAAATATACGTCTGCAGGTTATTCAAAATTGGTCTTTAAAATTTAGTAATGGAAGTGATTCAATATTTCTTAAAGTTAAAAAGTTGGGAAGCTTTTGTGGGAACTAACGTATATGGGCTCAATGAACGGAGAGGATATAAACCGAAAATTTTATTGATATTAGAATATTAGAAGATAGTTTGAAATTAAATGGATTAATAAGATAGCCTCACCTATCATTGCATATCATCTATCTGCCTCACCTTTCATAGCATTTAGCTAACAAATTAGCATGAATAAACTACAAACACAAATTCTATCTTTACGACCGATCAATGACGATCAACGGGATAAGCCTGTGCACCATCTAGGTGTTGTACTTGATCATAAATTAATTTGGGAAGAATACGTTAATAGCCTTTGGAAGAAATTAACAAAAAAGATATTCTTGATAAGATCTTTAAGTAATATGTTATCTGTAAACTATCTTAAAACAGTCTATTTTTCTGCTTTTCATTTTGTTATGAATTATGCAATTCTGGTTTAGGGTCGTTCGAACCATGCCTATAAGATTTTTCAATTACAACGTAGGTGTGTAAGCTTAATTGCCGGTATAGGCTATAGAGACACCTGCAAAGATACTTACAAATGCTTGCAAATTCTAACGATACCAAGTGTTTATATACTAGAATGTATTGTCTTTATCAAAAACAACATTTGTAATTACAATATACATAGCGACTATCATAATTACTCAACTAGGTTCCAGAGCAACATCAGAATGGATTACTATAGACTAAGTAGAAGTAGAGACAGCTTCTTATGTTATCTGGCAATACATTATAACATGCTGAGGCGTAATAATTGACTTACGTCTAGGCATGTTATAATGTATTGCCAGATAACATAAGAAGCCTGCCAAGACTGAAGCATATCATGAAAAATTATTTAATGAAAAAGGCGTTTTACTCTGTATAGGAATATTTGCTAAACGACTTCAGTGATGTGGTTGATTTCATTCCATAAGTTTGTAATGGTTTCTCTCTTTTGTTTTCTTTATGACGTGTGTTAGCACTATTACATTGTTGTATATTTGTGTACTAGCATGAATAAATACTTACTTTCATACTGTATATTTTTGTGAGGGTTATACCCTGAAATGAGGCGGTTTAGTCGCTAAAAAGGTGTGTTGATCTTACACCAAGATACTTTTTCAGCCTCTAGAGTTTCATCGAAATTTGGATTTCCGGTTTACAGGTGTTCCCTTGTAAGTTGACGGTTGAGAAAGCACTCTTGTGGTTTAATAAAAACGTTTCAACACTAAATGATGGGGTAACACTATCGGTGTTCTTTAAGAATCCTAGATTTGATGTAAGCTATAGAACCATATCAACTTCAATGCTAGGCTTGATGTAACTATGATGAACTATTTGGTGTAACATTGGATAGTCACTTAAATAAAGATCAACTGTAGCTGTTCAAGTTTGAAAACACTTGCTGCTTATCCTTTCATCAAAGATGCGATTTAAAATTGCTCTATAAGTTCGAATATAAATAGGATATTTAGTCCTCTAAAATATGCAATCCGTCTTATAATGGGAATTAATTTAAGAGATTCCTACAGTAATCACTTTAAGTAACTCAGAAGTGTGATGGTCTTTGACACGTAAAACTACGAGATAATAAAACTTATTTATTTGCAAAAACTGAACTTAATCAATTACATTCGAAGGGTGGACGGCTTTTGCGATCTGATAAGCATACAACTTCTTATATAATTTCTTCTGCAATGGGCGTAGATATACATAAAAAGTACCTAGAAATAAAAACCAATCTGTTTGGTTGGTGGATGTAAATGTTATTCCTACAATATCGTTACCAGCTTAGCTATATTAACCACATTTTTATTTAAGTAATTGGTTGTACATTGTAATGTGTATTTTACGAAATTCATCAAAGAGCTTCCACAAATTACTAGAGCAATTTGTAATCTGATATCTCATTAATAAAGAGAGCACCTGCAATTTCAATAAGACACGAATTGGCCATTATGTTCTGCAAATCCGGCCAATTCATTCATAAGGCTATTATGTCTTTTCATTGTACGAATTATGATCAGGTTTTACGATCCGTATATGGAAGTATGTGTATGTAAGTGCAAGCAGGAAGGATGAATACCGTAATATGATAATGGAAGGGGATCTAAGGTAATGCTTCTTTGCTAAATTCCCACATACGGTTGTTTCTGTTCAAGTAATTTATTTATAAATTAGCTTAAATTTTTGTTTGTATTTTCAAGTGTTTTCAAGGGCAGCTGGAGTTGATTTTTCTGATAGTCTAATGTTTATATAAGTCTGTAAAGAAAGTGAAATAAAAAGTTGGTTTGATTAATTAGAAGTTGAATATTCCGGTATTTTAGTTTACAATAAAGCATTCAAATTCTTAAATAAATTTAATTATCGAAAGTTGGAAGTATTCTGGTAAAGATGTTAGTTAAATTTAAAATGTTAAGAAACCCATAAAATACAATATTGACAAAATAAAAATATAGCGTTGATCACTCTTTGTATTCTTATATCTATACATTAAGTAATTTAGAATTAGTTATAAAGTGTACGGAATTGGGATCAATCATAACAGTATCGGGTGATTTGGATTGAAATGAGAAATTTTGTCAAATTGGGAACCTTCGCGTATTCAAGGAAAATTTTTATGGAATCGAAAAGTAGAAATGGATTGGAGTAATAATTAAGGGTAATTACTAGAGTTTGTTAAAAAGGTGGTACCGGATGGCAGTAGCGTAGCGGTAGCGGCATGGGTAGGGGTAATTTTCAACTCGTAGTCGATCTCGACAGTACCGCGAGAGAGTTCAAAGCGACAGTACGTTGCACGATGCACGCCAAATAAGTACGCGGAGATGGGACGCCCAAAGGGTCTAACGTTCCCTTTGAATGTGAATAAATATCTCAGGCGTTTCCCTGGATTAGAATATAGAAGTCCGCATATTTATTGCACAATATGCAATAACGGTTTGCTAGGTCGTGATAGGTTTGAATGTAGAAAACATTGTAAAAGTGAACGTCACGTATTGAATTTAAGAAGCAGTATTCCATACTAGCAATTTTTATATGATTTTATTTTTATGTTAACTGTGTGCAACATCCCACAACATCTAGTATCTAATGAACACTTTCGTCTTTTTTGGGCTAAGTACGTTCCCTCATGGAAACTGCCAACATCTATGCAATACGATGCAATTTGCCACGTGTGCAAGGCACAGTAAAGGAATGTATAAAAGACGAATTGAGAAATAAGAAAATCTGCCTATGTGTGGATGAAACAACTGATGCTCAGAAACACAACGTCATTCATGTTGTAGCGCGTTCTTTAAAACGTGATGGTCCACCAACTTCATTGTTGTTATCTAGAAAACGGATTAAGAAAACTAATGCAGAAACCGTTGTCAAGATAATAAAAGTTTCGTGGAGAGAACTTTGTATCACAGGAACCCAAGTCACAATGTTCGTTACTGACGTAGCCGCAATAATGCTGAGAGTTGGTAGGATGAAAATATGCTTTCCGACTCTTCTTCACATAACATGCCTTATACACGGATGTCACGTCGTAGCAGAAACCATTCGAAAGAAGTATCCGATGGTGGATAAGTTAATAGCATCTACCAAAAAAGTGTTCATCAAATCTCCCACCACCTCAGCCTGTAATAACGCGATGGGGAACATGGCTCCAGGCAGTATCTTACTATCAGAAATATTTTTCACAAGTGAAAAATGTCATCTTGAAACTTGATTCAAATGATTCTGCAGCAGTTCGAGATAGTCAGCAACTTTTTTCCAATTCGGACGTTCAACAACAAATAGATGAAATTTCCATGAACTATTCTGAAGTTGCGCAAGCTATTAAGCAATTAGAAAACAGTCACTCATCTGCACGAGACGCATTAAATTGCATAAACAATTTACAAGCCGCTCAAGAAAACTTGACGAACACTATAGGAGTCGATGTTGCTCAAAAATTTGGTGCAATTTTACCGAAAAATCCCGATTTACAAAAGGTTCGATCTATAACTGAAAATCAAGAGTGTCCAGATGAGGAAAGGGAATATCTGACATTTGCAAATCTTACTTCACTGGATGTCGAAAGATCATTTTCGAAATATACGACAACGTATTCACAACACCGTCGATGGCTGAATGAATCGACAATGGAAGCGTTGCTGATGTTGCAATTCTACGCAGCTTACCAGGGCTGTTGCCAATTGCCACAGTGGACATCAAGACGACAGGAAAAGGTAACAATATTATTTTCCACTAACATTGTATATTACGTACCTATTTTTATGCGGTGGGCCACTGCCGGTACCACCTTTTTAACAAACTCTAAGTGTTTCGCAAAATTTAAAACACTAGCCGATTAATTAAAGCTGAACATTTTCTCTTGTTAATTACCTCCTTTCGTATACTCAATTTCTAGTAGTTTTATGTAATTAAATTAACGTTGAGGACTGGGTGTGAGTTCATATCACACATTATTAAATTTTGAAGAAAAATAGAAAGAGGACTGAATTCTCACAATCGCTTTGTTTAAAAAATTAAGCTACCGGCTTCATGCACGAAGGCACATCATCAGACCAAGGAAATATTTCCTGAAAAAATTACAAATTGGACAGACACAATACAATAAAACTTTATTGAATTGTGTCTGTCCACTACCTATTTACAACGATTTGTAAGTGTTATTTTACTTTTACAAATGTTGTTATTATAATATCTACGGTAGTTTAATGTAGTTTACCTCAATAACATTTACAGTACTTAGTGGAGACTATTGTAATTTTTTCAAAAAATATCTTCTCGGGCTGATGATGTGCCTTTGTGCATGAAACTTTTTGTTTAATTTTTTAAACGGATTCTATGAATTCGGCGTTCTTTTTTATTTTTCCTCGGAATCTAATAACATTCTTATTAATAAAACAACTAAATTTGTTACTATATAAACTCTGCAATTTATTCTAAAAACCCATGGAAATAGTAAAACATCAAATTAATTCAATTAAAAAGTAAAGCATCCTCTTTTTCATGTAATTAGAAAATGTTGTGGATATATTAAATGTCATTAATCTGTTAGAGCTGGTGTAGCAGCACAAAAAAGGCTATATGCAAAATAATTTTCCAGTAAAATGCTTGACTTATTTATTTCCATTTATTCATTTTTATTTGTCCAAGTAAAATAAATATTTCACCCATAACAAATTTTATTTTAATTTATTAATAAAATAAGAAAATGGGACACATTCTTATTCGAGTATTCAGAATATGCATCCTGGAATTTTAAATGCATACCCCTCCCAGTTCGTCTCTCAACCAGGATTACAGTTAAACTTTTGATAGGTGCACATGTACTTTGACTATTCTCCGTTAGAGTGCACCACCATGCCAATTGCGATTATAAATTTCCCAATCTGCGGTAAATAATTAGAAATATAATTATAGCAGCAAAGAAATCCAAATGTATTTGTTTTGGATTTATCCATTTTTATATTTATATTTTTTATTTTATACTATTTCACATTCTGTTGCAAAATTTTATTTTCCTTGTTGTTTAAGAGCAATTTTGCGAATGAAATAAACATTGGGGATATCCCAATGGTCATTTCAATTAATAAAATCTGTTGGTAAATTAATTCTTTCACTATTTTATTTTAATACACTTTGTTTATAAGTGAAGAGCGCTAGTTAGTGCTATAGCTTTTCAGAAGATGGCGCTGTGATCCCGTAATCTTCCGAGCTTTTAGTAGCTTGTACATAGTAAGTATTTTGAAGTTAAATAAGAGGATCTTTTTTTGTGGAATATCTAAGAAGCAATTCAATCTTAAGAACTATATTGCTGGAAGATTTCTTAAAATTATCTTTAATTTTTTTGGTTGATAACTTTTATATAGGAAGCTCGCTTTAACTCCCGATATATTAATCTGGGTTTATATTTATATTTCTGTTGATATCTTTTATTTAAAAAACACGATTTTTTTATTTATTCATGTTATTTACCATGTAAATCGAATAACTTAAAACACAATTAATATGCCTTCCAAATCAATATTTACCAGGAAGTAAAAGTCTTTTTGGAAATAATTGATACTAACCGTCAGTAACAGCCGTCCTTATAACATTGGTGGCACCTATAAACTTAGATAAGATAAAGTTGGCACAATGGATGGTATTTTCTTTAGCGAGGCTCTAAGGATACTTTTATTTATAAAAGAGAATAGACAAAAAAATAAAGTGTGGACAGTTTGGTCAGCTGTATCATGTCTAGAGTAACCTAAACTTGTAGACTCGCATAGGCGTCAGTATTACGGGTTAATATAAGAATACCAAAAATTCATAAATAAACTAAACCGGTAGAGAAGCAGGCATGTAGTGTCGACCTTGAATATAAATCATGTTAAACCGCGCCGAGAGAGATTTCGTTTTAGTACCGGTTGAGCTGTTGCAGAGATTAGTCGAACGGGCAAGGTTATGTACTTACGTGTCGCTTTTGAAAATATAGCTGGTGTTTTTTGTGTGTTGTAGTATTATACCAAGTACATAATTAGTGTATCGTTTCATATAGAACTAATATTTACATACCTAAGAAAACAATGCCTCGTAATAGATTTGCTACTAATGTACATAAGTATGTGTCACTTTTTCCCCATTTAAAATATGACGGTAGTGCAGTTTTTTGCTTAATATGCAATGTTCGTTTGGCTGCATTGGACAGAACTGATTGCCAGAGGCATGTCAATAGTATTAAGCATATGAGAAATGCAAGAACTGAAATATCTTATACACTATTCCTCATACATTTATTAATTATGTTTACCTCTTGTAATCTTCCGTTGTCGTTGGTGAGAAAAGCAGGTTTTAAAACGTTTTGGCGACAATACGTTCCAAAGTACCCATTACCCTCACAAACACAATTACATAATCATTTACCGCGAATGAAAGAGATGCTAGAAAATGTGTGTAAACGTGACTTGTGTTCCAAAAAAATATGGATTACCGTGGATGAGACGACCGATATAAAGAAAAACAGTATTGTGAATGTAATAGCTCGCGCTTTATCTAGCGAGAACACAGCATCTCGATATTTGTTAGCTTGCAAACTTGTTCAACAATCTACCGCGGAAAATATTCAAAAAGTGATAATGAACGCTTTGAAAAAATTTAAAATTGCCCAAGATCAAGTTGTGATGATTGTGTGCAGCAACCATGTTAAGTGTTGGGCGATCCTTAAAACATATATTTCCTAACTTAATACATATAACCTGCGTGCTGCATACTTTGCATTTAGTTGGTGAAGTTGTTCGACAACATTACGGAAACATTGATCGGATGATTGGAAGTACTAAAGCAGTGTTTCGTAAATCTCCTAAACGTTTAAAAGAATTTCGTAAATTTTGTCCCGGTATTCTAGAACCTCCTGAACCAATTTTAACGCGATGGGGTACTTGGCTAACAGCAGCTTCTTACTATTTGATCCATTTTCAACAAATTCAATCAGTTATAATGCGATTTAATCGGAATGAATTCAAAGCAATTAGAGAAAGTCAAAGAGAATTTCAAATTCCTCAACTTTTAGAAGATTTAACAACAATATGTACCAATTATACAGTATTACTAGATGCCATCAGAAAACTACAATGTACTGAATTGTCATTGCAGGAATCATTAGACATAGTGGAAAGTGTAAAAAATAAATTACACACATTAAATTATACGCCAGGATTATGCGCTAGTCAAAAGTTGGCAGATGTTTTAAGGAAAAATCCAGATTTTAATACTTTAGAGGCCGTTTATAATAAGTGTAAGAATAGTGAACTTTTAAGTGATTTTGAAAAACAGTTTCTACATGTAAATGTAACTTCCTTAGATGTGGAGAGATCGTTTTCTATGTATAAGAATATTTTTTCTTGTCGACGCACAAGGTTTAAAGAAGTAATTGTGGCAACATATGCAATGATGCAAGTTTACAGTAGTTCACATCCTGATGCCTCTAATTTGTTGAATAATTAGCAAGTAAGCTTATTTATAAATTTTTCGTATTCTTATATTAACCCGTAATACCGACGCCTATGCGAGTCCGCAAGTTTTGGTTACTCTAATCATGTCTTTTTGTGAATACACTAATCTAATATTCTTTAATTCCTGTATGAATATTTTATATACTTTCCTTATAGGACGACGCAATGTTAATTGACTAAAATTCTTTTCTATTATTTATTTAAATTATAACATAATGTGTGTTTAACTTTTCTCTTTGTACGGCCAAAGACCAGATAGTAATTAAATGTACATCAACATTAATGAAAGTAACCGAATATTAATCGAATATGTGTAATCCGTGACCAGATTTTAAATAGTGGATATAAAATAAACAGAAAAGTCCAAATTCACTTTTTGATTTTTCTAATAAACCCCGCATAAAACGTTCGTCTACCTTCTAAGTGATTAAAATTAGATTATGTACATTCCTCTTGCATGGAAAAGGCAACAGCCCTGCTGTTAAAACCATTGGAGCAAATAAACAACACATGATTTATTCTTCTAATCATCAAAAGGGCAACCTTCGTTTATTGATCTGTAAACCGAAATGTGGCGACTTTTCCGGATATCCCGGACTTTCATGTCGCTCCGGATTTAACGAATTAATTTCTATGCCAAACAAAGACCGCGAAATGATCCCGGAGCATGTTGATGATGATTGTATGAGCAATTTTGCGCGAGTATTATAGAGACATTAAGGTAATGGCGGTTGTTCCAAATTACTATTACTCTCCATCTTTGTACGTGAATGCCGTACATATGACCCGGTTTCGGCGTCCGCTGCGCCATATACGCGATCATCGCATGCTCGAAAAGCTATTTTTACGGTTCTTATAATGGTATTAGTAATAACAATAATTTCGTTTATGAGTATTGTTGGCTGTGATTTATGGCAGTGATGTTCCTGGATAATTGCACACTTAGCTTTTTAATTTTGTTCATTATCTATTCAGATATTTCTGAAATTCCCTTATAGGAAAATTATTTGATTCATTTTGTCTAAGATATCGTAGGGCATCAAATTTACATAAAGTGGTGAATAGGCTATTTTTAATTCAAGTGATGGTGGATTGCGCTTTACTTATAATATTTAATAAGATGTACTTATATTTAGAAGATGCTCTACTTTGTCTGGCGTGGTTAACGATTTTCGAAAAGGTACCACACTGAGAATTCGATCGACTGACGTGTCTTCAAAATTGTTTAAAAAGACTCATATGTTTTGTATATAATAATTTCTAAATGTTGTAAAAAGGAATATAATAACGTTAAAATTTAGTTAAATCCCATGAGGTCAATATTTCAGTCGACGCGTATTTTTGGGTAGTTCATTTCTTTTCAAAAGGATCTTATTACAATTTTTGAAACAATGAATCTAGGGAAAATTCGAGGTAAGAAGCCTCCAGCCTTGATATAATTATTGCAACAATATATTGTCCATCTTAATATCAAAACGTGCAATTGCCCATTTGTAGCATCTGCAGTGATATATTCGAAAATATTAATCTTTTGTTACTATGCCGTGATACCTTCAGAAAAAGGCAAATACTCTAGTGGAAATGTTAAAATCTAACAAAATCGGTACTAAAAGCCAAACATTTACATATTTATGAAATGGCGTCAATTATATTACTTTTACAGAATTTTATAACCATTATTTTACTAAATAATGATAGTAAGGACTGTGGGGTGGCATCACCGCAGTATCGGCACGCAACCGTACGATCGAATGTATTCGGTCATAGGGCTGACAATGGGAATCTAATTTTAGGATATTGCCAAAATCGCTGCTACTCCCAATACCTATATTTTTGTGTAAATCTTTTACTTCATTCTTATCTCAAAATTTGGTGTATGTTTGCTCCAAAGTTAATTAATTAATTGAATTGTGCCTTCAATTACACTGCTTTCGCTTGACGTTTACTTTAAAACATATTTTATTCCTTTATATGCTTAAATAGTAATAATGATACACATTAATAACATACGAGGCGTATTTTTTAAGTAAGTACCGTTTTCAAATAAAACAAAAACAAGTAAACTTTCTCTAACAATTTTATTTTTAGATGAATGCCTGTACCTTATTCTATTTTTCTACATAATTTTCACTAATATTGAGGCATTTATCGTATCGTACAATCAGCTTTACAATCCCATCATCATAGAAGTCTGCCGCCTGATTTAACAACCACTGCACAACAGTCGTTTTGACCTCATCATCGTCGTTGTGGCGCTGACCACCCAGATGCTTCTTCATATGCAAGAACAAGTGGTAGTCACTGGGCGCAAGATCGGGAGTGTATGGAGGGTGATCAAGTTGTTCCCAGTGAAAAGATGTGATGAGATTTTGTGTTCGAGAAGCTGCGTATGGACGGGCATTGTTGTGAAGCAAAACGATCCCCTTGCACGGCGCAGTTTCTTTTAAGTGTCACAATACGTCGTAGCATTTATTGTGTCACTGCGAGGCAAAAAATCAATAAACAACACCCCCTTCCTGTCCCAAAACGCAGTGCATATGATTGTCCGGGTTGAAATTGTTTGCTTGAACTTCACATTTTTGGGTGATGTTGAATGCCGCCATTCCATGGATTGCTGCTTCGATTCCGGTGTAAGGTGAGCCACCCACGTTTCGTCACCTGCGACAATTTGGCTTAAAAAATCATCAGCCCCTCACTGTATCGCTGAAGAAAAGTCAACGTGTAGTCAGTGCGGCTACAGGTTTGGTTTTGTGCACCTCAGTCAGCATTTTCGGTACCCAGGCGTGAGCACAACTTTCGATACTGTAAGCATCATCAGAACAGTTGCAAATATTTATAATCAATCAAATAATTAGTAATTACTTTATAGAGAATTTAAAGTATGAAGTAGAAGTGGGCGACCTTCTATTATTGCTGAAGATTTGGTTCAGAAAGTTGACGAAAAAGTGAAATTGTGAAACGCTTACAGTATCGAAAGTTGTGCTCATGCTGGGTACCGAAAATGTTGACTGAGGTGCACAAAATCAAACCTGTAGCCGCACTGACTACGGCTCATCGATCGACACTTGTCGCATTTTTACCATCGAACACTCGCCGTATTCGTCTGATCTAGCACCGTGTGATTTCTATCTATTCGGAAAAATGCATTTGCCGATGAAAAGAAAACGTTATGCGGACGTGGAGGCCATCCAAAAGGCTTGTACGGACATTCTCAAGAACATTTCTACAGATGACCTAAAACATTCGTTTGGCATGCCTCTTGATCGTACAAATCGCTGTATAGAGAGAGTCTCAAGAAGACTATTTTGAATAAAATAAATGACTTGTTAAATTAATATGTTCTCATTTTGAAAAAGTCCTGTTTACTTTGGAACCCACTGTATAGTATTTACAAACAGTTTAATTCTAGTCACCTTTTTAAACCATACAATGAGGTCCTAAAGTCGCCTTTCCTTTCCCCCATTGCTAACTTTTGAACGACAGAAGCTAGCGATTTAAGAAAAAATAGGTCGATTTCTATTCTTTGCGAGCTAACACCTGCCGTTATCCGCAAATCAATTGCATTTCCGGTGTTACCGGAAGTGGCGTCAGCTTTCTTATTTTAAATAGAACGCCCTATATATTTTTACGTTTTTGGAAAGGCAATCGAAAGACAAATCCAACCATTCCACATATATTATACTTTAGCGTCAAATTGACGTCACTTCCGCTGACACCGGAAATACAATTGAACTGCTGATAACGGCAGAAGTTAGTTCATAAAAAATTGAAATCGACTCATTTTTTCTAGAAACGTTAGTTTCTGTGGTTCAAAAGTTAGCATTGGGGGGCTCTTTAGGACCGCACTGTATAGCTCATTCGGGTCTTTCGTTTCATCTAAATTATGCCCATGTACAGTCATTAATGATTAGTATAGTGTGTCCAGCCAACCACCTACGTCCATCCGTTCAACACCAAATTCTCTCTGTGTTCTTTTTCGGTGTCTTCAGCCTTTTATTGCCTACTATCTAGGTGGCGGAGGTGTTAGAAGATTATTGTAAGTCCAATCAATATTGATATTGGGGGAACGGCTAAATAACTTGTCTTCTGTATATCGAACAAAGGAGTCAAGGGACCCTTATAATATTCTCAGTTCAGGTTAAATAGCCCGCTGTATCTGTACGTATTCATCAAAGTGTTCTTTTACAAGTGCCTAGTGATTAAATTCAATGTTAGTTAATAATAATATATCTTTATTCTCATCTGTATAAAAGTATACAAAATAAAGTTAAAAAAAATACAATAAGCTATAATGCCAGATAATCTTCGATAGAATAACAGTTTAATTTTATTAAATACTAATGTTTAACTTTATATTTAAATTTTCTAAAATTAGTTAACTGCTTGACATTAGTAGGCAAATTATTATATAACTTACATCCTAAAAACTAATTGCTTTTCTGAAATAAAGCAGTTCTGTGACACACAGGTAAAAGATAATTACTGTTTCTAGTAAGATGAGCATGAGAAATATTAGCAGAAAATTCAGATATTTGTTTGAAAACCAAACATAGAATTTCTAGAATGTAAGCTCCATAAAAAGTTAACATTCCATGTGATCTGAAAGTATCCCTACATGACTCCAGCCAAGGAAAACTAAAAATAATTTTTCTAACCCGTGTTACGAAGTGAGACTCAAGTTTGGTAATTTCAAAATACGTGGGGTACGTGTATGTAAATATAAACATAGAGTTTATATTTGAAACAATTTTCCTCCTCGTTTACAACATTACAATAGATAATAATGTATCGTCCGTAATTTAAAAGTGTATTTTCTGAAACACTGTCGGTTATATCGTTAATGTAAGTCAAAACAATACAGGTCTCAACACGGTGCCTTGCAGAACACTGAACTTGATCCGTTTCTTACTGGATGTTACTTTATATTGTTATCTACTAGATATATAATTTTTAAGTTAAGCCATCGTAGTGTTCTAACTTTCTAAATAATAAGATAGGTATCTCTATCTATTATTTCAAAAGCTCTTTCAAAGTCAATAAATATCACCACTATTGTATTTCCACTATCCATTACTTCCTTCCACTTACTTAAAACTAACTGTAGAGCTGATTCACACGAACGGTTTTCTCTGAGTCCGGGTTGATTCTGGATTAAGATCTTATTTACCTTCAGATGTTCCAATAATTGCCGTTTCACATGCATTTCCATAATATTCTTATTTAATGCAATATGTTTATGACACTATATTCGTCCATTTACGTATATTTGGTACCGGTGTAAAAGATTTATTGATGATTATTGTTCAAAGCCTCGGTATAACAGCTCTTCCTGTCTATAGAATATATACAACGATATCGTTCACAGAGCATTGCTTTTTTATGCTTTTGATAATCTTCATCATACTGTGATGGGCTTGAATTGACTCATTGACAATATTTAGGTCCACAAATTTCTTTAATGCTGTTACACTATTAGATGACAAACACTTAACAAAATGACTTCACCTTTTGCTTGGTACTGTTTTGAATTCTAGTAATGAAACAGTAAGTGGTGTTAGCAGCGTAATTTCTGGCAGGAAGTTGTTTTTAAGCTTTTCTAGGTTATTAAATTGAACCACATTGAGTAGTATATATACTCAAATCTATATATTTGAGCGATAATTGTACATAATTATATAAATAGAAGACGATATAAGATAAGACCTTCAAGAAATGAAAAACCCACCTCAAAATTTAATAAATATATATCCACGTTATTTTCAGTCGCTGCACATGGCAGGGCGCTGGCTCCTGCATCATTAGCTTGACACGTCGCAGAAGTACAGGAAAAAAATCACCGTTAAATTCGCGTTTTCTCGCTGCCGCAGCTACCGCTGTCGTCAACGTAGCCTTCTTTTGCTTCATTTTCATCTTATACTTCGTCTTATTCCTTCGTCGCGACCCCCTGGTGTTCCGAAGCGCGATCCGCAACCATGACTGTTCTCGGTAAGAAAGATGTCAGTCATTTATCAAGAGGAAGAGGGTTCCTCGGGGGTCTGGCGGAATCATTTTCTTCTAAGTGATATTTTCAAAGAGTGCTAATCAGTCTTATGTAACCGCCCTCTATCAATTACAAAATCAATCAGCTGAGTTTGGCAGCGCCACTTTTTCATTGTTGTTACCCCTCTTTCTCACGTGTTCCGCGTTCTGACGCTCGTTGCGGAAGAAGATGGAAAAATATGATTATAGTGATAATGATGGCAGAAAGAGAGAACGGACTATGTTGTAAAATATGGCGTTGATTACATTCTACATTATTATTTTTTCGTCGAGATATTGAGTACCATTAAATTTGCACGTTCACTCAATACCTATACTACATAATTTAAGTTTGTGGGGAGTTTGTGTAGAATTTCATTGTGTTTTGCATAGGTGCATTGCATTTCAAATGCAAGAATTTAATGACGACTCGATATTCGATTTTTTCCATTTTCACAGAAACACTAACATCGACTGACACGAAAGACTACTAAACAACTCAGCGTTCAATATGGCTGAAATGTTTAAAACATCTTCCAACTCATGCGTAATTATACTACCAAAGCATTGAGGCTTGAAACTTTTCAGACTACTCTCGTACGACTGCCAATATTAATGAATTTTATCCGTTTCAAAAACATTTTTTTTATTTCTAGAAAATAATGAAATCATGCTATTAGGTGCCATTACGACAAGCCAATACGTGCTGAATTTAGTAATAACGTAAAAATTGTGTTCCAAGCAGAGATATATTGAAGGGTAGAAAACCTAGTCAATCTTATTCAATCCCATATAAGACGAAGTACATACATACATACATAATCCAGTCCTCTTGGTACCTTACGGTGTCGAGGTGCTTATGAATTTTTTCCATTCCTTCCTGTTTTCTGCCATTTTCTTAGCTGAGTTCCAGTTCTCCTCTTTCTCCTTCAGTACTTCGTTGACCGCACTATTCCACGTCTTTCGGGGTCTCCCTCTCCTGATCCTTCCCATTGGTCGAGCCTCCCAAATTCTTTTTACCTGTCTCTCCTGCTCCATTATTTGCAGGTGCCCAAACCACATCAGCTTTTTTTCTCTTGTAACACTTTCCTCACTGACTTTACCTCGAGTTCTTTCCTTACATCTACATTTCTTCTTTTTTCTATCTTTCTTATTCATTGTATTCGACGCAGAAATCCCATCTCTACCGCTTATAATCTTTCCTGTTGCCTTTTATTTATTACCCAGTTTTCCTCTCCATATAATAATACAGGTAAGTAGATTGTTTTATATATTGTCAATTTTGTTTTCTTTATTTCCTTGTGGTTGAGAAATTTCCCCTGAATTGCCCAGTACACTTTATTCGCTGCCTGCACTCTAGCACTTAATTCATCTTCATTTCCTTCTCTTTCATTGATTATGCTTCCTAGGTATTTATAGTTGGTCACTTGTTCTATCGGCATTGTTGGTTTTAATTTCAATTCTTGTTTCTCGTTGGCCAATTACCATCATCTTTGTTTTATACGTGTTTATGGCTACGTCTTGGTTCTTGAGGGCTTGTATCCAGATGTTGAGGTTTTTCTCTAGGTTATTTTCGGAGTTGGCAAATAGAACAATATCATCAGCAAATGCACAGCTCTCTAAAAACACTGGTTGCAGCCTGTGATACCCCAGTATAAATTCTCTTATTACTTCATCGATTGCGCACAGGAACAGCAAGGGACAACACTTCCCTGTCTCACTCCTTCTGTGGTTCTGAATGTGTCTGACAACCTATTACATGTTCGTACTCTGTTGCTTGTTTCAGTGTATATGCTTCGAACTGCTTCAATCAGGTCTTTATCGACGTTTTTGCTTTCTAGACTTTTCCATATTTTATCTTTACTGACACTGTCAAACGCTTTCTTGAGGTCGATGAAGCACATATATATTTCTTGTTTTTTGGCTAACTTCTTTTCGATGACTTGCTGTACCGTGAAGCTATGATCTTGTACGCTGTGGTTTGGTCTCAATCTGCTTTGTGCATCAGCCAGTTTATGTTCTACTAGTCCTATAAGTTTTCCTCCATGATCCTTTCGTATAGTTTAAAGCCCATGCAAAGAAAGGTAATACCACGATAGTTGGAGCAGTCTCTTGCATATCCTCTCTTATGTATGGGCAATAGAATTCTTGTTTTCCATTCTCTCGGCATCTTCTTTCCCCTCCAGCATGCGTTTAATATACTTAGCAGCTTCTCTTCACCTTTTCACTCAGATACTTTATCATTTCCGGACTCAGTTCATCCATTCTCGGTGCTTTTGAGGTTTTGATTTTCTTTATTGCTTCTAAGAAGAAGTAGGTATGTTTAAATGCCCATTCATTTTGATCAAAACACATAATTTTATTTTTTCTTAATATTGTCTAGAAAATGAAAGAATTGTTTTCTGCTTCCAATTATATCAGGACTCACTGCTGGTTTTGTTCTGGACATATTATAAAATACGCAGTCAGTTATTGGTTATTTTCAATGCCCTCCAGCTTCCTCCGTTTTTTTTTTAATAAGTTAGATTCTGTGCCTTTCGTACACTTTTCAATGTTTATTAAATGTTTTTTTCAGGCTATCAGTACTAGTTTTTGTTAGATATGTTTACAATGGTAAGTTATTTAAAGTTGAAGAATAGATTTTGATGGCTATTGTTAGCTTCTTCAGAAGCTGTCAGTGTGATCAGTGAAACGTCAAGAGTAAACTCAACGATACTGCAACACCTGGAAGATTATTCTACAGTTATTTAGAGGTTATTACGTTGGTTGCTTATGTTGAAAGCATGTTGAAAACAATAATTTGCAAGAAAATAAGCATTATGTTTGTGGGGATGCTTTGAAAGGATCTTGTACATCACCTAGTTTTAAGGAAAGTATTGGTTGTAAATGTAGACTTTCTAGGAAATGAATAATATTTTGAGGTTTTAGTGTTCTTTTTTTCACAAAAGTACTTCATTTATTGTTTTGTTCCTATTATATATTAAATTAATATGAATTCTATTAGGTTTGGAACCTTGTTGATGGAGAACAATGTTATAGCGTACCCTTTACAGTTCCTCTCTACATAAGCTGCAAATGACAGGTCCTCCTCCAATTACTTTCGATTTGACTCAATAACAAACGTAATCGAAAAATAATGAACACACAGTTTGCGGACATTCCCTTAATGAGGTCCTTAAAGTACCCTCGACGCTTGACGCTAGCGTCTTTTCAGAGCAACCATGGAAAGCTGGATGGGGGATAAGGAATGAAAAACGTACATACATAGGTGCTAAATATTTATGTAGAAAAATCTTTTGTACTGTGAGCGTATTGCAATCTACTGTACGTAATATAAAACGGTGTACATGAAGAAGGACTTCATCTAATGTACGTAGGTGAATATGTTAGTACAAAGCCATAAATATAATGCTGCCTCTTCACCTAATGATGTACCCACGTTATAGTGAAATGTTATTCAAAACTATAAAACCGTTGCATATTAACACATACATTTTGAATTTACTGCGTTGTTTTTTATTTGGGTTGGTGTTCTTTTTATTAAGTTTCGCTGTATTTGAGGTTTTTCTCCGTTTCAAAAAAGTTACTGTTCTGGTTTTGTAATTTAATATTCCGTTTTATTTCCTTTGAAGTTCTAATGGAGCTCATTGAAAATTAGTAATGTGTTTGTGTTCAAATGAAATACTTGTTGACCAGCGATTAGTTAATTACTACGTCCGACAGATCCTAGTTTTATCTATTTTAACGTGTAGGTGCGTAATACAATAAACATTACTGGGGTGCTGGCTTATCGTAATTCTTATCATCACCATTTAGTTTAGAATATATACTGTAAAAAACTATACATAGCTACATCTAACTATACACAACTATACATCTTACCATCAAAGAATAGATAATACCAAGTAACAAATATTATACTTTTTAATATAATTTATTATACCTTTCATTATCTAGGGACGGCCAGATGTTTTAATAAGAGGCATAACAATATATTTTAAGGAGCAAGTACCAGATATGAAAAGGTAACATAATTGTAATAAAGCTTATTAACTTGTGGATAAAGGTTATTAGCTCACTTTTATTATCTAGGTTTTATTAACTATTTTTTGAGTTCAGTTAATGTATTTTCCTTCATATTGATGGTTTATAATAGGGCTAAATAAATTTGGTTCAATACAGTGTCCCTGTAATAGATTTAATGTAACAACGATTGAAACAAATCAATTATGTGAATAAAATACTAGGTGTCCCATTTTAATTTAAACAGAGGAATATCTCGAGAATTAGGAATCCCACGAAAAAATTTGTCATGTCGTTGTTTGTTCGTCTCATTAGAGGCCACAAAATGACGACTTTAGTTTCAACGTCAATGGCGCTGTGATCGGTGAAAATAGGGTAGCTTTATTTTTTTAACGGAAACCCCTATTTTTTATTACATATTGCAATTCTACGCTAAAAAATAAGTAACTTTTGTTTGTAACATTCTTTTGCAAATTTCGTAGATGATGCTGTAATTGGTGAAAGAATTACCTTTATTACAATGATTTTAATTCAGGGAAATATTTGCAAATTAATAAATTTTTTTAATGAACTGTGGGATTCGGAAGTGTTCTTAAACACTTTTTCGGCAATTTAAACGAATTTTTAACATCAAAGAATGAGATTTTAAAGGAAAAATTGAAAGTAACTTTGATTTTACGAAGATGTCATACAAGCTCTGTGTTCTTATGGCATTCAAATTAATATATTGAATACATCCAAGGTACAAATCAGGTCTGGAACCAACAAACTTCTGGCTAAAGTCGAAAGGTAATAGGGCTGTAATTCCATCAAGATGAATGATTTTACTTACGACTTCTACAAAGTGGCTGGTCTAAAATACGATGCAATTCTTGCACACAACCTTCTCTCACAACATGAGGTCGTTATCAATTGTGAAATGGCTGCAATCCCTATCAAAGAAAATAATATTAAATTTGAAGCTGTATCAAGCTCTGATATTCAAGATGTTATAGTCGAAGAAGGAAAGATTTTAAATCACAATGGGTTTAGCACCTTAAATGGTAGCCTATCTGATGATTCAAATGTATTTGAAAGTTTTAAGAAAAGAAAACGATTTAAGCAAAGGTACTATTCAGCATAGCGCTAATATTGTACTAATGAATTTGTAAAAGAAAAACTAAACAAGCACGTTATTGAGAAAAACAGTTTATTAAAAGAAAAAGAATGAGAAAATGATACAGAAAATAATATGTACCGTTAAAGCTTAAAAGAAATAAATTGAAATGAAAAATACAGAACATTTATACAACAAATATTTACAAAACATGAAAAATTAGTTGATAACACTCTTGTGGTCGCCGACAAGAAGTACGCGCATGTCCTCAACGTCGACGAGATGGCTCCATTCTCAAGATGTATCCCATACCTGAAGCATTTCGTGCAGAAGTCAATCTGAAAATCAAAAATATGCTAAGTAATGGAATCATAGAAAGAGCAAGAACATCTTACATCAATCCAGAGGTCATCGTCAAGAAAAGAGATCATCAGAATTTGCTGTGGATAAAAACAATCGCCATCGCGATTAGAATAAAGCAGAAAAGGGACGCTAATTAAATTCATCACTTCTTGTCAAACTTTCATCGAGTTAATTCGTATTTTGGCTGCTCTCCCAGTTTAAAGTGTCTAATATTTAAATAATAGAATAAATTCAAAGGTAGAAGAGAAGATTGGAGGTTATAATAGGCAGGTTTCCTGTGAATGTCCTAGGAATATAGAGTTTATATGACATCTTCGTAAAATCAATGTTAGTTTCAATTTTTAGTTTTCATTTCCTTTAAAATCTTATTTAAGAACACTTCCGAATCCCACAGTTCATTGAAAAATTCAATGAAATTAAAAAATTCCTTGGATTAAAACATTTCACTATATATATGGTGGTTGAATATTTAGAGTCCTTTATTCTTATTTAGCGAAAAAAACCGATATGAATGAGCTATACTTTCGGGGAAGGTTGCTTTTGAAGAATCTTGTATAAACTATGAATATTACCGTAAAAACCTTAACAGTTGTACAGCTTCTGTACCTACGGATGCTTGTGTGGCATTTAGTAACAGTAGCAGTTAGTAATTATTAGTATAATTATTCTTGTATATGTTACTATTAATATTATTATTACTACACAAAGTGTTTGTAGCCGAGCCACCGAAAACTACTCTTAGTTTAGTTGTCAGACTATTTTGCTTTACAACCGCATCTTGGGGTAAAAAACAGTGAGTTGCTGGGATGTACTTAATTTGTGTCATGTGCTCTAGAACTTGATATTCGTTCATGAAGTCACAATATTATCCGTAAAATTCTTTGGTTTTTATTAATCTTTGTTCTTGATGTAAGAATCTTTCTAATGAATCTCTGATTTTATCCTTATTTGTATTGAACAGTAATTTTACAGCAAATTGACCATTTAATTGTCTCTTGTAATTATCAACAAAATGCTGTTCACACCGTTTTTCTTCTTTACTCCATTTCCTTTTTTCTGCAACATCTTCAATTTTCCAAAATAATTCGATTTGTTTCTTTAATGTTAAGTTGCATACTGAGTGTTCTGTCCTTGATTTTTGTTCTCCTGACAAACGACAACTAACCACCCAACCTAATGTAGTTTCTTTGAAAATTGGACCTGATTTAAATTCTTTAATTTGACCTGAACATAACGACTCGTAGAAAACTTCAGCTCCGACTAATAAATCTATCTTTGGTGATTCATAGAATTTAGGATCAGCTAAAATTATATTGTGGTATCTTGAGGGCAGAGTTTGAGATACTGCATAACGGTAGATTGTCTTTAATTTTTGCTACAAGAAGTACCTTTAATGTAGTTTGAAACTGAGAAACTGTGGAATATATGGTTACTTCAGCTTCTTCTCTTATAAAGCTAGGACAATATCCAAATCCAGTGACAGAATGTGAAATTTTTGCAAGCCTGTTTAGTAATAAAGTTGGATTGAGATGCTGAATCCAACAAAACTCTGAAATACAGTTCCTTCCCCTCTTATCTGGAATCATAGCTCTAGCTGTAGATAATAACACCTCCGTGTGAGAACTTTCTATTGCATGACAAGAGACAGGTTTGAGTGCTGCATTGTATGCTTGTACCATCCAAATTTACCTTGTCTAAATGTATTAACGATGCATGTTTTTATCACATATTTTGCAATTACCTGCTTGACAATTTGACGTGAAATGATCCTTTCTTAGGCAATTAAAACACCGCTTAGCTTGTTTAACATGACTTATTTTTTCTGGTACTGATATAGCCAGAAATTTTTTACAATTGTAAATGTTGTGGTTTTGATTACACAACTCGTATTCATCAACTGTCGTTACAAATGATGTTGATTTTCCATAATTGTTTGGTTTAGTTGGGTATAAACACTTTTAACTTTCTCCGTTGTATTTTTTTGAATGACTTCTAACAACCTACATCGTTGATCCAAAAAATCAATAAATTCATCAAATGTTGGCATGACTGACTTTTTGTGAAACAAGTGTTTCCCACTCTTTATTTGTACTGTAGTTTAATTTTCTTGTCATTATATATATATATATATATATATATATATACATATATATATATTATGAGAATATCCCATGAATGTACAGGGTGCTTTAATATTTCAAGGCACGCAAATGTTTTTGTACTGAATCCGTTAAATTCCTTAACCCTGTACATGTTTCTTTTACCACGTCTGGTATATCAAAAATAGCTTTTAAATGTGTGTGAATCATTAATTTGGTATTATGATATCTTTTTTTTAATAACTCCCAAGAAATAGCATAATTTTCATTTGAAATCTCTAAAGCTTTAATTACATTTAACGGTTCCCCTGTTAATGCTGATTGTAAATACTGAAATTTTCACTTAGTTTTGCATTTTTATGAATTATTGCTTCGAACGAATCATTAAACAATAACCATTTATCATAACAACCATTAAATGTTGGTAAGTTTATAGGTGGTAACTTAATATCATCTACGCCACTGACTTCAACTGTACTGTTGTTCCCACTACTTGATCGTGACAAATTGGACGTTTGTTATTTTAATTCAATTCGTTCAATATAACTTTCTGCTTTTGCCGATGTGTCAAAGTACAGACTCTCAAAATCATCCCGCTCTTTTTCGTCCGTAATACCTGTTTCTAATTCGATTTTCATTTGTATGACTTGAAATTCTTCAAATAGATTCATAAATATGTCTTTTCCTATTTTTGGTTGATTTTTATCCGACTTTTCTACATCAAATGCATTTAAGAAGGTGTTAAACTTTCTTACTTGACCCTTTATTATCCCTCTTTGATGTTTTAATTGTTTTAATTCGGTGTTTTCTGCCCCGTTTGTAAGGATATATATATATATATATATATATATATATATATATATATATATATATATATTTTTTTTTTTTAATTAATTAGGTATTTGGATCATTGCCCATTATACATTATGTATTACATCCATATCATATTACATTATATAAAAATCCGGTAAACAGAAATTACTCGTGACACAGCTTTGTCGTATTATATTTAACAATGGATCAAGGAAAGGACAAGGTTCGAAAACACATTTCACGTCCTGGGGCCTGTCAGGACGACTTTCACAAACATCGGCCATCGGATCAAAGGAACCCTCACAAAGGAGAGAAATTAAACCACGACTATGTAAACCTACTAGTACAAATCCTAACTATCGTTCTTTGTAAATATCTCAACATCTGATCGTACACGCGTTTGCAGTTATGGGACAGCAAGCAAGTTATATCTGTTGGCATCTTAACTTCCACTGCTAGTAAATCTCGCATTAGACCTTTCTGATGCTCCCCATGCAATGGACATTCAAAGAAAATATGATTGAGGTCTGCAATCTCACCTCCACAGGAACAAGCGGCTGTATCTAATATGTTAAGCTTATAGAGGTGAGCAGGATACTGTCCATGATTAAATTTAAGCCTTGCAATGGTGGTGTAATAAAACCTGGATATTTTATGATTTCGGTGCCACGGTTTACAGATAATGTCCGGGTGAATTTTTGGGTAATGCGTCATTCTACTGCGTACGATTGTTTCTAGTAATCCTGCCATTGATTTTATTCTTTAGTAGTGATAGAATATCATCGCTTATTGATGTTGTGTCCTGTATCCCGTCCAAGTGAATCGCTTCCTTCGCTAGTCCATCCGCTACTGTGATAGGATATATTCCCACATGGCTCTTAATCCAACCGAATCGAACACTACCCTGGATATGTATATTTTTTAGGATACTAATGTGAAGTAAATAATGGAATGAGACTCACTTACTTTGCTAGTTGAAATGATGACCCTTTCTAAAGAATTGCCTCGTTGTTTGTTTTTTGAGGTTAATCCTACCTGTTGACACGTTTCCTCTGAATTTTAACTGCATATCTTGCTCGGCTTCTAATTCGGTTTGTTCGAAGGACCAATGAATATACGATTTTTGATATGATGCGCAACTTTTGAATTTGTAATTGTAATTTTGAATTATGATAATGACATATACAATGTTTGCTTTGTATTGCTTTATTGTACTACTTACATTGTTATTTTTTACATATATGCAACCCGCCTGACTTCAAAAAATACGAATGTTATAAGTAAATAACTTCACATTTTTAATATTTCATTTTGCCGCATTTAATGATATAACCAATAGTTTAATTTTTAAAGAAAAAACTAAATTAATTTCAAACTATCGTAGCGTCCGGATTTTGTCTGAATTTTTAGAAGAAAATGTCCTGGGATGGGTAAAGGTATCCCTGTGTGTATAGAACTCGATAACTGTTCCTTACCAAACCCTTCGGGGTTGGATTACTATATAATGTATACTCCTAATACATATGAAGAAATAAATAAATTTGAACAAATTATTGCGCCTTCTCCAGGTAAGTATGTAAGTGTAGAGATGCGAAATTTAAAGAATTAATGATTGCAGAACGAAACCCGAATATTTAAATTCAGATCAACAGACAGTAAACAAAATTTACACATAAATTATACATATGTTTAAAAAAAATATGCATATATTAACAATATAATAACTAAATACAAATGAAAATTCCACGAATATCCATGGACCTGGTGGAGCCTGCTTCAATATTTGTTGCCTTCATATATATATACCGGAGTTTTTGGGTAGGGGTGGAGTGTGTGTGAGAGGAGAGAAAGAGTATTGATCTAGTGAGTTGCTAGCTAGCAGTAAACTTCCATTCTTTTCCTTCGGAGCCAGTAAAGCTGTATAGATTATGTAGGTGGTGGATATGAGGAGATTCGATACGAGGTGCTCCGGTACTGCACATTGTACTCCGTCTCTATATACAACTACGGCTGGCGCTTCGTTCCTCGCTCCTCGGCCATCCCGCCCTGACAGCCTCTATCTTTCTTTCCGTTCGACGAAACACTATCGTTAGAGTTTTGCCGTTCTTCTCGTTCCCTGCCTGCGATGTTGATGTAATCGTTTCGGATGTGCAACGGAGTAATGTTTTAATTAGTCTGAAACAAAATATTCAAGTTAAATTGAGCAGATTTGTGTTTACTCTCGTGGAATAGATCTTGTTTCCGGTTACGAATATAGCAATAAATTTTCTGTTAGACAATATACACGAGAGATAGGACTGTTTACAAAACATTTCATTTTTAGAGCTATAAATAAATACCTAACTAGAGTACCTACAATAAACATACACAATAGAATAGAGTAAATATTTGTTTCATTCCATCATATTTAAACAACAGATAGATATTTGAATTGATACAAAATAAAAAAGTCAATAATTACAGTAATCTACGAATGAGGTTCTATATTTACATAGATAAAACTTTGAATGAGTCGTACCAACTCTTTTGTAGGTATAATCTTGGAAAACCTATTAAACATTTTGTTGGTACTACGACATTCCTTTTTACGTTTGCCATATATACAGGAAACAAGTTTTGTGTGAAAAATCAATTGTTGCAGTTTGCACTACAATCGCTGACACTTTTACAACAATGCTGTGATAGAATATAATAACATTGCTGTCAAAAGGTGTTTGAGAAAATACAATAAGGTATTTATTGACTTCTTATTCATGGCTACTCTTAGCTATGTAACATATATATATGTAGATACACCAGGAGATAAACCAATAATAAGGTAAGATTATTCAATAAAAGCATGGATTGAAGTGTTGAAGTGTATGTAAAATGTATACAGGTTTTATATGCATGAAAACTCTTATAAATTAGATAATCTAGATACTTACTTTTTAAGTTTAGTGATATCAGTATGTTTCGAAATGCGTTATCTCAGGGATTTTGTAAAAAAATTGGAATTTTGTAAAATAATTAAATTTTTAACTTTTTTGTGGGATTCGGGAGTATTCTTTGATAATCTTTCGGCAATTTTTATGAATTTTGGAAATCAATAAATGGAAATTAACGAATGTTATAATTGAAAAATGAAACTAACCTTGATTTAACGAAGATGTCATCTAATCTCTATGTTCCTTATGACATTCACAGGAAATCTGCCTGTTCTAACCTCCAACCTTTTCTTCTACCTTGAATTTATTCTCTAATTTCTATACCGGACACTTTAAATTGGGACCGCAGCCAAAATACTAGTTAACTCGAAGAAAGCTTAACCAGGATTTATGAATTTATTCGCGTCCCTTTCTCCTTTATTTTAATCGCGATGGCGATTGTTTCTTTCCACAGCAAATGTTGAAGATACGTATCTACCCAAATATAATCTAACAAGGGATTTTTGATGAATAAAGTTATTTTTAGAAGTAGCATAAGGGAATGAATGTAGTGACGCCACTTGATGACTCAAACTAGACGAAACTATGCTCTAAAATATAACTGACAACATAATTATGACAAATTTACTGACGATCTATTTAATAACTTTATAATAGATATTTAATTTACGAAACCCTGTTAGAAACACCTTTGAATTTACCCTGTTGTTTGTTGTAGGAGAATTTTACATTAATTTAAAATTTTTTTAAATAAAGAGAAATAACTTCACTGTTTCTCCATGTTTGTCGTTATCTGGATTTATATAAATTATTTAATACCCACACTCCAAGGCCAGTCGGGTTGGGGGGACGATAATGTTCGTTATATCGAGGTGTTCGTATAAATGAATTTTCGTTATTGCGAACTAGTTTGTTATAAAGAATAATAGCATCTATGTATGTGCATACATAATAAGAATGTTTCAAGTGTTTATTATTAAAATCGTATTGCATACTATATGAAATTTCATTGCATATTATATATATAATAATAAAGTAATACTATAGCGATAATTAACTATAGTTTTTTCAAAATAGCGTGTTCAGTTTTATCTTTATTTTTTATTATGGTAGATAATGTTGATTTCGGAATGTAAAATTTTTGCGCGATCTTAGTTTTGGGCATTTGTTTCTTTCTACCTCTTCTAAGATGTTCAATTTTCTTTTTAAATAAATCTCTGGTCTTTTGTCACTCATTTTTATTAAATTATGTGCATTCGCACAATTTATGTTACCACTCCAAATCTTAACTCTAAAATAATCTCTCAGAAATCAAAATAAAAATATAAAAATTAATAATAAAAAAATGCCCCTTTGGAAACAAATGTTTACGCACAGTTTCTAAATTATGTAGGTGTAAGATCATATTGGTTCGTATTAATGGTATATTTTGATATTAGTTTTTGCGCGTTGGAAGGTTAAAATTGTTCGTAACTCGCTTAATTGAAATTTCGTTATAATGAAATTAACTGCTTTAGAAATACATTAGAAGTTTTCATGCTGTGATTATTCTTCGTAAAATAGACAATTTCGCAGCATCGGTGTTCGCTGTAACGAGGGAATATTCGAATAAACCGATAATATTCGAATATTTGAATTTTATTAGGATATCTCTATAGTAATTTATTATAAACAATGCAAAAATTATTACGTTAATAATGGAAGTTGGAAAGTAAAAAAGAATAATAAATATAGAAAATACATTTATTTAAAAGACATACATAAAATAAAAAAATATTTCTTATAAAGATGTAAGAGGAAACAAACAAGCAAACGCAGAAAGAAGGAATTAACAACTCAAATTAATTATTTTTTTATTTTTTGACTTAAAAACATAGCCAGCTTTAGAAAATACTCTTTCCGATGGAGTAAATGTAGCTGGGATGCATAAAAATGTTTCGGCTATTTCAGATAACGCAGGATATTTCAGTTGATTGGGCCTCCACTTCATTTCTAGATGGAGTTTCTTTATCAGGAAAAGGAATATCCAATGCCGTTTTCTTCAATGGATGTAATTCTTCATTCGATTCTCTGCCTTTTTCCTCATGTAATTCTTTCAAAAGTAAGTTTAATTTATGGTTCTAACAATCTATCCTGAATATCGTTCTTTATCTTTAAATTTAGGATCGAAGTATGTACTAATATCAATTAAATCATTTTCCAAATCAGTTTCTTTGTCACACAAGAAATATTTAAATCCCGATTTGCAAAACATTTTTAAATCCTCCTAGATACGTTCTTTTTTATTTTTGTTTTAAATAAAGTTTTTTAACAAAGACTGCATAACGGGCATAAAGATGGAAATAGTGGGTTGTTTTTCTGCCGTTTTTTGAATTATGTAGTTACTAATTCGAAAGGTTCCAGAATTGCTATGATTGATTCAATTTTGCCCCAATCATCTTCTGATATTGCTAGTTGCCCAGCTTGATTTGTCTTTGTTATAAATCTATCTGATAAGACACCGATAATTGCTTCGCGCTGTTCTAATAATCGCTTTAACATAAAATATATGGAGTTCCGTCTAGTTTTAACAGATTGAATCAGTTCGGAATAGTTTTCGACTATTCGAATAGGGTGACAAGTTTATGTACCTACTTGGTACGCAAATCTCTGTCTTAAAAATAGTAAGTCCCAAGTAGAAGCAAACAATTCGATGACATAGAACAAGAGATAATTTAAGACTAAGTTAATTAAAATACGTAATTACTTGTCAAAAGTTTAATTAGTATAATTCTATAAGAACTTTCTACCACAGCTTATAACCCTAAACATCTTATTAATTAAAGTCATAATTTCATGTATACCACCGTAATAAGCTCTTTCGGATTGTTCACGCGATCTCCCTAATTTAAGTTTAGCTTTCCACCAACGGGAATGGAAGTAATGGGGCAATGTAATTATAGAAAGTTATTACTGTAAGATACCTAACTCCACAAGTATGAAAGGGGAAGGGAAAGACCTCTCTAACAGACAGTATAGTTATTGGAAAAAACGAATACTATCCCGTCATAATTGGTCCACTGATTGTGAGTAGAACCTGCAGTAGTTATTAGTTTAACGATATAAAATATATATAATTTTGAATTGATTTGCCAGTAATGGCTTCGTTTATTAAAAAATTATCGACTACATCAAATTAAGACGCAACTTTACGTTTCGACAATAAATTTATTGTCTTCTTCAGAACTTCAATATTTTCTTTTTTCATATTTCTTTTAATTTGTTACATCAATAAAATAAAGTTAACTCAGTGTATTGATATAATTGACCTTTTTAAAAAAAAATACATTATGATTTATACTTTAATACTTTGACAGAGTGGTTATATGTAATGCTAATGATTTCTAGCGGATGTACACAAAAATGCATTCTTTGTTGGATGATAAATTCGCGGCCTAAGGTACTTAATGATAGAAAAGTAAGGTTTTATATTTTTTATTTTTCAATATAGTCTCCCTCGAGTGAGATACATTTTTCATCGTGCGTACAAAGCTTTTACACCATTGAAAAAATATTCTTTGTTTTGCTTTTCAAAATGGCTTTCGGCGGCCGCCTTCATCTCACTATCGTCGGAAAATCTTCGGCTCCGTAACTCATTTTTCAACTTTGAAAAAAGGAAAAAGTTACTGGGGGCTAGGTCTGGACTATAGGGTGGGTGATCAATTCCTGAGAATCCTGTGCCTTTTAAGGCCTGCCTTGCAATCCGAGCGGTGTGAACTGGCGCGTTGTCGCGCGCTAATTTGCCACGTCTCTTCTGTACGGCTGCCTCACGTGCCTAAGCCGAGAAATTAGCGTAGTATTGCCCATTCATTGTAGTCCCTTTAGGCAGGTAATCAATTAATAAAATTCCCTCGCAATCTCAGAAAATAGTCGCCATGATCTTAGCCGCCGACTTTTCCACTTCGGTGGCTTTTCGCCTTTTGTTACTCATTGCATTGACTCTTGTTTGGACTCCGGATCATACTGACGAATCCATGTTTCATCTACGGTTACTACCTGGTTACAAATTTCATCTAAATTGTCATTGGACAATAATAAAAAGTTTGTGCAACTCGCGAGTCGTCGCTCTTTGTTGAGCGGTGTGAGCATTCGCGGTACCCAACACCCACTAACTTTTTTCATGTGCAAATGTTCGTGTACAATTTCTCTGATGCGTGCCTTATTAATCTGCAACTGTTCTGCTATTTGCCACAATTTTATTCTACGGTCGGCCAGTATTACTTTTTTGACTTTTCGGACGTTTTCTTCGGTCACTACCGTTACCGGTCGTCCTGGGCGAGGGTCGTCTTCACAGCTCTGTCGTCCTTGTTTAAATAAGCGAGGTGCTAGGTACCTTAAGCCGCGAATTTATCAGCCCCCCTCGTAATCGCGCTTCATTCAAAACTAGTTTATACTTAAAATATATATGTAATTAAGTATATGGAATACCCAAGTAAAGTGATTCAATCCTGGAGAGGTGCTTAACTTTTAACGCGATGACGCGGTGTCAGGCATAAGTGTTATTAACAAACTGCTTTAATAAACCTAATTAAAGTAACGACATTGTGCTTAAGTCATTAGGGATCCCTTTTGAAGTATTCTGTGTAATTTTTTCTTCAATTACAGCGTTAGAAGTTATATTTTGACGCAACTACCTTCATCAATTGTCAAGCTGAATCCAAGGTAAAACTGTACACGGAACAAAAAGTTCTTGAATCAAACAAATATATATTTTTGAAATTATTTATTCAATTCAACAAAGGTTTATTTGAGTAAAAGCACAAATGTCTTTATTTGGCATAATTTGTATTCGAACATATTACACGCGGCCTCTAAGGTATGAGCATATCCACTCTAGAGCATTTCCTCTGATGTCATAACCATTTAACTTATCCAACAATATGGAATGTTGTAAACAGTCGAACGCCATGCTAAAATCACAAAAGATTGCCAACGGCGAATGTCTTTTATCAATTTGTTCTAGTATGATATAGTACAATGACAACAAGAGCGGTGGTAGTGGTAGTGGGCTTATTTTTCCTAAAGCCATGGTGATTCGTATGTAAAATACTATATTTATCAATGAATGATGTTAATGGTGTCAGCATATAATACTTAAATATCTTTGCTACATTAGATATTAGCGAGATTGGTCTGTAGTTGCATATATCAGCTCTATTACCCTTTTTAAAGATCGGGACAACTTCTGAAACTTTGAAAGATGATGGAAATACACCATAGGTGAAAGACAGATTTACTAAATAAGTTAGTGGTTCCAAAATAAATATTCTAAATTCTTTCAAAATTCTAGCTGAAATTCCATCCGGACCCGAAGTATTTTTGTTTTTTAGCTTGTTGATAATTTGGTTCATTTCAAAAGTAGTGCAGGGAAAGAGACATTGTGTACGCGTTTTCTGGTATTATGCTATCAACTCTTATGTTAGGTAAATTGTGTAAAACTTGTCCTGGAATTTGTTGAAAGAAATCATTAAATTTATCCGCCAATATTCGTGGATCTTCTATAATGGTTCCATCCTGCTCAATTGTAATGTCCTTGTGATCAGAGTTAGAAGGATTGAAGTTTCGATCGATACGCCTCATTTCCCTGGTTTTATTTGCTGATATTTGAATGTGATGATTGTTATAATCTACCTTAACCCATCTAATAAGAACCTGGTGCTTCCTTGGTTGATTTTTACACAAATTCCGTAAATCAGGGTACTGTTTTTGTAGAACAAAAATATCCTCAATCCTATCACTGGAAATTGTTATTTCATCTGTAATTCATCCTTTTGTAGTTGCAATGGGAGTAACTATATGCGATGATATTGGAAATGCCATGTTATAATGATAAAGAGAGTGTGCTTAGGAAATAGTTAACTTTTTCATCTAAGCTTTTAGCATTATACGTTTCAGACCAGTCTTCATCTTCCAGGTAATATTGAAACTTGTTTCTACTATCAACTGAAAAAGACCTTTTTTCAATTCGTACGGGCTTTATTGGAGTACAAACCAGGTCCTTCTCAAGAATAAGAGTAATTGATCTATGATCAGACAGGTAAGTATTCTCTACTTTAGCACGTATTTCAAGATTAGAGTTTACAAACATGTTGTCGATTAGAGTGAGTGTAGTGCTTGTGACTCTTGTATCGTCATGAGCTAGAAGATGAAAACCAATTGATAAGAATAAATTTAGAATTTGTAATGTTTCGTTGCTATCTTTTAGACAATTTGTGTTAAAATCGCCACATACAAATACGGTGTTCGCAGTAGTATTTGGATGGAAAAGTAAGTCGTAGAGCTTCGATGAAAACAGGTCATAATTGGCGGAGGGAGAGCGATATAAGGTAACAACTATATATTTCCTATTACCCATCATCCATTCCAGCGCATGAGCTTCAGATTTTTTTTCTAGTGTGAAACGGTGAATATCCACAGGTTTTTTATGTAAATTGGATCGAGCAAATATACAGGTGCCACCCCCTCGACTCATAGAACGCCAGAAAAAATTGATATTAACTTGTAATGTGACAAGTTAATTGTTGAGATTTGAACACTTTTTAACCAAGTTGCGGTTAAACAGACAATATACACTGGATTAGATTCTAAAGCACATTTTAACAAATTTTCTTAATAATAATAATATTATGACGAGGCATTCTAATAGAAATTTGGGACGCAACGGCTGGCCATTTGAACCTATTTGTACCATAATACGATTTACTGTCACCAGAAGCTTGTTCAACTATTTCTTCGTCTGTTACATAACCACTTTGTAGGATACCTGCGTCCGGTGTTTGAAATACATTTTAAATATTTTATTTCAAACAAAGTAATAGCTCCTGTTTACTGTGTAAACTCACAATACATAAAGAGGGGTTGTTCGCTTTCTGATGCCTTCATTCCAGCACATACGAGTACCAACCGCCTCTAACCCAAGTGAAATATTGGGATACTTCAAACACATTATATGTGTGCTATATGCATAACGCGTATCACATTGCGTAGTACATAAATATTATTGAGGATCGAAAATATAATCACCATAACACCTTTTAACGTTTGCTATATCTACAATACGCATACATATTTTATTGCGGTGCATATAAAGAATTCACTCTCAAAGCCATTCAGTATGATTAATTGTTGTTTGATATTTTCACGTAGATATAAATTGTCTATTTTACGTGCAAGTGAATGGATCGTTGGGAAATAAGTTTTGCGGCTGTGTTTTAACCTCTACGATAAAGGTCAAAATCTTTCGTTATTCTTTGTGCAATGGTGATTTATATTTGAATAAATTAATATCAATCATCCTTTCCGTAAGCTAGGCGGCTTTCAGCCAATGCTACTGTCTTGTGAAACATTTAAATTTATATGTGTAAGCATTTTGCATACTAAATATTAATTTAAGAAAAAGTTCAGATGGTAATTGCGAAGATAATTGCAGTATCAATGAGAAACAACAGAATTATGTTGCCACTTACGAAAGACTCTGTAACCTAAGCTTGTTACAGTAATAAAATAATGAAAATGTCCACCAATTAGTTGACTTTCTAAAACTTTACCAATAGTAACTGCAACTCACGATCATTCCGTTTTGTAGGTTAAACATTTTATTTATAGTTCAGATCTAATATTCGTAGGACGAGTTTGCTTTTATCAAAATCTGAAAGTGTATGTACAGGTTTTTTCATTTTGTTTTGACCGCTACTTATTTCCGTTACTATAGCAGATACAAAAAAATGCTCCAGATAAAAGTTGTCGCAGAATACGATTACGATTATAATCGTGAACATTATTATTGTCTGTGACAAAATGATTACAATTATAATTGGATGTGAAATTACGAGAATGTTCATACTGAACAGCGGCGTGCAGAACTATCGGGCTTTCGAACAAAGTCCGATGTGGAGGCAAGCCAATCTTATCTCAATGTATTTTTCGTTGATGGAACTAAAATTTGTCATTAGCTTAATATAAATTAGTTCTTAATGTAGTTACTATTTATACACAACTGTCTCACGGCTAACCAATCATAAAAAAATCATACAAGAGGTTATATTTTTTCCAATCGCTAGTGGTTATATACATCATCGGATTTATTTGGAGTATAACTGGTTTACTAGCTTCTTCTTACATTAGTTACGTGTTTTGTGCAAACGGTGAAAATGTATGATAATGTAAAGCAATTGTTACAACAATGGGGTTAGACAATTTAATACCCACATTTGGAGGTAAGTTTAGGCTTTTATATCCTATTATATCTATTATACAATGATATTTATATTCCTGTATTTAGGAAAATATTTTTACTTTCAGATTGTTGAACGCAGTATTGCGTGTTTGTAAGCCTTTCCCGCATGCACATTTCCCCTTACATACAAGAGAAATATAGAGATACTTTTCTTATTCTCGTAAATAGTGTTTTAACTTAATGCAAGTAATCTTCGCTCTTAACAATATACACGAAAAAAGGGTCTAGTAACAATAACCAGAATTAATACTAATATAACTCATGGCATTGGTGGAATCACCCCCGGCAAAAACAATGTGAGAAGAGAAAAGTGCTAGACAACGGACATGTTTTTACCTACCCGGAAGCACAATCCCTTTCCCCTGTTGTTTTTCGCCTCTCGGGTTTATACCATTAACCTCCACAAACAGCATTAACAGCACTACTTGGCGTCACCTAGTGCCAAGAGATATAGTCATGCAGTCTTGAAATTAGCGTCAGAAACCAGAGCACAGATGCCAAAAAAATTAGTGGCATAAACCCGAAAGGAGAATAACAACGATGAGAAAGGGATTGTGCTCGGAGCGACACTGATGACACCGGGTAGGCAGAATGTCCGATGGCAAGCCCATTTCTCTTTTAATTAACGTATATTTTAGAAAATAACTGTATTTTACTCTTTTCAGCACCACAACTGTAACCCCTCCCAATTCAGAAAACATGTGCGAAATTAGTTGATAGGGGTGGAATGCTATACAGTAGAAGAATATTTTTATAGAAATTAATTAACTACCCTTGTTATTCTTATATTTGTTGCATATATTTCTTTATTTAACTTTTGGCGAGTGTACTTACACATCATTTTCATTGATATGTTATTTTACTACAAATAAAGGTCACTATTTATTTATTTATTATTTATTTATTCACAATATACCAACAAATAAATTGCTATAAGATATTATAGCGTTTTGAATTGAATATTTTTTTTATTTCAGAATAGTATTGCATTAGTCCATTTTCTACAACTAGGTAATGGTAATCAATAAAATTTTGAATTGACAAATCCAAGTTCACATTAATTTCAAATGTGTTGAAGTGACAAGACAAAATATCAAGAACATCGGTCTCTTCCTCAACTTCCTCAACAATTTGGAGAATTATTATTTTAGTAAATGGTTTTCTTGTGATTTTTTTTGGATGGGTCCTCGCATAGTTAAAAATTTGCTTAGGTTATGCATTGATAATTATTACATACGAGGATGGTACGAGAAGTACCCATGTTTAAGGGCAGATGTCGCGTTGTGTCAAAATCTGCATTACCGACTGTCTGGGCGACATCGGTCAATATTTCGAAGAGATTCATCGAGTAGTGATGTTTTGGGAGTTGTTGAAAGTGAGCAAGCTTACATATGTATTTGTGGAATCATGGAAAAAGAACAACACCCGTCAGTAATTAAATTAATTTTTTTTGGATAGTAATCAAAGAGAAGTTGGATGCAGTTTATAAGGACCATGCTATGACTACCATCAAGTACTGTTTTAGTGAATTTAAGCGTGGCCGAACATCCGTCTTTGATGAGGAGCGGCCAGGCCGTTTCATTGAGGAGACTACGGACGATATGATCAATAAAGTTTATGACATCTTGTAAGCAGACTGCCGGGTGACGATTAGAGAGATTCCCAATATGATAAAAATCTCAATTGAACCTGTGTAAGACATTCTTCACAAAATGTTGAGTATAATAAAGCCATTGGCGAGTTGAGTGGGGGGGACCCTACAATGCTGATTTGTTGACCCGATGTGTTGCTGAAGTTAAAAAAAAGGGCCTCATCTAGCGAATAAAAGAATTCTCTTGCGGAGTGGGATGGACCAGAACAGCATTCGCAAAAGAATGATGTTGAATTCAAAGGGATACTGTCATCACCTGGTGAGAACGTTACAGATCTAGTGATTAACGTTGGAAATGTCGTAGCCTTCCCTTTAAAACAAGATGTTATAGCATGTCATAGAGTTTCTCACGTGTCATCTATAAGTAAAAATCCTCGAGCTATAATCGCAAGATTTGCTAATAAATCAACTAGAGACCAATTTATGCAACATGCTCGTAAACGTAAAATATTAAGAGTATCAGATGTCATTCCATCATCCACCATCCCTGATCAGGTGTTTGTCCACGATCATTTGACGCAGAGAAATAAAAATTTATTGACCAGAACCAAGGAATACTGTAAGGAACGCGGTTTCAAGTTCTGCTGGGGTAGAGATTGTGAGGAAGAATGAATCTAGCCCCGTGTTTATTATTTTTGATGAGCACTCCTTACAAAAAATAAAATAAGCATTTCTCTTTACGCATTTTTAAACAATATGTATGGCTTTGGTGTATTATCAAAATTGTCGTGGTTTACGATCCAAAAACCGAAGAATTCTTCGCAGCTGTGTCTAGTAAAGTATATCAAGTGGTTTGTTTGACTGAAACGTGGCTACAACCTTATGTTAGTAGTGCGGAACTATTTGATTCGGATTATGTGGTCCATAGAAGAGATCGCGATTTGAGTACTACTTTGAAGCGGGATGGTGGTGGTGTGTTGGTTGCGATGGATGCTGCCCTGGAATCGGGAGCTGGTTGATGGGTGGTGTACAAAAAATAGTATATGTGAGGATTTGTGGGTTTCAATTAAGTTGGGTAGCAAATTTTTGTATATTTGTTGTGTTTACTGTCCCCCATATTGCGAAGCAAATAATTTGTTAGAACATCTAAATAATATTTCGGAGATTATGTTAAGTAGACCTGACGATTTATTTTGTATTGTTGGTGATTACAATCTGCCACGAATTAATTGGTCATTTGATATTGATGTTGGTATGTACCTTCTTTCTAATCCAATAGTTTTTATTGAAACGTTTTCGTTCCTTGACCTAAAACAATTCAATTATGTTTACAATGCGAGTGGTAGACTGTTGGACCTGGTTTTATCAAACATAATCGATGTTACAGTCGTTCCATGCAATGATCCTTTTGTTCCCGAAGATAGCCATCATAAAGCTATTGATACTGTCGTGCCTGTTGACTATGTAAAATTTAATATTAAAGGTTCTTTTAAACAGTATGAATATCGCCGCGCAAACTATAGTATTATAAATAAGGAAATAATTGAAATTGATTGGGCAGCTATTTTTCAATATCTAGATGTCAATGAATATGTACAGTTTTTGTATGATAAACTTCTTGGTATAATTAACAAAAATATTCGAAGTAGAATAGTTCGCGCAAATCCTTTTCCGCGTTGGTTTTCAATTTCGACAATCTGCGCCGCTAAAGATAAATATATGTAAATTGCATAAGATTAAAAAAACCACGTAAATATGATGATTACGAAGCTTCTTCTAACATTCGCAAGCAGGTGAAAAAATTAATTCAACGAGATTATTACAGCTACATATTTATTACTGAAAACTTAGTGAAGTCAGGTTCAATTCCAATACAAATATCGTATGAAAGCGATGTATCAAATAATATTCAAGAAACATATGACCTATTTATGACATTTTTTTTCTTCTATATACGATTCTAATGATACACCTTGCTTGATAGAACATCAACTTTCTGAAAATTGTTTTTTCTACAGTGTCTGAAGATGAGGTCCGATTAAAACTACATCAATTAGATGCCAATAAGGGGGCTAAACCTGATGGAATATCGCTTTATTTTATTAAGATGTGCTGTACTTCCCTTTGTGTACCACTTGTACTTATTTTTAACAAGTCTTTAAGTAGTGATATCTTTCCTACAATTTGGAAGCACGCCAATATCATACCTATATTTAAGGACGGGTCTAAGAAAGAGGTTAAAAATTATAGGCCAATATCTATTTTATCTCACTTCGGTAAAATTTTTCAGTCTTTGATTACTAGAGTAACCTAAACTTGCGGACTCGCATAGGCGTCGGTATTACGGGTTAATATAAGAATACGAAAAATTCATAAATAAACTAAACCGGTAGAGAAGCAGGCATGTAGTGTCGACCTTGAATATAAATCATGTTAAACCGCGCTGAGAGAGATTTCGTTTTAGTACTGGTTGAGCTGTTGCAGAGATTAGTCGAACGGTCAAGGTTATGTACTGACGTGTCGCTTTTGAAAATATAGCTGGTGTTTTTTGTGTGTTGTAGTATTATACCAAGTACATAATTAGTGTATCGTTTCATATAGAACTAATATTTACATACCTAAGAAAACAATGCCTCGTAATACATTTGTTACTAATGTACATAAGTATGTGTCACTTTTTTCCCATTTAAAATATGACGGTAGTGCAGTTTTTTGCTTAATATGCAATGTTCGTTTGGCTGCATTGGACAGAACTGATTGCCAGAGGCATGTCAATGGTATTAAGCATATGAGAAATGCAAGAACTGAAATACCTTATACACTATTCCTCATACATTTATTAATTATGTTTACCTCTTGTAATCTTCCGTTGTCGTTGGTGAGAAAAGCAGCTTTTAAAACGTTTTGGCGACAATACGTTCCAAAGTACCCATTACCCTCACAAACACAATTACAGAATCATTTGCCGTGAATGAAAGAGATGCTAGAAAATGTGTGTAAACGTGATTTGTGTTCCAAAAAAAATATGGATTACCGTGGATGAGACGACCGATATAAAGAAAAACAGTATTGTGAATGTAGTAGCTCGCGTTTCATCTAGCGAGAACACAGCATCTCGATATTTGTTAGCTTGCAAACGTGTTCAACAATGTACCGCGGAAAATATTCAAAAAGTGATAATGAACGCTTTGAAAAAATTTAAAATTGCCCAAGATCAAGTTGTGATGATTGTGACAGATAGTGCAGTAACGATGTTAAGTGTTGGGCGATCTTTAAAACATATATTTCCTAACTTAATACATATAACCTGCGTGCTGTATGCTTTGCATTTAGTTGGTGAAGTTGTTCGACAACAGTACGGAAACGTTGATCGGATGATTGGAAGTACTAAAGCAGTGTTTCGTAAATCTCCTAAACGTTTAAAAGAATTTCGTAAATTTTGTCCAGGTATTCCAGAACCTCCTGAACCAATTTTAACGCGATGGGGTACTTGGCTAACAGCAGCTTCTTACTATTTGATCCATTTTCAACAAATTCAATCAGTTATAATGCGATTTAATCGGAATGAATCCAAAGCAATTAGAGAATGTCAAAGAGAATTTCAAATTCCTCAACTTTTAGAAGATTTAAACAACAATATGTTCCAATTATACAGTATTACTAGATGCCATCAGAAAACTACAATGTACTGAATTGTCATTGCAGGAAACATTAGACATAGTGGAGAGTGTAAAAAATAAATTACACACATTAAATGATACACCAGGATTATGTGCTAGTCAAAAGTTGGCAGATGCTTTAAGGAAAAATCCCGATTTTAATATTTTAGAGGCCGTTTATAATAAGTGTAAGAATAGTGAACTTTTAAGTGATTTTGAAAAACAGTTTCTACATGCAAATGTAATTTCCTTAGATGTGGAGAGATCGTTTACTATGTATAAGAATATTTTTTCTTGTCGACGCGCAAGGTTTAAAGAAGTAACTGTGGAAACATATGCAATGATGCAAGTTTACAGTAGTTCACATCCTGATGCCTCTAATTTGTTGAATAATTAGCAAGTAAGTTTATTTATGAATTTTTCGTATTCTTATA
Organism: Dynastes maya; assembly: GCA_029619315.2. Taxonomy (NCBI): domain Eukaryota; kingdom Metazoa; phylum Arthropoda; class Insecta; order Coleoptera; family Scarabaeidae; genus Dynastes; species Dynastes maya. The sequence goes on along the minus strand of JAROYE020000005.1, from coordinate 19,536,821 downwards.
TTAACCCGTAATACCGACGCCTATACGAGTCCGCAAGTTTTGGTTACTCTATTGATTACCGATTCATTATTTTTCCAATGTCAATATTATATTAATACATCGTAGCATGGTTTCTTTCATGGCAGGTCTGTGGTCATTAACTTGGTTGAATTTGTTTCATTTCTGTCCTCGTCGATGGACAATAGAGTACAGGTGGATGCTGTGTATACCAACTTTTCCAAAGCATTTGATAATGTTCATCATAAGTCTTTGATTGTTAAGCTAGGGAACTTCGGTGTACATGGCTCACTATTGAGGTGGATTGAATCGTATATAAGCTTTAGAACTCAGTTTGTAACAATTTATAACTCTACATCCAAAACGTTTAAGGTTACATCCGGGGTTCCTCAGGGTAGCCATTTAGGACCGCTACTTTTTTGTATTTTCGTGAACAGTCTAGACAAGATCTTTCAATTTTGTCATTGTTTGTTATACGTTGATAATGCTAAATTGTATGTGCACACTTCAAGATTACCAAATGTTTCAAGAAGACAATAAATGTGGAGAAATGTCACTTTTAAACGAAATATAACCAGTCTAAATTTTTCGTACATGCTTACTGGTATTACTACAAAAAGTGGAATGTGTTAAGAATTTAGGCATATATTTAGTCAGTAAATTTCTCTTTCGTCATCATATTGACTTCATTATTCTAAAAACATTTAGATTGCTGGGTTTTATATTTCGCGTCTCTCCTGAATTTAAGAAAGTTAACACTATTATTACTTTGTATACGACTTTTGTAGTAGTCTTGAATTTGGCTCAGTTGTTTGGAACCCCTGTTATTACATATATATAGACCGAATTGAAAGGATTCAACATAGATTCATAAAACATTTAAATTTTAAATTTTTTCCTTGTAGAAACTCTGTGTCGTACGAGCGGTGCCTGAATGAGTACCGGATAATGTCTCTTGCTAATAGAAGGTTATTTTTAGATTTTGCTTTTCTTTATAAACTACTAAATAATAAGATTGATAGCTTTTATTGTATGCGAACTATATATTTTATTTTCACAAATGTGTTACTATTGCCTACATTGGAACATCGCTGGGCTAAGTATATTGAGCCACAAGGAGATTATATCGAGAAATAAATTTACTAAACGCAAAACAGTTGCGTTGTCTTCCTTAACGCATGTATTTATCATACGTTCCTCGTATATCTACAAATATACAATTTTAATTCCATCGTTGTTGGGGAATAAATGGACTTTGCCAAACTATTGATTCACTCTGTATTCATATAATTCTCCAAGAATCTATGTAGTTTTTACAAAGTCAATGTATTTTTTTGTTGTAGATACAAATATGCGGTTTACTGGTCTAAAGCAACGTTTTCTTGCTTCTCTATTTTTAGAATTTACCATAAGCGGTTTGTAATGTTCTAAAGTATCTGAACACGTCAACATACAAATTATATTATGGGGGAAAGGTAATGAAGTGTAATTTATTCACACGCGCACATACAACACCTATACGAACACTTTTCGATTTCTTTGACATGTATTAATTGTTTCGTGCGTGTGTAGTTTATCCTAAATTGCACGCTAAGCGTACATATCGATATTAATATCCACTTTACTGCCAATTGTACATGTAACTTTGAATGGAATCACTTATGATATTCTTTAGTTACAACAGCTGAGATACAACAACCACCAGTGTCAATGGTGTCTGCGTGCACATAGTACACAAGGCACATAAATTAACCAACGCCCATTATAAATTAAATTCACGTGCACAAAAAAAGCTACAGTGCATGCAATTTCGTCTAGCACCTTGTTAAATTAGAGGTCTAACCTCTTCGGTGGTGTCTTTATGGTGTGTGTGTTCTCGTATATTTTCCTAGTCGTTCGTGTAGCGTATACTAGCAGGCGTTTCTCGTTGTGCAATTTGCATGGAAGGCCCTGTGAAGTGGAGGAATTGAGGCAATTACGTTTCAATACGTTACCTGCAACACGCTCGTTTATTTTAGTTATTAGTTGTAATTTGTTTGCAATTTTTGTTGCTTTTGCGAGGCATGTTTTGCTACTACGTTTACAGACTACGGACGTATATGCAAATTTTAAGTAGTACAGTTTTGTTCTCATATCTATATCATGTGAGGCGCAAGTAGTAATCAACATTACTTTATTTGACGTTTTACACTAAACTAGTTGTACACTTATCCAAAAATTAATTAATGTGAAGGACTTGCAATTAATCTTTGTCTTATAGCTAACCAACATAAACTGCAACATATTGAAATCTATGTACTGAAATGTTTTAAATGTGGGAAATTACAAAAAAAAACAAATTTTCCAAATTAGTTAATTAGTAAATGGGTACTCTAAAACTGTGGCACTGGAACACTGAAACAGTTCACTAAAACCCTTACCACAACACGCACGTTTCGATAAACGTGCGTCCAGTACGAATTAAGTGTTGTGGTAAGGGCTTTAGTGAACTGTTTAGTTAATTAGTTATAGGACGCTTTAACGTCAGCAGACTGTGACGTATTTTACAGTAGGTCGTCGATCAGTCATATTTGTAGATTGGACATTCACACGTTCAGATCGTTTCTGGCGTTTTGAATTGGTTTGTCCAAATTATATTGGTTTTATTTAAAAAAGTACTGTGTAGTGATATTTCCGTACTTTGTTGGTGATACCTGTAATGTTTTTCTAGCGTTGGATAAGCGATAAAACCCTTTCTGAAACGATAAAAACGGGATAACCTAAAAACTGTGACGTCGGCTAATTAAAAAAATCCTAGGCTTAAAAAATGCTATTCCAACTCAATTCCCTAACTGTCCGTTGTATTTGACAAAAAACGTGAAGATTCTATTGTTCAAATAGTTTTATATTCTTACGTTATATTTAACAAAATTATTTTTGAATACGAAGAGATATTTTTAAATGTGTGAAATAAACGTTCTGTTTTAATGCAATATATTTTAAATTATATCACCGCACGTGTAGCCATTTGGAGACTGATATATGTAAATGTCATATTCACAGCAGTGAACGTATTGCAACAATTATAATAACTTGTTCTACAAATACCCTACTTAAAAATGATTGTGGGAAAAGTAATGATAGATTAGGTAAAACACCACGTAATAGGAAAGATAGATTAAAATGTCTGTAAATTTTCTCGTGATAAAATTTCGAATAACCTTAGTTTCGTTCAATACATGTACAATTACAAATAATAATAATTAGTCGATTAAATATCAACCACAAATACATCTTTCCGAAAACGGTGCTCGGTTACGTGTTTGGTTTTTGCTTTGAAATTTCGTTTTTCCAAAATAAAATCGAATGGGATGCGAAGAAGGGCTCGGTTGACGACTGGCATCCTCTTTAAACCGGAAGCCCTTTAAAATTTAAAAAAGAAATGCAAAAACGATTCCTTTACCGTTTAGGCTAATATCATGCATGGCGATACATCACCAATGTTATATCGTAGGTAACGCCTGAACTCACTCCCTCGGCAATTTAAGTAAAACTGAATATCAATTAATGAAATTTAACGAGTATTGAAACTGAAAAATGAAAACTAACCTGGAATTATGACGATTTGATATAAACACTATGTTTATATGATTTCTACAGGAAACCTGCCTATTCTTCAACCACGAAGTTTGACTTCTATCTCGTATTTATGGAATGATTTAAACGTTAAACACTTAGAAACGGGGTACATAGCCAAACACATAATAATCAGTAAACCAATCTAAAATGCTCTTGTCAATGAATTTGCTAAACGTATTTGCAAAACTTTTGTTACGTCGAAGGTTTATTTGTGTGTCTTTCTCAGATGAGTAAATCGAAATGTTACTGTCGTCTTTCTAATAATATGGGTTATGAACGGGTGGGGTGGAACGAAGGTTTTGGGATTTTTCCAAAAACAGAATTTTACGCTTTAGAAAAGCTTTAACTAATTATTTTTTTACACTCGCGAGGTTGAAACTTCTTAAACATAATCTAAATAACACTCACTGGTCCAAATTGTTTAATTTGATACAATTTTGCTCGAAAGCCTTGCGTAAGATTCAGCTTCAATTTCTCAGAGTTTAATTCGGATCTTGTTCCTTAGCTGATCCCTAGTTGTTTGAGAAAACATATCTTTTTGCAAAGCGTTCTCTATAAAACTAATAATAAAAAGGTTTCCCAAATGTATAGAAGTTAAGCAGACGCACTGTATGTATATATATATCTTCGAATTTGACATTTTGTGCATCTACGTCGTCATATTTTTTTATGGAAACCATAGGATATACAGGACGCTGGGGAAATGTTCACATGACACGACTGCATGAGTAGCCAAACGTACATAGAAGTTCTTAATGCGACAATGAGGTCATTGCCTGCAAAGCTATTTTCAGATGAGTTTTTAGAAAAAAATAACGCTCCCTGCCACACAGCCCGAAAACTAAGGAGTGGATGCTCGAAAATGAATTCCATCTTCTGGATTGACCTGCCCAATCTCCAGGTTTAAATTCAATTGAATATGTGTGGCACTCGTGAAAACTTAATGAAAAGGTCACAAACTGCCGCCGTACACACATTTACGATATTAATTCATATGTAGAATTTTATGATATATCACTGCAAATACATATATTTTGATAAAGTTTTAAGTTATGCAAAGTTTAAGGTGCTCCATTTTATTGGTCAAGGCTGTGAGTTACGTATATGACATTCAGTAATTAGAATCTATTAGACATGATATCGTTAAATAGACGAGAGAAATTTTCCTAGTCGTTTTAACTGTTTTTTAACCACACTTTGCGTTAGTCGGTATTATCAAGTAGATGAAGTTCATGTCTTTTGATTAAATCTCTTTACGATAATTGGGATGAAATTTCTTGGAATGATCGACAACCCCAGACAATACGAGTATCCGTTTTATTCACATTTTGTATTGAAATTGTATCTGTCAGTTTACTAACTCTCTTGCTGCTTTTTTCTCTCCCTTCTTAAATGCAAAATAATTAATCCATCATGCTGTATTTGACACCGTCCCTTTGTACCACTTGACTTCTTAATTATCGCCCGTGATTGATAGATTCGTAATCAAGGAATTAATTGGACGCTATTTTTAATACCAGCCTCAACTACATATTTATTCCGGAACGAACGATCGTTGCCAGGAGCCGCACATTTTGTTGCGGGATTGATAGCGTCGTGTAGTTAGCGCAATGTTCCTTGCGAAGCTCTAATAAGAATAAATTCATTATCAGTTAATTGAGATCCCGATCGTGTTGAAGTCGTTACAAGGGTCACGGAATGCTTTCGCAAATTGATGCAAGCCCGTAATGGCTACCGTTTGCATGAAATTATCGATAAAGTGATAATAAATTCCATAAAATAAACAGTTCTGATTGAAAATTCTAGAAAAATACATGAATTACTTCAAGCTTCCTCTGATAAGCAGAAGTTGGATTGCATTCTTTTACAAGGTAAAATATGAATAGTATATTAAGCATTAAGAACGGTAAAACATTTTACCGATCGAAGAAAATAAGACTTTAGAGACATTGGAAAATAAGAGTTTGGAGACTGAGCGAAGCAAAAGAGAAGAATTATATGACATGACAATTAACGATATTGAAATCACCAATTTTTTATTGAGGTTAAAATTCCATATTCAAAAATATATACAAAGCGCATTTGTTTTTGAGTTTTCATAATGGTAAGTGTAATAAACAAATGATAGTGAAAGAGAGCATTGTAAATTGGCCCTCGAAAATTGCTGAATATACAAAACTACATAATCCAAATGGCACTGGCAGACCGTACTTTGGTCATACTTCTGCCAAACAAATATGAACTGTAATGTTGAAAATACTACTTGCAAAATCGGCGTCATTAGCGCCATGAGGAGAGACGTCGCGCTCCGCAACAACTGTAGGAGTGAAGTCTTTCTGGCCCTTTTTTGATTCGGGCCTAAGTTCAGACTTTTGACGTAGACCTTCTTTTCTTGAAAGGGTACCGCGGGCTATTAACGCCTTCCTCCTGTGGAACGCCAACCATGAATTAAGACTGAATCTTGGCGGGAGTCATATCTTTGCTCTGTGATATATTTTCAAAGTAATTTAGTGTTGTAGTATTCTAAATTTATTTCAAGTCCAAGGTTAATTCAAGTTCGGTCATTTGAAGGAATTCGGAGCCCTACAAGAATGAGCAAAATAAATTCAATTGGATCTCTGTCATAGTCTCGAAAATTAAATATTATTCTGTAAGAAATCATCAAGTCCCATAGCAAAAGTCAATATTCTACAGTGGCCGGTAATGTCAAAAGTCATACAGTCAAATTGACTCGCATGGCAGGTTATTTTTAGAAAGAGAAAATTTAATTGAAATTTAATTGAAATATTTGTATAGCCTAATTGGACGTGTTTGACACAAGCTATCGGGAACAAACGAATGAAGAGACGCTATAAAGTTTTTCTATTTAGTTTAGATCGGCGTTGAGTAAACATGTGTTTGGCTAAGAGCGTTAATTGGCGTTTTGATTACTCAAGTGAACGCGGGCTCTTGAGTGCGTGACGCGTTACCATCATTATTTTCATTATTCGTTGTTAAATTTTATTTCAACTGCCGAAAGGGTGTTTTGGGGACACTTCCGGATCCACCGACCGCGGAAAATACAATTGGTCAATTTAGAAAATCAATTTCTCTGATTATAATATTATAGTAGCTTTTTTTAAAAAATATACAGACTCGTATCTCAAGTACATTGCCCTTAATAACTTGAGAAATTTGCACAACAAACAGTCATATTTTTACAACGCATTTATTGAAGGAGATTTCGTCCTATGAAGGAGCCTGTAAATAAAACACTTTTCTCAGGACAACGCAGTGTTATTAATGTATTATTTACTTTGAGGTTGAAAAAGTGGATTTTGGTAGCTAAGCCCAATATTGAATAGAATCTGAGAATCATCATTCTTGTGAATTCATAGGTACCGTCTTATGTAATCAATGTGGTCTTCGGCATACTTGACTCATCCAGAGGAACCTCTAAATAACCATGTACTAAGGCTAAAGTACTAAGCATTTTGGATTGGGAAATGTTTTCTAGAAGGTCGAAGGATTTGGTATAGGAAAGGAACGTTTCTTGGTTTGGGCATTCAGTCTCCGATAATCGCAGCCTAGACGGGCTTGCCTATCCTTCTTTGGCACTAAAATAACAGAGCTGGCATACTCCGAGGTGGATTCACGAACGACTTTATGTTTCTTCCGCTCATCGACGATTTTGGATATTGTTTCACGATCCTTGGTGTTCATTTTGTACGGCTTTATTCGGATAGGGTCGCCTTCGTCTTCTATCTTCATTTTGATCACTTCTGTACATCCCAATTCCACCATAGCCAATGCAACTATGTCTTGGTATTCGTTAAGTAGTGCTACAATTTTTTTAGCTTCTTCTTCTGTGATTTCTTCTCCAAATTGTACCATATCCTTTTCTATAGCTTGAACATCCGCAACCATTTGAATATTTTCTACCTCAGTCACTGGACCTATTTTCTCTCCTTCTTTCACTAACAATGGTTGATCGGTATTGTTTATAATGGGCATCTCGATTGTGATTTTCCCATCTAGTTCGCTAATCACGTTATTAATGCTAAAACTATTTACTTATGTATCTTCCAACGAGCGTGTCACCAATTTATTTGAATTTATCTCAATTTCTTTAAAGGGATCTTCATTTACATACCCAAAGGCAAATATATTTCCTTTTCTAAGGTATGCCGAGTTTAGCAAATCTGTGAATGAATCCTCCCAAGCAATACATCAGTTGCTTGTACTTCATCGGGAACAATAGTCATCGATATTGTAGCTTCTACATTATCCACTTCAATGTTTACAATTGTCTCATTTGTGTAGCGACTAGTTTTCCCTTCAAATCCAGTCAAATTTACATTTTATGTTTTTTGCATTGGTAAGTTGTTTGGTTTCACTATCTTTTCCTCAATTGTATTCACACTTGCTCCGTTATCCACTAATCCTATTACTTTGATTGTACTATTGACAATAATCATCTTCATATATTTGTTCACACAGTTAGTTCTTCTGCCATGGACATAACCTTCTTCGTTGGACATTCTTTAGCCAAATGTGTATCTTGTCTACATATATAGCACTTTCTCAATTTTGGTTTGTCACAATTTCTCGTTAAATGTTCGACCAAACTATAGTTGTAACATTTAAATTCAGTTCTTACCTTATTAGTTTTTCATCGACATTCTTGCTTTTTTTCTCATGTATTTGTCTATTTTCTAAATTCTGTCGGTATGTTACTTTTCTTGATTCATGCTTTACTTGTCGTGCTTCATCTAATCAATTATATTTTTTTAGATCGTGTAGAATTTCATTTAAACTTTCATGCTTTCGCCCATTCATCGAATGACACACTTCACGCTTGTGTAACCCTACCAAAATTTGCTCTTTGGTTTCATCTAGGCCTAAATTCAGATCACTACACAGCTTTACCTTTTCAAAAAAATCACTGCTAATGTGTTCGAATTTCTGCTGCAATCGATCTACTACCTTTTTCCTTTATGGTACAAGTTGCTACAAATTCTCTTTTAAAATCTTCCCAAGTTTTTAATTTTGTGCTCCTTTCAGCAAATGTATCCGGGCTGTCTCCAGTTTGTATGTATCAAGTAGGTTATGTAGTAGTGAGCACTATTCAAGTTTTCCATCCATCTTTTTGCTTTACTACAGTCCCCATCAAAACAAGGTATATTTCTAACAGCTAGGTGTTGGACTTCATTCAGATAAATTATCTATGATTCTTTTCATCATCGCGTCTCGTCTGTTTTCCACTACTAGCAATTCTATTAATCAATCAATAATAGTATTATCATTTGCTTTCGCCCCATCTTGGCATTCTTGGAGTTTGTCGAATTCGTTCATGTTGCAATTTTCGTATTGTCTTTGTATCTCACGTTTTCCCTTTCACCGATTTCACAACAATAATAATCCCGCTTCTGAATTATTAAAAACAACCAACACAACACAGTTAGTTTTAAGATATATATTACTTCGTCAGTTACAGTAACACTAACAGGATATCGCTAAAATATTTTCTTATTAGGTACTACAAATTTATGATAATCATAAAGTAGATAATCGTATCAAATAAGTAATTTAAACATTAGAAAGCAGAAGAGATTATTTTGAAGTTATTCTTTACAACTCTACATAAATTACATTTCAAATTTACGGTAATGATAATGATTCTATCGCTATGTATGGTAGTAAACAACAATAGTGATCAAAGTTTATGAGCGATAGTGTAGCTTGATACTGCACACTCGTTTTTCTGAAAAGATTTAAACGTGTTTTCTAGAGGGAACTAGGAAAACGAGCAAGACGATGTAATATGCAATAATATTCTATTACATCTCATTAGTATGTATTTATATATGCACACACTGAAGTTCCATACATAACCATACGTAGTTACAGGTATTAAGAAGAGAGAAAACTTTCCGTTCTTAGCGCTGAGATTCTAATGTTTTCGTGTCTGGTTTAAGTATGCATTAGCGTTCATGATAAGTATTGCATGGTTGGGAGCGTCGGAATAATTTGAACATTTCTTTCCTTTAAAATATTTATTACGATTTTCAAAATGGTTAAAGTAATTCCGAGCTTCCTGCGTTATTCGCATTTATCTTAATGCATAAAGTTGTAGGTGAATGTATTTAACATATACGTACATATATACCTTGGACGATATTAAAATGCCTACGTACATACGTATGTATATGTGCGTGCATATTTCTACCATACAAAGCTGATTTATAATGGTAATTAATTATAATAAAGATCTCAAAATACCGGGTAAAACTAGTTCGGATTAAAATTAATGAAAATATTTTTCTGTGCAATTTTGATATTTGATGCTGTATAGGTTCAGATATATCATTATGAAAACTATTTTGTTAGTATACAGAGTACGTTTATAAGAATGTTAAATGAATTTCAAATTGCTAACAAAAGTCGAAATATAATATCTTCATGAGAACTTTCATATATTTTATTGTAAGCATTCTTCAGTTATTTCGAAAATAAATTTTTCTCTACTAATTTAATTATGTTAATGTACTGGAACTACAAAAGCAACAATTTGGGGACTTAAAAGAAAACAAACTTCCAAAACATTTTAAAATTAGCATGTGGAGCATTTTATTATACGTCATACTAATTTGTAAAACTACCTATATGTTATACATGTTATATATTGTTAAAAGGAAAAGGACTAACATCTAAGTGCATGAAAACCACTGCATTTCCAATATTGAAGGTCACTGAATCAGTAGTTTGCATAAACACATTCAATGTTACCACGTCAGCACTAATTGTAAAAAGCAGAATTTCATTTTAGATTAATGTAAAAGGAGATTTTAAAGACAAAATGCCAAAATTCCTTCGAGCCGTTGTATTTTGGGAACCCAATACATTTATAATAAGGACAAATTTTAAGTCGTGTTTTTAAAAAAGTTCTTCGTCGAACCCGAAACGAAATTTGGAATTGGTTTTGAGTTATTTCAATTTTGTTAAAAACATTGATGTCATACGCTTCTATGCATTTTTGATATTCGATACTATATACATAGGTTTCGATATATCATTATGGAAACTATTTTTCATACAGGGTGCGCTCATAAGACATAATATTAAATGAATTTCAAAAAGCTAACAAAAATCGAAAATTCTAAAGGGTATTTCATATTTTAAAATATGATAACTTCCTGTAAAATTACGCATACTGTGTTTAGTACACGTAGAGAAACGTCGTTGTCTGCTGCAATTGATCGAGGTACACGATGAGGATTCTCTCTCAACCTTTACAAAATATCAAGTTTCACATCTTCATTTATTTTCTTAGAACGCCCTGCATTTAAAAGATACGTGACATCTTCAGTTTCTTTACATTTTCTCTCGATCTTATTGACTGTGGATTGGCTGATATTTTTATCTGGATGCTTCGCATTAAACAAATTGCATACTTCTTGATGAGTTCTGGCTTTATTACCATATCCAACAAGAATGAAAATTTCTATGCGCCGAGTTTCACACAAATGATTCATATTAGTTAACTTTTAACAATTTTTTTATTGAGAATAACGAATATTTGGCTTATGGCAGTGTATAAAAATGGTTATTCCATATTTTTGATTGTTATCTGCTTGTTAGTTTGTGAATAAGTGGACACCGTGGAATCATAAATTCCCTAAACGACAAAGTCCCCGCCTAAAATAGGACGAAAATATTGATAAGGACTAAGGACAATCATTAAAGATATCTCTGTATGTTCTAAAAGCTATCAGAAAATATTAGACATATTCATGTAATATTCTCAGCAACCATTTTAGTTTTTTATTTATTTTTATAATGGGAACACAAAGTCTATCTTTATATGGTGAAATTATTCCGATCTGTAATAAGAAGATATATTTCTATATACTATCATAAAATGTTTAGGTATTACTTGTGTATGCATTATTCAAATATAACGCACATTGTTTTTAATTTATTAAAGAAACGTTGTCAGCAGTGCAAAAAAATTATGTTGGTGACAGTTGATTAGCGCATACAAGAGCTTTGTTCGCTCGGCCTACGCTAACTACTCCGAGTAACCAGTGCAAAAATATACGTTCATTGGGCAAGCGTGCAGCTGTACACAACCGTATACCTACTTGCGTCGACCACTCCAGTGACGTCATTTGATAGGCGCGAATATTTAATATTCATGTAAAATAGCAAGTTTTGGCGTCTTACCGCAATTTGAAGATAAGAATTACTGTATTTAAAAAATGTACGTTTTGGACAACAACGGCCTTTCGATATTTCCTTAAATTGAATTTTACGCTAACACGCACTTTCCCTTCCTTTAATGTAAAAAGCTGTTTGCATTATAATAAAAAAATAACTCAATACCTACATGTGTTGTATACTAAATTAGAAATATGCACGTTCAATAGATGTCGCTAAATGTACTCGGTCGGTAAGTAAGTAAGTCTTCTATGGTAAACAAGAATGAGGGAGAAATTCATTGGGATACTGATGAAAGTACAAATATACACGTTCAATGTAGTGATGATGAGAAGAAGATGGTTTTCTGTTTGTCAAGAGATAATGATCAGTAATACCTACAGTACCTGTGATTTTTTCTTATAGTGGAATGAAGTAACAAATATACCTAGCAACTGTCACTACATGTTATGCTCTTTCTGTTATGTTATATTAACTTCATATTTTTCCATTCATAATAATGATGCTACCGCTGTAGAAATGTGATTGCCGTTCTTAAGCGTTTCATTGTGTGTTCGGGTGTCAGGCTTTTGGACACCCACCTAGCACACACTTTCTTGAACAGCAGATGCTTACTGACAATTTCATGCAACGAAGATCGCGATATCTGCGGAAAATGCCCGCTGAGAGCCGTAATCGTGAAGCGACGGTTCGCCATAATGCGCTGTCGCACCAGCTGCACAAGGTCCTCACTGATGAGGGACGGTCGCCCACGGCCCTCTTCACTATGGACACTTTGACGACCTTTGGAAAATTGCCTACATCAGCGATGCACCATCTGCTTGCTCAGGACTTGCAGCTCGTAGACCTGACAGAGCTGACGACGAATTTCGATCAGCGCTATGTTTTGTGCATTAAAAAACCATATCGCAGACCGAACCTCGCAGTCGGCGGGAGAAAGAATAGGAGCCGCCATTTTCAGTCATTGCTACAACACTACTGAGACCAGCGAGTTTGTCCGACCGGCTCAGATGTTTTGTACAATCTAAACTTTTTAGTTCCGCGATCGTCAGCTCGTCATATCTCAGCATTCCAAAATTCCAATCGCTAGAACAAACTTAGCGCTTAGGTCTGCCGTTGGCTTCATGTGTAGGTGTTACAATTACGTTTGTATAGATTGTGATATTTTTAATTGTAGTGTAAGGGATGCTTATTTATCAAAGAAATAGATGTAATTAGATTGGGTGTAGAATTTAGAATTTAACATTTGTGATCGTACATTGTTTGTTATATTTTTTCTTTGTCTTTAATTTGTTCTATGCTGTTAATCCTATAATAATAAGTTTATTATTATTATAGGATTGCTACATCATAGATTTGTCACGCATCCGCAATATTTCCGGTTAAATTTTTTTAAATAGGAAAACTTAATTTCTGGATGCCCCTGCAACCTTTGTGTGTATTTTTTTGGTAAGAAATGCTACAAACTACGCCTGGAGCCTGTCTCACTACAAATCGGTGTTTGTTTTAATTATAACGAACACAGGTTGTAAATTAATTTTGCTTATTAATATATGTAATAGCATCATTATTAAATAAAACAGCATATAATACCACTCTATTATTTTTGGGTAGACCTAGTCTGAAAGTCCTTCTGATGGTTCGCCATTCCACTGTATATTCTCTCATTATATATATTTTTAATTCTGAATGGTTTAGCGTATTATACAAATTCTTCTGATCTTACTAGTGTCAGATTATTATAAATTAATTTGTTCTATATTCTGATTCGATCTGGGCGCTGCTTTATTATTTCCTTTTCAGTTAATAAATCTTCTGTCACGTCTACAATTAATCATTTTAACTTGCAACAACCAAACCTTCATGTAAGTTAAACGCTGGAGATAGGATGGTTTTAACTGGCAGATCTTTACTTTGGCATGCCTAGGTTAACACACATCTCACGCGTCTTACTTTCAATACGCGAGGTTTCCGATAATATGCAAATTTCATTACACTGTTTTTAATATTAACTGAGTGGCAAGCAGTCGCTTTGGCTCCACTATCTACAGCACCAACTTACGGTGCGCGATAAGAAAAAGCGGTGGCGTTCGCTCCTAGCGGAGAACATATTAAATTAATTTTCACCATGTTTGAAATTGTGCCTTCGAGGATATTGGTTTTCTATATAGATTTCGCGATTGTAATCGATTTACTGCATATTAAAGCGTGTTAATATTAATAAGCTGTGTGTATGTATTTCCTTTTTCGGGCCAAAGATTTACTAGCTTAATGTCTACCGTGCGAGCGGCGTAGCAATGACGCAGAAGAATGGACTTTCTATGAAAATTTCAGCATAATGTAAACGAACGAAAAGTAAGCATATTTTCATGATTATAAATTACAGCAATTTTAAAATATTTAAAGGCAGCTTCTATGTTGGTTTTGTAACTTTTCGTTGGAAGTGATATATATTCAAAAAATGCTCAACAATAAAGGTACGAATTTTAATTTAATTAATGCAATAAAACTTTTCCACAATACTTTTCAATTCGGTAAAGATGTCACGTGGTTTCTTGCTTACAGTAAGGAAAAGAATTTGTAACCTCAGATTGCTTTTGGTGATGTGGGTCTTTCATGCTTATTAGAAATGAAAGATGTTTAACAAGTTTAATTACGTTTATTCTAATAAACTAAACGAAAGCAGTTATTCTTAGGTAAAGAAAATAATCAAATAAAACAAAATAATCAATTAATTAGCGGGGCAAAACAAGTGTCACGGATTAATAGTCAATTGTAGTGACGGTTTATCAATTGTACTATGGAATTAATTAATTAATCGATCAATTGGTGAACGGTTAATGGCATTTGTGCGGTAATGACGACGATGCCAAAGCACGTAATTAATCTATCAGTTAAGTAGCGGGGTAGCGTTACGGGCTGATAGCCAACTGCAATGACGGCATGTCACGGGAATCGCGAAGCGTAGCGGATTGTGAAATTAACTGATGGATCAACGAACGGTAAATGGCATATTAACAGCAATGCCAGCGACGCCACTGCAAATAACTGATCCCTGAATCACTTAGCGGGGTATGACAAATGTCACGGATCGATAGTCAACAGCAATGACGGCGTATCAATCGAACAAGAGTCGGGAAATGTGTGTGAACGGTACTGACGACTACATGCAGTGAAGAGAATAGCCAACTACAATGACGGCGTACTCGAAGGGAAGACGATCAACGGTAATGCCGACGCGTCTTATCGGAAAAGCGGCCAATGGTACTGATGGCGCGCTTGCGGGAAGGCGGAAGACCAAATGACCAACAGCAATGCCGGTACGCTCTCCCCACATCCCTGCCGGTGGCGACTCGAGCATGGTCTTAATATGAGTTGGATGGGAGAAGCGCACAACAGTCTTAGTTGCACAGAGACTTGTTTTAAGTTATTACCGCTAAGGAATTTGAATTTGTATGTTCGTGAATTTAAAATTAACTTGCAAACGCAGATATAAGTTAAACGTAACTAATGAATTCGTTACAAAGAGTATCAAGGTATTATGTCTTTTTATAGCTTCTGCTTGCCAAGGAAATCAAAGGAGCGCATCTTTAACTTCTAGATACAATAATAGTAATAACAATATTTATTGGCTCTTCCAATGGGCAATGGAAGACGTATAAAACACAAATCAAGCTCCTACATATGCATTGTATCAACCTGAATAGGATTTGTATTAATTGGTGGAAAGCTAGTCGAGAATCCTAGTATTACGATGTTGAAATTATTGTTTGTGTTGAGGACTATTTAAAGGAAGCATAAGTTTAATAGCAATGCATTACATAGATAACATGCGCAGTAACTAAAGACGTACAGTAGTTGAAAGGAGGACAGTACAGAATTTATTCTCTCTAACACAGTACATTGGCTTTGTGGTTGCGTTTGTTAACAAGTTGTCTTAAGTTAAAGAAGCTGTCCGATGATTTCAAAAAATTGAGAAAAACAAGCTTTATGCTGTTATTAAATATGTATCTGCAGAAGAAAGGTTTAACACCACAACAAATTGATAAAGGTACAGTTAGTGTGCTTGGCAATGCTTCATATCAGGTAGTGAAAAATTGGTCTCGGGAGTTTCGATGTGGTAGAACAACTTGCAAATATGCAAAAGGTGCTAGTCGACTGCAAATTGTGCGCACTCAAGAAAATATAAACTTTTGAATAGCGTATTCGAAACAAAGTTTTCATGCTGGAAGATTGATATCTTCTCTAGACATACCCTACGCGACAATCACTACAACATCATCGATCACTAACATTACATTTGTTGGTATTTTAACATATTTTGTTGATCGACGGATCAGTTGAGGATGGGAAGAGATTTGCTTAGGCCTGGCTTTCTTTTCGTAATTAAGTATTCGGATCACCCAAAGTGCATATGCTTTTCTGTATCTTAATTGTGATGTACTTTTTCTTGTGAGATACTCATGCTCTTGGCCATGTGAATCACTTAAACCGTTGGTTCGCATGACAAGGCAAGGTCCAAATTACTTTTCAGGATCTATCCTGTTTTTACAAAAAATTTTAGCCATGAAGGGCAATAGTTTCTCATACGGCCTCGCACATATTTATTCAAGGGGTAGAAGGATATTTACATTCATAATTGTTTAAAGGTACGCAGCTGGTGTATCTTGCTTTACCGAATGTATTAAGCTAGTCTTACTCAAGAAATGTATCCCACGTAACAAGAGCAAATAGGTCAAATTAACAAATACGAATACAATAGTAATAATGACTTAGCTACAAGTTCGAAAGAAGAAAGGAATTTCTCTATCTAAAATCAAATTCTCGAACTATTTCTGTCAGCCAATATGTTATCCCAGGTTTGTGTTTGCGTTTTCAATTTAACCAAATTACGGAGGAAAAAATCCATTACTCGCTTCATTAATCCACCTTATTTATTTCAAATTATTCTGCATAGCCGATGTCATAAAGGTGCTCCTGTTTTGAATTTCAAATCGCGCTGATTTGTATTCGATATTCAAATATGGATTTTGACTCGCCGTCGTCGTATGCTCAACAACCGAGCTATATAGGCTACTACATCGCTCGCAGTCGGTCTGCGGCGACCGCCTTAAAATCTGTAAAATACGCATTTTTGTCGATCGCCCGCCGACAAATAGTTAAAACCGGGCGGCGCAATATTTTATTACTCACTGCGGTGGTTTGCATTGCTGCATTTGTGCAATGAATGGTGATTACGGATACGGGAACGTCATATAAAAGCTTTCGAGGAAATGTAGGAGCGTTTATGATTGGCGCATGTCGTTAACGTTTAGCTCGAGTTTGTTGCTTTTTTTTCTCGTTGTTCATGTTGACTTCTGGCGGCATATACATATATGCATACATACCGGAGAAATGCGCAATTTCCGCCACTTAAACGTAATACAAAATTTAGCAAATCTCGTTTTCAAGCAACAATTCTTATACATGTTTTGAGTTTGTGCAGTAGCTAGTTGTAAAATTTGGTGGGGTGGGTAAACTGCAGCTGGTATCCCCGTGAGTGTAGACCTAGAAAATTTACTGGGGCGGGTAAACTGCTGTTGGTATCCCTATGAGTATAGACCTAGAAAATTTGCTGGAGTCGGTAAACTGTAGCTGGTATCCCTATGTGTGTACTCGATAACTGTTCCTTCCTAGGTTTGGGTTTTTCAGTTAGTCGATTGATAATAATATCTGCGGGTAAAACCTTTATGAAATTTCGAACGAACTAATACTATAGTTTAGATTATGCAGGATTCTTACTTATTTATAAATACTTAATTCCTTGGTGGTTGATTGCAGATAATACAGAGAGTATGGCTCTCTCGTTTTTCTACTACGGCAGTATGGAAAAACAAAGCACAGCTCGAAAAGACTTGATTCTAATGGCTTTGTTCTTATAGAATTCGTGCACACACTCTATAATTGTATCATCCATTATTATATACATGCTGCTTTTATCATCCAAGAATGTAAAGGATGCAAAAAATAAAAGATATATAAAACTCCACATTTCGTATCTTTTTTTTAGAATTAAGCCGTAATTTCTAAGCTTTATTATACTTATTTGCCTCTGGTATCTAACTTCCATGTTGGAAATGGTCACTGTGAAAGCGTTTCTCGTGCACATCACTAATGGCACCGATTTTAATTCCATATTTCTTAATTAGTCCACAATCTTCAGATGCTCGATACTTGTTGTTAGAAAAATGAACATCATGGAAAAGCAGGCAACCGATGAAAATATTCTGAGCATGCATTTAAATATGTGCACTTTGGTTGTATTTATTAGAGATGCCAGAATTTGGGTTCCGATCCTGTCTGTACAGGGTGATTTATTAGCTCCATGTCAAACTTTGGGATATGAAAGTTGGTGTAATTTTAAGTGAAAAATGTTATTATGAACATTGTCCAATTCGCCTTCGTTAAGGAGTTGCAAGGTTCTAAGTAGAAGATTAAAATTTAAAAAGTTGTGGTTAATGATCAAAGTATTCACCTCCGGCTTGTATGCAAGTCTCTCATCGATGAACTAAACTTTGCGTCACCCAATGTATAAGATCTGGAGTATTTCTTATTTGATTATTAATAATTTTGTTAACTAATTGATGGCAGGTGGTAACTTCAGTTTAGTAAACAAGTTACTCCATTGTTTCCCAGAAAAGAAAGGCAAATAGATTTAAATTCACAGAGCGTAGAGGCCAGTGTACTAGAACTCAGCGACGGATCCATTTATTTGCGAAAATGTATTTTACCAGTCATTAAGCTGCCTTTCATAATGCAGGGGTGCACCGTCGTGCTGAAACCACATACCTTGGATAATGTTAAATGGTATGTCATGAACTAACTTAAAAAGCGCTTCCAAGAAGTGTTTCTACATCAGCGCACTTACACATTTATTACTTGCACTGGGAATGAATTATTGTAGAAGGTACCACCTGAAACACTTACACTAAGGCATTGCTACAATCAACGCGGTGTTATAGCAAGTGGATTTTGAAGTGCCCACAAATCCTCACGCGTTTCTGAAATATTTAGAATCAACTTTTGATATTAATAGAAGTAACGATTGTGATGTCGAAATTTTTTGACAGTAATTTAATCAACGATTATGACTTAACCCTTTCACGTGCAAATAAGTTGTGGATGATTTTTCGCCTTTTTTAGTTTCATAATAGTTTTATTACAATATTAAGAATGCCTTTTTGTGTTTCCAAAATTTAATTATTATTTTTGTAATAAATAATTTGGGTGGGAATCATATTTCCCACCGCCCAACTGGTATGAGATAATAGGATTTATAAATAAAGTAATATTTCAAAAATAAGTTTTATTATGCAAATACTAACTATTTCCACTTTAAAAAGTCAAACAAAATTTATAAAGTTATTGTGATTTTTGGTGAAGTTTTTTGAAACAAACAGGCACACAAATTGGAACTTTACATTGAGAGCATGTATATGGAGTGCGCTTTTCGTTCGCTTTGGTACTACGGACTCTACACCTTCTCTAAGAGCCTTTTTCGGGAAAATGTGTTCCGACACCTGATAATCTAACTTCATCAGGAATATTTCTTTTATGCGCTAAGAAATTCACAGGTTTACCTCTTCTTTTTCGACCGCTGTATCCATCTATAAGTTGACGAGCTAAAGCGAGGCGGTAAGACAGTTGATCAACGTTACTGCATCGAGACGTATGATACAGAATAAAACTGTTACCAATTGCCAGATCAACTAAATAATAAAATATTCGGTGCCACCATTTCACAGACCTTCTACCGATTGCATATACCTCTCGTTTTTGGTCAAACCTATCAACGCCTCCCATAATTTTATTGTATATATCCACGACTTTTGGACAGTATATATCACTTCTAGAACCATCTTTATTTGTTCTCTTCACGGTAGTCACTTCTCTTGTAGATACGGCAGTGGTAAGTAAAGTAACTGGCTTATTATCCTGCCATTTGACAGCGGAAACTACACCTTGACTTTTGAATTGAAATTCGCCGCGCTTCATTTTATCTTTCTTCTTCATCATTTCTGGCAAACCCTTTCTACGGCTCCTCACTGTCCCAACTGAATAGATTCTTTTCTTATGAAGCTTCTTCAATAAAGAAACAGATGTGAAAAAATTATCGAAAGCTACAATGCGATCTTTATTTACTAAATGTTCAGTAAGTTTGAGAACAACTTTCTCTCCTAGCACACCAGTTTTTTCATTTGGTTCTGTAGCAGACTTACCGGTGTATATACCAAATTTGGAAACATACCCAGTTTGCGAATCTGCGATGCACCATACTTTATACCCGCGTTTTATTGGTTTCATGGACATGTATTGCTTGTAGCTACATCGTCCTTTGAAAGCGATCATGGACTCATCGACGGATAGTTCTGCTGAACATTCATAAACTGAACAGCATTTCTGATTCAGATAATCAATGACTGGTCTCAGTTTATGAAGTTTGTCATAATGCACAGATGCTCTGGAGGGACGTGTTTCATTATTGTTGCAATGAAGAGATTCTGTAATTTTTTTGAATCTTTTTGAATTCATAACTTCAGAAATGCTCTTCACTCACAAAAGGGGATCGCTGCTCCAATAATGCTCAAGTCTAGGTAACTGATGTACACCCATCAGTATAAGACACCCAAAGTATGCTTTTAATTCAAGGATACTAAGTGGGCTCCAGTTTTTTATCGACTTTTGCTGTGCATACAAATAACTTTGTTCAATTATCTTGGAACATAGCTCATCATCAAAAATTTCCTGGAAATATGAGATTTCTTTGGTGATTCCTGCAGTTATTTGAAGAGCAGGTCGCTGATCGAAGACAACTGAAAGATCTTTGAAATATTTGGAATCGTCTGACCATTCGGAGCTTTCAAATTCTTCCTCTTCCTCTTCTGATTCGACGTCATCATCAGGTTTATTCTGAGGTCCTACGGTTAGAAAAACTAAAATCAAAAACATCTGAAAATTTATGGGTACTACAATAAATACCTACCAGTAAATACCTATCTCTTCGGATTCAGTATCTAACTGGCATACGTCGGGGGTTATGTATACTCCAGTGTCAATATTAGTTTCCAAATGTTTCGATCTGCCAGTTGAAGGGTAATCTGCGGTAACAGGTAAACTTGAACAAACAGTGCTAGTATTTGATAAAGCAGGTGAAGAAGAAATACTGTTGTTTCTACTGCGGTTATTTACTTCAGCATCTAAAGCATTCAGCTCCTCTTCAGCATCAGCATCTGCTTCCGCTTCTGAATCGCACTCATTATCGGGTAAAGAATATAAGTAATTAAGAGGCTCTTCGGCATGAATTGGGTCATCGAGATTCCACTTGAGACGTTTTAACATTTTGAAAACAGAAATATAAGTGATACTGCAAAAAAGTATATATGGTGGGAATAATGTTTACCACCAATTCAAAGTTGATTTTCAGTACATCAACAATAAAAAATTAAGGTATTGCTGATATAATTACATCCATTACATATTATTAAAATAAAATACTGTAATGAAAAGCTTACATACTCACCTTTTTGGAAATTATCAACAAAAAACTAAAAACACACCAACTGACAACTCAACAACTTGTAATTTTTGGTGTATCGTAAAGAACATGCGCATCTTGCACTTTGGAATTGTAGAAGTTTTCTATGATGTTATATGGTTTTACATTAGTAATATATAGTAGTAAAGGGCACTACCAATCAGTTAGGTTAGTTTCAAATTTGAACGTTTTGAAAGACGTTTGAATTGAGCGGGAAATCTACTTACCGTCGCCCACGAAAGGGTTAAGTTAATATCACGGTCGGTGTGTTTCTTTGCGCTGTTGTGGCTAGCGAATCTTAAATTATATATTTTTTTAAGTCTTATAGCTTCTTAACGAATTGGGGACGAATTGGTCTGTGTTAATCTTGAATCTTCAGTTCATCATAGATTTAATAGACTACGCTCTGTAGCAATCAAATACCGTTCACAGATTCAGTGGAAGCAATAATATTAGTGAATGATGTGATAGCCAGCTTGCATAATCTTCCTACTCCCTTCAAAACATTAACAATACTTTTAACTACAGTGTGGATTTCTATCATTACTACATTATAATATAACGTTGTGTTGAGTAGCCAACATTAATAATGTGCATGGATAAATTAATCATACCGTATGCAATTAAAACCATAAAATTCGTTAAAACAACGGTATTTAAAGCACATATCTGAATATCAGCAAACGAATTAATTGTCATAAAACTGAAGAAAAATTAATATGATTATTAAACCCGAAATTACCAAACAAGTTTCATTTCAGAGCGGTTTGCGTGCAAACCGAGCGTACACCTGTAATTTATCGACGAAGTTTTGCAATAATCCACAGTAATTAGGCCATTTGCTCGGCTTCCTCGAGCTTGTTACACACACGCACTGCAGCATTACGTGTAACGAGAAAACTGAATGGAAATTGAAATGAAACCGTGCGTAAAACGTACAACGTATCG
This sequence comes from Dynastes maya, assembly GCA_029619315.2. NCBI lineage: Eukaryota > Metazoa > Arthropoda > Insecta > Coleoptera > Scarabaeidae > Dynastes > Dynastes maya. Next base: position 19,514,485 of record JAROYE020000005.1, on the reverse strand, counting down.
GGAGTAGAAAGCGCGCCTTGCTTTTTAATGATTGTCTTCATTAATGGTTCCATAAAGTAGTAGAACGTTAAACAGAGAAAATCAGTTCAGAAAATGTAGTTGTCTTAGATAGCGTTCGATATACGCAATTACCAAAATTCAGTTATCTAATAAATACTGCTTTTGGTGTTGACTATTATTATTTTGACACAGATCAAATTTTCATCCGCAGATACGAAGAGTTATCTTAGTTAGCATAATAGGCATCAAATCATCTAATTTTATTAAACACTTATAACAAGATGTAATAGCAACGTCTTCCGTCTTATCTACTTTTGTCCGACCCCGGTATATACGCGCAATTGCGTAAAATGTCAAACGCTGAAACGTCACTTTAGACGTTTGTATGCTACACTCTATTGAAAGATATATGCAAGACGAACTTTTACACGCTACAAGAATAATGTTACTAAACTTTATTTGCTCATCTAAATGAAATTGTCGAGCTTCACTGCATTAATACGTATTTAATCGAAAAACGTCCTTTAATTACGCTCAATTCGAACAGCTGATTAAACGTCATCCTGAAACGTCATCTTGACAAGTGTCATGTTGAAAATGAACATGTGATATACGAGGGTCGCTCAATAAGTAACGCAATCGATAGGAAGAAAGTATTTTGATGTAATTTTTGTTTTTTCTCGCTTTGCAGGGTTGGGTAGCCTATGACGGAGTTGGAATAATAATTAAAGAAGACGTTATTTAAGATTCTCCGCATTTTTTAAGTAATATTGCTGGAATGGGAGTACCATTGCTGGAGTGGGGGTACCATTGCCGGAATGGGGGTACCATTGCCCGAGTTGGTTTCAACTGCCTTAAACAAACTCCCGAATTTTCAAAATTCGTGGGTCCAGCTAGTTATCTAATAAATACTGCTTTTGGTGTTGACTATTATTATTTTGACACAGATCAAATTTTCATCCGCAGATACGAAGAGTTATCTTAGTTAGCATAATAGGCATCAAATCATCTCATTTTATTAAACACTTATAACAAGATGTAATAGCAACGTCTTCCGATAATAGATTTCATATGTGATTCTTTCTAGACATGGTATCAGAACCCCTTTGAAATATATAGGATGTTTAATATTGTACACCAAGTTCCTTGTATTGAAAATTTATATTTCTAACATTTTTGTATAACAATGCATATGTATAAAAGATGGATGTTGCATCCTACTTTTAATTGCCACTATATTCAATTTGAAACATTCATATGCAGGATGTTCCAACCAAAAAAGATAGATGAATTCGATAAACCATAAGCTATTGAATTTTTTAACAAAATCCAAAAACCAGTCGATTTTGTCAAAGCCTTTTTGTATGGAATGTTATATGTCAAACCAAAGACGTCATCAACAATTTCTTTAGATAGCAACTTACATACTACCGACTACCAACTATGTACGTAAGCCATTATTGCCTTGAATGGAGTGACGTATGTAAGTGCGATTTACGGGTTACTTACGTTGATTGCCTTCGGCAGCAGGATGTAATAGAACTCATCCCTAGTGAAGTAATAATACTTTAATTTAGCAATTAGTGTCAATATAACAGAAGGTGATAACTTTGACAATTATGGAAGCATATTTAAGCAAATTTCAGATATACACAATAAAAAGGGCCTAGTAAAAATAGCCAAAATTAATGCTAATATAGCTCATGGTATTGATGGAATCATTCCCGGTAAAAACAATGCGAGAAGAGAAAAATGCTAGTCAATGGACATGTTTCTACCTACCCGACGTCATCAGCGTCGCTCTGAGCACAATCCTTTCTCACCGTTATTATTCGCCTCTCGGGTTTATGCCACTAATCTTCACAAAGAGCACTAAAATATTTCTTGGCACCACCTAGCGCCAAGAGATTATACTCTTGCCGTCTAGAAGTAGAAAGTGAAGATCGCACAATGCAAAACGTAAAAGAAGCATGAGGAACGAAGTATATTTTATTCGATGATCCTATCTCTAGTACAAGGACGAAAAAGAATTGATTTCAAATTTAGGTACCAAATTCGTAATGAAAGTGTCAAAATTGTTAACACTAGAACAGCCAAACACAACGGCCATAACCTGGCCGTTCTAGTGATAATGATAAGTAAACAAGTGTGGGTATATTTGTTGTTTAACTGTTTTATTATTACCAATACTTTATTGATACACTGCTTACTTATACTTTCTGTAACAACGGCGTAACATGTTCAAACATTTTTCCACATTTTCAAGTACTAAATCTTTGTAGTCGTTCCAGAAATGACGGAAAATACGTTAAGGTAGTAAGCAGCCTATTTGTATGACGATAATAAACAACTCAATATCAGAACAAGGCAAAAGACCGAAGATTGCACGTTAATAAATTATTTATTAAGCCAGATAACATGCCGAGCAGATTTCATGCAGTGCTATGCGAATATAACGAGGAGAAATTATCGATAAATATGCAGACGCAGTTCACGTTATTTATATTCTGGAGATAAGTATCAGTCAAATAAATGTCGAGTTCGGAAATCTCCTGCTTATTTATAGTTAAATGCATGTTAGTCGATCCATATAATAATAAAGTTTTCAAAATCACATCGAAGTAAATTGTCGTTTATAGTGTACTGCTTAGCAATCTTCTATAAATCTATACCTCAATACCTCGTGCATACATGCATACACCTGTACATGCACACTCGTAACTATGGGAGAAGCTATATTTCTAGGACGGCAGATTACTTTACAAATGAATCATGCGATTTTGCACGTGGTATGGATCCTATACAATAAAACCTACAGTGCAATAATTCACGATGCAGACAAATTACTTTCTATTTTTATCATGCATGTATGTGAATACGGAACTTATCACACGATAGGTTTTCTACCAGATATCTGTTTTGTACTTGTTTGAAATTCCTTTGTATTTTATAAATCATTTCTATTGATTTTGTACATGCTTGCCCCGTTTTGCTATTTAGTAATTCACTCTAAGAAATAATCAGTATTATTCATATTTGTAAGTACTGGGTAGCCTTTTTCGTTGGTATTTCCCTTCGCTTCTTCCACCCTACCTCAGTGCATCTTTTGCGTGGCATCCTATATACGTGTCTCAACCATTTTACCATTTGTGATTTTACTGTTTACATTGACTGTTTATAAATACCCATTACTTAGTTATTTTCCCTTAATAATAATAATAATAATAATAATAATAATAATAATAATAATAATAATAATACAAGCTTTATTGACGCCACATACAGAAAGAACAAATGATTGTGAAAACTAAAGAACCCGGTAAACATCAAAGGGGGAAGTTCTGCTAACTTAACCAGGAAGAGAGAAGAAAAATAGGAAAGCTTACCTTAAAAAATAGATGATAAGAATTGACACGCACAAATCTAACTCGTATATAAAAAAGATCTATCTAAAGTATGAGGATGTATCAAATATAAACAGGACTTGTTTTTTAAAAAATTCTAACTTTATTTAACTAAGCTTACAGATATATATTATTTTTCTACATACTCTCCCGTCCCAGAAATACATTTTTTCCATCGGATTGGGAGCTTTTTTATTCCACCATCTCTTCGGACGTTCGTGTAGCCATTGGAGCACAAACGCTTTCACCGCTTCGTTGTCATCGAAACGCTGGCCTCCAAGCGCTTCTTTCAGGAGTCCAAAAAGATGGAAGTCGCAAGGTGACAAGTCTGGACTATAGGGTGGATGTTCCAGCGTTTCCCATCCTAATGTATCCACTTTTTGCATCCCGGCCTTAGCCACATGAGGCCTGGCGTTGTCATGCAGAAGAATTACACTTTTGGCCGATTGCTTCTTCCGTTTCCTTCGAAATGACAATTTCGCGGCATCCAGTACTTCACAATAATATTGCGCATTAATTGTGCGTTGATCATGGAGAAAATCAACGTGAAAAGCACCTTGCCGATCAAAAAAAACTGTTGCCATTACCTTTTCGGCTGACAACCGCGTCATCGCTCTCGTTCTTGACTTTTTCATGCCCTTCAGAAAATTTTTTGTGCCATGCAAATACACGGGTTCCTGACAGGGTGTTGTCCCCGAACTGTATCTGAAATCGCCGCAAAATCTAGGTTGGATTCATCCCCTCCTTGGCCAAAAACTTGATGGCAATCCGCTGCTCCACGGAGACATGCACTTCTTTTTCGCTCATGGTTTCTTTTGATACTAAAGGAGCCCGAGAGTGTTGCGCTCGGTTCTCCCCTCTCCTAACAGTACAGGCTACCTACGCATCAACCCCTTCCAGGTCTAGAAGCTCTCCCGAATTTTTGAGAAGATTAGTCCCGTTTATATTTCACACACTCTCGTATAAAAAAGAGTACAAGAAAAAAAAACAGTCAAAGAGACTACACAAAATTGCCCGCACATGAAGTGAAAGAAAACAACTAAGCCATCTGCAGTAAGTGTTTGCGTAAATAAAATTTAAATAATTGAGGGGATAGGGGCTTCAGATTAGGAGGAATAGAGTTATATATTTTACTAATCATATAAGAAAAAGAACTTAAAAAGTATTAGCCTGTGAATAGGCGGTGATAGCAAACCTCTAAACCTCAAATCAAGATGGTGAACATCAGTACGAAAGACGATTCTATTTTAAGGTAAGTTGGAGTTTTGGATTAAATTATTTTCTGAAATAAAGCACTATGCAAAAATCTATGCCACTGTATATTAAGCCAGTTAGCGTCCTTCAACATATAGCTAATTCTATTTTATTTTTTAGTACCAAAGATAAGTCGAAGATAAGAGTTTTGTCTTTGAATTCGACTCTTTGTAACAACATTAATACACGGCCCGTAAACGACATCACAAAAATTAAGCTGCGACAAAACAAGAGAATCACATAAATGGGTTTTAATTCTGGGATTAAGAGCGTGTCTGTGGGGATAAATCATTTTTAAAGCAGTATAGGCACGCTGTAGGCATCTAGAAACATGGTTTTTAAAACAAAAACAGTTGTCCATATGTAATCTCAAACTCCTGATAGTCTCGACAACCGGAATAGGGATATTATTTATTTGAATGAGCAAATTATCTAGCCTAATATCAGTTCTTCTTCCAGAAAAGACAAGGACCGCCATTGTCTCTCGATATCCTTTACTATTCAAGATATGCTTTCAAGAATCTTCTTTTCTAAGATTTGACTTTAGCGCTTTTGCTCTGTTGCTTTCACTTCTAAATACTAGCAGTAAAATATAATCTTTCCATTTTGCACACGAACATCTTCCGCGCGTGTAGCAATTAACTTCATTATGATACCCATTTTATTATTTAATGTCGGTATCCAGAACATTGATGGCAGTGGCACACAAATGATGTGACAGCTAGGCTAAGCATCTTTTTTAATGAATGTTATGAAATCAAACGTACTTAATACAAATTAGTATGTATACAGGATGGCGCATCGCATTCGCGTCGGTTTACATACGAAAAGCGGCAAAATATTTTTAAAATATTTTCATTAAGAGCTGTAGGCTCATTGGCAGCAAGTTTTAAAATTGTTTTGATATATACAGGGTAACACAAAAAAGTTACAAACCGAGGCGAAAATTTAAGTGGAATACCCTGTATATTATTGCACATTTTGATAGTGCGGGCTAAATAAAGGCAAGTTACATGTTTCCTATACCTAACTCAAACGTTTTTGAGACATTTAACTATTCTTGAAAATGTAGACCAAAATTTAAAAGGCGCGCCTGTTTTACGTATCTACACCAAGCTAGGTATTTCTAATTATTTTTAGTCGAAGTAGTAGACTCGATCATAAAATAAAAATTATCCCTAAAAAGTGTACAGGGTAGACGAAAATACACTTTTAATTTGGACTATTATTAAAGCCAAATAACTTTCTTATATTAAATGGAACACCCTATATTCATTATCGTATTTAGATTCTAATTTTAACCATTTATAAAACTGTGTTAAGGTTTCCTATACTTATATCATATATTTTCTTATTAATTTAGCATTTTCAATTTCGAATATTCATTTCTTGCCATTTATTTTACGAAAGTAAGCTTTGACTGAACTGACGTTATTGTTACTGCACCATGTTTTCTGAAGAACCGGTGTATCTTATAAAAGAAATAGAGGGACAAAAGCCAATTACTGGAAAAGAAGAAAATAGATTTTTAGATATGGAATCTCTAATTGAAACTTCGCATACAAGATTACGACCGACGACTCGAACTTTGTTTATGGGTTCTACAAAAGTTAGGAGATGATGAACATTTCTTGGATTTTGTACTCTTTTCAAATGAGTCAGTTCTCCATAATAACGGATCCCATTTTTTTTAGAACCCTAGATCGTCAGCACAGATAGTCTGCTAATGTTTGGGGTGGAATAATGGAATGCGTATGGTAGGTCCATACTTTTTTGATGGCCAAATAAATGGTGCCACGTTTCTTGGATTTATAAAAGGCAATTCACTTTTTATTTGGAAAATATACCATTTAATATCCGAAAGAGAATTAGGTAGGCAATATCCCAATAGATGGATAGGATGCGGAGGTCCACAAAATTGATCAGCAAGATCACCAGATCTAACGAATCTCGATTTTTTCTTATGGGGATATGTCAAAAATATTGTTTATGATATACCGCCAGCCACATCCGATAATATGAAAAGTCAAATAAGAACAGCGTTTCGTTCCAGATAATTTGTTTAAAGTGAAACAGTCATTTTAAGAAAAAGTTCGGAAAAAGAGAACCTTTCAACAAAAGACCAGAATCCTGAAGAGTACCTTCTTTTATCTAGCAGAAAATCCTTCGTTCAAATTCAGTGGAATATTTTTTAAAGTTCTATGAATTTCTTAATGTTCGTTAGTTTGATGAATCAATTGGTTTCTCCTACATGTGCTGATATGTATTGATAATCTCAACCATCCTTTCTTTAGCTGCTTAAATAAACGACATTTGTATCCTTTTCAGGGTATTAAGCTAGGTATACATCTGCCAAGTCAGTTCGGAATACCAAAATAATATTTCCCTTTTTTTGTCCAGAATATATCATTAAAATCGCACTTAACCAACATTCTGGTTGTGCTAAATTATATAACGCCGTGGGACACAGTTTAGCAGATTTTGGAAACACAAACGTATATATACGTATAAATACAATTAAAATCAAAGACACAAAATCCTCACATTTGCAGGTGCCAAAGGAATAAAGTTTATTATGTGCTACTCTATAGTAGTTAGTCTCCAGCAAACTGGTTGGTATCGGAAGCGTGGGCGTCGGCGTACGTTAAGCATATAATTTTTAATTAACACTTAATTCAATGCAGAAATAATCTACTTTATAACGGGACATTTGTATCAGAATTGATTGGTTTCATTTGCAGCGCCTGCTAATTATACAATAAATAAGCTGACGATCAATGCAACGAAAGTTCAATCAAAAGCTAACAAAACCTGATTTCTCCATTCAATACTCAGTTTCAGTTTCGATTGGTATCCATTTCATTCCCTCTAAAACTATCATTATCCCATCGATATTCGACCCTATACGTAGATCCCCACCCACTTTATATAGCTGCATATTTTTTCATGGCCGTAAATTTGATGGCATTGTTTTCCTGTGTTCGTTCGGCATGTGGTACTGGCAGAACGCATGCGTAAAATTGGAATGGACAAAGCTGATAAGGGCTAGTCCCCCTTATTCTGCTTTTATTGTATATCGAAAGAGTAGCGATAATTTGCTGTTTACTTTAACTATAAATATTTACTTACAAACTTTACTGCGTAAGCCTTTTAAATTATTATGGGACGTACAAAAGGGTGAAATTAAAGAAATTTTATCTGATCAGACAGAGAAAATTAGTATTGTACCTAAAAATGTATGAGCATATGTAGTAGACACCATAAATTCTCGATCTGATACAGAAAAAATAAACTTGGCAAAAAATCGGTTACGGGTCGTCTCCACACATGCTTAAAAACGAGCGCGCACGTTCGACTCGACGTTCACGTTGGAGAGCAAACAGAAGATACGGTACCCACCTTGTACTAATCTAATTCATACCCAAACGTCGATTTGCTAATACCATTTCTTGAATAATTGAAATGTTTTGAGGCGTTATCAGTTCAATTGGTCAACCGGGGTGCATCATCTTGCGCCAAACGGAAACATTTTGCCAACCTTTTTACAGTGGAATATGAAGGAGATGAATCACCGTAAATGCCGTCTAAACGTTGTTTAATGTGATTAGACGTATGCCCTTCTTTTGTTAAAAATTGAAAGACCGCTCGGTACTTAATTTTCGTTACCTGAGACATTTTCATGCAGTAGTCACATTGTCTGGCTGGCTACTAAAAACTGCTACCAAAGTTATATTAATCATAGCAAAAGAGGGAAAAGCAATGAAGTATGCTTTATTTACTGAGACCAGGTAATTTGTTAAAAATTATAGTACTGCGTATATGAACTTTGTCTGTGAAATTGCATTATGCATTTTGAAGGTTAGTTAAGCTTTTTTGCAAATCCAAATTTCTGTTAAACAATGCTCTGTGTGGACGACACTACGCATCGTTTCCATTAATACTAAGAAATTCTATGTTTAAGGAGGTTGAGAATGTTTTCCGGGAAAAAGATTAGAATGAATTACAAAAAACAAACAAAGCGTTTTAGAAGTTTACATTGTACCAGTGGAGTTTGCCTTTCAGAAAGCCTGCATTAATACACAAATATTTGTAATTACTTGGTTTCTGTATAGTGTCCAACTGACGGAAAACAAATTAGGAAAACAAAGATAAATTAAAGCTAAGCAAAAGCTGCAGTTAGGAACTACTAAGGTGACCTCAAAGCGACACTATTACTTTAAGCATCGCAATATGTTAACGTCTAATATTGCGGTTAATTTAGCAATTATCTTTAATGTCTCGCTAGATCGTAAACCATAATGCACGAGTTATTTTCGAAATGGTATGTAGTTCATCCGCGCCTATTACGCTACAAACTCTCATTGGTGATATAAATTACTCAGTTGAAATTAATTGAGCAAAAAGCGGCCCCATCAGATGAGTTAAAATATGGCTTACTGTACACTTCATTACCGAAATGGCAGGATATGGGGTCACTAATGGGGCACGAGAAAGCATTTCTTTTAAATTATACGTTGTTAGTACGATAGCCTTGGGGGGAAATTTCGCGGAAAGCCATGTTTTTCTCTTGCTTACGATCCTATATTCTACAAAGTATTCTAAGGAAACATTAAGATTTACACCAGTTTCCATATTTAAGCAAAAAGTTATTTTTCCAGTTGGTATTCTACTTGTCAAAATTTGAGTTTTTGACTTATTTTTTTTGTATTTAAGTTGTTATAACCTATAGAATATTTCCGCAAATTGTATTAGAGCAATCATAAATATTAATAATCTGGTGTACCAGTTCTCAAGTCTAGTTTAACGAATCATGTTCTTTACACCCTATGCAGGTGTTGTGGTGTCTCACCGGGAACTGCATCGATTTATATATGAAAGAGTACAGATTGGAAAATTCTGAAAACTTGATAATATACTATAGCCTACATGTATTATTAAACCAACATATTTTTAATAATCCGACACATCCGGTTATACCGGAAATATCTGTCAACTTTGTTATTTTAAACAGAACACCCTATATATTATTACATTTTTGAATTATTCATTCAATTTTAAAGTGTGTTTGATAAAACGGCTATGTTGCTATTTCTAACCATAATAATAATGGTGTATTTTAGACATTTTATACCCGCCAAGACAAAAGTTCACTTTTCGCATCTCCGAATTAATTTTTCATAAAAATGAAATGCCAGCACACCATCATTTCTTACTGCGCAAAAAACGTTGAACCTCCTGGAAGTTTTGCTCTCTAAATACGATGGGATTCGAATTGCTCCAGTAATGAGAATTTTGTCAGTTAAACAGACCATTTCGTGCAAATTTGGCTCATCCGTCTAGGTAATGTTGTCGAAAAATAACTTGTTTTCTTGAGACCATGTTAAAATAAATTCACAAAAACTTACTCTTCTTGGGAAATCAATTTCTATTAGATGCTGAACCATGGAAAACAGGTATGGGCGAAATTTATGTTTGCGAAGTGATCTATGTATTGAGCACCTAGATAACCCTGATTCCAGCGCTACTTGTCTTAAAGACATTGTTGGATATGCTGTGCATATCCAACAGTAGGCATCATCAACAGTAGGTTTATGATTTTGAATTTTTGCCTTGACGAAGTTTTTAAAATCCTGCATTATTCGTTTAACTGGGTTTGGTGACGGCTTCTGTTTTTGTTAATACTGAGCGGCAAAGGTACCGCATGTTTTTGCTATCACTTTATTGCATTCTCTATAATTATTAAACAAATTTAAATTATCTTTGTTCGTATAATTTAAACGCGGCGGCATTGTTAATGATTGAAAACTTCGTGACATTTCATCAATGCTGGATTGTTTCCTAAGGGTCATGACTCATGACTAACGCTGGCTACGAGCGGTACGGCGCATCGGCGTAGAATCAGTTCGGACCGAGAGGAACGGTAGTATTACTTCGTCTGCGGAGCAGTACGGACATTTTCGCTGCCGGTCATTTGCGCAATTGTTTATCTGTCCTAGAAAAATTATGATTTCGTCAGCAAAACGACCGCGGTCGGACAAACTTCGAAAATTTATTGCAGAAATTCCAGACTTAATATATGAAAGTGCTAAAATTAAATGTGTAATCTGTAAAATCCCGTTAATGTGTTGGTCCAGACAACATTGTCTACGACACGTAAATAGTGAAAAGCATGTCTCAAAAAGAAATTGCGCACAAGACAATGAAAAATTTATATTTAATTTATGCGTTACGTTTATTGCATGTAATATACCGTTTAATTTACTAGACAAGGAACCATGTATCTGCTTTTGGAATAACGGAAGACGCAAAAAATGTTTCTGTTCTAGAAAAATTTGAAAGTGTTTTTGAGAAAAATTCTAATTTTGGCACATTAAGACACATTTGTGAAGGTGCGTCAACAGAATCGTTAAGTTATTTGAAAGATTATTTTACTTACGCAAATATTACGTTACTAGATGTAGAACGTTCGTTCTCTGCATATAAACGCATTTTTCCCTCATGCCATACTAGTTTTGCCGAAACAACAGTTGAAACATATCTAATGTTGCAGATATTTAACAGACATTATTCACTTTGTGATTTCACGGAGGACTCTTAAAATGGTAAGTGTTTGAGCACGTGTTATTTAATTTTTATTTAAAAGATGAGCGAAATTATTTGCGGCAGCAAACATCTCTATTAGCAGAATAACTCTAGTGGAACGCGAGGCCTGGTCGACTCTACGCTACTGCGCGGTACCGCTCGTGGCCAGCTTTACTCATGACTAACTTAGATATACGGAATATTTTAAAAAACTACATAAGCTAAATTCTTACACCGTACATACGTTGGTGGGTACTTTTTATAAAAAAATTGTGCTACAATATACGTTTTCCTAAATATCTTGAAAAGTATCAATTTTAGATGCGTAATGAATATAACATTTTTTTTTGTATTTTTGTAAGGGAAATTTGATAAGACAGATAAAAATAGGTAGTTTTATTAAAAAAAAATTGCGTTTCGACGCATTTTCCATTTGAAATTTTAATCGTAATTATCGGACACTGCGACACGGCTGTATAATGTCTTCAAAAAATTGATTCGGATTGTAATACTACTCTATACGGTCAATAGTTCTGCAAAATTTCAATTTTCCAAGTTAAACACTTTCACAGTTATAATAGTTCACATGCACTCGTCCGTCTGTTAAAAATGTTCAAAAAATGCAAATATTTCAAATATGGTTAGAAATAGCAACATAGTCGTTTTATCAAACGAACCTTAAAATTGAATTAGTGATTCAAAAATGTAATAATATATAGGGTATTCTATTTAAAATAACAAAGTTGACAGATATTTCCGGTATAACCGGATGTGTCAGATTATTAAAAATATTTTAGTTTAATAGTACATATAGGCTATAGTATATTATCAAGTGTTCAGAATTTTCCAATGTACACTCTCTCATATACTGATCGATGCAGTTCCCGGTGAGACAGCCTGTATTATTTCAAATTGTTACATAACGCAACTATCGTATAAATTACTACAATGCGAAAAGTTGTAGTTTGAAATTGTTTCGTATTTGAACAAAAGGTTATGGCCAACAATAAAAACATATATGGATTCACCACTGTCTATTGTCAACGATTTTCAAAATATAATATAAATTTTTGTTTATTTTAATGTTTCTCCTCAATTTATTTACAAAATCAGAAATGTGCAAAATACATTTGTTTACCGATTAATTGTAAGTTGTTGTCATGACGAATTGTGCTTACTTTAAGCATTTGCCCGTCACAAATCAATTATTTTTAATTTCACTACAACATTACGTTAAAATAAAATGATGTCTTGCTTCAATTTTCAATCTTTTTTGAATAAAAAGGTAATAGACCCCACCAATAGCACAAACTAAAGAGAAAGCTGTATTCAATTTTTCGAAAAAAACTCAGAGTTGTTATAAAAAAAATTACGGGGATGACACAGATCAAACATAGTTGATTGTAAAATCGAAGAAAATTGCATAAAAATCGAAGAGACAGCGTTGTTCGTAAGACGAGTTTACGTTACTTTTGCATTTTTGCAACTTGTATATTATTTTTTCAGTTTTAATATAAAACATGTACATTATAAATAACTCAATTATGGAAGATCCTTTGTTACTTATTGAACAAAGACTAAAACAATGGTGACTAGTTACATGGCATTCGCGTTGAATGAATAAATTGTGATTGGTAATAGTGTTACAGGTCAACTCACATTGCAATTTTACTTCCTGTTTTATTATTTGGTAACTTCATAAATGCATTTCAGTGTTGCGACAGTTATCACAGAAACTGTGTCAATTTAAGAAATTGTATTTTGAAGTCGTTAAGTATAAGCATTTACGTGATAATTCTTCTCAATACAAATACAATTACAAAACGATATGAACTGACTTGACCATTTTTATAAAATACTATGGGGATTTAAAGAGGGAATTTGATTTTGGAACAGAAAAAGTGTGTCGATGATTAGTTCTGGAAGAGTCAATAGCTCCGAAATAGACAAGCGCGCTATTACGTAGGACAAATGTAAGTTCTAGATGTAGTCAATTTAATATTTAGTATTAAAATAAATACTGTGCCCGACAAAATTATGGAATAAATCTATTAAAGTTTTCCCCACTTCTAGCTTTCAAATAAAGACGTCATCGACAATTTTTTTAAATTACAATTCCCGATTTTTTTTTTAATTTGATATATCACTTAGTTGTCTAAATGGTACCATCAAAATGTTAATACCAATAGAGTGGTCGCCAGGCCCCCTTATGAATATCCCATAAGAAAAAATCAAGGGGTCAAAGAGCTGAGGACCTGGGACCACTTTATTGATCTTCGCCTACCGACCTGCCTCCCGGGAATGTATTTGTTTGAAAACTCGCGAACAGAATGTGCTATGTGATATATACTAGGGTACGTAAGGATTCATTTATAAGCGCGACTCCAATGCACATCGCGAATAGTGTTGCCACTTGTGCTGGAGCATCCTTGATTCGCCACGCGCGCTCCGCACCTTATACTTTCATAGCGGGCAAACGTTGTAACACTGTCCATATATTTAAGCGGTTCACTTTAATACGGAACTTACGAACGCGGTATATTGATAGTTCCATTTAGACAACTAAATCATCTATCAAAACAAAAAAGAATGGGAGTTGTCATTTAGAAAAATTGCCGATGACGTCATTACTTGAAAACCAGAATTAATGGTTTTTACCTGTCTGAGCATTTCTTGGAAAGCTAACTTGCTTCAAATTTGGTTAATATATTCCATAATTTTGCCACGCAGTATATACAGTATGTCCTTTAAATAACCGCACGGGATTTTTCATGTCGTTCACGGTGGCGCCATCTGTTGACTAACGACTGACATTCATGGAGTGGTACATCAGCTACATTCTGTCAAAATTCCATAGAAATCTGCCGACTAGTTTCGGGGATCTGACCTTTTCAGTGTCAGTACGTTTGTATACGTCGTCACAAAAACATGATGGAACAAAGAGCGAATATCAAATGTTGTTTTAAACTTGGTAAAACATGTTCGGAAACGTACAGTTTAATGCAAAAAGTGTACAGCACTGATTGTTTGTCCCGTACGCAACTTTATCAGTGGTATGCCCGCTTTAAAGACGGCAGAAAAGGCTTGAGTGACGATCCCAGACCAGGCCGCCTGGTCACAGCCGCCACCGATGAACTCGTCGAAAAAGTACGCGAGTTAATTGCTTACGACCCGAATGTGACGTACAGAATGTTGGCAGAGGAGTTCAATGTGTGTAAGAATACGATTCACGACATTCTCACAGTTGAATTGAACAAAAGAAAGGTGTGTGCTCGTTTTGTGCCGCAGAAGCTGATAGAGGAACAAAGAGTGGCACGCGTGGAACATTCAAAAGACTTAATAAAAACGGCGAAAAGGAACCCAAACTTCTTAGATTTGATTGTGACAGGCGTTGAGTCGTGGTGTTTCAAATACGACCCTGAAACCAAGCGTCAGAGTGCTACTTGGAAGGCGCCAGACTCACCGAAAACGAAGAAAATGCGTTTCGAGGAGTCACGAATCAAAACAATGTTCATTTGCTTTTTCGATTCTAAAGGAATTGTTCATCGGGAATTCATGCCGTATGGTGAGACGGTCAATGGTGAATTCTATTTAGGTGTTATGAAACGATTGTGAAATAGAATCTTACGAATAAGACCAGAATATCGTGAGCCGGGCAGCTGGTACCTTTTGCACGATAATGCACCTCCACACAAGACCGTCGCTGTTCGTGAGTTTTTCGCCAAAAACGAAGCCCCCGTGGTCCAACATCCGCCGTACTCGTCTGATCTGTCGCCCTGCGATTATTCCCTGTTCCCCAAAATGAAATGCACGATGAAAGGAACGATGTACGACGATATCGCAGCCATCCAAGTGGCTGTAACGGGGGTAGTCGACGCCATTGAGAAACCAGCTTTGCAAAAATCCATGCAAGCATTGGTTGACCGCGCCCAGAGTTGTATCGACGCAGAAGGAACATACTTTGAATAAACGTAACTATTTTTGTAAAAATAAACAAACATTTCTGTTTTTTCAATCCCGTCCGGTTATTTAAAGGACATACTGTGTATATCAATAGAGCTAGTAATTTTATTATAACTGAAAAGATCCCACTAGGTTTAGTGTTCCGTTCGACCAACCATATAAGTAAGAAACCTGTGTATTTGGTGTGTAAAGAAAAAATTAAATGTATGTTGTGTTCCCATATTACCGACACGGCATGCGCCTATAAGTTGTAAGCAGTATTACGTCCGCGAAGGTTAACACTGGTCTCTCAGCCGTAACAATAGTGTTATTGATATCAAAGTTGAAATGAAATATTCGGGCATTGTTATTTATGGCAATATTTAAAAAAAAAATAGATTTCTTTGATAGGATAGCTTTTAAAATAAATTTTCGGGCAAGGATATTAATCTATAAAATTTCATACAACCCCATTATAAGTACTGTCCTGCTTCTGATAAGCGTAGGTGGTATGTATAAATTACAGAAACTACAAAACAAACCAATAAGAATTATCGTGAATTGCAGTAAGTGACTAGAATATCATTAATGCATTGCAGTAGCAGGTGTGGTATTCAACAGCGTATTTATTTCAACACTTTAAACTTAATTGATAGTAAAGAATAAATTATCGGATTATAAGAATAGATTTATGGTCTTTAGTAGCGACATGCATATCTATATTATTAAAAACAAATAAGCTTTAAGCTGACATTTAATAGAAAAGCGTGCACTCAGAACAGTATATTTTACAGAGGCTTATAGTTCAACAACAGTTTATCTAGTGAAGTCGAGCAGGCTATTAATTTAGACAGCTGTAGGAAACATTTTAGCGGCTATAGACATAGTTTGATTTTTTTCTTGTATTGTATCCACCTTCATCAATGGTCAACAGTGGCGGCTGCTGGTGATGTAAATAGGAAGTGAAGTACAAGGCGTTGTCCTTGTGTGTTCTGCAGCTCCACAGCCACAGTTTACCAGCTGCCGCTGATGATCAATAAAGGTTATACATAGTTTCTACTTTGAGGATGTGTCTAAAATACAACAATCACAGACGTGGAACTTACAATTTACAATTAATGTAAAGCCCTCAATCCTATTGTAGGCCGGAAATGTAATTTTATATTTCGCCCAGTATACCTATCCTTCTGTCGAATTCCAGAAGTTGGCCTAGCGAAGTCTTTCTCAGACTCTCAGGCGTTATAAAAGCCCCGCCAAATAGAGAAAATCTGATTCTGCAGGCCAGCAGGACAGCGAAAGAAAATAAATGTTTCCTCCTGTTCCAAACACAGTCGGCACTCCTCTTGAGCGATGAGCCCCATTCTGTGTACGTGTTTTCTTAATCGAGCGTGGCCCGTAAGAATTGTGGTTAGAGCCCTGACAAATGTTTCTGCTGCGCAACATGTGGAGTTACCCAGGTTCGAAATACTTTTTGGCAATGTTAAAAGATATGCCAACTAAAGGTTCTGGACGCAGTGGGATGGGCATCGGCTGCCTCATTGCCATCAATGCCAGTGTGTATTGGTGTCCACGTGTGGGTCACCTTGTTGTTCCCATCAAAACTACAAATGTTATTTCTGCAGTCAGCTACAAGTCTGGAGGAAGCATTTCTTCCCTCAAGAGCTCGCAGTGCAGCCTGGCTATCAGAGAAAATTTTTATCGACCTGTGTCTGACACATCTACTCAAGAATATCTCGACACCCGATTGATGGCAAATATTTCTGCTTGATGGACTGTCGCATATCTGCCCAGATTACATGTCCGTAGATATGGGGCTTTTTTGCATTATATTCGTGTGAAATACCATATTAAATTGAATTCGCTCAAGAAATGGCGAAAAAAGCTGATTTGGGGAATCTTTTGCTCTTTCAAGTGATGAATTTAAAAATTACTGGCTTCAATAAAAGCAATGAGACTACTTTCTTAAAAACAACATCTAAGAAAAACTTTAATTAATTTAATTTCTTACACACTAATTAACAAGGTTCTTAAACATATTTAAATAACATTCACTGGTTCAAATTGTTCAATGCGACGCAATTTTGCTCGGACGCCTCACATAAGGACATAAGGCGTGCGTTGGCGAGATTCAGCATCAATTTCTCTGAGTCTATTTCGAATCCCGTTCCTTAACTGATCCCTAGTTTGGGCCTCCTAGCCATTCTCGTAAACCTTCTCAGTTAATAAAGCCCAAAATGTTTCAATAGGCCCAGGTTGAAGCACGTAGCACAAAAGGTATGTTGCGCTTCCAAACATTGTCTTGTTTCTCGGACGCAATGACTTGAAGCTAAGTCTGGCAAGAACAGAGTTATGTTATTTTGGTGATACAGTTTGATAAGGTTAACCAATTTCAGCAAGCAAAATTCCCAGTGGAGGTTGGCGGTTGCTGAGCATTTCTCCTCTCACGGGCCCTATGTAGGGTCTAGAAGCGCCCCTTTTCGAAATAGACCAGTACCTTTTATGATAATATGGTTTCTGTCATGTATTTTATTTCGTCTGGTGTCTCGTTGACATTTTTGGTGTAAAAACCAGCTTTACCAGGAATAATAGCGTGGGAAAGTGGAAAACAGTTGTTATCAGCTATAATGATGATCTTTTCCCAGCAAAATGAAAAAATCAGCAATATCGAGGAATTCTCGTAGGTGTATTTTGGACACTTTCGTCATTTCCTTTGTTTACGTTATTTTTTTAAATCTGTAGAATAATAGTGGAATCAGAAACATGAGAATGAGGAACAAGTTTACGAGTACACTCTCCATTTTTTTTCGGTTTTCAGCAAAGTACAAAAGATTTTCCTTTGCTCTGGCTGCAACTAACTGTCGTGGTCGACCACTTCTCGGTAGGTTCACATTCTCGAATTCGGTAGAATCGATATACGGTAGAATTTGCCGATTGGGCATTTTGCCAACTGGATTATAAATATTTTTTCGTAATACTGGTTTGTAAGTAATTTTGCAACAACTTGAAGAAAAGATGACACATAACGTAAATAAACCAAGTAACCATGGTAACGCTCGGCCGAAGTTCACTATTCAAAGTTACTTCTCAAATACATCCCGGATAAAAAGTGTTTCTCTCAAAACTTTCGTTCTGGGATAGGCTAATTTATAAGATCAAATACTCATTTCACATAGCTTAGCATCATTTGGATTTAAAAATAATTGAAACTTTTTTGGAGATGGATAGAATGAAAGATGAATCGATTGAAGGTTATTATAGGTTAAATATGTATAGAGGAGCGTTTTCCCACCATAACTTATGTGCATTTTTATAGGTACTCGATGCTGTCACATACGCGCATAAACACTTGATAAAATCACAGTCAACAAGAGTGAACGTATGCGTGCAGACGTAAGTACAAAACAACATTCACACATGGCTCATTTATTATTTGACAAAACGGGCAATTTAAATTCACCATACCCAGTAAAGCGTCTCGAATTGATGGGTACCCCTAAAAAGATACATATGTATTCTTCTGCAACACCTTTCCATTGTACCCTTTCGGAAATAATTCTTATTAATCTTTGATGGTCCTACTTTTTGTACACGTACGCGTCAATCCATCCGCCACTTTAACCCTTTTCGCTGTGTTGCACATACCTGCCCATTCGTCCACAAACCCTTCCGAATCTAATTTAAATATTTATATTGGATGTCTATGTGTCTACGAATGCAAATACATACGTGGATACGAGCCTGAGCTTGAGATTTTACGAATGTGCTCATGATCTCTCTTTCTTTCGTCTTCGTATATTAATAAATACTTTTTTGTATTCTGGGTTGCTCGATTTTTGCATAAGTACGAATATATTCTCACACTACCGTGTATAAGCCGCATTATGCGTTCGCGATATGGTTGGTGCACTGCGTTTCCGACACCGGGAATGAAATATTGCCTCGGCATTCTACGATTAAAATCTCGCTTAATATCTCGTTAATGGCGGCGCGGACCTCAATTATATAGATGATAGAATTGGATTGGTTATAAATTATCAGGCGTGTATGAGTGCTGTGCGCGGATTAACGACTTAAGTGCGAGCCTGTTCTATTGCGAAACTGTCATTAATTCACTTAAAAGCGCGTGTTTGCGTTGTTATGACTTCGAAATTTTTAATATCCCGTTCAGCGCCGCGGCAAAAATTTTTAATCGTTGATGGCCGCATCGAGACAAGATAAATGTATTTTTAAACTGAAGGCAATAAATCGTAAGTTCCATCGCTCTTCAAAAATTATCGGTTGCTTCCTTATTTTTAATATTAGATTGAGCGCTACACTTTCAAAAGAGCCAATTTAATGTAACCATGGACAGCGTACAATGATATATGTGCGTGTGAAACCTTTTTTTTTTCAAAGGAGATTTATAGTAATATAGCCTAGTTAAATCGGACCAAAAAGGAAAAGTTTGTCGATTTTTATACAAATGGATTTCTCTCTATAGTATACAATGCAGTATTTACCGTTTTTATTTGATATTCTGTAAGTTTGCGGTGTAATAGGTACCAATTTTGGATATCCCTGTATACGTTACACCTTACTGCGATAATAAAATAACTTCTTTTTAATTGGTAACCTATATTTTTGGATAATCTTACCTTATTATTGGTATATTTCTTCCAGCATTTTTTTTAAAGACCCAATGTCGGAATTAGCTTTTCTGTTTTCATAATTCAGTTTTGATAAAACTTTTTCTTCTCTCTTGTTCTTCTAAAATTTGCACCTGCAAGTTATATCGAAGCTAGCACTATCTATATTGATGGAGTCGATTATCCCAGAGCACGGCTGTAATCCATACATCAGAGCAAAATGATATTAAGTCACAAAATATATATTATTATATACAGGAGAGCCCATGAATGCTTTTTCGTCCGGTTTCTTGCAAGCTGCGTGCAAACCTTTCATAATATACTGATAATTATAATAACAAAAGAGACCAACATAGTTTAAGTGCTGTTTGTAAGTATGCACAAAATTTTAATCAGACAGGTTGTCTTTTTAATAGGACAGTTGTGTTCTGGTAAATAAATTGATAAGAGTGATTTATTAATTTCTGTTTTTTTATGTTGACTAAAGGTTTTTTGCGAGGTAATTGATGGAAAACATGAGCTGCTAGATATTTTCAACAGGTGAAAACAATAAAGATTTAAACTAACACTTTATTCTCTCAATAAAGTACGTATAAATAGTAAATAATAATGATGCATTTACACATACATTATTCAGCATCGTCTTCCTTAATAGTTTTCATATAAACAAGGTTTTGAAGAAATTATGAAATTCCTTTGAAAT
The DNA here is from genome assembly GCA_029619315.2 of Dynastes maya. Classification (NCBI taxonomy): domain Eukaryota; kingdom Metazoa; phylum Arthropoda; class Insecta; order Coleoptera; family Scarabaeidae; genus Dynastes; species Dynastes maya. The sequence goes on along the minus strand of JAROYE020000005.1, from coordinate 19,493,975 downwards.
CCATGCTAGTAATTTCCGACGGTCATTGAATTTTTTTAACTTATTGGATTTGGGTCCCCATGAAGTGGAACGAGTATTTCATGCATAGGCACCATTTGTTTTCATCGTTCCCTTTTATTGAAATTAATGGTATCAAATCCTTCGTCATGGAATGTTGTTTTAAAGTATAGAATATTGTCTAATTCGTAGGCTACCGCGGTTGTTAATAACACTATACTCTCGGTTTCCGGGTTGGAACCGCATCGTTGTCATAACTTCTGCCGACGTTTCGTCAGCAATCTGATAGAATACCTTCAGGTCTGTTACTGCACTCTGACTAGAGACTATTCATACCGACGGGCTTGTTTCGGGAAAATGTAGTGGAAAAGTTATGGATCAATGAAGTGTGGCGGTTGCTAGGAGATTTAGTCAAATGGGACTTCCACGTGTGATGTAAGGGGTAGCCATCATCGCGACTTAAATTGTTGGGAAGTTTGAAGATCTTGATTTACGGATTTTTCTATTATAATAGTGAGGGTTGTGAGACAAGATGCGGGTGGAATTAAACTGGATTTGGTGACCAGTTTCCAGTCTATGCTCAGCCAGCGTGAACCCGGCTACACGCAACAACCGCGTACAACGCTCGTGCTCAGTAACACGAGTACCGATCATTTTGCTTCACCGACGAACACACTACCGCACGAACATGGAATCTGGTAGATACCAGGGGCTTCCAGATGATTGCGGTCTTTGATGGGAAAGAAGTTTGAGAGTTTGAATTTGGGTCTGAAGATGGTTTTTATATTGTTGCTGAAAGGTATGCAAGTTTATTGTAGCAAACGGTGCAAGTTTTGCGCCACTTTTATGTAACAATTAGTGAAACAATATTGTAGCGTTTCACTAATTGCTGCAAATTGTCTGCGTCACAGATCCTGTAACTATTTGTAGTGGTATTTGCCACAATTGTAGAAGTCATTGTTATATTCTTTTTCTGTCTAGACTTTTTACATATGAGACAACCGGCCTTTTTTCTGTTGCATCATAAATACTATAATTGAAGGACCATAGCTTCAAACTTTGAGCATTAGTGAACCGTAGACAAGGCAAACATTTCTGCAAATCAATCATTAAAACATTCACATTACAATTATGCAATGATTCTTCCTTATTTGGCTTCTTTAAATCATATCTCGTATCAACTTCCAATAAATGGGGGTCATATTTAGCCTGTTCAGTTTCTCGCTCATTTTCGTAATTTGCTTGTTTTAGATTTATGGTAAATTCGTCGGTTTCATCAGACGTATCGTAAGTATCGTTTCAGAGAAGTGCAAATGATGTATTGAATTCAGTATCAAAGATTTGGATGTAGCTATTCTTTACTAATTTCATCAGAAGGTAAATCTTGTAAATCACATTCTTCTTTATACATTCCAAACATTGTGGAAATATTTTAAGTGGTTGCCTAAGTATTTATTTGCAACTCTTCTACGACTATAATGCGACTCCAAACATGGACTAAAATGGACATAATATTTTATGGAAAATGTATGTGTTAGTTGTCAGCTTTAATACTGTTTTGTTCTGGAAGTGAATGTTCTAGGTTGAACATACTACTTATAGAAGAGGGATAAGACTGGTTTTGCCCTAAACGCAATGAGGACTTAGTATTAAACGGATACTCTAAAACTGTGGCACTGGAACACTGAAACAGTTCACTAAAACCCTTACCACAACACTTAATTCGTACTGGACGCACGTTTCGATAGCCAAGCTATCATCATCAGCAGCAAGACTGAGTTAGCAGCAGTTCAGTCTTGCTGCTGATGATGATAGCTTGGCTATCGAAACGTGCGTCCAGTACGAATTAAGTGTTGTGGTAAGGGTTTTAGTGAACTGTTTCAGACTTAGTATTGGTCATAGAATTTTAAATCAGATGTTTTTATTCCAACTTTAGGTATACCAGTTGATAGAGGACGACAGTTGAAACAGTCACAATGAAAAAACTGGAAAATGACCATTTTGGACTTAATACACTTTTGTTCTATGTTACGGATATTAATTATATGAGAAACGGTTATAAGAAACACGTTTTATGTAAATTGTTGAAAAGAGGAGGAGTGGTAACAATATATTCAATTTTTTTATTCAATGACATGAACAATAAATAAATAATTGTCTGTAATAATAATAATAATAATAATAATAGTAATAATAATAATAATAATAATAATAATAATAATAATAATAATAGTAATAATAATAATAATAATAATAATAATACTAAACAAAAAAAAGAGATTAGTTAGTTCTTTATTCGTTTCTACGATACTTAATAGTATAGAACACGTCAAATATATACAAAAAGATAATACATGTACACCACAAAACAACAACAAAAAAATATAATAAAACAATGGAGAGCTATTCCAATAACATCCCACAATTATATATGTATATATATATATAAATCTTAATTAATTGCAAAACAACATTTTTCTGGACTATCGTCAAATTAGGTCTTGGTCCTGTTATATAAGCACTTACAGTTGTCGCTCTAGTGGGGTATGCATGGGCAAGTTCGAATTGTTTAAAAAAGGTGTGACAATTCTTGCGAACAAACATTACACACTTAATAACATACAAACCGGTAAGTGTGTGTATCTTCTGGTTGATAAAAAGGTCCTTACAAGTGTCTCTACCTTTTAGACTAAACATGCTTCGGATACAACGTTTCTGGATAACAAATAATTGCTCAGCATCACTACCGTTTCCGCAAAACATTATTCCATATCGGAGGCGGGCCTCCACATATGCCCGATACGCACAAAAGCTCGCGCATACGTTGACCGAGGAGGCGATCACTCGCAGAGCGTAGCTGAATGGAGCGATCCTGGTAGCGATGTAATCCAAGTGTGTCTTCCAATTTAGATGGTCGTCAATTTTTAACCCGAGGAACATAGTACTAGCACTTGAACTGAGTTCTTCGTCTTTGTATTTTACGGTAAGTGTATGTGTTTGTGTTGTTGTGAATTTAATTAAATTAGTCTTTTTTATGTTTAATTTTAGGTTATAATTTTCAAACCACCTTTCATTTAAATCTAGTGCTTGTACAATCTTTTTTTCCAGGGTGTTCAGGTCTGCGGCTCTCAGAACAACTGACACATCGTCCGCGAAAAGTGTCACAAAGTTTTGTTGTATATCCGGCGTTCGGTTCAGGTAGACTAGGAACAGCATAGGTCCAAGGACCGATCCTTGCGGAACTCCTCTTCGTACTATTTCCCAGGATGATGTAAGTATCTCAGCGCTATTACTCTGCGCCTTCACACATTGCATTCTTCCTTCAAGGAGTGACTGAAGAAGCTTGAGGCTCTGTCCACGAATTCCTGCATCCTCGAGTTCTTGAATTAATGTGTGGTGATGAACACTATCGAAGGCTTTTGACAGATCTATATATAGACCAGCCACATGGTCACCATCATTCACGTCTTGCAGAATTTCAGATAAAACTTGATAAATAGTTGTCGCTGTTGACTTTCCTTTCTGATAGCCACTCTGCTTATTGCCCAAGGGATTATATCTTTCTAGAAATGATATTAACCGCTTGTGTATAATTTTTTCGAATATTTTGGATATATTCTATAATAAAGATAATTATTAATAATTATTAATTAATGGGCATAACCCGCACAAAGTAGCCGTAGACACGTGTTTCGGACTTATTAGGCTTCATCAGTACGGCATAACTAGAAGCAAGGTGGGAGCTACCTAGGGAAGACAAACAAATGGAGCACGCCAGGAGGTCGACCACCATTTGCGACTTCGGTCAGAAGATACCCATTTCGAAACACAACAACTGACGTCGCCGCGCGGTAGACATAGCCAACCTGCGCGACATCCAAGCCCAGGAATGAAAAGCAAGAAAAAGGGGAATAACGCGGGGATCAGGTAAAAAACAAGAAAAAGTCTTGTCTTCCCTAGGTAGCTCCCACCTTGTTCCTAGTTATGCCGTACTGATGAGGACTAATAAGTCCGAAACACGTGTCTACGGGTACTTTGTATGAGTTATGCCCATTAATGTCTTTTTCTTGTTTTTTTATTTGATCCCCGTGTTATTCCCCTTTTTCTTAATAATAATAATAGTGATGATAATAATAATGATGATAATAATAATTTTACTGATCTTCAGGACTTTAACAGAAGTATTGGATGAAAAAAGCAGAAAATACATTGAATTCAAACTTAAACGTAGGAGCTTAGACTAAATTTAACAACAGAAATAAACATTGTTGTAATTAACACAACATTAACAATAGTAACAAGTTACGGTTACTAAACTAAATGAAATCCAAAACATTCCTCTAACTCATAAAAAACATTGCTTAACAAAATCTTTCTTAGGTCTTTCTCAAAGTTAAGAATTAAGTTAAGAATTAAGATTTTTAATTCCAATGGGTAGGGCGTTAAATATTTTTATACCCATGTATAAAGGAGATCTCTCTAAAGCAGTCAGACTATGCGCTGGTATGCAAAATTGTTCACGATTTCTCGTGTTATATGCGTGGTAGCCACTGTGAGTAGTGAATGGATCCTCATGTTCTTTAACAAAGGTAGCAACTTCTAATATGTATGAACTGGTAAACGTCAAAATTTCCAAATCCCGAAAGCATTGTCGACAAGATGTTGTTGCATTTACTCCAACTATATTTCTGATTGCACGTTTTGGCTGGTGAAAAATCCTACCACTAAAAGATGAAGCTCCTCAGAATATAATACCGTACGATAATCTCGTCTGAAAACATGCAAAATAATACGGAAGCATAACGTCTTTCGAGGCTATCTTACTGTTGATAAATCGCGTAACACACCGAAGAAAGTTTAGCACCTAACTCCTGGATGTGCGGCCCCCAATTTAAGCTGTTATTCAGAGAAAGCCCCAGAAATCTAGTTGTGGGAACTTATTGAATAAATCTATTATTAATACTTACTAAATCCATTAAGTTCAGCTCGCAAGCCGAAAGAAACGAAACTGTTCATGCTAATAAGAATTGTATATACATCTATACAAATACAGAAATAATAATAAAATATTTATTTACTTGTTCGATTAGCTCTCAGAAACACCAAATTAATCACAATAACTAAATATAATGAGCGCATCGTTGTAATTCTTAAGGGTTCCTCTACGCACAGTGCAAATACCGATATTTACTTTTAAAAATGACTGTTACAGATGTTTTTAAAAATTGGGTGCTAGTGGAAAAAAATTTCAAAATTTTCAAAATTACTGAAATAAGGTAAAAGGTAGGTATGTGATGCTTGATGAAACTTTACTTAAAATAACATGTAAAAATGAAATATGCAATGAAAAGCCACCATTCCATTGAAAATAAGGAAGGTGATGCTGAGGTCAAGTGTAACCGGTAAAGCAACCATATTAAAAATATTTTCATCTCTTTCTTTCAGGACCTACAACGAATGATTTCAATCAATGCCCCCTGTAATTGGTGGGGGATGTGAAGGCATGAATTATTCTTATTATTATAATAATAACAATAATAACTGCTATTTATTTCATAGATGTAAAAAACATGAAATACGTCAGGGAGCATGGATACATACATTGTTTACATACATTATGTTATTTCTTCTTGAAAAAAGTCTCTTATATCGTATAAACATTTTTTGATTAAATATAATTTCAAGTCATACTTAAACGTCTTTAAGTTTTGAGTTTTATAGTACTGAGGAAGGTGATTGTATATTTTTAAAGTTTGGGTAACCGCACTTTTGTACACTGTCGCGAAACTTGTTTGCGGAATTCGAAGACTTCCTTTTAAACACTCGCGGGTGCCATATCCGTGATTAGTCTCGTATGATCTTATTAAGTCATTGTAGTGCTTTTTAGCAAAACATGCGCATTCATATATATAAATACTAGGCAAGGTAAGTATGTGGAATGCTTTGAAAATTCCTGTGCATGTTTCTCTTTTCTTCAGATGGAACATGCTTCTTAAACACGATTTTTGAAGAGTAAAAATGCGTTTGAAGTCTACAGAATTCCCCCAAAATACGATTCCGCACGCTAACCTTGAACCAACGTAAGCATGATACGCTGCCAAGGCCGCTTCAATATGGACATCAGAAGAGATCACCCTAAGAGCATATATCATTCCAGCAATCTTTTTGGTAAGTACATTGACATGTTCTTTCCAGTTTTGTGTGCTGTCCAATTGTAAGCCTAAAAACTTTACGTGCGATACAGATGCAACTTGTGCATTCTCATATTTTAATGTTATGTTTTCAGATTCTCTAAGCCCAAATTTCAATATATTTGTTTTTTCTATATTTAATTTGAGGTTATTAGCACTAAACCAATCTTCCATTGAGCGTAATACGTTAATTACCTCTTCCTCAATGTTTGTGTTCTCCGTTATGACTATCGAGGTGTCATCTGCAAACATATTGACACTGTGTTGCGTTACGTTTGGTAAGTCATTCGTGTATAAGAGAAAAAGGAATGGCCCTAGAATGGAACCCTGTGGTATTCCTCTCTCTGATTTTAACCACGTTGACTGAATAAATATAATAATAATCACTCTCTATATAGATGTTCGTGGAATCTTAAAAATTATGCTGGCTTAACCGAAACTTCATCTATGTCTTATCAATTTAGATACTTATATGTTATGTTAAACTATAAAAAAAAGACAATGAAGCCATAACAAAACGTTATTTATCCAACGCGAGTCTTATCTTAAAGCAGCCTTAAATTAAAACAAAGCAAAGTAAGACGTTTAACTTATTGCTTACTCGTTCTAAGTAATTTATGTAACATTCCGGTAGTGGCGTATTTAGAACATAGAATATTGGAATGCGGTGCGCAATTATATCTACAGCACTTTGTCAAAAGCTCCACTTATAGTAAGTGAAGCTTAAACAGTTCCTTTACTTGATTAATTGTAAACTGTTGATTATTCAACTTATTCACTTTTGCTTTCTTTGTTTTGCTACAATTACTTTTTGTAGATTTTCATTTTGTTTAGTAAAAATTCTACAGCAGTATTATGTGCCATGATTTATAAAGCTTTATGAGCTCCGTGCGTAATATGTTGTGCGGTTTTTTCTTATTCATCATAAAAATTTCCTTCCCTTTATGTTTTTCCTTGCTGTGAACAAAATTTATTATGCATTTGAATTTTTCGTACGGTATAAGCGTAGGTGCGTTGAAAATTTCTACCAACCAACATCATCCGGCCGCTATCGACATCATCCATCCATCCCTCCGTGCCATTAACGGGTGCTTTCACTGCCTTATCTCTCTACATCTTCAATCATGGCCAGAACGAAACTTGTTAGAGGAGCCTCCTCTCATTCATTATAAAGTAAGCAGGCGAGTAAGCACGCAAACAGACAAGACACAATACCATGGTAGTAGTAAGCGGAATAAGAGCATTCGTACTTGGAGCGGTGCGATATAAAAGGAAATTGATACATATTATTTCGTTCGCTTTGATGTCGTCAAAAAATGCCCTCATATTTAGCGTAAGGAACGTGCCTTTGTATCCCATCTTCTATCTTTGTCAATTATTAATGTACATTTTGCGTGGGCGTTACACAAAGCCTTAGTTCGTAGAAATCAGCTTTAAAGAAACTAATTGAAAACGGTATACCTTAGTAGATAAAAGTGTTGTCTTTAAAAACATCAAATCACTTATTTCTTCGGAAAAATAAATTTTTGAAAGAAGTCTAGGAAGGAAGTCTGCATTATTTAACCGCTATTTAAAAAAAAGTGTTTTCAAAATATTCCAATTTTGTTGGGAGACGTTAGAAGATAGTAATAATAATAATAAATTTTATTCGCTCAGCAGGAAACCCCACACGCGGAGAAACACATTTTCAGATTAAGCAAAAATGTTTTAACCGTATTTCTTTTTTTACTTTTTACAACAATTTTAATAATAATAATAATAATAATAATAATAATAATAATAATAATAATAATAATAATAATAATCTTTATTGTCATTGTTCTGTCTAGAACATGGACATTGTCAGTGAATACACATATATATATATATATATATATATATATATAAATATAAATAAATAAAAGACAGAAATAAATAAGTTGAGTAAAAGATAAGACGTGTGTATATATGCAAAAATCGACAAACAAATATACAATTTGTATAACGAGTTAAAAAATTCATGCAGACTATAAAACGTGGTGTCAAGCAGATAATCAATTACCGCTTTTTTGAATTTTGCAATTGTATTAATCTCTTTTATATTTTGGGGTAAGTGATTAAAACAGAGTACAGCTTTATAATATGGGGCATTTTCAAATAACTTAGTTTTATGAACTGGTATACTGAGGTCATGCCGGAATCAAGTGTTCATCTTACAATATATCACTATTTTTAGTAAAATTGGTTTGGTTCTTTTTATAGACAACCTGGCGTTCAAGGCAGAGCAATGTTGTTCCCAATATTGTTTAATTGTTATTAGAACACAAGGAAAGATACCCAACTGATGCTCTTTAGCCAACTGCAGCAGTTTTATTTTATTTTGATTGCGTAAGAGTGGTTAACGCAACGCTATTCGGCCAAATAAACCACTCTCTTTTTACCTTCTTTTCACGGTGGTTAGACTAACTCGTTTCTCACGCTCAATATTTATTTCAGCCGTTATTTCAGGTCCATTTTTTCGTCTGTTCTGTTTACTCTTCATAATTATTCGACGATCTTCCGCTGGTGTTGTCACTTTCCGTCGTCCTGTTCGTTTTCTATTAAATAATGTGTCAGCCTCTCGATATTTTTTAACGCTATAGTCAACAGTTTAGGCACTTAATTTCAATTTTGTTGCAATAGCTCTGTTATTTCGGCCAAGATTATGTAAAGCAACAATCATTGTGGGGATTTCTAAAGGAAACTCTCTTGTTTTGGGCATTTTAATACTAATTTTAGATAATTTTATTAACGATATTCGCTATTTAAAAGAACAATAACTATTACATCTAAATTTATAATTTTAGTTCGGGTAAATAAGGAATTGCCATCTTTACCTGCACTGCATTAAATTTTATTAGTGAAGGATAATTGTATTACATTTCGGGTCTTTTCATGGCCTTACCTGGATCCCTAATTATCAGGTTAAGAAAATTCAATTGATAGAGGTATTGAAGACAGTGATTGCTGAGCCGCTAGCGCACTTAATTAACAGATCTGTTGAAGAAGGCACCTCCCCAGGTAGTCATAAAGCAGGGATTGCTTGCCCAGTGTTTAAAAGCGGCGATTCTAAACTAGATGCTAATAAAGTCGTCGAGCGTGTGGTGCATAGTAGAATGTATAAGTTCATAGACAAGAACGATATTCTGGATTTAGCTCAGAATGATTTTCGGCCTTGCAGCTCAACAGAAACCGCCATGTTTGACATTTGCCATCACATCTACACAGACTTAGACGATGAAAAACTTGCAGGAGTGTTGATGTTTGATCTGACAAAAGCTTTTGATATGGTAGATATTAAGATTGTAACCAGCAAGTTACAATTAATGGGATCCAGCGGCAATTTTCTAAATTGACTCACTTCATATATGACAGACAAAAACGTTTATGTCAAGGTCGAAAAGGAATACTCAGACATGTTCAACGTAGATCTTGGCGTAGCTCAGGGATCCCTATTGGGTCCCCTTACATTCTCCCTATTTCTAAAGGACCTAGCAAAACGTATACTAGCTGGCGGAGTGATATTATATGCAAATGACGTGACAGTTTTTGTAACTGGTAATACTGCTGAAGAACTAGAGCTAAAGTTTAACGCAGCCTCCCACAAGTTTATCAATACTCAAAAACGATATGTTTGCAGCCACATAGCAAAAAAAAAAGAGTATACCAAGTATCTGTCTCCATCGAGGATACTATAACTGACCTCTTCAATTTTGCTAAATTGCGGGGCGTGTATTTTATCGCCGATATAACATGGTTAGAACAACTCGATCATGTCTGCAGTGCGTTGAGTAAAACGTATTAATTGTTGTCACAAACGAAAAGAAATGTTAGCATAAAACATTTGCTCGACATCTATTATGCCCTTGGTTACTCGCACTTAATTACACTGTCATCATTTGGGGTGGTGCTACTGGCTCTGATCGACTGTTGATTCTGCAAAAGCGTATTCTGCGCTTATTGTTTAATATGGAAAGGAGAGATAGCTGTAGGGACGTGTTTAAAACAAATAAGCTCATGGCATTTTCTTGCATACATATATTTCGATGTATACTTTACATTAATAGATACGAGACACTGGAACGTAACTCTGATACACATCCATACAGCATAAGATATGGGCATTTGTTAAGGTTAAAAACCTATAAAATGGCTCTATATAGGAAGAATCCATACTATGTGGGAAGATACTTTTATACCGCCTTACCGTCTGCATTGAAAGAACATGCTTGGCCAGTGCAATTGAAATAGCGTCTAAAGACATTTTTAATTAACATGGCCTTTTTAACATCTACTGGAACATAATAATTAATTTATCTAGTTATGTTTGTGTATGTTATTATAGACTGTGTTTTATGTTTATACAACGTGTTATGTCGTTTACATATAATGGGTGTCTTTTTAAGTTCGATAGAACTTTAAATTATAAAAAATGATAGGAAAAATTAAAGCCTAATCAAATTTTTGGTTTGATTCAAAAGATTTATTCATGGTATTAACATCTTTCGAGCACTGTTGACCGTATGTCACGAATAACACGAACAATGTTGACTTCCAAGGCCTCAATTGTTGGTAGTTCATTGATATAAGCCAGTGATTTCATGTAGCCTCATAGAAAAAATCGGCAGGTGTCAAATCGCAAGACCTTGTAGGCCAATTGACAGATCCATTTCTCGAAATTAACTTATAGTCGATGGTTGCCATCGCCGTATGGCACGTAGCGTTATCCTGTTGAAACCACATCTCGTCCTCCACATTTTCAAACAAAGAATCATTAATCATGTTGCGGTAACGATCTCCATTGACGGTGACGCGAGCTCCGGCCTCATCTTTTAAGAAATAAGAGCCAATAATGTCACCGGCGTCCAAACCACACCAAACAGTGCATTTTTCTGGATGTAATGGTGTTTGTAGGGCCTCTTGTGGATTGGTCCCGCTCCATAAATTTGAATAATTTGATAGTGTTGTTCAAGCGTGAGTCTATTCATGATAACTTACCAAAGTATACTCATGTATACTAATCAAAAATGTCAAAATGTGAACGCAGTATGACAGTTCGTTTGACAGTTAACTTTTTCATAATTTCTATCTAAGCAAAAAAACACCCGTTACATATATGTATGTATACTTTTTATATTACATTTGTATTTAATTGATACTTTGACTTGTCTTACATTAATTGTAGTTTGATCAAACGGATCAATAAAACCTATTACCTGTAAACCATTGACTAAACAACTCACTGATTAGTTACCTGGAATACGACGTTGCAACAAGTACATTAGATGCTTAAAAATAATATTAGCTTATTACGAGATTAACAGACTATATCCAATGAATATTAATTAAAATTACGGATCCTAAAATATTACCTGAAATAAGCTTCGCTGTACTTGGGAACCAAACTCTCCCGACTTCCTTTAAAACTATAAGTAGCCAGGAAAATAACTAAAAACTTAATTGCGAAATTATACATTGCAATCTCTGTACAGTTTATTAGTTAGTTCACTTATAAATGTTAATTACGTGAGTTTCATTTGAATAAAGCTTTTAAAGTGAATAAAGTAGAAAATAAAATTAAAATTGACAACCAATTTTATATTTTATTACTTCCTCGTCAGGAAGTAATACATCAATTAACCGCTCATCACTAAGCGATACCAGTATTTGCACAAGTTCGCCAAGAAGTTATCACATCTTTTCTCGATCGCCTTCTTTGTCTTGCAGTATACGTTTACACACGGAAAAATTATCAGGGCACCCATTCCGATCTCCGTCTCGCTCTGATGTTCCTTTTGTATTGATTATACTTCAAGAAAAAGGGAGTTGCTCCCTCACACATACCCATTGGGTTGGTATTCGCATCCATCCTTTATACATACGACACAAGTTCTTTCGTTCTCTTTCCACATCTCCTTCTACGTTTGCTTCTTCGATTTTTTCTTTAATTTTCCTTTTTTCCTATGTACCGTTCATCGTATTTCATCCTCCTCCAGCCATTATTATTATAACATCGCGACGTAAACTTATGCAGATGTGTAATAAGAACTCTTTTATTAATACAAAAGATATCAAATTGAAATACGGGAATATATCGACTCGGAATTTTGAACTACTGCAGAAGGGTAGAAATTACCTATCCTTCATTGTCCGTTATTGTCGTCTCTGTTGAACAAGTAATGATGGAACGTCGTTATTTTTGAATATTGTCTTTCCAATTATAATATGTCCTCATGTTTATTGAATTCGTCGATGAAGTCTGTGTGTATCTAGATTGAGTTAGTTGAATATGCACCTGTTACAAAGTTCTTATTTCTTGAATGATAAATAATTGGATGATGGTGGAATGTATTTCGATAATGTGAAATATATTTTTTGTTAGGAGTATTTTTCAGCTTCACTGTAAAAAATGTATGTAAATTTACAAAGTATTCAGATCGACCAGTGTTGTAAAATATGGATAAAAGTTAATATGATGTAAGTATATATATGAATGTTTTTGTGTCAATTTATTGGAAAACTACGAGGGTAGGTTAATATGTCCGTGAGTTTTTGAGTTTCCGATTGGCCGATCGGAGATCGAAAGTGCGAGATTGTAGATGCCATAGGCATATCACATGGCTCAGTGGTTTCGATTTTGAATGATCACTTGCATATGAGATAGCTTACAATTGATCACAAACGCGATCGTGTGGGAGGAGTGTTTGACGTTGTTTAACCATAATCCGGATGAGTTTTTGCGCCGTTTCATAACCGTTGATGAAACATGAATACGCCACAACACATCGGAGACCAAACAACAACAGTGGATTTTTCCGGGCGAATTGGCGCCGAAGAACGTCAAGGTGGGTCTGTCGGCCAACAAGGTCATGCCGACAATTTTTTCGGATGCACGCGGCATAATCCACATCGATTACCTTCGGAAGGGAAAAACAATCAACGGCGAATGTTATGACAACTTATTGGATAGGTTCAATGACGATTTGAAGACGACAGTATTTGGCCAAGAAGAAAGTGCTCCTCCATGAGACAACGCACGAGTGCATACGTGCGTAGTCGCCATGGCGAAATTTCATGAATTGGGGTACCAATTGCTTCCCCACCCACCATATTCTCCGGATTTAGCCCCCAGAGACTATTTCCTATTTCCAGATCTGAAGAAATGGCTCGGCGGAAAGAGATTTGGCTACAACGATGCGATACATTGCTTAAACAAATGCCTATTTTGAGAGCCTCCATAAATCTTATTATTTGGAGGGAATCAAAAAATTTGGACGAAATGTATTGAGCTAAAAGGAGACTATGTTGAGAAGTAAAACGTTTTTTTGATGAGAAAAACTATCTCTCATTCAAAAAGTCACGGACATATTGACCCACCCTTGAATGCTAAATTATTAAAACTGCATCGTTCTTTGCCTCTACAATTTGAATTTCGCGCTATAGCGCTACCGGGTGTAAAATCGAGGAAGCACGAGGGGAATAATAATAAGAATAGAATAGAAAAGAATAGAATATACCTTTATTGTCCAACAGAAGATCCAATTATAGGACAATAATAAACCCATAATATAACAAAGTAGGTTCCCATACCTAGATTAAATTACATTAAATATTACAGAACAACAAAATAATTAAAAAAAAAAGAAGAAAAATGAAAAATGTAACAAATTAACACTACTTGAAAGTCAGTCCACCATAAGTCTATTACCATCGTATAAACTGGTGAACGCAACAACACATTAGTCGGGGCTGCAGGCATATAAAATGGCGTACTATGACGAGTAGCAGAAACTGGCACATTGAAGCATATCTTGGACAGTAAATGTGGGCAGTCGATATGATTATTGAGTAGTTTACTCAAAAGTCGTACGCGTTGCAATTGGTTCATAGTTTCATCCAGATTAGAACCGCGTACAGGGTAGCTACCAGTTGTTTTATAAATTATACATTTCAAACACCTTCGGCGAATCTGCTCCAACATGTGAGAGTGCGTTGTATAAATCGGATACCATACGATGCTGCCATACTCGAGCTTACTGATCACAAATGTGTTGTACAACAGCCTAATCGCGGCGATGTCGGTAAATTCTCTACAGGTTCTTAGAACGAATCCCAACATTCTCGACGCTGACGCACGCAACTCATTAAGATGTGGAACAAATGTGAGTGTACTGCCAAAAAGAATTCCAAGATCATGAAAGGTTTCACTGGTGGATAATGGTGTACCACACAGAAGGTAAGTATTAATTAAACTTTCTAATTTTTTTGTATATGTGACTTTACAACATATAGCAACAACAACAGGTCGTTGTTCTCGCACCACTCAGCGACCACATCCAAGTTGCATTGGAGTAAAGCAATATCATCAGGCCCAAAGATCGTTGAATAGATTTTTAAATCATCGGCGCAGGCCAACGCAGGGCAGGTAAGTGATTTTAATAGATCATCCATATAAAGTAAGACTAGTAAGGGTCCTAAATTAGATCTTTGGGGTACACCCGATGGCATGCTGTACTCCGTTGAAGTGAATCCGTTGTAGTATACATAACCACTTCGATTCTTCAGGTATGATTTCATCAATGCCAAAAACGAAGAAGAAAATCCAAATGAATTTAGCTTGTCACGAAGTATATGATGGCTTATCGAATCAAAGGCACGGGATATATCTGTATAGATGACATCTACTTAACCGCGGGCGTCAAAGGATTCATCAGTATACTGTGTTATACTTGCTAAATTGGTTATAGTAGAGCGACCCGACATAAATTCATGTCGCAGTGGCGAAAGATGTACATGTACGCTAGTGTATATATGGTTATAAAGAATTTGTTCATAAACTTTAGCGAAGTTTGAAAGTTCTGAATTCATTAAACTCCTTGTGTAGCGCGAAGTGTGCCGATACCTTGAGTGTTTGCTATACTTATTGATTATTTATTTAGTAATGAATAAACAACATTATGTACAGTATTGGCTAGTATTAGTAGGTATCTATCTCTCAGCAATATCTTAATAAAGAACGCCTTGAACTATACCTTTGTTATGCAGTTTAGGAAATAATTATTAATTTTTTTTAAACAAACTCAGAAATCGATGCTTCTTTAATTTCTTTTTCATTCACTAATACCACCCATCACATTTTTAATCATTTCTATTCTCTCCGCCGTTTTCAGCTACCGCCGCCGCCTCTGCGCACCATATATACGGTTCGGCAGCGGTTCAACGTGCGTTTTTGTATTTTTCATTTTTCTCGCGAACGGAGAAGATTACTTTTCGTACGCATGAGTTCACATAGGTATTGTTCTGTTTGTTTCCACCATCTTGGTAGAGAAGAGATGTGTTGTGTGCCGTTTCTCGTGCACACGCTCTCGCATCGATCGCTTCTGAGCTCGATCTCCCCTGAAAGCAGGGCCGTATTCGATTGAAGTTTGGGCATTCTTTGGGCAATGCTGAATTAAAATAAAAACCAGTACACTGCATTATAAGCACATACCAGTATAGACATGATTTCATCTGAGTCATGATGTACTTCGTTTGCATAAAATCAATATTTATTTTCGTTAAAATTGAAGAACAACTTGGCTTTTGTTCATGGTTTAATATTTAGTAGTTGACTAAATTTTGATCTAAAGTGTCGCAGGCGGTACCAAAATTTCTGTCGTCTGAAATTTTTAAATTTTTTTTCTAAAATTTCTGTCGTCAGTTTGACGTCTGGATTATCTTAGGAACATTAATTTGGGATTGACATTGCGACCTAAATAGATACGTCGTAACAGTCCCCTTATGTGCGTTAGAATAATTTGAGGTTTTTGATAAACATTAATACTACGCTATGAACCTCTTCTTTCAATTCAGTAGCGTTAGGAATGGCTTACTGAAGTGTTTATGTCGATTGTGACTATAGAACAACGAAGTTTGTCTTCACCTTTTCCTAGTTTATGTGAGTGAAATTTTAGAATTGCATGACATGTCAATAACCCGCTAGTATTCTCAGCCCTTCTTTGCTTAAAGACTCCAATTTCCCAATAACCTGTTTTAGGTGGCCCTTTTGTAGACCACAGTAAGGGATTTGGATCAATAAAATGCATATTCAATGCTTCTTAGGCCAGCTTAGCGAGCTTCTCATTTTTCTCGATCTCTAGGCTTAAATAGTTTTCGGTGGTGCCTGATTGTGAAAATGTGTATGATTGCCTCTCATGCCTCCTTCTGACGTACACAACTACACATGTAATGCAAACATCTCTACTTGAAATATATTAGTTAGGCCTCGTACAGGCACTTTTAGGCAGTGGTCTGGTCCACTAATGCCTATGCCTGTTCTGACTCCTTTTTTAGAGGCGTTTGTATACTTTGCCAAAGATCCTCTTACGGTTTCCGATGAGCATTTTATAAGGCTAATCAAAATTATATTCCACCGGGATAGTGTCCTTTGCAATGCGTGTAAAGTAGTTTATGGCATCTTCAAGAATCTCCAAAAAAATGGCTTCCCCGTTTATTCTATTAAGGGCCCGGGTGTCTGATATAGCTTTCTTTTAGATGTACGTAGATCTGAAGTGGTAAAGCTTTTAGCTTTACTGTGGAACAGGAAGGTCACCAAACCAACGAGGCTCAGGTAGTCAGGTAATATGACCAAAAGACCGTTTGGGGCTTGAAAATCCAGTGAAAAAGCATAAAATTTGCCCAACTACAAGCTATAATTAGAGTCCACAAACCGTGCCTCAATGTTGATTGCATTATATATAGTTTGCTGTTGTTGTTGTTTTAATGGGCGGAGCATCGGGTTACGAAATACACCTTGCACTTTTAGGCATCGATTAATACGATCATTAGTGGACTCTACTAGAATTTTGCTGAATACAGAGATGTTCCAACCTTTTTTAGGGATTTTTAATGTGCAAAACATCGTATTGATACGGGGCCTACGGTTTTACTTCCTTATCCGTGAAGAAGGCATACACCGATTTTTATCCGTAATTAAAAACCAACCTACCCAGCTGGGATATGAACCCGCGCCGCGTCGCGCCGCAAGTAAGCTAACTATTCGACCACCGAGACGGTCTATAGTTTTGTGTTTCTTAGTTTATTACTTTCATTTTAGCCAGTAATAGTAGATCCAAAAGAAGACTGATGTTTTTACTTCATTTTAAGGAACTTTATATGAACATATCGGTCCTCTAGATGCCATGGGATGTTTGGACAGCAATTTTGACTCGAAACCATATTGCAGACAAAAGCTGGGAAAGGAGGTCATAGGTATATTTGCATACTTAATGACAGAAAAACGGTAAATTTAATCAAGTTCAAGAGCCACTTTCTTAAGGAAATTGTGTAGAAATTTGGAATAGTTTGTTTTTTTACAATTCTAATTTCTTTTTAAAAACATACAATTTATGTAACCAATGTCTTTTTTCTGTGGTGAATATAGCTGCCACTATTTCATAATTACTTCTGTGGTAATTTTAGCATTGTATAATTTTTTGCACACCATCTGCAAATTTTTCGGCAAAGCCATTCCTGTACACAACTCCTACCCTCGCCATCACCGCGGAATACACAACTTTCCTTTACCCTACCGCCCATCACACCGCCGCGCCGCTTCTTTCGCTTTACACATACAGACGCAACCACAAATATGCCTCCTGAATTCTAAATTTAACTTTAACAATGTCATGGTGTCACGAAGTTTTAATTGTTGATCATTTGGGGTTCGAAGTGCGAGAAAATTGAATTAGCGGGTATAATTCTTGACCCACATTCTTCACTGTTACGAATACTTTAACGAGCCGTTGTTTCGAGCGTTTATTTTCTTTTTAAAGATGCTCACAGATCCGTTTTAGTTGTTTTGCATTGTAATTGTTGGCCTGAATAATTAGAACGCTATGCTTTGAAGTAGTATAATTTTCTTACAGAAATACGGTCGATGAATGATTGTGTTGCCTCAAACAATCAAACATTGTTGGTCAGCCTTGTTTGTTAAATTTTAATGTTTACAAACTCCAGCAACTGAGCTAGATATGCAACCGTATATACTACATACAGTGAAAAGCGAATCAAGCAAATCATAAGGAACTGACGTTGTTAGACAAGTAGAGAAGAATGTAATAGGTATCTAAATGTTAAAGTGAAAACATTACCATTCTTAAAAATCTATAATTTTCCTTGGAAATTCCGACGTAATTAATTACTGAAAAAATGTCTCGGCGAGGAATCGAACCTCACAACTCCTGCTTGCCGAATAGGCGTGTTAACCACTGAGGACTATACAAGATTTGTTCAATTTTTAATACCTAAGTTGTTATCTTATCTGCAAATATATCGCAGTATTTCGACACACAATTTTTAATTTTACATGTCAAGTATCTAATTTAATTAATATGTTTCGGCTTCCGTCGGTGAATTATGAAAATCTATAATTTTCCTTGGAATTTACGACGTAATTAATTACTGGAAAAATTGTCTGTCGAAATATTACGATATATTTGCAGATAAAATAACAACTTAGATATTAAGAGTGAACGAATCTTGCATAGTTCTCGTGGTGTAGTAGTTAACACGCCTACCCAGCAAGCAGGAGATGTGAGGTTCGATTCCTCACCGGGACATTTTTTCAATAATTAATTACGTCGGGAATTCCAAAGAAAATTATAGATTTTCATAATGTCTATGTCACAATATCTATGTGATCTAATAGCTAATAGAGAATTATTATTATTATTACGAGGGATGATCGTAAAATAAGGTTCCCATATTTTTTAAAAATAGACAGCATTCTTTATTTCCTTAACATTACACATCGTTTTAAAAGTAAGAACTTAAGCTATTTTTCGATATAATCGCCATTTTTATCTAAGCATTTTTGCAGACGGTGCTCCAACTTCTGTATCCCCATGTCGTAAAATTCTGCCATCAGTCCTTTCAAGAACCTTTTCAATTGTGGTGTTGGAAATCTCAGGAATCCGAAGAGCGAGTTGACGAATGGTGACCCTCCGATCTTCAAGCAGTATGCTCTTGACCTTTTCAACGATTTCCTCTGAAACTGATGGTCTTCCGCTCCGCTCTTCATCGTGAATTTCCGTCCGACCTCCAGCGAATTCCCTACACCATTTGCTGACGTGTTGAACAGCTATACACTTTTCTCCATAAACTTCGGTTAATTGACGATGAATGTCTATAGGTGACATCCTTTTCGCGTTTAAAAAACGTATCACAGCGCGAATTTCGCACCTGGCGATAGCGGCGATCGGGAATTCCATCTCAGACGGCTACTTAGCTAGCACTAAGCGGCGCACCGCTTAGTGGCTAAGCCGCGGCGTAGCCAGACGGGAGTGGTACGTGTATAGAGTGGGAGAGCTGACGCCAATGCAGACGCCAATGTTGTCGGATTTCGCCTAACACGTCTTATTGCTGCTGTAGGGCTTTGGGAACCTTATTTTACGATCATCCCACGTATTATTATTATTATTATTATAATTCACCGACGGAAGCCAAAATATATTAATTACCATTCTTAATTTTATTGAAACAGATATCCAGTGAGAAGATTCGTCTCTTTAATCTCTGATAGCGTATTCTAGTGGCTCGGAGCGGGAGTTGTGTGTTCCATTGGGAATCTTCGAGCAATAATTTGCGTTCCATTTGTAAAATCAGAGCAGCCAGAGTTGCGCTCGGAGCAATTTTCATCTGTCTGGCTAGAAAAGCAGCATCGATCTAGAGCAATATGGCCCACTGATAACAGCTGATGTTCACAAATACAACAAACGCAATTATAACCGATGTACTTAACTTCTTCCAATGAAACATGACATGTAAAATCGCTCCGCGCAGGAGTTGTACATTGGCACTGCTCGATCCAGAATTTTAGAAATAGAATCATAAGCTTCGAATGCAGTCTAGTGGAATACGCTATAAGTATTTCATCATTTAGAAGTGTGATTGTAAGAGTAAATACTCTTACGATCACAGAATTAAACAGAAATGAGTACGAATTTTGCCAAAAATGTTTTCGAAGCTGAGAACACTGCAATAAGACAGTTGTTACAGGACGATTGTCACTAGAGAACTTTCGTTTTTCAATTTTATGATAATAAGAAAGTACATTAAAAACGAAGAATTTTGGTATATGGTAAACTGATATTAATCATAAAGATTGAAAAGCAAATCTACCATTTCAAACGAATGTGAAACGCGTTCGCTTTCGGTAAGCTTTTTTGTGACGTGACATCACTCGGACGAAATAATCACATACTTCGTTATTTGGCGTTGGTATTAGTCCTGTAGTATCCTGAAATATAACGTTTTGCATCTTTGACATAACAATAATTTGGCTTTCGCTTGACAGTTCAACTCAGTGCAAAGGAGTATATTCATATCCCATATCAGCAAGACAGGTGCTCTGACATATTGGATCCCTATTATTTAGTGCCGAAGTAGTGTTTGAGAGAAAAGTAAGAGCTAAGTAATTTCGTTTTATGTCCAAGTCATATTTGTAAAAGGAACATACTATAACAAACGAAATTAAGTAATCCACTCTGATATTTGTTGCTAAAGGAAAGCGGCCTGCCGGCGGCCAATCGCTAATGCGTTTTAATCATGTGATTAAAATTCGAGTTTTAAGGATTTTAAAAAGCTTTTCTCTCTTAAAATAGTGAAATTTGAATGAACACTCTTATAGAAAATCATCTTCTAAATACTCATTACATATGATCTCTAATAAAGTTTCATACATCTTCCCTACAGCTCGCAGACGTGTTTTTTGAGAGTAGTACGCTGTATTATTATTGATTGCAATTTTGCTTTAAATGTGTTATTTACTACGACAGTATGGAGTGTTTTTGTATTGCTATGTAATAGACGAACACCAATATCTACTTAAAGAATTATCGGAGAATGACTGACCGATAATCTTATAACCTATAGGATATACCAAGCAGAAGAGTATTGATGATTTGACAATAAGACAGAATTTACCTATGGTCTACACTAAATACAATATAACCCAAAAAATATTAACTTTAGGTGTAGGAAGTGAGCTGTAGGAATGATAGAGATTTTGAATGCGCATCGAAGGTGTTCCATTTGGAGAAAACGAGTTTCAACTAACTGAAAATGTTCCAATTAATGTAACCTTTCTGAACACTCTGTATGATAAAATAAAGATATTTGAAATTGATTAGTCAACTTGTTCCACTGTATCAAGAACAATAAAACAAATTTGTAAGATAATGATAAATAAAAGAGATATCGAATGTTTGAGAACATACTGCAAATGCACTTTTTTCCTAAGGGAATATCTCAAAAGCTCTTAATTTGAAGTATATAATACTTCTATATTACATATTATATCCAAGATTTTTGAAGACGGCTTTAAAAGCAAGTTTTCTACAAATTCTGATCTTCAACAAATACTATCATATACTCATGACCAAATTAACAGGGACAACTTTGTA
The DNA here is from genome assembly GCA_029619315.2 of Dynastes maya. Taxonomy (NCBI): domain Eukaryota; kingdom Metazoa; phylum Arthropoda; class Insecta; order Coleoptera; family Scarabaeidae; genus Dynastes; species Dynastes maya. The sequence goes on along the minus strand of JAROYE020000005.1, from coordinate 19,472,326 downwards.
GCTCCTGTAAGTTGCGATTTGTTAGGCTTTTGACTTGGTTGACCATTCTTTGTTGTCATCAAAATTAAATCAGTATGGTTTTTGGGGTACTGAGCTGCGTCTTTTTGAAATATTTAACTAATAGGTTTTAAACCGTTCAAATAAAAAAAACTTTAGCATCCGGTGAAGTAAAATATTATTTTTCTAATACGGCCTTAGTCAAAACCGGTTCCATTTTAGGGCCTATCTCATTCATCATTTTTATTAATGATCTATCTTTCAGCATGAATTATACTTTAACACTGTATGCAGATGATGCTATTTTATCGATTGCTAATAAATCACTAGATTTATTAATTGAAGACACTAAATTGGCTCTGGATAGAATAACCGAGTGGTCTATAAACAAGCAGATTCTTTTAACATTGTAACACTCGACAATCACACGTTAACTACGAACCAAGCATCTAAGATTCCAAGTATTCATATTGATAGTACCTGGAAGTGGACTTCTCATATGAATAATTTGAAAATAAAGTTAAATAAAGCACTCTACGCCATTCGGAGATGTAGAGACATTTGTAACAGATCTATACTACGCGTTATTTATTTTTCTTATTTTAATGCCAATTTGATCTACGGCATTCTGTTTTGGGGGGGAAGTAGTGGTATAGATGACATACTCAGGATTCAAAAGAAAGCCGTACGTACAATGGCCAATGTAGGAAGCAGGGAATCTTGCAGACCCTTGTTTAAGGATTTCAGAATTATGACTGTGATTAATCAATACATATATCAATGTCTTCTGTACGTTCGTGCAAACATAGATTCGTTACGTAGTATTAACGATAATAGCTATCGAACAAGACAAGCTGGCGATTTGAGATTACCTCTTTCAAGACCTACATTACATCAACATTCATTTGCTTCCATGCCTATAAGGGGTAGGAATGAGTTTAAAATGATCGCTAAGAACTTTTTAATTAATAATGTTTATTATTCTATGGGCGAGTTTTTGGATCGATCTGGTGGGTAGTTTTTGAAATTTTTATGTTCCACATTGCATCGCCGAATTGATTGTTTTTGTTATTTTATGGTTGTGATTGTACAAGCTGTACTGTATTTTTGTATCTTACTTTTATTTATACGATTTGTTTTGTTTATCTATATGTATTGTGTGTGTTTATACGTGCTGTACGACTTATATCAACGAATAAAGCGCTACTACTACTACTACTACTACTACTACTACTACTAATAAAAATAATGTTCTCTATGAAAGCTTTCCTTTTTCTGTCTTAGAATGCCAGGAAGAGTTCAACGTCGAGCTTGTAAGAAAAAAAAAGAAAGCAGTACAGTGAAGAAAAAATGAGTCTGGCAATTACAGCAGTCAGAGGAAAAAGGATGTGACTGCTGCGAATAATTATGTTATTATTGCAATCATAATATCTGTAGGTTTTATCAATAAATAAATGTTATGTAGCAAATTTCCAGTGTATTCCACATTTGCACCCAAGTTCTTCAAGCAATAATTTTGGCATTTGAAGAATTTTTTCTTTTCCATGAATGTGAGGGACCACAAGAAATCTAAGTAAAGATCTTGTTCCGTAATGGTTTTGAGTACATTAAATAACTCGATTTACTCTTATAATATGCAGGGTGTTCCATTTAAAATAACAAGCTTAAACAACGTACTAAAGAAACTAAACAGCTTGTATACTTCGAAATAATTTTTGGCCATAGATCGCTTAATTTTAAACAACTTTTATTCTAAAAATGTTTCCGTTAAATGAATAGATAAGCTGTAATTCGCCCCGTACAGATAGTTGCCGCACCCGGTATATTGAAATACCAAGCGATTTGGTATCGTAAAAATTTTTGAATGTATCATTAATACTGATTTCCTAACACAGTAACCTAATGAAAACATAAAGCTCCAAATTTCATGATTCTAAAGTAAATTGTCCCGCAAATTAAATGTAAATTATCTATAATATTCTGAAAGCGTTAAAGGAAATCACGAACGTGGGCAATTTCAATAGCTAGTAGTCGGTATCGGCATAGTAGTAGTAGCAGTATTAGTCTCCTTATTGTCTTATATGAGCGGGTTTAGAGTGCAAACACCTCGCCAAACAGCAATAATCTATATTTACCGTGAACTCAGCTCTCACAACTATACTAAAAGTTAAAGATTTATAATCCATTATTGCTTACGTGTACGGTCTATATAATTTCAGTTAATGCCACTTTGAGTGACTATTACGTTGCGGTTTACGGTTCAGCCTTACTCAATAATTTAACTACATAGTTTTGCAGAACGCATTGTGGAAACAATCTTGAGAATCATTAGGAGGTGCGTTGGAAAGCTCGTTTTGAAATTTTAACTGCTAATAAAGTATCTACGCCAGCTGTGTCCCATTTCGCGAAAGTATAGTGATTCAGTAAGTTCAATTTCGTAGTGGAACCGAAGTTGAAACTTTGTTTCCTGTTCTAACTTGACGTAATACCTCGTTAAACCAAAAATGTATTGCCCAGCAATGATCGAGCTCGCCTCTTACGTAATGTAGTTCCAGAAGAACAGGTGTTAGCGAGCGGGTATGAGAAGTTTTCAGTACTTACAGTAACTAAGATTCCATGCAGTATCATATATGTACGTACATACATGATTAACCATAAAATTCGTTTGCAACCGCAATAGAGCTCGTTACACTGTTATAAAGACTTTGAAAACTAAAAATCATTGAATTAACATTTAGTAACATCAAAGTAGATTCATACTACTTCAAATTGTTTAAATAAGTTCCATTTATTAAAATAATAAATTTATTATCAGTTTTACAGAGCAAAGACACGTTAATATAATAGATTTAGAATAATGTAGTAGTGTTTTACTATTGTATGGTAGTTAAAACTGTTGTGTATTTTAAATTTGAAATAGTTTATTTAATATAATAATATCCTTACATTATTATATTTAATCTGTAAATATTAAGTACGTCTAGATTGCGCTCTAAGGGTGTTCTGTACTGTCTGACAAAATACACGTATAATAAAAACAATTACAAGAAACACTACATGTGTTTATATACACATTTAAAATATAAATTCACTAGACAGGACCGTATCCAACACTTCTCTCCTTATTTCGCCACTCCACTGCTCAGGTGGCTTGGATATCGTAGACGTCCTTCTTAAGGTGGTCTAATTTTCATCGGCTTCCAACGACATTGTAGATATAGGTCCGTTCGACATCCGAGCTCTAATTGAAGGCGCAATATTTTCGGTTGTATGTACAGGAGCAGCATTATTTAATGCCATATTCATACTGCAGGAACTTAACTGATTGGCATGGCGTCGACATATTTGATTTTCAGAGCAAGTTTCATAACAACATTACCCATTTTATTGATGTTTACACCAAATTTCCATTTATTGTCTTCACTATCAAGGGTACCCATAAGTAATCAATTATTTTACAATAAGATATAAATGCTAAGTATTCAAAAAATGTTTTATTTGTCATATTTATTTTTTTTAAATTTTACAAACTTAGTGTAATTTTATATAAATGATGTTATGTCTTTATTAATTATTGACGATGTTATTCTGATGTTTTCTTGTTTGTTGGATATTATTACCTCCAATGTAAGTAACATATGGACCTGCCTTTATACGATATCTAAGTGGATTGCTATTTCAGCTGATATTCTCTGATGAAGCGTAAATAAAGTAAGCTTTGAATCTCATAAAAGGGAGTTTTTATTTTGTTTGACTGCTATCCCCAGGACGTTTCTTTCCATTTTCTAAAGTCGTTATTCTAACCTGTGCAGCCAGTACTTCTTTTCTACTTATTCATTACAGATGGGGTTTTTCCAAAGCATAGCAAAGGACTTTGGAGTGTACACAGTGAAACTGATGAAGAGTTGGATGAAACTTACCACCAAGCTAGCAAACAAGAAGAACAGAAAATAGTTTTTACTACGATGTCGAAGCCTTGGTATCACACCGAGATACATCATCAAAGGGTTGGGACATTTGAGAAATTTATTATCAGAATCAAGAGGACGTATAGCACGAACGGGTTAGGACAACAGATCTGAAATTTAGACATTTCTAATACCTTTACCGATATCTTTTACTTACTTCGTTCTATCGATAGTGTCAAAAAATAAATGCCAGCAGTAATCGTTTTACCTGGTTGTAAAAGTTCATAAAAAATTACGCCATTAGAATCCCACCAAACGCACAATAGGATCTTTCTCGGCGTTAACGTGGGTTTAAGATTTGGAACTGTTGGTTGATTTACAGAGAACCACTGGAGCGATGGGCATTATTGGAATAAGGAATCTACTTTTTATCTCCAGTTGCAATCCTGCTGAATGGATCATTTCTTTGTCTAGTTAACAGTAAACTGCAGATTGTGCGACGTTGATTCTTGTTCGCATCCGACAGTTGGTGTGGTACCTATTTACCTTGTCTGGACACCTTGCCAATTTAACGGAGATGTCTTTACATTGTCGACCATGTAGAGCCTAGTGTTTTTAAAGCCTTACTAACAAATTCCACAGGTTTTCCACTACAAGGTCTATCAGAGAGATCAAAATCACCTGATGCAAACTGTCTGAACCAATGTTGACATTCGTTTATTTTAACATAACCACATATGTCGCAAATATTCTTAGTTGCAACTGTTGCATTCATTTCGGCATGAAAATTAAACATCATACAATGACGAATATGCTCTTCAGATGGTTGAAAATCCGCTATTTTAAACTACAATAAATAATGTTTTTTAATTGCGAAATATTATAAGTACAGTCTAGTTAGGTAAGAAACACACAAAAAGTATTTTAAGATTTCGACTTTTGAAACAAAACTAAACACAACGTAGCGTCAGAAAATATTTATTACTTGTGGATACCCCTAATACAATCAGGAAAAGATACTTTTTCACCACTATTAAATATTTTATGTTTAATGCTATTATATTCTTCATTTTTTTTTAAGGTAGTTTGTGACATATATTAGGAACCATAAGATCTAATCTTGTTCTTAAACTTTGTGTAAACATAAGCATTACGGGACTTTCCCCACTGGTTGCGTGTAGAGTACTGCGCGGGCCTGTTTTTCACGGCCCGGCCCGCCCGTGACCCGTTACAGTATGGAGTGTACCCGCCCGGCCCGCCCGTTGTGTTCATTACCTCGGCACAAGGCCCGCCCGGCACGCCCGTTAGGAAATTTAGGCCCGTGTAAATTATTTTAGCCTGTTTAAGTCATTATATCTGCACCGTTTATTTCTAAACATTTTTTAATTACTACATTATTGAGTATATATTTGTTATTAATAAATTATATTGTCAAAATTTCATTATATGTATAACCTGTAGCACGAAGCTCATTAGTAGAGTTTGTTAGAAAGGCAAGGTACCGGCAGTCGCGCACCGCATAAAAGTAGGTACGTAATATACAATATTAATGAAAAATAATATTGTTACCTTTTCCTGTCGTCTTGATGTCCGCTGTGGCAATTGGCAACCGCCCTGGTAAGCTGCGTAGAATCGCATCAGCAACGCTTCTATTGTCGATTCATTCAGCCGTCGACGGTGTTGTGCATACGTTGTCATATACTTCGAAAATGATCGTTCGACATCCATTGAAGTAAGATTTGCAAATGTCAGATATTCCTTTTCCTCATCTGGGCACTCTTGATTTTCAGTTATAGACCGAACCTTTTGTAAATCGGGATTTTTCGTTAAAACTGCACCAAATTTTTGAGCAACATTGACTCCTATAGTGTTGGTCAAGTTTTCTAGAGCGGCTTGTAAATTGTTTATGTAATTTAAAACGTCTCGTGCAGATAAGTGACTGTTTTCTAATTGCTCAATAGCTTGTGCAACTTCAGAATAGTTCATGGAAATTTCATCTATTTATTGTTGAACGTCCGAATTGGAAGAAAGTTGCTGACGATTTCGAACTGCTGCAGAATCATTTGAATCAAGTTTCAAGATGATATTTTTCACATGTGAAAAATATTTCTGATAGTAAGGTACTGCCTGGAGCCACGTTCCCCATGGCGTTATTACAGGCTGAGGTGGTGGTGGTAATTTCGGACACAATTGTTTGAATACATGGATGTGTTTGGGAGATTTGATGAACACATTTTTGGTAGATGCTATTAACTTATCCACCATCGGATACTTCTTTCGAATGGTTTCCGCGACGAGGTGACATGCGTGTACGAGGCATGTTATATGAAGAAGAGTCGGAAAGCATATTTTCAACATCCTACCAACTCTCAGCATTGTTGCGGCTCCGTCAGTAACGAATATTGTGACTTGGGTTCCTGTGATACAAAATTCTCTCAACGAATCTTTTATCATCTTGACAACGGTTTCTGCATTAGTTTTCTGAATCCCTTTACTGGATAACAACAATGAAGCTGGTGGACCATCACGTTTTAACGGACGCCCTACAACATGAATGACGCTGTATTTCTGAGCAACAGTTGTTTCATCCACACATAGGCAGATTTTATTATTTCTCAACTCGTCCTTTATACATTCCTTTACTGTACCTTGCACGCGTGGCAAATTGTATCGTAATTGCATAGATGTTGGCAGCTTCCATGAGGGAACATACTTAGCCCAAGAAAGACGAAAGTGTTCATTAGATACTAGATGTTGTGGGATGTTGCACACACTTAACATAAAAATAAAATCATATAAAAATTGCCAGTATGGAATACTGTTTCTTAAATTCAATTCATGACGTTTACTTTTACAATGTTTTCTACATTCAAACCTATCGCGCTTTAGCAATCCGCTATTGCATATTGTGCAATAAATATGCGGACTTCGATATTCTAATCTAGAGAACCTGAGATATTTATTCAAATTTGAAGGGCGTCCCATCTCCGCGTACTTATTTGGCGTACAGCGTGCAACGTACTGTCGCTTTGAACTCTCTCGCGGTACTGTCGAGATCGACTATTAGTTGAAAACTACCCCTACCCACGCCACTACCGCTACGATACTGCCATCCGGTACCACCTTTTTAACAAACTCTACTCATTAGTAAACATTATCTGGAAATAACATTGCATACATTAAAGTTGTTAATACAAACGATAGCGTAAAAACTAAATAGCATTTACTGCATACGTTATATCCATTTGATGTATTTATTAAAACATTCTCGGCCCGTCAGGCCCGTACAATTTTAGGCCCGGCCCGGCCTGGCTCGCAATGAAGAGAGACGAGGCCCGCCCGAGCCCGCAGGCGGACCCGGTCGGGTCAGGATTTTCCTAGCCCGTGCAGTGCTCTAGTTACATATGGAGCTTTACGGTAATGTAACGAAGAGTTTGAAAAGTTTGAACTTTAAATTAATAAGATCATTGAAAGAACGTAACGCTTTTTTAATAGTCATACCACTCGGCTTGTCTGTTGAAGGAAAGAAAATATGGTGCTGATGTTAAATGATTAATTTCGTTGGCTTTCATAAATAATTCAAATTTGTGTGAAACAAGCTGAGGACCGTTATCGGAAACTAATGTTACAGGCAACCCATAACGTACGCAAATTCTCTGTTGTCATTCTCGTGGGTTTCATTAGATATATATCACTCCATTTAGAGCAGGAATCGACTATAATCAGAAAATAATGACTAGCATAACAACCAACAAAGCCTATAGATATCCTCTGCCAGGGACCATTTGGGTATAGCCGGGGATGTAGAAGCACATTAGTTGTGTGGTTGGCTTACTGAGCACAGTGATTACAACTTTTCGCCAAACTTTCAATATTCGAGTCTAGAGACATAACTACGGGCTAACACTTTCATTTTCACAATTCCTAAATGACTCTGATGAAGTTCAGTAAGCAGTGAATTTATACTGGATCAATAATTGAATATAATTTAATATAATAATTGAATTTGATTAACTTTATTTAATATTTTATTCTAGCCGCGGTTAAACAAACTTTTATTAGTAGCAAGAATCGACTCTAAGGGCTTCTGATCCGTATATAATGTGAAAAATCTAAAAATAATTAATTGAAAAATTTGCTCGTTCTCCAGTAAATAGATAATGCATCTTTATCAATTTGTGAATAATTTCTTTCACTACTTGTCTGTGTAACAGGATACAAAAGCAATAGGACACTCGCTATCATCGGGAAAAATATGTGATAAAGCTAACGGTTTCTGAGGATCTGATGCAATTTCTTTTTTGTTCAACAGAAAAGCGTCATCGCACTCCTTAATTAAACAGAATTTTGTGAATCAAAACCTTCTTTTCTTTCTTCTCACCAGCAGAGTCACTACGGATTATTTAAATAGTAGATAATAAATCGAGGGTTTATTATGACTGGTTTAAGAAACGCACTCGTATTCTAAAATTAGGTTTTATCGTTTCGTATCTACTTTCTACAAACACACTGTATTACATTATTATGCCAATACCTAAGCACATTTAAATTTACATCTGCATACTACACCTATTCGCTTTGAAATTTTAAAGTAAGGTCAATTTTCGAAAATGTGGTCAAGAACCCTGTAGGTACAATATTTAAAGGTCGAAATTTGTAAAGTGCTACTACATTTTCTAATAAAATATCACTCTTTCTCATTTTTGCTAATCAAAAGACAAAAGAGCAGAATATAATGCACTGTAATTAATTCTAAAGTACATCCAATATGCATAGCAATCTTATTGTTAGTCATATATGGACTTTAGCTGAATACGTTTTTTTCCCTTTCCTTCCACATCATATGAGATAAAGGGAACGTTATTTTCCGGTGTCGAGAGAGCCGATCCGAGCAAAGAGTAATCCCATGAATCGGAATTCAAATGTATTGTGGCATTTATTGGATGGGCCGGCGGCACACGCGGTGCCAACCCCAAATGTATTGATTCCGATGTGTATGTCGTATTGATGCGGTGGTCTCGCCGCAATCTAGACTGCCGACACACACAATGCTGGAAAACGCATCAAGTATTAGCAATAAAAAATGGTCTCACACGACTACACAATGAGACGAAAAAAAAATACAACTGAACAAAATTCGAGATAAACACGGGGCGCCCGTCCAGACTACTTTTTTTCTGTACTCTCAAACCAATATCGAGTCCATTCAATGCAGATTGCTTTCAATAGATTGTATACATCGAAAAGAATATTGATATTCTTCGATGCTTCTTTGTATGAATGAAAGAGATGTATGCATGTATGTGAGATGATTTTCATGCATTCGAATGGCTTAATGCGAAAGTTAATTCACTCGTATACTTTCATCAGATGTTGATACCTTCCAGGCATTAGTATTCTAAAAATACAATATACCATCCCATATAATCCATCGCTAAAATTACGAAAATAAATGATACTAAAAAGATAATTCATTTTCTGAGAAATTTAGAGAAAGGGTTTTCAAATAAAAAAAAATATGCGGAGAAACTTTTCACAGCATAAAATTATGTCCAAGTGTGCAGGCTGTTCAGCTTCCACTAGAAACGATAGTGGTTTGGCTTTTTTCATGGGGCACTCTGTATATGATTACGTTTTTGACCCTCTTCAATTCATGTCAACTTTCTTCAATATTTTCCATGCACATCCATCTTAGTTTCTAAAGTGATTGAGATAGCTTGTGATTTTTGCGAAATCACAAGTTTCTTTAACGTCCGCCTTGCACGTCAGAGCGGTGATTAAATTTTATTTGATTGAGTATTTTTTTGAGCTTTGGGTAATACATCTAAGAATTTTTTATATCAACTATTTTTTAAATGGCACACCGTATATTTTTCCAAAATTTATACACACGCAGAGAAGTGGTTTCTTGCATCAAGAAAATAGATTTTCTGGCAAAAATCAGTCTCTATTCAAACAATATTTTTATTTCAAGACTATAACAATGTATAATATAACAAAATAATTTTCCTGAACTTGTATTTCTATTAAATAAATATTTTCTTAGGGTTAGAAAATCCGAGACAGAAAAATGTTCCTTCCAAGTAAATCATTTAGTTTTAAGTTAAGAAAATATTCATATTAAAGGTGGGAATGAAAAAATGGTCCAGATCTCACAAAGTTCTATTGAGAAATTAGATGACTGGTTTCGTGTTAAAAAAACACACCAGGCCAGCTACAGGGATATCCATTAAAAAAAACTTACAATAATGGAAAAAAAACTTAAAGTTAATATTAAATATTAAAATTAGGAGCAAGTAAATGAACTAATAAAAAGGCGTTTCTTTATAGATAGAGCATAATTTAATTATTTCTTTAACAGTGTAACTAAATAGGGATTATTTTTATACAGTGCATTTTAGATAACACTGGCCATAGATATTTACATAGTAAAATCTGAATGCTTGATTTATTTTTTGTCCATACCTAGTTGGAGCGATTTTTATGAGGTTTTGTGACATCTTATGTCTTGGAACAAAAAAAAATATAACGTTGAAAATAAAGAAAAAAAAAAACGAGAAAACGCGTATTTTTCTCTAGAAACCCATACTAAAACTCCTCAGAAGGTCAATGTGTGGGCCGGCATTCTAGATAATCACCCTGTTGGTCCGATTTTTATCGACGGTTCGCTGAACGCCCAAAAGTATTTGGAATTGCTGAAAGACACAATTCTTCCAGCTATTGGCAATATTCCTATAAACGGGAGCATCATTTATCATGGGGCACCACCACATAGCTCCTAGGGAAATTACAAAATTTTTGAATAATGGATTTCCAGATGGATGGATAGGTCGTTATGGGTCGTTGAAGTAGCCGGCAAGAAGCCTTAATTTAAGCCCGTTAGAGTTTTTGTTTCGGGTTACATTGCAACGAAGGTATTTGATAATATTCTAACATCAATGATTTAAGGTAGAAAATAGTGGAGCATTTAGAGAAATAATAATAAATAAAAGAAATAAGTAAGAAATCTTTATAATGTGAAACGTCACTTTCAAGAAAGATTAGGACACTGTTTAACAGCGTTTAGTCAACAGTTTGTACACTTGCTTAGTTAACTTACTTCATGATACAATTTTCTTTATAATTAATTGTATGTTACCTTTTTGTACTACTGTATTTTTTGTTGTTTTAGTTTAGGTGGGTAATTCATTTTTGATAAAATTTTGTTCATAGTTGTTTGTGTTCTTTATGTGTTAAAAGTGTACTTTTATGCTTAAATAAATAACAGCCATTTTGAATTACACGTCTGCTTGTAGGGAATTGCTTGAATAATACTAGCTGTGGCTTTGATTGATACAACACGGGCTGAGGTTTCCAGTTGTAAAATTGTGTCTCATTATCTCTGCCAAAAATTGCCGCTAAAGCTGCTACCTTTTTTCTTTAATTTTGACTTTACTCTTTTGTTCCAAGGCATAAATTGTCTCAAGACCTCATGAAAATCGTTCCAACTGCGTGTAGACAAAGAATGAAACAAACACTCCCCGTAGGAGAACCATTAACATACCTATAGCCAGTGTTATCTGAGATGCACTGTGTAGTTTGATGATTAATAAGTTAATATTAAGTTTATTTGTCCCTTTTATTATTATTATTATTATTGTTGTTATTATTATCATGTATTATTATTTATTGTATATTAAAAAAAATAACTATAGTTAAATTAGTACGCGTGGTAAATAATAATAATAATAATAATTACTTTATTACCCAACAGATTACAAACAAAATCCAATAACAGGGCAATATACATATAAAAAAATAATAGAGTGCAGTGTTGTAAGTCAAAACTTAACGTTTAAGTAAATACAATTGAAAAAATAACAAGTAAAAATCTAATCGTTACACTAACATAATATAAAAAAGAGAAAAGAAATAAAACGGGCAACAAAAATAGTAATAAAAAGAAAAAGTATTACTTTAACCGGTATCTTTTGAAAATGTTTATCAAACGTTATACCTTGAAGGTTATATCATTGTATGGGTAAGTATAGCATCTGTATTCCGGTTGCTGTCGCTACTATCTAGGACGGTATGACTATAACCCTTGGCAGTAGGTGGCGTCAGGAAATATTTCAGTGCTGTTTTTGAAGATCAGTGGCATAAACTGAGAGATTTTTGTTCTTCTCACATTGTTTTTACCGGGAGTGATTCCATCAATACCACTATTTACTAGCATTACCTTGGTTATTGTTTCTAGGCACTTTTTTCATGTGACGTTTGCTGGTCGACCAGCAAACGTCCTCGTAACTATATCAGTTGTCGCTTCCTATCCCCCCTTTTTCATTTTTCCTTCTCCAAACAAAAACCTATCAAATAATTTTCCTAAACACTACATCCCAATTTTAATTCTTAACAAATACATTTAAACTTTTTATTATATATACTTTGACGATAATGTGATATTGTTTCTCAACAGCTTCAATGACTATAGTAGCCTGATGATGACACTTGTCGAAATCGATTGCTGGTTAAATAAAAGTCTAATTGGTATTAAATTGAATTTACATTCATTTATTCTCGAAGTATTTCCAACTTTTGTAATTAATATTCATGAATGCAGACATTCATTTTTTGTTCGTTTTGTATTGGTGTTTAAAACAACAGTCACATACACTATTTTGACAATACATTATGTCGATAACTAAGAGTCTAAAAAATAATTCTACGAATGAAGCTTTGTCACTTTTAAATTAACACTTAAAGAACGATCGAACAACACTTGCAGGTGCCACTTTCCTATTATATTTAGGTGTAATGGATAGGAGGGTTTCGCTGCGCGTGTACAGGTGTTACGTTCGAATTTCAACAATATTTGGAGGATTTGTGTGTAGGCAACATATTTTATAAAAATTATAAACTCCTTTCGAAACGAATGCAGGTGCTCCGTTTAACTTCCGAAGTGGGAATCTACGTAGTCGTTGTGTTGGAGGTATTTAATTTGAGCGAAGGCTCTTTCCCTCAGTCGCAGGTGCCTTTCGCTTAATCATATCTCCACTAATAGTCGATATTATCTTTCCGATAATGAGCGGTATTAAGGAGGCACTATCATTTACATATCTGTATTTTATCTGTGGTTCATCGAGTTTGGTAATCGCTTTTATTAAGCGGTGTGCGTCCCCTATCCGATAATTATTTAATTCCGACGGCCATCTAAATTGACTGCAATAAATTGTAGATAAATTGATATGTCAAAATTTTAATTTTATTTTTTCTATGTTTATTGAAACAAAGCTTTCTTCCTGCTTGCTTGAACATAGACAGGTAGCTGGACGCAGATGGTTTTAAAGTTTGTGGAAGCGGTTATCTGCAATAATTTTCAAATTCAATAAACTGTTTATTCACTTTAATATTGTTACTGGCAAGGAATAATAATATAGGGAATACTTTTTTGCGTGCAAACTGTAATGTCGCACTGTCACTATCCTCAGACAGATTTAAAGCAGAACTGAACAAAAATTGATTGAGATGGGATGCCATAATGTATGTATATGAATTTATTAACAACAGAAGACAGTAGTAAACTGACGCGACGCCTAGATTCTAATTTGTAATGCGTGCGTATGTGCGGTCTTGTCTGGTTAGATGTTCTTTTGTTGTGTATGCATCGGTATATGCTATTTATTTTTTTTTTAGGTACATGCTTTTTTTACATTTCATGTTTTTATATATTTTGTTTCTAAGTATTTTATACACTATTGTACAAATCAACGATATTTCTAATATTTTAATAATAAATACATTCACTATTGTGCTAACCGCTTTTAAAGGTTAGCTTGCGTTTTCGAGCAATTTCAATTTAAAAACTTTAGGCCCAAAGACCCCAAAAAAACCTAATTTTTATCATTTTTTGACCACTTATTGAATTTAAATCGATGGAAATCGATCGAATCGACATTGCATCGACGAATACACATTGAATAGAAAGAATTGAATCGACTCAGTCGATTTTTCATGATTTTTTTGCAAAAAAAAACATTTTTCTTGATTTTTTTCATTTTTCATTCTCTGATTGCCCTGATTCATCTGTATCGTCATCTGCTTCTTGCAAATTTCAACAAATGTCACTCAAAAGAGCATGTAGCTTTTTGCCGCTGTGCCAATGTTCGAGTCTCGCTGTAACTTGATGAAAACACTCGCCATGCTCATTGAATTCGTTTGGTGATTGTTCGGCAAATTTTTCTACATGGGAATGCAAAAAATGAATTTTTAATGACACTCGAACATTTAAACGGTGAAAAGCAGTGAGCATGCCTGCAATTACTTAACAACTTATGGGAGATCACCCCAATATATGAGCATAAAGATGTTCAATGCTTTACCTAACTATATTAAGGATATAAATAATCTTTCAGCGTTCAAGAATATACTCAAAGCTTTCTTGTTAGATACTGTGTTTAATAATTTGAATGAATATTTTAATAACCCTTAGATATAATGATGTTTTTTGTGTAATAGTATTTCTTTTCTTGTATTGCACTTACATATATACATAGTGATGGATTGTATTGCTTTGTTTTGTTTTTGTTTCTTTTTGGCTTTTGTACTATTGTTACTGCTGCCCTTTTTTGACTTGTCTTATGCCGAATTGGTCAACTAGACCGTAAACATTTATTTATTTATTTATTTATTTACTAATATGCGCCAATTTTTGGATCGATGAATTCCGAGAGCATTGTGAATAATCGCTTTCACACAATCCCATGCCACAAGCTTCGTGTCAATGAGTGCAGTTTCAAATCGCCTGTCCCTCGTCAAACGACGAATGTCCGGTCCATTAAATATTCCTGTAAAGTAAATATAATACAAAATGAAATTTCAATAGATCAACATTCAGATTCAGACATCTACGTTCTTTTATTTTCATCCCACTTAACCGTGGAAAAATACGACGCAATTCGTTAAATGCATTTCCTTCTGGATTCAAAGCTTTTGTGAAATTTTTAACAATTCCTAGTTTAATGTGAGAGCGGTGGTAATGAACCATTTTCGATCGGCACAAGTGGAATCTCAATAATGTTGTTTTGTCGCAATCTAAATTCCTCACGTAAAGGCCTGTTCCGTTCGTTATATTGGTCGCCGGTAAAACGGGTATTCCACAAACACATGTAGCACATATTTTTGGTATAACCCGTTTGCATACCTCTTAAAAGAGTCTTCACTTTTAAGTCGGCACAAATTTTCCATTTTTGGTCATTATGTTGCACTAAATCGATAATTTTCTTTAGCGGTGCATATGTCTCTTTTGTATTGTTGCTCAGTGCAATCGGAATGGAATTTTTAGAATTGGTGTTGTGTAGAAGAACCGCTTTCAAACAGTTTTTTGACGAGTCGATAAATAATCGCCAATGCTCGGGCTTATATTCATTTCACATTGTTGAAAGTCAAACCACGGATATCAGTACAATTATTAGTGAATTATTCTCAGCGGATTCTCAATGGATTTGAAAAAATTCGTAAAACGATGATGATGATTGATTGCTCCGTGTATCCGAACATCTGCTGCCAAAATGTTCGTTTTTTTTCAAGTCCTTTGCCAAAAGAATGGATTGTCGCTGTGATAGCTTCAGGCTTCTTATCATATTATTCAAACGAGATTACGTGATTTCAATGTGATTGCATGGCGCAGTGACATTTGATGATTTATACGCCTGCTTCTTCGGTTTTCATGGTTTCTAATGCTGATGGCCCAGATTGTTGAAATTGGTCTTGTTGGAACAGGAATTGTATTTGAATGCGGCAGCGGCAATTGAGTATATGTCGTTGGAATGTATTTCAAAGAACCACTTTTTCTTCTGCTCATACCGTCAGTATAATTAACGCACGCATAACATTGAGCTGGATCATGTTCTCTTGGATCTATCCAAATCATCAGAACACCAAATGGCATAGCGGCTCCGGTTTTTGTCCATTTATTCAAATTCAAACGCATGTTGTACAAGCAATAGACGGCATGCAATACACATCAGTAAAAACATTTTGTGAGGAATATTGTTGATATAAATCGGTTTCAGCACTTGTTTTACGCCGAATGGTCTTAATTACAAATTTTCCACACATGTACACTTTTCGAATGCAATTTTCGGTGTGGTTAACTCCTTCAGCAATTCTGTCTATGTCACTGCATTGTTGGTAAAACATCGTCCTTTCAAGGTTCTCTTCAATTTCAGGAATAGAAAGAAATCTCAGGGAGCCATGTCCACTAAATACGGAGGCTGAGGCATTGGTCAGAAATTCACGAACAAGCAGTGAAGTGTGAGCAGGTACATTATCGCGGTGCAACTGCCATGAATTGTTTTGTCCCAAATCCTCTCTGAAAGTGATTCGGCGATTGTCCATAATCATTTTCTTAACTTTTTTGACGTTGTCACCAGTTATTGATGTGCTGGCAGGTCCAGGACACTCGTCGACTCCGCGGTTTTCTTGGACACGTTTGTACTACTTGTAAACACTTGTTTTGTTAGCGCCATTATTTAAAGTTAAGTTTTGGGGTTGTCCCAGTGCATGTCTGTAGTAAAGACAGCAGGAGTAGAGTCTTGGATAGCGCGGAAAACGGGTGCGTTGCGACAGCTCGGAACTATTTTCAGTTGATTTATATAGTAAATTAAGTCCAGTAATTAATGTAAGTGCATGTTCTCGTTCTCTTCCCTTTCCCTTCCCATCAAAGTGGACTAACAACAGGCACGAACGGATTCGGTAAGTCATTATAGTTTTTTGAACCAGCAGTTTGTTGCGGATACAACATGTTTTATTTATAGAACATTCACCAAAAAGAACATTTTCAATGCGGTGGTGCACTTTATTCCATTCTTAAGGCAAAACTTAATACAAATTCTTTGATCCATGTTTTTTACAAGTAAGAAATCGCCAAGCACTCCTAAGTACATGCAAACTTTTCGACAACCAACAACCAAAACAGTGTACCAATACAACAACAAAATTGTGGCAATTGGACTTACACAGTTCGGGAAACTTAAAAATTCTGCGTATTTTTTTGATCAAACCTTGTATACTGATGTGAATGCAATGTTATAAAAGAGTCTGGGTACATATAATGGAAACAAATATGCAAATAGGTGTAGGGGATGAAGCATCACTTGTAACAGAGGAGAACGATAAGCTGAAGAGTATTCTTGGTTCTTTTGATAGCATTTATTTGAATGAACTAAATGATTGTATCAAAGTATAATGAATAAATTAAATAGAGGTGAATAAGACGGTTTTCTGGCAAAAGAATAGCAAATTCTTAAATATTACTTATGTCAAGTGCATTCTTCTTTTGAATTAACTATTAGTTACATATATGTATAGCTGTGATATGATTGGCATACGCGTAGAAACGAATTTTAACATATAGAATTTAAAATTAAGTGACAGAACAAGAATAAAACACAGAGGAACACATAACACGAGGAAACGAAAAAGAGGAAAAAGAAATTAATATATTCGAAATAATAAGAGCGATGCAAAAGATTAAAAGTGGAAAAGCACCAGGAAAGGATGGATTAAAACCAGAAATAGTAAAATATAGAATAATAAGCTTGGCATGGACAACACAAACAATTCCCAATGAGTGGAGAATAGCAATTATAACGCCAATACATAAAAAGGAAGTATGGACGAGAAGATGTAAGAATTTCAGGGGCATATCTTCGTTATGCGTAGCTTATAAACTACATGAACGCATCATAGAAGGATGATTGAAGGAGAAAATAGAGGAAATACTAAACGACACACAGGCAGCTTTTAGAACAAATAGATTGGCACAAGATTGGGTATTCGTACTTAGACAAATTCCAGAAAAAATACTAGCAACAACTAACACAGTGTACATGGGAGCAGGGAAGAAATCTAAAAAACTAATTGAAGTGATTAAAAGTATATACTCAAGAACCGAAAATGTAGTGTGAGTAATTGGGAAAACATCCGATAGCTTCATAAAAAGACGAGGGGTGAGACAAGGAAGTGTGTTGAGTCCACTACTCTTTATCATAATAATGGGCGAAATATCCGAAGAGGTAAACCAAGGCCTAAAGAAAACACAAATAGGATACAGAAAAGTCCGGCCTGTATTCCTAAACGAACTGTTATACACTGATGATTTGCTTTTGTTTGCAACAAATAGGAAAATCCTACAGGAAAGAATAGAGAAATGGAATATAAGTATGGGTAAATATGGATTTAGAATAAACACAGAGAAGACAGAGGAAATTGCAAACAAGAAAGAAGGGATAAATATATAAGTAAGAGGAGAAGAAGTAAAGAATTCTAATTGACTAAAATACCTAGGAACATATACACAACCAGATGAAAAGCTCGAGGAAGAGATAGGGGGCAGAATACAAAAAACCATGACGCTATACAGAACTTTGTACAAACCATTTTTCAACAAAAAAGAAATAACTAAAAAAAAAACCAAGGGACGAATATTTGAATCTGTGTTAACTCCTATATTCGTGTACGGATGTGAGTCCTGGGTCCTAACAAAGAAACTCAAACAAAAACTCAGTTCGTGTGAGATGAGTGTACTTAAAAAGATCGCGGGAGTGACAAGATTAGATAAAATTAGAACTGAGGTAATACGAAAGGAACCAAATATAACAAGCGTAGTGCAAAAAATTGAAAGACAACTAAGATGGTTCGGACATATGGTACGAATGAATGAGAAGAGAGAAAGGGAGATATGGGAGATGGAGGTGGCGGACAGGAAAAGGAGGGGCGGACCAAGGAGAAAGCGGAATGCAGAAGTAGCAGAGGCACTGAAGAAACGAAAACTAACATGGGCCCAAGCGAAGAGAGATAAGCATCTCTACACCTACGATAGATGAGAATGCAGATAAGTAAGAACTTAAAATTAAATTTAAGTGGCATATCAATGATTTAGTTTTATTTCACGTTTTTTTTTTTCTATATAGCTTCTTAAATAGATCCCGGAAAATTAAGTAGAAGGGAAAATTTCACAGATATGTTTCAAAAAGGTAATCCTTCTGTGACCATTTCAATTGGGGTTCAAACGTACTAGTGATTGTTAATTGTAAGTAGGCTTAGAGTCACACATATTTCATTTGATAGACGCAAACAAAAGATAATACTTCTATTTTATTCTTGCCATCATTGACTGGACCTAATGTAGATGTATGATTTTTCGAAGGGATTTTTCTGCACCTACGGATTACGTGTAATGCGATTTAGTTGTATTTATTTTCTGCATTTCCTCTTGGATTCATCCCATCTCTACTTGTTCCCCATTTCATTTCCCCATATATCTATCTTAGAACCTCCAGATTCAATTTAAACCTCTTTCTCCTACGCTCCTATACTGTCACATCTTTATATGCGTGTGTGTCTGTGTGCGACGATTTACGTATATGAATGTGCGCGTAGATGTATGCAGGGATAGGAAGATGTTTCGCTTTGAAGGCAATAAGTCTCTGATTTTCCATCTCTATCCAATTGCGGAGGAAGAAGAAAGTGAAAAAAAGGAATAAAGTCGAGGGTGGCGCTGGGGTAGCGAAGCCAGCTTCGTAGAGTATAAGAAGCGGCGGAGAGAGCGAATGTATGAGGAATTATTCCCGAATCAGCTTGGTCGGGGAGGGAATGCGCCTTCTTGAAGACGAAGGGTCTACGCCAGACTCGCACACACAAATCACCAGAGGAAATATATTATAATAAAATGAGATGTAGTAGTATAGTCCACACAACATCCGCTACCTCTACGACGAGGCAGAATTTTAAATTAAGGTCTTTTTCTCTTTTTTCTCCTCCGCTTCTGTTGCCTTCTTTCTTATATATTTCACCATATACATACATATACATATATATACCACCATCATATCGTCCCGCTTGGAAGGATATACATTTCTTAGAATAATATTTTTATAGATTAAATTTAGGCGTGCGCGAAGACTTCTTTTGTTGTTCCTATCTTGCTTCTTTTATCATATTAAGGAAATGAGATGTGGATTGACCTTTTTTTTCTTATTAAAAGCATGAATATGGTTTAATTACGTATTATGTACTGGGAATAATAAATTAATTAAATATTTATTTTCTTTCAAAACAATCTTTATAAAATCTGTTTTAAAGTATTAGTTAAAAGCCTTGGGGTGAATTTTTACACTTATTCTAATGACTTATGAAAACAACCTCTGCATATTGTGTTTTCCCCTTTGTTGTGAAAAGTTGTTTCAATTCAGAAGTAAGTAATAATTGTTATAACTTGAATTGCTACAAAGATTAAGTGAATAAGAGAGAACTTGCACGTTTTTCAACTTCATGTTAATAAGAAAATACATTAAAAACGAAGAATTTTGATATATGATGATCTGATATTAACATTCTACTTTGACCGTCTCGGTGGTCGAACGGTTAGCATACTTACCTTTTTTTCGATCCGAACGGTGCGGGTTCATATCCCGATCAAGACGGTTGCTTTTTAATTACAGATATAAATCGAAGTATGCTTACTTCTCGAATAAGAAAGTAAAATCTTAGGCCCCGTGTTAATACGATGTTTGGCACGTTAAAAATCCCTACCAAAGGTTGGAATACTTTTGGATTCGGTAAAATTCTAGTGGGGTCGGATAATGATCATTAACGCTGGCCACGAGCGGTACCGCGCATCGGCGTAGAATCAGTTCGGACCGAGAGGAACGGTAGTATTACTTCGTCTGCAGAGCAGTACGGACATTTTCACTGCCGGTCATTTGCGCAATTGTTTATCTGTCCTAGAAAAATTATGATTTCGTCAGAAAAACGACCGCGGTCGGACAAACTTCGAAAATTTATTGCAGAAATTCCAGACTTAATATATGAAGGCGCTAAAATTAAATGTGGAATCTGTAAAATCCCGTTAATGTGTTGGTCCAGACAGCATTGTCTACGATACGTAAATAGTGAAAAGCATGTCTCAAAAAGAAATTGCGCACGAGACAATGAAAAATGTATATTTAAGTTATGCGTTACGTTTATCGCATGTAATATACCGTTTAATTTACTAGACAAGGAACCATTTATCTGCTTTTGGAATAACTATTCGGAGTGCAAATTACCAAGTCGAACATCGTTACGAAGAATTATGCCATCTGCGCGCGAACATATTGAACAAAAAATAAAATCGGAGTTGAAAGATCAAAAATTGTGGTTATGTGTCGACGAAACAACAGATCGGAAGAAACATTCTGTTCTTAATGTAATGGCACGCAAATTGGAACCTCATCAATCGGCACCTTCAATTCTATTAGTCTCCAAACGAATACAACAGTGTACTGCCGAAGTAATTTCAAAGTTAGTGTTAAATACATTGGACAAGTTTGAACTTTCAACAAACCAACTCTTGATGTTAGTGAGTGATGGTGCTGCAAACATGCTTTCTGTAGGCCGGTCTCTTAAAAAGCATTCTGCTAATTTGTTACACATTACGTGTAAAATTCATGCTCTCAATCTTGTGGCGGATAGTATCAGAAAATGTTATCCTGAAGTAGACGCTTTAATAGCGCATACCAAAGCAGTATTTGTCAAATCACCGAAACGTATTCGCGAATTTCACAGACTGTACCCCCGTATACCAGAGCCACCAGAACCTATTCTAACTCGTTGGGGAACATGGTTGCAGGCCGCGTTTTATTATCATAAATATTTTGACAATATTAAGAACGTGGTTTTACAATTCGATACAAAGGAAACTGCCGCTATCCAGAAAAGCCAGTCGAAATTTCAAGATAGTCAGGTTAAAATGGATTTAAAAATCATTCACGACAATTACTTCGGGCTAGCAGATGCAATAGAAAAATTACAAAATCCTGCGGTGCCGTTAGAAGAATCTCTACAAATAGTGCAACGTGTTCACGCACAGCTATTCTGCGAATTAAGGTCTATGATCAGTTGCACCGACACGAATTAAAATTGGTCGAGTTGAGTTAAAACGATAGGTAGAATGTGACTGCACTTGTTATATCATTTTAACTGAACTCAAAATGACATTTTCATTCGTGTCGGTGTAAGTGGTCATTAGTGTTTAAATTTAAAAAACAATTTACTCGTTTTAAGGTGTATATAGTTTAATGAACGTTTATATAAAGTATAGTAATTCCAGCAGTAAATACATTAATCAATAGCGTTAAGAACATTTTCTTAAAGTCACCATTGAGAGTTCAGATTTATAGAGAAAAGCTGCCGGATACTCCTTTACCACCTGAACCCGTCATTACCCGATGGGGTACTTGGTTAAATGTCGCATTATTTTATGCAAACCATTATCTACAGATCAAAACATTATTTCAGAATTCTCTACTGACAACTGCAATTCTATTGCAAAATGTAAAGAAATTTTGAAAAACAGTTAAATTAATCAATGATTTAGAAAATAGTGTTTCAAATATTCCGGGTAGAATAGGAAACTCAATAAGGCAAAAGTTTAAAGAAATAATTAATAAAAATGTAGGATACAAAAGCTTAGCAAAAATCAGTTTGATTTTAACTGGTGAATTAAAAATGGATGAAACAGAAACAAGTATAGAATTAAGTTCTGAGATTATGAATGCATTAAAGTACGCACCAATAATATCCGTTGATGTTGAAAGAAGTTTTTCGATATATAAATGCATTCCCACAGATAGGCGGCATATTTTTTCATTAGAAAATTAGAAAAGCATTTAATTGTAAAGTGTTTTAATAATAAAAATATGTAGTGTCTAAGTATGTATTTTAGCAAATTTTAAGTACGTATGTGTTTATATAATTGTGATTTTAAAATGTAAGTGGGAATAATGTAAGAACAATAAACGTTTGTGAAATGCTTCGTTGTGATTATTCTTGTTTTATAACATTTAACAAGAAGTTAATCGGTATCAGAAACATATGTGCATAAAACTGCATATTTTAAATTAAAATTGTGCATATTTCGAAGAATTTTTCTTCATATATATGCGCATATTTTGTCGATTTCCGATGCATATAATTCCGCTCTCTAGATATCACATTTTCGGGGATATTTTAAAGTGATATTAGTTGATGAGGGAAGTATTAAATAATATTCGGTACCGTCCAAATGTAAATAACAAACCAGCATTCAAAAATAGTTTCTTTCAGTTGATTTAGTGTTCAATATAAGTACACATTTTCATAAAATCTATGTTTAGACACATAGTAATATACACTCTACAAAATGTTGGTAATTTTACGTATGAAAAGTAGACCTTTGCTTATTCATAAGTGTAAGTGCATTAAAAATTGATTAAAATTCCCAATTAAAAGTAAAACTATAAATTGGCACATGTCCGTATTGCTATGTGGTATTCCTGTTTAGTTTTGTTGTGGACGCCGTAGTGTTAGCGTTGAAGAAAAGTTCAGAGGTAGGTACCTACTGATTTAAATTTTCTAAATATGTATTATTGTTATTATTAGATATTGAGTTATCTATATCTATAGCATACCGATAGGGAAAATGTGAAATTAGCTATATCGCTATCCCTTCCTCGCTCTCAAGCGGAGGGGTTGGCGGGAATCGATGGCTCAAGGTTATCGATGTGGTTAGTTACGAGGTAGACTGCAGTATGTGCGGACGATCTTAGAGAGAATTTCTGAAATATTTATTTTTCTTTTCTTTTATTTCATCAGAATCTGTTTTTATTTTCGTCGTTAGAATTTCTTATCAATTTTGTCTAAGCTTCGTAGCAACAACAAAGTAAATATGCGGAACTCTCATTTCCAAGCGGCTATGACTTCAAATTATTACGTGCGCTCTTCACACAGTAGGTCTACATCGCGACATTGTTCGAAGTGTACCAGCACGACCCGCATCGAATTGCTCGGATTCCACTCAATCCCCTCCACGCTCTCTCGCATGTACGGCGAGAGAGCGAGGAGGGGATATCGATATAGCTAATTTCACATTTTCGCAATCGGTGTGTATATAAAACACTGAACCTTCTTGCATTTCTAAATGTTGAAGTAAAAGCCTTTTTGCGGAGCTCCTATAATAAAGAATAACTTATTTACTTATATTGCATTTGTATTATAGGACTTGTTTTTATGCTCTACTGCAAAAGATGAAACATTTCTCTTTTGCTTCATTTAAACCTCTCAGTTTAATAAATATTGTTATTACTAAATTAACAGGTACTTCTTTTGGTTTATTTTCAGTTATGAAATTTTCCACAGAAATATAAAAAGGGGCCTTTACTAACAAACAGCTTCAAAATTTTCAGAATGTTCTCGGTGTTCCCTGTTTTAAAATAACTATTTCTTGCTTTAATTGTGTTTTTAAACCTCATGCCTCGCAAAACGTTTAATTTTCATGTTTATATATTGTACAGATAGCAATCGGATACGCTTCATTGACTATTGAATCGAAAAAAAAATAAAACATGCAAATTAGACCGTATAGATATATCAGATGTATCAGGTATATTCCCAAAAGGTCAATTTTCTGTAAAAATTTTGGTAAAAAACAAATTTTTGTAATGAACTAATGATTGTTCCCACTGGTAATTCTCTTAACTGTTCAACTCAATTTTTCTTAAAGAATATCCTAGTTCGCTTAAAATTTCCGTGGAACTTTTCTATGCTAATGGATGTATACAAAAGATTTATTTTATGACAAATGGTCAAAATCCATTTAAGATTATGTGGGAGTAGTAAATTCATCTACTGTTTTAGGTTGACAAAATTTCTTCGAAACAATACAGGAATCTTCCCAAAAGCCTTGTAAAGCGTAACAAATTAATTTTTATTCACCAGATATTATTTCATGCAGAAAAAGATTCCTAATACATTTCTAATTTTAAACAAACTTTCGAAGAAACTTAAGTAATTATAATCGGTTGCTAAATAAGTACTACCTACACGAAAGCAAATAATCAGCCGAAGACGATTTAAAACACTCCAGAACTTGTAAATTTAATAAATTATGGACGGTAATGAACGAAATCGTCCGAAGCAATAGCTTTAATTGTAAGGGACGGTGGTTTTTACGGCGAGGCGGTAAAAGGAAACAAGGTTGTTCAATTAACCATCCCATCTTGTCGACGATGAAACTCTTTTTTAACTTTCCATATTTTTTTCTTGTTGCAACATCTTTCTTTTTCGTTTACTTTTCCAGCGGAAAAATCTTACCGCTACTTTGCAGTAAGTTCATTAAACGTAAATAGCAAGAGAGAGACCGCTATTAAGTGAAAGACTGAGACTATGCCCGGTACCACCGATTTCCCACACCCACGGACTACCGCCACCTGTTGAAGCGGTAATTAATTTAATTTACGGGATCACGGACAATTCACACAGCAGCAAAGCGCCCGGTTAGGAACGCCATCTACTAATGAGTCGGTAATAAAGTAATCTGGTGGATTCCGCGCGGAACGGAATTGCGTTATGTAACTTATCATGTTCGTATAAGTTTGGACGTATAATTTACTAATAATCAAGTAGATGCCTGCCTATCTTATTCGATATTTACCAACTGTATACCGTACGGCTTCGTGAATGGTCTAGATGAAAGAATCGTGACTCGACGTGAAATTGCATTTTATAAAATTACAGCTATGGAATTGGGGAATAAGAGATGAGGACTTTGTTGTCAGTGGGCTCGTTTAAGAAGATAGGATGTTACCTAACATAAAAAGGGGAATTTCAATACGTGCGCGTATGAACATATCTTTGTTGAATTACCAAAGAAAATTGTACTACAATTATGGAGATTAGTAGAGATGTGCATACGTAATCTAAGACAATAAGCAAGGAACTAACGTACAAATACAGCATACTTCACGAAATCAAATGCTATGTACAATATATTCTCTAGAAATACAAAGAAAATCTATGAAAATGACATATATGTTTAATACAACGCGTGCCGTTAAAATACAGGTCTTTCAAATGCAGGTACTTTCAAATACAGTGCCTTTCAAATACTTTACAGTTTGGTGATTTTTTTCGTGTATAAATTTATAATTGTTGGCTGTTTTCTATAAATATTTTTTTATTCTTACATAGTTTTGCAAATCCACAAAGAGGAAAACATAAAATAATTAGTTTAAATAATGTTCCATATGTACGTGCTCATATATTGGGTTTCAATAACTTCTCTTCTTCAGAAAGGGCCTATAGAAACTTCTTCTTTGAAAAAGAGTCATTGCCATTATAATAAGTTCTTATAAATTACGTAAAAACTAACACCAATGGTAGCTTATACAATAAAACACCAAGGAGTGTGGCGGCCCACTACAGGGATTAATCTAATTCGAGTGAATTTGTGATCCAGTGGTTTTTAAAAGTTAGCTAACTGTTTTTAAAAGTTAGCTCGCATTTTCGAGCAATTTCAATTTAAAAATTTTAGGCTCAAAGATCATTTTTGACCATTTATTGAATTTAAATCGATGGAAATTGATCGAATAGACATCGTATCTACGAATACACATCGAATAGAAACTATTTGAAAAAAATTGAATCGATTCAGTCGATTTTTCATTTTTTTTTTTGCAAAAAAAACGCTTTCCTTTCTTTCATTTTTCATTCTCCGATTGCCTTGATTCTTCTGTATCGTTATCTTCTTCTTGTAAATTCCAACCAATGTCAGCCAAAAGAGCATGTAGCTTTTTGCCGCTGTACCAATGCTCGAGTCTTGCCGTCACTTGATGAGAACGCTCGCTATGCTCATCGGATTCGTTTGGTGATTGTTGGGCGAATTTTTTTACATGGGAATGTAAAAAATGAATTTTTAACATCAAACGACATAGCGGCTCTGGGTTTTGTCCATTTATTCAAATTCAAAGCGCATGTTGTATAAACAATAGACGGCGTCCAATACGTATCAGTAAAAACATTTTGTGAAGAATATTGTTGATACAAATCAGCGGTTTCATTTTACGCCGAGTGGTTTTAATTACAAATTCTCCACACACGTAACAAAAGGTATTAAATTTAGAACATTTATCCATTTTTGATATTTCAAATTAATTGATTTTACAAGCCAATACAATGAACAATCTCGAACTTTTTATTATTCACATCGGTTTGGGTTATTCGCTTTAATATTTAGAGGTAAACACTTTGACGTCCGAAAACAGACTGAGCTCTCAGCGGTTAACAGCGCCACTTATATACCCATTTAACAAAGTAGCAGTAGCGGGTATAGAAGGTTCATGAATGGTCCATGAATGGTCCATGAACAGTCCATGGAAGGTTCTCGAAGGTTCCAGAAAGCTCTTCGGCCATTGATCAGATTTGCCAGAAAATTCTAGAAGGTTCTTTAGGCCTAAAATTTTTAAGTTGAAATTGCTCGCAAACGCGAGCTAACTTTTAAAAACGGTTGGCACCATTAGATTCAGCGCACTGGAATTCGGTTTACCCCCCGGATGCCTAGCTTGTTGCCTTTTGCAACTAGCACAGTGTAATTAAATAATAACTTGCAATGAGTTAAAACAGATAGCCACACTTGTGAACAGGTTATAATTGAATTATTATTATACATTTTAGTTTAATAATTGTAAATTTGTATTTGTAGTATGATGAAGCTTTAAAAATAAAAGCGAAATATTGGTGAAATTTAAAAGAGTGACATTTTTTCTAAAATTTCGGTCGTTATCCCGACAATTTGAACTAGGTATACAATAAAAGATATTGTTACTAATTTAAAACGTTCAGGTATACATGGGTCGTTTAAATACGAGGGGAGTTTTTGTGTTATCTATCTAGTTAAGAAAACAATATGCTACCGTGACAATTTTCTTATGTCAAGTTTCTGTGACATTTTATAGTGCCATCTCCAAGTTTGGTTCCAATAATTGTCAGTTGTACATCAGTTTAAGGAAGTGAAAGTGAGTTATTTGAATCTTAAAGACAGAAACGTTATGAAATTTGTATCAAGAGAAGGCAACAGCCTGAAGAATATCCATGAGAGAATGGTGGTAGTGTATGGAGAAAATAGTCCGTCCCATTGCCAACTCAAATGTTGGTGCAAGCAGCTCAAATGTGTCAGGGAACCCATTCATGATGGCCTCAAAGTGTGGAAGACCTCTGAAAGTACTAACTGAAGAAATCATCAACAAAGTGGAAGATTTTGCATTGATTGACCACCGAGTAAAAGTTTCAGTTATTGCTAGATAAATAGGAATATCAGAAACAAGTATTTTTAAAATTCTACATGAAGATTTGGGAATGAGTAAAGTATCGGCACGAAGGATTCCTAGGCTACTCAGTTCCGAACAAAAACTGTATAGACGACAAATTTGCGAGGAGAATTTGACTGCTTTATCCCACGTTGAAGATTCCTTCTATAGAATTACAACCAGGGATGAGACCCTGGCACACCATATGAAAAAAGAATTCATGCAATGGATTCATAAGGACTCTCCACCACCCAAGGAGGTAAAGACGCGGAAAAAGTTTTCTGGGGTGCTGCTGGTATTCTTTTAATCGAGTGTATACCAAAAGGGACTGCAATAATGAGGAATGTTTACAAAGGCACAATTAGGAACTTGAAAGCGGCTATACGCGAAAAAATACCCCACAATTATGTTTAGAAAACTCGGCTTCTGCACGACAACTGCACGAATTGTTCAAGCAGTAGTCAAAGAATGCGGCTTTGAGGAATTACAACATCCATCTTGCAATCACAACCTCGCCCCCTGTGATTATTATCTTTCCCAAAAAGCACTTGACATGGCGTCGCCTTTTATCGTATGATGACTTGGAAGACGCCGTGGAGTCGTATTTTGCAGAATTACCAAAAGATTTTCTTTAAAGGCATAGCGTTGTTAGAAAAACGTTGGAGTTAGTGTGTTAGTGTTAATTGTTCTTACGTTGAAAAATAAAATTTTATTTGTTTTGTAACTTATTGTTTTCATAGCTAGTAGATAACATGAAAAATTGCCATCGTAATCTGATATTATGTATATTTCTTATATTTCTTACCTTGTTTAATTAATTTACTCTAGGATTAGTTATGAGGAAAAGTTACGATCAGGTAGATTTAAAGCCAAGCATCATAATGTAAGGACCAAATTCACTTGACGAATTATGATTTGTTTATGTTCGTGAATTTTGAGAATTTTAAGATTCAATTTTTAACTTTTTGATATCTATTATTGAAATCTACTTGCTGACCTGTTGCATATTTATGCTTATTTGCGTTGGGACTAATTTGTGTTCCAATTACAATCTATTGAGAAACATAGTTTCTTCGTTTTTATATATGTACAGAGGATTGTATAAATAACACGAACATGTACATTGCTTACTAGAAAAATGTAATTTAAAGCAAAAAGAAGGCGACAGTGAGAACGTGCATCTAAGTATATAGTCTATCCTGTAATTTTCTCTTAAAGTATAGTGATAGTATAGTACGCAAGAATAAGATTTTTCTGTTTTTGGTACTTATTTTATGAAAAAAATATTAGTGATATCTAAAACGCGTAGAAATCGTACATTTTTCAGTATATCGCGTTGTATTCAATAATTTCAGCTTCAAACATCTTCAATGAGCTAAATATTCTGTATTGTATTGGGCAGCAACATGTGTTCCTTATTTCAGACGAATTAATCTTGAACATTCTACAGTTCTAATTTAATCTAACAAAAGTTAAAATTTTTGTGAAAGTAAATGCCAGATAAAAAGTGAAAATATACGTTTTTGGTACTATCTTTTCAGAATTTTCTGATGCTTCCATCATTATAAAGTTATTTCTTTTCTTAGTCGATCTCATATTGAGAGATTAATCAAATACAATACAAATACATCAGAATCTCTGGAGCAGACAGATTTCTACTACTACTTCCTTGCTTGTGTCCCCGTCGACAGAATCTCGACAATTCGCGCGTTTTACTCTTGAAAGGCTTACACATTGAAAACGCGTCTTGTCCGGAATACAGAAAAGCTAGTCGTCGTAAAACTCCAAAAAGAGATTCCTCTCGAGAGAGATTCGAAAGCTACACAGAATGAGACACGTATAGCTCAAAACAAATTTAATCACGACGACATTTCCATCAATCCATCTTATTTTTTTTTCTCTGCCGTCGCTTTCCACCGCGTCGCATCTTCCACCTCCTTTTTTCCTCTATCTGGTTCGCTCCCCTGATGGCTTTCTTTGCCATTTTCCGTACTGCGAAACCCCTGCACATCTATCTCAACCGCCGACGTAACCCACCCTTAATCCTGCTACCCTCTCCACCTACCCTTCTTTCGCTGATGTGTTGTAGGATGGGGATAGAGCGTATGGATGTTTGGGCGTCACATGTGCTACGTACCGAACGACGCTCGCTGCCATTATTTTAAAGTAAGGGTAAAAGGGCGCCATCTAATGTTTCTAGCGTCTACTACGCTTCTTTCTCGTGCTTCGTATTGGTTTTGTTAGGGCGTTGCTGCGTTTGTTGAAATGTTAAAATTAGCGAGTTATTGTTTTATTAAAATTTACAGTTTCTATTATCTTACGATGCAAGTACCTCCCGATGTTAATAATCTTATTTATTACTTTAGACTTGATAAAATTAGAAAAGTTATAGAAGCAGTAGAGTAATAGAAATCAGTGATACATGACTATTTCCAATTAATATATCGAATTAGAAGTGCCATAAGTATTGACGAAAATAACAATCTGGAAAGATGTAAAAAGAACTTTGTAAACTTTCGAGCCCACAATCTCTGCATCTGACGTAGCTGACCACATGAGAATGTAATCTCACATACGATTGTGTATTTTTCAAAATTAAGGGTAATCATATTTATCATGTGTACATGCCAATATGCAGTAATATGTCCTTAAAACCGAACATAGTGATGACTAGGTAATTGTAGTAGTAGCATTATGCAGCAATAGTCTTAATATTAAAGTTATGGTACCGAGAATGAGTTTGCCTTGGACACCTACAAAATTGTACACATATTTGTACTGCATTGTTCTGTATTGTTATACTAAACTTTATGTAGTAATTCTGTTCACGTTACCGTATATTTTCTAAATAGTGTAAAATTACTAAGTAACAAAGGATAAACACAGAGGGTTACGTAAAATAACAAAAATAAAAAACCGATTATTATTTAATAATTATACAAGCTACCAACCGTCCACAACGTACGAACGCGCGTTTCGCCCTCTACAGTTCATCGGTGTACCTTTGTGGAAGGTGGTAGCTGTATTTGAAATTGTTGCATATATACGAAGGCAGTGGCTCCATGTACGGATGAGAGAATCTAATTAAAGATACTCTAATCACTCAAAATGTCGAAATTAATTGCTACATCGATCTCTAGTATGTGAGCAACGAGTACTTTCTGCGAGGGTAGTAGGGATCAACTAGTAGCTATCACATTAAGGGAAATAAATAATAATAATACAAGCTACCAACATCCACAATGATTATTATTTTCACACTTAGTATTTTTGCTTGTATATTTGTAAATAACAATTTGAAATTAAAATTTTCCAATTATGGCGAGAGAATTTCCAAGGGAAGAGTATTACTACTTGAAAAATAACAGTACTTTTACGACATGGTTAGTACTCTTGCAAAATATTCACACATTCACTGATCAATGTATTAGGTTGTATCAAAAATTCTCGCCACTTTTCACTATGCGGTAAGTACGAAAAGTGGCGGAAACTTTTGGTACAGCCTAATAGGAATATCAGTATACTGAAGGACATAACAAAAATTAACGAATAACAAGGAACATCTGAAATGATTCTGTGCTTGGGAATTGGTTTCCAACAAAGACGAGATTATGTTTTACAGCTCGGTATTAGCAACGGTATTTCAGATGCTGTTGCAACCAACTGAAGTTAGTACATATTTATCAGTGGCAGCTGGTGGTGACGTAAATGGGAGGTCAAGTACAGGGCTTCGATTCCCTCGTGTACTTGCGTTGTATATCGTGAATATTGTACATAGCAAAATATACAAGGAAGTTGAAGCGTTGGTCTTGACCTCCCATTTACGTCGTCACCAGCGGCTGCTGGTACTTACGATAATCGTTGTTAAAGGAGTTATTATGATTTTTGAAAATTCAAAGGCTTTGGAGAAAATTGGCTTGGTTATAGCTTGTTAAAGCGGTAGTTGATTTTCTTCTTACCTTAATACATCGGTAAAATTGAAGGGTTTTATTTAAAGATACTATTCCTAAAACAACATCAAAGTGCGTGTCACGTGAATAAAATTTTAGTATTACTAAACTAAGGCACCTTGAAAACCATTTTAAATAGCGAAAAGTGGAAAAATATTTTATGAGAAAAATGCATCTTTTTACTTTTTCGAAATTAAACCAATTAAATTTCACTGTAACTTGTTTTACTTTTAGTTAGATGGTTGCTAGCAATGAAAGCCTTTAATTGTTTCTAGGTTAAAATTGTATTTTACTTTAGGCTTTATTTCTTACGATGTGACAGCTAAATAGTGATTATTTTAAATTAGATTTGATTTATTTATGTCGGTGGTACAACATGTGCATAGATTTGTTAATAACAATGAACATCTTGGAGCATATACAAAAGTGCAATTGTAAATATCAAATAAACAGAAAATGAAGACAAGAAACAATAACAAGGACAGAAAAGATGCATTACTCTAAAGAAGCATCCCATAGTCTCTTACTAAGAGAGACCCTTGCAGATATGTGATTTTCTTCCACTCTTTTTAGGCTTCTTTGGTAAGTGCTCGTATATTTTAGTCACTTCTGGCAAAATAAGCGTAGATTGGTTTTGGAATTGCAGGTAGATCCCTTTCTTAGCTACGCTTCTTGATTAAAGCTGATTTTGAAATTCACAATCTTTTTTGTACGAGCGATGATCGTAAACTAAGGTTCCCAAAGCCCTACAGCAGCAACAAGACGTGTTAGGCGAAATCCGACAACATTGGCGTGTGCAACAGCTCTCCCACTCTATATATGTACCACTCCCGTCTCGCTATGCCGCTCGGTGTTGGCTAAGCAGCCGTCCGAGATGGAACACCCGATCACCGCTATCGAAGTTTATGGAGAAAAGTGTATAGCTGTTCAACACGTCAGCAAATGGTGTAGGGTATTCACTGGAGGTCGGACGGAAATTCACGAAGAAGAGCGGAGCGGAAGACCATCAGTTTCAGAGGAGATCGTTGAAAAGGTCGAGAGCATACTGCTTGAAGATCGGAGGGTCACCATTCGTCAACTCGCTCTTCGGATTCCTGAGATTTCCAACACCAGAATTGAAAATATTTTGACTGGCGGCAGAATTTTACGACATGGGGATATAGAAGTTGGAGCACCGTCTGCAAAAACGCTTGGATAGAAATGGCGATTACGTTGAAAAATAGCTTAAGCTTTTACCTTTAAAACGATGTGTAATGTTAAGGAAATAAAGAATGCTGTCTATTTTAAAAAAATATGGGAACATTATTTTACGATCATCCCTCGTATATCAGCCGTTTGATAAGCATCTATAGAATTGGTTCTTCTTCGTTTGGTCTTGATGAAATAGCACGGACCTTTATAGATATTTAAAATTCATGTTTATTTGCGATAATTCAACAAGAGCCAGAAGGTTATTTCAATATATACCTGTAATGATGTTACATCAATCATAAAGAACTTCAATATCGGTATATCTTTCCTGGCATTCTGTACTGCTGCATTTATAGAGTCTGCTCCTTCATTATAGACGTGGAGTGAGAATTAGGTCTTCAGCACCAAGTAGTTATATAACACAGTATTAGAGATAAAACATTATAGATATACATAGGTATTGAAGAAGCGTCTGCGCATTACCACCGATATAACAAGGCCTCAGCGCTCTTCGATAACTCCACGCTGTTTAGGTGATGTATCGCCATGTACGATATTAGCCTAAGCGGTAAAGCAATCGTTTTTTGCATTTCTATTTTAAGTTTCCGGAAAGACGATGCCAGTCGTCAACTGAGCCCTTTTTCGCATTCCATCCAATTTTATTTTGGAAAAACGAAGTTTCAAAGCAAAGACCAAACACGTAACCGAGCATCGTTTTCGTGAAAGAAGTATTTGTGGTCGAAATCTTGTTCAATTTCACGAGAAAATTATGTGGTGTTTTACCTAATCTATCATTACTTTTCCCACAATCATTTTTAAGAAGGGTATTTGTAGAACAATTTATTATAATTGTTGCAATTCGTTCACTGCTCTGAATATGACATTTACATATATCAGTATCTAAATGACTATGTTCAATGATTTGATTTAAAATATATTGTATTAAAACAGAAGGTTTATGATACATATTTAAAAACATCTCTTTGTGTTCAAAAATAATTTTGTTAAATGTAACGTAAGAATATGAAACTATTTGAATAATAAAATCTGCACGTGTTTTGACAAATACAACGGACAGTTAGGGAATTGAGTTGGAATAGCATCTTTTTAACCCTAGGATTTTTTTAACTTGCAGTTATAGTTTCACCGGTTCTTGAATATGTAGCTGTTGAAAAATAAATATTATCTTCTTTTATAAAGTGTAACTCACGAACAAAACAGCCGACGCCACAGTAAATAGACCACCCGAGTCATCCCGTTTTTATCGTTTCAGAAAAGGTTTTATCGCTTGTACAACACCAGAAAAACATTACAGGTATCACCAACAAAATACGGAAATATCACTAC
Organism: Dynastes maya; assembly: GCA_029619315.2. Classification (NCBI taxonomy): domain Eukaryota; kingdom Metazoa; phylum Arthropoda; class Insecta; order Coleoptera; family Scarabaeidae; genus Dynastes; species Dynastes maya. Next base: position 19,437,793 of record JAROYE020000005.1, on the reverse strand, counting down.
ACAGAATTTTTTAAAATAAAACCAATATAATTTGGATAAACCAATTCAAAACACAGAGACGGTCTGAATGTGTAAACGCGTTTATGGCCTATTGTTCGCCTAAGACAATATACATCACAGCCTGCTGGCATCAAAGCTGATAGGTCTTGTTTAATATCGGAGGTAACGGTCTGTGCCAAAATATGGTTCAGCTAATAATATTACTTGAATGTAGCATAATAAGCTCGTTTGTTTGGTATTTTTTACTTACTACAATTGAGAAGTATTTATTTATGAGACGCATATGTTAGTCCCAACATTGTAATATCGTCTTCAGTTTAAATAATTTTAGCACGGTTGTGTGGTTATGTTTTTTAAGAAGTATTCATGAAATCGTGAAATACTAACGACAGGACTTTATCTAAAGAAAGAAGTGTTTTAAAGTCATCCATAATTAATACTCACCATACCTTTGAGCACGAGTATGTCGACCGTGCACGAGGCAACATAATTTATCCCGGAGTTTACTTAGAAATGTTACGTCATGAATAACTAATGCAAGGAGAAAGTGCAAGAGGGGGTACAACCATTGCTCTTATACCAAAAGGCTCCATATAAATCGCTGTCGTTATGTTTCCTATGCGAATGCATAGAAGAATATGCGACAATGACAACGGCAATGATGAATATAAATGTATGAAAAGTAACGTAGGGAAAGTTTTTTAACGCTCATCCACTAATTAACACCACCGGCTGGCCCCTCTTCATTTCAAGGCGAAATAAACGAAAATGTTTTGCGCCAAGGAACTCATAATTCATATACTTTTCAGGCGTTATTACCCGCGTTATTACGCTGCCTTTGTTCCAGGCATCTGCTTTTTCGTTTGGCCAAAGTTTTGTCGCTATTTGCATTCTTTTTGTCCACGCGAAAACAGTTTCTTCTGTTGGGGCTTTTACTTTATCCAAATCATTTTTATGAAGCTTGAAACGTCGTAACGATCAACTGTGACACTTGTTCCAGAATGAATGAAAACCACGAATTAATCTTGGTATCTGCGTATTTTTTGCTGTTATTAAGGATTTTTATTTCGCTAGTTAATAATTTTTTTCAGATGATATCTAGGGATATTTATTATTTATTATACCTGCATGAATAGCGTCGTAGTCCACGAGCACCCCGATTTCATGAAATATAATAAATAACAATTAAAAAAGAAATAAAATTAGACATTTCTTTTTTTCAGGTACCTACATGGATGCGTAATTTGTTGATTTACTGCTGGTAGAGCTTTTGTGAACTTGCACAGGCGCTCATATTCGGACCGTTAAAATTGCCAATAGTTCAGTACAGCTTTTGTTATATAAACAATATTGATTAGCACGTACATCAACTAAGCAACATTCAAGTAAAATTCTTGCCGAAATTTGCATGTAATTGCTTCATTGTAGGTCTAGCTACGTATTGCTGTACAAATTTATCGCGCATAAGCAACTTTTACTCGATCAAGTACCTATAATCTGACTCGTAACTAGTAGATACACGGATAAAAATCATTGTGGCAACTATTTCTATCTTTTCAGTTACATTTCCCACCGAGGGTATAGCCACTTGTATCTCTGAAATTAGGATTATCAGGTGGTATTGCTTAGAACTAACTATTTGTCACCCACAACTAAAAGTAAATTAATTAAAAATCTTACAAGCATTAATAAATGTTAATAAAGAATGATTTTATTTCAAATTCATCAATAAAACTGAGAAATTGTATCATTCCGGTTTTTTACATTTGTTTACGACTGATATTTTATTTTCTAGAACGGACATGCTTATATCCATACCAACAGTTAACGACAGCAATAATTATTCTATGTAGTTCATTTATTTACTTTTCTGCTTTTTATTGACAGAATTATTTTATTTCATTTGTTCAAATCGAATTTGGAATCAATTTTTGTTGCTAATTTATATGAAAATGCGCTCCAACCTCGAAAAACACTTAACTCAGTATACGCATCTTGAATTACTATAATAACCCATTTATCATATTCTAAGCATGCGTGTATATATCTACACTACTACCAAACTCTTTTGGTTTATAAAAGCTTTCAACTATTAACTAAGTTTATAAAAAATGCTACAAGGAAAGAACTGAAAGTATAGAAAAGCTCAGTTGCCGTCGGATAACGTACCGCTAGAAGAGGGCGTCGGCTGTGCGTCCGACCTCGTCGGAGCAAGAGCCAGTCGGAGAGCAAACGTCGGTGAAGTCTAGGAAGTCACGGCCATCGTAGGAGGCGTTATGAACGGTTGTAAGTGTAATGCTCCACTGACCGACATAATTAGTTCGAGCCAAAGCGGAGAGACTAAAGGAGGAGCATAGCACAAATTAGGGGAGAATGAACGCAATGTCAAGGTGAAGGAATGGGAGCTCGGCGGGTGTCCGAGATGTGAAGAGGGCGTGAAAATGTGTGCAGAGTAGGGGACGAATGCAGAAATTAAAGTGCGAGTCGCTTTAATGAGACAAAACGGAGAAAGTAAGTGGGAAATGGTGGAAGTACGCGACCATTGCACTCTCGCCAAAACTGTAATGAGAAAATTTGCATAAAGAGGCTTGTTTGTTGGTGACCTCTCTCTTTCAGTTTGTAGGGTAGGTCAAGGAATCCTGCTATGAATTGAAATGAAACCCTGCCGATGTAATTCTTGACCCGGTTGCTATTAATTTTTGATGGTAAAGGTCAAGAAAATATGATTGCAAGCTATATGTTAGACCAAATTTATACTATATCGGACATATGTTGGTTGTTTATTGTAATGTGTTACCAGTCAATCCAAAATATGAACATTTTCTAAACCAAACACAACCATATTACTCAATACACTTCTTAAAATTTTGAATAATTAAATACAATATAGCTTAATATTAGAAGTAAGAATTTTGACTAAACCAATATCGGTTAAACAATATTGTATTAATATGGATACTTACCAATTATGTATTTCAAATAATACTGGACATAAAAATTAATTCCTTTTTCATGGTTCTAGTTAAAATTGGGGGTTCTAGTTCATTTACCCGTTTTCAAGGGTTTTCCTGCATTTCTATCAAAACGATAGAAATTACAAAATTGAAAAAATCAGTGTAATTTTTACATTTAGTAATATTTAAAACACATATTTGGTATCTACATACAGTGGGGACCTAATGTATCTCATCTACCTAAAGTAACTTTTGAACAACTGAGGCTAGCGTTTTCGGAAAAAATAGGTCGATTTTTATTTTTTCTGAACTAACTTTTGGTATTATCGGGAGTTCAACTGCATTTCCGGTTCCACCGGAAGTGAAGTCAACTCTTTTATTTTAAATAGAACATCCTGTATATTTTTACTTTTCTGGAAAGGCAACAGAAAGACGAATGAAGTTGAACTTTCGATAATACCAAAAAATAAAAATCGACCTATTTTTTCCGAAAACGCTAGCCTTAGTTGTTCAAAAGTTAGTAGGGGTGGGGATACTTTAAGTCCTTACTGTATATTAATACAATGTTTAAAACGCAGGTTTCTTATTGCTTTTGATAATATGTGGCGTATGGCAACAGCAGTAGCTGTGGTTTTGAAAATATTTGGCGTTTCAGTTGCACGAAAAGGCATTAACTATTATTGTTGCTAAGTGTGACCACATCCTGTGGTTAAATGCTAGATGTTTTGTTAAATTAACATATGTCCTTCTTTACGTGCAGTTCTAGTCTTTGTCTAAACAACCGTTGTACATTATAGTAGGCGGAGTAATACAATAAACAATTTTTGTTACAGTCTCCTAGAATGTAGATCATATCTATGCAGTCTTTCCTACAAAAAGCCACCTCTTTGTTACCTGTTAGAAAGAAACAGTTGTATTTGAATTATAGCACACTGTAAATATAATCAATATTCAAAATATTATGAAAATATCTGGAACGGAACTCTGTACATGCCAAAATAATTTTAGATTCTGCTACTAATGCATATCTGTGACATTTGTGTAGAAAGTGTTTTCCTATTACTAATAGCTAAGCTAGTATCCAAGAATCTCGCAGTATTGCCCTACCACACATTGTACTCATTAATAAATATCTTCAACATTGGCGGTGAAATATTGCTTAATGCATAGGAATATAGAATTTCGGATATTACGATTACAATATCCAGAAATATTGTATCCCTATTACGTATTCTTTTTCCAACAACGTTGCGTTCGCTATCTCCACACTTTTTATGAGAATGCTGCTAGGAACCTAGTCAATAGTTAACATTTAAGCAATAGTTGAATTTGGGAAGTTGCAATGGCTTTCAGACACATTAATAAAGCAAGAAATAAACCGAAATATTACATTGTTATTTAGAAATAAAAGCAGGTTGCATGCCTGCTGTAGATTGTTATTATTTTATGCCCAAGTAATTACATTTAATCGTATATATCACTAAAGTGCTACTTGAGAAATATTCAAATAACATTCTTATTTATGTGAATATCAATATGACATGATTAACGAAAGCACACTGAAATAAATAATACATTATACCGTAATGGAATGTTAAAAACTTCATTTACTTATGTTATACATAGATGTTAAGCAATGATGTCGATTAAAAAATTCTACAAATGCAACCTTTATGCTACAAAAAAAAAGGAAAATACTTTGTCAATTAATAACCGATTATTAATTATAATTAAGCCATAGACGGATAAATGCGAATACCTTTTTAAAATTACCATTAAAATATAATTAATACGGTAATAGCTTTACGTTAATAATTCCGGATGTATTTTTGTTGTTATACGCTAAAGTAAAACAACCAACAGGATACACTTTCACTAACATGCATAATTACCTGCAATAGTTTTTTCTAACATCTGGCGGTAAAAAACACCAAATGGAAATAACACCAAAAAACAATATTCTTCTCGGATAGTAATTATATGATGGGGATTGTAACTGGCGAAGAGCGCAGATCAAACTAACAGTAAATGATTTAAAAATACAACTGCCATACCCAGGACTTCTCCTCTGTTAAATCTTGTCAGTCACACCTAGAACCCTTTCTGTTTATCTAAATTCATATACATAGATGCATACATTAAAATCTATTGTACTCTGCCAATATATAATGCACGGTTGCTTGCCTGATATGCATCCCATTTATGCATAATATTAGAAGACTCTTTTTACTCTCTGAGAAAAGGTGTTTCGTAACAGTTCGGTCTTATTAGCATAACGAAATGTTTACCAGGAGATGTGTAACCTTCCTTGAAAAATGGAGAAACCAATAAACTAAAGGTAGTTGCATATTTAATAAATGACGGAATAAACACGCAGAGAAACGCTTACTTCAATCAAAACTATCTGCCTTTATTTAAGACAATAACTGTTTCAATTATCCTCAATAAAATAACTGTTTTAAATCAAAAGAAATATTTTCTTAGCGTTTCTTCCTCCGTTTAAGAAAAGTATATACCTACTTGTAATGAATTCACTGCCTTTCGTTGTTTAAGACATTTGTCAACTTGATTGGACAGTTTATAAAAAAAAGAAACCCCCGTACTTGTTTTGCAGATTGCGAAATCGTCGCCAGGTGCACAGTGTTAATGTTCGTAACAAATCGTTTCTAACCATACCAAAACATAGGCAAGAGATCTTCAGACGAAGTTTTGCATATAACGTTGCTAAAACACTGAACGGATATATATTTGAGGATATTATTTCTAACACAACTTCTACAAATTGCTTAAAATTTTAAGTTAAACACGCCTTGCTAGAAACACAGTAATGTGGAGTTCGGTGCAGTCTTTCAGTTTAGGCTAATTATTTGCCGCACACCTTATGTGTAACTTTGTTTGTTTATTGTTTATTATTGTTATTGTTTTATTTTATTTCATTCAATCATTGTTATTTTTTTTTTAATAGGCTATAGGTAAAAGGCTAAGATATAGTCTTGTTTGGCAGCGCGTTACTATATTAATTGTATAATTACATGTATAGTTAACTGGTTCTCATATTATTATAATTGTTCATTTGATCTTTGTCTGTCTGGTATGCCAATAAACTGTATTATTATTATTATTCAAATCTTGCAGAAAATGTGAAGAAAGCGATTCTTAGTATAAGTAAATAGCCGTTATAACATAAAACAATATTTTCTTAAAGATAGTAAATAGTTTTCTTAATTTCAGAAAGCGTTTAGGTATCGTTCATAAATTAGTAGTTTCATTTTCTTAAAATAAAGCATTTTTTATTTAGAATTCTTGAAATGCATATTATTTGTATGCACATTATTAATTGCGATCACCTGATTTAAAACAGTACGACATATCCGTACATAATGCAGTAAATTATTCACATTGCTTGTGATTCTAAAAAGGTTATCTACAGAATAATGTTCAAAGAAAAGTGAACTTAATGTAGAAGTGCCCATGAAAGTAGTGCCTAGAAACAATAACCAAGATAATGCTAATAATCTTCAAAAACAGCAACTGAAGTAATTCCTGGCGCCACCTAGTGCTACTAGTTGTAGTCATGCCGTCCTAGATAGCGATGGAACTGGAATACAGTGTACCAAATATTAACTCATTAATTATTAAACTACAAAAAAATAATCCCTATTTAATTACATTATTGAAGAAATAATATAATTATACCGGAACATTGAAAAAAACTTTTTCATTAGTTCATACACTTGCTCCAGATTTTAATTATTAACTTTAGGTTTTTTTCCATTATTTTAATTTTTCTTTAATTGGATATCATTGTAGCTGGCCTAATGTGTTTTTTGAACACGAAACTAGTTGCCTAATTTCTCAACTGAGAATCTGGACCATGTTTTCATTCTTACTTTTAATATGAATATTCTCTTAACTTAAAACTAAATGATTTTTTTCTAACCATAAGAAAATATTTATTTAATCCAAATAAAATTTCAAGAAAATTATTTTCTTATATTATACATTTTTATAGTCTTGAAATAAAATTATTTTCTTGAATAGAAACTGATTCTTGCAAGAAAATCTATTTTCTTAATGCAAGAAAGCATTTCTCCGCGTGTACAATACAGAATTCATATAATTTGAAATTTTTATTCAACTGATATCATCTTGGTTAAATGCGAAATAAGTTACTTCTTTAACAGTACTATTCATGATTTTCCTTAAAAAATGTGCAGTTTCACATTCACAACCGGGATCGTCTGAAAAATTAAAAAAAATTAAAAAACTGTAAATTTCTCTCGAAATGGTTGCTAGTCTATCGGTGTAGTAAGTAAGAAGCAATATATTAAATTAAAATGCAAACTAAGTATTTACCTACCTTACTTTCAAAATTTTTGGGTACGTCATAGCTTTTGAAGAATGGTTAACCTCCTGATTTTTGTTGAGAAGTTTTGACTACAGCAGTAACATTTCTTAATCTGAAACATTCACTACGTAACAAAATTTGGCACAATTTTTGCTTATCTTATTTCTTTGTCTTTATTGCTTTATTTTATAATGCCAATTATGATTATAAAAGTGGTTTTCCTCAAATGTCAATATTTTGGATGTGACTTCAATTTTCTTAGAAACCATTGAAATGAAATACTTATTTTATATTCATATAGAAAAACTAACATACAGTACAGTCAAATTTGGTTGGAATAGGTGCAAAAATATGGATTAACACTTAGTTTTCATTGTAACAATTGCGTAATTCAAAAATATACTTCAGAACGACATTTTCTCTTATGTTCCTTTGACCCTTCCCCACGTACTAGATCCCATACATAGTCTCTCATCATAGCACAGTCTGAAAGTCTTTGATACCTTCTCTCGACAAGATAAATGTCCTGATGAAGGCGTTCTCCATGTTCCTCGCTCACATCTCCTAAATTTAATCTAAAAAAATCATTATGAGAAAATAAATAGTGCACTTTCACTGACATTCTACATCCTAACGCCTGATAACTTTGTAGCATATTCTCAGCAGTTGCATATAATTTTTACTTCTTTTTTCGTCAAAAACCATTGCAAAACGCATCCCCTGGACAGAAGGGGTTCATTTTTTACATTGCGTGCACCTGTAACCAATTCTACCCTTTCTCGGTGCAGTGTTAATAATTTTTGTCCTGTTGCTCCACAGGCAGAGGAAGCAAACATATTAGGCGTATCCACCTTGAAGCCCCAGAAGAAACTCCAATATCATAGAATGACCACAACCCTCCCAATTATAAAGTCCACAGTCTAATCTTTCCAAGAACATTTTCATACTTGTGTTTAGTGATGCGAAAAATCGTTATTTTAAAATAACAGTTTCAACCGTTATCGTTATTTTGAAGTAACGGTTGCAAAATAACAGGTTTAGCATTATTTCGTAGTCTACAGTTCTATACGAAAACGCATCGTGATTCCACATAGCACATGTGCAACTGCTGATCTTGTAGTACGCTAAAAATTTAAATTGAGAACTTTTTTGTAATACAAATATTTTATTGCGTTTTTTTGCAGATAAATTATAAATTGGTTAATAGATTAAAATAAATTAAGTGATAAACTGTTCACTGTTGTACTAGCAGATTCACTGCAATCATTGTTACAGCAGCGTTTAATTTCCACCATTTTGACTGATCCTACTATAATTTTTCTTATATTTAATCTTAGTTAATCTTCGAAGTGCGAAAACATCTCTGTGCTTAAATGCTGTATAATAAATATAACGGTTTTATTTTTAGTTTTTATAAGTATTTTTTTTATATAACATCGGTCTTTTATTTTACATTTGATAATTCCAATACATACAATTATTTAGAAAATATGTCCATAATAAACGTTCGACTCGATGTCGACCACCGCCGTTATAATCGTCCGAGAGGATATTTATGTAGGTACGTGATCTGATAAGTTATTTTTCAAGGGGAGTTGTAATTATTATCGGTGATAAACAGCGGCTTCGATCAGACAGTTGTAGCGCCACGCAGTTGAGTACGCCGCAACGGGGGTCGATAATATGTTCACAACAGTCCGAAAGCAACCGTGCTACACCTGTTATTTTCCTAGCGAGATAACAGTTGCAACCGTTATTGGATCCATAATGATTATAAAATTACAGATAGTTAAATAACGAGCCATCCCTACTTGTGTTTGAGCTATCTATAGAAAGGTGCAATTTGTCTGGCTCATGGGGAACCTTAATTTGTTCCAAGGGACCATTAACATCAATAATCAAGTTTATCACACATTTGGTGCAAAATCCTTATGGCTTACCAACCTTTGTCGACCAAGTTATATTCCCTAAGGCTGGGTACAAGAAGTTGAGCTTTTGATTTGGTTAGTTGCAACTCCCTTACGTGGTAATCCAATCTCTGTTGAGTAAATAACTGTGGTTCCTTAGAAATACTTTGATCACTAAAGCTAAAATCACTGCCGTCATTTGAATTACGCAGTTCCTCTTCAGATATAACCTCCCTTGGTGGCGATGGGATTGGCAGCTCTTCACTGTGTGGTACTGGAAAGACAGGTGATGGTATGTGAGGATATGTAAATTTTTTTTTGTTCTTGGTACTTTTATAATGTGTAATGTCTTCCATACAAAAGTTGCTATGGTGATTTGTTGGCTCTCGCCATATTCAGAACATTGCAAATGGTATACACTTTTTTGTTCCATGCTAATCCTCTAAATTAGACCAGCTGCCGCAAGACATATGAGGAGCCCACACAACAATTTGGTCTTGAACATGTGCACCAAAATAAGCAATAGACGCCTCACAGAACTTTGTGCCGCACACAATTTTATGTTTTACTTGTTTAGACCCGATATAATGTCCGCAAACATTACAAAAAGCGTCCGCCGGCAATTTAGATTCTCTAGATGCTGATATTTTATACATTTTATTACAGCCATAGAACTGCAACTAAATTCAGAAACCACAGGCACCTTTTGTGAAAAATATCGATATACATATATGTATAGCGACGCTTTATGAAAGGAGGTTATGTATTGAAGCCTCCTAGCTTTATACTAACAAAGTTATAAAGTAATTTTAAAATAACTTTATATTTTTCGTGAATGGAAATTCGTTTAAACCCAAACTTTACCTTTTTTTTACCTTTAATTACTTGCAGTACACTGCTCAAAGCTAACAAAACGAAACCAGATCTTTTTCTCACCACAGCAATAGCGTCATTACCATAACAACTTGGGCCTGATAAAAGCTTACCCTTCCGATGCAGGTGAAGGAACACCTAAGGTTAAGTTTTAACGCGGAAGAAATTAGCAAAAAAGAAGCAGGAAAACGCACACGGTAATTATCACCGTCGGTCCTGTTAATTGAATTTGCATATTCAGGTACCGGAAGGGGTGTCCGGATTTCATCGTGCAGCGCAACGGCGGCTAAACACAATGCATACGTCGCGATCGGCATTGTTTCCCTTTAGTTTTTCATTTACACTTATTCTAGGTTGATCCCTGTGACTAATCTGCATATGCTTCCAGGTACGCGAATGTACAATAATGCGGGACGGTTTGTTTAACCGTTTTTTTTCCTATAGGGATGTGCCGTCTTGTTTTGCATATACGCTGTTGTGTCACTATTAGCTGGTGGTATATAAAACATGAACTCAAATGTGTGAGAAACTTTTAGCATCGCCTGCATTCAAAAAGTAATCCAGTATTGCAATATATAAAATTTGATTAACAAATTAATATTTGTTCATAATTTGATAATATGTAATTTCATTAAAGCTACTAATCATACTGTAGGAAGGTGGGGCTTAGAGATACCAGTGGGCTTATGGTAATTTCTTTTAATGAATTAGATATGTTATCTATTGGATATTATTGGACAATTATAGCTACCACACTAAGAAAAATGTTCTTGTTAAGATTACAATATAGTGAAATGCTTTATTGGAATTTTGCAAGTTAATTAAATTTTTAACTCAAGATTCGGGAGTACTCTTTGATACTCTTGCGGCAATTATTTATGAATTTTTGAAATTAATAATTGATTGTACGTCTCACTTATTAAACATTTAAAACATGTGATTATGCTGTTATAGGATGTAGATCTAATATGTTTAATAGGTACATTCTAACCTGAGGTGGTGTTTGAATATAATAGTTTTCATGTTTCTGCCTTTGGCATTAACAGGGTATTTAACCTCTAAATTTAGTACATCTTTCGTTGTTTTATTCGACTTATAATTACCTTTCTGTACGCATAATTCGTGTTATTGCGTAGTTGGGAGTGCTATATAACGGAATCTTATAATTCTAATTCCGGCAGTTAAAGGACGACGAATTCTTAGGAGGTTTGGACCATTAAAGAGCGAAGCGGAAGCTATCAGTCAGGTGCTCTACCTTTTGTGAATATATAAAGTAAATGATGCAAATATGGAATATGTTGGTAATATGGAATATCAGGGTTCCTCAATAATATATGTCGGTATATCTATCAAATGAGCCGTGCACTTTTAGCCTAGACCTACTATTAAGGTCGCCCGTGAATAAATTTAGCATTTCCACTGTTTAGCAGAAGCGATATTTTAAACTAGGTGTTTTCAAAACTTTAATCTAACAGGTAAGTACATATGAGTGATTATTTGTTTTCATAGCTTGTTATTATTTAAGTGTTTGCTACTAGAATGTGAAATGGGTTTTACGAAAATATTACTGCCAGTTATTATTTTCCAATCCAATCTAAAATGTCTACAATGTGGGTTGTTGGAAACATGGAATACCACTATTCTATATTTACACACGTGTTTTCTATGAAGGCTTTCCTTTTTTTGTCTTAGAATGCCAGGAAGAAGTCAACGTCGAGTTTGTAAAAAAAAAAGGAAGCAGTACAGTGGAGAAGAAATGAGTCTGGCAATTACAGCAGCCATGTGGCTGGTGCAAATAATTATGTTATTATTGCAATCATAATGTCTATAGGTTTGTCTATAGGTTTTATCAATAAATAAGTGTTATGTAGCAAATTTTCATTGTATTCCATATTTGCACCCCAGTTCCCCAAGTAATAATTTTGCAATTTCCTTCAATAATTTTTTTTTAGAGAATGTGTAAGGCCATAAAAAATCCAAGTACAGATCTTGATCCGTAACTATTTTGAATACATTCTAGTGAAATTGAACTTTAAATAACTCGATTTACAACGAAGATGTACTCATAAAACAAAATGGTATTCCATATTTGCATCTTCTACTCTACTTTGATGATACTAGAAAGAAACAAATTCTGTGCGTATACTACATGCGTAATATTCAGCTAAAATGCTACTTTGCTTACTAAACTTTTTGTGGTAGAAACTTCTAGTGCTACTCTTGATAAGGGACGATGTACTACTATAGCTTAGAAACATCGACCATGGAACGTTTCAATATTGTGCTAGAAAAATTGAATAGTATATTAAATGCCCGAAAAGCAGACACCAATGTGCAAATGCATAACCGTTTCAACAAATATAAACGTTTAAAGAATCCATCAAGAGACATGCGGGTGGGTTTCAGATATTCATGCTTTTCAAAGCTTGAAATATATAGTTACTTATAGTAATTCTCATCACAATTGAATCTCATTTCCATAAAGCGTTACTTAATAACGTAAATGATGATTGCAGGTGGATATGTTCTAAACATCTTTATTCATACACATCGTGTATCAAATTATTTTTGTGATATTCATATAAACAACAAATTTACAAGAAAAAAATGTAAAATCTAAGGCACACAGCGATTGTGGCAATAATTGACACTGAATTATGTTGGACTAAGCCCAATTGCGTTAAATTCAACAAGAAATGTTTCTCAGTGGCATTTGTAGCACAGAACATGAGAAAAAGCCATATTTTGTCATTTTCAGAAGGGAAAATCAAATTTAGCGTTAAGAAAGTCACATGGTTGCTCATGTGCATGTGATTTGACATCAGTTTTTAAGTAAAAAATAAAAAGCAAAGCTAAAGTTTATGTGTATTGACTAATAAAAGTTTTCTCATCTGTTCTACAATGCGAACTTTAACACTGTATGTATTCTATGGAGTTCTAGTGTATGCATTGACCTCATACACATATACATATTATACTAAAAACCAGTTGTTACTAAACTCATTATGTGTTTCTCATCTGCCTACTATTTGTTGAAATTTTAAGCTACGTAATGGTTATCAGTAAGAACCTTCTTTTTAATTACTTTAAAGAAAACCTTTAACCTTTTATAATGACGTTTGAATACAATCGAAGAGATCTTCACATAATTATTAAAATAAAATAATCATAATTATAAAACCATATGTTGACTGTGTGATATAAAAGACGTAACATTAATAATGCATATGTATGCGTATGTGAGTATACACCATCTCCAAAGTTCTTTCTTTCATAATTTTTAGTTTACTAGCTGCTACTGGAATAACGAAGACCATTAAATCAGAGAATTTGTAGAATTTTAAAATAATTTATTCCTGAGGTAGTTATATTTTTACATTTATTAATGAAACATTCTCTATACAGTGAGGTCTTAAAGTATCACCTCCCCCCATGCTAACCTTTGAATGACAAAAGTCTTTAGACAAAATAAACCAGTTCCTATTTTTGATTAACTAACTTTTGCAGTTATCAGCAGTTCAATTTAATTTCCGGTATCAACGGAAGTGACGTCAACTTTCTTATTTTAAATAGAACACCCTGTATATTTTTGTTTTTGGAAAGGTATCCGAAAGGCGAATCTAACACTACAATATGTTATACTTTGACTTAAGAAATATAACAATATGCAGCAACAAAGGTTTTGGTAGTCTGTTTTTGTTGTTACGCAGAGTTCGCTAGGAGAGAACGCCAAATTGTCTCTTGTAACATTAGATTGATCCAAAGAGCTCGTTACTATGCGAAGTAATCATAACAATTGCCAAACTATCAAATCTCAATTCTAACAGCGTAAATTATTCTTGTTATTTATTGTAATTATATCCTCCATTTGCCATACTTTCGTTCTTTGTTCTTATTTTCTTTCATTTTAACATGTTTTGTTAATTGTTGTTATTTCTTTACTTTATCGAACTTTATTGCAAATAATTAATTGTGGTGGGTTTGCTTAAATTTGTTAGTTTTTGATAGACAATATGTCCGCTTTCTAGGTTTTTTGTGTTGTTGCTTTTATGATGACTTTGACGCGAACTATGCAAAATTGCTGGGTCAACTTTAATATTATGTAAATTTGGCAACTATAATCACCTTATTTGCCGTCGTTGCGTGAAAATATACAACAATTTAAATTTTAATATTCTGTTAAAGCAGTTCGCTTTGTAGATTTTATCGTATCTATCCTTTCTTAGCGCAAAGTTTAAATATTTGCAGCTGTAGAAGGGCAGTGTTCATTATGTTCCACTTCTTTATGTTACGTCTTCCATGCATAGGCCATTGTAAAATCAACATAAAAAATTGAAACTTGAGCACACTGTCTATCAAAAATTAATAAATTTAAACATACCTACTATAATTAATTAATTACAATAAAGTTCGACGAAGTAAACAACAATTAAAAAGCAAGTTAAAATGAAAGGAAAATAATGAGGAGAACAAAGAGCGAAAGACAGGATATAATAACAGTAAATAACAAGAATAATTTATGTTTTTGGAATTGAGATTTGACAGTTTGGCAACTGTTGTAATTACTTTCCTTAGCAACGAGAAACAATTTGGCGCTATTTCCTAGCCAACTTTGCATAACAACAAAAACAGAATACCAAAACTTTTATTTCTGCATATCGTCATTTTTCTTCAGTTAAAGTATAGCATATGTGATATCGTTGACTTCGCCATTTGAATACCTTTCCAAAAACGTGAAAACATATATAGTGTTCTACTTAAAATCAGAAGGTTGATGTTCCTTCCGGTGACGCTGGAAATGCAATTGAACTACCGATAATTCCAAAAGTTAATTAACAAAAAATATAAATCGACCTATTTTTTCTAAAAATGCTAGCTTCCGTCGTTCAAAAGTTAGCATGGGGGGGAGGGGGATACTTTAATATGAAAAGATACGCGCATAAAAGCAGTGCAGGCTGCGGATTGACATAAAGCTCAAGGCAGCATTGGAAACAATAAGCATTTAGGATATTAGGATATTTCAAAGACTTCTATAGTGATAAATTAAATTTACCTGTATTGCCTCCTTGCTTAATACACTTTGTTTTTAGATTATGGATCAGTCTCAAAAATCTTACTTCTTTTTTTGAGAAATGTACGAGGTTTCCAATGGTAAAAGTCTAATATAGTAAATAGGGTGACAATTTATGAATGAATTTCCTTGATTTACAGATAGAAAAAGTCCTATGTTTTTGAAGATCATAGTACTATTTCTACGTTTATTATTTGCAGCATTTACTTGAAGCTGCGTTCGACCACCTTTTATCCTCCTTCTGGTGTTCCTCGGGATACCAACCTCGGGCCTTTATTGTTTCTGATTTTTATTAATGATTTGTTGCCTCACATCAACTGTGAGAAGCTGATGTTTGTTGACGACTTAAAATGGTTTACCGCTGTCAGCCTTCATAACTTTATCGATCTCCTGTTAATTCTTCGTATTCCATTGGTGGGTATACTTTAAATAAATGCAATTTTGTTATGGATTTGGGAGTTTTCTTTGACCCTGCATGAGCCGGGAATCATTCTTTAGACATCGTCAGCAAATGTCTTAAGCTTTTTAGACTTGCTTATAAGAAGTGTGGAGAGTTTCAATATGTAGGAAATTTGAGTACTCTGTTTTTCTTATTAACTAGATCCAAACCAGAGTATGCATCACTTTTTTTTCTTTGTAACATTCGTATTAATTCTATTGAGTTTATTTATGTTATCTACGTGAAAGCTTTTACCACCAAAGAGGCTGCAATTACTCGTTTCTTTTAAATAAATTTGACTTTAGTTTATTGTAAGCGAGGAGAATAGTTTCGGCAATTAAACTTCCGTATAGTTTGACACACAGTAAATTGGATTCTTAGTGGTTGCTTCAGAAGCTAAGCTTCGCTATCCTAAGAGCCAATAGTCATCCAATAGTTACTTTTTTAGAACTCATGTGCTCCGCAGATCTCCTACCAATATTGTTTATTCGTATTTTAATAACATCTCGCATTTTTGCGATATTAATGCCAACCCATAGCGGACTGTTCAAGGAGTTGCTTCCACTTATTTTTCGATTTCTTTAGTTATATTGGTTTTGAATATTTTTAGTACACAGCTTTTAAGTTAGCTTTGTAAGCTGTACCTATTGATTTGTTTTTTTATGATCATGTGCTTTTTTATGTTTCTCTGTAACTGGACGTATACATAACTTGTAGGAAAATCAATTATTATTATTATTTTAAGCCAAAAAGTACATCGGTTTACTAATTTATTCAATTTTGTGATACTAACAAAAATAAATAGCTTTGGAGACGGTGTACACAAGAACATGAGAATGTAGTTTATACAAATGAAATCATCTTCGTTCAGAGCGCAGCTGTAATAACATATTTTTATTTTTTCGTCCGTTTCATTCTGTATATCCAACATACAGTCTCGCAACATCTGCGTAATGTTCTTGTTGCAATTGAGATATGGAAACGGAGCGTTCGCCGATTGTGCTCTTTCCTTTAGTATTGAACCAGTATAATATCTTAAACGTTGCTTAAAATAAAAATAAAATGCTACTGAATGAAATGCCTTCTTTTCCATCTGTCCGGCATGAATAGGAGACATGCAAAACGTAATATGTGTGTCTGTATATTTATTAAGTGTACGTACTGTCGTGAGTTGGATGTATAAATTGAAAAGGTACGATGTTGGAAGCGGAAGAGGATTGTGAAGGTGAACGATACTGTAAGGGTTACTTACCTTAAAAAACGACAGTTCCCATGAACTGACTCTAAACTACCTCAGATTGAAATTTATAGACCATTTAATTTTTATACGCATACACCTGTTATTAGGGTTTTTTTTTGTTTGGGGGTATTTGTTATGCATGTAGATGAAGCTCTTATACAAATTGTATCATATACGGGTATCGTTACAATCTTTCCTATAAATTACAATCTCACCAAAATTAGTTATTAGAGGTTCTCTTGGAAACCCCTGTTAAAAAAGAACAACGCTATAAAAATATTAATTTGGTAACACACGGCATCGCGCTTGAATATGCAAATGAAGTTTTAACATTACTCTGCGAAAAAAGTGATACTTCACTAGTTTCTTACATATAATGTCCATAAAATGACAGCGGAACACTTTCTCACGACCAATTTTTAATAGCTCTGCGAAATCATCATGATTAACTTTCCGAAATTATGCATTGCAGTTAGAAGAAGAAATGAATTCGACTAATGATAATTACAAAGTTGTGATTGCAAATGATCGTGCACTATACCGGGGGCGCCATTGGTGTGTTGGCGGAGTTTAGCAGGAGAACTACCAAAGATGGAGAAATTAGGTTTTCTATACGTATATAGTATATCACAGTGTATTTTATAATTACTTACAAATGTACAGGGTACTCTAAATTTTCACAACTACCTTCAACTTTTTTATTTTAAATAGATTGCTATATTTTTTATTAATAATTTTGATAGCCACTTAAATTACCTTTGCAATGATATAAGATTATGTGTACTTCCGATAATTACTTTTTGCTATATTATAGATTTTGTTAAGATTTTGACAGTTGCAGACTCCGGCGGTTTAAGATCTATTATGAAGACAGCTATACTATAGTGTCGCGGGTTAAATTTTCGATATCAAATTAGAGGGGAACACTGTATATGTTTCAAGATGGTACAGTGTGAAAATATATACAGCGTGTTGTGCAATATTTATTGAAATTCAAACGCTTTTTTTATATAACTTACATTTTTTGATATCGCTATTTTTATTGTAAAATTATCTTCAGAGTGGTATCAATAACGTAATACTTATTTCCAGTATTTTCGAAGATATTTAATAGGTAGATGGCTATGATGGCTAGATGGCTGTGATTTTCAAACAAAAATTACTATCCAACGAAACGTCAAGTCTCTGCTTAAAATTTCCACATAAAGTTATCTTTCGTAATCTCTCCTTGCTATCACTGCGTTTTAGTATTTGTTATAATTTTGTTAGGGCTCATTTATTGTAATTCGAGTCATTTATATGTTCACTATTTGTTATTACTAAGGTAAGATAATCGTGTCGCCCCAGCATAGCCGTAACAGCTGGAGCAGCCAACGGAACTCGGCGCGCGCCTGTCTGATGCGATGCGTAAACATCTGGCGGGTGGCAAAGCAGTTCAAATTCGTCCACACTCATCATCATTAGCGCGGAGTGTGCGTGTGAATTAAATCAGGCGAGCGGAATACTAGTTATTCAAGAACATTTTTAATTAAAAATGTCCAGTGTGCGCAAGGCTAAACAACGACCCTTTGCTGATAAAGTAAAAAACTTTGTTGTACGACGGTGCTAAAATAGTTTGAAATAGAAAAAAAGGCGTGTCAAATAGAAATGACTTTATTTTTGATTTACTTGTCATGATGATAACACGTAATTTGTCACTTAACATATTGGATAAGAAATCGTTTAAGAACTTTTGGAACAAATACAACCCGGAGTTGAAGTTACAAACTACGGCAACAGCATGTAAGCATGTTTTATTTGTACGCAAAGAGGTGGAAAATGAAATCATATCTACATTAAAAAATCAGTTGCTTTGGTTATGTGTTGACGAGACAACAGATTGTACAAAAAATTCTATGACACATGTTATAGTTCGTGTACTGGATCAACATAAACCGACGTTTCCACTGTTACTAGCCAGCAAAAGATTACAAGGGTGTACTAGTGCAGCAATTACGACTGTGATGCTTACTATGTTAAAAAACTTTCAAGTCTCAACACATCAAGTGTTAATGTTTATGAGCGACGGTGCAGCGACAATGCGTGTGGTAGGCCGTTCTCTTCTTGAACATGGTTGCGACTGTTTACATGTAACTTGTAAAGTGCATGCTTTATGTCTTGTGGCACAAACTATTAGACAATGTTATCCCGAGGTAGATGCATTAATATCAAGTACAAAAAAAGTGTTTCTCAAATCTCCAAAACGTCTTCAAACATTTCACGTACAGTGTCCCGGTAGTCGTGAACCACCACAGCCGATTCTTACACGTTGGGGAACCAGGTTGCAGGCAGCTTTTTATTATGCTGAACATTTCAAAAAAGTAAAAGCTGTTACTCTACAATTCAATCCTGCCGAAGCTGCAGCTATTAAGGAGAGCCAGTCAAAATTTCAAGATACTTCTGTTGAAACAGATTTACAAAGTATTCATAGCTACTATAAATGCATACATGATGCACTGGAACAATTACAAAATAGAGCGTTGTCGTTAGTGAAGTCACTGCAAATAGTGGACGAACTACATAGTCTGCTACGCACTATAGATGACGCAAAAATATTCGCGTTTTAAAAAAGTTGAAGAGTGTGTTAGAGAAAGATTCCAATTTCATCATATTACAACAAATTTGTAATGGTACTTCGACTAATCCATTAATTGAGTTCGAAGATTATTTTAATCATACATGTATTACATCGGTAGATGTCGAACGATCTTTCTCCAAATATAAACACATTTTTTCACCATTGCGAACACGGTTCCACGAGACAACTGTTGAAACATATCTAATGCTATCAATTTTCTACGATTCTTATCTACTAGGTTATAATACTGATGATGATGCTTCTACTTCTCATGTTTAGTAATTCCAATGCAATCCGCCAGGCTTACAGATATTATAATTCTTGATTAGTTTTTTTATTATTATTTGCTTTATTACTTCTTTTACGGTGTTATAAATATTGAAGAAACCGCACGCCTATGGCGCGACCAACGATTATCTTACTCTAGTTATTGCGTACTGCTTTAATCTTGTTGTTAATTGTATCATTTTGTTGCTGTTATTTTTTACAAAATTTCATTAACAAAAAATGAGTTTCTCGAAAGAGGAGAATGAAGACATCTTTGGGCACCTTCTGAATTGAGATTATTTATTTTATTATGAAAAAATCTAAAAGTGTAAATTGTACTTTAGAAATCAAAATAATAATAGTTGTGTATTACGCATGGTTTCTTATTACTTTATAATTTGCATAAAAAAGAACAATTGACTAGAGATAAATGGTTGCGTTTTTATCTCACAATTTTAAAACCAACTGAAACGTGGTACTTAATTGTTGCCTTCTGCGTTATGTGGTGATACATATTAGAATTGTCATACCTAAGAACGTGTTGGAAATAAATACACTTTTTTTTTTAATGGTAAGTAAGACGATAAATATGCACGTAATATCAAAGGCACCATTTGATATTTGATTTTTGTTTAAAAATCATGGCCATCTAGCTGTTGCATACCCAGCATATCGACGAATATTATAAACGTATTTCCAATAAAAGTGTAATATCTTCGAAAATACTGGAAATACGTTATGGTTGCCATTTTCAAGGTAATTTTACAAGGAATTTGAAAAAAGCCCTTGAATTTCGATAAATGTTGCACGACATATTTAACACCCTGAGTATATTTTTACATTATACATCCTTGAAGCATATACAGCGTTCGCCTCTAAATTGATAGCAAAAGAGTAACTCGCGACACTACAATTATCTTGATGATAGGTCTTAAGACGTCAAAGTATGCAACTGTCAAAATTTTAACGGAATTTGTAATATAACCAAAAGTAATTATCGAAAGCACTCATAAACACATACCGTTGCAAAGATAATTTGATTGGCTATCAAAATGATTAATTAAAAATATAGCAATCCATTTAAAATAAAGAAGTTGAAGGCGGTTGCGGAAATTTGGCACAACCTGTATATTTGTAAATAATCTTATAAAATAGGCTATAGTAGTAACTCATTTCTCCATCTTTGATAGTTTTCACGTTAAATTCCGCCGACACACTAATGGCGGATCCGTTAGAATTACATAATTTGTTAAAATGAACAGATAAGTAGAAAAATTAAGCACTTTTAAAACATCAGCAGAAATATCTTTACAGGCTTTACTAGCAAACTTAGTTATTACTTTCTGATTGTTGTCTTAATTCTAAACCTCTCGTGAATTAATACCTAGTGAAAATGCAATTACAACAGATCAACATTTTAGTCGCTTATGGGTATTCCTATTGATAAAGAAAGGTAGAGCCTAGGGGACCTATTAAGCAATATTTGTTTATTTCTGTTTGTGTCGAATAAATAAGGTGACACAAGTTAAAATGTACCCTGTTAAAATAAGGCACAAGTGCCCTGGAAGTGCGGCAATAAATTGTGAATATAGTTCAACTGTTAGGTCTAGGGAGAAGAAGGTTAAGTTTGCACAAAGCCAAGTGCAGTCAATCCTATTGTTAATCAAACTGTATAACAGCGACGTTTTTTCTGGTACGAAGTGGATAGATGTTGTACCTAGGCAACAAAATGCTATACTGATAATTTTGTAGGGGATAAGATCCTTCAAAAATTTCAGGAAATTTATTTGAAAGAAATTTTGATTCGATAGCATCAATAGGTACATCATAAATAGGAAACAATATTCAAAACGAGAACAAATTAAGAAAAAAAAAATTTGTAGTTAATGCTTTATGTTGTAAAAGTCACGGCAATTGCTGTATATAAATCATATAGTTTGAGATAATCCCGTACTGATTGTGAAAGGTGTCCAGAGAAAGAAAGAACAGGGTCAAACAAGATGCTCAGATCCCTGACTGATGTAGAGTGTTCTATTACGGTACCGTTTACAGAATGCTTATACTTAATTGCTTCCATTTTCCGGGTATAAGTTACGGACACGCATTTAGAAAGTTGAGGGAATGTTTATTCTCACAACACCATGCGAAAACATTATTAATGTTGTTCCGAAGCACATCGCAAGCAGCAAAAAAATAATTGACGCGATAAAATTTTTATTCCATCAGGATAACGATCCAATAACAAAAATTTGGTTTTATGAGGAGCTTTAGTTTTCTCCAGAGAATCATTTATTTCCTAGGCTATAGGAGCAATTTTTAGTAATGAAGATGCCATCGTTGCTGTGAGTAGGTGGTTAGCAGGACAAGATAAGTCCATTATTGAATTCCGGTAGGTACAGTCGGTGATATAAAATTAAATATTTAGGTTCTGGCTTTGCAATTTGTGGTATTAGAATACGTTCTAAACTTTGAACACGCTCGCAATCATAACAAATGCAGCACCCCATTCCAGTTGATAGAAAATACATGTAACTGCTATATTGTTAATAGCGTTAACTATATACCTTAGGCATCCATGGTAACTTTCAGTCATTTAACAACATTACGATGTGTGCGTGTAACCAAAAATTAGAACACATTCTAGATGATGTGCATATAAAATTTGTGTATTTTCGTCTATTTTACGTACCGGCAGTTGTACCACTATAATAAACACACATTTTATTTATTAATCGATATTATTCGGTGAAGTATAGGTTGTTTGAACTAAACGTAAAGTAAATGGGATTTTAATATTGTTCCTCTTCATATAAAAGTTATATCTTGGGTAGTTTAGCCGTAATAAAACCTGAGTTTCGGAACGTATACCGGTTAGAATACGTTTTATGTCATCATATTTTGATGTGATGTAAATTTATATCGTAATTGACGAACGGTGACGTTTGATATTATTTATGGAACCTGTTGTAAAAAGACCAGAACGATAGCTGTAAAATTCTGACAAGATATTATTCACGTCGCGTATGAAATTCTTGGTATTAAAGATAGATGTATAGTTTACGTTGGAAATTGTATACGGTAGCTGCTGCAAATCAGTTTGATGATTGAATTAATAAATATCTTTTAAAGTATCTTGCAGAATGCAAAAAATGGAACCTATTATACAGAATTATTGACTATTTATGTAGACTACACACTAACCTGGGCAAATGTGTGGTAACGGCCAAAGGCGTGGTGAGCGCATAAAAGTTTACACATAAAATAGAAGGTAAGAAATAAATTATAAAACGTGCCGAAACACTTACCGTTTCAAAAGTCTTCCGTGAAATCACAAACTGGGTAACATCTGTTAAATATCTGAGTCATTAGATATGTTTCCACAGCTGTTTCAGTCCAGTGAGTACAACGTGCGGAATAAATGTTTTTTAATGCCGAAAATGACCGTTCGACATCTAGCGATGATATATATTCATATTTAAAATAATCTTTGAAACAATTTATTGCATCTTCACACGCACCTTCACAAATTTGTCTTAATATAAGAAAATCGGAGTCTTTCTCTAAAACACTTTCAAATTTTCGTATTACACACCAATTTGTTTCGCCTTCTACAGCGCACAACTGTGCGTGAACATCATTCACAATTTGAACAGAATCCACTAGCGACATCGAAACATTTTGTAATTTTTCTATTCCCTCCGCTAGTCCGAAGTAATTGTTGTGAATAGTTTGTAAATGTCTTTTAACCTATCTTGAAATATTTCCTGGCTTTTCTTGATTGCTGCAGCTTCTGTCGGATTGAATTTTAAAACTACCTTCTTTACTTGATCAAAATATTTGTTGTAGTGAAACGCAGCCTGCAACCGTGTTTCCCAACGTGTAACAATCGGCTGTGGTGGTTCAGGTAAATCAGGACACAGTTTGTGAAATAGTCGGGTACGTTTCGGGGACTTTAGAAACACTGCCTTTGTACTAGCAATCAATGCATTTACTAGTGGAAAACATGTAGGAATCGTTTGTGCCGTAAGATTTACAAGTATGGATTTTACACGTTACATGTAAGAAATTGCCACTGTGTTCTTTAAGAGATCGGCCCAAAGAACGCATGTTTGCAGCACCATCACTCATAAACATTAAATGTTGCTTAGTTGAAACTTCAAATTTGTTCAATGAGTTCAACACCACCTTTAAAATCTCATCGGCAGTACAATTTATAACTCTTTTGAAAGCAAGTAAGAAGGAGGATGACGGTCGATGTAGTTCCATTGTACGTACCATTACATTAACCACAGAATGTTTTTGACGATCTGTTGTTTCGTCCACACACAACTACAGTTTTTTATGTCTCAATTCCGTTTTCATTATTTTTTCTATATGTTCACGAGCAAATGGCACTATATTTCGTATCGATGTCCGACTAGGTAATTTACAGTCCGCATATTTATTCCAGAAGGAGACAAATGCTTCTTTGTCTAGTAAACGAAACGATAGATTACATAAAATAAGAGTAACACATAAATCAAATGTAAATTTTTCTTGGTCTCGTATGCCACTTTTCGCAGAAGAATGCTGTCTGCTTTCAATGTGACGTTGACAATGGCTTCTGGACCAACACATTAAAGGGATTTTACAAACTAGTCATTGAATTTTAACGCCATCAGAATTATTATTATTATTAAATGAGCGCCATCAGAATTAAGTCCGGCATGTCCACTAATATAGTTTTTAACTGTGTCTGCCATTGGTCGTTTTCGCGACATACCTAACTGAGACATTTTTAAAGCAAACATAAGCGTACAATTACGAAATAAGTTTACGACAGCCTACATGTACACAGAGCTACTCGCATACAGTATCGATTTAGTACTGACGTGTGGACGCGTGAAATAAATAATCGCCGACTCCGCACCACACATCTACTACATTGACTGTTTTCGCTGTTTGCCCAGACTACTACACACACAGTGTATACTTATTATAAATCTACATATAAACAAATATTTCGAGCCTTCTTTGTATTTTACCCAAGAATATTATTCTTGTTGAATTTAACAAATCTATTCCATGAAAACTACAAATCTGTGCATAAAAATATCAGTGGCCACAAGTGTAACTTAATAACATAGTTATGTTAAGGTGTAAGTGGATAAGGTTATTCCAACTTTATAGTACTTATACGTAGACGCCAAAAGATTATCAACAAGTAATAAGACTCATTTCTCAATTAAACTAAAATTTTACACTATTTATTATACAGTGTCATCCATAAACCATATGGGAAATTTCTTTATTATGGATTCTTCGAAAAAAAATATTTTTGATAAAAGTTTGTGCATCCCCTAAAATTAAACATACCAATAAAATATTGAAAGTTTCTAATATTATACGGGGTACGTCTGAAAACTTTTTTTTGTCTCAAGAGTAAAGCGCCCCTATTTTAAAAAAGGTCGAAGAATGCTGTTTGGATAAGAGTGGCAAAAAGTTGACACCATTAGATGTGTTTCCACAGTTGTCTCGGTGAGCGATGTTCGCCGTGGTGAGAAAATGAGTGGATTATTCGACACACCATCACAAATTTGTTTTAGTGTTTAAATTTATTTCTTTTAGGGAAGCAGTAAGTTGAGTATTACAATAAAATGCAGTAATTCACTACATCTGCGTAGAATTTAAGAAGGGAAATTCGATAGTATAGCTACTGTAGGTTTTTATATTTCGTATAATGTAAACATTATAGGAACTGCTGAGTTGTACGCACTTCATAAACCCCTATTTACTGTAAATTATTCTTTCTGCACGTACGTAACAAGGTACAAGGAAGATGGAGACGTTGAGCTTCAATAGTCCGCACATCTTTTAAGATCCACATTTCTAGTTTTCATTTCGTGGAATTAAGTATACCGCATCGCTCGCCGTCGACGTCAAGTTAGTAGCGAAATTGAATAGCAACAGCGGAGCTAGTTAAGAAGGTAGGAAGCATCAAGGCAGTTGCTTCGTATATACCTACACGTATATATATACACGTCCGTATAGTGCAGATATACATACAAGCGCGAGATCGGGTAGCAGAGGCAGCTAAAGAATGTGCCGAGAGAAACATTTCCCGAAATAGACGTAATATCCTTACCGGGGTGGAATTATTTACATTATTAAAATTTCAATTTGAACGTGCGCATGTTGGTTGTAAATTGTAATTTTAAACGTCTACCAGCTTAGTTTTTTATTGCGAACTACTTTCTGGTGAATACGCGAGCACACGGAGCTGATGTGGCCGCCGGAACCCGGACTTATGCACTGCAAGTAATAAGCTCTAATACGGTGATGTATGCACAATAATTGCCGGAAATATGAAATAGATTTAAGCGAAGTTAGTAGCGAAGTTGCTCTATTTTCTCTTATATTAATCGAGAACAATTTTCTAATCTTAAGTACATGTAAGCGATGAAATATGTCTGATTATACGCGTATAGCATTCGGAAGTATTTAAGTATTAAGAGTTATATATTCAAACCTGTGTAAAGGAATAGCAGTAGTTTGACTGTGTAGGTTTTCTTGTTTTACGATTTCCTTTTCAACGTAATTTTTTACTAAAACAGAGAAACTTAAATACATATCTCTACACCGACACTCTTATGAAAAACTGCGCCGAATCGTCTAAGAAATTATCGAAGTTTAGAATCAGTGCATTATTCACTGCGAAATAAAGTAGCAGTGGCTTGCTTTTGATAGAGGAAAAAGGTTCGTCGCGCGGTATTGCTTTAAAATAGCAGTAAAATTATGGTGTTATAACTCTTTTAGGTTGGCAGTACGTCTTTAAGGTAATGATTTTATTGTCATGGGTCACACAAAGCAATGCATAGTACAAGGAAGAACATTAATGTTAAAAATGAGTATGGAAGATCAAAACTACTAATGTAGACAAAATGTGCTACGCTATTCAGCTAAAAAAATATAAATGAGATTAATTGGTGAAATAGAGAAGACAATTGAGGTGGCAAACGAAAAACTACTGAAAAAACACATAAACAAATAGTAAAATTTGCGAGAAGAGATTCATTTGTAACGTATAGTTATGTTAGTTAATTAAACCCTAGTATTAGTAGTTCCATAGTACGGGGAAAACGATCTCTACGCTGGAAGACCCAGAAGAGCGCCATTGTTAAGATTAGGAAATATAAAAGCAAGCCTAGATTTTGTAAAAGAACACATCACATTGATGGAAGAATATTCTCTGGAGTGATGAGCCCAAAATTACTCTGTATAATAACATTTGTAATGGACAACTAGGTAACTCAAAATTGGTGATATCTGGGAACTAATTCTTTTTACGTTTTCAAGTTATGGTAAACACGGGACTGTATTTTACAAGTACATTTTGCGCTTTAAAATTATCGTGGAAGTTACCTAGTTTTTACATTAAACAGAACCCAAAAAATTTAAAGAGTATAATACCCAAAATTCAGGTTACTTAGTTGTAATATTAAATAGACGATGTTGCTTATACAGAAATAATGTGAAAAATTTGATATTCCAAAAGTGTTTGGGACGTGCATGCATAGAGTATGTATCGATTGGAGGTGCTTTCCACAGAGAAACCGTACTAAATTATTGTTTGTGTAATACAATTAAAATTTTAATATCAACAAAAATATGATTTAAAATAAAGGCATACACAGAGAAGAAAACAAAGTTCTTGAATCAAACAAATATATATCTTAATTATTTATTTAATTCAACAAAGGTTTATTTGAGTGAAAGCATATTTTTTAAGAACAACAGATTGAATTTGTTTGAATGTACAAACGTTTTTATTTGATATAATTTTGTTGAGTTGTATGTTAGAATCGTGTGTTTCGCGCGTCGTCGGCAGTTTCCGTTGCGTGAATGCAGGCAATCGCAATTGTAGTCCTAGTTTAGGTTATTTGAGATGGTGGTTCGTAAGTGGTGAGATATAAATGAAGAAAATAATAGGTAAGTAGGATAATTGGTTTATATATTTCTACCATTAGATAACTAACATTAAAATTTTTGTATAAAAAGAATTAAAATGGTTGCTACAGATTGGTGAATATCAGAATTCCTGTTTGTATTAGGGATAAGCGAAAATTACAAAAATCTCGCCGATATCGTTTTCAAGGCCAGTAACACCAATGTTAGCTGTTTAAATAAATTGCCATTCAATTCACCACACATCTAACAATGTTTTGATTTTTTCGTTTTCATTTTGTAATTAATTGTTAGTATATTTTCTCCTTTTTTGATATAACAGGTATTTCAGCAAAGGCAAGTGATAAGACATGTTTGCATGCATAAACCCGTTGAAGTATTTGCTGTTCTATCTCCTACCCTTCTTGTCATAATACGTCTGTCACCTTCTGTCACCTAACCATATAGTTATCCCTGCCACTCGTTCGCGATTCTCAGGATTCCTACAAGATTACCGAGGTAGCAAATTTTGTAATATTCTTTGTAAACAAAAGTAGTACAAGTATAACTTTAATCTGTATGTGTCTGTACACAACGCTCAAGTTATTTTGTGGTTGTTATCTTTATCGAAATATTTTTGTACGGATACAATTACAAAATTACGTATATATGGATAATTATTGTATATACATATAAAAGTGCTTACTTTTTAACAATTTTTTTGTCAACGTATTTTTGTAGCTGTATATTATGACAATTTAGACATACTACAGTTTGTTTAAAGTTATCGGCGCACTATGCCTAACTTTAATGTTATTCATATTGTTAAAATCAGGTTACAACTTCGAGACTTTACACACTTTACAGGTTCCTGGGAACTGTGAGTTATCTCGAAGAAACTCGAAGGAAATCTGTAAAATTTAAGATTCACCGTTTTTGTTTGCGACCACAATCTTTAGGAAGGCCTTGATATCACCTTAACGTAATGGAGGAAGTTAATGGTATTTTAGGGAGCAGGGTTTATTTACAAGAATAAAAGCACCACGTCACTACCAAATGGAGATTCATTTTCCGCATTATATTTATTCTTTATGTACTTTTGTTAGTTTGTCGGTAATGTTAATAAAGTTTTTCAAAAGATTGTGTATTTTTAATATATTATTATGTGCTCATAAATGGATGGTTTCTTTTCTAAAAAGAAGAAAGCATCTATCGTACTAATCATTTCAGTGGAGTAATAATACCAACAGAATATTATATTTGTCAAAGTAACAACATACTTTAAATCACAGAAACATTTTGTTAAGCAAATACGATACATATTTATCTAACCTTTTAATTGTGATCGTTCCCAAAATGGGAATATACTTAAAAATCGATTTTCTATTGAATTAATCATATTATTTGTAGTTATAATATGGTATAATAGTTCTTTTATCACAAAAAGTAATATATTCCGTAAACTTACCTAAATTGCTTAAAACTTCGTAAAAGAAATGATAAATAAGTTACCGCCTTGCTGAAAGTAATAAAGTATCCATATGCTTTTTTTATATCAATTTTCTTTAGCTTATAGGTCAGTTTATGATACTGGGCATAGATGATAATTTCTTCCTACCATCTTTGAGACAATGCGGTGCTACTATTTGACCGACGACACAATCTACCTGTCTTTAACGCTATTATTTGGAGATTTACTGAAAATTTACTCTGCTTTTACAAAATTTATTTATTTGTTGTCACAAAAGCAATGTATTCTTAATTTATTTCCTAGATGCTCCCTTTCTTGCACTCGACATGTAATTGAAGTAGAAACCACATGCGATATTAAATATGATTCTTTTCAAACAAAAGTAAAAGTAAATAAAAGCTTACGCAGTAATAATAAAAATCAAGAGAATTCCAGCGTAGTTTGCACCATTCCTAAATACTCATCCATATAGAAAAATAACTTTCCACCGATGTGCACTTCGTATCGCGCTTGACGCCATTGCCGTGAGCGCGTTGTAAAAATACTTGCGTTTAGCGCAACGCGGCGACGCAACATTCTAATCTTGTCGTTCATGTACACATAAATGCGCGAATAGCAGGGGGGATTCTCGCGAACAGAAAACAGAAAATCGATTAATGCTATTCCCGTCCGCCGTTACGTGGGGTGGGGCGTAACTACCCATGTAGAAATTGCGATTTTTCCCGACAGAGAGCAGCACCGACCGATTTCCCGTCTGCAGCTTGAGCGTGCTTATTAGTACAATGCACTAGTCAAACTTCTGGACTAGAAAACGTTCACATAAATTTCTTGACTAATGAATAGATATTAGAGATTCCTTATTTTTAAGATATAAAATAAGTAGTTTCTCTACTCCATTTCATATAATCTCCTGCACGTTTTACATTGATTGGTCATAGAAGCTGATGTGTAACTACGTACGGCTTACAAGATATATTTAACGATGTTAAATTATATGGGAAGTTGTTCGAATAGCCTCTAAATAACGTTTTAATGACAACTGATTTCAATTTTCTACTTGCAACGTGTGAAAATTGCGTATATGAATAATTAAATCAGAATGCGTATGTTCAGAATAAGCGCAGAGTATTTTCTATGGAATAGGTGTATATACTCAGAAAACTGTGCATGATCCTGCCTATATAAAGATATATAAAGTTAGAACTAAAGGAGAAAGGATTTTGACATTGAAACCATGTCACATATCAAGTAATTACAAAGTGACGACAAATTTCACAAATATATATAGTCAATTATACATATGTATACATTTCGTTAACTGCTGTACGTCATCAGTGTAATAGAACTTCAATCTATAAAATGTTGTGTATGCATCGAAATTTCACGTCAAGGTTTTCGTTGGATGATTTTTTACGATCTTAGTAAAGGCCTAACACAACAACAATGTCTCAAATCGCTTCTTTCAACTTCAGGTAATGGAGCACCATCAGAAAGGAGTGTTTACAACTGGTTTCCAGAATTTCGACGTGATCGTGCTTCCGTCAGGGATGAATTTCGAGAAAGTCGACCAAATTGGCTGTTGTTCCAAAAAACATCCATGCCGTGCGCAACACGATTGAAGAGGAACAGCAGGTGACTTATCGTGATATAGAAACATCGTCGTGCATATCGAAGACTACAGTATATCTAATTTTGCATGTACATTTAGGCGTGTTCCCGAGGGATTCCGCATAATTTGGTGCAAGCACAAAAAAAGGCTCGTATCAATTGGTGAAGGCAATGCTGAAAAAATTCGGCAGAGGAACTTCAGAATCCGTATACAACATCATAACAGGTGACGAAACATGGCTACATTCGTACGAGCCCCGTAAACTAAGCAATAATCAACTGGGTGTTCCTAGATGAATTGAATCTAACAAAAGTCGTTCGTTTACGAAGCACTTCCAAGAAAATGATTGCTTGTTTCTTTCGTTGTACTGTACATGTCGGAAGCATTGCTTTGGTGGATCGTAGAACAGTTAATGCTGAATGGTATACAGCAATTTGTTTGTCAGAAGTCATCGATAAAATCAGGAAAAGCAATCGACAATGTCGCATTATCCTTTATTATGGCAACGCCAGCTCTTACACCACACATCAAGCAATTGATTATTTGAAGGAGAAAGGCATCGAATTAATGTGTGATTGCCCGTAGTCACCTGACTTGTTTACCTAACGACATTGAAGATGCTAATTTTACATACATCAAATGGGAAGAAGAAACCTGCTATCTCGAAGAAAAATATTAAAGCTCGTTTAAGTTTTGGCAAAAAATATATAAATTGGAATGCAGAACAGTGGACGATCATAATTTTTTCAGGCGAGTTTAAAATGTATTGAATTTTATCGGATGGACGCTCTTGGTGTTGGAGAAGAAAAGGTGAATCGCTTTCGCCGCGTCATGTTAAACAGACAAGAAAATTTGGCGTTGGTTCAGTTATGATATGGGGTTGGATTACTGCGTATTGTGTAGGTCCATTGAATCGAATTGAAAGTAAGGTTAACCAGTACACTTACAAAAACATTTTAGAAGAGAATTTACTAGATGTCGTTAATAATATGCTGGTACAGAGTGTGATGATTTTCAACATGATAACACCCAAGAGCATTTTACAAATAGCGTCAAAAATTGACTTGAGGCTGACCAATTTCAAACGATGATGTGGCCTGCCCAAAAAAATACCAAAATAATAATATCATGATTACTTGTATGGATGAAAGTATATAATTAAATACACCCTAATCACTGCAAATGTCGAAAGTGAACGCTATATCGACTTCTACAGAAGTGAGCAACCAACATTGCATCGGTTTTTGGTGAGATACCACTTAGTCGAGTTGCTACCTTCGCAGTTTTTTACTTTTTGCTGAGTAGACTTTTACCCACTTACAAAAGAAAAATATGATAAGGAATTAGAGTATGTATACGAAATAGCAGAAAAGAGTAGTTTTAAAAGGACTTTGATTACTAAAATCAATAACAAACTGCAAAAGAAAAGCTCTCTTCGTCATAAGACAAAATTAACTTATATAAGTAATGATAAAATGGTGGTGTACTATTACTTAGAATAAAATGGAATGGAAAAGTTATATAGCAATAATCAATGTGGTATATGTATATCAAATTAAGTGCAAAATTTGTAATGAAGTGGAGAAACTAAAAGAAATGTCGAAATCTGCATTGGTAGATCATTTTGTAAGAACAGGTCATAGTATTTCATCTAAAGACACTAGACTTCTTAAAAAGTCTGAAAGTGTGAACTTGGATAGGTGGAAAGATAGATTGAACTTGTATTACACTGGTGACGTTAACATCAGTTAACTAAATCTATACAGGGCGATCCTAAAGTGCCCCCCCTCTCATGCTAACTTTTGAAAGACAACAGCTAGCGTTTTTAGAAGAAATAGGTCGATTTCTATTTTTTATGATGTAACCTGTGCCGTTATCAGCACTTCAATTGTATTTCTGATTTTAACGGAAGTGACATCAATTTTTTTTTAAACAGAACATCCTGTATATTTTTACGTTTCTGGAAAGGTGATCGAAAGGCGAATCTAGCCATACTACCTATGTTATACTTTAACTTAAGAAATACGACGATATGCAGCAATAAAAGTTTTGGTAACCTGTTTTTGTTGTTACGCAAAGTTGGCTAGGGAAGGGCGTCAAATTGTTTCTTGTGACGCCAGACTGATTTAAAGAATGCTGCTAAGCAAAGTAATCATAACAATTGCCAAACTGTTAAATCTCAATTCCAAAAGTGTAAACTATTCTTGTTATTTATTGTTATTATAACCTGCATTTGTTATATTTTCGTTCTTTGTGCTCGTTATTATTTTTTCTCATTTTAACTTGTTTTGTTAATTGTTGTTTCTCCTTTACTTTATCGAATTTTATTTATTAATTAATTGTGGTAGGTTTATTTAACTTTGTTGGTGTTTGACAGGCAATATGTTTAAGTTTCAGTTTTTTATGTTGTTGATTTTTACAATATCCTCCCCATGGACCACGTAAGATAACCATCAAATACCTAATTTTAATATTCAGTAAATTTGACAACAATTACCACAAAGTGTAACATAATCAACATTGCCCTTGTACAGCCGGAAATATTTGAACTTTAATCTAAGCATAGATAGTATAAAATTTACAGGGCGAATTGCTTTAACAGAAGAGAATATAATTTAAATTATTGTACAATTTGTTGCGTAACCAACTACCAAATAAAGTGATAATTGTTGCCAGATTTACATAATATTAAAATTGACCCAGCAATTTTGCATGGTTCGTGCCGAAGCCATGATAAGTAAGTAGTAACACAAAAAGCAAGACAATAAAGTAAAGAAATAACTACAATTAACAGAACAGGTTAAAATGAGGGAAAATAATAACGAGAACAAAGAAGGAACGTATGATAAATGCAGGCCATAATAACAATAAATAAGAAGAATAATTTACGCTTTTGGAATTGATATTCGACAGATTGGCAATTGTTATGATTACACTGCTTAGCAACGAGCTCTTTAGATTAGTTTGGTGTCGGAAAAAACAATTTGGTGCTCTTTCCTAGCCAACGTTGCGTAACAACAATAACTGATTACCAAAATCTTTATTGCTGCATATCGTCATATTTCTTAAGCTAAAATATAATATATGTGGTATCGTTGGATTCGCCCTTCGATTACCTTTCCAGTGGCGTAAAAATATACAGGGTATTCTATTTAAAATAAGAAAAATGACGTCACTTCCAGTGAAACCGGAGATACAATTGAAATAGTGATAACGGCAGAAGTTAGTTTACAAGAAATAGAAATCGACCTATTTTTTCTAAAAACGTTAGCTTCTGTCGTTCAAAAGTTAGCATACGGAGGGTGGGGCATTTTAGGACCGCACTGTATGTAATTGACTACAATTTTGTGGAATTTGGGGTCGGTCCCCACTTTGCAACTACTATACAAGGAGTTGCCAAGGGGGTCAGTATTGAACTGTAATAAAATTCACCTAGTTTTACGACAAGTTCATCGATGTGATATTTCCAGGACAAATCGCACTTCCTAGGAAATGCACCCGATCAACACAGGTAAGTTCTTCTTGATTGTTATTGCTTTCTAGACCTTCGGGATTTGACTTGGAAAGTAGAATATTCCAAATAACTCTAAAGTGTCAGCACACTTCTCGAAACAGCTGTGGTACCGGGTGTGCCGATACTTTAGTGTGATTTGCCATATTACCCCACAGTCCTTGCTATCATTAGTAGAACATTAGCTTTTTTGCGTTGAGTTTTAAATTATTGACTGTACACCATTTCCATAGACTCTAGATTAATTAATTTAAGACATTAATTAATCAGATTATTCAATGTAAACCTTTACTGATAATCCCGTAACCATTTCAAAGCATATAACAAAAAATAACATTGTGGAAATTTGAACGCCTTCTAAATATCGAGTGTCCGTCAATGTGTTAAATTTGTGATTGGAAATTTTTTGTCAACTTGAGCAGTTTTAAATGTAAAGCTACAAACTGAAGCATTTTGTGGCGTTTTGGAAATCATGTTCTTATTATTTTACATACCAAACGAATGTGGGAGAAGAATTTTGCTTTATTTCTGTGAATGCAAACAAAGACAAAATTTAGTTTGTGTTGCGTTCTTGTTGGGAACAACGTTGAGTAAAAGTAAATGGGTTTTACGGGGAAATGTTACTTAGACGTATAAAGTGGATGCTTCTCACACGTACGCCAAATTCCTTATTAATTTTGCTTAACGTTTATTATTTATGAGGCTAACGATATACGATAATTAACGCTATCGATCAAATAGGTAAGGAAAGTAAATAGGAACTGATTTCCTGTTTTTGCTTTCGTAGATTTATGGCATCTGTTTCTCTCGTTTAGACGCGCAGATAATAATCTCTGTAATTTGTTCACATTGCATATAATAAGATTGTTCAATTTCTCGACAGCTAAGACATACCGTGTTATTTAATAGCCTGGAACTGATCTCTATTAGATGTAATGAAATGCGTTTGATTTAACGAGTTAGTCCATAAAGATCCTAGTATTCCTTTTTGTCATTACATTAGACCATGATTGTATAAGTATCTTGTCAGCATTCCAATCTTTAAAGTCATGGCATGAATCTATATTGATTTTAGTGTCCTATCGTTAGAAATCTTTCTAGTTTGGAAATTTGTTGTAGAATGTGCTGCCTTATACCTATTTTCCTGTTACCACATTAAAATTGTAAACATTCTCTCTTTATGTGTTTATTGAAAATCACACAACTTGAATTACTTTAACCACGTTTGTTCAAGCCACTTCCAATTAGTATGTAAAGATACCTACAACGCAATCGCTTCTTTTGCCGGAACGTTGATAGTAAATTAATAGTTTATAATTCGTTCGAGTTAGCAATGCAAACTGGGGGCAATTTTCTAGATGCCTGAATTATTGCCGTCCTTGCTTGGCATACAATTTGAAAGTGCACAGAAAAAGGCAGCGAAATGCTAACAGGCACTAATTTGGTAGCGCGCAAATTTAACTAATCGAAAGTAACAAATATAAAGAATCAAGCAGGCAGTGCACCGCTCCGGAATTGGCTACAATTAAAGTAATTACTAAGTTCAGTTGAAGATGGTAATTCAATTAACTGGTTGAGTAAATGCAGCGGCACCGACAAGCGCTGAGAACTTTGACTCCCGATTTTCTAACTTTGACTCCCGATTCTCTAGCTCTATCTCGCTCTGGTTGCAACTAAATTAGTTCGCGTCCCACTCACTTCTAGCGCTTGGCTAATCGTAGTCCTGTACATTTTAATCACTTTAGTGTACAGATGACAATATATTTATAAACCACTGTAGTTGATTCCTCATACTTTTGCATGTAGTTTACCAGCGTGTTTGCGCCAAGGCTGAGTTCATAATATGTAATTTTGTTGGTGATGATGCTAATGAGGATGATGATATTCCATCGGGAGCTTTTTCATTATGGTAATAGATATTGAACATCGTTAGTGGTGCCGCTACAGATAGCTTATACCTCATGTAACTTGTTGAACATAAATTGCTATGAAATATAGCAACTTTGATAGCTATATAAGGGTGTCTTTATAGTGAAGCTATGATAGTCGATAAGCGCAATGCGTTAGTAAAACGAGCCAATCAGTGAGTGCTGTAACTTTGCGTAACTATGGTTATAGAAGCGAGCTGTGATACTCGATAAGAGCAGCGATAATAGCGAAGCGATGAGATGCGAGGCTTATCCGGAAACTAGTACCCATTTGCCAATTAAATCGCAACCAATAGAGAAATCTGAACAAACTTTTTATTAGACATATACATGTACTATACATTACTTTTCTACATAATCACCTCGTAAATTAAGACACTTGTCGTATCGTGGGATGAGATTTTTTATGCCGACGTCGTAATCCTCTACCGCCAGTGTGGCGAGAAATGTAGTGACCGCTGCTTTGAGGGCGTCATCGCTGCGGAAATGTTTTTCGCCTAGAAAATCTCTCAATTTTGTAAAAAGGTGGTAATACGACGGTGCTAGATCTGGGCTGTAGGGTGGGTGATCGAAGACTTCCCAGCGAAACTGCTGGAGCAATTGGCGTGTTGTTGCAGCAACATGGGGACGGGCATTGTTGTGCAGCAACACATTGCCCGACGACAACAGGCCTCGCCGCCGATTTTGAATTGTCCGTCGCAACTTCTGTAGCGTGGCACAATATGCTTCCGCATTAATGGTGGTCCCTGGAGGCATGAAGTCCAAAAGCAAGAGACCATGTCTGTCCCAGAAGACGGTTGCCATGAGTTTGCGAGTCGACTTTGCTGTCTTGAATTTTTTGGGTCTGGTCGGTGAATGAGAGTGATGCCATTCCATGGACTGGCGTTTGCTTTCGGGCGTTGATGTCATTAAGTGTGACACGTCGATCCTGTTGTATGAAGTCGTCGACTGCGCGCAGCAACGCATCAGTAATGACGGACGGACGCCCTGGACGCTCTTCATCGTGAACGTTGTCTCTCTCCGCATTGAAATTGCGACACCATCGCCGAACCGATGATGCGTCCATCGCATCGTTGCCGTACACTTCTTGAATTTGACGGTGAATCTCACATGGTTTCGCATTTCTGGCGTTCAGGAATCTTATTACAGACCGCACTTCACAACTAGGGGTATTATCGAGTGTCTTAAACATTTCAAACTCACACTGATGCGACATTATTGTAGATAACTCAACCAAATCTCGTAAGCTGACAGCTGACAGATCACTGCGTCACGAGAAAACCACTCGGTGGCTCCTCGCGCAACTGCTGCTCCACACGACGCGAACGGGTACTAGTTTCCGGACGAGCCTCGTACATTGTTTGTATGCGACTATTTATGTAGGAACTACGCGACATTTGTGGACAGCGATGGTGAGGAAAGACAAGAGCATTTATAATCGAACTGTCAATCTGCTTTTATCAGTTGTAGTTTTAATGGATATCGAGAATTTAATAAGCGAAATTTACCCTCGGTCCCTAATGTGGAATCAAAAAGGCCAAAATTTAAAAGGAAAGATTCCAATGAAAATATTTTGACAAGTGACGTGTTTGTCGAAGCTTCATAAATGTCATCCGCGATGCATATTTTTGGACGCTTTTATCGCTAGTATCGTCGCTTTTATCGACTATCATAGTTTCACTATAAACACTCCTTAAGAAATTTAAGGAGTACCTACCATGAAATTATAGTATTTTTGATATTTGTAATTTATACTTTAGACAGCCTATTATCGGAGCTGCAAATAAAACAACCAAGTAGAGTATGTTCTAAGGCTAGGTTATTAATAATAGAAGTTATAAGTAATCTACTTTAAAAATGGGCGCCACGTAATTTTTTATATTAATAACATGGATTACTAGCGTCAAGTTACGAAAATGCAACGAGAGATAAAGAATTAAAGGAGAGATATGTAATTACAAGAAAAGAATTATAATAATAAAATATTTGTGGAAGTATTAATCTGACTACTTGAACTATTCTGGTTACAATTGTAACTACAAAAGCTATTATTTTAACTTAGAATGCTGTCATGACATCATACATACGTGGAAATTTACAATTAACTTTACTTTTGGGTTACTCTGAATATTTTATATGATGTCTATGTATTCATTTGAAATTTTAACGAGTAGCTCCTGGGCGCATAGTGCTGCCGTCTCGGGACTGGCAGCCTAGGATTTGGGGTTTGTACCCGGCTTTCTGTCGCTGCTTTCTAAGCGGCATGGCTTGCATCTCTTGGCAGTAGACATATTACATGCGAGGTTCATTCAAATATTAACCAGAACTGTTCATTTGACTCGCGTAGTGACGGGGAATTATTTGCGGGAGAAAGGAGAGGGGTCCGCCATTTCAGTACCGCTATGAGTGAACAGGAAGTACAAGTGTCTGTTGAGCAATGCGTTATTATTCGTTTTCTCGCCAAAGAAGGTGTGAAATCAAATGACATGTTGAAGAGACTCCAAACGCAGTTCGGTGATACTACTCTGAGTAAAACCCATGTGTTTAATTGGGCCCCACAGTTTCGAAGTGGTTACGATAAAGTGGAAAATCAAAATCATAAACGGCGTCCGGCGACCAGCATCAATGGAGACAATATTCAAGCCGTGCGTGAGCTTGCGGAAGGCAATCGTCGCATTACTGATGCCACAGAAAACGACGCCGGCAATCGATTCGCGGTGTCCTCCTTCTGCACGACAGCGCATGGCCACATACAGCAGCTCTAACTCGTGAAAAACTCACTAAGCTGCACGACAATCTTTTGAACACCCACCTCACAGTCCAGGCTTGTCCCCATGTTTGGTCCAGTGAAGAAGGCATTAGGAGGGGACGTTTTGAAGACGACGCTTAGGTCGAACAGTACATGCGCGATCGGCTACTGGGGCAGCTAACTTCTTTCTTCCATGAAGGGATCGGAAAGCTTCCTATCCGATGGAGGAAATGTATTTCTGCTGACGGAAGCTATATACAAAAATAAGGCACTCCGTTAGTATTGATATGTATCACCAATAAAGCTGTGTTACGATATTCCGGTTTATATTTGAATGACCCTCGTACATGGAAGATAAGAGAATATTTAGCTGTTGTAATATTGGTTTGGTTTGGATAAGTAACTGCCACCATACATCGAACTATCGTCTTGTAGATTCGAAAAACTTATTAACTCAATAGAAGGACCCCATAGTAAAGGATCATATCTGAGTCCTGAATAAGCATTGGAATGGTAGCGTATGAACAATATTGATAAATTTGCATATTGCCTCGGCCTAATGATGACATAGCAATAAGAGCGCAGCCTGCTAAGGTCTACACAAAGAAACCTAAAGCTGCTTGCATTGGAAACCGATTTGCTATTGCTAACTCAGCGCTCATATTTA
Organism: Dynastes maya; assembly: GCA_029619315.2. Lineage (NCBI taxonomy): Eukaryota > Metazoa > Arthropoda > Insecta > Coleoptera > Scarabaeidae > Dynastes > Dynastes maya. The sequence goes on along the minus strand of JAROYE020000005.1, from coordinate 19,398,219 downwards.
TTTCTGTTCAATCATTCAGCGAAGTGGAATGCCCCAGGCTGTCCGATACAAGAGGGTATTAGGTATGTTATCAAAGAGGTAACGAATGTACCTACCAGTAAAAACATCTAAACGATATGCCGCGTATATAAGAAATAAAGTCGGTGCAAAGATTAAATCCTGTGGAACAACACTATCGGTAATAAGTACTCGGCTCAGTTCTGAATTCCTGCCGAACGCCACTCTCAGTGACCGACATAAGTACCCCTTGCCTTCTAGATTCAAGATATGATCGTACGAGGTCCAATATACTATGGAATAGTCATAGATAGTACATTCTTTTAATAAAAAAGAACAGTATAATGGTGCTTGACTACATAATTTGTCGGATTTTACATAATCCTATGATATTTAGTGACACATCTGCTTCTAATTAAAACCTAACAATGTTTTTTCATTCTTATAGTTAATTTATTTATATTTTCCTATGGAATTGAATCCTGTATGTGTAGGAACGATGGTTGGAGTTAATTTAGGTTGATACGTGGTGGGTGTTAAGAATTAATTCTTCTTCTAATTATGTCCTATGCATGTTAGATAGGATTCATGCCATGCTGACCAATGCATAGCTCGAGTGTCTACGTTATTTAAACAATTACTTACTATTAAGTTTTACTTTAATTAATGCAGAGTGTATCGAATGATTGTTTACTGATTTACTCTTGAGTTAAAGGAGTCGAAAGTTTGACGCTTTTTGATAGAGTTGGTATTGAAGTATCGATTAATTTCTCACCTTCGATTTATTACGCGACATGTGAATGTAACCATATGCATGTAAACCATGTTGTGATGGCCAGCACAATATATGCTTGTATTCTTGTATGATTGGGAAAGGCGAGCAAGATGGAGTCAAGAGGCAAGATGGAAATACCACTGCATTTTCAAACTGGTAATTGGCATCTACCGGTTGTTCACAAAACTAAAATCTCTCATGCTGTTGTGTCTATAACAATATATAATAATAATAGGTTATTTGTCTTCCTGCACGACACTAGCATAACATACGCAATTCTGTAGCACAGTACAAGATATGTGTGTAACAATATAAATACATAAATAAAACATGTGAATAGATAAAACGTGTATAAATAAAACATGTATAAATAAAATAATCTGTATACATGTATTCCCTTTTTTCTTAAAAAAAGGATACTGATACAATAATACTCATATTTTACAAACAGAACAAGTGATTTTCACCACATGCAGCATAAGTATTAATCTTCGTAGTAAAAACTATGCTTGTATAATTCTTTTTAATTTACTTATAAAAGTTAGTGTACTCATACAATTCTTAACAGCGTCTGGCAGTTTGTTATAATACTTAATTACTCGGTAATAAGGTCGTGAGTCATAAAACGATGTTCTATGAGTCGGCACCTGTACACCTTTGGCATTTCTGCTGCTGATTTGTCTAAAAAAAAAGTCGTAAAGATATAATAACTACAACGGGAGTGCCTACAAGCAATTTTTTTAAATATTGAGCGACATGATTCGCCCGAGAATGCACCGACCATACATCAAATTACGCGTTTATGCATTGAAATTAAGTCCTTGACAGCCGCTGATGAACACCAGAAGTTAATGGCCAATGGCAATCGTGGCTTGATGTACGCGAAATAGAACGATCTAAGATATGGAATACGTACCACGTCCTTTAGATTTCGTATGGCAAAAGACGCGGAAGAAAGTTTATTCTCTAGCAATGCACTCTGTGCAGTAAACTTGACTTATCACATAATTTGCGGTTCTTGCTAATTGGCTAATCAAAAGTGGGGATATTATAATATTATAATAGTATCTTCTGCAAATTGAGATACAACACATGTATGCATGGAGAGGCTTTGATTGTTAACGTATATCAAAGAAAGTTTGGGAGCACGCACCGAACCTCGTGCCACAAGTCATCTCTACTGGTGTAGCGTAATGGAATTTTCGAATATACTTTTCACCAGCAACTGCCACATACGTCTTACGACTCCGGAGAAAAGAGCAGAAAGTGTCATATGCGATTCCTCTGGCTCCCATTGTATCCAACAGAAGTGGATGGCCAACGGTGTCAAAGGCTCTTGATAGATCGAAGAAGCTTCCAGCAACGCTGTTGCCGAAGTCCAGCTGGGTGTAGATATGATAAAGAGTCCGAACTGATTGCTGGAAATTATATCCATACTTTGTAAGTGGTTGACTAATTGTTTATTTAAAATTTTGCTATAATTTTTGAAAATACAAAGGACAGTGAAGTCGTTGTAATATGGAATGGTAAGGTTCCTCAATAATATATGTCGTTACATCTACCAAACGAGTCGGAAGCTTTTAGCCTAAACCCACCATTAAGGTTACAGTGACCCATGAACAAATTTAGCATTTCCACCGTTTAACAGAAGCAATATTTTAAACCGCGTGTTTTCAAAACTTAACAGGTAAGTGCATATGAGTGTTATTATTTAAGTGTCTGCGATTATTGACTAGTACGTGAAATGGGTTTTACAAGAATACTACTGCCATTTTTTTATTCTTTACTACGTAACGAAATCTAATCTAAAATGTTTACAATGTGAGTTGTTGGAAATATGGAATACCACTATTCTATATTTGCACAACCGTTTCATCACATATGTTTTCTATGAAAACCTTCTTTTTTCTGTCTTGGAATTCCAGGATGAAGTCAACGTCGAGTTTGTAAAAAAAGAAAACAGTACAGTGAAGGAGAAATGAGTCTGACAATTACAGCAGTCAGAGGATATGTCGGGTGCAAATAATTATACTATTGTTACAATCATAATATTTGTGGGTTTTATCAATAAATAAACGTTATGTAACAAATTTGCATTGTATTCCATATTTGCGCCCCAGTTCCTCAAGTAATAATGTTGGAATTTTTTTCAAGAAAATTTTTTTCCGAGATTGTGAAGGACCACAAGAAATCTAAGTAAAGAAATTGGTCCGTAACTGCTTTGAGTATATTCTAGTGAAATTGAACTTCAAATAACTTGATTTACAACGAAGATGTACTCATAAAACAAAATGATATTCCATTTTTGCATCTTCTACTCTACCTGTATTATCTTGGTCGTTTTTTATGCGTTGCAGATAGACTCCTTGTTCCAAGCAGTAATATGTACCAAAGGTTTATATCACTTTTCTAATAGCAAGAAAAATATTATTACAGGTTTTATATAAAATTCCAAACTTAAGTTTACGTTTTTTTGGGATGGCGCGTTAAAAGTCCGGTACTGTGTTAAGTATTAAATTATTTACAGCAGATAATGATCACAGATACATCTTTGCTTCAAATATCTATTCTGCTGGGGACACCGTTATGGGATAAGATGTCATCCAAGCATCAAAGAAATGCGAAAAAAAAAGAATTGTAGAAAACAGTAGTGGGAACAGTCAAATTCTTATTCTGATCAGGATAATAGGACACGATACCAAAGGAGAAATATAGATGCAGCATAATAGGAATCAAGCTTGAGCACATGAGAGTTGTGCAGGCAATGTTGACGAATTATTTTCCTACTGTCTGAATTGTGAAGATTATTTCATGTCAACTGCATTATTCTGTATATTGTTTTGAATTGTATTTTATGTGTCGTTACTAGAAAAGGTTTTGTTTAACTTTATATGTTTACAAACAAAAAGAATAGCTTCTAAAACAATTATTTTATTACCCCATCATGCCTCGGCCTCAATTCCATCTTTCCCGCCATTGTGTTTGCATCTTATAAATGATTTTTTCATATTTTAAGTAGTGCAATGACAATTGAAACGCTCCAAATACTTCCACCCATCATAAAATGCCCAAAAATTGCAATAAACGCACACATGTTCTATTTCGGCTTAAAAATGCGAGACAATGTTCTAAATCTCAGCGACCCCATGTTTCCCTTTTCTCTATGTATATATTGTTAAATATTTACTTCGTAGATATCAGTCTCAAACGTATAGAGTATTCAGTATAGTCTCCCGATAGTAATGAAATTCCCTCTGGCGGATAAAAGCTATGTTTCGTAGCCACAATTTCCACCCTGGCTGACTTGCATTGGAGCGGAGGTACTACAAATTTATTTTAAATCCAGACAACGACAAACGTGGAGAAACGGTGAAGTTATTCCTCTTTAGTTCATCTTCCTATTTTCGTAACTCTTCAAAATTAATGTAAAATTCTCTTAAAGCAAACAACAGGGTAAATTCAAAGGTACTTCTATAATTATTTTGTATATTAAATATGTTTCGTTAAGGTATCTTCGTTTGTAGCAGTAAAATTTCGTATCTTAGTGTTTGTCTATCATAGAGTCGTCTAGTTTGAGTCATCTAGTAGCGTCACTATATTCATTCTCTCATGTTACGTTTAAAAATAACTTTATTTGTCAACAATTCCTCGTTAGATTATATTTAGGTAGATATCATCAAAATTTGCTGTGGAGAGAAACAATCACAGCGATTAAAATAAAGGAGAAAAGGGACGCCAATAAATTGATCGATCCTGGTTAAACTTTCTTCGAGTTAACTACTATTTTGACTGCGGTTCCAATTTAAAGTGTCCGAAATAGAAATTAGAGAATAAATTCAAGGTAGAAGAAAAGGTTGGAGGTTAGCACAGACAAATTCCTGTAAATAACATAAGAAACATAGTTTAGATGACATCTTCGTAAAAATCAATGTTAGTTTGCATTTTAAATTTTAATATTCGTTAATTTCCATTTATTGATCTCAAAATTCATTAAAAATTGCCGAAAGAGTATCAAACAATACTCCAGCATCCCCCAAAATTCCAATTTTTTTTAACAAAATCCCATCAAAGATAAAACATTTCAATATATAACGTATATCTAAATGTCGAGGTTCCAAGCAATTTGAATTGTAAGACAAGTAATACTTTGGAGTATTCGTAGCTTTATTAGTTTATTTACTGCGGGAAAGTAAGAATAAATGAAATTATTTCTAGACATTCTTTCGTCTCACCTTTCAAATTAAACACTTAGCCTTATTCCTTAGTGTCCGCCCTCGATTTTTGGTTGCACTAACGTTAAGAATATATACGTTCACGTACAGATCGCGTGAGTCGTCTAATGTCCATTAGAGCTATTATTAAATGTCCATCAAATTAATAGCCTATTTGGAATAGTATACGGAAGGATAACCAATACAAACACATACGCTCCGTACAAACTCTTGCACATCTGAATTATATATTTTTTGCTGTCATTTGCGTTCGTTATTTAGCTAATAAGTGTGTACCTAGTTTTTGTTTATATGAAGGTATATAACCACCGGAAATATTAAAGAAAATTTGCTGTAGTTAAGCAAGGATAATTTCATTTATTTTTCTTCTGCCACGACTATTCAAGATTTTAGATGGATTAAAATTACAAGGTATCGCTTCATGCTGCGTTGGAAGTTTATATCTTTTGATGGGGAATTTAGTACTGAGATTGAGCCATTAAGTAATTGTTTTATTAGACTCTAACGTACTGTATCTGCTGAACGTTTTAGTATGGAAAGCTACGTTATTACTAACGCTGGCCACGAGCGGTACCGCGCATCGGCGTAGAATCAGTTCGGACCGAGAGGAACGGTAGTATTACTTCGTCTGCGGAGCAGTATGGACATTTTCGCTGCCGGTCATTTGCGCAATTGTTTATCTGTCCTAGAAAAATTATGATTTCGTCGGCAAAACGACCGCGGTCGGACAAACTTCGAAAATTTATTGCAGAAATTCCAGACTTAATATATGAAGGTGTTAAAATTGTAAAATCCCGTTAATGTGTTGGTCCAGACAACATTGTCTACGACACGTAAATAGTGAAAAGCATATCTCAAAAAGAAATTGGGCACGAGACAATGAAAAATTTATATTTAATTTATGCGTTACGTTTATCGCATGTAATATACCGTTTAATTTACTAGACAAGGAACCATTCATCTGCTTATGGAATAACTATTCGGAGTGCAAATTACCAAGTCGAACATCGTTACGAAGAATTGTACCATCTGCGCGCGAACATATTGAACAAAAAATAAAATCGGAGTTGAAAGATCAAAAAATTGTGGTTATGTGTCGACGAAACAACAGATCGGCAAGAAACATTCTGTTCTTAATGTAATGGCACGCAAATTGGAACCTCATCAATCGGCACCTTCAATTCTATTAGTCTCCAAACGAATACAATAGTGTACTGCCGAAGTAATTTCAAAGTTAGTGTTAAATACATTGGACAAGTTTGAACTTTCAACAAACCAACTCTTGATGTTAGTGAGTGATGGTGCTGCAAACATGCTTTCTGTAGCCGGTCTCTTAAAAAGCATTCTGCTAATTTGTTACACATTACGTGTAAAATTCATCCTCTCAATCTTGTGGCGGATAGTATCAGAAAATGTTATCCTGAGGTAGACGCTTTAATAGCACATACCAAAGCAGTATTTGTCAAATCACCGAAACGTATTCGCGAATTTCACAGACTGTGCCCCCGTATACCAGAGCCACCAGAACCTATTCTAACTCGTTGGGGAACATGGTTGCAGGCCGCGTTTTATTATCATAAATATTTTGACAATATTAAGAACGTGGTTTTACAATTCGATACAAAGGAAGCTGCCGCTATCCAAAAAAGCCAGTCAAAATTTCAAGATAGGTTAAAATGGATTTAAAAATCATTCACGACAATTACTTCGTGCTAGCAGATGCAATAGAAAAATTACAAAATCCTGCGGTGCCGTTAGAAGAATCTCTACAAATAGTGCAACATGTTCACGCACAGCTATGCGCGATTGAAGACGCAAAAAATGTTTCTGTTCTAGAAAAATTTGAAAGTGTTTTTGAGAAAAATTCTGATTTGGCACATTAAGACACATTTGTGAAGGTGCGTCAACAGAATCGTTAAGTTATTTGAAAGATTATTTTACTTACGCAAATATTACGTCACTAGATGTAGAACGTTCGTTCTCTGCATATAAACGCATTTTTTCCTCATGCCGTACTAGTTTTGCCGAAACGACAGTTGAAACATATCTAATGTTGCAGATATTTAACAGACATTATTCACTTAGTGATTTCACGGAGGACTCTTAAAATGGTAAGTGTTTGAGCACGTGTTATTTAATTTTTATTTAAAAGATGAGCGAAATTATTTGCGGCAGCAAACATCTCTATTAGTAGAATAACTCTAGTGGAACGCGAGGCCCGGTCGACTCTACGCTACTGCGCGGTACCGCTCCTGGCCAGCTTTAGTTATTACTCAAAATTATGGTTGATATCTAGTGGCATTAATGTAATTGTGACAATTTTTAATTAAGCCTTTTGGCAATGAAGCATTATCAGTGTACAATACAAAAATGTCTTTGTTTTCTTTGTTTTTGCTCAGTTTCAGGGCAGAGTAAACAAATTTGTCGGTTCCTTTGAAGTTTTCGTGTTCGGTTAAGATGGCCATGCCCCCACATTGAAACTAGGTACGGTATGTGAGGCGTAATCAAAATTTAATTTACTATATACAAAGTCGCTTAAAATGATATTTTCTTGGAAAAGCGAGTATGAGACGCTATTGTAGCTTATTAACTGGTATTTTAAGAAAATGCATCTCATAAAATATTTTGAGGTTGTGTATCCTGTGAGAAATGGATAAATGACGAGAGTTTTGGTGATAATTTAAAAATCACAATTTTCATAATTTTTCTGTTAATACGAGAACGTATCAAATATAAACGGGACTGATTTTCTTAAAAATTCCGGAGGGCTTCGAGACCTGGAAGGGGTTGATGGCCAGGTAGCCTGTACCGTTAGGGAGAGGGGAGAACTGATCGGAACTCCCTCGAGTCCCTTTAGTATCAAAAGAAGCCATGAGCGAGAAAGAAGTGCATGTCTCCGTGGAGCAGCGGATTATCATCAAGTTTTTGGCCAAGGATGGAGTGAACTCAACCGAAATTTTGCGGCAATTACAGACACAGTTCGGGGACAACATCCTGTCGAGAACCCGCGTGTCTGCATGGCACAACAAAATTTCTGGAGGGCGTGAAAAGGTCGAGAATGAGAGCCATGATTGCCCCCCAAGGACAAGTGTGATCGGTAAGGTGCTTTTCAGGTTGATTTTCTCCATGATCGACGCACAATTAATGCGCAATATTATTGTGAAGTACTGGATGCCGCGAAATTGTCATTTCAAAGGAAAAGGAAGAAGCAATCGGCCAGAAGTGTCATTCTTCTGCATGATAACGCCAGACCTCATGTGGCTAACGCCACGATGCAAAAAGTGGATGTATTAGGCTGGGAAACATTGGAACATCTACCCTATAGTCCAGACTTGTCACCTTGTGACTTCCATCTTTTTGGATCCCTCAAAGAAGCGCTTGGAGGCCAGCGTTTCGACGACAACGAAGCGGTGGAAGCGTTTGCGCTCCAATGGCTACACGAACGTCCGAATAGTTTTTACGATGATGGAATAAAAAAGCTCCCAATCCGATGCGATGTGCTTCTAGGGCGGGAGAGTATGTAGAAAAATAATATATATGTGTAAGTTTAGTTAAATAAAGTTAGAATTTAAAAAAAAAGCGAGTCCCGTTTATCTTTTGATACACCCTCGTACATCCATCAAAGGGATTTCATACTACATAACTTGAGAAAATTACTTTACAGGGATAAATGGCGTCAAATAAAACAATTCAGCTACAGTAACTGAATAGGTCCTTCGGTTGAGTTTTGAATGATCCGTTTACCTATTCAAAATAAATGTTCATTTAAATTCGACATACTTTTCTGCTTGTGGTGAACCACCCATTCGCGTTTACTATTGTCGTATGTACGCTTTTTCGTATAGCTAGACATTTTCTTTTCTTATGTGTATGCTGTTGCAGTATAATCATATTTTTCGGTGATGTGCTTGAATGAGATCGACATAGGTCTAGAGTAGCCAAACATAATGTATGCGCATGCGAATGTAAATGATGGGTTAAATTCTTCAAAACATGTGGTTTTCAATACGCTTCTTACATATATAGTGCCCTTCCATAATGTTGAGAGAAATTTACGCAATAGACCAATATGTTGACACCTTTCTAGCCATTGCAGCCCGCTAAAATTTAAAAAAATTTCAGAAAGGGCACACCGATGTAGTGAAGTGGGTAGTTTTGTTTTCTCCATTACAAATCCTATACATTAAGTATTCAATAAACAATACGTATATCAAACAATACGCAATAATTAATTTCTAAGCTATAACCTGTTTAAATAGATACAATTACGTGTTGTATGAGACAACCTGTTTAAATAGATACAATTAAGTGTTGTATGAGATTATTTTCAAATAAAAATTGTTTATTAAACTTCCTTAACTCAAATTCCGATAATATAAGCACCCAATTGCTGTTCATTGCTAAGAAACGTCGAAAAGTCTGCGCACTGAAATCAATTCTTCCTTATTTTTCAATTTATCATTTCTGTTTATTCAATGGTTTCAACGAGATTTGTATACATTATATCGATATTCAGATTAATATAGACAACCTATTACAGGTTAAGTAAATTATTATAACACCTTAATATATTTACAAACGTTTCAATAAATTGTGGTCGTTTTTGTACATATCAACACTTGAATATATGAACCCAGTTGTAGTTCTGATTACACAGCTGCTAATTGAGTCCATTAAGTAAATCGATGATCTATAGGCATGCTTTCTTAATAATCGTATACAATTAATAATTCAGCGTTTGCGGGTATTAAACCTGAAGCAACTAATCGCCGAACGTCCAGTTAAGAAATATATTTTTAATTGCTTCATAAACAAAGGTACTTATAATGTAAAAATATTAAATTATCTATCTGTGATGTTTTAATTCACTTATGTACGTTAGTCGCAAACGGAGCAATTTCCTTCGGGATATATTAATATTAATCTTTCAAGCAGTGCAAATTGGCAACCAGTAATCTAAATGATCCCATTATTTTAATTACTTTGCATAATTTGTAAAAGCAGTCAGCGCGAATGTCATGGTTTTCGTTAAAATATAAATATGATCTCTTGATCGTTTGCTGCTACTTATCTTTATTACTGCAGAACGAGTCTCTTGGAATTATATTTTATATTCTCAAAAGGTGGAGCTAAAATATAACTTTTAGTGCACCTGCAACTATATTTAATTACATACATACTACGTGTGTCAAAAGGTACGCACCATATGGGATCTCTTTTTTGTTATAGACTTTTATAAAATTGTAGTAATGCAGAAAGTTTGAGCACCTTTCACAATCAGCTTGACACCCATTAAACGCAATTTATCTTCAACCGTATACAGGTGGGGATTTAAAATTGAAAGGGGCTCAGGAGTAAAGTAGTCTTATTTTTCAAAATAGAAAATGTTATTAAGAAAACTCCACATTTACAATATCTAATCTGCTTAAAGTATTCGTAATTGACATAACTAACAAAAAACGGGAAATGGTAAAACACTAAAGGAGTGCCTTTGGTGTTTTGAGTTGTTATCACATATTTTCGCTGCATTTTGTTCATCAGCTCGGTGAATTAGGACATGAATGGAAACTGTTCTAGAAATAACACTTCAAGATAAGTAATATTTCAAATTATAACCCTTTTTCGTTAAACGATTTAATTATTTGCAAATAAACAGACAACTATTTCACTTATTACGTTTGCTAAATATTATTTGAAATTAGTACAGCAGGCTTTGGAAACAAATGCTTCAATTCTCGACAGTGATATTTAGGTACTTATTTACACTGATTTGTGAGTTTTGTGTGCTTAATTTTGTGTACTTAAGATGCTTCCCTTGCAAAACAAAATAGAAATTAAATTACTTTGAGGTGAGTCAACGCCACACAGAGAAGTAGCTAGGATTTTTAACGAAAAACATTCAGATATTACCCCAATCAGCCATACGCAGTAACAAGAATTTTGCGAAAATTAGACACCGATTCCGTTGAAAATAGGTGCAAAAAACGTTACGATAAATGAGTGGTGAAGGTACGAGTTTAACTATTTTATTGGATGTTACATCTTTACGAAAAATTTCTGGCAGAACTGGGACAATTAAGAGCTACAGTCGAATACTAAAAAAATCGTTTTCGTCCTTGTAAACCCAGATTTATAAGCACTCTAAAGGATAAGGATTTTTTTCCCCGATTTGACTTTTTTGCATGAAGGTGAGCGGGAAGTTAACAGAATGTCTCCAAATCAAATTTTATGATCAGACGAAACTACTTTTACGTCAAACGGTACCGTGAAGAAAACCCTAATTTCATTATAGAGTGTAGGGACCAATATTGATTTAAAACTAATGTCTGGTGTGATAATAATAATAATAATAGTGTTTATTGCTTTGATATTCAGAAAATACATAAGCAAAAGTCAACAAAAATACAAAAAAAAAAAACAGTTTAAATTATAATTTAGCACCGAAAAATTCATCTAAACTGTATGGTTCTAATTCGCATAACAGTTATGAAAATTCCTACGGAATGGTGAAATAGACTTAGCAGATTTTACATAATTTGGTAGTTTATTGTAACATTTTAGACTCCTATATACTGGACTGTTTTCAGGCACAGAAAGCCGGTGTCTAGGGTAGAAGCAGTCAGACCTATTCCTAGTTACGTATTGATGGCTAAAAACATTGTCGTTAAATAGATCTTCATTTTTAACTAAATAGTTTAATGAAGGGGAATAAAAGGCAGGTCCAATTTTCTCATAAATTCTATTAATTATCAGGCCATCGGTTTCGTGTTCAAAAACACATCATCATCAATGGGAGGAAGTCAAAGTTTAAAATTCCTCCCACTGATTAATGAATTCTAGCCTGATGATGTGTTTTTGAACACGAAACCGGTCGCCTGATAGTTAATAGAATTTGTGAGAAAATTGGACCTGCTTTTTATTTCTCTTCATTAACTAAATACTCACACTTGAGTCACGATGGAATATTTAAAAAGTTTAGTAGCTGGAAAATATAAATACTGTAAATAGGTAATATTTTATTCATTTTAAAAATGCCTCTACATGATTCGTTATAATTTAAACGATACATAATACGTATGATTTTCTTTTGCATTATAAAAACTCGGATCAAGTCGCTACTACCACCCCAGACACTGACCCCATACATGAGGTGAGGACAACAACATCCGAAATACAGACTACGCAGCACCGGAGGCTGTACTAGGTCTCGCAGCCGACGAAAAGCAAAACACATGGTGCTCAGTTTGTTGCAAACATACTGACGCCCTATCCAAGGTGCCTGTCGACTGCAAGACCTAGCAGACGAACGACCTCCAAAACAGCGCAATCATTATTGTTAAAAATAACGCTATATTTGGGTTGGAAAAGAATTACATTAGTTTTGCCATAGTTTAAAGACAAAGCATTCCTTGTTAGCCATTCTTCAATATTCCTTCGATATGAATCGGCGCTTTTAGTTATTTCTGCCAGAGTATCTCTCGTTATTAGCATAATTTAACATTAGGCAATTATCGATATTTGGACGTTTGACAGTATAGATATCGTTAAAGTAGAGTTAAAGTAATAATAAAAATGGTCCGAGTATATTACCTTGAGGAACACCTTTATTTAAGGTAAGAGTTTGTGACTTATATATACTGTGCTTCGTACGCAAAAGAACCGATTGTTGACGGCATGAAAGAAAAAACTGGGGAAACGGTGAAAGAGAAAACCTTGTATGTAGTTAGTAACGATCAGTTCGACCGATTTAAAACTTGCTGTGATTGGCACAACATCACCGAGAATGGAGAGGCGGCAAGTACTTATAAAGTAGCTGCATCTTCTTTTCCCGAGACACTTAAAGCTATGATAGAAGAAGGTGACTACAACAGCGAAACTCTATTCAACGTGCGTGGGACTGGCCTGTTCTGGAAGAAGATGCCTAAAATAATTTTTATCGCACGCGAAGGAAAACTCTTTCTAGTCTTTAAGGTATCTAAAGGTCGTTTGACAGTGATAGTTGGCGGGGATGCAGCTGATGATTGCAAGTTAAAACCTTTCTTAATTGACCGCTCTGCGAATCCAAGAACCATAAAAATATATCTAAAGTTAGCTCTTCAGCGATTTGGAAGTCAAATCATAAAGCTTCGGTGACAGCTTCCGTTTTTGAGGACTGGTTTAGTCACCAGTTCATACCAGAAGTGGAACGTCATCGTATGACTAAGCAGATTCCATTTGAAGTGATGCTTATAATTGACAATGCACACGGCCACCCTTCATCCACACTAATAATTTCAATCCACGTGTAAAAGTTGTATCTTTGCTTCCAGCTTGCTTGAACCGAAGGACCAGGACGTAATTAAAACATTCAAAGTCTACTACATGAGGCGCTCATTTGTACATGCAAATGAAGCTATGACGCAAAACAGTGAAATGACTGTTAACAATTTTTGGAAACAATTCATTATTTTGGATCCTGGAATGAAAGTTCCCAAAAAACATTGAATAGTGTCTGGAACTAACTTTGTCCATTTTTCTTCACGAGACAGAAACAAGGCCAGAAACTGATCATGTTGCTCATGTGATAGAAAAAGTTATTAATCTTGCCGCGCAATTAGATTTGGAAGTCAATGATGACGATGTCAACAAGCTGTTGAATTTAAATAGTTAGGAGCTGACAATTGATCCACCGGAAATTCATATGACAATTACAATCTTGACAGGATGTCTTAGCTGAATTGAAAAGGGCTTAAGAATTTTATTGGATAACATAGACTCCGACGAAGAACACGTTACAGCTATGAAACAAGGAATAAAAAAATATTAGCTTGCAACGAAGAAATTCTTGCGAGAAGAAAAGAAGGCATTGTGTCGTCAAATTAATTTGTTAGTTTTTATGAAGTCATCGCCATCAAAATAGTTTTTACTTCTAGTACCTCTAAGCTCTAATAGCTATGAAACCCTTAGTTTTAGAACAATACTACTTTATTACGTTTTGTCAGAGAATTTAAGGATTTCAAAAATGCAATACAATATAATATAATGTTCTATATTTAAAATTATAACCTTGGGTAGCTACGAACTTATAATAAGATACCTGTAGGTTTCAATATAATTTCAAACCATATCTACTATAGGACCGCATAACAAGAAAAATTTGTTTTGAAAAGTCTTCACCCACATAGATGCAGTCTTCCTAGTCGGTGAAGATGATTTACCCTGTAAATAAGTTTATTACCCTATATCTAAATCTCAGCTTATTATTTTACTTATACAGCTTATAGGTCACGTAAAATAGGTAGCTAACCAGAACACCTAATATGCGCCGTGGTACTACCTGTACGACGGAGCGGTTGGCTTGATTGGCAATTCAGTTTACTGATCATAGACGATAATTACTATAATAATGTCATAAAGAACAGATGTTAAGGATGACAATTCATTAAAACGTCATTTCTAGAACTACGTTAGGGATGTCTGCGACGAACAGGTACGTCAAATGACAAATGTCCGAAGGCTGAGAACCATGGATAATTATTTTCGGTTACTTTTGAGACTCGCTTTTTTACGACTTGAGCTTTTTGTCAATGTAATATAATACTTCGTTCGAGTTCCCAATTGATCCATTTTAATAACAACGAGCAATTCTAATCCTATATCAAGCAAATAAATATTTCATCGCCAATAAAGTCAAAATCGATAGCCTGAAAGGATATCTTCTCTGTTTATAGGGATAACGGTGCAATACTCATTATAGCAAGCTTTTAATGCATTATTGATTAGTGAGGAATACGTGGTTTACGAGGGTCCTTGTCTCTAACATAGTATATACATAGGTGTTGAAAAGTTTCCATAAAACACAGCATATTTGTCATTTATCTGTCAAACAAAGGGCCAGCAGTGGTTTTTATAGCTGTATTTGTTAACCGCAGAGATAAAAAACAATGCAGAAAAACATGTTTCATCCTGTCATTAAGTATCTCCAAAAGAAAGGTTTAACGCTACGAAGATGTGGTCAGTGATGGGGATGATGCTCCTTCATATCAGGTAGTGAAGAATTGGTCTCTCGCGAACATGTAAAGGGTGCTGGTCGACCGCAAACTGTGTACGCCCAAGAAAACAGTGATCGTGTCTATGACTTGATTAAATAAGATCGTCGGCTAACTACTAGACGTTCAGCAGAGGTAACAGATATTTAAAACTGTACAATTGGAACAATAATCAATTACTTTTAGGGACTTCATAAGGTGCCTGCAAAATACCTCAAAAGGATTTATAAATTGATTTGTTGCAGTTAACAAAACGTGGGTTCGAGACCTCAATGCCGATTTTAAACGACAAAGCAAAGAATGGTAACATCGAGGATCTCCACCACCTTGCAAATTTAGGGCCCAATCCTGGGCGGGTAAGATTATGGCTACCATTTTCTGGGATGCTGAGGGATTTTATTAATTGGTTAGCTGGAACGAGGCCAGACAATTGCGGGTCAATATTATCCATATTAATTAATTAACATTGTGATTGTATTAAAGGAAAAAGTCGTGTGGTATTCTCTTTCATCAGGACAATGCTCCAGTGTATAAAAGCCTCGTTTCTGTAAACGCAGTTTACAATGCGGGTTTCGAACTGATGGAGCATCCACCAAACTCATCCAACCTAACACCGAGTGATTTTTATTTATTTCCAAAACTAAAATAAAGTCATCGGGCAACTAAATTTAGTTCAAGAATTTGTCTCTAATCAATACCATGAATTTTCACATAGGGAAGCGTGAAATTAGTGAAAGAATTTGACCATTGAGACCAATGATTTGCTTTGTCATAACCCAACCTATCAACAATATCTGTTAATATCAACAATTGCTTTTGTAGTGCACGAAATTGCACAGAAACGTTACATGGTATGTTTATTAGCAGTTTCTGTAGTAACGAACCCAGAGAATAATGCTAAAGTTTGACGTGTGTATCGTTTCGCGTTACACTAATTCCACACTACCTTATGTGAACGCTATTTAACTGTCTTACTAGTTTGGCCCTAGGTACAGTCATTAGTTCCGTTGATAGCTTGTTTGTGGAAACGCTTGTTAAGTAATTACATATTTCGTTTGAATCTCTCGCTGTTTTAAAGAACAACAATAGGAAATGTAATTGACTGAGTATAAATATAAATCTTGAAAGAATGCACCTAAATGCAATTCTTAACCATTCTTTCTTAGTCAGTGGACCAGACACTGAATAGCAACTTGAAAAACAAAAAGATTAACTGGAGACAAATCTACTTTGTAAATAAGCTGTTCGAAATAGAATACCACAAAAATCAACGTCACGAAAGAAGATTGAATTCAGTAATTATACTACAAAGAGGTGGTTACAAGAAGAGTGTGCAATCTATAAATCACTTTGTCAACCTGCGAAAAAGGCAAAAAAAGTAACAGTCTGGTAATTTGTCTTTTCTACCAACTGTGGTTAGGCTTTCCTCCGCTGAGGAGGATAGTTGGATCAAAGTAGCAAGTTTCTTAAGTGGCACTCTATTTTGCGTTCCTAAAATTATATTTACAATTGTTAAGTTAGTATAAATTCGCATCTAATATAAGTTGTGCAGCTATCTTCTTGTTTTAGGTGAAGGAGTGCTCAAACCGCCCCTTGTTTTGGAGCCCCAAAAATCGAAAATGAGAGACTCCAGGAGAAGACCCAATTATTGTGCAAGCAGCCTGGTAAGTGGCCATCCTTCTCGTTCTTCTGATAGTGATAATTGAGCGGGCTAGACTCTTTTATTTTGACTTCCAGTCCAATTTGCTCTCTATGTGTAAACCCAAGATTTTTGTGAATGGTGAGTGAAGCTGTTTTCTCTTTTAATTCAAACGCATAATTTTTGGGTTCTCTATGTGCTTATAAGTAATGTTTTGCTCTTGCATTAATCAACAAGAATTATTGTTTCGTTCTAAATCTGTATCTTTCTATTTTTCGCATTCCATCTTCAATATTTATAATATAATAAAGTCAACGACTGGGTGGCACAGTGGTAAGAGCGTCTGCTTCTCACTATGGCAGAGTGAGGCGTTGAGCGTACAAATCCTTCAAGCTGTACAGGCTGTATACCTCGTTAGGTCGTCACCAGATATAAAAGAAGTAGCTCACCTACGCAAAGGTTTCTGTGTATAGTTTATTTCAAATTATAAGAATATAACTGTAGACTTACAAGGCCTTTAATACTTTTATTGCACCTTCTGTGACGATAATAACCTGGCAATGCATATTGAATCTAGGGGCCGTATTGACTATAAATTACGGCCCTATAAGATAGTTATATGTTTATGTATATATATTTTACAAACAGTATAAATTTACATAGTAAGCAATTCGATGTTACAAGTAATTAAAGAATTTACATATTAAATGAGATTTAAATGTACAAACAGGTAGTTACGCATATCGCAAATCATAATTCCATTTCTATTCAATTCACTTAAATTTTGTCATTATGGTCCTCAGCAGTTTGTTTGCGTATCCAGGTAGTTATTACCGCAGGTGGTGCAATAACAGCATTTAAGCCGTTAAAAGTTATATTCTTATAATTTGAAATAAACTATACGTTGGCAGGATAGTACAAGCCCTCTTTTTCGAGTGATAATTAGTTCTATTATGCGCATTTTACGTAATGCACAGTCGAACTTCATTTTGGAAGTTCCGCATTGAACTAGCAAACATGTGTACTCATCGCTTTATACACTAGGGGTTTAGTTTTACAAAATTATCGGTTTGTAATAGCAGAGTATATAATTGTATATTGTGCTAATCAATATTTTAGAAAATTTAATCAACTATACATTTATCAACCGATAATGCACTAGATTACAATCGGTTTCCGGGACTTTGAAGTTAATTTAATTACGCTGCTTTCCGATAATGAATTTAACTATCCAGACCTGTTCGCACGTTCGAAGTATGTACAGTTCATTGTTTAATTATATAACAATACTATATCGATCTCTCAACATATTATTTTCAAAATAAGTATTTTTTGTTATTATCGATGGCTACAATACACGTTGGTCCAGATACGAACGGGGGATTGTCTCTGTGAATGGCAACAGCGCATTCGAGTCTCACTGAGAGACCTTAGATCCTATCCAGTCGTAGTATACCATAATGCGAGGCACGCATATTATAAATACGGAGGACAGCTCAATCACGTAATATTATAATTCAACGCCTTCCGACGAAATATGTTAATACAGAATTACTGTGTAACTTTTCTGTATTCTCAGATAATGTTAGAAGTTACAGTTTCTTATATTCATTTTGATGCTGCTATGCGATGTAGGAGAACGAAAAAGTTATTCTAAGCAGGGAAATAAACAACGATTCTTCAAACTAAAGAAAAATGACTTCGATAATTATACAATATAAATTGAAATTCTAACAATGTTATTATGAGGAAAAATCTCCTGGCAATGTTGAACTTTGTAACTTTTGTATTTGTTGCGTTTCAAAATATGTTTCACAGTACTTCTATTTCGTCTGCAATTTGCTGGCTAGAGCAAGGTTCGCTCATTTCAATCAATGGAGAAACACTCACTTCTCTCTCCTCCACGATCACTTGTTAGAACCCTGCGAGCGCATAGACAAAGAGTGCGTCAGATAGATAGGCGCGGCGAGGCTGGACGGCGGGGATAAATGCAAGTATGCCAGATCGCGCTACGTGCAATATATCTCGCAACCCGGTGGGACCTGGACCAACGTGTATAGGTTAAAGATAGCAAACAAGTAGTGTTTTAAATGCTGATTAGTACACAATTACAAGAAAAACATTTGCACAACACCTTGTAGATAAAATCCTAATTTTATTATTACTTTTTGATTTTCAAGGATGGTCGAGTGCATATAATTTAGATCAACCTGTAGGTATATGCGAATGATTAAATATGTTCCGTACATAAAATTAATTTCCGAGGTTTTGTTTGCGCCTTCAACTTGCATTATTAATTTGTATTACCTTGTGGGACAGTCACTCGAAGAAGTTAATGGAGAAAAGTAAACTGGAGCCAGAGTTATTAGATATTCTGAAAATACCCAGTTAATTCGTAGAGCTCATTGCAACGTGTCTCTAACAA
This sequence comes from Dynastes maya, assembly GCA_029619315.2. NCBI lineage: Eukaryota > Metazoa > Arthropoda > Insecta > Coleoptera > Scarabaeidae > Dynastes > Dynastes maya. Next base: position 19,379,123 of record JAROYE020000005.1, on the reverse strand, counting down.
AGTGTTTATAATCTTACAACGGTAACATATATAATCAACTAGGGTAATTTTTGTGTGCAACGTACTGCTAAAATATACGTCCTATACTTATAAGCACCATTTCATTTAAACGAAAAAGTTGAGAATTGAAAGGAAACTTGCGATAACCCGATAGCAGTGTAAGACAGGAAAATAGCGTAATTAATATTAAGTTTTCATTAAAGTGTAGTGACCGGTTGTATTGCGATATTAAATTTGACCACATGTTGTGTGTATACGTTGCCGCAAAACGTGAATTTCCTACGAAAACCGTCTGCCGTAATTACAGAGTGCATCATTGTGAATGAAGTTAATAAAGCGTGATTTTTATGCCGACATGATAACAGTAATTATTCTATTTCAACGTGGAATAAATTGCATGTATTGATAAAACGGTTATCCGCAGCCTTTTCTGTTTGTTCTCTTTGTTAATGTCATAAAGTGTTGGATCGTTGTGAAAAGTTTAGTCGTGTTTATTTATTACTTTTAATATTTTAATTCAATAGGTCAGCACCTCCATTCTAAAATGGAAGAATTTTCGCAGTATCCTTTATAATGTGGCTACGCTGCCAATATTTTAAATGGATCATTTGCCACCTATATGGTACGGTTCAAACTGATAAGACAATTATGCCAATAGCAGCCACATTAATAAATTTAGCATCATTAAAAATGCTAGTTTGTGGTTTTACAAATATTTAATTATTTATACGCCATGTAGGGTAAAGACGACAATGGTTGGCAGGTAAACAGTCATTGGCACATCATTACATTTTCTTTTATAATCTATTACAATTAATATTGACTGCGTTAGGTTTTTATTTAAATCAAAGTTGGCACTGTTGATGCTATAATTCAATATAGTTCTATGCGTAGTAGGCACATTTACTTCCATTATTTTCCCGCGTATGGCGGGGTGTCGATGACTGTGTTGATTGAATTTGTTTTCATTATAGATTAGTGTCAGGGAAATTGTGTTTATTTTTGCGCCATTGAAAGAATAAATTTAGGTGGGTGTTCACCATTATTTGTATATTATTAATGCATGTACCTGTAATAAAAAGAATCCCTTATGTAACAAATTATAACCTAAAAGGTTAGATGCCAACCACTGTATACTACTAAAGTGCAAATTTCATTTGTTGGCATATGGGTGCCAATAACTGCCTCATGAATTTTATCTAGTAATTCAATGATTGGCATGGTGATTAAAATCCCATAATTGGGCATTTCTAAGTAGGTACCTACCTGTATCTATTTCAGTGATTAGTTTTTGTTGATTTTTTGAATTTAGTAAATTTAGTGCTCTTGTAGAAAATAAATGCGTGGTTGTATAACATAAATATTTATAATTTTGCGCTATTTGTAAAATTTTTATTTAAAAAAAAGATATGAATGAAAGGGAAGATAAAATTTCAAAAGCAGTTCAGGCTGTCAGAGATGGTATGCCAAAATTGAAGGCATCAAAAGTTTTTGGTGTACCTAGAGCTACAATACAATTTCGAATGGGAGACAAATTTAAAAAGCCTGGCTATGTATGGCCCAGCTACGTATCTAACCACTGAAGAAGAGGCAACATTGGTAGAGTAAGTGAATTTTTTTTATTGTACAATAGGTATCTAATTAAATGTTACTATCAGATGGATAAATGCATGTCAAAGGAAAGGCTTTCCGAGAAGAATAGAGGATGTACAGCACAGCGTACGAAACTTTATTAAATCTTGCAATAGGAGTACTCCTTTTCGGGATGGTTTGCCCGGTAAGGGGTGGTACCGGGCATTTATAAAGAGACATTCCGAACTGCGCCTTAGAACAACTGAATCCGTTACCCAAGCCAGCGCTTGTATTAGTCAAACGAATATAAGAAATTGGTTTGAAACCATCAAGAATGAACTAAAAAGAGAAGGTTTAAAACATATTTTAAACGATTCTCGTAGAGTATTCAATGGGGATGAAACAAAGTTTCTTCTTTGTCCAAAAAATAAAAAAGTATTAGCTTGCAAAGGTACAAAAAATGTATATGAAGTAGATCAAGGTGTGGCAAAAGCATCGCTTACAGTAATGTTTACCTTTAGCGCCGCCGATGATTATTTATCCCTATAAAAGAAAGCCTCCAAAAGAAATACTTGAAACGGTGCCTGAAAAGTGGGGCATCGGTTATTCAGATAATGGCTGGATGAAAGCTTCCCTCTTTTATGAATATATAGCCAATGTATTTAATTTATATTTAGATGAAAAAAATATTGAAAAGCCAGTTATACTGTTTGTAGATGGACATAAAACTCATCTCACATTGCAGATAAGTCAGCTTTGTAACAGACTAGGAATAGTTTTGATAGCGTTGTACCCCAATGCAACAAGGTTATTGCAACTTGCTGATGTCGCCGCCTTCAAACCTTTAAAGACTGGCTGGCAAAGAGGGATTTTGGAATGGAGGCGAAAACATCCATTATTGCAATTTACGAAAGAAAATTTCGCACCACTTCTTTCCAAGGTAATCGAAAATTATCTCAAAAGTGCAACAATAGTCAATGGCTTTAAAGCAACAGGGTTGTCTCCATGGGACTGTAATGCCATTGACTATTCAAAATGTCTTGGAGGACCTAATGAGGGTATACAAAATGTCGCAGAAAGAAAATGTGAAGTTGGTATAAACAATGATCACAATGTAACTAAATCTGAACCTGTTCTCGATTTTAAAACATTTAAAAGTTTTCTTGGAACGGATTTGCTTAAATCATTTGAAATTGGCAACAAGGCTATAAATAATTCTGATAGAAATTGTCTTTCAAAAATATGGAATTTTTTCAATAAGCATCAAGTAGAAGCTGAAAGCTCGTCAGTGTACGATATTGAAAATATGTCCATGGAAATATTAGAAACTGAATTATTCAATGCGGAATTAAATCAAGCTTTACAAGATTATGACAAAAATCAAATGATTTTCGCAGCTCCGACAAGCAGCAATAGTAAGCGATTGGAAATTCCTAATGAGAAGGAAGAAGTTGAAGTTGCTTGTAACAATGCTGAGCCTGTAACATCAGCAGAATCTTCTTTGAGTAACATTCTTCATTGGCCAAAAAGTCCCAAAAGGAAAAACAAGCGAGACATAGAAAGATTACCTTACGTAATAACTTCTGAAAAGTGGAAATGTGTAGTGGAGGAGAAAGAAAACAAAAAGAAAATGCAAGAAGAAAAAAAAAGCGAAAGCTTCGGGAAGAAAGTAAAAAAATGAAACAAAGCCAAGTGAATTTGAAACAATCTAAAAGAATTAAGGCAAATATAAATATTCTTCAAAACATTAAAATTAGCCCGATTCGTAACGAAAATAAGAAAAATAATGTGGCCATTGAGAATAAAAGGAGATGTACAAGAGGTGCTGAAGATGAAAGCAAAGAAAATATGTTCCCAGAAAAGTGATAAAACAGACTAAAGACGAATTTAAGAAACTGATGCACTACAAACTGAGGTAGACTCCCCCCAGGTGGAAAAAGAAGAACGCGTGCTTTTGGAGCTAGAAATGAAAAAAGAAATGAGGTGCTTGTCCAGAGGGATTTGCTATTTGTGTGCAGAATCAATATCATTAACCAGGATGGGGCGAAAATGTTCGAAATGCACGCGAACTATACATTCTAGATGTGCCAATAAAACATTTTTTTCTGCAATTTTTGTATGCAGTTGTTGCAGTACATAAGAAATTATTACGTTTTATACATTTTTCATAAATAAATTAAGCTCAATAATTACCAAGTATTTTTATTTGCTACTTAGGTGCAAATTACATATCCAGCTTTCTACTTAAATTCTTGTTTAAAGTAGGTGTGCCAACCACTGCATTCACACATGCCAACAACTGTGACATCCCTGCCAAACACTATGAAATATAACAGTCTTCATTTCTCTTTAGAACAACTTTACTTAAAACAAAGATAGAATCGAAACAAGCGACATAGTTTAAAAATACAGTTTTCTCTTTCGAATGAACCTGTTACTAAAGGCCTTCCTAAATGGAATGCTGTGTGACGTGAATACAAAAGCCGTACCAACCTAAATGTGCCAACGACTGCCACCCTTACCCTATAACGAGGTAAGTTGTTGCCGACACTAACAAAGTACAAACTGTAACAGTGTCTGCGACTGAAATATAAATCGACTAGACCAGACTGCACTTTTGCAGTTTTCTACCAACTATGGATACGTACCAAACCGGCTGTAATAATGCGTTTTTAAATATAGGATTACACTTCTAGAAAATGTATTTGATTATTAAAGTATTAAAAAATAAAGTCAGGTTTCAACAGCCGTTTGACTTCACTGGACCAGTGTTCTATTGTTTTCACTAAGACTGCAGCCGTTATCACCGAAACTAGAAGGCCTCAGTGCTCTTCGATGACGTCACGCTGGGTTGGTGATGTATCGCCATGCGCGATATTAGCTTAAGCGGTAAAGGAATCAAGTTATTATAATTGTTGCAATACGTTCACTGCTGTCAATATGACATTTACATATGTCAGTATCCAAAGTAGCTACGTTCAGTGATACGAGGGTAAGTCAAATATTATCTACACTTTCGCCATAACAAGCTTTGAAGGTTATCGTAGCGGCGGCCGCTTGCACATGCGTTGAGTTGTGGTCACGTGTGCGGAATTTAATCACAATCGCGTTATTTGTCTGCTAGCTACAACAGCATAAGCATGTCAGCTCCGCTGTTAGTTTGCACCAAAGAAGAACAACGAGCAGTGATCCAATTTTTGTGGTCATAGGGTGTGAAAGGTGCTGACATTCACCGGAGACTTTTGTCACAATGCGGGGACAGTGCTTTATCTCATAAAAGCGTTTTTTTGTGAATCGAAACGTTTCAAAGTGGCCGCACGAGCGTAACACAAAAAGAGGGAGCTGGACGGTCGTTAACCTCGACCACCGACGACAAGATTCAGCAAGCTCGAGAGATGGTTACAACAAATAAGCGAGTTACCATAGGTGAGGTTGCATTTTTTTTAAACATCAGTCACGGTTCTGCCTATCAAATTATCCATGTTGAACTTAAATTTCGTGAAGTGTGTGCCCGATAAGTACCACGAATGCTTACCGCAGAAAACAAATGCAAAGGTTTGAACACCTGCCAACGCTTACTGAATCGCTTCAACGCGGAAGGCAACGCATTTTTAAGCAGAATATTGACCATTGATGAAACGAGGGTTCATCACTACGAGCCCGAATCGAAACGCCAGAGTATGGAATAGAAACACCCAGGATCCCCTAGCACGAAAAAATTCAAGACCTCGCCATCGGCTGGGAAGGTGATGCTAACCGTGTTTTGGGACGAAAAAGGCCCTATACTGGACGATTTCTTGGACAGGGGGACTACCATAAATAGTGCGAGGTACAGTGATTTGTTGGCGGATAAGCTGAAACCAGCAATTCGAAACGAACGCCGTGGTCTACTCTCAAAGAAAGTGTTGTTATTGCAAGACAACGCCCGTCCGGCCCATAACATCATAGAAATTATCAACAGGTTGGGCTTTGAGACCCTGGAACACCATCCCTACAGCCCTGATCTCGCCCCCTCAGACTTTCATCTTTTTGGACCGCTCAAGGAAGCTTTGAGAGGTAGTCGAATTGCCTCAGACACAGACGTTCGAGTGCGGTGGCTTCACGACTAACCGAAAACCTTCTACCAAGAAGGCATACGGAAGCTTGTGGCTCGTTGGACCAAGTGCATTGCTAAAGGTGGAGACTACTACTACTATTACTAAAAATAATGTATCTGTTGTACAGCAATCTTTGCTTAATACGGTTGTAGAACTAAAAGTGTAAGTAATTTTTGACTTACCCTCGTATAATTTAAAATATATTGTATTAAAACAGAACGTTTATTACACACAATTAAAAACCTCTCTTCGTGTTCAAAAATAATTTTGTTAAAAATAACGTAAGAATATAAAACTATTTGAACAATAACATCTTCACGGTTTTCGTCAAATACAACGGACAGTTAGAGAATTGGATTGGAATAGCATTTCTTTAAGCCTAGGATTTTTTAAACTTACAGTTATAGTTTCCCCGGCCCTTGAATCTGCAGCTGTTGAAAAATAAATAATATCTCCTTTTACAAAGTGTAATTCACAAACAAAACATACAAAACAGCCGACGCCATGTTAGGTTAGGTTACCTAGTTTTTGTCGTTTCGGAAAAGGTTTTACGGCTTATACAACACTAGAAAAACATTACAGGTATCACTAACAAAGTACGGAAATATCACTACACAGTATTTTTTTAATAAAACCAATATAATTTGGATAAACCAATTCAAAAGGCAAGAAACGATCTGAACGTGTGAAAATAGCCGACGCCACAGTTTTTAGGTTATCCCGCTTTATCGTTTCAGAAAAGGTTTTATCGCTTACATAACGCTAGAAAAACATTACAGGCATCACCAACAAAGTACGGAAATATCACTGCACAGTATTTTTTTAAATAAAACCATTATAATTTGAATAAACCAATTCAAAACGCAGAGACGGTCTGAAAGTGTAAGCGCGTTTATGGCAGGTCAACGACCTACTTCAAAATACGTCACAACCTGCTGACGTCAAAGTTGTTTAGCCTTGTATTCTCTATATTTCATAAATTTTGATTCGATGCTGCATTCCTATTTTTTGAACAGAGTATAGTAAATTTTTCTCATGTTGGGGAAATCATCCATGTTGGCAATGTCTGTTTTAGTTTTGGTCCCGAAAGATATACCGGGTCAACCTCGCTACAGTTATTGGCAGTTTTACCCGCTAGTGAGGTCCTTGAAATATTAAATATCTACCTTCAATATGTTTTGTATGGCACTCTCTGGATATTGAAATAAGTTTTGTAAAGCAATAGCATTTTCTGTTTTTTAAATTTAATTTATCATCTATCCTTTCTTTTTACTACATATGGCCAACATTAGATTTTTTCCACCGTTTGTAGAAGAGAGCCAAGAACGTAATAATACATAGGTATTCCATTAAAAACAAACTTGTACCGCGCGCTGCAGAAGCTGAACACAGTGTGTACAAGAAGTTACTCAGTATATTAACGTATAGTAAAAGTATTTTTGGGGACAGCAATAACAAAAAAGTTAAAAAAATGATTTTATAGTAATGCCTATTACAAAGTGAAAGACTTTTTAGACGATAGATAGATTTGTGTTATATGTTTATATAGGTTTTTGTTTGTTCATTGACTAATTGAACGTATTGTACATATTTTTCATGTTAATTGTATTAGACTAAGTATTTTTTAAAATTTTTATTGACGGTTCATATAAACATCGTGTCGACATGAATAATAATAATAATTATTATTATTATCATCATTGTTATTATCATCATTATTATTATGATTACTTAAATATAATTTTGTGTTGTGCCGCACTTGTCTTAGAATATCTTTTATTTGAAAACTTTTTCTCTAAATTATCGAAGAAGAAATTATTTTCCACCCACCCACTAGATGGACACGTTGTATATAGAATTTGGCAAATCAGACAAAACAAATGCGAAAATCGATTGCTAGTAAATATTCATAAATAAAATCGAATGCGTAAAATCGGTGTAACATAATAATTGCTTGGAAAAGCTGAAATGTTATTAGTTATGTTAGATTTTGGCATTGCAATTTGAAGAATGGCAAGAATTATTTCAATGGCGATCACCGTTGCTTTCACTATTCCTTATTAAAAATGCCATTGTTGGCAATATATGTAATATATCCTTGCGCTAATAACAGTTTGTCAGTCATGGTATTTTATCTAAAACAAATCCCTTTTTTAAATGCCATGAACGCTTTGTGTATGCTGTACATTGTAATCTATGTGCGTATTGATGGTATAACGTATTTGTAGAAAGGTTTAAAGACAAAATAACATGACTGGCACGTATTTTAGCAGCGCTTTACGTACAGTCGTAACGTTTATTATCCATCGCGTTTGATAAAAATCTACATTATTCCGTAGTCAAGTTATGACCGGTGCATAACCATTTACAACATTCATAAAGAATTGCCTCCAGTTCTTTGTGATAGGTACACATGGGACAGGTTTAAACTGACACCATAGTTTATTGGGCCGTTTTGAAACACTTCCATTCCCGCAACTGCACACATACCAACATATGTACACAGTATTCATACACTACTTACACGAGGCTAAAGTTGTTATCCTCCAGGTCATAATTACAGATATTAATGGCAGTCATCGTAAACTTATTACAAGCGAAACATCGTAATTCAAAATATTTTTTTGGTTCTTTAGTCGCAAGATAGGTTGTTGCCTACACATTGAATGTTATTGGAAACTGTACGCAATCGCTTTATGTCAGTATTTTGTCAGCTGTAAGAGATATACCTTGCTCAATTCATTAATATTTTTACATATTTTAATTAATTGTGTAAATTATTCATCTTGCTAAGAGCTGCCGATTGGAAAAATTGTTTTCTCTCATACAAGGGATACTGTATGACATCGTATTATTCACATTTTTTAATAGAATTGCATAATTTAGTTATTACTAGAGCTTTGTTGATTTTCTAAGTAGGTAATTTAAGGTAACGCCACTTAATTGTATTGAATTATTGTATTTAGACTTACAAAATTGATTTAAATTCCAATATAAAGATACTATTTACTGTAAATACTTATAGCTTAAACAATTTTCCATTTATGCACTACGGCTTCCTTGAGGGCTACCTGCTAAAACACCCCTCTATCCAAGGCACCAGCCCGGAACCTTCTAACGCATAACTTCGGGCTGGGTCTGTTATAAATGGCTGTATAGGGGCCACATTCTACTGTAGCTTTAAAAGAAAAATAAATAAATAAATAAATAAATAAATAAATACATAAAAAGTGTAAATAAATAAATAAAATAAAGTAAACGAATATCTACAATTCGCTCACCATGCTGCGATCAAAGTCGCCTTTCTTAGTTCGCAGAACGTATTCCACATACCGTGACGAACTTCTCCAGGGGGTTCCATTCTTTACCATTTTCTGCATGATGATAGGCGACAATTCACCAATCTCCATTTGAAGTGCCCTTCTCCGTTCCGCGAACCTCTGGTATAAGAAGAAGGTATGATGGGAATAATCGGTATCACTGGTGTTGGTATATTGAAACTCTCAGAGTTTGAATATACCAACTTTACCAAATACCAAATTTTATTTATTCCTAATATTAAATAGCGCTGAACTTTATCATCTCTCTCTAAAATAAATGTAAATCGTAATCCGAAAGTAGTTCTGTATCCAGAGTATTCGATCGCACACTTCTGGGCGATCCCACTATCTACTCGGCAGGCTTATACAGCTTCAAGCGTGTTTAAAATCCGTTGCACATAAGCAAGGTCTACACTATATATATTACGGTTCGAAGAGTAGTAGTTTTTAGTAGCTAGCCTGACAACGTGACTAGTGCATGAAAATGCCTCAGGCAACGAAAATTGTGTACTGCGCGGTCATCAAATTTTTAACAAAAGAAGGGCATATGTCTAATCACATTAAACAACGTTTAGACGGCGTTTATGGTGATTTATCTCTTTCACATTCCACTGCAAAAAGGTAGACAAAATGTTTCTGTTTGAGACAGGAATACCTTGAAGATGATGAGCGCCCTGGTCGGCCAATTGAACTGATAACGCCTCAAAACAATACAATTATTGAAGGAATGGTACTAGCAGATCGCCGTTGAAAGTGAAGGAATTGGCAGTGATGTCTAACGTCGTTCTGCACTAGTCTTATTCATAACCATTTGGATATGAATAAGATTAATGCAACTCCAACGTAAACGTCGGGTGGAATGTGCGCGCTCGTTTTTAAACATGGGTGGAGACGACCCGAAGCCGATTTTGGAGTCCGTTGCCACAGAAAATGAAACAAGGGTTCTGTATTATGATCCTCTGGCCAAAAATGAATCGATCGACGTCATTTTAAGTACGATAGTGAGTTGCAAGCAGCTGTAATACAACATTTTGAGGGAGAAACTTTAGATTATTTTTAGAAGGGTATAGAATTATTTATTGATCATTGTAATAAATTTATTGAAGTTAGAGAGATTATATTGATAAATAAAAATTGTTATATTTTACCAAGTTTATTTTTTCTACATCAGGCCGAGAATTTATGCCGTCTACCTCATACGTACTTATTGAGCTACGTACGGCGTTGGGGTTGCGTTTCAATGGTCGTTTTCGGAGCTATCAGGCTAGCGCTCATGTTTTGGTAATTGCGAGGTCTCTTAAAAAAGCAGGAAAATCTTATTTATACCAAAAATTATTTTATGAGTATACGGAAGGAATAATTCTTTTTATAACTTACTACTTCCAGTACAATTTAAAATTTTACATTGAAATGGAACATTGAATATTATTATTAAAAGGAGTGTTTCATAATTTAAGAGGCAACTGGATGAAGGAGTTATGTTACAAAAAACTGTTTCTGAATAAATTTGGTTTCAATAGGGCTATTTGCAACCAAATTCTTATCTTTTATTGAATGATTATTTTCAAATGCAGTTTGTTTCATTAGCAAGAAGAGGTTTTGGATTTATAATATATGGTCAAACATTTGAGTTGAACATGAAACTTATTCATTAAATTTAAAAGCAGATTTTCTAAAAAAAATGTGATTTAACCCATTTCTCCACTTGCCCCTTCAATTGCATACATAATTCACTATTTGTTCTAATTGTTGGTGCCATTATGACTGCTTCGATTCTCTAAAGAACACACGTACAGAAGAGCCATCTATCACTATATCTCGTTAAGCAGACCATCTACTGCTTCTCTTATTAACATGGTCGTCGACCGTTCGACTATATTCGGTTCCATTCGGATGCGTACGGCTATACTCGATTTTGTTCGGTTCCGTTCGGTTACCGAATGGTTATATACTTTTGTATTTGGCTCCGTTTGGTTGTATTCAGGTCTGTTAGGATCCATTTGGTTACGTTCGGTTGTATTCGGATCTGTTTGGTTACATTCGGCTACGTTCGACTATATTCGATTCCATTCGGCTACGTTCAACAATATTCTAGCTATAACGTTTCAAAGAATTTTTTCATGCTTTTATATTTAAATAGAACAGTGAAATTATCAAGGTAGGATATGATTTCTGTTACATTTCAGTAATACTTACAATTTTATTAGTATATAGTTACAGAGATAATTGACAATTTTTTATAAATTTGAAATTTAAATAAAGAAGCGGCGAGTGACATATTCGACCTAAATCAAACTTGCAATCCCAATATTACTAACAATAATAGTTGTGCGGATATCCCGAAGCAATTTTTATAGTAAAATCTTGCTCCGTTGCAAATAGTTTAATGGATTAAAGTCAGTTAAAGCCTGTGTATTTTATACATAAATTTTTGTGCAAAAACTTATTGCATCGTTACAAACGAGCATGAGACAGGCCGTTACCTCCGATATATAACAAGGCCTAAGCGCTCTGATGTTAGCAGGCTGTGACGTATATTGTGTTACGTGAACGATAAGCCATAAACGCGTTTACACGTGCACACTGTCTCTGCGTTCTGAATTGGTTTATTCAAATTATGTTGGTTTAATACTGTGTAGTGATATTTCCGTACTTTATTGGTGATACCTGAAATGTTTTTCTAGTGTTGTATAAGCGATAAAACCTTTTCTGAAACGATAAAAACAGGGTCACCTAAAAGCGTTATTCGGTTGGTCTATTTATATTGGTGTCGGCTGTTTTGTATGTTTTGTTTGTGAGTTACACTCTGTAAAAGAAGATATTATTTATTTCTCAACAGCTACAGATTCAAGGATCGGTGAAATTATAACTGTAAGTTAAAAAAATTCTAGGCTTAAAAAAGATGCTATTCCAACTCAATTCCCTAACATTTGACAAAGAATGTGAAGATTCTATTGTTCAAATAGTTTCATATTCGTACGTTATATTTAGCAAAAATATTTTTGAATACGAAGAGATGTTTTTAACTGTGTATCATAAACGTTCTGTTTTAATACATTCTATTTTAAATTATATCACCGAACGTAGCCATTTTGGATACTGATATATGTAAATGTCATATTGTTCTAAATTATTGTGGGAAAGGTAGTGATAGATTAGGTAAAACACCACATAATAGGAAATTAGAGACCCTGGTTAAATAGCATGTCTGTAAATTTTCTAGTGAAATTGAACAAAATTTCGAATAAAATTGCAATTACTTTATCATTTCAACCTTAGTTTCGTCAAAATACATGTACAATTACAAATAATAATAATTATTCGATTAAATATCAACCACAGATACATCTTTCACGAAAACGGTGCTCGGTTACGTGTTTGGTTTTTGCTTTGAAACTTCGTTTCTTTAAATAAAATCGAATGGGATGAGAAGAAGGGCTCACTTGACGACCGGCATCCTATTTAAACTGCAAACTCAAAAAAGAAATGCAAAAAAACGATTCCTTTACCGCTTAGGCTAATATCGTGCATGGCGATGCATCACCTACACAGCGTGACGTAATCGAAGAGCGCGAGGCCTTGTTATATCAGCGGTAACGGACAGGCGCTATATCAGTTTATAACTTTGTCAGTCAAAAATTGACTTTTTCAGAAAAATTTCTCATTCTATATAGCAATAATATTGCAAAACTGGTTATGAGTGCGTATTTATGTCAGTACATTGATCAGCAACAGCAGCTGTATGATCTACATTAGGAAACAGAGATAAATCATGTATTTTTTGTATCTGCAGCATTTATGCGGATATGTCGGGCGAATATATATTTTTACGGACACCATTGTTAATTTATTACATTACAAATAAAGATGTGGAGGGTCTTTATTCGTACGTACATACATGTTTCAATTAATACCTCTCACTGTTACGTTATTTACTGTTGCATGCAGAGAGATAAAATTCCACCTGCTGCTGTGCCGCAATTTTGCAACAAATGAACTGAAGTGCAGTGATATAGAAGAGAGTCCGTATTCAAAAGAGATATTACCTTCAGCGGAACGTAATTTGAAATAATTGAAATACGTGCTTAATGCATTATTATCTTCTGTATCCATTGTACTGAAATGAATTTAATGTTTTCTACATGGAACCAGTCTCAAACTTACTTAGTGAGACAACATAATATGCTCTCATTTAACTGAAACACGCAATTCTATTGGGCAATTGACATAAACGTTTTGAGTTAATGCATCTGAACGTAAATACATGCAGCTTGAGTTGACAGAATTCACTTTCTTAAATATAAGATACGAAGCCTTTTCCCAACTTAGTTATGTAAATAGTTACCTGTTTCCTATGCTTCCGAATAAACAAAAAGCTTAACAAAATCCTTATTCCAGGTTCAATTTATTCATTTGGATCACGTAGAGGTTACATTTTTAACGCCGTGCATTTAATAACTGAAACGGTGTTGCCAAATTTACTTTCCTTTTTTCCCGTGAGTGTAGGGTTTTGTTAGAAAAACGTAAGAGAACATTACTACCTGAAATGCCCCACTGATAGTTAAACTTCTGGAAAAATTTCAAATATATGTTGATGTACAAAGCAAAATCAAGTCGCTTATTCGACAAAATTAAAATTTTAGTGAACATCCGATATGTATACACCTACAGGTACATATTTGTTTGATTGTATTTTACCCTTGAAAGATGACAAAAATGCTACCTTGAAGAAGACAAATTGATAGCAGGCGAGCTAATGATATAATGCCGTGTTCGCTACAACGTAAGTAAGATATACACCCGTAATATACATAAATATCCGTATACGTATTAGGTGTTCAGTCACCCTTAATTAATCACTTCTTGTAGGATACCTACTCTATTGTGACACAGTTCGGAACACATGCTTTTGACATTTGTTTTAACGTATTTTGTGTGGTGGTGCAAGCGATAATGCGAAAGGAAAAGCTTTTTGAAGCTTAGTGGCCATGAAGTTAGCGCTGAGCTAAAGATTTTCATACTAGGTAACTTGATTTCTATTATTTATATCAATGTCGTCAATGTTATGAAGCCTAACACATTATAAAATCCAATAACAGGACTAAATAAAAAGATAACATACAGTATAATAAATAAAAAAACAAAGAAGTAATGCGAAAAGCTATAAAACAAGACGGTTATTTAATATTATGTTTTCAATTGTTACACTGAGAAAAGTCGTCCAACTAAACTATTTCTAATACTAGTTTATTAACCATAACTATAGATTAACTTGTAGTTATTAAGCTCGTGATATACCCACAAATAAAACAGTTTATTATAAATGCATCCTGTGCTAAGTAAAGTAATTTATTGTAAATTTAAATTCAACTTCTACTTTTCAATATTTTGTACATATAACACTTCAATATAAATTTGCAAAATCTAGTACTCAAGTCTAACAATTTTATGTACACGTTTAGCAATTTATACACTGTAATACACCCATGATGTCCTTTTAGCTTGGCCTGAGGATGGGCATTTGCCCGAAACCGGTCGCAAGTGAGGTTTTTCTTATTAAAGAATTTTTGTGAGTACAGGACCATTCATTTACCTTTCCCGATATAATTTATTGTAGTTACAGTATAATAATAATAATGATAATAATAATAATAATAATAATAATAATAATAAAACTAAAAGCATAATATTATTTATAAACAAACAGTATTACTTAACCCTTTCAGTCACCGCGTCCATTGTGATGGACATCATTTTAATATGTAGCTAGTGTTGAGAGATCTAATATTTGGCCGCTAAAACATATTGCCCTTTTATTTGGACACTATGTAGAATAGTTTTGTATAGAAAGCGCCATCTATGCATTACAAATTCAAGTTGTATACAATTATTAAGTCACTGTCATTTGTACCTGGTCGTGACAGTTAGTAGAGGTTGAAAGAATAATAAATAAAAAGCGAAGTTAAGTGAAAATTTACGTCATCTCTTAGTTTTACGTGTAAGTACAAATACAGTTTTATCAACTATAGTTAACTGTCGCACTTTTATATGAAGGAACATGACGAAATATGTCGTCGAAAAAGTATGTCCATAATAATGGACAGGCTGCTTTAGAAATCTAATTTCAAGTTTTCTAAAGTTATAAATTTCTTTACAGTTTCTTCAAAAATATGAACAGTAAAACTTGGAAAGAAAGGTATGAGGCAACAAGGCCACTTTCAAATAAGGAAATATTTGATTTACTTATGCAAGATGATGATTTTGATATTGGAAATATCTCAGATGATGAAGAATCGGAAGAAGTTCTTGATTTTACCGCAAATGATATGGAATTTGGCGAGGAAGACATCAACAATAATAACGAAGAGGGCGATTTATATCAGAATGTCGCGGAAAACTTTTACAAAAAATTTGGCTTAACGGAAAAAGGCAATATCAAATGGAAATGTGGTATAACATACCAAATGCGGCCAATAAAATTGTTTGTTCCACAAAAAGATGATATTATAGATTTACCTACTCCGGTACATTTTTTTAAACAGTACATACCGGAGACTCTATATAAACAAATGTCTGATATGACAAATCTATTTGCTGTACAACAGAATATTGCCCGTTTTCCCAATACAAGTAGTGAAGAAATAAGAAAGTTTATAGGGATTCACCTAGTGATGGGAAACCTAAAATTTCCAAGAGCAAGATGTTAGAGGACTGAGGACTGTATAGCTTGATACTATATCTTTTTTGGTTTCTATCAACATTCTAGTGTAGGTTGGTCGAACTTTCGTTTTAAAGTTGATCCAATTCAAAAGCTTCAACCAATTGTATGCTGTTGTTTTAAACCATATGGGGTGTTGAGTTTATTTAACAAACAGGTTGAGTCAACCAATTTTTGGCTGGCTCAACAAATTTTTTCTCTCAGTGTAGCAATGGTATTGATGTAGTCACTAAAAGTGAGTTTAGAATCGAAGGTAACGCCTTAATCTCTTATCAGAACTACGCTTCAGAGAAAGGTTATCAGTACAATAATCGTAGATGAAGTTGGTAGATTTGCGAGAGAAAGTTACAACTCTGCACTTGGAAGCGTTTACGCTTAATTTATTGTCGGCGCACCAAGTTAGAAGGACGTTGATTTGATTTTGAAGGGATATGCAGTCATCAATACTGTCAATTGATGCAGAAAGCTCTAGATCATCTGGAAATAATAATGCAGGAAGATTGATTTGGAGAGGTAAAACAATAGAAATAAGAGAGGGCCTAAATTTGTTCCTTGTGGTATGCCTGGTGATAGAAAAGAATACATCTGATGATGGAAAATAATATGCCCGATGATGCGTTACATGACCTTTAGAAGTTACATAATGTTTTCTATTAGCAAAGTAGGAATGGAAAAAAGAAATTAGTGTTGAAGAGAAGCCAATAGCATCAATTTTGCTAAGAAGTAAAGAGTAGTCGATACGATCAAAGACTTTAGACATATCAGTATAAATAACGTCGATTTATTTGTTATTATCAAGGTTGTCAGATAAATATTGTGTTAAAACTGCTAAATTTGTGACAGCAGAGCGCTTGGCCATAAAGCCATGTTAGTCAATGAAAATTAAGGATTTAATCTGACGATAAATAGATTTATGTAGACACAATTCAAATGTTTTTACCATACTAGGCGCAGGTAAATAGTTTGTTATGGTAGCAAATAAATTCCATATGAAACCCATAATGCTTGCCGAAGTTGATTTTATTTCTTTACAATTAGTTATCTCAAGCTAATTGATTTCCGTGATCTGTCGTAAAATTCCGTAACATGGCAATCCTTCCATTTGCATAGTATGCATGACGTGGGGTTTTTTGGGATAATTTGTGATGAGTTTGTCCACAGAACATTCATAAGCGATAATACGCCTTTGAAATTCTGCTCGCTTCCCGCCATCCCGGTTTATAATTTTGTCTTGTTTGACAATGTAGTAGCATTAGCATAGTAGCAGCCGAATTATCTTGACCACATATAAAAATTATACAAGAGTTATTGCATCAATGTGGTTTAGGGTAGTATTGGCCTGTCTTTGAAGGTAAGTAAAACGCAGTGCGGTCTTGACCAGGTATTTTATTTTGTGAAATTGTTTTGTGCCATGAGCGGATTCTTTGTATCACTTTTAGCTAATACCTGATTTCAATGCAGAGTAACATCAGAAAAGACGCAGCAAAGAAAAATTCAGTTTAAAGACTCTAACAAAGGTAAATGATACGGGCATATTTATTCTCACTAACGCAGGGTTTTCCTAAGTGTGCGCCGCGGGGCGCCGTAGAGAGTAAACAGAGGCGCAGCGAGGCACTCCTGCGAACGCGGGCAGACGTAGCGGTCTGGAATATTCTAGAATGAACACTACGAAATGGCTTCGAAGCTAAAGATACTTTCTCGAATATCTAGACTTGATCGTTCCCGTAGCTTGTAGAACTTTATAGAAAGATATGGAATATTCTCAAAGCATATAGAATATACCAAGAAAGTATGGAAGTTTCGTGAAGTTTATAGAATTTTCTAGTAGACTTATGTAGCATATTATCGGACATTGTTGAAGTTTCGCGAAATTTCTAAGTAAGTGGGGCGACTAGTATAAATACGGCACCACTTCGTCGAGCCAGTTCAGTTCCTAAATAACAATCGAGGAGTAAACATCTGAGAAGAAAAGTAAACGGTTTTAAGACGCTCGCTATCAGAGGAGCGCCCGCATTGTTTCAGTGTGTCGCTTTGCGTTTTCGTAAAGTCGTAAGAAAATGGAAAGATTTTTGTTAAATAAGCAAGTCCACAGTTCAAGTGAGAGTGATCAAGCATCGACAAGTGGTGGGGTAGCAAAGAAATGGAAATATCGTAAATACAATGATAACTATTCGAATTTCGGCTTTACTTCAGTAGAAGTAATCATTGAAAAGAGACCGCTGTTTAAAAGTTCTAGCGACCAAGTGTATGCTCCCAAGGAAGCTAAAGCGACGTCTCGAGACCAATCACTCTAACATGGTTGAAAAATCTCGCGAATTCTTTAGTAGCAAGTTGCAAGATTTACAAAAGCAAAAAAGTGTGTTTACTAGACAAGCCTCAATAACAAGCAACGCACTGCTAGCATCTTTTAAGGTCGCATACAGTGTGGCAAAGTGCAAAAAACCTCACACCATCGCAGAAGAGCTTATTCTACCGGCTACTCTTGACATGGTTAATATTATGCTGGAAGAATCGGCGGGAAAATTAATTTCAAAGTCGCCTTTGCCCAAAAACACTATTAGTCGAAGAATCCATCATACAACTCTGGATCTCAATGATCATTTAATCGAGAAAGTTGATGAGGCTACTGACAGTAACAACAAAGACTCACACCTTATTTGTTATGTACGTTTCCTGGAAGATAATATTAGCAGCTGCAGCTGTGAATAAGAAAAATCCATGAAGATGGTGGTCAACACTGTTTCCCTGAATTACACAAATACGTGGCCTGTAATAAAGTCGTTATTACACTAGACTTGCTGTCCCTTTTCCAGGAACACCTATCAAAACTCACTGACTGGTTTGCAAAACACTTTGAGGAAGACAATATCGAGAAATTTGCGTGGACCCAAGATTCTTTCCGTGCTCAAGCGCCCCCAGAATTCACTTCGCAGGAAGAAGAGAGTCTAATTGAAGTCTCTTGCGACAACAGCCTATAAACAAAATTTGCTTCTTCCGATTTAGTGGAGCTTTGGATATCAATCACAAATGAATATCCAACTCTGAGTTCAAAAGCTGCAAGGATCCTCATTCCCCTTGCGACAACCTGTTTATGCGAAACCGGATTTTCAGCTGTAGCTGTAATAAAAAGCAAATATCGCTCAAAAATCGATGTTGAGCGAGAAATGAGAGTGGCAGTGTCAAACCTTATGCCGCGTTTTAAAAAAATGTCTGGCAATCAGCAAGCTCACACGTCACATTAATTTACTTGTCGTTGAAGGTTTCGCCATTCATTTCATATTTTTCTGTATTTTCATATTTTAGTTTGATGGTTCTTGTGATTCAATTTTAATAAATGCGAGCTTCATATTGTGAGCTTTATTTTAAGAGTTGTTTTAATTTTTCTGCCTAGTTTATGTCATTGTACACATATGTAAGTACATAAGTGCGCCGCAGACTGATAAAGTTTGGGACGAATTCTATCAATGATTGTAATAGGCTGAGTTTAAAATTTCAACCAACAAAATAATGTTTTAAGCTATCGATGGAGTTTATCGATGGGAATAAAAATATGTCCTAGAAACATTTCAGTAGTTAAATATAACAATTACGGTACTTAATAACAATTCTATTGCAGATATTTCAACGCAAGCCTTATTAAAATTACTTTTATTATCTTCCCCAGCTATACATAAACAGTCGTCGAAAAAGAACTGGAGACCAACGAGAACCAAAGGTCAAGTAAGTTTCTTCTTCTCTGTTTACATATGTAGGTTAATTGTTGCACAAAGTGCCGTAAAATGAAATGTTTATATAATATTTAAAATAAAGATCATTTATACGAATAACTGCGTCATATATTTGCCCTTTTATTTGACAACCATCGAACAGCGTTAAGATTAAATTGATTATAATTTAAATTTCACCTCATTAACGCTTCATTTAATATGCAAAATTACCTTTTCCTTTCTCTCCAATTTGAAAATAAATGTATTTCCAAAAATAAATTGAAGGTTCTCGTTATGTGGAAAAAGTTTACATCTACATAAAGATACAACAAATGCTTTTCGTAAATTACTGTTCTCATTATAATTTATTTAGATTAAGCAACAGTGTTAATATCTGTCAGAGTAATAGTTTTCCTTTCGATAAAAATTATGAATAAATATTTGTTACTTGCAATAAATACTGAAATTTATTGTAAGTGAAAAAGTTGGCTGCTGTAACCAAACAGGTCGGTAACCATAATTAATCAGTAGTTTGGATACTACAATGTCTTGCTTGCGCCTGTTAAATGATATACTTCCTTCAACTAAACAGTTTAGTTAGTGAATCCCTTTTCTACCACTAATAGATATAATAAATCGCAGTGTTTGGCTTATTTAATTACCTAGTTCATTTATCCCACTGGAATATTTAGCTCATTTGCAGTAAGTGAATAAATTATGCTGCTACTAGTATCCACTTCTTAAGTAAAGTAGTACAATTACCGCAGATACTGAACGACAAAGACATTCGTTTTCTTGTGGTAAATAAGGAGTTCAGCTGTCCCCTATTTTGTAAAACTTTTCACTTGGGGCTATTAAATATTCAATTGGGACTACTAAATGTTTTTCTCGGTGTACGCATGCAAACAAATAATAGTGAGAAAAAGAAAGAGTTATGGCCAAAAGAGGCCAGTATTTACGTCGGAAATCAGCTGTCAGTCTTAGTCGGTTAGGATAATCAGGATAGCCACCCGATAGTAATGAAATTCTCTCTAGCGGAGAAAAAGCTAATTTCGAAAGCCACAATTTTCCCCCCAGGCCGACTGGCAACGACGATCTTAGTGGAACAAAGATAAAACCACTGTTCTTTTATTTCTCCCAATTTCGCAACTTTTCAAAATTTATGTAAAATTCTCTTACAACAAATATCAGGATATAATATTCAAAGGTATTTCAAACATTATTTCGTACATCAAAATATTTCGTTAAGGTATCTTCGTTTTTGAAGAAAAATTTCGTATTTAAATGTTGTCAGTTATATTTTAGAACATAGAGTTGTCTAGTTGAGTCATCCAGTAACGTTACCACATTCATTTTCTCGTGCTACGTCTGAAAATAACTTTATTCATCAAAAATACCTCGCGAGATTATATCTGGGTAGATATTATCAAAATTTGCTACGGAAAGAAACAATCGCCATCGCGATTAAAATAAAGGAGAGTAGGGACGCCAATAAATTAATCAATTCTGGTTAGAGTTTCATCGAGAGATTTCCTGTAAGTGGCATAAGGAACATAGTGTCTGTATGTCATCTTAAAAATCAAGGTTAGTTTACGTTTTCAATTTTAATATTTGTTGATTTCTATTTATTAATTTCAAAATTCATAAATAGTCGCCAAAAGAGTATCAAAGAATACTCCCGAATCCCACAAACGAGTTAAAAATTCAATCAACTGACGAAATTTTCCTTGAGACAAACGTATTTCAATATATATATATATGTATAATTGAGCTTTGTATAAGATATTGGTATACGAAGTAGTAGTGTCAAGGGTACTAATAGATCCATGCTTGTATTAAGCAACTATAAAGTGAATTGGCGAATTTATAGCATTGCTTGGCAGCTTATATAGTAATTTAGCACTAGCTGTATCCCTTTGACGGGAGAGCAAGCTAAAATTGAGTCAATAAAGTACGCTGTCGTAATCACTGCCGCGAGGAGTAAGTACCCTCGGATTTGAAAAATAACTATTTCAAAAATCTCTTCTGAACACGCTCAAGTTCTAACTGAAGATAACGATATTGGAGGTAACATTTAGGGCGGATAAGGGAATGTACATACATAGCTTTTAAAGCATTGTCGTAGGAAAAATTTCTGCAAATTTGAAATAGAAAAGGAACAGCACACCAAGATTATTAAACAATGAATCCTTTTGCAATAGCACTAATCGATTATAACTGAGATATATCTCTGTAGATAACAATAATAGTGGTAGCAAGTACTATGGAGTAGTATGGGAAGTAACACTAAAGTATCGGCACACTCCGCACCACAGAAGTTATTATTTGATTAATTTGGAACAGCTGTTTCGAGAACTCATGGATTCCCATTGCCAACCGTATGAATGATATGAGAAATTTCTTTTTAATTTTAATATGCCTTGTACTATCCCTACTATCAAAAAGATATTTATAAGTACCTACTTTTGCCACCACTAATTTCCTGTCTGCCTTACCTATCCATGCGTTAATCCAGGGACACACTGTATATACCCTAAAACTGAAACATACGAAATATACGGAAAATAAATGAAAAAGTTTCTCATCTAAGTAGCACAAAACGTAAGACATGTGTCCGCTTTACCCTAATAAATCAATAGGAGTATTCAGCAAATTTGTAATCATTTTCATATAAATAGTTGTTCTTAATTAATTTTAGGTTTTCTAATTTCATATTGTGCCCGGTTTCGTTAATGTGTTGTGCTGCACTTGACGATTATATTTTTCCATATCGATAGCATGCGATGCGCCCCTTGTCTCTTAATGTTGGGTTTCTACCGGTTGTGGAACTTTTACATTATGTCTATATTGGATTTTCTTAAGGATTCAATCGACTTCTATAGAAGAGTACCACTGTGAATAGCTAATTTTTTTATTCCATTAAAAATGTCGCATGAAGAGCCCAGCCAATATTTAAGATATCGTATAATTCTAAATTATTATTGGTTGTGATTATTAAAGATGTACCGCTCTTACCACCATAAGAAGTGTGCGTCCAGGATTAATGAAGTGATGATAATAAACTATTTCGGCGTTTCAGTGCCACAGCTTTCGACTACGTGATTTAAGATGTAGTCAGTCATGTAACAGTCATGTCATATTGAGTGCATGGTGAAATACGTCGAGAGGTAAAAGTGATATGGCATTAGGGCTAATTGGTATAATATACGTCGGAAGGAACAAGATCAAGGAACCATTCATTGCAGTTGAAGCCTTTGTAATATTGTTTCAGCTCCAGAGTTATGGACAACATATAGTATTTTTAGATGATAAATCATGAACTCTTCGTTTCCTTAAGGTTAATTATTAATTAGCGCTAATTCTGTATTGCGTAGTAGTTAATCAATAATTGTTAATACCTTCCCGCTATTTTTGCTTGTTTCTAAGATATTTAAATGAACTGTCAGGAACAATAAAATTTTATAAACACTCACTTCGGAAAATAGTGTACAGACAATCGAATTTAAACCTCGGATATCCGGTCTCTTCTCTTTTTTTATAACCTGCTTCTTCTCACGGTCTCATAAGAATAGGCATTCTGTGTGCCTTGGCATAATAAGACCGAACCGTACGGGGTTGCATTGGTCTATCTCAGTATAATGATATGCAAGGGCATGCATACATTAACAGGAAGACAGTAGGTGAACCCTTTTTAAATAAAAAAAAGAATAAATGTTGTGTTTTTGTTAAGCAAATAACCTGAGATCGGTCGTTCTCATGTTCACCAACGTATACGACAAATGCATACAAGCGCATTTGCTTCGTGAGATACATCACGGACCCTTTGGCTTATTATCATCGTCAAGAGTATGCTCACCTTTGCATTCAACATATGGTGGATGTCTCCCTGTTTTTTTGCTCTTACTTTTATATTTGTATTGGCCAGACAGCCGGTGCGGGAATGTAGTAGCCTTGTGTAATCTATATGCTCTATTACCATTAAGAATTTATTTATGTTTTTCGAGGGATTAGACTTTGTTGCGTACCTCTGACACCGTTCGTAATTTATATTATTTGTGATTATATCACAGCTCACTTAATACATATTAAATTTAGATTATAACATTTAACTAATTCTTTTTCTGATACGCATCTTATTCGGACTAGATTAGAACCTGACTGTAAATGTTCCAAATGGAGAGATAACTTTAATAATATTATCTTTTCATTTACTGTTATTTTTAAAATTTCTGTAATGAAACCTGAAGCGTTTTTTTGGGGCGAACTAGGTTCATAAACCTTCCGATTTTTGGATTTCCGAATATGTCGAGTACCTATGCCAGTTGGAAAGCTGTGTCAAAGTAACGCAATAACGTATTAATTAACATGCACTAAACATTGCACATATCCAATTGCCTCTATTTATACTTGCGACTAAATTACAGTGAATAAACTCATTTCTCATTGAAATTACCCCCCTTCCATTCTAACCTGTTTTAAAACATGTTCAACAGATTTGTTTGAAAGTATTGGAATACGGTTCAAGCCGTTTCAGTTCTGACGTCATTCTTGCAACAAAAATTCCTTGGTTTAAAACTGTAACAATCAGGTTTAAACCAATGCATCGCCAGAAAACGATTCTGAGCTTCTTAAAGAAGCTTAATAGGAAATAATTTTACGGGTTATTAGCATAAGCCATTAACAATTTAGTTAAATTCAAAACTGTATGA